>JAYKKI010000004.1:26905000-28405000 GCA_039881145.1 Druceiella hillmani
ATAACTTTTCGAATTCCAGTAGCATAAAAATAAAAACTGCTACTATAAAAATTCCGCGACTGACTTCAATATTGCATATTCATTTTCATATAAGTTACGAATATTAGTCGTTAAGTTACGAATATTTGTCTTTTGTGCAATTTGTTCCCTTTTTTTTTCAATTTTTCTGCAATATTTACTATATGCACTATTGACTTTCTGATGTTTTGACTTTATCCTAATTTTAGGGTAAAATATAACAGTATTTTAAAGATAATATAACGCATGTAAATAAATTATATTCGAGCTGTTCAATAATAATGTAATATATGTAAATATTTATATTATACCTCTATAGAGAAATACTTACGAACACTTAACTGCTGTTGGACTGAAAGGCAGAAAATAATATTGGTCAGACGTGTATTATGTCTGTGATACCCTTACAATCCAACAATTTTATGTAATTTATTACTTTTGAGAAACATGTAAAAATTTCAATATTTTAGAAGAAAATGTATTATAAAATAATAAAGCTTATTTATATAATTACACTGTACTGGACTTCTTGTAAACGTTGCTGAAAATTTTATTTGTCATCTGACAAATAATTTGATTTTCCATGTTACCTTTCTGCAAATAAACCATAACAAATTTTCGCCAAACGGAGTTTTATTCAGATTTATTTATAACAATATTCAAAGTTCAAAAATTATTGTTACTAAGACGATCACTGTCTTAATAATATTCGTTTCTATATTTCAGCGAGTGCCTACTACTTTTTATTCGTTTGTAAGTCCAAAGTAGATTTATCCATTTGTTTGTTCTGGAGTGGTCTCTAACACATATTTTGTCTTACCTTCTTTCCTTTGAAAATCATAAAAAATAACAATTTCGTGCGTAATGTTTCAATGCTTTTCGTAATTTTTTGCTTCTTTTTATTTTATATTTTTATTACGAAAATAAACCTTACCTACTTGACATATAATAGTTCAGGGTCAGTTATAAAGTTTCATTCGTAGACCTGACGTAATGTTTTCGTAAACTTTCCCTTAATTATAAAGCTACGACATTCGTTTAACCTTTCTCGTGATAATGTGCTTTCTGATACAATCAGCAATAAAAGTTATGTGCCGGATCCCAGGGCAGATGCAAGTAAAGTGTAAGTATTTTTAAATTTCCATATTTGTACATCGGAACCGGAGGCGAGATTCGATCGGTCTGCGAAGAGACAATGTTCACATGTAATTTCGCTCTCGTGAGGACGCATCAAGTGCATGGAAAAGAGATTCAGAGAGAGAGAAGAATTCGTTGGCTACGTACTTTTTGAGAGTTTCTTTATTACCGGGTAGTTCAGAATACAATGGTTTTGAAATAATTTTATGTAGATAATAATAGAGTAATTTTGTTTGGATTATTACTACGTGGTAAATGTTTAGGGCAAAAATATTTATATGGACTAATTTCTCAAGTGTACTAAACTAAATTTGTTTTTTAATTATTTATTTTATATTGCAATAACGATACAGAACTTGCAGTAAATAGTTATGGTATGCATTAATATAACGACGAGAAAAATTTCATATATATGTTCTATTTCCAGAAATGTAAAGGAAAACACATTTTAACCTTTTGGAATTTACTTTAAAATGTGACTATATTTTAGATTTCCTTATGTCTCTTAAACAGAAATAAATCAGTGCTCTGATCCCTGCAAACATTGAAAATAGAAAAATATTTATATGGAAGTTTCTGAGAGGACAAATAAAGGCTTTTAAGCTATTTTCTCGCTATTTTATCAAGTAACAAAAGTTCATCTATTTTAGGAAAAATAAAGTTATGACGATTCTGAAAGTATATTTATCAAATTCTTATCTAATATTGCCAGAGCCGTGTATATTATACTATATTCTAAAAAAATATCAAGTAAAATCCTGTCGGCAAAGTTACCAAAGTCAACATTATGAAAATAGCATTTGAAAAAGTGTTGTAGAAGTTTGCCAAAAAACTATACCAATGTTTCCAAATCTGGTAATTTTTGAAGTCCAGCAGAGTAACACCCGTCATTGATGTACGCGCATTGATGCCCGACGATGACAACAAGACGATATTTGGTAATCACAATACATACTCGGCTCTATCACATTGCCATCGATCTCTATAATATAACTGTCTTCTGCAATGCCTTCCAACAACGCCTGCCATGATCCGTGGACATTTGGATGCTTATATCCGAAGGAACTGTTGCGTAGTCGCTTTGCGTCGTTTTTTTCATTTTTCATTATTTTTGATGCTGTCTTAGCTCTCGCATTTACTCGGCCCTGAACTTTTTAGGTTTCTTGGATTCCTTTTAATACGAACTTTCCTTTAATATACGTTTTCTGTAATTAGAAGCATATTTACGATTTATATAGCCTGATGGGCTAGCTTTGTAATCGTTTTGTGCCTTTTTTTTAAAACACGGTTATAGTCCTCGTAAGTTCAAGGCGAACTTGAACTTTCCAGTTTCTTGAGTACTTTTTGACGAAATTTTTTCCTTGATATACATGTTTTGTAATTCCGAACATACTTGTGATTTATATGAGACGACATTTTAAATTTTTTTGTAATTTCCCATGTTATACCAATTTTTACTTATATTCCGGTAAATATGTTTATCGTCTAACTTTGCCTTCTATTAGTGTTCCTCAAGCTCTTCAAAATGACATACAAATCAAACAAGCTAGCTAAACACGCTACATTAATTTTCATGCCACACTTATTTATGACTTTACGCAATGCTAATTCGCAACGATCACGCACACGTACTAGTTCGATGACGTGACAAGCAAATCAAATGCACGAAAAACAAGAACAGACATACCCTATTCGTTGAGGTTCTATCATTATTAGTTCATCATTAGTCTCGTAGTAGTTAACGACTGAAATCTGTACATATTTTGTAACACAAGAACGTTCGACCGGCTATCAGATACTTAACTCGCTAGAGTAGATTTTTTCCGGTCAGTATTAAGAATATTTTTAGAATTTATTAGAAATGTTATACCCTTAAATTTGAATATGTACTTAAGTGTGTATGGTGCTGCTTGATAGGTTATATCAATTACATGTTTCAAAATTCAGGATATTAAGTTGCGTGGAAATACTTCCATTAGATTAAAAACCAATTTATATAAATTAATTGAGATTATTAATATATTTACTTATTAACAGAGAATGTGTAAATATATGCAATATTAAATCAGTATATTAGAAGTAAAGTGAAATATTATCGATAGTTTGAAGTTAAAATAAATTCTGGCTTTTGTATCAATAACTCCAAAATACTATATATTCCAAGACTCATAGTGTTTATCGTCTTACTTTTTGTAAGAGTTAATGCGAAATGAACTCTCACATGAAAACTATTTGATGATTATTTTGAATTTATTTACTCTGGAATATTAAGGCTTTCAAAACGTTTATTCAGCACTTAAAATGATAACTTAGTTTCTTTAGTGTTAGTATTAGAGGATTATATTCCATCCCATCAAAGCAAAAGACAGATGAAATTTAAGTATAAATAATCTCTTTATTTCCAAACGAAAAATGTTTTATAATGGATATTACTCGTACCTAAAAATTTCAAACACAAAAGTGCTTTCAATTTCTGAAAGGGCAACCTCAAAGGTTTGAACTGAAGGCTTTCTATCGTACTGTTGAAATTTAGTATAATATATAAAATTACATAGAGCATCTTCTTATTTTAAGTTTAGGCTAACTAAAAACACAACTTATTCGGTCGTTCAATTTGAGTTATAACATTACGCTTCAATAATTTTCGTCCTATTTATCACCAAGTTTAATGGTTGTTTTATGCATTCGTCACTAACTTAAATTATTATTTTTTATAAGATTGGGACCCTTTCATTTTTGGTAATTAAATTTTGAAATGTGTTTTATTTTCCCCTTTATTTGTGACGTGGATCGTCGTGTTAATCATTATTAATTTTATATTGCTCTCTATGCAAATCTGAGCCTTTCTAAATGAACACAGTATCTGAGTTTTTCTAAATGAAAATAGTTTCGTCAATTTTTCCATAAATTTAGGCATTATCATGTCTGAAACTATTTCTTAACAGTTCAATTCCTTTATTCTGTTACATATCTTTGTTAAGAGTACGTTTCACTACATCTATGTGAAAGCTAAGTTTTTTGACTGATTATTTAATAAGCACGTGAAGAGAATAAATATTTAATATTCATGGCTTCAGTAATTTTAGATCTTTTTAAGTAGATAACTATTTTTTCTTTTTTGTCGAAGACTAAATAAAGCTGAATTTGATTATGTAAATTGAACAGCTATGAGTCAACTTCATATTTTTGGGTTTAAACTCGAATCATAATGCTTTTACATCATTTTATACATTATTACAGAAAATGGGGTGGTTATGTGATCAGCATACGTGACAGTCAGAGATAAAATTTATCTGAAATGGAACTATTTAAAATGAAAATACAAAATCTAGAACGCCAATTTTTATTTTGTATTTTAAACACTCAAAAACGAGACTTATTTTCGATTTTCATTTGAATTATTTAAAAATGTATTTAGCATTTCCAAAATAATATATAGTTTTTGGAAAAATTAATTCTTGACTATGCTTGAAAGTATATATGAATCAAATCGATAACTATATCTCCTCTACAATGTATGCATTTAAATTATTTTTGGACATAACTGGTGTAATAAGTTCCAACTCTTTTTAATATCTTATGTTTTTAAACCGGCGAGAATTCGCATTATGAATTTTATTCATGATAAATTTAAAAACGGCGCCATTTTGTCAAAAATCTACATAAGAATCTCGTGCGCTGAGTAGGCGATTTTCACACCTTTCCCGTCCCACTCAAAACATTGGCCTTGGGCCAATGTGCTCCATTCGATTGTAGAGGGAGATTTGTTTCATGTGTTTGATTTCTTTAAGTAAAATATGTCAGTAAAAGTATAAAACGGTATAAAAGTGAACGCAATTTGTGATTCGAGCCTTTTTTATACAAGTAATTTAGAAGTTTACCCTGAGAAACAACCAAGTGGTCTGTATAAATTAGATAATACTCCATCTGCTGTTGTTAAACGTTTATCACAGGATATTCAGAATACAGGTAGAAATATTACGGCTAATAATTATTTTACATCAATTCCGTTGGCCAATGAATTGCTGACCAAATGTACTATTTGGTGTGTACATTAAGAAAAAACATAGGGGAAATATCCCTTTAATTTTTAAATACTAAAATAAGACCAAAACTTAGTTGTATATTCTGTTTTCACATAAGCAAGGTTCTGGTATCGTATATACAAACAAAAAAAAACGACAAAAATATTCTATTGATAAGTACTCTTTAAAATAACGATCGAATCGATTCTGAAACCACGAAAACCTAAAAACCACGCAAAACCGGAAATGTTTATATTCTACAATGCAATTAAAAGTATAGTTGATGTTGTCTTTAGATTGAAGGAAGAGAATTTTCCAGCTTGAGTTACTTTAGATGGCCATTGAGATTATTTCTTCTATTTCAAAAAGAGCAGGAATCTGTAGTCAAATAATTTATAATAAAATACTAATCTGGTGGATCACTCAAGAATACTTGAAAAAGTTGTTTCTCATGTTTCAAAGTCAAAAAAATAAAGATGGTAAAAGTACTTTGCAGATATACTATACCCCCTTTAACAAATTATAAAACGTTTTCCTAATGAAAGGGAGGCTTCAGAAACCAAGACACCGAATGGTATGTGTGCAGTGTTCCCAAGACGTAAAAACCACAAAACAAAAAGGTTTGTATTTACTGCCAAAAATTGTTGTGTTCTGAAGACCCTGTAATATTATGTGATATGTATAAATCAAGCACATACGATGAAAATTAATTTGCTGTTATACAATTTTTTCAAACTTTTTATTTTTCTTAAAACAATTTTTTTTTCTAGGACTGCCTGAGGAGACTGGCAAATTTAAGTTCCTCAGTGTTAATACTGTAAAAAAAGCTTACAATAGTTTTTTGTTTCGAAAAACAAATCTCTAGCTAATACATGTGTTTTATTAGATTTGCAATAAAATATACACTACCAAGTACCTTTCATGTACAGATTTAACTGTTTTTTAAACGTGAGCAAAATACTGTGTGCGCGAGTGCTCGTATAACTTTTAAAGGCGCAAGTTCTGGCGAGTTAAGTGGATTTGATGTCATAGTCAAATTACAAAAAAAATATGTTAACTCGTTTAACTGACTTTAAGGTTGTTCTGCAATTACATCTTTGTTTCATTTTGCTTTTTAACATTTTGTGGAATGTAAGTCCATTTTTCTAAATTTTGTATTATTAAAATTCAAATGCTTAATCATTCTGTTGTACAAGGTAACATTCTAATTAAGGGGAAAATAGTTTTATAATTTTTAATTTTTATTAAGAAAAAATATATTATATTAAAGAATATATTATGGAGTGTGACATCGGCTACAACTGGACATATTATTTATAGGAACGCTGATTTATTTTCAACTCCATTCCTAATATTAATCTAGTGGTACGTCAATATCCAAGCGACAATCCTTTAAACATACTTAAGTTTTATTTACCATGAAACCTTGAGGTGCGATTCAATTTTATACCTCCTTCTCTTGCTCAGTGGTTATAATTTTTTCTGCATTGTTCAAGAATAATTTTACTTCAATCTAAAGAGTTATTTTTAGTCTATTTAACGATATAATATAGCATATATATGTACATATGAAAATAAATGTAACACAAAAAAGCTCAATTTCAAAATCATTGCACATTATCCAATATTAATAGTTTTTATAAGATGTTTTATATACATAAATGTTTTAAAACAACCATGTTCCATCTTTAAGCTTTCACAGTAATAACATTGAAATCGAAAAAGAATTCAGGCATATAAAGAAAACGATAAACGATCTAATATAATAGTAAAAATATAAAAACAAAACAATAGCAAAAAAGTTGACGCAGTAGTACAGCTACACAAATGCTTTATCAAAAGAAAATAGTATAGTAACGCAAGTTAATTTTGTTTTCTTTTTTTCATAATAAATAACTTTTTCATAATACTTTTTTAAAAGTCTGGAACTAAATTTTAATTTTTGTCATAAACATAAATAAATATATACATATATATATATATATATATATATATATATATATATATATACATATAAAAAATAAGTATGTTTAAAGGAATATCGCTTGGACATGTACATATCACTAGATTAATATTAGGAATGAAGAAAATATTCGTATTGAATTTTTTTTGGCGAGGGACTCGAGGTTCTTATTTATTTTATATTCGACATATAGTGTAGGCTACCCTTTGTAAGGTATGGTTATAAGGGTTCCTTTTTTTAATAACTTTAGGTGTCATAACTTTAGACATATTCTGGAAAAGTTCATTCAAAATTTGTTTAAAAAACGTCTAAAAGGGAAACCCGTTTTATATATGAATATTAATTTTTACCCGTGGTTTCGCTCACATGTTTATTGTTAAAACTTGTAGGAAGAAATTATAATATAGCCATCTAGAATTATGAAAAAAAATTAAATAATAAACATTTATTTTCGTGACTTTATAAACCAAGTGACAAAGAATATATTTTTTATTATATAGACGAAAAAACTGCCACGCCATGCAAATTTTATGTATCCTTTCAACAATTGGCAGTGTTATAGACAGAATATTTCCGAAACAAATTGTAGCAATACACTACTTTTGTCTGACATTAATAATAGTTAATAGTTTCGAAGAATTATCAAAAACCATCCCAAACACAGTAAATAAAATATTTTAAACAGGTAAACTTTATTACGTGTAAATTAAAGTTGCTTGTTATTGTGTTTGGGCCTGTTTCGTAGATTTTGCAAGCTATTTCCTTTTAAATAGTTCAAAGTGTAATAAATTGATCTTGATTTGTCTTCTTAATTAAATTTTATCTGTGTTAATCGAGTTATATTGCAAGAAGCTATTTAGTAACGCAGTAAGGAGTGCAATATAAAAAAAATCCCATTATTTATAAGTATTTTTTGAATCGGAAAGGTGGGATTAAATTAATAATAGTTGATAATAAATATTAAAATTTTACTGGCTTAATTCTTTCAGTAATGGACTAAAAACCTTGACAAAATATTCAGATCAAATTTGAAATGTTAAAAGAGGAGACAAAATTAGTGACGTTGTATCTTAAATCAAATTCAATCTTACCAAATTATCCGGTAAAATAAATTTCTAATTTAAATTTAATTTCGTTTTTCTGTTTATAAGTAATGCTACGTTTATTTTATCTGGAAAATATTAAGTTTGAAAAACAAATAATTAACTGCAATAGATTTCAAAATATTGCAAGGGAACAATTTTTTTAATTCATGCACGTTCCTACTAGTTCATGAGTTACTTGCATTCTCTACGCACTTGCTTTTGATAGTTAAACTAAATGGTTAAACTCCATTAATTAATGTAAGAGGGAATAATAATAAGAAGAGTCAGGGGAAAAAATCTATCAAGAATTAAAAACCTCAATGTAGTAATCATTATTAATTACTAATATATTTAATTTTTTAGATTTCCTAAATATAGTTTTTAATCGGTTTGCTAATTATATATTATAAACTTAATAAGTAGTTTATAATCTACTTATTACCACTTCGCTAATATAGCGAACTAGTGACGGTATTACTCAGTGGTTAATATTGGTGCTCCGATAGCAAAACAAGAATTTCACGCGCCGGCAAGGAGACATAGTTTATTCCAAGATTAAGATTACTCGATTCAAGATTACTCGATTCTCTTTCATCAATTATAATTTCTTTATCTCAATTGCTGAAATCATGTGGAGTTATTTTTTTTCGTAAGAACACTTCTCTTTGCGAACAAATGTGAACAATCCTTTACTTTTTAACATAAGGCAGCTTTAAAACAAATTTCTAATATTTTACCATATTTTGAAAACAAGCTTTGGGATGAATATTTATTGAATCGTCCAAGGGGCAATACACAACAAATTAAAATATTAAGGTATGAAGTTATGTACTTCTCTAAATTTGCATCTCTTTAATATGAAACAAAAAAAATCTGTAGGATCCCCTAATGAACATTGTAGGATCGACTGCCACGCAAATAGAAAATTAATGGAAATTTAGCGATATTAAGCGGATAAATGAAATGAAATATTTAAAGGGTGGCGGACATTTACAATCTCTTATATATTCATACAAAGTCAACATCACACCTATTAAAGAACACGTTATGACAGTTTGACATAAATTCAGTTAAACTTTGTAAATCATATAGCTTGGACATAAATTCAGTCTGCAGTTGTCTGCTAAGCTCTGCTCTACTTCGTTAGCTGTGTGCCACGCTAGTTGTAAATGTACGATGAGCGAGATTCAACAAGTCTATATAAGTTTGCACAGGCTCGCTTCGTCTTTTTCTGGCTCGTATATCTCTAACGTTAGTGTATATCTTGTAAAAGGTAAGAGGAGTGTTTTAAACCCAGCGCGCTGGGAAATAATAATTTATCATGGCTAAACGTTTCACGATGTGGATTTTATACTACTAAAGTGCAGAAGAAAAAATGTGCATGATATAATTATTTTTATTTGACGTGTATTTTCACAATTTAAGTAAATAATTGTAAAGAATATTGTATATTATGGTGTAATTTCCTGAAATATTCATTACAAATCTTATCAGACGACTATTAAAATATGTAAATTTAATTATTTTAAGATAACGTATTACAGAAATTTCCCAGATTTATAACGAAAAGTAAGATGGAGAATTTAATAACAGATGATAAATCTAATAAATGCAGAAAAGAAAATAAACAAGTTCATTATAAACAAAATTAGAAAAATAAATGGGACAAGTTTGCGAAAATTGCTTTCAAATGAATTACACAATGTATCTGATAGTCAAAGTATGTTCAAGTAGTAAAAATATATAAGTAAAGGTTCCTCAATATTCCATTATAGTGGTTACCATTTTCGCTTATAGCTAATTATATCGCAATTAGTAATAATTATTATAGTAATAAAACAAACTTATTATTATTAATTAGTAATAAAAAAACATAAAAATTGATTCAACACATGTTCACAAATTTTCAATATCTCATGTAAATAGCATCGAAGTGCTCAAAGTATTCTGATTCTAAGTTAGGACAAAAATGAACACAAACAAATGGCTATTATCCCAGACTAAAACGAATAACGCATTGGTGTGTTTGAATTAATATATTTAAATATAAAATGCAGCTCAAAAATGTTTTACGAAAATTAACAAATTATGCCCCTCAAGAGGAACGACCCGATTATGTTAAAATACTCTTTAAAACGCAAATTCCAAACAAACTTTGACACCTGCTATAATTCGACAATATTTCCTGCATGGTTTATAGATATTTTTTTTTAATTTTTTTTTTGTTTAAGATCTTACTTTTATATCTTTCGTGATGGTTTCATATAAATAATTTTATTTAAATTTTTCTGATATTATTCAACATTTTCATACAAGTCGTATATAGCTTTGATGCGGTCTTTCAAGAAGGTCTTCAATTGTTTATAACAGCATCGAAGTTAGAAGTATTTTTTAACGTCTTGGAATTTGCAATGGAATGCGAACCAAAAATGTAAGGTTGGGAACTAGATTCTATATTCCTACATTACCGAATAGCTAAATGTCAAATTAGTCAATTATGTCAAATGTTTAAACAATAATACTTGAGTTACAATCTCGTGATTTCATGGTTTCATGGAAAATTGTATTTATTTATATAACATAACACAAGGATATTTTACAAATCTGCTTACCAAGGTCTTTAAATTGGTATCCATAATTTCTAATTTTAAATTTTTTCTTTCCTTTTTCTAATTTTAATTTCTTCACTTGAACAAAATAACGATTTTCTGCGGCCATAGATCATGACGTCACAATAAGGACATAAACTGATAAGTACATATTACCCTACTCGCCGTACCACGGTCAGGTAAAAATGATTTCTTTGGTTCAACTGTGAAGAATTTGAAATCAGGATACGATCGTCTAACCCTAAAGGTACTATTTACACAAACATCCTTTTACCTGTAAATTTTCATTATATGAACTTACGTACACATATATAAATGTATATTTATATATACATATATACACACATATGTATGTGTGTATGTGAATGTATATATATATATATATATATATATATATATATATATATATATATATCTACACAAGCTCTATTCTGAAAAGCGCATACTTCGTTTATTCTTCCTTTTAATGCGAGTATGTTAAACTCCAAATTTTGTAAGTATTATATTTTCCCCGATAAATTATTTAAATATAACTTTTAGGGTTAATCATTATTTTGGATGCATTATATTGACCAAGTTCGTTTTTGATATAAATTACCTCGAGGGTAGTTAGTGAAAATCGATGCTACAATATTACCGATTCTTCTACTCATTTCTCTGTATTGTTTTATAATAATCAAGTAATTACACTTACATACATTTTTAATATTGAATATTTACTTGTATCGAATAAATATATAACAGATATGTGATATTATTGCAAGAATACACCAAAAGTTTAAGTAATCCGGTTATAATTTAGATTTAGATTTAATTATACTTATTAAATAGCATTCCTACCCAAGCTGCTGTTGTAGTCATGAACCAATATAGTGCCAATATATGTATGCTCTTAATTAATAAGTTATTGTTCGAAACTGCTTTTTGCTCTTTGTTCATTTTGACATGATATTTATAATTAGCAAACTAACGATATATAAACTATAAAAAACAATCCTGAGAATCTATTTCTTTTGGTTACTCCTCACTAAATAGCGACAATGTCTACAACAATCCTGCAGTTTTATTGACTTATATTCACCTTACATTGTCCAACAATTCTCTTTTGCTTTTGTATAAAACATATGCTTTACCAGAAAAGGAAACGTGACGAAACATTTTGACTGCACCAAATTAATTATATTTATACGTATACTTCAATAAAATTTTCGTTACATTTTCATAAATTGTTTACCTTAGAAGCGTTAAAACTATGTATAGTATGTTAAAAAGAAACTTTATTTATTTTGAAATATTTAGCAAAATGAATAAAATACCCGAAGGCCAATACGATTAATAATATTCAATCATGCCTAAAGACAACCTATCAGGTTTGTGGCCACGAAGCTTTTTAGACTAGCTAGATTGAGATTGATTAGACAGTGTATATTGTCTAAAATATCGATTTTCCAGATAAAAAAACCCGTTGATTCAAAGGAAAAATTTTGTAGCTACCGTAGTTCTCTTCCATCGAAATAATCTAGCAAATGTAATTAATAAGGGGAAAATATAGAAAATACAATTAGGCTTCACCGCTTCTCAGAAACTTGTATTTCCTCTTATACAGGAAAAATACAGGTCACCGCGCAGATTACATATCATATTATGAGGATAGTTTTTTTTGTATTTAAATATTTGAGTTTCTTTTATATGTTGTAATTTTGTTTCATTCTTTTATTACTTTAGATTTATTACGGTAATCATTGTGAACTGAGTGGATATAGACAGTCTAAAATTATTTCTTAAATTTTGTTTCATTTATTTCGAAATTAAAATTTTATATATGATATCTTCCATTGACGTATTAAAAATAGCATATTTGATATTGTTATATACTCGCATGTATTCTTTAATTCTCTCTACAATTGAAAATTTTCAATTTCGCAAGAAACTTTTAAACACGCATACATTTTTCGTCATGGGGAAACAGTGGCAAAAATTATAGGAAATAAGGGTTTATAATTAATATTGCAAAAAATTGTGACTCTTTCTTTGTTCATATCTCATTTATCACTATTAATAATTATCCAAAATTGAATTTATTGATAAAAAATTCATTAGATTAGGTTTCGTAATATTTGTCTGTAAGAAAACGTTTTAAATTTGATTTTTTATAACTTTCTTCTTAAAAGAAATTAAATTTAAACGTCATTCCATATTAGTAAAATATACGAACTAATCACCATTAAACAGCAAAAATTGCTTGTTCAATTCAATCATTTACACTATAGCAATGTCAAAATAGGTCTCAATCACTAAGGCCGACAGTAGAATTATAAACTAAGATAACATAAAATCTTCTTTGAGAACAGTGTCATACTAATAATAAACTATTTGCATTAAATTAACAATGTAAAGAATTCTGCCATTCTACCATTTTCGATAATCTTTTACTTATCATCTCTCCTCTATTGCAATAATAAATTTTGTAAATTATAAACTATTCCAGATTCACATTCGCCTTTCTCCTTGCTGACTATTCTATATAGGGCGATACAGTTTGATTGTGTTCGTAATAGCTATGGGCTGAATCTTTGTCATGACACAGAAAATAATCAATGTACGTGCCCGTTCTGATTATTTTAAAATTCGTTGCAGTTTCTCTCTGTATTTTCAGGCTCCGGAAATGCCAAATTATTGAAATTCTTTAAAAACTGTATTTACTTTCAACATTATCTTTCAACATCAGTGACTTTTCTTCATTTTCTATTTCAGTGAGCAATTAAATTAAAAACTCAAACCAATCTTAGGGTATATTCCAATTGAGATACAGTATGGTGTGTATAAAAAAATATTTCTAGCATTTGAAAAATAAGATCCGACGGATCATATTTGGGCATTGTTCTTTATTATTTAGGTTTTGACGTAAATTTTTGACTCAGCCTTGAGTTCTTTGATACTGTCTTGAATTACTGACTGATGCATTTTATTATTTACCATTTTATATGCAGGCCACATACGGGTACATGTGAACTTACACTTTTATTAAAACCACTGCGATTTCAATATCGTTGGCGTTCTGCAATATTTAGTGACATGCAATTTGAAAAATTATTCTTAAAATTTGTGTCATTACTTTTGCTGAATGTCTGATAGACAATATATTCTAATAAACCTAAGGTACGTTTGGTAAAAATACGACGTACCTGAAGCCAATTCTACGAAAATCACAAAATTATTTAAAGTAACAACTAAAAACTTAATAAAAAAATGTGTACATATAAATGCCTTGCAAGATTGCTTAAATTGCAGATTTCCCATAATATCGGTGTATTTTAAAACCACAAAAATCATTAAAAAAAATGAGCATATTAAAAATTACTACAACATATACATATGGATTTGTATTAGTTTCCACGAAATAAAACATTTCCCACTCTATTCCTTTAATTAATTAAAAAACGAAGAAATTTAAACACTTAAAATTATTAATATCATCGTCAAATGAGGGATGTGTCCATACCCCAACATTCAAAATGTTTAGGTATGTAGTACATGCCACAATATATTTCCGATATATTATTTTCACCAAATTAACAATAAATTTATATTAATCATGTATATATGATATATATTCTATTTTTTTCTGTGATAATGCCATTAAAAACAATAACTCTGGTATAGAAAAATCAATTAAAATACGTCGCGCATCAAACGTAATGAGGAAAAATTACTCTTAAATTATGCTTCAATACTTTTTTTCATGGCAGAAAAACTTAAATCCGTAAGTGATGCTCCTTTCAATTTCCTGTTCCGATATTTAATCTAAGACTGTTGAGGTGTTGCAAAAGAGATGTTTCTGCTTACACTCCACCTTTAAAGTTTTAATTAAGTTTAACCAAAGAAAGTTATGGTGGATGACATTTAATTTGGTGCATTATATAAAATTTATTTTTTATAAAATTTATGTTTTATATTAAAAAGCTTAATTTGGATTTTGGTAATGATCTAAATTCCATTATCTATAAAAAAAGGTGTAAAAAAATTTACTTCATAAAATGTCATCTCCATACTACTTAAATTATTTGATATATAATTGTTCCTGGATTAACCCAAAGGAACAAGAAGGAAAAAAAATTAAATAGGAAACTATAGTTTAGCATATCACATATACACATAATGGTAATGAAACAATAACGAAAATATATGCAGCTAGAAACACTCATGAGCGTCGAAGAAGAAAATTTTCTTGTTTAACACTTATCGGTAAAAATAATAAGATTGGTGTAAAACAAAAAAAATAGCTTGAATAGTACACAATTTTATTAATAAAAACTTTTAATGGAAAGAAACTATTTTGTAATACACTTCATACTTTTTTGCCTAATTTTATCCAAAGCCTTTAATATGATTCTGAAACATAGAAATAGCACCAATATCCGACGTCACACACGATTCTAAATTAAACTTTACCAGATAGCAAAATATAATTATTCTGTCAATAAACCAAATTTATGCAATACATTTGTATATATTTAAGATGATGTAAATTTAATAATAGCATCTTACTGGCACATAATACATAGGAGAATAAAACTTCCACTTGAGCTATAATTAAATCAAAATTTTAATCAAGTTGATAATTGCATAATCAAAAACGAGTCCCATCGAAGTTGATTCACATTATAAAACTGAAGAAGTAAATTTTGGAATGTCAGGATATCATCAATGAAAACCAATACATGTCTTCTATCGATATTCTGAAAATGACTTTCCCTTTACATACATGTTTTCAGTCGACGTCTGAGCTCGGCAGACTTTTAACATGAATTTCAACTTAGCTTATTGAGATTGAGATTTGCATTTCTTGCAATTAATGGTAGAGATATTGTATATTATATTATACCCAAAGGAGATTTTGAGGATATATTTTGGGTAACGAGATTACTGGTTGGTTTACTAAATTTACCAATGTGTCACGTGACTATAATGATAAAAGCTTTCCTTGTAACATCGAATTTTATTCTATATTTATTTTCGATGTAGTACTAAGAATCACTATTATATCTATGTACGTGTCCCTGTAATTGGCAAATTTTTCAATCGAAGACGAAACTTTTATATATAAAGAAAAGGATTACATTTATTAAAAGTATTACCAATTTTCCACACCCGTCCTTCAAAGAATCTACTATATAATTATACTCAGATTAATATTTTTATGTACATAATTTTTGTCAAATTATACTAGTTCTGAAATATTTAACCTCTCGCGTTTTGAAATAAAATTTGTATTTATTAAATCTGCTTTAAAAATTTTCTTTTTATTTTAACGGAAGTATTAGGCGAATTCGTTCAAATATCGCATTAAAACTAGAAAATTAAAACCATTTTGAATTCAAAAATATGATGAACATGCGTTCAAATGTTTATAAAGATAATAAAGAACGTGATTTAATTATTACAGTGAGTTTCAGCTATTCAATTTTTCTCTAATTTCCTCAAAAATCCATGCAGATGCCAATAAAACTTGGTTCTTTGAATGTATCCTTTATTATTGAGATAAATCTAGACAATTTGTTTTGGGTATTATTTTTAATATATTTATTTTATCATATTTCATTACATTTTTATTACTTACTCCTGTACATATTTACTTTTATAGTTGTAGCATCGTGACTAGCTGAAACAGATTTTTTTATTAGTATGTGTAGCAAACTTGTTATCTAAAGTCTTCAAAAAAGTTAAGCTGTAATATAAAAAAATTTCATTTTTAATTATTGATTTCATATTATCGGCGCGAGAAAAAATTAGATTGGGATAATTTATAAGCCTGTTTCCAAGCTTAAAATTTCTTTTTTTGAAGAAAATATCAAATTTATTATCATCTTTCACTTTATTATACTAAAATCAAAAGAGTTAGAAAAAATCATCCCTTAATTTTTTATAAGCTTGACAATATTCGCGAAGTTGGAAAAAATGTTTTTTCAAGCAATTGAACAAGAATATTTAGGGACTTGTCCTTTCATCTTAAAATTCCTTTTTTATATACTTTGTAATATTTAAAATATTTTCACACTATATAAGAGAAATATAAGAGAAAAGGTTGACTTAATCCGTGTCTTAACTCTGAAAGTCACAACCATGCCCTGACTTTATATTTTGCTGTTTCCATATGCGACGGAATTGTGAAACTTTTTTCTCGGTTTCATAGAAGTATGTAAAATTTGAATTCAGTTATTAAATATACAATGTTCATACTACTAGGCTCTATTGGCAAAGTAATATATTTTTTTTTTTAAATTCTTTATTTTCCCTAAATAATTTCTAGTATTATTTGTTTGCAAATTTTTTTATCCCAAAGCAGAGTAATTAAAAAATATGTAAAAATATTTAAAACAGTTTTACATGTAAGTTAAAACATCTCAATTTTTTTCAAATGAAATCGAATGTAACAAATACGCACTGTAACAAATATTTCTATATTCAATTACATTTAAATAGAGACCACTTATGTTTATTGAACTACACGGCAGAAAATGTGCAGCATACAACTTACATTTAGGTGGAGAATTATATTAACTTACACTTAAGTGTAAATTTATAGTAAGAATTGAAGCCATTAATTTTTTTTAATATGTAATTATAAAAATTAATATCTTTAGTTCTATTATAATACACTCAAATTTTCAATAGACTGATCATTTTCTGTATCTAAATATCAGGCGCATCATGTCAGACGCTTAAAACAAATTCATTACAATATGGTCTATTTATTTATACCACTGTATATGATATGGATAATTTCAATTTTTTTTTATTACTTCTTATGTAATAATGATAAAAAAGTAATAACTGCAAAGAATATTAAACATTTTCCAACTTACATAAAAATGTTACATAGGGATCAATTATTTACTTTCTAATTGTTTCATAAAATTTTAAATTGATGCATAAATTTAAGTCGACGTCTTAACGCACCATTTATGTATTTATGTATTTATATTGTTTTATGCTCCATATTGCGAAAAGATTAGTATACAAGCTAATTTTGGAATAATGATTATTCCTGTGTTAAGGGTTGAGTTACACAAAAGTGCAAGTTTAATGCAATAATTACCTCATATCCTTTCAAAAATTTAAATACAAGTAAACTGGAAATAAATGCTGTGAAGATATTTTATAAACGCTTGACGAAATTTGTTTCTCTTTTACTCGTTAATTGGGTTTATTTTAAAATTCATCAAAATATAGGGAGCGATGTTGCGATTCACATATATTTGCATAAAACTTTCAGCTCGTCTTTTTAGAGTGTTATATATCCGGTAAAAATTTGATTGCATTATAAATTTTTTTTTTGGCTTAAATTTGATAAAATTATTATACATATATAGAAATAAATTAACTAAATATAATAGACAAGACCCTGTAATTTAAATATATATTTCAATTAAACGATATTACCATAAATCGCATTTTCAAAAAATTTAAGTGATTGAAAAATTTTAGTGATTATATAAACAGACATATCATTGTATTTGTAAGGATTCCGCCCGTAAAAATATTTAGCATCCATTTTCTTCCTTTTATTTCACTTTTTAATAGTAAATATTCCATGTTTCGAATTACTATGAAAATTTACGTTTTGCTGGATCATATTTTACCAACGTCTTGAAAATAAATCGTTAATTAAAATGAATATGTTATTTGTAGCTGACATTAAAAATCGTCTCTTCAATAAGATGAAGGTGTTTTATCAACCGATATCAGAGATTTTAACGTCGAAAATATCACATTTATGGTGCTATATTTCCGGTTAAGCTTTCTAGTTACAGATACAGAAAATTTATTTATATTTCTCGCATCAGTATTTTGCCAAGTCAAACGGCTGACTTCAATTTTACTCGGTTGGCCCCGAGCTTTTGACTGATTTAGCGTTTCGTTGCATCTGTCGGCTACTAATGGGTCATAGTTTATTTGATCAAATGGTCAAAACTTATTTTTTTAATGTAATATAATATTATTTATTACTTCCTTTAAATTTCCTTGAAAAGTATGCTCTTCAAACCTAAAATAAAGGCTGGTAATCAAATCTATTATAGGAATATATATCTGGAAATGGAAATATTTTACAATGAAAAAGTAATTTATTTATGATTCTCCTTAATTTCAGTGGCAATAAACAGAAACAAAAACTAATATAAGTAATCTGGCAACAAACAGCAAAGTTTTGCGCGGAAACAACTTTTTCTACCTTGCAAAGAGTATAGAATGACACAATAATTAACTTCCAGAAGTTATATCATTAAAGAAATATACGATAAAATGTTGTCCAGTAATCTCTTCTTACAATAAGGGGAATAATATTGATGGCGCATTTGATATCTACCAATTGCGTTACATTAGTTAGTTAATTTATACATAGGTGTCAGGTTATAATTAGATAATAATTTACTAGGTCATAAAACCTAATCACTTTGCGTTTATATATATTTACGTATTTTTATCAGTTTGTTGCTATGTATTTATAGCCCATACCAGCTTTAACCCACGGATCCAGATATGCAAAAATAGTGGTATAATTTATGAAAAATATTTTTCAAAACACAACAATGATTTTTAAAATGAAATGTATATTATTCACATTATGATAATATACACACATACTTATATTCACACTTTTATACATGGTGATTTTTTTAATAATCAAAATATTATTTTCAGTAATAAAAATAATTCTATTTTTATATCAAATAACAAAAAAGTTCAATTGATTATATTCTGTTAAAAGTTTTGCAATGATTATAGAAATCACAAAAATATTTCAATAAATTTTTGCAAGAAAACGAAATTTGTACTTTACCTGATATCGGTAAACCCTCCAATAATTAAATAACTGCTTGAAATAAACGAAAATGAATTACTACCTACATTCTGAAATTACACCCTAATTAATAAAAAACTAAACTGTAACTCGTTTCAAAAATTAAATTTATTTTCAAATTATTCTAAATACGTCATGTTAATCTTTTCATGATTTAGATTTAGTGTTTCTTTTATGGTATTATTATTTTTACCTTCAGCTGAGAATGAAAGATGAAGTTTTCGTTAATATATGTTATGAATAACAATGTCGTTAAAATATATAATACAGATTCAATAGTCTAAAAAATTTATTCTGTTAATTTAACAGTCTATTAATTTCCACAGTTTAAAAATATTAAGCACGACTCTGAAAGAGTATCAACTTAATATCATAAAATTACAAAATTTATGGGTAAACTACATTAAACTTTAATTCTTATGTAACATACATATTTATCGTCAGATAAATAATGAAACTTCAATCCTGTCCGTTGTCTTACCAACACTAAAACTAAAAATCAGTTTTTGAACTTGAAAGTTTGATTCAACTTATTTCTAACAACTTTCAAAATGTAACAGTTCCTGGGACTAATTCTAAGACGAAAACTGGGTGAATAATATTATTTTCTACATTGTCACGAGTACCTGTTAATTTTATTTAC
Organism: Druceiella hillmani; assembly: GCA_039881145.1. Lineage (NCBI taxonomy): Eukaryota > Metazoa > Arthropoda > Insecta > Lepidoptera > Hepialidae > Druceiella > Druceiella hillmani. The sequence continues at coordinate 26,925,344 of JAYKKI010000004.1, forward strand.
ATATTCGTAAGTTCAAGGTAGGTTAATTAATATGCTTGACCTATAGCAGTCTCTAACTTACCTTTTGGTAAGTGTAAGAAAATTATCTTCTTATGGGTCACTTTTACGTTATCGACAATCTTCTTTTTGTTTTGTTTTATTTTATATCTTTGTTACGATAGAAGTTATAAAATTTAATCTAACCTGTGTCACATATAGTACTTTGGCTTCAGTTGTCACGTCTTATATATAGACCTGACAACTTTACTTCTACTACAAAACTACGATATTCGCTTAACCTTTCTCATGACAACGTCATTTTCGATGTAACTTAAGTGGAAAGTGACGTACCGGAAACGAGGCTGGATGTGAATCACGTGTAAGCATTTTTAAATTTCCATATTTGTACGTCAGAACAGGGCGCGAGGCTTGAATGGTCCGTCGAGGGACAATGTTCACACGTGATTCCGCTCCCGCCTGGACGCATCCTGAATTATGATTAGTTCGCGAAGGGGTAAACTCGCGATCTCTGAGAATTCGTTAGCTACGTGCTGTTCGAGATTTTGTTTATTCCCGGGTAGTTCAGATTGAAATAGTTATGAGGTAATATTGTGCAGATAAAAAATAATGTAAGTTTGCTTGTATTATTTAGTTTATTACAAGTATGTAGTAAATGTTCAAGGTATAGATATTTTTCGGAAAAAGTGAACATTTTATAGATAGATAGACATAAAATAGATTTTGCTTTTTTGTTATTTAAGTATGGCATTTAGAGTACTATAGAGAATCTGAAATTGCTTTAAATAATTATAGTACCAATTAACCCTTATGTCAATACCCGGGTACCGTTGCATGTTCTTAATTACATATGGTAAGCATATGTGATATCGGTTAGAGTAAACTGATATCGGTTCATATATATTATGACATTAAATATACAAAGAAATAAATAAACTTAACGGTTAATTTGGAATATCCATTAGCCGTTAAATTTATTTATTTCTTGATCTATACCCGGAATACCCAGATACCCATATGTAAAAATTTAATACGCCTATAGAATAACATAGTAATAAAAAATTAAAGTAATCTCAAGAGGTAGAAAATAATATTTTGTATACTTTGATGACTATTATTGTAAATTATATGCAAAATATTCTCATACAGAATTTCTTCTTGAAAACGTGCACCACATTGTGTTATTGCGCATGAATATTTATCCCAAACCGTTTTAATACAATCTTAAGACGATTATCGCATCCTCCTCCATTTTTTGTTGACATTTTGGTAACAGAGATAACACGATACTACACCAATTTTTCGTCCGATGGAATCTGTTTGTTGAGTACTCAGTTGATTTTGCCGCTCTGCATGCGGGATTTATTGTTTTTTCACTTGTGCTTTTGATCGTAATCTTAGTAGGGAAATATCTCATGATCTGAAGATTTTAAAGTCGATTTTTATTTGTTGGCATACACAATTCTTCAGATAATTGTATTAAAAATAATCGGCGCTCGTTTGTCTTTTTTAACATTTTTTTTTTCATAGTAGCGAAAGGGCATCAATTAATTCACCTGTGAATTGTGTAACACACTAAAATCTCATCAATTTTGACGATTTCAGCCTTTGTTTAATTATAATACGGAACAATTTCTGTCTTTTTTATCTGTCTTTGCAATAGCTGTATTCAGATGCATCGTAGATAATAGTATAACATCTTTTTTTGGAACGTAAGAATATTTTGTCACTTTCTCATGATTTCCAAATAGGATAAAAAATTCTTCACGATCTTTAAATACTTGCATCTCCAATGAAATACACTTTTGTTTTTTTTTTAATTCATATAATTGTTTGGTTTCGTGACAATAAATGCTTTGCTAAAGGTAGATTAGTTGAAAAATATTTCTTTCAGGTCCTTTATATTGTGCAATTTATTCTTTTACTACTCTTTCGCCTTGATTTGTTTCAAGGCCGGTCGTTAATATGCCGATGTAAATTTGATCCTTCAATGGATATCAATTTCCCGCGTCGCATACCTAACATATTTATGTTCCATACTTTAATGGCTTTGATGGCATATACTGAGTAAATCTATTACACCCTCTATATGGTTGTAGTCGCTCATCGACTGTCAAACATTCCGTTGTTTTTTAACGCACTGATAAGTTGGCATTCAACATATCCATATATCGCGGAAGGCGCTGCTTTATCTTCTTTGATGCAAACTTCACGAGTATTTGCATCCTCAAACCAAACAAACCCTATTATATTATATGCCCATCGCAACTCGATATGATAGATGAGAAGTCCGATCCGACTTCCACATATCCGATCATTGGTCAGTGTTAGAATTGTTTGCATCTAATATTATGAGAATTCCTAAGAACGAGTAGATTCTTAAAGAGTTAAATTTTTCCACTTCAATTACTTTTTCGTAGGATTATCCTCATTTTATTCTTCATAGAAGTATTGTCTTTTTGTTGGACGAATAATTAGATTGCCTGTTTCACAGTGAAAATCTTTTGGATATTTCACTGATCGTTAAAGTTTCTGTTTTTCTATGTGGTTCAGCTTTTGCCAAAGAATATTTTCAGTTGGTGTTGATGTTAAATCGATGGTGTTTTAGACCAAATAGTTTTACCTTTGGCTGTAAACGTTGTTGTCGATAATTCAGTGATATATCACGGTTCATTACTATGCACCTGTCAATGGTTCATTACTATCTGCAGCGCTTTCAGTCGGTTCATCAACATCCTCGTCTAATTAAGCTTCACTCCCACCATCTTCCTCTAAATATAGAAATAATGTATTTTTAATTATTTTTGAATATTTTTATCAATATCATACGGAACAAAATAATAATCTTAACCAGATTATTCATATATAATCGTCATCGTGACTTTTTGAGTTACAACCTTCGACGGCAGAATTTTCTCAAAATAGTTCATTAAAATTTCTACTATGTCTTGAATCGTCTATCTATAAAGTTATTTATTTTATAATTAATAAATAAGCAATAAAAATTACATGGAACGTTATAAGCAACAAACTGACAACATTTATGTATACAATTTATATATATCTTGAAAATTCAGTTGATGATAAATTTTCCATTACTTGTAAGTATTGTTCTTCACAATAAGGAAATTTCAAACACTATACAGCGTTCAGAAAATATTCAAGCGTTCATTACAGGTCAAAACATGTTTGAAACTCACAATAATTAATGACGCATACAGGCAGCTGCAACAGACAGCTACTCACTTTCTGTCTTCTTTACTTTCTATAGAATAATTGTTCCTGAAGTTTTGAGTTTTCCCACTGTGACTCTGGAGAAAAAAAATTTGGGAGTAAAAAGTTCCCCAGCCATCAATTCCTACCCCGGTTATTGAATAACATTATGACGACTGGATATTGACATAAGGGTTAAAATCGTAAAGAAGAAAACTGTATCTTTTTTATAGTCGAGAAGTCAAGAAAAAAGTATGTCATTATGATGAAATTTTCTTCAATGTGTCATGTAATATTTTTTTAGGATTTTATACCTACCTGAAACGAATAAAAAGAAACAACGGTCTTTCACATTTCGATGACAGTTTTTTTCTCAAAAACAATTGATATAGAAATTTTAAATTTAGGTTAGCGATAAACCATGTTAACCCTCATATACTGAAAATTCAAAATATTGGTGTGCAAATATGTGGAAAGGAAGATGATATAATCTAATAAAAAGTAATTTAGATATTCATTGAAAGATCAATGTATAATTGTTGTGAAGCAGCTTTTGTCAAAATTGTATATAAAATAGCCAGATATGTTAAGTTATATAATATTGTGACAAATTACCACAATATAAAATATACCTTGCCTGTGAAAATACTATCGACAATATTATAAAAAAGGAGTACTTAAAAAAGCGGTACTAGAAATTTACCAGAAAACTAGACCAATAATACCGATTTTCAAATATTGGAGAAGTTCACAATAATTTTATACCGGTGAAAATGATATATTGGGTAATTTTAGGTTCATAGTGAAAAATAACATCAATATTTATACCTAGTTTGAAAGAAATATTTTGTTCTTAAAATTATAATATCAACAGAACCTTGGAGTGCTTTCAGTTTTTTTTAATATTAGGTACATTTTAATCGTGACAAAATTATTCTATATCCCTATGTGAGCAGGTTAGTAGCAGAAAACCAAATTACATCAGCTACTTGGATCAAATATAGGAAAATAGAAGTAAACAAATTTACTTCCTATACTAATGATGCCTACCCAATTTATGTACAAATATAATTCACGATTTGCATAATTTTTTTAACGGAATTTTTAATTTTTAGTTTCTTCACTTTATTTTGGCTGGAAAATTTATGAAAAAACAGAGTTTGAAGAAATCTTCTGCTCCTCACGAAGTTTATTTTATATGGAAAAGCAGAAAATAATTCTTTCAGATGTGATATATCTAGAATGATTAAAGGAATTGACTGAAAAATTATATTTGATAAATGAAAATGTCAAAACGATTCTATTTATTTATAGCCCAAAAACTTAAAATAACTTTATTATTTATAATTCTTCACACAGTAATAATATATTACTTACGTCGGAAAGTCACTGTTATTTTGTATAAAAGTGTATTAATGAATTAGTGGTTTTTCAAGGATAAAAAATAATAAAATAGTGTTTTTAGGTTCTGTAGTCAAACATTTTTTTTATCCACAGACCGCTCTGTATAAGATATGAGTATGGTTGGAAAGGTTATTCAAAATTATCGAAGCTAAGTCAATGTGTCACAAACACTTTTCGATATATATATATATATATATATGTATATATATATATATATATAAAGTGAGTAAAAGAAGATTTATCACAGTTGAATAAATTCCGTAATTATAGTTAGGCCTGTTTCATAAAAACTCCATAAAAATGACTCAAATCAAATGCAAAAATAACTAATTGGAATTTAAAATTTATTTAAATATATTTGTGTGTCTATGTAATGAGAAATAATATTAAATAGTTTAATAGTTATAGTACGTACGCATAAATGTTTACATGCTTCTAAGTGTATACTGAACCTCCATAGTACAAGTTATATTCGTACATAACCAGTTTTTAAGAACTTATTCTAGTCATCACTGATGAATTTCAGTTCAGTTTAAAAAAATCTGTAATACCTGCAAATATTCCTTAATTACAGGCATTACAGGTTGTTTAAAGTACAAATCACAAATTGATCGTGACTTGAAATTGAATTACCACATTTAGAAAAAAGTTAACGCTAACTTAAAACACTATTAATTTATTAAAATTATATCGAACACTATTATTAAGTTGTTACGTTCTGGACATCTATCAGTTACTTCCTTTGGAATTATAAACATATTTTTTTCGACACGAATTTACATGTACCATAAGCAAAATGAAACATCTTCGATGATGTAAAGTTAAAATCAAAACTTCCTTATATACCATTAGATAACTTCAAAAATCTAATATATTCCCAGACTCTGACACTGTTTAACAAATTATATACATAAATAGATTTGCAAAGAAAATTAAATAAATTTATTGTATTACGCTTTGATTAAGACGACGTGTTTAAGACGAGAATAAACTCTACTAAGCAAACCACTAAATAATTATTTTAAGCTTTATTTTCTCTGCAATGTTAAGGCTTTCATTATATTTATTCAACTTTTAAAATAAAAACATTGAATCTTATTAGCATAACAGAAAGATTTTAAAGGATATTTAAATAGAGAGCAAAGGACATATAATATAAAACATTTAAAAGCAAGCGACAAAGAAAATTTAAATTAATATAGATAATCTACTTATTTAAAAACAGAGTGTATATTACTTACTACATTATGTAAATTACTCGTATCGAAAAATTTAAGGTAACAAAGTACTTTGAAACGCAGAGAGGTTGACCTTCAAAGCTTAACTGTTTGATTTCGTGCTGTTGAAATTTATTTCAATAGATACCATTATCACATCAGCCAAATCGACGTAATGGTTCAATTTGTTTTATACCGCTACGCATCAAATATTTCTCACCCATTTATCGCCACCTACTGAAAAATGATCCCTCGAAGGGTAAAAACTTGAATTGGTTATATTTTGTTATAAGAAAACTTCAAGCCTTTGTTTTATTTTTGGGGAAGAAGTTTTTTATTTTCCCTTTTTGTAGTGCTAATCCCTGGAACATGGGACATTGTTTTTCTAGATAAAATTCTAAATTCTTTACATTTCCATTATTACAGAAAAACAATGAATTAAAAATTAAGTTTTTTTATGTTTTCTTTTTCATTTATATGATTTTTAGCGTTCATTTGAGCTTCCTTGAATAAAAATATGACATAATTAACAAAAATAATTTAACTCAGGTTTTAAAATTGTCCAGTATATTTTTTAATATTTTGATTCCTTCAAATCTTCTTTTAGGTATATTTGTTAAGTATGTATTCCATGCCTTCGATATAAATATTCAGTTTCATGATTAATCATTAATTTATGTAGCGTCTATGCTAAAGTACGTGAAGATTATGGAAACTAGACTTCAATATGTATAGTTGGTCTTTATGGAGGTCGCACGGAATGATATAAATACTGTCGTTATAATTATATAATTTTACCGACGGACCTTTTTAGGGTTAGATTCTTACTATTTAACCTAAAACCTTACTTTTAACTTTGGCATCTTTTCACAATTTATTAGCAATATTGTTCTTTTCTCATAGGACAAATTGAAGTGATTAAAGTGGATATAAAAGTTTTCTTTCATACTGCTTTTTAACGAAGGTAGAATAAAGCTGGATTTAATGACGTAGATTTAACAACTACGAACCAACTTCCGATTTTCGCTAAAAATCAGAATTTTTGTCTTTGGATCACTACCGTTCATTATAATTGAAAACGGCCTGGCAGTGTGATCGAGCATAGGCAATAATCAAAGTTATTTGAGATTTAAATGGGGAAATAAAAAATGCAAAATATTCAAATTTTTCGTTTTAGTTACTCGGATTAAAAAATCATTATCAATTTTACTTAAATTATTTTCGAAACTTGTTTCGTAATTTGAAAATTCTATATACGTCTTGCAAAAATTTATTTCCGAAAATATTTGAAAGTGCATATAAATTCAATCGTTAACCACATCTCTTCACTAGGTGTGTATTAAATTTATTTTTGAATAAACCTGATGTAACAAGTTCCTACTTCTTTACCTATAGTCGATTTATTTGCGCAATGGTTCCACGTTGGTTGTTTGACAATTTGACGTTGTTATAAAGTTACTTTTTTATTTTGTTTTGCTATCCAATAATTTGGAGAAGACATTCTGTCTGCTTGAGAGACGTACAGTCACTTTTTTACTTTTCTGTGAGTTTACAGTTTATTTCTTTTATTATAATCATAGAAACCTTTAATGGATATACACCTATTCAGTTATAAATAATATTTAAATAATAACACTTTGAACACTTTAACTCTTAAATAGTTTAGGATAAAATGAGCCTATCTCTGAGACAGTTTATATTTATCAATGACCTTAAGTTGTAAACTAAATTTAAAAGAAACGTCGAACTTAACAAGTATTAAAGCATAATGTTCACGATTAAATGAAACTACGTGATGTAGTACTATTTCTACTTTCTTTAATTTCTTTACCACGACCTAGGTTTCGTTGTATTACAACATCTTCAGGTGGGATATTAGTAAAGATTCCTAAATCCCCTAATATCCCACCTAAAGATGTTGTAATACAACGAAACCTAGGTCGTGGTAAAGAAATTAAAGAAAGTAGAAATAATACTACATCACGTAGTTTCATTTAATTGTGAATAATGAATTTCTACAAAATTAACGCCAAATATATTCAATCAAAGCATAATGTACCAAATTAAGTAGGGTTCCGTATCTGATGTATGTTACAGCCATTTCACTCGGAGACTTTCCGCACTATATATGTAAAATTTGGATGGTACGTGTCTTCTATGAACCGCTATACAATGAAGTAGTGTAATTGTGAATAAAATATTAGGGTTGGCATTCCATAGATGTTAATGAAAGATGAAAAAAATCCAGTGCACATAGGCGACCTGAGTATCGTCAGATAGGTCTTAAAATCTCTCTTTTGATTCCCTTTTTAAATCAATATTTTGTGAGATATGCGCTTTTAAATTCTTAAATTGTATGCCCCTCCAACTTTTCAACTAACGTATATAATTTGTTTGAACTTTACAGCCTAGTACAGATGGAACATGTTGAATATCTGTCGGAAATATTTTTATGCACATCTTACAATTTTTAACACTCGCATGATTACTTAGTCTACCATTATACTGCGGCTTTAACTATGCTATCTATTTTCAGGCTTTATAAGTGTCATAAATCAATAACTGTAACTGATTGTCTTTAAGTTTGTACTAACAGTGATGTTATTACAAAATAGTGCCACAAATAAATATCAAAGTTGATTGAAAAGGGCTAAAATAATTTTATACCGATAAAAAGGTCACCATTTTGTACTTCTTTGCATACAATAAAAGAAGGTACGAGTAATAGCGTGTAATATAATTATCTACGTATAAAATTATATAAAAGGTTAAAGAGTTGGTTTTTTGTTTATTTAAAATATTAAAAAACACATAACTTACAATATTTTTACATATTTCTCAGTAAAATAACACAACTAACTCAGATAAATATTTTACAAACAAGTCATCATGGACATACATAATTTCAAACACTTGCATACGTGTACATATATAGTATACATTATGTATATTGGCGTCTATATATCTCCTTGCAGTATTATTGCCCTCTGTACCTACTTTTGGGATGAAAAACCTCACTATATCTAAACTGAATTCATGTTATTTTTATTAGTTTCGAAATTTGATATTCGGGGACAGATTGTTTTATGGCGTCAAATCTAAATATTAAGAGTTGTTTTTAATCAAATTGAAATAACCGTTCCAAAGTAATCTACGCGTATGCTACAAATGATCTTCTCTTTCTTTGAAGTTGTTTAAAAATTATGTATTAATCAGTTTGGTATAACACAAACTTTGAAGCTCTTGCGACAACAACCTTAGTTGTTATTACAAGGTCTATAAGAATATAATACGATATGTCCTTAAATTCAGCGGAATAATAACTAAATGTATATAGACGACGAGAAAAATGTTTCATCACATAATATAAAAGTTCCTAATACATAAAAGAAAGAACATAAAGCTATACTTTAATAGTATGATTTTTTTTAAATAAAAATATTTCTGTTTTTCCTCGCAACATAGGCGATAAAATTGCCGCACCAAAATATTTAATGTGTCCTTTCAACAGTTTGCAGCATTCGATATTGAATATTTCTAAATCAATTTGCACAATACACTAGGTATATTTGACGTTAATAATAATCACTAGTCTTAGTATCTCTAATTGCCACAAAGAGTCTCGAACGTAACAAAAAATTTAAAAATGTCTAAACATTGTCTCCAATAACCGAATAAATCACGTTTTTTAATTTACAGAGCAAAAGGTTTTTAAAAAACTCATTTTCATAGGTATCATATTACACCTTCCTCACATATTATTTTCCTAACCTGTGCCGACCAGTCGTCAACGAAATAGCCGGGTGCATGATGTTTTTATTTTGCGTCTCCCCGCTGGTCGCAAAAAAGCTAGTAACTTTTTTGCATTTCATCTAAATTATAATTTCTCATTATTGTGTTTGTATTTATTTTATATTTTTTGCTAACTATTTCCTTTTAGGCCAGTTCAAATATCATACTTGCTTTAACCGAAGATCGGACGTGTGTTACGTGCATTCGTATTGAAAACCCATTTATACTGAAGAGCAGAGTGGTAGAAACACTTGTCTTTCATAATAAAGTAAAAGGTTAAATATGATAAATTACGGTAAAAGGTAATAACGATAAAAAATATTAGGAGAATCTGTAAAGAATTAAAAACAATAATGTAATAATAGTTTTCCATAATGAACATGTTATAGTTTTTAATTCGATCAATTCTCAATCTACTCTAGTGTTTAATAAGATCGTTAATAATACGTTATAAACTTAATAAATAGATTATAATCCACTTATTAAGCCCCTGATCCACTAGCGCTTCGTGATAAACTCGTGACGGTATTACGGGTTGGATTACCTTAACGCGGATATGGATTATTCGGAGACAGGACTAAATTACTTTCAGTAGTGTTATTAAAAATTCTGAAAAGAGAAGGTATCAAAAATCAAGATAAATAGAGGTAAAGAATTTCACCAATTAAACAAATAGCCGTATCAGGCACGCAGCCGCTGTGGAGTATGTGAAATGTATTGAGCGTAATAAAGAGTGTGTAATATAATAAATCTAACACGTTCCCTAGGGAGATGAATACGTTCCGCCGAAGTCAAAATGGATCGTCGAGGGCCGGAATCTTTCTTACGTACCGCACGCGTTGGCGCTATAGTAGAACAGTCATAAAATTTTTGGGAAACAACACTTTTTTTTGATTCTACAAGTATGAGTTATACCTTTTCTCACAAGTATGATTTTTATGTATCACACCTATTGTAAAATTATGAGCTCTGTCCAACGCGACCACTCCCGCTCGAATCGATAAATGTACTGCTGAGTAATCACTAATTAAATACGGCGCGCACTGGTAAATTTTTTTTCGAATGAGTCGTGCTACATGCCATTGCAGCGCCATTTACGCCAACGATATGTACACTACCAAGTAATGGGTTCTATCGTAAAAATTATGGTACTAAAATAATGCCGGTTGATGCTATACTTCCAAAGTTATAAGCAATCTTGCCAATAAAATATTTAGTTACATATGGTATTTGCAAGTGACTCCCCCCGCCCCGCCCAAATGAAAGATGTTTCACGTCAAAAAGTTGGTGAAATCATATCGAGTAATTTTGCTTTTATGAGAGCATTACTCCTTACCAAAATTTAAATGTAACCAACTAGTTTTAAGCCTCAGAATCTAAAGGATTTATGGTATTCTACCATATTTTCAAGACAAGCTTTTTGACGAATATTATAAAATTAAAGTACAAATACGTGCAGGTGTGAAGTTTTGTACTGTATTGTGTTTGTATTTATTAATAGAAAATTGTGGATCTCGCACGGCCAAGACAGCAGGTTCCCCTCGAAATGAAAAAATTCATCACTACAATGGAAAGTGAATAGAAATATATTATTTTAAAGCAAGTAATATACATTTCAATAAATTTTACTATCGCCGTTACTATTTTCATTTCAAACGTATTTAATAAACGCTTGAAATTTATGACAGTTCTACTCGTAAATATAAAAATAAAATGCTAGGTGGGAAGTACTCAAAGTTTATATATTTCTAAGTTACAATAAAAAAATGCACACAACATAACTATAGCAATTAAATAAATAGTTTTAATACTAAAAATATTTTAAAATAAATTTTATAAAAATAAACAAGTAACCAGATAAATCCTATTACGATAACATACAGGTTTAGAAAACAAATTGGCCAAAAATTGTCATCTGTAATTATTCTATATTTTTCTACATGTCTTATGTTGGTACAAACTAATTTTTTTTTTAATAATTTATGGGTGTCCTTTGATGCAGTCTTTCAAAGTTCTTTCACATCTGCTTCCTTGCATCAGACAAAACAACATTTTTTTTAAATTTTTAAGTATATATAGTACGAAGTGCTACGAAATATATATAGTACGAAATGCTAACTAACAGTTTTTAATTTAAACGGTAGCCAATTGCCCAAAGTATAGTTTGTCTAAAATGATTAAACAATATTGCTTGGCAAGATTCTCAATGTCTTTATTAAATATCATATTGATTCACCAACATTTTTACATAGTTTTGAAAGCTGTTCATCAAAATATCACGCATTTGGGTATCATTAAGTTGATACCCAAATGCGTGATAGCCTCTCTGACTTTTTTTTGCTTGGATAAAATGGTGACTCTCAGCCCTTATATTGCATTGACTGTAACTTGGTCTACCTAAAACACCAGAGAGGCTAAGAAAATTCTAACGATACCTCATTTGCCCCAATGGGATTATTGGTTCCGGCTCTAGACAGTGATATGTCAATACATCCAAATACGTACGTGCACACATACAAACATATGCATATATATATATATATATATATATATATATATATATATATATATATATATAATATATACACATATGATCCTATGTAATAAAATATATACATAAAATTACAGAAAATGACGATGATTATTTACTTTTAGACGCAGTTATAGGTATTATCAAATAAAGCGTATAACTTTACTCTTTCTCTCTTCCAACGCTAATATGTTAATATTCGAACTTTATATGTATTACGGTATTTGAAGTCAATTAAATAAAATATAATTTTATGAGATATTCTTTAGTTAAGTAGTATCATCATCATCATCATCATCATAATATATATTAATACGCTAAGGTTAAGATGTTACACTCCCTTTTTAGAAAAAACCTCACAACTAATCCACATAAATTATATATCATTTTATAGATAATTACTTGCTCTACCGGCATCTACAACTAAAAAATTTATTATTGCTATTGTTTTTGCAAATTAATTAATTATTAAAATTATATACACAAAACAGCAATGCTGCCATCTAACGGCTCAACGTCAATATGATTGACGGTCGGTAAAATTTTTGTTTAATTTCAAATCCACTCACGTATAAATAAAGTGACGCTTTAGCTCAATGCTTTTGATACTTGCGCCTCTATATGTCAATTTTAGTAAAATAGAATAAATAATGCGAAGACTTCGCACGGGTCACGCTAGTATTATATTAATTAGCTTATTTTATTATGTAAATTACGCTGAGATTAGTGGCAAATCAATACCATAACATCGCCACTTTTATTTATTTTTCTACGTCGGGTTGGTGTGTTTATGGTAATTAGTATCTATTGAAACCAAATAGAAATGAAATGGGTTTTTGTAGCATAGCAAGCATGAATTATAGGAACGAATTAAAAGAGTTAATTTCACTTATAAGCGACATTTCTTCCATTTAGTGTCATCTATAATTTTAAGTAATCCTTTGCAATTATTCTTATATCTTTCCCATCGTAGCTGCTGTTATAGTCTTCTGATTCTGTACAGTTGTAAATTGAACTCAATTTTTTATTTGAATTCGCTTGATATTTTCAGTTTTTTTTGTGAAGAGTTTCTGTTATTTACAGACTACGATATTAATGACAGGGAAAATGAAAGTTATCGTCTACAATTTTGATATCCCTTATTGGACAGACGGCAATTTCTATGCCGATGTTTTAGTTCTTGTTTATATCGATTTGCCTTCTATTGTAGAATAATTAACTTACATATAATTAACTTCATTAATTTTGTTTTGTTAGGCATTCTACTTTAATCTACAATTCCGGTAGCATTGAAAGATAAATTTAATTATTCTAAAGTATTTACCAAAAAGAAAAAAATGTACAAAGAGTAATATTTATCAATATCATCCAACTATATCTAAGAACGACGTATCAAATTCGCGGCCACGAAGCTTTTTAGATTACCTAAATTGAATTTCTTCAGATAACATATATAGTATGATGAAACCCTGTGAACTGCCAAAATCTGATTAAATAGGGGAAAATATTTAAATTAATGTTAGAAGTTCCTTCTTCTCCAAGCCATGAGGCTCATTTTTATTATAAAGAAACGACTGTAGTAACAATAACAAACTATTAAATACGTTGACTATATGATGATTTATGAACATTTTAGTGACATTGGGGCTATTAATCGATGAAATTAAATGAAATGGTCATTACCTCTCTAAATCCAAAGACGGAGATTTGCTGTTTTTAATTAATATTTTTAATCTCAAGCAAATTCTCTACCAATAAACACCAAGTTGCAACTCCTCAAACTTAACGCTGCTTTGATAGTTTCTGTTAATTTTTGTGAAGCAAATTTTAAGAAACTCATTAAAATTTTAAAATTTTCTTGCTTGCCTGGAATTTTACATAATTACTAAAATTTTTCATTAGTTTTGCAAAAATATTACTTCTTGTTCAATGTCATAAATGTAAGTAGAAGTTTCGCAAAATAATCAGTACATGTAATTACCGAGTAAAATTGCTTAAAAAAGCAGATATGCTGTAACAAAAACGTATTTTGCAAGAACATTATAAATTTATAAAATATATAAATAATTTTAAAAAATCGGTGTATTGAAAATAACTGCGCACTGTGCCTATAGATGTACGTTAATTCTACCAAATAAAAGATTTCCGGTTTCGTTCATTTTCTTAGAAAAAAGAATTTAAATATCTAAATTATGTATAATCAATTTTAATGTGGTTAGTATACATACCACCATATAAAAATGTTAATATGTATATTACACACACAAGATTACTCTGTTATATTAATTTCCATCAAGCGATCAGTTCACTTATCTACATATATATATATATATATATATATATATATATATATATATTTATATATGTATATCTAAATATATATTTATATGTATATACATATTCTGTTTTCTTATTATATATCATCCTAATACAATAAATTCCTCAAAAATTAATTTTACGTATAAATAAACAATTTCAAACTTTGTAAAGACGCCTTTAAAATCAACAACCTCTTGATGAAAAATTATATTTCAACATGCCGTGTCAAATGTAACGAGAGAAAATCGTTCTTTGGAAAATGGTATTGACGCTTGAATATTTTCTAATGGTTCAAAACTCAACTTTATAAGCAAGGCTTTCCGTTTCCTGTTCCGATATTTTAATGTAAGACGCGGAAGATGCCGGAAAAGAGACTCTTCGGACCTGATTTTACATTTAATTTAGTTTCACTAAAGACAATGTTATTGGATGACATTTAATTTCGTACAGTATATTAGATTTAGTTTTTACTAAGTAAATATATTTTAAATCAGTAAAGTTTATTTCCAATTAGGACTTGAAACAAAATTTCATTATTAGTGTAAAATGATTGTAAAAATATTTTCTTTTTTAAAATGTCATCTCGGTAAATATTCAAATTATTTAGAAATTAAAAAAAAAAAAAATGAATATGTCATTTATTAAATGGTATGAATTGTGATAATGGTGCCTGTAATAACCTAAAGATACAGAAAGAGAAATACTTGGAAGAGAGAACCATATTTAAGCATATCAAAAATATACAATGGCAATGACATAATAAAGAGAAGGACTTGCGGCTAGATATAGAATTCAGTGTTAAACACGAAAATTTCCTTCTTAAACGCTAATCAGGTAAGATAAAAAAGTCGGAATTGCTTATAAACTAGCAAAAATTTTTAACACTCAATAAACTTGCCCAATTTTCAGTTTCACCGAAAGTGTTTGCCTAGTTCTCAGCTCCACTAAAAGCCTTTAACGTAATTCTGAAACACTGAATAAACACCTAATGTGAGACACTGGTAAATTAAACTGTGCGGGCTAGAAAAATATAATTATGTACACAATAATAAAAATGTATGCAAGGTAATACATACAATTACACGAATGCAAATTTAACGATAACGTCTTAGTCGCACATAGCAGACTGAAGAATGAAATTAGATTTGAGTAAAAATTAAACCAAGATAATCATATATAACTTAAATAAACGCATGATGGCAAATGAGTCTAACGAGGCCGAATTTACATATTAAAATTTAAGAAGTAAATTTATAAATGTCAACATATCTCCTATAGAAACAATTTTATACCTTCTATCGATATTCTGAAATTGGGTCTTTGTTTACATACATGCTTTAGTCTACATTTGGCTCAGCAGACTTCTAACATGAATTTCCACTTAGCTTGTGTAGTTGAAACTCGTGTTTCATCCTGTGGATGGCAGAGGTATTATATTACATCATATGCAGAGCAGCCTTACAGACTATATTTTGGATATAGAGATTGCTGTTTAGATTAGTAATTTTACTAAGGTCTTTCTAGACAACTTTAATGATAAAGTTTCAATTCTAACTTGCATACTTTATTCCATATTTATTTTCTATGTACCACTAACAATTAATATGATGACTATATATTGTCTCTGCGGTAGACAACTTTTTCAACTGAAGTCTCAATATATAGATATAAAGAAGGAATATAAGTTTAAATAACTGACCATCCAAAGATCAACTATGTAATTGTAATTAGATTAATATTTGAGTACAATTCACAATAGATAGCTTCTTTGAAAGTATATTACTTATAAAATATTTTAAATTATTAATCCTGCTTTAAAATTAATTATGTACGTTATATCTACTAAATCTGTTCCTAAATATATTTTTTTTATGAATATTATGCAATTTATTCCAAATGTCTTCTTAGCGAACTAGAACAATAAAGATGTTTTTGAATCATAAACATGAACATATTTTTAAATATTGGCCAACAGGCGCAGTAAGAATAAGACAACAGGCGCAGTTTAAATATTATAGTAACTTTTGTTTTTGTTATTAATTTCATCAATAATTCCGTCGTCGTCACTTCCTTAATAAATGTTATCTTTTTATGCGTTATGTATACACAACATTATCATTTATCATTTGGTGTTAATGCTTCATTATTTATTTTGCTTTTACATTTCTTCTTTTATATAGATATATATTATTATAGGTATATATATATATATATATATATATATATATATATACATATATATACATATATATATATATATATATACATATATATATATATATATCATTTAAGTATAATACATTTGCTATCATATTTCTCTTAAAGATAAAAATAAAATTAATACATTACCATAAAATTAAATCAAATTACTTATAATATATAAAACTATCAAAAACAGCTTGGCCTTTTAAGTTAGAGAAGAATGGCTAAAGGTTTTTCAAATCAAATTGAATTAGATGAAACCACTTTGTTTTATAATCAATTTTAAGTTTTGTAGTACGCTATGATAAGTATTTCTATATTCAATTATCAATAATGAGAATATATTTTGAATAATAGAGCGTAAAATGCATAAAGTATTATTTATATTTTGGTAGTTAAAATGCATAAAGTATTATTTATAGTTTGGTAGTTAAAATGCATAAAGTATTATTTATATTTTGGTAGTTAAAATGCATAAAGTATTATTTATATTTTGGTAGTTAAAATGCATAAAGTATTATTTATATTTTGGTAGTTAAAATGCATAAAGTATTATTTATATTTTGGTAGCTAAAATGCATAAAGTATTATTTATATTTAGGTAATGAATAATTTAATTATATAAAAATATGTTCAACTTTACTTCAGTTCTCTAATTTTTCCAATCGACTAGGCATTTACGTTAATAAAATTAAAGAAGTGTCATTTAAGGAGTTAAAATCGATTCGTTTCAACGTGGTAATTTTATTTATATCACTGATTACGATTGAAATATTTTCTCTTTCCTGAGATCTTTTATTTTAAAGACAATATTAGAAATTATATCTAAAGGAATGGTAAATGGTTTTTTATCTTCTACGAAAAACGTACGATCATCATTGCATGACGTATTTTCCCTCTTATTGTATCATACACTTGTCATTTTATATAGAAATTGTAGTAAAAATTTTACCCCACCTATATATTTATTATTTTATGCCTGCCGTTGTACCTTGATCGTATCCAAATTAATTCAAGAATAAATGCTGCTAATAATATTTAATAAAAATTATTGGTTAATGGTGGTGGGTAATTTGGTTGTTAATCTCTGCGTAACGTATTGAGATTAAATAAAGTGAAGTATGTAGTCAATGACAAAACTGCTATTTTATATCATTTTAAAAATTTTAATACAAATACATAGGAAATATAGAAGTAGGAATGGATCTCTATACCTGAAATCAATATAATAAAGATAATTGATTAGCACTAGAAGAAAATACTTTTGTTTTAGTAGTTCGTTTGATTTGAATTTAAAACATCTAATTATTCTCATCTATCTCTTTTGATCAAGATATTATACAACTAATGCTTTTAGAATATTATATACTAGTTATGCTCCACAGTTTCACTCGCGTGAAATTCTTAAAAAGCATTTTTTTTCTATTATGTGTTACTCTTGTTTGTAAATTATTACCATACCAAATTTTACCAATATCCGTCCAGTAAATTTTGCCTGATTAACGCACATATTAACATACAGACAGACATACAAAAGTTATAAGTAAGGTTTTCCGGCTTTTATTATCATTCTGTACGCTAAATAAATCACTCATTTTGAAATATTTTTTATATACAGAATTTACTCTGTTACAATTTTATTATACATATAAATTTATTAGAACATTGATGCTATACAAAAGTATGTACAAAGAAAAAAATAGAAAGTTGAATGTAAAAAATGCCCCAGTTTTACAAAAGTATTGAACATACCAAAAAAAGTTGAATATAAAAGACAAAATCCGGTAATTTAATTTTAAATCAATGACGAAAATGAAATTACGGTTCGTCATATTTTCGAAAATCATTATAATTTGTTTAGAAATTCTAGTTTTTTAGTGTAACATCGTATATATCTACGGATATTGTCCGTAAAAATAGGTAGCATATATTTGTAAACTTACTTGCATTTTTTTAGTAGGAAATAAATCACTATTTTCTTAGTAGGAAATATTCTCTGTATTGATTTTGTCAGAATATATATGATTTGCTTGACAATATTGGACCAATATTTAAAAAACTATGTCAATTAAAAGAAAATGTTACGTAAAGCATGTCTTAAAACTCTCTTTTCAGTAAGACTGACTAAATTTATTTACCGAAGTCAGAGATTTCAAAGCCACCGGCACAGACGATTTATTTATATTACGCCCGCCAGTGATTTGCAAAATCAAAGCGCTGGCTTCAGCTTTGCTCGGTTTGTCTCGAGCTTTTGACTGATTGAGCGTTTACTTGCTTTGGGTAAAATTGCCTTCCGACGATCGATGGGTCGTATTGTGCTTGATAAAATTATTCATATAGAAAATCTTGAAATAATATTAAATCAGTCATCACTTCCCTTGAATTTACTTATTCTCAAAATCTCATAGAAAATTACGTGGTGAAATTTTTTTAGAGATATAGAATGGAAATAATGATGTCAAACAATCAAAAAACGTAATTAATCAATGAGTTTATACACTTTCAATGATATGAATTATATTTAATTTGACAACAACCCGTAAAGTTTTGGATGCAAAAAAAACGTACAAAATACAAAAAATTTCCTTTTATAAATTCTGAATCATGCGACTTTTACTCTTCTCTACGTATTGTGTTTTTCAATTTTGAATTAAATACAGGGTGGTAATATAAATATTATAAAATGACATACTTAAAATATTATTACGTAACATTTCGTTCAGAGATTATGGACAATGCTTGTAGCGCATTTCTTATGGACACATTACGTGACATTTGTTCATTAATTCACAATTGCCTGGTTATTATTTTCCTTTTAATAATCCTGAATATAAATAACTACAAATTTAACAATATATTACTAGATATTGAATATATTTGGCGTTAATTTTGTAGAAATGCATTATTTACAATTAAATGAAACTACGTGATGTAGTATTATTTCTATTTCTTTCAGTTCTTTACCACGACCTAGGTTTCGTTGTATTACAACATCTTCAGGTGGGCTATTAGCAAAGATCCTGAAGAGAAAGATCTTTGCTAATAGCCCACCTCAAGATGTTGTAATACAACGAAACCTAGGTCGTGGTGAAGAACTTAAAGATAGTAGAAATAATACTACATTACGTAGTTTCATTTAATTGTGAATGTTACTAGATCATAAACCCCAACCACATTAAATATACACAAAAAGTACTTTTTGTATAACTACATATTTTTATTCAGTTACTGTTTATTTCGAAAAAAAGACTATTTGTTTATAGTTTATACTAGCTTTAACCCATGGCTTCACTACCATAGAAAAAAAATCACGAGAACAATGGCGTAATTTCTGTGAAGCCTTTTTAAAATCAAGAGGATCATTTTTCTATTATAATGTACATACATACTTACGTTTAAACTCTTATCCCTAACATGGTGGTAGTTTTACAATCGAAATCATTATATTCCACAACAACAGATATCATATATTAATTTGTATAACACAGGCTATGTTTATACAATATTTCACGGAAAACCTGCTGAGGTATGAAAACAAGCAAAAAAGAAACTCGGTTTCGAATCTATAACATTAGCTGTAATTATATTATTAAGAAAAGGAAAATATGTAAATAAACGAATAACGATTTTAAAATATTTAACATAATATTTTGAAAATGTATGTAAACTTCTTGTAATACTTTATTTTTTTAAGTATTTCTGCACGTATTTATCTTCGTTGTTAGTTCTTTATTTCTCATAAATAATCCGTACATTATGATATTTATAGTCCTATTAATATAAGTAAAACTAACGTTATTAATATTGTCAAAATATAATGTGAATCATAGATTATTGGGCATCGAATACGAATTAAATAGATTATATTATAACGACCAAAACTATTATTTATATTAGTGTGAAGTTTTTAAATATGATTTCCTTTATTTCAAGCTAACAAAAGCCCACACGAGCTTATGAGCTGACATTAAAAATTTGTTCAATATTACTTTCCTAGATTAATGTACGCGTAACACAACAACAGTTTTATGTAACTTTGACATCTTACTATCTTACTTGTTGCTGTATCCGTATCACTTACATGGGTAGCAAATATCTTTGTATCTTCATATTAATACTCATGAGTAAAAACGAGGATAGTAAAATCTCTATGAATGTGTATATTATTTTCACAATAGACTAGTTACTTTCCCTAATGTTTTTATATGTAATATTTTCCCTACAATTTTATAAAAGTTCTTTTCAAATAACTTATAACATATGTAATGCGATTACATAATTTTGAAATATTTAATATTATTGATATAGCTGAAAAAAAAGTTGAAGTCGCATAATAAGAATGTAGATAGTATTTTTTTCCATTTTGATTTCGATGTTAAAAAATATTAGCCTTGTAAACCTCTATTTCATTTGAAATATTGATAAAATATTAATAAACAATATTATATCCCTTTGAGAAGTTAAGTGTCTTTATCAATATTCTAACATAGAAAACAATTTTTTTTTCGTGTATCCATACTTTTTGATTACCTTTTACGATAAAGTCTTAAAATATTTATGTTTACGTAGCGTAATAAGCATATAAATATTCTCTCAAAGCTGAGCTTTCAGCGTAACGAGTTCTCACTTTGCATAACTCTAATTTAAATTATTGACGCAGGATATTTCACGTGAGGTACGTTCACAATACTCTTGTATTTTACCTGTAGGTACTACATGTGGGTTCTAAACCTCGTAATGTTAATTTCACGTAAATAAAATCATAGTTGTCTCGAAATATATTTAGTGAATTCATAATTAAATAGGGACGTTTTATATCATGGACAAAATAACAAACTTAGCTCGAAAATTCAATACAACTGCTATTTTGGAATGAATAACGTATTCTTTCAAAACACATTTTGAAATTATATTCAGAAATATAAATTGTAAAAACATAAATTGTTATATCAATTGTATTCTTACATATTAAATGCTTTTTTGTAGTTATTTTACTTGTTATTTTATTACATAATTAATTTAATAAATTTCAATGGTACAATTAATAGAATTTCTTATCCGATAATCTCATCTTGGAGGAAATTGAGCGTTACAAAATGTTTTACATAACCTCGTATATTCCATCATAATATTATATGCATAATGCCAAATGGAACATAATTAAGGTCCATAAATATAATTATGCAAGACCTAAAAACATTTTAAGTCCCATCGTTTCTACTAAGTAGAAATGTAATTGAGATTTGAACGATTGTATTCAAAGGAATGTTTTATTTTATGCAGATGTTATTAAAATCATTGCAACACAGTTAGTATTGATGGGCAGCGATGCATATATAGATGTAGTTAATCATGCTGCGTAGATGTTTAAAATTAGGGAATACTAAACTCTTTATATATTGCCATGTAAACAATATGTAAAACTACATTATTAGCTGGCTATTATGGAGACGGTATAACGTATAATGACTTTATGTCGGTGTGATAACTTTATATATCACGGGACGTTTAAAGTCGGTTCAATTTCCTTGCAAGAATTTTTAATTTTTACAACTTCTAGTGCCTATGATATTCTGTGTTACTCGTAATTTCAGGAATTGACGGTGAATTCAATCTGAATAATATCTCTTTCGTGGAACTGGAAGAGACGTTTACAGCATTTAGTATCATATATAAATATCTATATACATGTATTTATTCACACGCTCATACATACACATATTCGGACATATAAATCACATTGTCTCTGTTGGCTTCATCATAGTCAGTGCTTCAAGCCTTCATACCTTTACATATTGTGTATCCGTCTACTATTATTCTAATTACTGTACGTCATTGAATGTACCTGTTACTTGCCTACCTACGAGTACCTACCCACTAATATTTGCTCTGTTCATGCAATTAGTTTATACCTATCCTTACCTACCAATCTACCTACCAACTAGTAACTTAGTTACTTCATGCATTTGTATGTACTTGTATTTACGTATCTACCTTTTTACTTTGTTATTTTCTTGCTTACGTCAATGCAAGTGGAACAAAACCGTCTCGATTAGTTCACCCCTCATAAGTTAAAAAGGTCCTGTCCAACTTTCGGTTCCATCATTATGTCTGATTTTGCTAAAGAGCTAATTTATGTTACCCTTAGTCGTACCAAAACTTTAGTGTCATTGTCATGAAATTATCATTAGACTTATATCATTCATACTCAATCAAGGCCCTTATGCTGACCAATATTGAAGAATTCTATGGTACGTCTTCAATTTTCATAGTCAGATTCCTATAACATTTTTACCCAACTATACTGGCAGTATAGTCTTCCAAATAAATAATAATCATCCAAATTGATTGAGAAATGCCGAAGATACGAGCTACCATACTTTAAAATAAAAATAGTTTTGTTGAATTATCGTTGAGTTGTTAGTATTGTTGAATTGTAAACCTCCTCCTTTTTTATGATCGATTAAATAAAAATACATTAGATAGAAAACTTAAAACAGTTTTGCCTCTTAGAAAGCCTTCATTACATTCAAGAAAAGCAAGATATCGTCAAAATTTTTGTTGAAACTTATGTGAAAAGTATAAAATGAGAATTACATAACAACTCACCTAAAAAATTCCACGTAAAACCATTTACAAAAATACCAAAGAAAAACTATGCGTTATATGAAATAGAATAGTTATACTCTCATATCGGTATACAATCAATTAAACATGCTATATTTAGAAAAACTAAATTTTTGCTGGAAATTGTTTTATCGTACCTGGAATATACTCCATATACTTGCACTCATATATTACAATGTACGGAAATAGTAGTCTTGAGTAATAACGGTAATTAATGATTTACGTCGTCAAATATTAAATATAAAAGTTTTTAAGTTTGTATATTTAAAAATATTAGTTTACATATTTTTACCAGTTTAAAATCATCATGAGGAAGATAAAACTTAGGACAATAAAAAAAAATTAAAAATTTCAAAATGTATATTTCTCAAAATAAATAAAAAAGTTTTAATATAATAATCAACATGTCTTTTTAACCTCTTTATTTCTATATTAATACGTTGTGCTACAATATAAAACGCAAATCGTCATTGAAAAAAAGCGCAATGCACAACCTTACCAAGTTATATGAAATTCAGATTAGATATATTTTTAAAAACAACAAGGTCAAAAGCTAAAGAATAAAAAATTCAAATGGATATATTTCGGTAAAAAACATTGACGGCAAAAATTATTTTATTCTTATTGTTAGTCAAAACTTACAATGAAAATATAATAACGAAAAGAAAAGTATTCTAAACGTTACCTGGCGTAAATAGGACACATAAAACACGTTTTTATTACATCACGGAAATTTTATTACATTGTAATAAAAACGTGTTTCCCACTCTTTTATTTACGCAGTAACAACTGTTCGTTTTGCCGTTATAAATATGTTTTAATTTTTTGTTATAAATTTACCTACAGTTAAAAAAAGACGAAATTTTGATTATTTGAGAGAAAAATTTATTTGCGTTGAAGTAAGATAAAAATTAAAAATATTATTTTAAAAATACCTAGCAGTTAACTTCCAAGTTGTATATACATTAGTAAAATGAATAGACATGTTTAGATTTATGTGCCATAATGACTTTGTGCTGATTTGATTTGTTATGATTTTCTAGTTAGTAGTTTAAATGTCCATATCGTTAGCAATGCCAGAAAAGGACGCAATACTCGATCGGGCCGTGAAGAGACAAAGTTCACATCCGATTACTCACTCGCGAAAACGCAAAGAAAATTATAAATAGTTCGCAAAAGGATAAACTCGCAATCTCTGAAAATTTGTTGGCTACGTACTATTTGAGAGCTGTTTATTTCTGGAAAGTTCAAATTTCAATGGCTATGAAGTAACATAACGTATATAATTATAGTGTAACTATACTTGTAACATCATGTAATATTTAAATAGGGAATTTAGGAGGCTACGATTGGAATTTTTGTAATTTTAATTTCTTATTCGTTTTCCCACTTGTTCTTGGCTTATTTCAGTATATAGTGCGATAAGGATAAATAAATTGCTCCAAACGATTATAGTGCCGATTGATATCACGAAGGATAAAGGTCCTTCTTTCTTGCCTTTTGATATCACGAAGGATAAAGGATAAAGGTCTTTCTTTTGTAGGCCACAACATCAAGGAAAGCATTATGTCCTATCATAACGAAATATTTCCCAATATTATTAAGTACTTTCTTACCTACATCAAACGATAAAAACCAAACCTTTGTAAGATCATTTATGGGCTCGTCAGTCTGTTTATGGTACTGTGTTTTGAAAACCATTTCACATAGAAACTTGAAAACTACCTCAAACGAAAAAAAACGAAGCCTTTGTAAGATCACTTACGTGTCCGTCCACCTATTATTGACACTGCTTTTAAGATTCAACACCTCAAAAGGAAAAAAACCTAAAAATGTGGTCATTTGTGCCGTATATTTTGACACTAGTACATAAATCAAAACCTATAGAATGCTTCCCGTTCACCTAGAATTATGAAATTTGGCAAATATTTTTCGTAAATTTGTGTTATGACAGGCAATATATTTTCGTTCTAAAAATTAAAATTTCGTAAACAGTTTAAAATAATATCATAATATTGCCATTAAATATAATAATAATTATATACATAATACTATCAAATATTTATAAATGCCTAAATGTGTGGGGAACCATTGAAATGGGTTGGGGATAAAGCATATCAACTCGAAAGTAGTTGCATTAAACATTTTTTGTTTTTTGGATTTTCAAGAACACGAATAAAGTTATCGAACAAAAATTATTTGTCTGTTGTGTGGAGTTTATATTGATGAGAAAGATGTAAGAATTCTAAAACTATGTGTGTTCAAATGATATATTAGATATCTGGAACTATCCTCACATTATATTATATTCTGAAAAATTATCATCCAAAATACACCTTATCTCCAACACTATTTGAAAAATGTTAATAAGTATTAATTTTACAGGAGAACTGTACCAATTATTTTAGATCTCATAGTTTTTGAGCCATTCACGACAGTTTTATGCCTATTAAAGAGATATTTAGGTAATATGTTTACGTAATGAAAAATAATATTAGGATTTCTAAATATTTTAACAGAAATATAGCTGCCTAAGTGTTTGTGGAACGATCGTAGTTCTTAACAAATATTTCATTGTAACAGATTTTACTTAAATGGTTTTTTACTTAGATACGTTTTAACGTGGCTTTATTTCTTATACTGTAATTATATTTCTAGCTGAGAAAGGATATTCTAAAATCAAATTACATCAACTAAACGGAACAATTGTAAGAAAATTAAAATTAAATAAAAATAC
Organism: Druceiella hillmani; assembly: GCA_039881145.1. Taxonomy (NCBI): domain Eukaryota; kingdom Metazoa; phylum Arthropoda; class Insecta; order Lepidoptera; family Hepialidae; genus Druceiella; species Druceiella hillmani. The sequence goes on from JAYKKI010000004.1 coordinate 26,951,382, forward strand.
GCTCTGAGAGGAAAATATTATTTTACAGAACAATTTGAACAACTCCATTTCCAATTTATATGTAATTATTTATTCACCCTCAACTATAGTTTTTACGAAGAATTTTTATTCTTCAATTTATTCACTTTATTCTAGTCTGGAAAACCCATGAAACTAAATGGAATGTGAAAATTTATGTGTCATACAGGAATATGTACAGGACAGATTATTTCGTATTCATTACATTTAAGTTTCAAATAATTTATATCATATTTAGGGCGCTTAAATAAATTCCTCGTAAAAATCAATATGGCCCACATTTTTGTTACTTTTTGCAGAGATTAAATTTTCAGACTTTCTTCACTCAGAGAATAAATTTTCAGACATTTTTCACTTTTTTTACTTATATTTTAAAATCTCATTTATTTCGATAAAGATATATTGATTTCTTTATTATGATGAATAAACGTAAAATACATTTTTAGTAAACTCTTTCCATCGTCTCTGATAAATTTAAATCCAATTAAAAACCGGTAACTCTTGAATATAAGCAATAAAGCACAAAAGAAAAATTGGTCGGGACTTAACATGGAATTATACGATAATTTCAAAAATAGATTTCTTATTTTATACAATTTTATTAAACGCAATTATAATTGCTTATGCCAATTATATTAATTATACTTTAATCGAAATATTTTTTTGTAATTGTATTAAGTTAGTGATAGACAAATGTGTTATTCTATGTCCCTTATTGAGGATCTCAGCATATATTCGCCACCACTTTTGATGTCACCGAGAAGAAAAAGAGGAAGCACGATGACTGAATTTCATACCCTCTGTCATGGACTATAAGGATTTTACATGAACAGTCTGTACCCTGTCTAATATTTTAACGCTCCCCCTAAATAAAAGCTTCCTGACAAATTTAGGTCGCCTGTATAAAAAGCTAGAATTAAATTTACATAGATATATAAACACAAAGCTATATGATTGAAAATTATATTTACAGTTGCTAAATTACATTTTAGTCACAGCATATGCATTGACAGATTTAGAACACTGAACAAGGTTACCTTAGCATTAAACATTAAATAAAAGTACGGACTGTACAGCATAAACTAAGGTTAACAAGCATTAACACAATATTGTTAGAGTAGTTAGTGGTACAATCACATGATTATTTTTATGCATTGACAGATTTAGAAGTCCATGTGGCCATTTAGCCTCAGTTACTCGTTTTTTAAGCAGGAGGTATGTATGTTTGGTTATATGCACGGAAACACCAGAGTTTATGCAACAAGCTTCATTGTTTGTCGAGATTATAAATGCGGCAGCTTAACTTAAGCTTTACTAATTTGAACGTTACTTTGTTTGTTTTAGTCTCTATTTCGCGTTTATGTGTCCAAATGTGGCACAGTTAAAATAAGAAAGACCTTTCTGAGAACTATTTACATAACCTTTTATATATTACTAACATAATTTATTACATAATTTAATAATATTATTAACATAAATTATTAACCATTTACAATCTAACCCGGAGGAAAATATTATAGAGGTATGAAAGGTACCATTTTAAATCTCTCATATTAGCAAATTGTATAACATACAGTATTTAAAATGACTGTATGTGTATTATACAATTATTATGTTCATTGTATATATATACAACTTTATTTCATCTTTATCTATACCTGTAAGTGTTTTTAAGATGATTTCCTTATGATATATAACTTGAAATTATTGAATATGTTTGGCGTTAATTTTATAGAAATTCATTATTCACAATTAAATGAAACCACGTGATGTAGTATTATTTCTACTTTCTTTAATTTCTTTACCACGACCTAGGTTGTATTACAACGTCTTCAGGTGGGATATTAGCAAAGATAATATCCCACATGAAGATGTTGCAATACAACGAAACCTAGGTCGTGGTAAAGAAATTAAAGAAAGTAGAAATAATACTTCATCACGTAGTTTCATTTAATTGTGGGCTTGAAATTATATTATTTGTAAGAGTTCCCAGACAAGTCATTCGGTTGACCGGCGTTAATTAGTCAGCTATAATCATTTTTTGAATATGTCAATTGTGGTGTCGAATACGAATAATAAGAAGTGTTTTTATTTAAATCGAAATAACTGAACCACAGTTGACTATGCGCACGCAAAAGAAAAGGCATTCCTCTTTCTTTAAAATTGTTCATTTGTACCTATAAGTAATAATAGCTTTATAATAATATCAAGCTTATTATTTTAAATAACTCTGAAGCCTTGTATTTCAGATATAACAAGACATGTTCATATATTAAAATAAACCTACTTTAATGTAAATGAAACATGAGACACATTTTCCAACTTGTCGGGTAAAATTTCTTATTTAGCACACAACAGAAAGTTTTACTAAAAGTTCAACATACGCGTTGCGTAATACTAAAAGTTCTCGCCATAGAATCATTTCAATCTCAAATTCAGTGACCTCAAAACTGCTGTTCTATATTCTAAATATACTTCTCTATTTACCGAAGTTAGTTCGATCTAGTTCGCTTGCAAATAGTGTTCGTGTGTAAATCGCGTAAGTAAATGGACTGTCAATGCTCGTACCAGTCCGTGTATTATTCATTTGCCTGTGAAGTTTTCGTGAAAAATACGAGGCTTTCCATTTTCGTTCCCCTCGTTCGACTATATTGAAACTTTAGTCGCTGAATACATTTACGTTTTCTATTTTTCGGTAAAATTTGAGCATTGCACGTATTTATTTTATATACATACTAACATACTTTTGAAGAGAATATAAATGTAGATAGCAAATAAAATAAAATTATAGGATTGATCGAATATTATAAAATATATTTTTTATTTTAATTTAAATTTAATTATGTTGACTTCATCATCACTTAATCAAATTGGTTTTGTTTATCATTAAAAAGCTATCACATAATAAGCGAGAGTTTTGATTTTTTTATTGAAGGGAACCTAATTAACTATGCTGCGTAATTAATATCTTATTAGAGATTAAGTATTCTGTTTGAACAAGTGTAAACGAAATGAATAAACTTCTTTTTCACGGTAATATAATTGACAAAACAGGCACGCCATACAAATTTAATGTACGATACGTTCAACAATTCAAAAATTCTCGACTGACTATTTCCAAAACAAATTGCATGCGTAGTGTATATGCTTCTTGGGTTTGTGCTTTCATGCCGTGCTTTTTGCATCTGCGCTTTCATTTGCAAATTAGAAGAATTGATCTCAACTTGAGTAAGTTGCCAGTAAATTATTAAGAGATCAACGTAATTCCGCGTTTATGTAGTTTACTTATGACCATCAGGCTTGATCGAAAGTGAATGATGAGTAAACAGCACCTCATCCAAAGCAATTATCCAGAATAACGGATGGATAAAGCAGAGACATGTCACGAAATTAAATGAATTCATGTGTTAGTAGAAGAATTAAATTTATTTTTGTAATTTCGCAACTTGTATTTTTTTTTTACTTTTGCTGCAGTTGTTTTATTTTGTTATTTTGTGCCCTTGTTTATTCTTTCCTGTTAAGAATATTCTTAATAGGAAAAAATAAACAAGGGCACAAAATAAGAAAATAAAATGACTGCAGCAAAAGTGAAAAAAAATTACAAGTTGCGAAATTACAAAAATAAATGTAATTCTTCCACTAACATGAATTTCTAGCTTGGAGTTCATTTTGCAAGTTAGATCACAAATTCACTACCTCACTGAAATCCAGGTTTAGAAAATTAATTATAAAAAAAAGTTGAAAATTTCATAACCCTATCGTTTTAATTATTTATAGGAATTATTTAAATTGGTTTGTAAAACACTTTTGATACCATTCATGATTAATTCGGATAAATTAAATTTTATGCTGTCGCCATGCAAACATTTTCATATTTATTTGTATACGTGTATATTTTTACATATGTTTACATATATATATATATATATATATATATATATATATATATATATATATATATATATGTCTATGTATATGTATATATATATATATATATATATATATATATATATATATATTATGTTTTCCATCTAAATTTGTCTCCTACGTTACCAGCCATCTATTTTAATCAAATGATAACGCAAGAAACTATTTAGTAAGATGAAAGATTATGCAATATAAATTCGTAAAAAATTTCATTACTTTTAAGTCTTTTCTTTGAATCTACTAATTTGACTCAACGGAAAAAACGTTGTGATATGTACGAATTGGAAATCTTCGTACCTCTTGGAAGTTTATTTCACCTTACTTGAGCCGAAAGTATACCACTACTAGAAAAAAATTAAAAAGTCGAGGTTCACGCACCGAAAAGGCTTACAAAATGGAGCGTCATTTCCTCGTTCCCTTAATAACGAAATATTTGTTGTAACCAGATGTCCTTTGTAACTGTTTACGTAGATCCGAATGAATGTTTTTGGAAACATTAGACATGGAAAGTTTTTTCACTAATTATAAACAAATGAAATATTGTTTGTTAATGAGGCTTTTTATTCTTACACAATTACGAGTGATCTTCAAACAGATTTATTGTATTTTACTACATTTTCAATACTTTGGGGTAACAAAAATACAAAAGCTTGGAGGCGAATAGTTATGTAAACATACAAAGCAATATACAAACCATTAAAAAATATATAAATTAATGTATGTATTTATCGAGTTTATATTTAAAAAAAAAACTCTAGGCTACGTCCGGCAAAAACTGTAGGTTTACTTTATAGCGTCGTTCTCCAAGAGCGTTTTGATACCCATACCCTAAATTTATAATTGTATCGCAGCTAAATTTTTCTCAGTTTTATTTTAAATTGGAGCAATGTAGAAAAATATCTTGTGTGATGTAATTATTTTTGCCTCCGTGTATTTTTATAAATTTAAATACAAAATTTTACATAAGAGTGTATACGCTATGCACAGTAGAAAATACTATAAAATATCAAGTCAATCAAAAGATAAAAGATAGTTTGCTTTACTTGAGCGAAAGTTTAAAGTACATCCTCATTTGTAGCGAGACGTATAGTTTTCCTATTATAGAACGTAATAAAAGGTGAGTTTTCCATGCAGTCAATAATCTAACAAGAAAGATGCAAAGGTAGAAATTGTATTACTAAGAATAAATTCAAAGTTAGACATCACCGGCTTGAGTTCATTAGAAAATAAAAAAAATGTATAAATGTGCTTTGTTTCAACAAAGTATTGACTTGTATAAATCATGATTTACATCTGTCTTATTTTCGTTACAATGACTTTAAATGCTGCATGAAAACATTACATTTAAGAAACTTACAAATACTTTTGACATTAATTTAATGCATAATCTTATGGAGGGTTTGTTTTACAAAAATTGTTCAATAAACTTTGGATTATCAATATTTCAAAAGAAAAATAATTTGTAATGTTCTAAAGATTACCGTTCACTAAAATTTTGGCATTATGGAACGAAAATAAAAAAAAGGGGTTATTTCGAAAATTTAGTCGTGCCCAAAAACTTATCCTGCAATTGATGCAAAATTTAGTGAATCCGACGAAAATAAAAATACATCACACCATATCGTCATGTTAGAATAAACTTATTTCGTATACCAAATATTCGGCGATCATTCTGGTTAAATAGCCGAATATTCGATAAAACTACTCGAACAGATTTGGCGCCTACCTACATTATTTGTTACTTTGAGGCGATACTGTAACAAGACCAATGTATCAGAATTTACAGGAAAATTGAAGCTTGCAGCTCTAACGATACCAAAAGAGTTAAAGCGATGTCTTTTTTTCAAGACTTGATGAAGACAAACACTTTATATGAAGACAAAGATTCCGCTAGTAGATTTTACGCGAAAGGTCCTAATATACTGTATAATAATCGGTGAGGAAAATACAAGCTCATCTCCTGTTTGGATTAAATTAAAGATGATAGATAAACTCAAAGAACTCTTACATATTTCTGGCATTACTATGAAGAAATAGCAACTTAAATAAAGGCAAACAATGATGCAAACGCATCAATTATGAAGATCCCAATTTCGACTGAACTTAATGGCTTGCCTTATTTTTAATACAAATAACAACACATTGAAAGATACAAGAATTAATTTCCTGGATGGGCGGTAAATAAAATATAAATTTTACAATGTTTGATAAAATTTGTGGTAAAATATTTATCTGTAACCGGAACTATTTTTTGAAACAAACATATGCGAAGGGCGAAAAAAATTTTTCTTCCTTCTCCATTACAGGGTTCTATAACGTATGCTTTAAATAAACCATTAAATTTATCCGCAATTTGCTCGTATAAATAAACCACTAAATTATTTGTAAATTTGGCTCAAAAATTTGTAATTTACGACCTTGGCAATCCCCAGATAATGATTTTTAATGAAACTAAATTTTTGTTGACTTTACATTTTTTTTTTATTTGATCAAAATTTGTAATTTGTAAAAACTACAGACGCTTACAAAGTTTCAAGTCAACGAAATATGTAAAATTAAGTCAAAATTAAATTACAAGGTTTCATCCACACAAACATACAAGCAAAGTTAATGAAAGTGTAAAAAAATTGTAGTCACTGACTTTTAAACAGTAGGCAAAGCCACTTCCAGAAATAGGTTTTGTCGAAATTTATAATAGATATAACTAAATAGAAACTACATATTGACTATTTGAATTTAAATTTTTATCTTTTAGCCAGCAATTATAGTTTGGAATAATTTTGTAAATATTTTATCTTCTTTTCCAATCTTATTATTTACAAGTTTTGAAGATTTTTATTATTTAATTTTAATTTTGTTTATAAAATTATTTTTTCGATAAAATAAAAATTAAATCGTGAAAAATATCTCTTCTCAGTGCATATTTAAGTACGATTGTTAATATTTCGTATTTAAATTACGGGCCAACATATTAAAATACGTTATTTGTACTTCGATTTAATTTCTAGTATAACGAGTATTTCATAGAAGGCATTCCGTTAATTATATAAAAAGGATTTTGAAAAAAGTCACTTTTATTTAAGGCACATTTAACTTCACATTTTAACGCCATTCAAAACCTTCTAAATTTATTCTTGGACTTAAAATTTATTTTCTCTATGTTCATCTCTTAATCTGCTCAATTATATGTAAGAAAATAGCTTATAATTTATAAAATCTGCGGGAATATATTCAATAGGTTAATGTAAATAGTTTTCGTAATAATATTGGTGCGTATAAAGACGTTTATGTGGGGAAAAATTACAAGTATTGGGCCACAAATTCTCTAATCCCAGAATTTAAAATCTGAGAAGTAATCAAATGAAAGACGTTACGTTATTTTGGGCATCTTTTATTATAGCTTGAGGTGAACTATCATGTTATCCACTAGTTAGTGGCCTATATGTTGGAGAAACTGGATTAACTGATAGAACTATAGGTATTCAAAGATCGAATTATTTTTAGTACTGATAAATATGGAACTGCTTGAATTTAATGGAGCTGCTTGGAAATGAGTTTTGAAAGATGTGATATTTCTCTCGTTTTGTAAAGCAACCCTAATAATAAGATTTATGTGCTATAATTTGCTTTATAAAGTCACAAAATCGTAATTTGTAAAAAACTTATATTTTACCAGAAAGCATAAAGATATGATGATTGCGTAACAGCTCGTCCTGAGTTTTATTGTAAACATTTTTTCATCTCACCAATATCATATAAACTAATAGATTTAAACAATTATTATAAATATCAAGCAGCTGCAACACTTGTGCGATATTTGTGCAGGTAATATTAACATTATAATCATTCCATATCATTGCGCCAATTCCATTGATGTCAAATGCATAATGTTAGTAACACGACCATCAATAATGGGATATTCTTCTTTTGTAAGTGATGGTTGAACAAATTCAATAAAATGTTAAAACCAAATATGGAAAATGGCCTTAGTTATGTATCAAATATCGGTGTTAAATTCAAAAATGAATTCGGGAGAGCTGTCTTGTAACTCGAATTTGGTGTTTTTTGCTTAAATATTGTCAATTTTTCAAACGGAGGTTCAAACTTTTCTGCAGAACTTATGCGCGTACCATTTATTCTTGAGCCATCTGTTTGCGTTTAATAAATCTGCCTGATAACCCAAATTTCTCAACGAATTCGTATTCTAGCATGCAGACATCGTTTAATATATAACTAATCAAATGGAACTCTGTTTCTAAAATATGATTCATCATTGCAAATTCAACTTCCGACGTGACATCACACTCTGAACTATTTATTTGAATGTGAGCTTCACATTTTTTAATAGTCTTAACTCAAGTTCTAGTCACAAAGTAGCACTGGGTATATGATAAATTATAATAGCATCATTAAAACCGATATCAAAAGTTTTCATAGTTAATTTCATGCGATGTTCATTCTAGCTATAAGAGCCGTCACTTCTTTTTCTTCTCTGACAAAAAGCTGATCTTGAAACTTCCGTTATTCTACATATTAACAAAATAAAAAAGAACATTAGTTACCTCCCTAGAACTAATTAAATTATGGTACATATTGGTATCTAAAATGATAGCAAAAAGGAGTATTTTTATAAAAATTAATACTTATTTTTAGGTTAGCTTTAAATACCCTAATAGACAAATAGCACAGGAGTACAAAAAGAACTACATAGATAGATAGAGTTCAAGAAATGCTAAGTGGAAGAGGTGGAAATGCTGAACGAGAGACTGAATTCAAGACCTACAACTCATTTAGAACAAGACATTGTGTTGCCAGCTAACCTCGAAACCCACTAAAGATCGAAGAGCCACGGATTAAATAAGCAAGGGAAAATTTATCCATAATATATATCCGTATAAAAAATTATAGAATTTTGAAGAACGGCTTCGATTTCATATAACAGCCGTGTATTTTATTTTCACTGTTATGCATAAATATTTTCTTGTTCGTCAAACGTATATTATTTTTTAATAATTTTATTTTATCATATTAATAATTTAATATAATTTTGAAGTCGTAATATTAGACTTATGCAGTCTTAATGCCATTATAAATATAAACACGCACTTTTTCACGGAAGAATGTTTCTTTAATATTTTGAATGAAGGAGGGCTATATTAGTGTATAGTTATATACTTTAATTTATTTTATATTCCAATAATATTTGACAAAGTTTACAGGAATAATTTCACAATACAAACTACTCAAGCTTCTGTCAATAACAAAAATCTTATTGCATTTAAGTACAAAATAAATCAATTTGAAATTTTAATTAAAATAAAAAGATATATATTTTTTCTGAAATTCGACTGTACCAATGTACATACTCTATTTCTCTTTAGACGATAAAGCTATATGTATATATATAGTATATATATATATATATATATGTATATATATATATATATATATATATATATATATATATATATATATATATATACATATATATATATATATATATATATATATATATATATATTTATATATATATAGGATGACTACGCAAAAAAAACTTAGATTTAAACGGTTTTGGTAAGCGACGTAAATCGATTTTGCAAGTACAATTTCAATATTCGCGAACGAGGGCAAAGAAAGAGTCTCGCATTTTTCACGAAAAACTTCTCAGCGAAATGAATAATAGACGGACTGGCAACGACCATTGACAGCACATTTACATACAGGATTTACATACAAAAACTATTTACAAGCAAACTAGATCAAACTAACTTCGAGTAAATAGGGAAGTGCCGTTCAAATACGAAACAAAAGTTCCGAGGTCACTTTATATGAGGTGGAGATTCTCATATCTAAAGAGCTTTTCGTATTAAGTAATGGGTATGTTGATCGTTTAGCGTAACTAACTTTTACGTATTAAAAACTTTTACTCGATATGGGAACATTTTTTTCTCTTTCTTCACTTATATTAAAATATTATTTATAAATAGTTCAAAATTTAGGTTACATTTCAAAGACTCAAAACTGTTCTTCTTTTACCTTCTTTTTCCTTAATAAATATTTTTGAAATATCCGTCTCAAAAGATTGTGTATTTAAATGTTTCTTACCGAGCCATCCAGTAAAGAATAACATATTGTTGTATTTCGTAATAAAATTTCTAACTAGTTTCCGACTGACCAATGGAATTGTGGAATTACGCTGATTTGGTTACTCCGATTTGAATTTTAGGAAATTTCCTATTTCCTCGGTTAATTTTATATCGATATATTTTCTATGGGATGGGGGTAACGAAAAAAAATCCAAACCGATTTCGCTGTTGGAATATGTTTGGTAACTTAACTTCACTTTTCTAGTGAAAAGTCAAATCAATTACATGTTTTTGATACAGCTATAACAAAATTGAATTTAATTGAATTGATTCATGCAGATTGACTAGGTAATTACGTCAATCTCTAACATTTGAGATGGGAGAATATATATTTTATTCCTAATGTAATATTGCGTATCGAGTTGGTAATGTAGTTTCGACAAAATATATTTTCTTTTATCGGAAATGATGCTGTCCTCGATATTATTACTTTATTTATAATAACTGGTAATAATCTTTATTAAATTAAATCGGCACAAAACAGCTCGCTGTATTTTCATTATAAGCGTTTTAGCATAAAAAGGAAAAGTAATTTATAATGACGAGATTTTTGGTTGGAATTTAAGAATTTATTTTAAAAAAATAACTCCATTGTTATTAAAATGTTTAGAATTAAGTGTATAAAATATTAGAAGGTCACAACATTATCGGAACCACAATATTTCGACACCTGAATAAATAAAAGGCAATAAAAATTAAATTATCTCTAATTCACGCCCTCGCATTTATTCAATTTAACAATCACTGAACTTATTTTTATGTAGTTTCCACTGATATGTATTCAAATCGTTGGATGCCTAGAAAAGCTGGATATGGAGAAATTGTGGCGTAATGGAGTTTTTTAGGAATACGTAACTATTCACATTATTTGCTGCTACGTAATAAAAAAAATACATTTACTCTAAATGATATAAAAAAGTTAACGAATATATTGAAATGCATACAAAATACGTTTAGTGGAGTTCTCTTAAAATAAGAAAAAATGTGGAGCAAGGAAATAAAATTCGATTGTGACTGTGATGCATCACATCACGGTTAGATAGAGTATCAAAATAAAAAAATTATTTGGTAGTAAAAAATTATGTGAAAATTATTCAAAATGTTGTTAAAAATAATTTAAATTTCTTTAAGAATAAGATTTTGAGACCATATGTGGTATATGAGAGAAAATAAGATACTATTAATATATTGTTATAGCATTACATTGTTTACTTTTTTTATTGTATGATACGTACATTTCACGCAAAACGCTTTCCTTTGATTAGAGAAGACGGTGAAAAAGTTCGTTCATAAAGTGAAATTTAAATTTTATTTTCTGTCAAGAAATCAATGTCTTGAACAAGACATAATTTCTATTTTATTAAATACAACTTTAATAATGTTATAATTAAGCTCGTAATGCAGATAGTCCAAAGATTGTCACACAGAATAAAATACTTTGTTAACATCACGACTAAAATTTGGCAATGTTAATTCTTTTAACAATTATGGCACACTCTGAAATATGATGTGCCATATGATACAAAGAGAAAAGAAGGGAGAACTGCAATATTTTCCTTTGCGATCTTTGTCCGATATAAAAACAACGGAAAATGAAATGAAAAAAAATTATTGTAGCAGGGTTTAGTTGGAAGTTACGTCCTACTTTCTTTATGGAATTATCAAAATACTGATGTTATTATTCACAAAAAACTTTCATCGCGCTACGTTTAGTGAAAGCTTTTATTTTGATTATTGTAGTTAGGTTGAGTTTCTGGACATGTTTATTCTTATAAAAATATATATAAATTAAATTTTTCATCTTAAGTCTTATATAAATATTAATTTACATAATATAATTAAATATATATTACTACAGTTCATGGCAAAGATACGGCAAACGATTTATATTACTACATGATAATGTAAAAAACTAAGTTGGAGGTCAGTATTGTACCATAACTATTAAATCTGAACAAGGTCAACGCAGTAATGTCCAGTTCTTTTTAAATTAAGAATTGTAATATTAGTAATATATATATTAAATTATGAGGGGTACATTCTCTTTGATATATTCCTAATGAAACATTGACGATGATTCTTTTATTTATGAAATCCACCGTAACAAAAAACAAGTGGTTAATTTTAACTTTGCAAGCACGAATCATCATAAACGTCGACCTACTTTAAGCCAAGCTTTAATGCTATGCGGATAAATAAAAATCATGCTGATTTTCGTATTCTGTTTTCATTTCCTTGCTAGTGGAACAACATTGTCTTCATTTTAAAAATTATGATCTTTAAAAATGTCTCTCACTATCTCAACTGCAAGAATACCATCATCAATCAATATCAACATAACTATGACTACACAAACAGATTCATCAATATGATGTAGGTTTCTTGAAATATTATTTGTGTTAAAAAAGATTGTACCTAGTAGCAGCAATGTAATTGCTTTTAATCCTTTGGGGGAATCCATGAACACTCACAGGGCGTTATAATGTAGTGATTGTCTGCTATGGTAATAACGTTTTATTGTTACTTTTAGTTAAATTTCTTTGAATTATGTGACATGAAATGTTTAGATTACGAATCTTCTTAAAGCATACAGTAACAAATCAAGAGGATACAAGGAAAGTTCTAAGATTTTACCATTTATAATAATATTAATGGTATATAATTAATAATTCCGAAAATTAAACTCTTTTGTTATTAATTGAGTTAGTTTTGTCAGCATTTTTTTATTTGTTTTTACAAATTAATGGCAATTTGAAAATTGGGGACATCAGGTCAACATGAATTTAACACGAGGAAGTTTCCGTTGATGATATTTTATGATTTCCGTTTTAGTCTCAAGCAACAACAATATTACAATAAATATGATGAAGCCCCATTTTATGCTACTGTTTATAATTGATTTAACGAGTTCAAGTGTGGTCATACCAATCGCATTGGCAACTAGGTGAGGGACATCCCTCAACAACTATAACTAGAGATAATATCAATACTGACAAGAGAATAACATATCATCATATAAATTAAGTATAAAATAGTAAGTTGGATATATTGTTACAAACCCAAAACTAAGATTCAGTCCAAACAGTGAATATTTTTTTCTTAAAAACTTGCCTACACAGGTGAAGAAGTGATGAAGTACTAAAAAAAGATGGTCCGTCGTTCCTTGGACAGGCGAATTATTACGCAAAAATTGTTCTGAAGAGCAGAAGTAACTTCCGCCGACTAGTGTACTATTAATCGTTTGCTTGTCGATCTGCAAAAGTACGAAAACAATGCCCTCGAAGTAGAATCCTCGACTACGCTGCGCATACTCAACTAGAACAACAGACCAAATAATAATTTGACTAGGTCGGAAGTAGAAAATATGAGTCATCCGCTATACAGCCTTGATCTTGTGTCATAAAATCACACAAGATCAAGGCTGTGTACCTTCGTGAAAAAGGCGTCCAAAGAAAAGTGGGCGACTGTTTCTCTCAATGGTAACGTCGAATTAATAAAATGCTTGTTGTCTTAAAAATATTATACAATTAACAAACTTTCTATTTTAATACGTTTCTGTTTCTTCTCCTATCCAATATGTATGATATATGTTCGTGTCTCTCACTCACTGGCGGCCACATTGTGCGTTTTTGTGTTTCATGTTTATATTCGGATGTAATGCGGAATAATATATAAAAATTGTGGTAAAATGGCTCATATATTACAGAGAGTTTAATAAATTAATATTCTTATATTTGGTACTTGGTTCAAATAAGTTCAGTTCAAATAAGTGACTATACTACACGTATTAACGTAATAAGTTTGTTTGATGTAATATCAGGTCCTTAATGGGTGACATAAAAACTGTCTTTTTGTTATATAAATTTTTATTTGTGGACTTGTAGTTTTGCAAATATTTTATTTATTTTAAGAGTTGGTTACTTGTATAAATATCGTAAAATATCATATAGATTTTGGAATTTTGTAAATTGCATATTACCTTGAATACTTTAGTTCTTTTTAAGCCGATAAATATTTGACAAAAAATATCAGTTTCACGTATTATTTCTTTTAATTTTTCGGTTTTAATTTTTTATGTGTTACTATTGAATTTCTCATCAAATTATATTTTTAGTTACGTATGCTAAGATTATAAACCTCCATTTTATTTACGTATAATGAATTATAATATAAATATTAAATTATTTATAACAACGAAAAAAATTTAAGATTTCTACGCAAATATTTTATTTTTATTTATTTATTTCATGTTGTCATGGACACATCACAGTTATAATACTTCAATAATGATAACGATACAATTAACAAAAATGCCACTTCCTTTCATAACTATAAACATACCATATCATAACACCCATTAAAAGCATGTCACCCTCGATTGCTGGGCGATTACGCAATTGTGCATTATGGGAAAGCAGAGAATTTTGCATAATCTGTTCTAGATGATGGTATAGCAAAAGGAGAATGACTCCTTGAGCACAGGTATTCATCAGATAACAAGAGTGAGAGTTTCTTCAATTAATTGTATCAGTCAATTTTTTCTTTTCAAAACCATAAAATAGATGCAACTTAGTATACCGAAGGTGAAAATTGATAAGTAACAGAACTGGAAATTAATCATAACTCCTCATGTACGAATATCGAAAGAGCGTTTTTTGGATACATTATCAGGTTGTATATAGTTTAGCTGCCTTCTAACTGTTTTGTACTATATATAATATATTAATTGAATAAACACACTGGAAATCCCAAATATTACGCAATGCAAAACCAAACCTTTTAAAAATTTAATTATAATAATTTTTAGAAGGTTTGGTTTTGCATTGCGTATAAAAATAATATATATAAAAATTATATATAAAAATATATATATAAATTTTATTATAATTATAAATTTCTAAAAATAATAATTTGACTAGGTCGGAAGTAGAAAATATAGGTCATTCGCTATACACCCTTGTGTCATAAAATCACACAAGATCAAGGCTGTATACCTTCGTGAAAGAGGCATCCAAAGAAAAGTGGGCGACTGTTTCTCTCAATGCAAAACCAAACCTTCTAAATAATTCTTTGGCTACATTCGCCAAATTACCAAGCAAATTCAGACAATTTATCTCCTTCAATACTTCGGCATAGGAGGTCCGCCAATAATATATTCATACTCGAGAAGAG
Organism: Druceiella hillmani; assembly: GCA_039881145.1. Classification (NCBI taxonomy): domain Eukaryota; kingdom Metazoa; phylum Arthropoda; class Insecta; order Lepidoptera; family Hepialidae; genus Druceiella; species Druceiella hillmani. The sequence continues at coordinate 26,966,645 of JAYKKI010000004.1, forward strand.
AGTACGCCCGACCGTAGCTAACCACAATTCTCCTCTCGAGTATGGCATCGATAAAACGCTGCAATAACTTGCAATTAAAGAAGTGCTATATAAATAATTTCTTCTAATAGGTGAATTTGTTACTCGTATCCGGATGTAAAAATGATAAGTATGTATACTTGATACAAAATATTACGCCATACGCGACACACATATTTGCTTGTTGGGTGTTATGTCGGAAACACGAAACGTAAACATTCGTCAATTAATATTTTTTAAATTGTTACTTACTGGGAGTTTTATATTTGAAACCAAACAAAAGTGACAAAAATAATATGTAATGGTTATTGTTTTATTCTTATAAAAACCTTTGTCATAGGCCTTTAGCAACCATAAATGGAGTTTAGACAGGCGAAACGATACCTATATGTAAACAAATAAATTTGACAGTTAAAATATTGTTGGCACAAATATATATTCGATCAGCTGACGACTATTTACAAAACTCATTTTATTATACCCAAAATATCATTAAATTATACATATCAAAACATTACCTTCAGAAAATTTCAATATGAATATTATTATAAGTAGAAGAATTACACCATTATTTTAGTGATACGTATACATAAATACACAATATTCAAAAACATATTTGAATAGTAAATATTACAGACGATTCAGTCACAAAAATCTATTTTTTCATTACTGAAATTTCAATAATTAAAAAGTTCAGAAGTCGATAATTTTCCTATTATTTTCAATATTGATTCTCATGAGGTTGGCTTACGATGCGATAAATTATTATTAATAAAATATCTAATAATAATTCAAATAAATTCTTTCATATTATTCAATACAATATATCCATTTTTCAATTTCTTAACAAACACGCATAAAGAATTTAGGATTTACAAATTCTGTGGCCGAGAAATACTTTGAAAAAAAAAATTATTGCAAATTTTTTTTAATAATTTAAAATTACACCGATATTTTTAGTGGTTTACAGTGATTAATTTTATTGGGAAGCCAAAAAACAGTATTATATTACGTAAACATACACCAAAATAGCTTTTTTCTATTAATAATAAGCCTAAGAAAGGTGCAAGTGTATTTATGTTTTCTTAGTATATAGCTCAACTTCATAAAACATACGTAGGCACAAATAACTACCATCTTTTTGCCAATAAACAAATTAATTAGTGATAAATAATTGTATTCTGACCTAATAACGGACGATCGACCAGAATGTATATGTACACCAAATATACATTTTGGTCACCCTTACTGGACGGTTACCCAAACAAGCCATATCATATCAATGGTTGCTTATTGCTCAAACAATCAAGAATCAAGAGACTGGGTACCATGTAGACATTTATGTTTTTGCTTCATGTGTAAGTTTTCCAAAATTCTTCGTGATATTTCATATAGGACCAGAAACACGATCGGAGTACCAAGAAAACCCAAATTACGAAAAACGCTCTAGAAGGCTTATTTTAGATGTTTAAAAATTGGAGTACAAGGATTACTTGTACTCCAATTTTAAAATTTACCTTTCTCTTCATTAGTAATATTCTTAATAACAAGCATTTTTTGGTCACGGGATATATAAATCCTTTTTTAATGCGTGTCTTTTCCGAATTAAAAATATTTGTCATTCACAATGAAAGAGTTCATTTCAATTTACTAATTATTTTTAGTTTTTCAATAATAATAACTTATAGCGTTGTATGCTATCCTCATAAGTATCAGTCTTGAAAAAATTAGGCAAATGGTTGATTTTTGAACTTTTTATTCATTGAAACTTTAATAATGCAATGACAGCTTTTTATAACTAAATTATCTGAAATGTTTATCTATTTAAATATATTTCCAAAATGTTTCCATGTATATAACAAAACTAAAACTTCATGGATATAGGGATATTTTCCTGAGCTACGATCTCAGGGAAAAATTTGTATAACCTTGATTATTATATGTTACTTTTCGTGTATTTCGTCGTTGATCATTCTGTGTTTTGTATTTTAATATGAGGTCATTTTTTTAAGGAAAAACAGGACTTTAGGAATTGGCTCATGACCCACGAGTATTAGTTTTATTTCCACAGAGAAAACGATCTAACTAAACTGGAATATTTTGAATTTTTTTAACAGAAATATGTTCGTCTCGCTATTGCCTAAATTTGTTCATTTTAGTTATATCTTTAAGAAATGGAATTAAAACGCTATAGCCACGTCGCATATATTTTGACATATTTATTTATTGACTTTTCACTAAACACAGTTTTCAATATGAAATAAACTCAATATTTGTTAGTCTCGAATTATATATAAAAATCTAGACTCAAAATTTCTCAAAAATCCATTCATCTCAAATTTTGTATGGGAATATTAATTCAAATACATGTATTTCTAAGCAAATTTGTTTGAATCTTTTACCAGTATTAAATGTGCACACGAAGGTACAATGTAATTAGGGCGAAATAATATTTATTCTTTCTATATCGATTTATGTTTGTATACACACAAACACACACACACACACACATACACACACACACACACACACACACACACATACACACACTCACACGCACACGCACATGCAAAACCGCAAATACACAAGCACACACATATACATATTTACAGAGGATTTTGTAGTACATAATACAATAAAATAATGAAATCTGTTAAAAATCCATAGCAGCAAAATATTATAAGAAGTATGTCGGCATAAACAATTACAGTCTAAGATATAATACCATCATAAAAAATTATATATTTCTATGACGTAATCTATGGGTGACAGCGCAATTTCGCCATTTATTGCGCAATTTAGGCGGAATCATTAAAAAGAAAAATTTGTAATAATAAGTAAATAAAAGCCTTTTCTCTTATTTATAGACAATGTAAAAGGTAATATAAAACAACACAAGATGCATGCAATATTATTAGTTCATGGTAAAAATGCAATAACTTTTAAGTATTTAAGTATATTACAAGCAAGGTTCACCTTGCTCTTGATACAAATAGGCTTCCATAAAGCACGTAAGGGCGAATAGGCTTCCATGAAGCACGTAGCTTTCCAATTCGTACAAGGCAGGAATTTTCACCTTTCGAGTCTGATCATGATTCACTGTGAATTCTTGTTAGGGCGGTATCGTTTGCGAATTGGTTTTTACCGCGACACGAACGAATTTACCACTCTGCTCCCGGTACAAATAGGTAAATTTCAAAACGCTTACGCGTGACTCACGTTCGGTGTCATCTTTAAAGTAAAGCAAACCGATTGGAAAGTGAAAGTACAAATTTCATTCTGTTGATCACGTAAAAGACACCGCATTTTGAAACAAAATATGTTTGGTTGATTATTTTTCATGACGGTTTAATAGTTCAGATTAGGGCAAAGAAGTTTACATCCATTTTCATGATTAGATATATTTATATACCAAAAATGTGAATTTTCTTGACCGTAATATGCGAGAGTATTTTCTTTAGTATTTGAGTTTTATCTAAACATATTATTTCTTCCTAACCTAAAATTATAAAATCATGGGAACTAATTATTTTGCACTAGACCCATAGAGATTATCAATTTGACCTGTATGTATGTTATATTACTGGAACAACAAAATATTCATATATATTGGTTCCACTAGACCTTTTATACAAATATACAAAATTTAATAAGTATATGTAGGTCTGTTTATATATAGGCATATTTGTCCGTGTATTTCTCAGAAACTAATAATCGAATTGCAAATTTTTTTCTGGCTTAAGGATCTTTCAATTAATGTACAGTAAAACTATCGTCAAAACCGGTTGAGTAGTTTATAAGGTATAAACTGTTAAGTGTGTTACCAGATATTACTTGTTATGCGCATTGTCAATTTATAGCGCAATAATCACTATTTTCAATAATAATAACACATATGTGGACATAATATGATAGTATAATAAAAATTATGCTATTAAGTATATTATAATTTAGAAAGATGGAATTTACCAGTTGATGTTTTTATCGAATTATTAATATAAGAATAACTAATATTTGAATTATTACTAGTATTCCTAACTGCTTTACTTATAATCAAAAATTGGAAAAAAAAACAAATTTTAAAAAAATTAAACAGACTTTAAAATGAAGGTAAGTGCCTACACTACTTAAAATAGCTAAATGAAAAATAACAAGATTAACTAACAATTTTTTTTGATGTTGATACCAGCTAATTTATATATATATAACTTAGCTGGAACCAGACTCAAAAAAAAAATTATATATATATATATATATATATATATATATATATATATATATATTTCATCACTGTTCATCAGGTGGAACCTATAATAACCAGGGGTAACCTGCGGGTAAGACGTAGTGTCACTGTTTATAATAATAATAGTGATGACCGTATCTCGGTTATTAATTTTCTAATTTGGCAACAATGGATAGTCTATCTCGTATACGGATAGTAATATCTCGTATCCCTCTATCAATTCAAGGTGGTTACACATCTATTCACAATATATGGCAAAGTGGTCATTAGACATAAGGATTATTACCCAATTTTTAGTTGTACATACGCTATTTCATGTTTACTGTATACTGAATATTTGGATATTAAAAATATCGACGCACCACCATCTTACTGAAATAGATTTAACTTAACCCCGAATTGTTACAGAATGCCATATCATACAAGTAAACGCAAGGGAGTTTCCAAGGTGGCCTATCAATCAATATTGTAGAAAGCTCCTTATGTACTTCATTATGGGATTTCGATACACTGGTCAAAAGTCAATAGGTTACATATATAATTTGGGTTAGAAACACTCATACCATTATCGCTATGCTCAATAGTGTGCAGCGTTTTGTAAATATCTGTCTAACATATCCTGTAGAAATTGACGCAAGGATTCTAGTTAGTCATATTACGTAACCTACAGCTAGTACTTAATAGAGTAATTGATACAGCTAGTTCATAATATTATGTATTGTAATTTTATTCGTTACTAGGAGGCTTATTTATAAAATTACATTTATAGAATAAAATGTAGAATTTTAAATAATTGACAGTTTTTAGTATTTAATTTTTTTAAGAAAGCTCAGTAATTTTATTTTCAAATGATTCTCAAAAATGTAAATCTAAACTTTTTACAGTTTTAACCGATTTATTTATTCTATTCAATGGTTAAAATGTCTAAATAATATTAATTCAAATATTAACGTAGTAAAATAATATACCAGTCTATCAAAACATTGACAGCAAAACAGCGAAACAAATTTATGCAAATTGCCTTCAAACCATTTACATACTAAGTCAAACCGACCGGAAACTGAAAGTTTTATCAAAGGCGAAGTTTACGCTCAATCAGTCAAAAGACGATAAGTACGGCTAATCGAGCGAAATAAAAGCCTTTACTTTGATTTATCGGCAATTCAAAGGACATCGTTATTTGTGGTGTAAAATGCAATATTTTACTGCAGGCACGTGTTGAAAGGTGCAATAATTTTTATGTATATATATATATATATATATATATATACATGAAGAAAAAAAAAAATTTTTACCACAGGAAGAAAATTCGTACTATTGTTATGCATTTCTCTAGAAAAGATACAATTAGTAATTTGAATGAGTTTGAAATCCAGCGAAGTCTGTGTGATAATGGTTAAGCACGGATCTTATCGAGGTCTGTGTGTGTGCGCGTATTTATGTATGTACGTATGTTTTTAAAAGCTTATTCAACATGAAGGAAGGATGCGATTGACTACGATTTTTTTATTTGATAAAAAGCTCAACGGAATGAATAAAATGACCAGTTGAAGAAAATTGCTCGAGGAAGCGGGCTTGAGAAATTTAGCTAGGTACTCGAGCTTATCGAAAAGTTTAAAACTATATCCTACATAATCTAAAGAAAAATAACCACACTGGAATCCAAGAAATTGCAGGCTATTAATCTTGATGGTACCTATTACTTTAGTTCTGATCAGAAGAGTCTTGTCAGTAGTGAAGGAAGGAAATGGATTTTTTGCTTAGCCATTATGGTATAATATTTTAATGCAAATTATTTATAAATACATAAGCAACGAAGTCCAAAATTTATGCTGAAAAAATTTTAAACGAAAATAATTGTTATTAGAAAGTCACCGTTATTGGCAAAAAAGGAGTGAGAAAAGTAGCAAACAATTTGAAATTATAAAATTTTAGTTATAACTTTAAAACTTCAAATATTATAATTAATCTAGTCTAAACATTTAGCTGGCTTTTTTTTTTAATTTCTGCTTGGAAAATTTTGTTTGTGCGTGTGTCATGCATGATCACTAATTGCAGTTTTCAGCCTCCACTCCGTATCAATTTTTATGACATAAACGTAGCTTAGTTTTTGTTTTTATTAATAAATATAGTCGAGAAAGTAGACCGTATTAAATATTAAATATGTTGAATAAATAGAAAAATTTAAAATTTACTCAATGTCCTTCTAAACTATGAATACCACAAAGTGTATTAATTTCTTGAAATCTTTCCACACAGATATCTTTCAAAATGATATTTCCAATTCTAATCAGGTCACAGATCAACAATGTGTATAAAAAACTATTGTAATTTTATTCATGAGATAAAGTTACAAACTGATTTTGACTACAGTTTCAAGCCATAGATGGTTTTTTTTATTAAATATGGTTCAGAAAAGTAGTAATTCTGAGGGTATATAATTATAATAATATATTTCATTTAAAAAAGAAATATAATTTTGAAGAGGCTTAAATCCTGTTAAAGAGGCGAAGTATCATATTCTCATATTTCTCTAATAATTTGGTATTTCTCAAATGATTGATTTTTCTTTTCTTTCGAGGAGTATGGTCCAATAAAATCTGACCTTGGAAATTGAAGGTATACTTTAGAATTCCTTGTCAACGTGTCGAGTTTGAATGGTATAATTTCATACAATTTCAATGATGGTTCTTCATTTAAAAGGGTATACTTAGAGTATGGAAATTTAGTCAAAATGTAGCCATGAGCATTGAAAATATACCATAGAACCCTCAACATCGAATAGCATAAGTTTTATGATCGTGTTTGGCTGACCTACGTCAAATGACATTCCATGTAATAAGACGTGACTAAGGCTGACCAATTTGTTCTTTTGCAGAAGTTTTTATTGATGGAGCTGGAAGGTCTTGGCAGGAGCTCTTCAGTGATGCAAACTCGATGTGACTTGTAGTTACATAGCAAGAAATTAATAAAATAAATAGATAATTAAGTAAATACAGGTACATAAGAAATAATTTTAATTGGTGAGCACCTAGATCATAAGACTTGAAGATCTGCTATTTTTAAATTATTTTTGTGGATCTCAAGTAGAGACTCTGTCATTGAACTCCGATTTCCAACGCCACGGTCCTGATGGTACAAGGTGTACTGCCTAGTGAGACTTTTCTTTATAAGCTTAAAGACTCAGTAAGACCCTGACACTAAAATTCAGGTTAATGTTGTGCTTATAAGTAGAGACTTTAGTATCGAATTTTAGATTCTAACAATTCTGATACTGTAGGTGTTCTACCTATTTAAACCGTGAGACTTGTCAATTTTCAGTTTTTAAATTAGTATTGTGGATCTTAAGCGTAAATACTTCATAAAACTCTTGGCATTAAACTTCTGGTTATTGTTGTTGATCATACGCAAAGAAAGATTTTATCTTTGAATTTCAGGTTCTAACTCCTCCATTTGACACTACAGGCCTACTATTTGCCTAAACCGCAAGAAATTAGGTTCTGCTATATTGAAGTTAGCATTATGAGTCTTAAGTAGATACTTTGTCATCGAATTTTTTGTTCCAATTCCTCGGTAATTATGTTGCAGGAGTACTGCCTGCCTAAACCGTAAAACTTAAGGATCTGCTATTTTATAATGATATTATAGACCTCAGCAGAGACTGTAGGAGTACTGCCTACCCAACCGTAAAAGTTGAGAACCTGCTGCTTTTAAGTTAGTATTTTGATACTCAAACGGAGACGTTGCTACTAAACGTTTGGTTCCAACTGCTCAGTCTTAACGATCAGTATTTTCTGCTTAAATTATGAAACTTAAGAATATGTTATAAATACGCTAGTATTATTGATCTCAAATATAAACTTTGGCATTTAATTAGGCATTCTAACTTCCCATACTTTATATCGTGGAGGTGCTATTCGCTTAAACCGCTAAATATAAAGACCTGCTGTTTTTAAACCGATATTGCGGGTTTCAAGCAAAGACTCTCTCATTAAACTCCCTGTTCCAAAGCCTCAGTCCTGTTGCTTCAGGTTTACCGCCTGCTTAAGCTGTAAGACTTGAAGATTTGCTGTTTTTAACTGAAAAATTGACTTTCAAGCATAAATCGTGATTCACATAAAATATGATTTTTGTAATTGTAGTAGGCGAAAGTGTTGTTTCCATTAATATTTAAATATATTTTATCATTTTCTTCTTATACTAAAATTATACTTATTTATTGCGAACTACTTATTTTAGTGTAGATCATAGCAGGTGATCATTTGTCAATTTTATTATTTATCAATTTGTGTATAAAAATTATTTATTATTTTGACGTATTCCTTTTTCAATTCATTTTCTTTCTCAGTATTTTTGTTTTCCGTAACATGCAAAGAACGTAATTTTTTCTTCAAATATTTATTCCTAAGCCCACCGCGTACGGAAATACATTATTTTCGTCTGTTATTCAATATAGCTTGAACACTCCAATCGTTTTAATCGTATGACTTGCCTTCTTCGTATATTCTCGCCCATTGTAGCCAAATAGATATATTCTCGTCATAGAGGTTTCATAGCCAAATGGAAAAAATCAAATCCTATCCGTTTATTCGTTTGTCCGTATCATAAGGGTTTCATAGCCAAATGGAAAAAACCGAATCCTATCCGTCTATTCATTTGTCTATGTTTGTAACACCTTTGTATTTTCTAGCAGATATTTCATATAGAGATCGATCTAAGGGTAACAAAATTTGAAAGTATATATTTAAATAATTTTTCTCATATTTGATTGAGTGAGGTATCATTTGACAGGTTGCATAATATGAGACCGAGATTTGCGGTAATCGTTTATTTCAATGTGACAAGAAATGTCTTCTTCTTATAATTTTATCAACCATAAGTTAAATTAAATCCATAAAACATGTTTTTCTATATTCAAATTTTACTTCTAATTAACTCTATACTAACTATAAAAACCTATAGGGTAATTTCCGTTGAGCAAGAACCTTGAAAAAAAAGTTGACGTAATTGTAAGTTTTGTATGCTTAATAAAGGGAACAATACGATAATCTCGATTTTCTTGCCGGAAACTAAGTTAATAAACATTCTTAACAATCTCGTGTATCACGCGCATCTTGCCTACAGGGTCCTGTAACGTTATAAAATATTTTAAAAGGATTAACTATAATGCTTTGGCTTAGCGGCATTGAACATATTTGTAAGAAATTTTATACATATATATATATATATATATATATATATTTATATATATGTGTATATATATATATATATATATATATATATATATATATATATATATATATATATATATATATATGAGTAACTAAGAATCGAAATTCAGTAACACCATATTACAAACTTAAAAAATTAACAAAAACATTTTTTTATATAATCTACATATACACATCCCTACAGAAAGAAATACGTATTTGTTCTGTTAGGACTTCGGGATGAATTACACCAATTTGGATAGGACACTGATTGCGAATGTGGCGTACATTTATTGAAGTAACCAAATTAGATTTATTTATCCAAGAGATATAAATTAATCAACAAATACGTTTCATGCCGTGGTCAAAGTTGGGAAAAAATAATATCCTATAATATTTGGAGCCCGCGTGACTCTCACGAGTCCTTAAAAATTGTGTATAGTTGTAACGTGAGCAGAACGTTTACGCTTGCTGAAATGAAATTGTGATTTAATGGCCTACATGGCCGAGCATATTCGAGATTAAATATATTATAATATTAATAACGTATGTAAACAAATATTGATTTCATAAGAGCTATTTATTTAAACATTAACGAACAGTAATTTGCTTAGAAAAATTTAGTGTCGACTAGTATATTTTATTTTATATATAAACTTAATTGGTGTTCACTTTCTAGGACATGCAAGATACAAATTGTATTTCTTACGAAATACAATCGCCAATGAAATTTTGACTTATGATTAAAAAATTAAGAGCTATCATGTAACCAAAATTTTAATTAACCTCAGTATAGAATTTGGTACTTTTTCGAATTAAATTCTTCAATCATTGAAACAAGTAAGACATAGAAGAAATTTCTTTTATACATTAATATTTTGGTGGAATCATTATTATTGGTAAGAACATGAAAGCCGAATTCACAAACAGATAATATTATGCAAGCAGTTATTCGAAATTGGTATTATCACTTCCCTATATTATTTTACACAAACTTGTTATAATTTCATTCAATTTAAAAATTTGATTCTCGTCTCCGAGAGAACAAAAATATGTAGATTCGGGATGTGGTATTGGAGACGGATCCTTTACATATTATGGATAGCTAAAAGAATTAATACGTCAATTGTGGATCAACTTGGTATTGAGAATAGATTGTTAACTATCAGCTACTAACAAGTACTAAGTGACATTCGTCACATAAGTTTAAACTACACCCGCCTTGAACAACTAATTGTGGGTAAGTTTCAAATAAAATAGCCTCTAACCGATCACCTATCCGCTGGACAGAAGTTAAAACCCTGATGCGACTTCCAATGACAACCGCGATGATGAGGGGGATCATAGGCAGATCAATGAGGAAAAAGCTTATGACCGGCATCGTTCGAAACAGATGACACTTTCAGTAATTAATGATACGACAAAAAAGGGAGGAAAAGAGACACCACATTACAAGTTCCAATATTATGTTAGAATAAAAATTATTAAAATAAAGCTCAAGAAAATTAAATTATGAATAATTATGTTTTTAAGGATATTGTAAAATAATGTCTTAAACATTTACGTCAATTAAAAAATAAAGAAATTACTGTACTTTACAAAAATATATCAATTTGAAGAAACTATTGTTGTTTTAATGCTACCTTTGATTTATAAAACCAAAAAAAAAATAACTACGTATGTCGAGTGGTGTCGAGATAAATTGTTTTACACTGTTAGTACTGTGTTGTAACGTTACTTTATTCGATGGTACTAGACAAATCGGAACGACATATTTGATGTCATCTAATAATTTCAAAAATATTGCTGCGGGACTAGTGAATATCAAAACATAAATAAAATTTGATGTGTCTGTGAAATGAGAATATACAACAGACGCGTTACGCTCCAGTCATAACGAGTTTGGCAGGAGAACCCTATTTCTGACAAAGGGCGGGTGCCAGTCACCGAATCGACCAGCTGATGGATACGCTGAATATTACGTTGCCTATTACTAACAACATTGTTTATTGTTAATAGGGAATAAGCTTGTACGGATAGGTCTTGATACAAATCCTCGTGAATAAAATGATATAAATAAGATTTAAGTGTATATTTGAATTGATAACGTAGATTTTTCATTCAAATTCTTTCCAATTTCATTCAATAATTTCTTATTGATATTCTTTTAACCCTTTATACGTATACCTTAGTGTAATCTTTTCCTTATTCGTCAGGTAATAACACATCCGCACTCTTTTCAGTTTGCCTTTAAAAATTTATTACAAATTACAATAGCTTATCTGAAGTTCGGATAACTATAATTCGTTGATTGATTATTGTTTCTTTAATTATTATAAGCAACTAGCGTGACCCGTGCGAAGTCTTCGCATTATAAATTATTCAACTCAATTTAATAAATCAAAATTGATTGCAGGTATTCAATTCATTTCTAATTTTGCACACTGCTTATTACGTTTTTATTCCATTATGAAGCTCAGATGACAGATCAAACAAATATTTTACTAAAATTGACATATAGAGGTGCAAGTATCAAAAGCATTGAGCTAAAGCGCCACTTTATTTATACGTGAGTGGATTTGAAATTAAACAAAAATTTTACCGACCGTCAATCATATTGACGTTGAGCCGTTAGATGGCAGCATTGCTGTTTTGTGTATATAATTTTAATAATTAATTAATTTATAAAAACAATAGCAATAATCAATTTTTTAGTTGTGGATGCCGATAGAGCAAGCAATTATCTATAAAATGATATATAATTTATGCGGATTAGTTGTGAGGTTTTTTCTAAAAAGGGAGAGTAACATCTTAACCTTAGCGTATTAATATATATGATGATGATGATGATTGAAATTTATTAGAAGCGATCTCTGAAAAAAATTGTTACGCATACTTCTAAACTTTCTTGAACATTTTAGATACCTTGAGGCACAGCTAACGAATCATAGAGGTTTAATATGACGTACTTATTTGGTTGCCTGATTCATCACTTAATTATTGTTTGATCTCATAAGTGTGATAAGTATGTAATTATACGTGTTACACCAGGGAAGTTGCTTTTAACATTACCAAATGTAAATAATTTTTCTTATTTGGAATATTAATTTATACCTAAGTTTTAAAAAATACTTTTCGAACAAAAACAACTCATTTAAATTACACAAAAACATAAATTCCAGCACACTTTTGAGGAAAATAATTTGATAGTGAATTGCAAATATCCAAAAATAACACAAAAACTACCTGGAAATTAACTCTCAAATAGCACGTGGCCAAGAAATACTCAGAGATTGCGTCTTTATCTCTTCGCGAACTATTTATATTCTCCGTGCATCCTTTTATATTTCTCCATGAGAGTGAAATCATTGTCCTTACGCGGTCTGATTGAGTATCGCACTTTTTTCCGACGTGTAAATATGAAAATTTAAAAATTCTTACACGTAATTCTCACCCAGGCACGTTTACGGCTCATTGCTGTTCTCACAGATTACAACTAAAGAACGTTATTAGCGTAAAATGCTAGCGAATGACGTACCTTCGTAGCAGAGGTAACATCTATGACCCACTTACGTATATACATAAATTTGACGACGAATTTATAGCATAACTTGATAATTAACTTTGATGTTCTGTCATAGCTAGCGAATGGCGTACCTTCGTAGCAGAGGTAACATCTATAACCCACTTACGTTACGTATATACATACATTTGACGACGAATTTAGAGCATACCGTGATAACTAACTGTAATATTCTATCATTGTCATACCATTGATTAAATATTATAAGGTTTATCCTAATATAAAATTGAAGCTAAATACGAATGAATAATTATATTTCAAGATTAATAACGTGTTGACTTTTGTTTTACAGCAAAATTAAAGTATGCTGAAAACTGAGAGTACTATTTTTTTCTCACCTAAATCCTATTAATTTTTTTATAGATCATTTTACTTCTCTTTATGTAATTTTTGCCCCATATATTGAACAAAAATATAAATTGCTCATTATGATCATCTTAACCATTTTATCACCATAATCATCAAAAATAAAAATAAAATTCATTAATATTAAAATAGAAGTAAAATTCAATCATATAATTATTTGAACATGCTGACCATGAGAAAATTCTCAACCTGTCATCAGATCGCGAAGTAAATAAAGTAAAAAAAAATTGACACTATGTTATCGTAATATAAAAAGTATTATTCATCACCTTTATTAAAATAAACCAAACAAGAAACGTTTTTCATTTCTTTGACAGAAATGGAGTTGCTTCGAATGTTACGTCTCCATGGACATTATGTTACGTCTTCATGTATCGACAAATGACCAAAGCACTAACGCAATTTGTTTTTTGTAAATTTGGTACTCTGCAAATAAGTATTTTTCTATGTCAAGGGCCAAAATAATATTTAAAATGGGTCGTTAAACGTTCGTTGTTCTACATTTGAGATACAAGTTGTCTAATTAGGACGTAAACTCCGTGTAAAGCTGTAAACTTAACGAAACCTATATTGTCCGGCTACGAGAGAAAGAAGAAACTAAGTAGGGTAATTATTATTATTTCAACGGTTAATTTCGATAGTTTTCCGGCTTCATTTAAATTCATTTTACCATGTCATCGTGAACATTTCTTTTATTTTTCCTTGCTTAGTCCTCACGATTTTAATTACAGCGTGTTGTACGATTTCAATCAGTGATTCATGTCGATATAATTTACATTTCACTCGTGGTTATAAATAACTGAAAATTATAAGACAACTAACGACGGAATTAGATTTTTTGTATTCAAACTCTCGATGAACATAAGAAGAGAATTTCAGTAAAAAATTTCCTCACTATTAATCAATTATACAGATACCACGAACTTATTGCATGCCCTTTCTATGCACCATTATAGTTTTGTTTGTTCTCAAAAATATGAATTAATTTGTTTTAGGTGCTAAATGCTCCAAAGCGATTAAAATTTATTATAAATAGTTGAGTTCTAAAAACTGTACCATTTTTAACGTTTTTTCTTACGAATAAATTAATATTGATATAGAATAATAATAGAAAATATGTTTCTATTCTTGTAAATATCGGTAATTTTTCTGTCCATTATAGAATTCAAAAATTTTGCGAGTGAAAAATGCTTATCGAATAAGAAAACTAAAACAACGTTTTTCTAATAACCTGCAATAATTCTAATAGTAAATTTTTAGACACTTAGAATAAAAATATTTACTTTATTTCTGAAACGTGATTTTCTTCATGGTATTTTTCGTAATTTTTTGTAACGTGATTGTTGGACCGCATTTATTAATATTCCGCGAAGGATTTTGGGAAATCTGGTATATGAAACGTGAATACATAAATGTCTATTCCGCTCCAGTTACTTAGTCTTGATCGTATAAGCAAGAAGAATATTACAAAGGAATTCATTAGTGTGGTTTATTTGGTAATTGGTCCAGTGAAGGTCATAATAAAACTAAACTAAAAATACAATCCAGATGACCAAAAATATATTTTATATATATTTACATTCTAGTATATATATATATATATATATATATATATATATATATACACACATATATATATATATATATATATATATATATATATATATATATATATATATATATACACATATATGGGTCTAGTTAAAACTATTCATAATATAGTTACCAATATTATTCAAATAGATTCCTCTGTACAATAGGTAACACGAAAAGTTTACAATATAGTAGCTTATGTGTTGCTTCATTCCATGAAATCATTGAAAGAAGCTGTCAGCTCGCTCCTCCTTGAACGCCTCTTCCACAGACTTTTGAAGACAGTTCAACGTCCAGAAATAGTATACCTTGCAATTTATCTTTTGCTTCTATGAACAAATAAAAATCGCACGGTGCAAGGTCGGTCTGTATGGTTAATGACATATAATTTGTTTATAATGGTAACTAAACTTTCACTTATTCGTCTGGCCAAGCATACAGAATTGTTGCCTTGAAGAAAAATAATTTTACTATTTTACGTCCTTGATGTTACTCTCGAAATTTTTCCAGAACTACGGGCAAGCAATTGTTATTACGTCCATCTGCAAATATTTTGCAATTTTTTTTTTAATTTTGCAAAAAACTCCTTTGTCTGAAGAATGAAGCGCCCATTTTTTCCAGAATGTCGTGTTTTCACATTCTTCTAAAGAGTTGGCTACAAGTCAACTATTCAGAAGGAAACACGTTTTGCGCTGACTGCTTTTTAGTTTCAGTTTCGTAACAATATATCCAATGATGATCCCCACCCATGACGATCCCCAATACAATATTGTTTTAACTTCCGTCGAAGTTTTGTAATATTTCGTTATACCAATCAACATGATTGTGTTTTTGATCTTTTGTCTACTAGGATATTCATGTAGATTATCAGCATCCTAACATCTAAATATCCACGTAGTATATTCTGCACTTGACGCATGTTAATACCTAAACTAGACCGAACTCACGCTCATGTCACTCTTTATCGTGAACTGCGCGACATTGATATTACCTTGTTGTCGCTGTTGAGAAACCTCTTAGGCAGATAATCACTGAGATCAGTACGACCACGCTTAAAGTCTTATCATTCTTATCAGGTTTTTCGGCAGTTGATAAACTATTTAAATAAATAATGGCGTGGGATAGGGTTTTACGATAAAATGTCATTCTAAAATTTCTTGTTGACGGAGACGGCAAATAAAGTCATAAAAGATCAACACATTAAACGAAAATTTTCTTATTAAATGCATTTTAATATGATATCATGGAGATAGATTCTGACATCCTTGCGTCATGCACACGATATTCAAATTGCCCCCAATTTGTAAAGCCAAATGACAAATTCAATCAAAGTACTCCATAACTGAAGGGCAAGAGGTAAAAACCTTTTACATTATATCGAAAATAGAGAATATTTGACAAGGATAACTTTATTTCAGTTCTTAATCTCGTGATTTTGTAACAATTAACGGTTTTAGCTAATATGAGAAGATAATAATTTTTGTTTGTGTTGTCTGTATACATTTATGGTTGTTTCTTTGTATTCACAATATATGACAAAATGATCCAATGACATGAATCTTCTTTACTAAATTTAAAGTCATAGATACTATGTTCGATGTCATATATTTGAATATTCAAAATATAAAATACACGGACACAATGAGAAATCGATATTATTGAAACAGATTTAACCACGCTCCAAATTTTTCACGTTCGTTCGCCCATCTATATTGCAAAAAGCTCCTTACGTACGTTTCTAATGAGCTGTTCGAAAGTCAATAAGCATACATACATCATAGAAAGTTAGGTTAGAAACACTCATACCATTATCAATGCATCCGACTGTGCAAAGCTTTTGATCAATATTTGTCGAATCTTATCGCTGCATATTTGATCCGGTTTTCGTAAGCTTCACGTTGAAATTACTGCAAAGAAATTGAAGTACAATTTATAGTAAAACCGTATTACGTAATCTGTTACTTATGTCCAATAATATATAATGTACATGTATGGGTTCTTCAATTTACTTCGCAAAAGAATGAATTTTTATCATATTTTATGGCTTCGTAAATGTAAGACGGCATAATTATGTAATTTCTTGTATAGCGTATATTTCCCAATATTTACTTCACGATTATTAAACCTTTTTTATAAATATATATATATATATATATATATATATATATATACATATATAAATATATATATATATATATATATATATAATGTTGAATATTTTAGTCAATGGTAATATCCGCTCTTCTTGTAGAATAGGTATTATATGTCGTAGAGGTAGGGCCGTATCCCTCGGGGTTTAATGTATTATCTCCGGGCTTCGGATTAGTGTCATAATTCTGGGGTTCCAAACAAAACGTACTTAAATTTATTAAACAACAGTATGCAGTGAGGATTCTCGATCGACTAAGCTAATGTATGGTCGTTGCGCGTGAGATGGCTTGGGTGAGGACACGAGAAGACAGCACGGAGCGAGCAGGACATAGAGAAAACGTCCACACTCAGCTGTTAGTCCGACTATCGTCAACTTGTGTAATTTACATTGACTCGTGGTTTCCATAGTAGTTATTATGGTAGTATGCTCTATTATTTGGTGACTTCCGAATTTATTCATTTGTTATATTTATGATCACGGGGGCCGGATGACTAAAACACAAGCGGAGAAATAAATAAGAATCTTATTTTCAGGAGATGTGGTTAGCAAATGAAAAATTTATGAAATGGATCAAAAAATTCGGCGAGAATCGCGTGAAAGACGGATTTTGGTAATGTGATTTTCACAGTCAAATGTGATGGCGAAAAGCTTTAACAAGTTAGATCAGTTCCGAACCTCGCGAGAGAATTGTAAGAATCTTACTGTCTAATTCACTAATCACGGAATTTATTCCAAGAAGAAACACGGCTGTAGAACAAAACGTTGCGATTATTGAGATAGTATCAATTTACCATAACATTAATCATTATCATATTTATCTAAGTACGGATTTTGACATTAAACTGGATATCTTATTATGTGCAGATTCCGCATCATCCAAAGAAATGCATTATGGTATAATCAAAGCAAAATCAATTGTCTTAAATATTTTTACTCCAAACTCAATTAAACTGACTTTGAAAGGGACTCAATGTTTCAAAGGCAACTTCGAACGGCGTACACTTTTTTATTGCTATTGACGCCTCTAACAAGGGCTCAAAAATGTTTCCTATTATTATAAGTTATTTTGATCGTGAAAAAGGTATCCAAAATAAATAAATTAATTTAATAGGTATAAAAAAATTTTACTATTTATAGAAAAGCATGACTTAACCCAACATTCTTATCAAGTTTCTCGGCAGATGAGCCATCAGTGCCCCGTAGGGCCACGTAATTCTATATACAGAAAAATTATTTAAAAATAAACGGAAATAAATCAATCAAAGTGAAGTTCAATTGTCAGGTTCTTCATAACGCTGCTACAATTAAAACGAAAATATTAACCTAGAACACTTTAATTTAAAGGTTTATGCTAACTTTTGCGTTGAATAAAAAAAGTATTAAGCCGTGAACTAACTCGATGATAAAGTTTTACCAAAGCTCTTGACAGATAAATATTATCTTATCCTGCTGTATCGTCGTTTGTTAAAACTCGCGACGAAAATGCGAGTCATAAATTTGTATTCGAATTTGTGAGGGATTATAGAGGGATTTAATCTTCAAAAATAACATTTTAGAAATGTTATTTTATTTTATTCACCATTACATGAATATTTTAACCCAAGAGATATCAGAACTTGAAAAAGAAACTGTGACATCTATTCAATATCGTCTAGTAATGAAAGAGGTGGAAGGGAGAATTAAAAGCCGATTGAATGATACATTTTATGGAGCAAAAATTATTAAAAATATAATTTTTTTCAAAATTTTGAGTAAATATTGTTTAAAAAAGAAGCTAATACAATGCATAAAAATACTTTCGATATTTTAAATAAAAACTATGATTTCAATAATTTCATCTCTAAAGTGTTCTTCAAATTTTAGCTAAAATATGCAATCATATACAAAATGCTACTGAGGCGGTCGAACTGCTTGGACAGAAAAACATCGACGAAAATCAGCTTTACTACGCAGATCCTCAGTTTATAAAGAAAGATTTGTCAACATTTTCGTCTAATTTGTTACGGGCTAAATTTCTGAAAATCTCTAATTTTTTAGTATTATCACAAAAAATAGGGAAAATATTCATAGAGATATGTGTATGACAACTTTTGCGAAATGTCAAAATATAGAAGACTACATTAACAGAATAAGGAAAACGGTGAATAAACTTGGAAATTAATAAGTTTCAATCGATGAAGAATGCCTTGGAACAAAACCGCTTGCCGGTCTAGCAGAATCACGTAAGTCATGGATGATTATATGTACTCGTAAAATATATGACGTGTGAAATGCTAGAATGCTAACTTAGAATAGGACCCACAGTGTAACTCGTATAGAAAGTTTTATATGTCAGAAAGGTTCAAATTAAGGAGGAGTGTTGAATATTTTAGTCCATGATAATATCGCCCCTTCCTCTGCAATGCGTATAGTCTATGATGGAGGATCCGTCACTGAACTTCCTCTTTTTTCTCTTAGGAGACATCTATGGCAGCGGCGGCTATTTTTCCGGATTTCTCATCAAGGAATATCTCATCAATCACCCACACGGTTTGTTTGTGTGTGCGTGTGTGTGTGTGCACGCGTGCGCGGGTAAGTGCGCATTTGCGTTTGTGTGGATGCGCGCGCGTGTGCGTATGTGTGTTTGCGTTTTTGTGTGCGTGTACGTGTGTTTATGTGCGTGCGTGCGAGTGTATATATATATATATATATATATATATATATATATATATAGATATATATATGTAAATATATACATATATATATATATATATATATATATATATATATATATACGTTTGCAAACCGTTTTGTAATAAAAGACTAAAATTTTCTTTTTTTATTCTACTACATTTTTAGAAATTTAAAAATGTATTTATGGTTTTCACCCACTGACATGCATCTAAGCAATTCAAGCTTCAAACTCATTACTTTTTTGTCCCCTAGAAAGGAGACAATTTTCTTAACAATTATGAAGGGGAAGGATATTTGAATTCAGGAAGCATTCAGCATTCAGGAAGAGGTGGAAGGATATTTTCAAAGAAATGCTAGTGAATAATCATAGATTACAGGAAGCTTGTGTATATGTATGTACATACGTAAATATGTGAGCATACATAGGCTTATAAAATTGAAGAAAACATTCAACTGACCACGATTTTTTAATACTCAGAGAAACAAGAAAAACGATAATTTTTCAGCTCGAAAATTCATTTCGCCCCTGGGAATAATAATTCCGTCTTGAGAATAAAATTCCAAAACTGCAAATAGAAGGTGCAAATACTGATTAAAAGAACGAAATATAACGATTTCAAACCTGTTCATTTTAATACCGTATGTGAGATACTTCTCAAAATATTGCTGAAAATACGCACGAAAATATTCTGAGATTGCTTGAGGTTATATCTTGGAATTTGATACAATGACAAAATATATTTACTCTCATAAATTAACTATTCATGACAGTTAATACTCAAAAATATCAACGTGAACTTTCTTGGTTAGGAAATATAGTAACACATTTTTTAAACCATTTATCCTTACAATCTCAATTAAAAGCACGAGTTAGAAGAATTCTGAAAATATTTTTTTCGTTGGAAAAACCTAGTAATTATTTTTGTCGATATGGTTGAAATTGTCCACATGAAATCTGTAGCGGCTTCCATCAATAATATTAATATTGGAAAATAGTTTAATAGAAATACCAAATACCAATAAATCTTATATATTCCTTAATATGTACTGAAACCTCAAAGGAAACTCCTAATTCTACTAAACAGGTTGATCTTTTATTCAGTGAATAAAAGATAAACCTGTTTACATTCTTCACCGAAAAAAGAGTAATTTAATCAAAAAATTAATAACTATTTCATTCTAGTGCAAAGATTTATTATTCTTTAATATCCTTTAAATTCTTTATAGTTACTTAATGTTATTCAAACGTTGTAGTATGAAACGAATTCAAGAAACCCGGGGCAATGGATGGTGAAAGTAGGGATAAGACATTATTTTTCCGAATCGAGGCTTGACTTGCTACGTTTGCTATGCAGCAGTGTGCTATGGATTTTATTGCCTAAGAGACCGAGTTCACGCCTTATTGTTGCATAAATATTTAAATTTCCTTTTTTTCGTAGGTCACCTTATTTTTTTATCAATATCACTTAAACACGATGTTTTCGTATCTCTTAACAGAAAGCCAAATAAAGTGTTGAAAAGTTTTGTGTCTCTTACGAATTTTTAAACATAATTAAATTGTAATCATTTTCATCAATCTTTCTGAGTAACAGAAATAATCTTAAATTTTTCCACATTTTTTAAACGATTAGCGTTAATACTAACTAGAAAGAAGACGCATCGCAGACAAATTTGATGGGTAATAATTGATAAATAAAGTAAATGGGTAATAGAAGTTATATAGCAGAATTTATAGCATTTTTAAAGACACGTCCAAAAAATTCCACTATATGAGTTTCACAAAAAAAAATCACTACGTCTTTGAAAGTGCAAGGATTCTTTTTCTGATTTATTTGCTTAATTTCACTTTAGTTCTGCATGAGCTAACTGAAAGCGTACATATATATGAAACATATTGTGAGAATGTATTGATAAGTTATCGATTATATATATTTTGTAACAAAATATTTATAAATTATCGAGTAACATACAAACGGACGGACGGACATCACAAAGTTATAAAATGATTAGTTTATACGGAACTTCGAACATGTTTACAAATGAAAACAGTTGAAATGAAATGAAATTATAAGTGTAAGAAGCTATATAAGTATATGGCGGTATTTTTTAAAATTTGAATTAATCTGCTCGGGAAAGTGGTCGAGAATTGAATTGCGAGTTAGCGTTTCTTTCGAGCCAGCCGCGATCTCCATATGTCTGAAATCGTATTTAAGCACAAATGGTTTATAAATAACCTTTTCGTATGTTAATGTAATTTCAAATAATAATCTTGTATTGTCCCTTTTTCCCTTTAAGTTATTAGAAATTACATGAACTATTTTCTTTTTTCTTATTACCTCTTGATACTATTTAGTGAAACTGGTCGGAACATTGAAATGAGGTTTCTTATTCCTCAGATTACCAGAATTTGAAGCTATTAAAATTTTCCCTCTCGCATCCGGTTCACAAATTCTCTTTATTTAATTACATTACCTTTTACATTACCTTTTACTTCACACTTATTTTCTACAACCCACCTTTAAGTTTTTTAAATCATACATTAGAATTTATTCGAGAGTGTAAAAAAATATAGAGCAAACTTCCAATAGCTTAAATTATACAATGTCAGCAAAGATAATGACTATGATCAAACTTCACGGAACAGTGTTTTTGTAATAGTAGTATATCATACTATAACGATGAAAATCCCACGTAAGGATAAGTATGATTCTGAGAAGCTCGTCGGTTTCCAGTTCCTACGGAGCACGGATTTTCCCTTTTAGGCTATGATTCACTATGAATTCTTGCAAGGGAAATGTAGCTTGTGAATAGGTTTTTGCCGCGACGCAGACAAATATACCACTTTGCTTCCTGAGCAAATAGGTAAATTTCAAAACGATTATACGTGACTCACATCCGGCGTTGTCTTTAAGGACTATAGAAAACTGAAAGTGGAAATTGCATTTAGTTGATCGGGTAAGTGACGTGTTGCACTTTTCTACAAAGCATATTTGATCAATTTAATTTTCATGTCTCATTTATCGTTAAGATTTGAGCAATAATTTGTATTCATTTTTGTGATTAAGTAATATGATTTTATGATAATAAGCAAAAGAGTTTCCATTAAGATGCGGGTTTTATCTAGGCCTATCCTTTCTTAAGAAGATTACACTTATTTTAATGAGAACCAATTATTTTATAATAAATGGTGATATGCTAATTTGTGGCAATTTTATTATTTTTCAACACAAGCACACAACTTAATGATAATTATTTACTAAGTTCCTTTCTCCATATTTTTCTGTTCCTATCAAAGTGAAAATAAAACGAGGTAATCATATGTTCATTAACAAGTTTCTTAGAAATGCTTTAATCAAATATTATACGTCTATAGAATTTGCGAATAAATATAAAATACATTTATTCACAAATCCACCCCATAAAAATACATTATTATAATTATTCTTCATTGCGTCTTTTCAAGTTTCCCTTTCATGAAGTTTTGCTAGACAGTACATCGTCGTCCATTTTTAGGTTCTTGTAGCGAAATATTAAGAATGGAAGTCATATTTCAAATTATAAACAATTTAATTTGAAGGGGTGTTTTCGAAAGCAAATTATGGGGGAAGCAAATATTTTTTCTTTGCCTGCACTTGGTAAATATGGTCGGAAAGAGATTTCTAAGTAGAGTTAAAACTACGTTTATCATTTTTTTTGCTGGAATTTTTGATGGACTCTCGAAATTGCTTTTTTTTAAATTTTGGTGGACTGCCATTTTGCTACCTTTTCTAATCCAAAAACTTTGTTAGGTATAAATATGTTATCTGGCTTTAATACGTCTTATATTCTCAATTTAAACCTCAAATACTAAAAATATAAAATTGTAGAATATTTCAAAAAGTTATAGTAATAAAATCGAGGTAATTTTGAGAAATCTACATTATTTTCACGCCGGCAAGGTACATCCCAAGCAAGCTTTGTGTAAGAAAACTTTCTTAGATAAAATTTTGCTCATACTTGACAGGTTTAACCTTTTTTATATCCATTACATAGTTATAAAACCCTCAACTAAAATCCCATTTTCCTTAACAAATGTATTGACTTGTAAATCAACACGTGAACTCTTAATTTCATTAGTAACCTAAATTCTTTAAAGACAAAACTAGCCGGAAATGTAAAACAGGTTTCTTAAATTTACAATATATCTTGTTCGAATGATTCTGAGTAAATACTTAGGTAAAGTAATAATAACTTAGGTAAAGGGGGCACTTTCAAAAATTTATATTTACCTGTACGGTGCACTAAACCCAATATGCTTATAAAATTGAATTATTTGTTGTATCTGCAACATTTCCTCATTTTTCTGATCTATAGTAGGTCACTGTTATTAGTAAAAATTGCTAAAACTTAATTTATTTTTCTCTTCTTCTGAGAATACTTATGCCGTTCTTAAGACTGGTATACAGTTATTAATTACTATTAAAAACACAGTAAAACAATAAAATAACTATTCTGAAGTTATTTCAAAAATCCAACGTGGCAACACCACGTTTGTTAGACAAACAAGTAAAAATATGAGGTTTGGTCTTTGAATCACAAATCAAATCTCTCACATCACTCCTCAATTAGAGCCTCGTTTATAACTTACGTTATTTTCCACTTGTTTGTTGTTGTATTTATCTCTTTTTTTCTAATAAATGTTGATAAAATGTATGTAAAAATGCTTGAAAACATTTATTAGAATAACATGAACAAATAATTATTAATTTCAGAATTTCAACTTTTTATGTTAATTGAAACTTAGACCATGGTTTGAATAGTTTTGACAGATAAGGATAGATGAGCTTGTCTCATTTCGAGTGAATTAGTAGCATTTTTATACTTAATTAAACGAGTATAATACTTGATTTTCCTAATATATTCGTTATAAAGGTTTTAATGTACAAAACTATTTGGAGAAAATTGTTTGACACATAGATATTTCTTGCGTATTTTTATTATTATACATATTTATTCCTTACCAAAGTGATTTATTACTCCTCTGATCTAAAATCACACTTTTCATATTTATCGTAAAAAAAGTTATTATTTAATGAACGAGGATCTTTTTATATTTACATCCGCAGAACACTATTTTTGACCAACTTATCAACTTACATTTTGAAAACGTTTAAAACAATACGTTCACAGAAATTGAGCTTTCACTATTTGATCTATCGTACAGAAATCTACACAAGAATTTATGACTGACAACACCACCAGTTTTTGTTTATGCGCTCAATCAGTGGCGCGACCGTGGGATCGAAGGAGTAGCAACACGGATTTAGTTTTCATTTATATATTATAAAAAATTTATACACAATTCATCTTGTCACTTTATCGTTATAGAGACACATAGTATCAGATCATCAAATTACAAGCTTGAGAGAAAACTTAAAATGAATTAGATGACCTGATTTCTTTTCTTAAAAATATTGTGAAGGTATATATAAGCAAAGAAATAAAACAAAATGTTGTGTTTTATAAAGCTGTATCGAACTCATCAAATTATTTTTAATTATGTTACTCCCTCTAAGTTATATTTTTTTTTATTGTCAATCCTATAAATTTACCTAGCGCTCAAAGTGGTTGTTACGCAACTAATTTCAATACAACTAAACCAATCAAAACGATATATTTGACATAATCTAATCATTTCTAAATACTGCTTACGATCAGTAAATGTCAAATACGTAAACGAAATTTAGTACATCTGAAAATGCGTCTACAACAAACCCGTTACGCTGTAACCGTTACCCGGTGACAGGTACTCGCTCTCTATGCTAAAGAGCTTTCAGACACCGAGCTTGGTGGCTGAAAGCGCTTTGGCATAGAAAGCGGGTACCGGTTACCAACTAAACCCGATACAAGTACATTTAAACGACATTACGCCGCATATTATTATTACCCCTATTTTTTATTGTTATTGGGTGTAACTTACTCATTTATAAACGTCTATGAGTAAAACGCTATAAATAAATTCAAGTTTAAATACTTATCTTGATAATGTAGATTTTTCTCAGATTTGATTACATTACTTTGTTGTTGAAGTTTTTAGTAAGTTTTAAATGGCGGGTCTATGTCCTCTTTCACGTATATTCTACACATTTACTTGTAAGTACTATCGATTATATGAAGTTTTGGAAAACTGAATATTTACGTATTAATGTAAATTAAATATTTTTATTAGTGCCAATGGGATAATTGAAATTAGATTATCTATAATTGAAAATATTTTTTGCAGGTAATGAGAGTATTTACGTACATATTTTTGTGTAATAAACGAATATGCATGTACTCTTATTAATATTTTTGGAGATGTAGACAAGAAATTACGCACATTTAATGAATCATATTAATTTATAATTAAATTATGTAAAATACTATTTATACAAAAGTGTCACAATTATTTGATGTAAAATCAATGAATATTTTGGTTTACCTTTGAATATATCCAAAAATAACCCAAAAATATATAGTGAGGTAAACAAAATTGTTACTCTTTTATCATCTTAATAAACGTTACATATAACCGATCTTAAACGGCAAATAATCAAGGAATACTCGGAGGAATACTCAGAGCGCTCTCTTTTTGGACTTACAAATATTCAAAATTAAGTCTCATCTAACCACGTTTTCTGAACATAACTTTTCAATGAGATTAGTCGAGATAATTTTTACAAAATACGTCACGTGTATAAATAAATTTACGACGTATGTATAACATAATACGACAAGAAAATCATGAATAAATGTTATAAGTTTTGTCGTAATGTGCATTTAAATGTAACTTAAAAAATATTCCTTCGAGAAATGCAGCGAATATAAAATTGAATTTATTATAACCGTCACACGATTTGAGACCACATATCAAAGGACAAAGTATCAAAAGTTAATGAATTTATTTTAAACCCACGAATATGTTGACTATAATTTCTTTAATTTTACTTCTGCAATAATGTAGAAATAAAAAGGAAACGCAAAATAATGCACTACTTTTTATCACATTATTTTTTTTTTAATATTAAACTAAAACATAAATTATAATCCATTGTAATCATATAATCCATTGTAATCAATAAATTATAATCCATTGAAAGTGTAGAAACACCCATTTCAGGAATTATAGATTTTAACATTTCAGTACTGTATTTCAACATCTAAATTTTGGTTATAGATTGTTTAAATTTTTATTATTTTCTAAGAATAATTATAAACTTCACCGAAATGTATACTATCATTGGACAGTTGCTAATAAACAAACTGTAACGACAATGACAAAAATCCCAAGTAGTCATCTAATCGCAAAGCAAGAAACTGAACGAAAATTTCAGAGCATGATGTATAAAGTATCATTCAAAATCACTTTCATAAATTAAATTTAAATTTGGAATGAAAAATTGGGGCAACGTGACCTCGTTTTCCGTCTTTTCTCTTCCCTTTATTAAAATAACCAAACAAGAAATGAAAAAGGCGGAGAAAGTGGAACCACATCAAAGCTTATTCCTTTTTTCAATTTACCAAAGCATTAATGTCATTGCTTAAAATGAATTTACTGTTTTACCTTCTAAAATATGTTATGCACAATTTGTTTTGACTCTCCACAATATGTTTTGATTTGAGAAGTGCAAACATAATATTTTATATGGCACATTAAACATTCTATATGACTATTTAATGTGAAATAATGACTGCTTAATGTGAATGTTCTTAATTCTGAGTCTAAGATACAAGTTATCTAATTGAGGTGTGAAGTATTTGTAAAGCTATGACTTACAATCTATCTATTAAAGAAACAATATGTGTTGTTAGTATTTTTATAAAGTATCCCAATTTAGTGTACATTTATGTTTGAGAATAATTTCGTGCGGGTAATTCTGTTTATTATATATCCTCCATAGTTACTTGAAAATTAATTTGCAAGTTATTTTAAATATCATTTTACACTAACTCAAGTAAATTAGTTTAAAAGCAAAAGGGAAAACAATTGTTAATGATCTGGCTATTTAAGTATTAAAAGGTTTGAAGAAAGACAATAAAAATTAATTTCTTTACAGTTATACGATATATCAGTTTTCCAATCGATTATTAATTTATGGCATAGTAAATAAGAAGTAACGTTTTCTTGGCATCTAACCCAAACTACTCAATGTTAGAGATATCACACCTATGATCCTTTTGCGAAAAATAAAATGATGTTGAATTATTAAATTCAAGCTGACAATGAGTTATCACCGAACACGTACATAAAATCCATAAATAAGGTAGTTTATAACTACTGCACCTCCACCTCCCTCCTCGTCTACCTCCCTACACACTAGAATATTATACGAGGGGCGATTGATAAGTTCTCAATATGGATAAGAATGAAAAGTAATAGTTATTTAATATTATTTTTACTTTCTATGTAACTACGTTTAAGATTTTTAGATCTGTTAGACAAGGCAATAAGATTTTTTTAATGCGTCGGAAAAAATATGACCCTGCACTGTCCGAAAAATTGGCCTTTACCAGGCCGTCGACAGGGCATAAACGTTCATCATCAAAAAATCGCTTTCCACAAAAATATTTATTGAGGTTTGAAAACAGATAATCATCATAATGAAATTAAAGAGAACTTTGCGGCGATTGATCAATCTACTTAAACTAACTCCCTCGCAGAGCAGCGCTGGTACTTGTGATGGGTACTTAGTTAGATTGTTAAGCAACTTTGTCACATGACACGCCTTTAGGAAATTTTTCTTTCCTTTTCTACCTAATTACTTCTCTCAAACAAAGCAAAATATTGCGGAATAGGATAGCCTAGATTGATTTTACCTTTTGATTTACATGTGTTTAAAGAAATTCCTTCAAAATCCGAAAAAATGTTGACCGTTATTTTTCCTAATAATAGAGTGGTTTTGAAGTTATTTTAGCGGTCCTCATCATTTCTTGTCGTTTATCAACCTAGTTAGTTTTTTGGTGTTTTATTGCTTAGTGACGACTTTAATCACAGCACTTCGTTTGATTTTGGTTAATATTGTCAATTAGTTCATTATGTCCGTTTATCACGAAAATTAAAAGAGACCTAATGACGGTAATTAGCTTGGTTTTTTGTATTCATACTTTCAGTGAATACCATAAACTATTTTTAGTAAACAATATCCTCATTATTGGTTAACTATATATATATATATATATATATATATATATATATATATATATATATATATATATATATATATATATAAATATATATATATATCTCTCAATACCGAGAAATTATCGAATGCCCTTCGTATGTGTCAACATAATATTATTTGTTCTTTATATTTGCTGTATAGGGATATAACCTGGATTGTTTTAATTGGTAAATGCTCCATTGCACCTAAAATTAATTCTTAATAGCCGAGTTCAGAAAATTCAACGATTTAACTAAAAAAATTATATTAATTTGTTATGTGCAGTAAATTATATATTATTATTGATAAAAAAGATCTAAATATTCAATTATTTAAATTAAACTTTTTAATATAGATGCTAGTATTGAATCGTTTTTTGGTCTAGTAACAATCACGCATTCAAATAAAGTTTATGTCTTGGGAGCTTGTCTTATTTCTATGCAATCACGGCGATAATATTTTTAGTCACATTATATGGCAAAGTGACCAAAGGACATGAGGAAAATTACAAATTAGCAGACATAGATGCAATATTTGATGTCATATATTTGGATTTTAAAAATATCGGCTACAGCTAAGTGTCATTCTAATTTTTCAAATATATTATGCGAAATTGCAACAAGAAATCAAGATTAATGAAATAGGTTTAACCAGACTCGAAGTTGTAACTGTATGCCAAATTGTACAGATAAAAAGAAAGAAGTTTTCACATCCGGCCGCCCATTAATAATGCAGAAAGCGTTTTACCTAAATTATTACAGGAACCCCGATACACCAGTCGAAAGTTGAAAGGCTTACATATACAATTTTGGTTTGAAACACCAATACTAATACCGCTGTATCCGATAGTACGGAGCGTTTGGTCAGTATTTGTCGAATCTTACCGCTATATATTTATTCGGTTTTCGTAAGCCTCAAGTCAACATTATTATATGGAAATTGGAACATTTTTTTTAATAATATTCGTATTGTATATCCAATATATTATAATTATTAAAAAGCCCGTGATTTTGATTAAAACCCGTGATTTTGTTCTAGGTTCAATTATTTCAAAATATCTTGGCTCAAAATTTCTATAAAAATTCAATACATTTTCAAATTTATAAAGAAGTCGTACTTCAAACACACGTGTTTCTTTTTATTTTTACCTGAAACGTAGAAAAACAAATTTACTTAGGATAGCGTTAAAGGTCACAGTTACAAAAAGAGTATACCCATTGATTTACTAATTTGTACTCGTAAATTATAAATTAATAAATGTTTTTAACTATATTAAGGTAGTTAATTTGAAATTAAAAATTTCAATTTCAAAAAAACATTGTTCTCGTTAACATTTACTTACTACAATGATATTCTTTGAAAAATTAATAACGAAAGGGGACGCGCGCTAGCGCTTGTGAGTATCTTGTGGTCCTGACGTAACAACTTACATCAACAAACAATGTAAATATATTTTAAGAAATACTATAAATTTACCAAGATTTTCAGCCAAAAGTTTGGGATGAATAGGTATTATCTAGAACAGACTATCACAGTAAAATATTACACAATTCTATTACGTAACATCGACGGTAACAAAGTGCGGTCGATGAATTACTTCAATCACAATCAAGACAAAAACCATTAACATCATAAACAAATATTCTGAAATATAAAGCGAGACAAATTTAAATAAATTACTTTCAAACCATTTACATGTTATGTCCCACTGACCAGACGCACCGAGTCTCATCAAGGCGCAGATTACCCTCATTCAGTCAAAATACTTAGCATTAATCAAGCTAAATAAAAGCCTTTGCTTTGATTATGCGGTAATTTAAAAAATACCGTAAGTTGTATGCAATAATTTTAGAGCACGTATATATTGAAAGGTTCATTTTTATGAATTTTAGTATGTCAAAAAAAAAAGTGGTAAGGAATATTATTGAGACTAGAAGAAAATTAGTTATTACTCTTATTCATTTCTTTAGAATTAAAAGAGGAGACAATTTCTATAGAAAAGGGAAACATTTCTATAGAAAAGAGAAAATTGGCACTTTCATCATAATTACAAAAGTATTGCATTAGAATCCAGAAGTGAAATAATGAAGGTGTTTAAAAAAGGATGTTTTCAAACTCAAGTTCTTGGACAAGCACAGAGCGCAGCAAGGTACGTAGGTACATACATATATACTCGTATTTCAAAATTTTATAAAACTTTAAAAGTGTATTCGATTAACTACGAATTTTTTTAATAATGTTCAACGGAATGTATAAAATGATAAAGTTTTGAACTTGAAAATTCATTTAGCCCTGGATATTAAGCGTTTAAGTAAAAGTTCTGAAACGATCAATCTAAGAGTGGAAATGAATTTAAAGTGCAAAATATAAAGAAAGCAAAATAATTTGATTTTGCCAATAACTTAAGATAATTATTGAAATACTACTAAAATGGATTTTGTTATGTTAAAACCCAAAATTTGGCATATGATTAAGGATATCAACCAGCACATACTTGAATAACTAACACTCAAAAATATTGATATATCAATTTCTGAGAGTAATTAAATTATTGAAGAACATTTTTTTTATCATCGTATCATCAATAGAAAGACCAAATAGTAAAAATTCCAAAACAATTTTCTTTTAATTAATTTCTTATGGATATTGTTGAAAATATAAAAAAAAATATGTTGTCCTCTTATATCTTTGAAACTGCTAAAGTCTAAATTATGAAAAACAGAGAATTACTGGAAGTTGTTTCCCAAATTTCTGGCTCATCGCTATTTTTCTAAATTTTAATGTCTTTTTAAATTTTCCCGATATTTTACGCCACGTACATGGTGAAAAATAATTATATCCATCAAAAGTACTCGGTAACAGAAATTATCTTAAATTTCTTCACATTTCTTAAACATTCTGTCTGACTATCAGATCGACAAGGCCACTTTGCAAATTAGTGAACAAAAAAATTTGGATAGCAGAATTTATTACGTTTTTGAAAATTTCTCCAAAATATTTCACTAAATGAGGTAAAAAAAAAGATCAAAAATTTTGCAACCAAATATTTATAAATTACCAAGTTATGACATATAGACCGACATTCGGACGGATATCATGAAATTAATGCACGTTTAAAAACACAAAACTTTAAAAACACACATGACTTCAAAAAATTGAAATAAAATAAAAGAATTGTAGAAAGTTTCGCTTTTCAGGACACACGCACTTTCGATAATTTTTTGTTAATTTGACATAGTTTTCCAAATATACTCAAATTTTGTTTTGATAAAAATACTTCAATTTGTTAAATTACAAGGTGAGCATTTTCTAACAGGCTTAAATGATTAGACGCACCTTATTATCCTTACACATCTTTAATACCTTCGCTAAATGACATGAAATTTTCCTTCATATCTCTTTTTAGTTAATAGTGAATTTAATTTCAACATTCAAAAGAATTTCTTCGTTCATTAGCTTCTTAATTATTTCAAGCTCAATAAATTTTCCCAGTCGTCTGGTGTTCCAAAATATATATTCATTCCAATATCCACCACACAGAAAAATAATTTTTTTTCATTTCTTCTTCACCGTATCCTTGAAAGTTTTGTTTGTTCCAATCATACGAATTTTCTCCACCATATTGTATACTCTTCCATTTTTAGCCATATAATTCTAAAATCCACTACATACAGAAAAATGGTTTTTTCCATTTCTTCTTTACCGTATCCTTTAAAGTTTTATTCATTCCAGTTTATCGAATTTTCTTCACCGTATACCTACTTCTATTTTTAGCCATATCATAATATCAAAAACGAAATCTTTTACTTTCATCATGTTCGTCACTCTACCCGTCCCTGTCTGTGACAATCTTGTTGTTTTAATAGTTTTGTGCTTCAATTTTGTTGCCAAATGTTTCATTCAAAAATCTTAAGTAAAACATAGTAAACTTTGAAAGTAATTTAATTTCTTTATAGGCAATGTTTAAAAGTTTGTCAAATGTTTTTTTTTCGATTTCCCTTACAAACATACTTACTTACAAATTCTACCATCAAAATATTTATTTTGAATAATATATATAATTTTTACAGGAATTGTCAATATCGATAACTATAATATTTGGGGCATAGTTTCCAATATAATACTCCTTTTAAAATATCTTACAATATTATAGAAAGTTATAAAAGAGAGATTTGCGATTAGTACATAAGATGATTAAGAATACTTACTTAACTCATACTCTGGTGGGAAATTTTTAATTTTTCCTTTATTTGTAACTCAGAAACTACAATTATGCAGACATTCAAGATTTTAAATCAAGTCCATAGGTTTTGATAAGGAAATCAGTCTGAAATGAAAATTACTATAATTTGGCGGTTGGTTTATAATAGAAAAAATAAAACCAGTCAAGTACGTGTGGAGTACGTGTGGACACTACCAAGTACTGCAACATAGTTGCATACGTTCCTTAAAGTGGTTGATGAAATTAATTTAAAAAATTAAATTAACTTGATTCGAAAGTTCTAATAAAATAGAAGGATTTAGAATTATTCATACCCGTAGTGGTCAAGTTAGTTGGGGATATACTGCACATTACTTTAAAGTTTAATATTTTGCAAACTGAGCTTAAAAATAAAAAAAATGGTAAATAGAATTTCAATATAAATTTAAGTTCCACTCTCTCTTTTCTATGAAGAAGTTCTCTATGAAGAAGATTATTAAAATTATTTCCTTTTAGAACTTTATTACAAATTAATTGAAATCTCCATATAAGGAATCTAATTAAAGCTTAACCTATATATTCAGAAAGCATAGCCTACAAAATTACATAGAGCGCAAGCTATCTTTCTCTGCATGGGAGCAAAATTTTTCGTTATTATCATGTTAACATCTGTGCCAGTACATGAGTTTTACTTCTTAAGATCTTATAGCGCTTCAGATTAATTGCTAGTTTCATTTGGATAGTTACTCCGTTAGTCTCGTCAACCTGTTATCATTCTTAGTATTTTGAAAGTAGATGACAAATTGTTTTTTGGTTTAATAATTCTAATAAATATGAAAATATTAATATTTAATTTATGTCATTCGTTTACTTTAAACATTTTATTAAAATAACTACGGACTCAATTTTGTACGTTTTTAACAAACCGTAATATAAAGCAGTTTACATCATTGATCATATTTTCATTAACGTTTTTAAGATTCCGTACCCAAAAGGTCCGAACTCAATCCTATTATTATGGCAACGCTGTTTATCTATCTGTCAGTCTACCTATCAGGGGTTTCTACTTTATAATCAAAATGAGATTAGGATTTCAAATTTATACAAGATATGTGATTTATAGGCCCAAATACGAACATTATGTTTAAAATTATATAGAGATTCTCATCTCTGCAAAGGTAAGGAAGTAAACATTTTCTTTCACTTTTAGAATATGGTTCAAAAAAATGTTTTTTAATTAAATTAATAACTAACCTTTACGCAAAAATAATAATTTCGTGCAATTTTTGGAACTATTGTGTCACCAGTTCTATTTCAAAAACTCTGTTATTTAGGAAATTATAATCCGGTTATAATATCTTTCATATTCTCTATTTGTATAATAAGTACTTAAGAAAGCAAAATGTAAAATATTTCAAAAAGCAAGGTATTCGTGAGAAATTCATGATATTTTTATACATGTCAAAGATATGCTAGCTAAAAAAATTTCGTAATATTAATAATTGCAAATACTTCAATAGAAATACTAGGTACCCATATATTATTTTTTTAAATAGTCATGCAAAACTATATAAGAAATTTTCCATTCGTACTTAACAAGCTTGTTCTTTTATAACAGGAAACTATTTTAGCCATAAAATTACTGGTTTCTGGACCAAAACAATTAATTTAAACTTCATTATCAACTTGATACATTTAAATCAATTCGTGCATTTGATTTTGAATTTTCTAAATCCTAGCTGTAAATATAAAATACGTTTCCCAATTTACAATATAATTACAATTATAATTTACAATAAGGATCAAAACAATTTGCAGTAAGTAGTTATCTTAAATTAACCACTTATATAAATATAGGAACCAAAAAGAAATTCTATAAATGTATCTGCACAGACCTGTTACAAAGAATTGCTTAATCTTTAGAAGATCCTGATATCGGGAACATAGTTAAAATGTTTCTACACACAAACAAACACGCGAGCGCGCGCGCACACATATATACGCACGCACACACACACACACACACACATACATACGCAAAAGTACACTGTTTTCTTCACAATTTATCAAAAGTAAGACATGGAAAACCTTTGAAATAAAATGTGTTAAGAAAATTGATATACGATTTATTCGTCTATTTTTGGACATGTGTTTTAAGGACATTAAAACACTTTAAACTATTATTTGCGATAGAAGAGCTATCAAAATGTGACGTAAGTAATAAGGAGTAAACCTAGGATTATTTTTTTCACAATGGGTCTTATTAACTTAAAATTTGCCAAAAGTCGTTTTAGCTATCATTTAGAGCAGCATGTAACTTTAACATTGTAAACTATCGAGTCATCATATTACAAGCTCAAAAAAATAAAATTAATTATATACCTACTACACGAATTCTTTTCTCAGGAATATTGTAGAAAGTCATGTTAGTATATAAATAATACAAAATGCTGTATTTTATAAACATATATTTATTAACTAAATTATTTTTAATTTTATTACTCCTTCTATATTATAAGGTCAATAAAGCAACTTCTTTTATTTATTGCCAAACTTAACTGTTTTAATTCCTATCCTATAAATTTACCAGCAGCCTGACATTATATAAGCTTGACATAATTTAGTCAATTCATAAACACTGTTTATTACCCTAAATTATGAAATACATTATATACGATCTAATATATCTGCAAGGGAATGAGAACGTACCCAAAAGAGGTGAGTTACGCTGCAGTAGCATACTTGGCTGTAGAAAAAAAGTAAAAATATGGCACACTTAATAAATAACAGCGAATAGTTTGGTGAACTTCAAAGAATTTTGGCGTACTTCTAATCAATTAATTTAAAAAGAAAAGTACCAAAAATAACACAAAAATATAGGGGTTTTGAACATTTCTCGTATAACCTAAATGAAATAAATTAAATTATCTTTCATTTATCATCTACATTAACGTTATATTTTACCTACCTTAAAAGTAAATTTTCAAACAGCACATTGGGAAGGATTACTCAGAATTTGCTAGTTTACCTCTTCACAAAGTAATAAGTGCGCGCTCGAGGGAGTGGAATCACGTGTGAGCACTGTACCTGGATGGCTCCATCTATTTCAACATACAAATATGGAAATTTAGGAAAGCTCACACTTTATTCTCATCCACCCACTTTTCTGACACACCTTTTTTTACGTAGATTATAATATAAATAACGACGTTATGATGAAAAGTTAGCGAACAGTGTCACTTTCTATTAAAGGTTATACTTATAGCGTAATTTGGTCATATATGCACATAATAAGTAAAGTTGATATGTTATGACCGTCAAAAGACAGATTAAATATAAGTTTTGTTGTTATATAAAGTTGGAATTAACATATAACATAGTAATATACTGGAAAAGAAAAATAATCTATATAATATTTTTCTTTCTTAAATTTTTCTTATTTGTTCCTAACCATTTTTTTTTCTTGTGATAAAACTTTTTTCCAAATCATTAATCAAAAATATAATTAGCTCATTACGATCAGTAAAAAAAATCATTTCGATTATTTTAGAGCTGTGTATTTCATTACGGCATGTACTATCATCTAACAGTTACTATATAATCTAAATAGTCATATAATGGCAAAGTAAGTAAAGAAAAATTTCCGCACTTAATGAGCATAATGTTGAAAGCTTTATTCAAAACTATTCTCTTAAATTACATTAAAAGTTTGAATGGAAAATGGAAGTATAATATTTAAATTGGTTCGTTAAAAAGTTTTATGTCCGTAGGTCAGCCTGTAAGATACAAGCTCTCTTACTGGGGTATAAGGTTATAACTCGATAAATACTGATGTATCTATATACTAAAAA
Organism: Druceiella hillmani; assembly: GCA_039881145.1. Classification (NCBI taxonomy): domain Eukaryota; kingdom Metazoa; phylum Arthropoda; class Insecta; order Lepidoptera; family Hepialidae; genus Druceiella; species Druceiella hillmani. The sequence goes on from JAYKKI010000004.1 coordinate 27,003,714, forward strand.
CAGAAAAAAAAACTATGGAGTGCAAGTATTCTTTTGATATGCCTTCACTTAGTTTCCAGCTTTATCTTACAATGCATGTCGTAGCCAAAATGGGAAAAATATTTATAAAATAAATATAAGTGCATTATATATGTATATATATAGTAATAAATTAATTTTATTAGCTCTGGATAATATGAGGTTGGTACGAAATATGACATCACAAAAACAACGGAAACCCAACTCCTTCGAGCATTAGTGCTCTCTATTTTCCAATATGTTCGCAGTGAGAGATATAGACTTTACATAAGAGCGAAAGAAAAAAGATTGACATTCTGGAAATGTAGTGTTGGAGTAGGATACTTCAAGTATCGTGGACTGAATTCCAAACTAATGCAGCCATACTCTAAGAACTAAACATCGGGGAGCATTTGTTCAATATTGTACAAACTTGTTAATGAAATTCTTCGGACATGTGCCGCGATATGGCAACGATGTTATTAAACACCTGGGGTTATAGGACAAAGTGGAAGGTGTTGACCTGATCTCCCAATTTGATCGTGGGAGAACCCAGATGAAATTGAGAGATCAGGTCAAGGCAGCCATGGAGGTTCATCTACATGCGTACACCCGTAGAACAGCTGCTAGAGGGAAAGCGACATATTCTGTGGCATATCACTCATTTGCGACACACTTGATACAATAACAACGACCACTGTCCTAAGAGTGTAATGACTATAAAAATATTAATTTAAAGGCAAAATTAAAAAATTAAATGTCTTGTAATATTTTTTCATAACTAAACATTTATTGAATTTTCACATAATTTTCTTCTACGTATGTAACTAGAATTTAAATTTTAATGAGCTACTTAATTAGATATATGACCAAAAAGAAATGTTAGTGTTATACAGGAGCTAAGACCATTTATTATTACAAAATCGGTACGTTAAAAACTGACATAAGGTTGTTTTTTTCACGTATTCTTTGCTTTTAATATAATTTAATGTAATTAATCATTTCAGCATTTTCAGCATGATTTACATTTTCTAAGTAGTTAGAACTTCCTTTACCATATTTTTCTATGAGAGTCATTTCATGGAAAGCTACTGCTGCTGCTAAAAACGTACCAGAATTGAAAACATCTCGAAAACAAACATCAGATTTCTCTTGACTTTCTTTAACTTTATGTCGACAGCAGCGTCACAAACGCATTCGGTTTGATCTTAATGCAAATTTCTTGCTAAAAGAAGTATGTTGACATTTAAATACCAAAAACAAGCCTCTATAAAATTTGGGAATGATGTCTATACAAGTCAATTAGTTTTTGCAAACGAAGAAAAATCTTTGGTAGATGCCCTAGATGTGCAATAATATTTACTATAACCGCCAGCTTTGCACTTGATAATAAAGTCATATTTCTCTGAAGAAAATGTTATTTTTTGTATTCACCACATTTTTCATGTAAAAGTGTTCTGAAATTCATTTGTATACCATTTTTTTCACTCAACTTGGCCTTTTATCTTTATCTTTATCTATATCTAGTAATACTTTTTATCTTTATCTAGTAATACCTTTTATCTTTATCTAGTAATACTTTTAATAACGTTTTTTCAGCAAACAAAACAAAAAACTGGTAATCAAAATATCGGCAAATGTTAAATGTTAATCAAATATTTAGAAAGGAATATAATATATCAATAAATAATGAGAACAGAAAGAGATATCAACAAAATAAAATAGCGAGCTGCAAATAATTTTAGAATCGAGCGTCTTGGTCCTTAGAGTTTAGAATATTATAAAGTTAGATGTATATTCTAAGGTATATGCGATTAGTTCAGTTGCTGGCGTATTGGTATTAGATGTACGTTATTCAGCGAGGCGAGAAATTCAAATGGCAAGAAACTGTAAAGGTATGTGGGGATAGTCATTTTCTAGGATTGATTATTTTAGTAAAATATTGTACAATTCCTATAATCTTACGTTGATGGCAATAAAGTTCGGTCGATGAATTAAACAAATCACAATCAACATGTGATCGGGACTGAAAACTATTATCACCATCAAAGAATATTTAATATATACGACAAGAGATTTAAACAAATTGCACTTAGACCATTTACATACTACATCAGACTGACTGCAAACTGAAAATTTTATGAAAGGTACAGTATACGCTCAGTCAGTCAAGAGGCGAGAAGTACAAATAATTGAGCGAAGCTTCAACTTGATTTATCGGCTAATTTAAAGAACATTTTTAGTTGCAGATTGAGATACAATAGTCTTATTTTAGGTAAATTTTGAAAGATGCATTCATTTTTAAAAAAACCACAGGAGAGCTGCTACCACTACACGTATTTTTATGAATTTAAGTACATCTCAGAAGAGCCGTAACTACTTTTGTTCATTTATCTAGAAAAACTGACAAATTTGTTATTCATCATAATTATGGAAGTGTTACGTTAGAATCTATGAAAGTTTAATGAAAAAAAAAATGAAAGAAGGACGTTTTCAAAGGCAATGCAATGTCGATGAGCACGAATTACATAGAAGTGTGTATGTATGTATGAAAGTATGTATGTACGTATGTTCGCTTTCAAAGTTTAGTGAAACCAAAATATGACTGAGTACGAGATTTATTTATTTTTGTTGATTCCCAGTAGAATAAACGAAATGGAAATATTTTTTGTCCTAGGATTAACTGCATATGTTGAATATATTTGGCATTAATTTTGTGAAAATTCATTATATCTTAATTTTTAATCATCCTATATGGAACTACGTGACGTAGTATTATATCTACTTTACAATATTACTTTAAAAACCTGTGAAGCTCTATTTAAACTCACACTAAGAAGATTCTGTACATAATTAAGCATTTATGTTCATTTAAAATTACATAATGTTTATATTAAACTATTTAGAAACATTATTTTTTTACGATGTAACACATATCGCATACTATATCTTTCATAGACATAAAAATATGGTGTATTTTAATAATTATAAAATCTAGTATAATTGCTATAATTTTTTTTATTCTTTTTTTATTCTTCTATTTATATTTTACCAATCCTGTTTTTTTCATGATTTTTGGCTAATTAGTTTCGGAAAGTGGGGCGGTATGTTATATTTTTCCATTTTTTTTCAGAATATCTTTCTAAATATTCAATGAAATTATTGCGAAAAAATATTTGCGTGTTACTCATAACGCGTCTTTTCAAATGACACTCCATATTATATATAAAATGAGAAAATAATATTTTTTAAGAACTTTATTTACCTCCTTATTAATTCTTATATATATATATATATATATATATATATATATATATATATATATATATAATATTTTAAAAATTTGGTGGTGCAAAGTATGTAACGTACGCAGTCCTGAGGAAATTGGTTTTAAAAATCTTTCGTAGGAGTAAAAACATAGGGGATATGTAAAAAAATATGACATCCAAGATCACCGCGACATCAAATTATGTGAGGTGTGGAAGTTTCTTTGTATATTTTTTAGTGTGTCTTTGACATAATACTTAAAAGTATGAAAAAAATTGAGACCCTTATAATTCAATTTAATCCTTAGCCCTTTAAGACGACACGCCACACTTTATATGGAATTTAATAGAATTTAAAAAAAATCCAATTATTCAATTTGTCCTCCATAAAATATTAAAATGAAAATTGTCAATATGTTTTATTACTATACTAAATTTCAAGTCTCTTGGTCAAGCGGTTTCTGAAAATGGTTTCTGAGATAAATGCCGTTAATGGACAGACACGAGAGTGATCTTATAAGAGTTTAATTTTTTCCTTGTAAGGTACGGAACCATAAATAACCGCTGATCTTTTGTTGTACACTTAAGAAAACTAGTCTGAAAGGGAAATGAGTCTCGGAACTTAACACATAAATATATTCGTTACGAATATCTCTCGTATATTCCAAACGACATAAACAAAATTTTTGTAAACATTATCTTCATAAACATTGCATTTTATCTACCTGCGAACAAACTCTCAAACAGCACGTAGCCAAGTTATGCTCAGAGATCGCCAGTTTAATTTTCCGCAAACCAATCGTAATTCTCAGAGCGTCATCGTGAGTGTGGATTCACGTGTAAGCATTGTCCCTGCACGGCCTGATCGACCCTCTCATCCTGTTCTGGCGTACAAATATGGAAATTTAAAAACGCTTGCACGTGATTCACGTCCAGTTTCATTTCCGTCACATCATTTTTCACAAGAATTACACCATAAAAAAGTTATTACCTCGAAAAGTTGGATTTCGTTCTGTAGTAGAGGTAACATCTACAGCATAATTACATTACGCATATACATATATATATATATATATATATATATATATAGATTTTACTATGTATAATATAGCATAACATGACAACTAAGTTCGATGTATTACGACTATCACACGATTGATTAAATATTATAAATATTGTCTTAATATAAAATTGCAGTGGAGTTTGATTGTCTATAATTGCCATAAGCTGTGAAACCATGTCTCAAAAGGAAACGTAAGAAAAATTTATCAATTTATTTTAACCTAAGAATACGTTGACTGTAATCTTTCTAATATTAATTCTCGCTTTTATTTGGTTGTCATCTGGATGGCTGCAAGAGATTGCTGTCGTAGCAATAAGTCCGCCATATGTATCAACTCTATACGCTAAAATAGATAAATAAATAAATAAATAATTTTGCAACAAAATTAATATATACTGAAAATAAACATCTTGCTCGTCCAAATCCAATAGGATTTAGACGAGCAAGACACCATTTTAACAAAGTTGCATACTAAACAAAATTTAATTATTAACGTATTAAAATGAAATTCAAAAATATAAAATAGTCGAAATTATTTTTCTCACTGACCGTAAAAAGCCATTTATATTTTTTTAACATTTTGAAGAAAAAAAAACATACATATATATATATATATATATGTATATATATATATATATATATATATATATATATATATATATATATATATATATATATGTATACTCGTACATATATACGCAATTAGAGGAACATTCGGATAACTCTAATTATTAAACTAAAAAATTGTAAATTTAAAATAATATTGATGTGCATGAGTAATTACAAATCCCCTGTTCTCAATTATCTTATAATTATTTGACAACAATATTGTCTTTGCTAAATACTCCTATGTAAATAATTTAATAATAAAACATAATTATACCAATTTAAAGTACCGATTAAAATAATAGTTACATTATTACGGAAATATCGAAATGTATGTTTTTATCTCTAGTCTCATCAACACTTTTCCCAAAAAACCTCCAAAATTAGCTTGTGTATCTTGTTAGTATGTTGTTTAGTATGTCACTTTGTTAAAATCAAATTTGTCGAGATTTATTTATGGATCTTCTTTTATTTACGATAGGTCTGTTTTTTTTGTTTAACCTGGTATTATTATGGTGGAAAGTTGTTGAGATGGACCCACGTCCTATTATTTCAATTTATTTGGTAATTTTTGAAAATATCTCCGGTACTTCTGGGTGTTTATTTTAACTTTAATACGTGTAAATAAAATAATGTATATATAGAATTAATTTTTAAAATTATAGATTAAAAAGATCTCTCTTACATGACGTGTATGTCAAAGCTAATCATATTCATTACGTTTACACGCACAACTACTGAGCAAGCTAATATTTTTTTTAGTTCAAATATTGTAAACTCCATACGCGTTTAACACGTGTGTAATGTTTAACATCCAGAAAGAAGAGCCTTAACTCTCGCTAATAAACATTTTATCAACATTTTTATTTGCTATTTTAAAAAATTATCTAAATTCAAAACGTCCCTAGACATTGTGACTCAATCTCGGTGACAGGCGGTTAACATATAAACAATCAAATTACGTTCGAATCCGAGTTGTAAATAAATATACTCGTATTTATTATAAGAATAAAACATTTTCATTCACAATAGCTTCACTTTTTAGAAGGCAAAGTAACAATATGCTATGATAGATTGTACTGCCAACTACAGTTCATCACAAGTACCTCACGTGGTGAGTTGAATGTGAAATAATATTTTCCGAAATTTTAAGTATGAAATACATAAGTTTACAAAGATTTTACGAAGAAATTTTCCCTAAAATATTTATGTCGATATTATGTTACATAAATAAAACATCATCCGACTTTTAGAATATAATAATGAAGTTGAGACCTACAGATTATTTATATAATAGCATGTCCTTTTCAGCAGAATATTAATGAAGACACGAACAAAAAAAACTTATCTTATAGTAAATAAAATTTTGTTTTATAATTAATATTTAAGCAGTAATAACACTGCAAAACAAGAAAGTTAATGCAGTTAAAAGCATTATAGTGAAACGAAATTAGATGCAAGTCAAACGGTTATATGCTAATTAAAATCACACGAATTATAAATAAAATTAAAACTTTAAATTAAATGAATCTTTGACAAGATATGCTAGAGAGAATATCAAACAAGGTGTAAAAGTGGGTACCGCGCGATTTATATACTTGACGGTTTCATATTATTTAGTTTTTCTTGTGAACTTATTTATAAAATTCGATGTTCATTAAATACTTTATTAAAATTTAAAACTAAATTACATGTATAAAAATATATCAATAAAATAAATTGATATTTTTAAGGTAAATTAAGAAATTCAGCAAAATATACATATTTGAAATTGACATTTTAAAGTTTAAAAATTTTCTTCCTGATTCGAAGGCCAAGATGCTTCGATACCTTCATTTTTCATTCGCAATTTAATTTAAGTTTGAGAGAAATTTTAAACAACACTTTATCGGGCTCATTCCGTGTTGAATTTTTCCACGTTACTTATTATATGACTGCTTGATATTTTTGTCATCTGTAGTACAATTAGTCTATCAACAACTGGCAAGTGATAACTGAAATTAAACTCGATGAATTTCATTATTATTTTGCCAAAATAAAAAACGAAAGTGAAAACGAAAGTGGATGGTAAAAATTTCGATGTTAAAATATAGTAATAAAATTCAAAAGTAATTCAGACAAGTCGTTTTTTCACTAATAATTAACTGTTTATTTTTTGTTTAATATTTTAAGAAAAAATTAAACAATGTTTTAATAATTTATGATGAAAAAAATGGATTTAAGAGAGAAAAATAAAGTTTACGTTATTGATTGTTTGCTATAGAATTATGTAAAATAGTAAAATTGAACAAATTATATTAAAATTTTCTAATGTCTAAAATTGATTGATATTTTAACCTTTTCTTTTAAGAGATTTTTTAACCTTTTGTTGTCTCACATTTTATGATAGTAGTAACCAAATCACTTCCGCACCTACTGCAATTTTTAAAGAAATATTTTTTATATCTTATATTCTAATTGGAATTTTACATTACGAAAAACTTACAACATTTAATCTATGTGCAATTTAATCATCATATCGTGCTATAAATACATAATCAAATTTATGTGCACGCATGACGTAATCTTGCTGTAAATGTTACCTTTACTACAGAGTTATGTCGTTCACTCAAACGTTCTTTTTGTTATAATTTCTGCAAAAAACGGTGTGGCGGAAATTTGTAAGCTAGACGAAAATCACATGTAAGCATTTTTCAATTTCTTTATTTGTATGTTGGAACAGAGAGCGATATTTAAGGTATCAAGTCGCCCATTGATGAACTCTTTTCCGTATATTCTCATTGTATAGAGAATCGTTGAATAAGTTCATTTACGAAATATTAAGCTTTAAAGAGGCAATTGTTGATAGATTTATGTATCGAAATTCTTTATCGTCTAAACCACTATTTTTTAATATCTATACAGTATTCATAAGAGTCCCATATATGAAGCAATTTAAAGGATAATAATCTCAGTTAGGTAGTTACGTCTCTAAAAGTTTATAGAAACTCCAAACAAGTGACTTAAATCAATTGCAAAAATAATTTTGTGTTCTACTCGTACTTAACAGATGTTTTAATAATTAAATATGCCATGTTTACACCCGAAATTATTTTACATGATTCAGGTATAAATTAATATTAAACTTTATTGATTAAATACTTGTAATTGTATATTTATCACGCTCCTAAAGTATGCTGACAAACTGAGATCAAGTGATAATTTAATGCCAATCAAATATGTAAGTCAAATTAAGAGAGTATTATAATTATTTTCTGTAGTAGATAAATTTATTATAGAAATTAATTACAGAAATAGTTGAAAAGCTGTGAGAAAAGAAAATCAATCCTCTGATAAAGGGGTATTTTAGTAAATATTTTTTCATACTACAAATGAATTGAAATATTCAGATAAAGGATTTACTATTTAACGTACAAGGGTGTGAATTAAAGAAAGGGATAAACATAAGACGGGCGTAATAAACCATAAGTTTTCCGTTTTTGGCATTTGGCTAAGGAAAATTAATTTTGTGTTGTTACCATGCTGACTCTTTGGCAGCACACAAATTTAATTTTTTTTTATTTTCATAGCTGCTATTAAAATACAAAAATATTTCAACTGAGTTAAACAGTCTTTAAAAAGTTTCATTTCCATCGTTACTCCGTTCATCTCTCCAATAATAATATTTTTTTATCTTCAAAATATTCTGTACATAGATGACAAATCTTTCTTTTGTTTGGATAATTGTATCATATAGGACCTGATGTAAGTTTTACACATCCGAGAATAACAAAAAATAATTAATATTATTGTTACAATTTATACTATTACAAAACAATTAAAAATCATTTTTGTATTTTTAAAAATCATATTATACCATTGAGTATATCACACCATACACTATTTATCACATTTTCACGTCTCTTTTTAAGGTTTTGTCCCATAAATATAGGGTTCGATACAAAAGTTTGGAACCCTATGATAGTGACAATGCTCCCCTTTCTACACTTAGGGAATATGGTTGAATAACATTTTTAAGTAAAATAGAGTTTAGTGAAATTTTTTTTTTCATAAAATATAGTTATTTGGTGAATCATTACAGTCGTCAGTATATTACCAATTCTATTAACTGGATACCAATTGAAATCTTCAAATAGAAGATCTCAATTAATGTAGAGTAAAATCTTATGAAAAAAATATTTTTGAATATATCTACTTATCGAGGGAGTGATTTTCTTTTCTCACATATTTCCAGTAGGCAATTTAATAAACCTCACGATGTTTGCGATTAATTTCTATTTCAAAAGTATAGAGCTTCAAAAGGGCGTAGAATACATGGCTATCAAATTATTCAACAATTGAACAATCAAATAAAAATCTGGAAGAATATTAAAGACTACCATTTAATTAAGACTTTCTAATCAAATTATTTCTTTTCATATGCCTCAATAATTTTAAGAGAATTTAAGACATTTCATCAGCAAATTAACTGCCAAAATCTATTAACTTTTACTTCTGATTAACTCAAATATAAAAACCTATAACACTACTTTCAGTTGAGCTATAATCTTAAAGGTTGGAATGATTGGATGTTTTCATTTAAATCTTGAGGAAAAAAATTTAATGGTAACTCACATTTTATAGACAATTTTATATATTAGATACAAAATACAAAATATTTCAAAAGCTGTGGCTATTCGCTAAAACTTACACTTTTGGCCCATAAATACTAAAAATTAATTTAAAAAAACGATACATTACATAAAATGAAGAATTTTTATGGGAAATTTTATACAGAATTTTTATATTTTTAGGTTAGGTGTGTAAGAAAAATCGATGAAAACGTGTAACAGACTTGGGAAGATGGTTTATAATACTTCACGTGCTTGGATATATCATCTGCTTGCAAAATTGAGTGCACATAGCCCTAAAATTATAGAAACTACAGGATTGTGATAGACAGAGACGAACAGGCAGACGGATATGACGTGATTACTAAGGTTCCGTTTTTGCCATTAGGCTACGGTACCATAAAAATAAACAACGATTTACTGTGAAGGTAAATATCATGAATTGACAAGGATCCAGCTATGAATAAATATGTGGGTTGTATTTATGTGTAAGTAAATTCCTTTTCGTAAGGTGCAATTATTTCTTTATATTTTTCCTTTTTAAAATAATTTTAAATTAGTAATTTAAATTAAAAATTCAGTAATAAAATTACCACCCAGGATATATACATATAAATATATATATATATATATATATATATATATATATATATATATATATATGTACATATATAAAACTGTAAATACTTCTACGTATTACTATCGTGAAAACTAATATTTTGTACTTTAAATATCATCAAATATATGCAGAATATAATTATTCTTGAGCGGTTATTTCAACCACTTGTGCAATTAATAATGTGATTAAATTTTTAAATTATATATTTGGGAATAAAATATATTTATTAAAATGCATACATGACACACTATTGTGGATTCAAGCAGTGTACCCATAGAACTTTCCACGCTGTATGTATAAAAACAAAAATTTTAAAAAAAATTATTGCGCGTAACTGAAAGGCCAAACTAATATGAAAATGAAATCGTCCAAACATACTGTGGAAAATTACAACGCCATTCACGCATCAATAAACGCAATTAACACTTTCACTTCCCAGCAGACTTGCTTTACCTTAAAGACGAAGTCAGACCTAAGTCACACGTAAGCATTTTGAAATTATCATTTGTAACCATTTGTATCGGAAAGCAAAGTGGTAGATTTGTTCGTGCCGCAGTAAAAACCAATTCAAAATTGATATCGCCCTCACAAGAATTCACAGTGAATCGTGATCACACTCAAAAGGAGAAAATTCGTGTTATGTACAAATTGGAAACCTACGTGCTATTCTGAAGTCTATTTGTCCTTTCGTATAGGTTCTGTCGTTGTAGTAAAATATATACCAATTTTTAAAAAAAACACAAATTTGTAAGCGTTTTTAGTTTTTCTCAATATCTTTGCAAACCTGCATAACTTAATATTTCAGGAAATTGCTTATAAATTTCCGTATATTATCGGATACATTCTCATACATAATTTGGAAAAGAAAACTGTGTACATAGAAAATAAATGCAAAGTAAAAAATTACATTATTAAAAATAATTTTAATTAATTCTCGGTATGGTTTAAATGAAAAGAGCTAATGAACCGAGAGAGACAAGTAATAATTTATATAACTTTAAAATCACTCGTAGGCTGATGAATGTGATACCTTATTAGCATATTTAAATCAGTTTCGATATACAGTAAAAGAAGATGTTAATAAAATTTTGAATAAAAGACTTTTGGTCATTTAATAACATGCAATGTTATTAAAGCCTCCCTCAAAATGCCTATCACGTTGCAAAATAAATTGAAAGGCTTTTTGATCATTTTGCAATAATTTGATACTAAATTTTTCATATTGATATATGATTTTAGTTAACTCACAAGAGAGAATTAAAATTAAAAAAAACTAATTAATTTATTCAAAGCGATTTGAAAAATATTTCTGCACATAAATTAGGCCCAGTAATGTCAGTGAATGGACGAACAATGATAATTTTAATCATAAATTTATAGTTTCATGACTTATGCTTAGATATTTTGGAAAAATCTTATTATATGGAAATATTTTGGAAACAATTTCTTGTCATAAAAACGTGTTATAAATATTATAAATCGGATTATCCTACATTTGTGCCGAATGTAATCTTGAAATAAACTTTTAAAAAACTGTATATTAACGTGATCTATCAAGCTTGGTGAACAAAAAAATATATTTGATCAGTAATTATAATCCTTTAGCTTATTGATAATTTCGACGAAACTAGATAAAAAAGTGAAATTAAAAAACAGAGATATATCTATAACTTTAATACGCTTTTCTAAAATACTTCTAAATTATTTAAATTCTACAAGAGATTCAATCCTGGCTATTAATATCCTTAACAATGTTTGAAATGAAATAGAGGCTTAAATATCAAATTTTTTGTAGTCGACATAAATAAATTTTTTTGAAAATTAAAGTACTCTGATTCTTTTTATGTGGTATGGTACGCAACAATGATTACATCAATCCGACTTTATTTGATCAATACTTTATTTTTTAGGAAAAATAATCATGCATATTTTTAGAATAAAGTTGAATCATTTTAAAATTATATAATTTGTTTTTACATTCCAAATATTGCACAAAAGATTGTGGTAGGTATTATATTTACAACTTAATTAAATACGCGTTCATAGAGATATTAAAGACAGTCGAGCATATAAAGTTGTGGCCAGCAGAATTTAGTTTTACAAATAATAAAGAATTAATTTTCAGCATGTTTAAAATTTTATCGCCGCTAAGTAAGTTTTTTATAAATACGATTTACTTTACAATAAAGAACAAACAATGTAAGCACAAACAGTCTTCCAAGCAATAGATAGATGTCAAATAAGTATAGATTGCAAATAACCCCTTTTGGAAGTTGATCAAAATTTACAACACGTTCTACATCGAGAAAATCGTGTATAAAAGTTGTTCTTATCGCAAACCATTCGAGTTCCCAATTTTGTTCCGGATGCAGAGATTTAAAAATTCTTTGTAATGAGGCCCACTGTTGAAGGGATGAATATATTTAATAAGAAAAATACCTGGACGAAAATCCATACTTTGAAAAACTTACGATACATAATTTTTTATAAAATTTATTATTTCTCGATGCATGTAATTTTGTACCAACTCCTGTACTACACTTAACAAAAATTATAAAGTGATAAAGCTATGATTATGTCTACATTTTAATGTAAGCAAATATGCAATGAGCACATACTCCCGCTTAAATGTCTCCGTATGCATAGTTATGAGCTAGACAGGGCTAAACTAGATAGAATTTTATCTGTGTGGGATTTCGGGGTAATTTGGACAATCGTACCAAATTTAAGCGCGTTCACATGTGGGGCGAGAGGTTTTAATGTGAAAATAGATAGTATATTAAGATCGTGTAATAATGAAGTCGACGTGTGCTCATATGGATCTAAAAATAAAATATTACCCTCATTTTCTGTATTTCAACTCATAATCACGTTTAGAATTTTTAATAACTTTGAGTGAGATAAATCTTTAACGTTCCGCTTAAGAAATATCCAAATTAAACTAATTTTTCCTCTTCTATTTCTCTAGAATAATAGCTCATTCTTCCATAATTTCTCCTAAACTTCTATGACACGTTATTAACCTCAATCGTTATTACAATCATATTAACCAATATCACATAGTTCGCAAGTCGGCATATATTTCGTGTAATTTTGAGGCAATTTCGTTATGAATTAAATCTTTAATGAAGCTTAATAATAGAGAAAACATTCCGATATTTAAGTATCATTACCATCATATTATTTTAATATTTTCTACCAAAATTTTCGTATAATATTGCTCCGAAAGTAAAAAAAAGATTGGAAAAAATTATCTTAGTGACTAACTTTAGCCACGATATACAAGATATACGAGATATTAGAAAATATAAGCAAGTAATGAGACAGACTACTTACGCAACAAGAAACTAAATGAAATGCAGTAAAATTATTGGCCAGAAAATTCAAAAGGCTAGATAAACAGTAGCATACTAAGAGTTGCTACTTTTTGACACCAACTACATAAGTGCTAATGTAAATTTTGCAACACAATTACCGTATAAATAGAAACGGGGAACACTTTTTATTTGTTATTTAAAGACAGCCCTTTCATAAAATTCAATTTATAGTCAACGTACGTGTTGTGTTAAATAAATATAGTAACGTGCTATAAAATTAGCATACCATGACCGATCAAGGAAAGTGCAGTTTTGAATATCAAGTTCGTAATACCGTTTAGAAATTCCGTCTAAAATTAATTGTCGATTTACATGTCTCTTCTTTTATTTATGAACGCAAGTAAATATCTTCCTTTACACCTAAAATCCAAGCTCTCCACGTATTTTCGCTTTACTTTGATTTTATTTATTACGACATATAGCTAAATTTTCTGGCCAGATTAGCTAGATTTCCATATTAAAACAAAAGAGGTTGATAATTCAAAAGTAATAATTTTGATTTACGTGTACTTAATCAAAAATTAAATTGCCCCAAAATTTTAAATATTTGTCTACCAGACGTAATAAAAAATTAATCATTTTCAAATTTATTTACGCATTTTATCGAAATATTCTTTAACAATATATGCTTTATTCCTTGTAGCAAAATGCACATAAGACTAAAATATCAATAAAAAATAGTGAGACTGGAAATTTGTTTCGTATTTCGAGTCAGAAAGATTTTTCGATTATTTATAACTTCAAATTTATTTTTTTTTTAAATAATTACATGTAATATTCATATTCTCTCTCTACAATTTAAAATAATCATGTTTTTAATCGTGGGTTATATTCATTGGCTTTAATATAATATCGACTTCATTTATGTGGACGAAAATATTCCAAGTATCTTATTATGTGCGTTTAAAATTCTAGCACTAAAATATAAATGTGCGCAGAAAAATCAACACTGTGAAAAACTTAAAATACCTACATTTTTATTAAATATATTTTTATTCGATTTATATAATTTTTAACCGAATAGTGTACTTAAAAAATATATATAAAGTGTTACGTGCACTTAAAAAAATATATAAAGTGATAAAACTATTATGATGTCTACCTTTTAATGTAACAGATGTACACGGATCACATACTCCCGCTTAAATTTCTCCTTATGCATAGTTATGAGCTGGATAGGACTAAACTGTACAGGTTTTGTATTTCATAGTTGTATCAATAAAATCTGTCCAAAAGCTTAAAAGATACTAGTATTTGTCATATAGCAATACCGTCATTTTCACGATATCGAATATATCATTTAGTTTTATTTAATCCACGAAACATTTAATCCGTAGTATTCTTGAAACGAATGCTAGTCATCTGGTGTCTTCGTGAAACTACGTATATCCTTATATTGGAGGAAATATTACAAAGTTCAATAGATTTTTGTGCGGCAAAATATATGGCTTTATACTTATTTATTCTCATCAGATTTTACAATGGTATAGTTGGATGAAATTGCCTTCAAAACCGATGGGAATCACTTGTGAACCATGCATTTTTTTATTTATTCTATCATTACATTGATAAGGAATCTTGAATTTAGTGTCGTTTTATGCTTCTGGCATAAGAGTGCGATATCATAGTTTATTTCACCTGAATATAGCCGCAATTATCCTACAGCGTTCACTTGTCTTTCGTCCATTCATTTGAATATACTTTGAGATTCTTCTCTGCTCCATTAAGAGCTTTAATAATAGGTTTATGTCATTGGAGCTTCAATAATATGAGTTATTTGACAGCTCACGACCAATCACTACTTAGAAAATCAGTAGTTTCACTTGTTTATAAAAAATCAAAAGTTCTGTAAAAAGGGATGTATCAACAAACTACAATCTAATAAACCGTCAGTAATTTCATTTTAAGTAAGTTAATTTCCCGTTCTACTCCATTTCTTTCCTTCGTATCTTAAAAATATCGAAAATTGCTCACCCTAACTGCATATGAGCTTTCCACTAATATCCTTTGTCAGAGTTTTAAACTATAATTGTGTAAAACAATAACTCGTCACAACGACGCTCTCGTTATTTCGAAATATCGTATGTCGCATTTTGAGATGATGTTTATATGCTTATTGCAATAAATAAAGAAAACATCCTTCTGCGTTGACATAAAACATAATAGCAAGAATCAAAGGGCACAAAGCGATATGGTTTACCTTCTGGGATAATAATGAAATATATGAGATTTATTAAGGGTACTTCAGAAAAGGGGGTAAGCAATTTATACGAACGTAAAAGAAAACAAATTTTAGTTATTATGAAAAAATTTGAGACGTGAATATGAAATACAAGTACGTATTAAAATAAACGAATAACTAAGAAAAAATGTTTAAACAATGCACGCGGAGTCTGTTACGTCGAATTGAAACTTTTCCTTTTTGAACGTAATATTATCTAATTTATTTAATCCATAAGACAAATAATATTTTGAGATGTATACGGGGAAAATCCAAATAATAGACTGCAATAGCAAACACTGGATGGATTAAACACGGAAAACAAATATCAAATTGGGCTTTCGGGCCATTATGATCCAATTCAATGAATGGAGTAAATGAAAATAAGAAAAGCGTATTTTTGTTACATACATATTTTCAAACATTTTATATAAAATGGAAAAGTAAGAGAAACCATTAAAACAAAAATTTAGTTTTACGCCCTGGCATTAAGAAAATAAACATTTGGAACGAAAAGGACATTAGTTTTATTATGATTGTTAGATGAGCAATATCGAGAACAAGCTGGTTTATTATAATTAAATGTTGATGAAATTTCAATCAAGAACTTGAAAAGTTTCATTAAATCTTGAACTTCATCCGTTTTTAGAAAAATTATTCTTGGCTTGATGTGTTCTTTAACAAGTGATTTTCCAAATTATTATATCCATAACCTTCATTTCAGTAACTTTTTTAATTCCACTTTGGGTTTACTAAAATCCGCAAAATGAATAAAGGCATTTCACGCGTAAATGTTGAAGTTCTTTCTTTACCGCTGCTTTCTTTGTCGCATTAGAAACAAATAAGTACTTTGTGAGGTTATTTGTCATGTCTCTAAATGACGTTCATAACAAGTATGTTCTTAATTTTCTTCGGTAAATAATTTAACACATCCAAATCTATGTAAAATGAACTTGACATTTGGAAATTTTTATTTAGTCTTCATGGAAACTCTAGTTTTATTATTTCTTGCGTTCCCAAGCATTGCCGGCTTTATTTTGGTGGAATTAAATTAAGTAGACCGAAGAGAAAAAATTACCACTATTAATACTGGCATTAAAGTTTGGATAGGTCGCAAACCACATGTATACATTGATTTGTCTTTGAATGTTTTAAACGTTCCTTTTCTGTAGAAAGTTATATTTTTAGAACATCAGGTATTCTGCACATAAAGGCATTTGTACACATCGGTAAGGAAAAAGACACTATGTTGGTTTGATCGAATTTTCTCCATTTTTAAGTAAAGATTCTTTGCTATTCAATCTTTGTTATCTTGATAACATAACTGTTAATTTCTGAGTGGAGTATAAGAAAGGAACTTTTTATAATATAATGCACGTAAGAGCTTACCTCGTTACATAAGACGATTTTTTTTATTATAAGGTGGATGATAACTTTGTTGCAAATTTTGTCACAAGTTCCATCGTATTTGTCTATTTCTTAAAAAGTGGCTTGAGTATTTTAAACATCTTAATCTTCCCGTAATGTTTTTTAAAAACTGAAGATAAGTAATTATTGAAACTAAAATATAAGGTGAAAAATAGCGGATCTTTTGAAAATACCCTGCGACAGGAATATAAATTCCAGTAACTATTTTCAATACTGCCATAGTACATTTCAAATGTAGTTTATTTTGAAAGGGTTTGTGGTACTTGAACAGGATATAGGTTTGTAATGTTTGATTTCAAATGTAATTTATTTTGAAAGGGTTTGTGGAACTTGAACAGGATGTTGGTTTGTAATGTTAATTTACACCCCCTATCATTATCATTAATCAATATAACCTTGTAAAGTCAATAAAGGCAATTTAATAAATGAAAGAAAAAGTTCGTATCTAAATAAGTAAATTTGTCAGAAAAAGAACTTGCTAGGAAATCGAATTGCAATATATGGTCTAGTAATCTAGTAATCACGAAAAACGCATTATATTTTTTAAATGTTTTATCAATAAAGCTTAATATAATATTACTCGGCATTTCAGACTATACAATTTTAATTAAATGAACATAAATTTGAAACGCCTACCGTTAGAATTACAACATTCTTTATTAAAATTACAATGAAATATCAATTCTACTGTCGTGCAGCTAATAAAAGCCTTCCAAAGTTGTTAACAATTCCCCAAAAATTTCTATCTACAACTTGAAAAGGAATTATACTGACTTCGTTGTTCAAAACCCCACGCTTTTTTTTTATTTTCACACCATCGTACACATAATGTAATGTTTATTAATACTTTTGTTGCTAATTTCCATATTAAAAACAAAGCGGTTGTGTGGTGTTTATAAATTATGTCGTAATAATGTATCACATTTCGTCTAATATACTTATGATATAAATGTTTCAAAAATTGTTTGGTTTTATTTTTTGAACATGTCAGAGATAATCTGGCAAAAAAAACGTGGATGATCTAATAACACATCCATAATAAATGAATCATGCCGGCAAGATAGTATAAAATATCGAAACCTTAAAAATAAGTCAGCGTGTAGAAATATTTGTTAAGAACAAGTCAACTGAATGAAGTAAAGCAAAATTAAAGAACGTGACATTACATTATCACTACTGACTTCGCATTGGCAGTAAATATCCTAAGGATATGGGAGTATATTTTAACAAGAGTAGCATAACAAATAAAAATGAAACGAAATACATTTACGGTTGTATTTAAACGAAAAATTGTGTAATCTTAACAAGTTCCCCAAAAGCATTTTTAAAATAAATATTAACATGTATAGCTTCTGCTATTTATGACTCCTTTTATTTTTATTTTTTCTTATACATAACGAAATGGTCACATTTCTATTCGAGTCATAAAGAGTATATTACGAGATGACAAATATTTCGTTCCAGAATCATTAACTTTGTTAAATTAAACCACCGCCCTTTGTAAATACTTCCAGTATATTGTAAGTTACTCGGATGTATAACAAAGAAACTTCACATGAAATATCCTCTGTCAAGATTTTAAATTAGAATGGTTCAACGTGAGAATTCGTTCTACGGAGACTGTACTTTAGAAGAATATGTATGTGCTTATTACGTTATGTAAACATTAGGTCTTTTGCCTTTGACGTAAAACGTAATAACAAAAGTTGAAGCGTACAAAGTGATACGTTTCCCTCGGTGGAATATTAATGAAGACGTATGAGATTCTCTCGTGGGTACTTCTGAAAACAGTAAAAGCTATTTGCATATATGGTAAATGAAATGTTTAAGGACCAGTCCAGGAAAAGACACGAATATGTATTGTAGCGAAGTATACAAATAAAAAGGTTAAATAAAGAAAAGTGAAAAGAAGCCCCCGCGTCCAAATTGAAAATTCGTCTGAAAATAACATTAACATAATTTTTTATTTATTTTATAATTATCATTTCCATAAACTTAAATGAGTTTCGTAATAACATACGAAAATTATTTTTAAAACATTCAGCGTAATGTGGTATGAAGGGGGTTAATTATAAATTAGGTTTAAATTTAAGTAAGTCCGAAGAAGATATTGCATGCGTAACCAGAAGACAGACGCTTCACTGGAAGATAAGATAGAACCAAAAAGTTTGTAATGAAAATATCGCACGGCATGGTTTATTCCCAAGCTGCCATCTGAGAAACGAGTAGGTTGTCACCATGTCTTATAAAGATAGATTCTCAGAGTCGGTATTAATAAACGCCATCCCTAATCTAAATAATAATTAAATTACATAATATCGGCTTCCTCGCTGTATCATTATAATTATCATATACAATTTCCATCCCCGTCACTTGCAAAGTCTACGCGGTTTTCAAATTTTGTTGAAGTTGTTGTATCTCAAATATATAAATAATTTGAACGTAATTTATATTAAACGGCATTTTCCAAAATCGCTTAACCCTATATACATTTTGAGGAGTACTATTTAAAAAAAACGAAAATGTTATCCTCTTCAAACAACTAAAATTTTTTGATATGAACACCTAGCCTAAGTATACACCTCTATTTTAATTTTATAAATATAATAATCATACATACATTTATTAGGAAATGAAAGGCAGCATTTACGAAATCTGTAATAATTAAAAATCAACGGGTAGCTTTCTGTAAATTAACTCGCGCAGCGTCAATGTTTTTGCTCAATCTATTTATTGGCACGCAATTGTTGTATTTTTCAGTACCACTAGCAAAGTAACGCGGCATATTTTGTAATTATGTACGTCGAGTTTGAAATCACAAACCACTTAAAACTATTCCTGTGCCTAAACCATTTTTTTTTCATTTTTGGTGTATGGTCGAAGAACACCATGTAGTATATGAGGATTTATTTAATATCGATCGGTCAAATCCACATATTATATAAAGCAATAATTTCGGATAATAAAAATTAGAAAGGTGTAGTCCAAAATAAGAACTGCTGAAAGTATATAAAAGCAAAGCCATCTTTATTCTGTTACATCGTACTTACAAAGATAGCACAAAAAGCAACTTGCAAATAAATATATTGGAAAAACGTTTATATATACAGAATGTTTATGTTTTTCTTATAGAAGTAAATTTGTTCAAGTTTATGCATAATGGTAGCTTAGAGATAATATTTCAACCCATTAATATTTCAAACGCTTAAATGTTTGGATGTTGAATAAACCCGATTTATTTCTTTTTTTTTGCTCAGTTTACTGAGTATTGCGTTGTTAAATATTTCTATAAAACATCTAAAATTTTTAAATATCTAATTTTCATAAAAATAAAAGTTCTTTTTTAAAGAAGAATTAAATAATTGGTTCTCATAAACCTTTTTTTACCAAAATATATGCACTTTTCTAGACGAGTGAATATTTTCAATATATTGTTGTAAGGATTATGAAAATAAATTTAGATGGGAGTGACAAGTTGCAGTTGGTTTAAGGATTTTATCTTAAAAATGAAACGGTAAAGGCGTGTGAATATATGTTTTGAGAATTTACAGGAATTTATGGCTTTTAACTAACTCCCATATCAATGACATAGAATGAAACAAAACGTCAATCAGGATATATCCGCATTTGCTTTCCTTTCCGTCCTGAAGTACTGCGGAGCGTGTTAAAACATAAAAATACTGTGACTAAATATAAAATACATATATTAAATGAACAAGGAAAATTATTTTCAATTACTCAATAAACAGTTAAAAAAAATTGGTGAAAATTGACAATGCGGGAGAACGTTAATGCTTTTCTTTTTAGGTCTGTTGTTTTATTCTTCGTTTTAAATCGAATTCTTAGTTTGAAACCTGACTACATTCTATCTTAAATTTTTAATTCTACAAATATACATTGCCAACGCGAAAACCCAAAACAGTATTTCCAGTTCAGCAAACAGACATTTTATCAATATTAAGTGAGATTTAGCGTTCGAAGAACACTCGGAAAATATTTGCTATTCAATGTTCAATGGTTATAACCTACATTAGACAAACCAATATCTATGTAGAAAATGCTTTTAAAATTAGCCCTCGTAACATGCTCACTTATCATGAAAAGGGTATCGACTTGGGGAGAATTCTTTATCCTTGTTTAACGAAGGAACAATACAGTTACCTTCAGCAAGCGGCGATGAATATATTATGACGAAGTGAGAATTTTATTTCCAAGTAGTTAAAGCTTAGGAAGTTGGCAGTCTCGTGGAGTGCCGCCAGTACATTATAGGTCGCTTGGATTGCGAACGTACCTCTGTGTTTTGATAAGATTTTAAATGAGATATTTATGAAGTATGGCGGCATTTTTTTTTTTGAGAACGAGTATGAACCTTGCGGTCGGGAACGTATATTTGGAATATTTACATATTGATTATATTACAGAAACATTACCTTAGATGTAAAGCAATGATACCTAAAATATTTAACTAATAACTTAAAAAAGCGTGACGTATGTATACATTTATTCGTATGATAACATATTAGAAAAAAATATCTTAGGAAATATACTTCTAGTAGCCTAATTCATTTTCATAGTAAAATATACAAATACACAACTGAGAATATTATTAAAATTAACCCTTATTCAGAATACATTTTTAATAGATTAACCAAGTAAATAACAACGACTAATTATTACGATTTCTCTAAGTTTACTTTAATAAAAAAAAGGGATGCATAAATCAAACCTATTCAATTTGGTTCCAGCTAATAGATGTAAAGATAAGAATAAAAAAGTTTATTGCCTCTTTATCAATCATGGAAAAATCTATAGAGAACGTGTCAGAGAATAATTATGAAAAGTGTTATCGATCTACTTATCAACAAATAATTTCATTATATCATCATAACAAAGCCTGTATTATAATTAATTGAAACTTAACAGATTAGAAGAGAGAAAAAGTATTGTATTACCTCTCTTTGCTTTTGAACCTATACATCCATAGCAATATAGCAAAATTGAATGGTAAGTAGGTACTTCAGTTACATTTCCAATATACGTACATAATAATGCTTGATTATTAGCACAGGATTATGTACAAAATCAAATAAAATGTTTGTTTCATCAAATATAATGAAATATTTTGTTAGCAACACACACACACATATATATATATATATATATATATATATATATATATATATATATATATATATATATATATATATATATATGGACTGATTTTGAGCAATCGGCGATTGCCATGGTGCAGCACTTTTCCATCAAAAATGCGTTGCTCACGATATATAGGTGGCAATACTAGATATCTAACACAAAAAAAAGAAAGCCCCTACGCTTAACTAAATTAATTCAGTCGTAGGCGGAATGCGAGAAGTCGTAGTGCTCCATCGTTCATTGCGCATTAGGGCCCAAAAAATATAATTTATGACGTAATTATACAGAAAATCAAAGCCAGAAAAAAAGTAACCACTTGCAGAATTTTCTATTATTTTTAAGTTAATTTGCAATTATTTTGTTAAATTTTAACTAAAAACGTTATTGGTGACGTTGTTGCATCGGTACTCGTCAGTAGAATAAAACACATATAAAGTCAGAAAAAGACAGGAACTCAAGCTCAAGAAGGAAAAATTTAATCAAGACTTTAAATATTTTTATATCCACAGATTATTCGATTATTTTACTTTCCATCAGTATGGAGATTTTTATTAAAGCAACTATTTAAACGATTCAATGAAAATGACAATGGAGCAGTAAATTAATGTTCGTTTATTTTATTTAACACACATCGTAATACTAAATTGGCAAAATATCAACTAAACAAACAAATAAATATGCAATTATATCATTAAATATGTAATATTTTAATATATGATTTCCCTTATAATTAGTTAAATATTCCTTATAAGTTTGGTATTTTTGCCTTACATTACGATTTTTGCCTTACACCTTCTGCTTAAAAAAGTCGTAAAAGAACGATACATCCACACGATAAATGTGTATATAATTTAAAGTTTGTTGAACACGAAAAGTTGTTTACAAGGAAGAATTAATTGATACAGTAACAATGAATCATTTATATGAAATTTTGGCTAATCATGTATGGGTTTATAGGATTATAACAATTGTGTTTGTGTATACACCATGGAAACGAAAACTGATTGTGTACATAGAAATTGATTACATAGATGAAAGTTGAAGCTGGTAATCAGTGCAAAATTGAGAAACAATGTTAAAGCCGGATTTAAAATAATATTTACAATACCTTATTAGACAGGACGCTTTATATGTCATTTCATGCCACTCAGCCTCTAAAATCTCCTAATATCAATACATGGGAAAATTTTTTTACCTCCGTTTTTAATAAGTTACCCATCGATGTTGATTGATTCATTTTAAATAGTAAAAAAAAGGCTATTTTGCTATTTACAAGTTGAAAAATTAATTTTAAACTCTTGGGAACAAAAATCCGTTGCAGGTATTTTACAGTCTATTATTTAAGCATAAAGCTTCCTACGATCATTTAGATCTGTACGGGAAATTTAAAAGGTAACTTCTATTATAGTCAGTAAAACAGTAGTAATTTAAAGAATCAATTCTCCGAATAATCATTGTATTTGAAAAACAGTAACGTTAAGAAAAAATAAACAAAACAAGATTTAAAATTAGGCTTCTATTTGTTCTGCAGTCGAATCTTAAAAATATATTTTCCACGTCTCACCATAATATTTACATTTGATTTATTATTTGGCTTCTTACTTGTCGTCACGTAGTCAACAGGCATTTGATGCATCCTAGAAAATATAAAATAAGTCACATGCGTTTGACGGAGAACAACAACAAACCAATAAACTATTCTGCATATATCGAATTCACCTAAACGGGTAATTTGAAGACGAAATCTGAACAAATTTTGAACAAATATTTTTATAATGAATTTTGGCGAAGGTATTTTTTGTTTTTTTGGAAGAAAAAGAAATAAAATTTTGTTTAAGTGGACTACATTATAAATGGGATTTACTTTTAAATTTACTATGAATAAACAACAATATAATAAAAATCCAGCATTTTTAGTCCGATTACGAGAAAATCGAAAATTTCTCCCCGTAAATTTTCTTAACATGAGTTGTAAAAAAACAGTAATTGTGTATTGTTACGGTAAAAGTACTCATATAATGTGCTTAATTTCATTAGTCAATTCAGTCAAGGTAAATATTTCATTATTCAGCCACCTTTATTAGTGTAATTAAGGGCATGATGTTAAAAATCGTCGAGTGGCGAACATAGTCGATCATTGATTGATATATGTTAAATATACATATAAATCATTGCGAGTTTACTATTTTGAAACTTGACAGCAATTCACAGCACGTTCCTGGTGAAAAAAAAACGTGTTAACGTTCTTAAAATTTGTGAATTTTGCCGAGTTCCCTTTTGTTTTTCCGTGTTCAAGTATTGAAATCAAAAAATTCATTCAATTGATTTCTAACCTATATCGATGCATACAGCTAAAGCGATTAATGGAACAGAAAACAAATTAAATCCAAATATTTTAGTCTTAGGCCAAATTTTAAAATTAAAGAGTAAGTCATTGTAAAGTGTATATTTTACAATATTTTATGTAAGAATTTCTCTAAAACGTTTCAGAAGATATTCGTATTTTGTATATTTTGATCAATATGTCAAAAACAGAATTAAGTAAACAATCTGATATTCTATAAAAGAAGCTGTGTCACGTATATATTAACGTAATAAAACTGTGGAATTAGTCTCTCTGTATATTGCAATTTGGAAGAGAAATGAAGTTTTGAAATGAAATTTTGAAGAGAAAAATTGAAGAGTAAATCATTGTGAAGTGTATATTTTACATCATTGTAAAGTGTATATTTTACAATATTTTACGTAAGAATTTCTCTAAAACGTTTCAGAAGATATTCTTATTTTGTATATTTTGATCAATATGTCAGAAACAGAATTAAGTAAACAATCTGATATTCTATAAAACAAGCTGTGTCACGTTTATATTGACATAATATAACTGCGGAATTAGTCTCTCCGTATATTGAAGACGTTTACAAAAAAAATATTTAGGGGGTATATTAATAGTAATAGATAATAAAAATATCGTTTTTGGAATTTTTGCCCGTTCGTCATTATGTTTGGATATTTTTTTTGGTACACCTAAGACTACTGACTCAATTCATATAGTTTTTTTTAAACGTTGGGGCTGACTTAATAATATTTAGTTTTTATTTTAGTGAAATAAATTCACTCATTCAGAAGAAATGCAAATTAAATATTTTCAAAAATTAATTTACATTGCATTCGAGCAACAACGAAGAAGTGACTAGCTACTTGACGCGTAATAATTACAGAAATGAATTATATAAATATATATATATATATATATATGTATATATATATATACGCATCTATTCATATCACTACGAGTATTTTCAATGGTGCAACGAAATTTTCCACCCTAACTTAGATTCACGAAATGGGCATATCCAGAAATGAAATGTGAAGCAGTGCGGGAAGGATAGGTTTTTAGGCAAGCTACCTGAATACGGGCGAATGCATGAGATTAGATATCGTTGTAAATTACCTCCTGCACGTAATTTTTTTGTTGTTGTACGTGTTTAATATGAACTTGTTTTGTTTCCTCAGTTTTGTTTAAATTTTAATGTATTGTAAATATTTATAATTTAATTATTTTCGTAGGTTTAGTATTATGCTGTATAAATTTGGTTACTATATATTTATTTACCTGAACATGTAATAAAACTACAGAACTAGCATATATTGAAGGTAGTTACAAAAAAAATATTCAGGAAAACATAAAAAAAGCAAAAGAAAAAATTGTTTTTTGTAAGCTTAATTCGTTTGACTGTGAACCTGTTTATTTGTTCGCACATCATGCAAGAACAAATAAATGTTTTGCTGAAGTTTTTGCTGGTGGATTATATTGGGCCAGGGCTATATTTTATGGTAATCAACCAAGTAAAACGTAGATATGGCAGTTTGACGCTTCATTACAAAATGTACTCACATAAAAAATACGCTTTTTTGATTATTATAATATATGTGGTTGTCTGCACTAACTATAAATTTAACCAAATAATATTTTCTAAAAGGCCATGCTAGACCAGAATTGTAGGCATAGCTAATTTGGTATTAGCTATGCTAATTTGATATTAGCTTTGGTATTTTATATTAGCCTGCGGAGATGAGCCGAAAAAAGTCACGAAATTAGTGTCGAACTCGATATTATAAAAAATCTTATTAACTATAATCTGATATATCTTGTTAAACATTTTTCAAACTAGCACAAAACTTTTGAATCGAAAACTTATCACTCTTAAAACTTTGACAAAAAACAAGTGGCAAATAATTGTAGACCTCCTATATACCGAAAACAATTTCTTCGTCTACTTTTATATTAAAACTAAGAGTGATTCTGATTTCGTTTATTTTAATATAGAAGAAATGATAATTTTATTGAACGCAGATCAAAATAAAATTGAAATAAAAGGGTTGAACGCAAAGAAAACTAAACAATATCATCGATTGTAATGCTCACGAGAAAATCACATCGAGGGTATAGCAAGGCTAAGAATAAGTACATTGTGCCAATTAATAATCATGTACACTAGAGGAGAAAATAATATTTTTGCACCTGAATAGCCAAAAAAAAGGAAAAAGTAATTAGTATTTGTCCATTTCCAAAAGACATGAAAATTTATTAAAGGTGCACAAGGCTTTATAAGCAAATTTATAACACTAAAAGAAAAAGTATTTGTATGTAGTGAAATAAATATATTCGCAATAATAATGCTCGTCATGTTGTCTATGGAGAAATACTATTTACTTCATGGATATTTTGTTACAACAGTATCATAACCAAGAATACGTATTAATTGGTATTACTTATTTCCTTGTTTTACTATTCATATTAACGTTACTGGTAAAAAAATTATAACTTATAAACAAATGATAATTTATAAACAAATACACTGTAAGAATATGAGCCAGGTCAAAATCACTCGAATGTCTCTAATGTTTGATAAGAATTTGTATCACGTCCATAGAAACTAAAATTATTTAAAAATACACTTTGACGTACTTAGTGTCCCTTATTTATGAAAACATCGAACAAATATAAAATAACGATTTATCCTGGGGTTCGTACTGTAAAAAATTACAAGGTTAATTTTTTTTTACTAAAGAAAAAACTTTCAGCTCCAAATAAATATGTTTCGTCATTCTGGTTTATTCGCTCGTGGAATATTATATGACTCCACAATGCGTATTTAAAAAAAAAAAATTTTACGTAATATACACGAAACTAAGAAATAATCATGGTAAGTATTTGTTATTACCCAAAACATATCGTTAGAAACTATTGCATTTGAATTGAACGTTCGTTCTTCTAAAAGTAACTTTAATTGATTTATTTATTCATAACTTTATTTTTACATCTTTAGTTATTTTGTATATCAATTTAAGTAAACGTGACAGTTATTTATAATTTACAAATAAAATAATTATTTTTAAGTATTATTTTTGCTATTTTAGTTAAACTAGCAGTGGCCGTCACTTTCTTCGCATACCCGCGACTTGGCGTGACTTTTATATTATTGAGTTAAATTTAAAATTAGTACGTGTAATGCCATGTATTATATTTATTATAAAATCAAACTTTTTCAAGTAAGTGCATACTGTATTCAATCAAAGTCGAATTGCCACATTTGCCACACAGAAATAGCTTACATTTTACTGCAGACCTAAATGAATCTGCCAGCATATTATTGAAATGTTTTAGATACCCTTGCCTGATACGCGAATAAATAAATAGGCGTACAAATAAACTAGCAAATATTCCAAACACAATATTTTTGTTATATTGCATTTGTTTTACAATATGTTACAATATTTTTGTATTATTTACTAAATCATTTTTTTATTAAATCGCTTCAATATTACGCCATTTGGTAAATTTTGTTATACTGTTGTTGTCTAGCTAACCTCATTGCAAATTTTGTTTGTATTGCCACTTTTTCTTCCTGCGCCAATGATTCGATATATTTGAATTCATGGATATGCTCCAATTGGATTCCTTCAAGATGGACGATTGCTATCTTTCTATCTGTAGATATTAGCTTGGTCTTATCCTATGTTCATCCTCAAGCCATGTCATTGATGCTGGCGATTGAGTAGAGAATATTCGTTGCTTGAGCATTGGCATTGGAAATAGTTCGCTATCGTTCACAAATAGCGGTTCACTCTAGAAATCTTAAGTTTTTTTCGTATTAGACGCAAGAATAGGTTCCGTATTTTTGCGAAAAAAAACCTTGAAGAGGAGAGGCGACTCAACGGCATTTTAGCGAACTCCCATCTTAATTAGGTACTCTTCAACACTATTAATTGAATCGTAATTCGTCATCTAGATAATGTGGCAAGTTTTGGACGCACATGTTTAACTTCCATGGCTTTCTTTAAAGTAGACCAATGAACATGAACTCGCATGTTCATTGGTCTACTTTATTTACAATATGATAAACGCAATCGAACGCTTATTTAAAATCAATAAAAACAAAAACACTCTGTTTTCCATATTGAATTCTTCCCTGGACGAATTAGCAAAGTGCAGAAATTTATTTGACACATCCTCCGTTCAGTCAAAAGCCAAGTTGCTCTTTACGATTAATTTATACTTGATGCTTTTGGAAGCGCCATTTGATGATTTTCATGAATATAGAAAGAAGACCAATACCACGATAATTAAAACATTCTAGATTTTTGTTTTTCTTGGATATTGGAATGATCATTATTCTCTTTCAATCCGAATTTGCTCTGATATTCAGATGTTGATGATAAGTGAGTGAAATCGTCGTTATAAGATTTATTTATGGATTTTCATAGCCTCGACGAAAATTTTGTCGTTCACTGACAATTTCACATTCTCGAGAGATCTTATGGCTGATTTTATTTCTTCCAAATTTGGTTCCTTCTTTAAAAATATTACGCACAACGTTCTGCCGACCTATTGGTTTAGTAGGGTATCTAGTGATTTAATAAAATGTGGTATTTATAAAATAATACAAATGTAGAAGAGTCATAGATAAATAGAAGGTGCGGTACGGAATATGTAAAATCTTTTAGTTTAATAATTTATTAAATAATAATATCTATTTGAAATTAACTTAGATTTAAGTACTTTTTGGTACCTCTGCGTGCAAATGTTATGTTCAGTTTTATCTTAAGTAAATTACGGTGCTATTATTAAGGGATTACTATATAATATATAATGTAGTTCAAAGACGATAAATTTTATAATACTACAGTTTTATAAAGATTATATATGAAATATAACTGACTTATTTGAATAGATTATACTCTTGTATACACAAAATATATCAAGAATTTGCTTCAATACCAAGACAAGATACATTCTACGAGCTAGTTAAATTGAGTTGTTGCCGAGGCTTCCGATCTGAACACATCAATAATGTATACAACCGCTCCTTAGCGTGTTAAATAAAGTACAAATTTAAGTGCATATTGTGCTCTAATTTCTACGAAACGTAAAAGCCACTAAATATTACATTGAAAATTGCGCAATGAAATGTTCAGAAATATGGAAACATTGTTTGGGTAAATTTTATTAAAAAGAAAAAAGAATTTTATTCTATCTTGAAAAGAGTCCTTCGATAGAGAAGTTTCTCTCAATAATCGGTTTTCATGGGAAATCTAATTTATCAGTATTATTCAATGGAGTTCCTAGTAAATAAATGTTTAAGTCATGAGAATAGAAAGATCAATGTACATACATTCAACCATTAGAAGGACCATATCAGACTTATCAGAGAAGTCTTATGGAAGATGTGTTTGATCTATTTATCAGCAAATAATCTCGTTGTAGTACCATACTGAAGGCTGTATTATTGATAATGAAAACGTGAGAGATTGGTTTATCGTTTTTAAAAAAATTAAACATCTCTCTTCGCTGTTCAATTTGTATACTCATAGCAGCATAAAGAAATTGAAAAGCGATGGATACGGTTTATGAATGACAAGTTCAGTCTTATGTCTAATATACATGTATAGAAAATGCAGGATTATATATAGCATCAAACTAATTTATTGTATCATAACATAGTAATTTTTTCATGTCTTCATCATCTAATATCATGAAACCAAACTATGTTTACGAGAAAACATATATGTAGGTAAACGTCACATTACGGTTTATCAATAAAATGGTTGCACATAATGTAATTATAGAATAAATGTAAATTCTGACATTTAGTAAAATTATTGAAGAAATTAAAAGAAAAATGACGATGTGAAATAATAAAATTTTTTGATAAAAAATATTGACTCAACTTCAAACAATTATTGAATATCAAACATATTTAAGAGTATTAAATAATAAAAATACAAATATAAGTTGGAACTTTCGTTGTAAAATGTCGTTTCCGAACATAAAATATTTGCAAAATAGGGCTAAGGTTAGAATGTTTTTATTAATAAAGCTAGGAAAATTTAAACGGAACTTTCACGGTAAAATATCCTTTCCAAATATAAATATACTTCTGGAACATTGCTAGTACCAAAGACTTTTGGAGTCTCTGCCAAGTGCAATGTGGCACTCATGCACCTTATTTAGCGCATATATGTAGAGTGAGATAAAAGAGAGTCGATACTTGACAAGTATAGGTTTAAGCAGCAGCTAATAAATGGTTGTATTTATGAGCTGTTATATTAGAAGCGTTCAAAAGTGAAACGTTTTTTGAGACTTACGACTTAAATTTAATGACTACTATAAGTGAAGAATTGGGATTTGAAACAGAAAATTAAAATCTACAAGCAAATCCAAAAATAATTTTTGACATAATTCTGGTATTTTTTTAACTATTTAAGTGTTGCTCATAAAACAATCGAAATTTGTTTTTTTTATAAATTGATTTGCTTAGTTTTTATAATTTTTTGTATTTTATATAAGTTTTGTACATACTTTTTTACTTGCCTATTTACTTATAAATATCTTACCTGCTTCATGCCTTTGTCTACACTTACATATACTTACGAGTCCCTGTCACAGTCTCATGATCCTATTATCAGACTCAGGTGACTATTTTTGCTTAAAGTACTTATCAAAACAAGTCAAATTATCCCAAATGCAATGAATATACTTCTCACAATTGAGCAGTTCCTGTCGGACCTTCTTATTTGATTCAATTATCAGATCACCATCAGGAATAAAATAAATGATCCGAAAACTCGGTAAATCTACTTCGTACTTCAAGAGTTTTGGCAGCACCTTCTAATTCCGTCACCCGACCCTGACCACCATCCGTGACTAAATTACTTATAGAGATGCGAAGTGAGTTCAAACTCGGCATTCATTTTCCCAGTGAGATTTTGCACTCTCATTCGATAAGAGTTCCTTAGAATACAACCGGAGTCCATTATCTGGTCCTCGCCATATTTACATGGGGCATCTCTAAAATCATTTACTTTCAAAAGTAAAAGCATAACGAAAATTGGTTAACGCGCCCCCAACTCACAATACATACCCATATATACACATATATACATATAAATATATATATATATATATATATATATATATATACAGTTATATGTCGATTAAAATGTGCATGTATTTAACACAAACATATGCATAGTTAAGAAAGTATTTAAATAAAAACAGTGAATCAAAGGAAATATAACGTTGCAGTAAAAATTATGAAATCTTAGATTTCTGCAAATAATTTACGCTATTTAACAAATATTTTTTTCATTTACCTTTTTTATGGGCACGTGATATGTATTGATACGTAGGTATGCAATTTATTGAATACTAAGATTGAATTTGTTAATTTGCGCATATTTAGTGATAATATATCAATTGTAACCACCGTTTGAGTTAAATAAAATCGCATTACCCTGTAGCATTATTTATAAGTTTATCTAAAAGAAATAAGATGTGAGGACTTATTTCTAAATTTCCAGTTTCGTAAATTATGTTTGATATTTAAAAAAACGTTAAAATTTCCATTACCTCGAAGCGTAATATCCATTTTTTTCTATTTTTGCCTACAAAATATCTATAAAACAATATATCCACACGATCAAATTGGTTGAACATTGGTTTTACGAAAAACTATTAAAATTGTTTTAATGTAATAATCATTTTAAAAACTAGATATGAAAGTGAAATGAACTAAAATTAATTAGCATAATTACATTGTATAATTATTTGTACAAAATTATAGCAAGTAACGATTCAGAACTAATTTACAGTGTTATGTAACTAAACAATTGTGATTTTATTTAAATAGAAGTTTACAGAATAAAGGGATAGTAATAGTATTTGATGGTTGATATGGAGGTTAAAGCTGGTAATCATTACAAATTTGAGAAAATATATTCAACAAGGTTTTATAATACCTATTTTAATGCCTCACTCGACGTAATGCGCAAAATATTGTTTCATCAAGCTCTACCCATATTGGCGTTATTTGTTATTACGCCACTATAGGTAGATTAACAACGAATTGCTAAGTGATGCTGATTGAATTATTTTAAATGTTAAAAAAGATCATTTTCAATTTCTGATTGTTAAAATTTCATCTTATAATCTTTAGAGCAAAAACGGGGACAACCATTATTCAATCTACTATTTAAACTTAAAGCTCGTAAACTGGCAGCCCACAAAACAGTTACGAATCCAAGATATTTATTTTCCAAAGGACAAATATATTTGAAAATGGTTATATCGAAATGAAATAAAAGAATTAAATTTATAAAATTGCAAAATTATATCTAATTTTTTTATTCTTTTGCTAATTGCTTCGTCATGTTCTAGTTTACGATCATTTGATGCATCTTATAAATCTTAAAATAAGTCACATGCGTTGACATAGAATTATGGTGATATTACTATTGATTGACGTAAAATGATGAGCGACCATTCACTTAAAAGGAGGACTACGTATTCAACTTCCTCCAGCACGGAGGAATACGACGAATTGCCCCACAGACGACATATCATATTTCAAAGTAATCTAAGGACAAGATCTAAATTAATTTCGAATCTGGATTTGTCTGAATGAACTGCGAACAAAGAAATTATTTTAGGAGAAAGAAAAAAAAATTAATTACTGACATCCCTGGTCGCATTTCAAATTGCCCTTAATTGAGTCTCTACGAATTCGATATTCTACAAATTTTCTGGAGAAAAAATAAAGTTTTCAAACATGAATTAATAAAAACAATAATTGCGTGTTATAGTAATAGTATACGCAATTTAATTAAAAATATATCAGTTCGGTCTATTACGACATAAGTATTTTGTTATTAAATTAAATTTTGAAGAGTAATTCAGATTCTGCTATTGAAAGCTTTCGCGCAGTGCGTTCCTATTGGAACAAAACTATTGTTTTTGAATATATTTTTCAAGCAAGGTTCACTCAATTCATTAATTTATGACAAAAAATATTTTAATAACAATTTATCGAAAGGCAAAACAATTTAGGTTTAATATTCTTTTATAGACAAAATTAAACATTCATACATCTTTGCAAATGGCAACGAACCTATTGTGGAAAACAGATATTTTTATTTACAAATGATTGATTATGGAATATACACTCGCTCGATACCTTAAGTGTATCACAGTCCTACACGAATTGGGAGCACATCTCACATATATTCTTTTTCAAGAAATAAAGCTAGAATTGTGAAAAATAGGTACTCTCTTTGTCAAGAATATGCTTTTGAGAAAATATCCACTTATTTTATTCATTTAACTACGATGAACAATCATCTGAAAAATTTATTGCTACAAAAATAATTTCTTACAGTTAATCACAGTTACAGTGCGTCAATAAACAAATAGGATAGGCAGATAGCTACACATGATAACATAACAAATAAAACGTTGGAAAATAACAAAAAAGAGGAAAGAAAACAAAAAACACAAAAATAATAGAATTTAATATGCCGGATGGGGTTTTGGGTCTGAGTTGAGGGATAGGATAAGAAAAGAAAAGTATTAAAAGAGAGGCATGTGAAAGAAAATGGAATGTTTAAAATAAAATCAGGGGAGGTAGGACTTTTTCAAACTGCTTTTGAATACTAGAATAATCTCACCGTTAGTCTGGTGTTGGAATTAAGATTATTCCATAACTTGGTAATACGAACAGTAAACGAATGCTCATAGAAAGAAGTAGTATCATACGAATAAGAAGCTAATCAGACCATGGGTCCATACAATGGCTAGAAAGGTCTGTAAATTTTGCAACAAGATATGAGGGCTGTGAGGGATTTTAGTTTCCATCCATCTTGATCGCATCCTAAGAGCAGAGGATTTGTGATTTCTGATTTTCTGAGGCTAAAAATATAGCGACTACATAAATATTGAATGTTTTGAAATTATATAAGCCAATGTTCCAAAAGATTTGGACAGCATACACCTTCGTAATCTAAAGGAGGCAACAGTAGTATTTGACACAGATAAATTTTAGTTTCATTAAATGCTGAAGTCGTTATAGAGAGTATATTCTGTTGAAGACCCAAATACTGACAGCATATTACGAGTACAAGAAGATCCATATTACGAGCCCATTGACCGATTAAACTTAGATCCGCGTCAGTGAATTAATTAATGGCGTTTAGAAACATTACTAGAGTTAGTATTTATGTATAACTGAAGATCATCTCGATCTCATCACGTTCGAATAATTAATGGCGTTAGAAACATTACTAGAGTTAGTATTTATGTATAACTGAAGATCATCTGCATATAAGTGGCACCTATAGTGGAGGTTTTTAATGAAAGTGTCATGTACCCCACCTTAGAGAACAACAGCCATTAACCAAATCAGCTCACTCTGAATAATTGTCATCTAAATCTGGCGGCTTGCTAACACCCGTATAGAGGAAATTTTAACCATTGCGGCAAAATTTAAGAGAAATTGGCTATCCTCGGGCTTAAAGTTATTATATTATGTAAACACAACGCAATTTGTCACTATTGTTAAACGTTATGAAGTATCAAGGCGAATGAATAGATTCCCTTTCTAGTTAGAATATTGGTGAAGACACACGATTATTGTTTTAAATATAATAAGCAGTTCAAATAAATAAAATGTTTAAGAAATAGATACGATGGATATTTGTATTAAATAGGCAATAAGTTATATCAGTAAAAAATAAGTCCACATGACAATAAAAAACTGTTAAAAACTGGCAGAGATTAATACTGACTAAATTGCATTAATCTTCCAAAATATATGAATACTATTGAATTTTCAAACATTTTAAATAATTTGATGTTTACAGAACCATTGTTATTGGTTGGTAAAAGCTTAATTAATATTTCATATTTCAACTTCTATATTCAATTCTATTTCGATGTACGAAATAGGATCTGAGGCGTCTTGTTTTTTATAGTACTACAAACAATTTTTTTTCGATAAAATGATATTATCCTTAAATGATATGAGCCCTAGTACATATTGCGCAACTTTGACTTGCATAAGTTTACTTTTTTTACCTTTTAGTATACGAAACTATAGGTATTAAAACGTAATTTATTTACATTAAAACAAATAATAACTTGCTATTTCAGAGCATATATTTTATAAGAAATTACGGTAAATAAAAGACTTATATGAAGATTTTATATATTTAAATCCATAAATACACCTGAAATTGTTAATAATTTAGAAGAAGATAGTCTATATGTGGTAGTTATATGTACAAATATGTATTAAAATATTAATGGTTCTTTGCTTTTACTCGTCTATTACTCGACCATAATAGCTTTTGCGATTACTCATCTATTACTCGATTATAATAACCTATCCTCCCTTCGTACCCGCTAAAATAATTTGACACATTTTTAATTCCTCTCACTGTATTACAAAATATAATCATATTTTGAAATCAAAATAGGCATGTACATTTACTTGAAGAAAAGTGTTTTGATTATTTTCTGTTCTTATAATCATAACATTATTTTAATATTATCAACTTTATTTCTCACAAAATTTTGTAGTGAAAGTCAGAAAATAGGGAAAAAAAGGAATAACCAAAATCATAATTTTTAAATACACTTATAATTTCAGTGATGGAAAATATACGCAGATAACGAGACTAAGATACGATAAATCGTATCAAATAATGCGATACCTATATTCATTATTTTATATAAATATTGGAGGATTGAAAAAACTACATCATCAAAACGTTTCTTCAAAGCGAACAAGGAATTAAAGAAACTAGGGAAATTAGATTTGTACCACATTCATGAAATCACAAATTTATATTTTACAGAAAAAGTTGCTGTTGGCAAATTTCGGGAAACCGCTTTAGAGTTTCTTTTATAAATGCAGACATGAAATAACAGAAATATTTTCTATTTCAATATAATTCATTTTGGTTTTCTGTTAAAAGTTTGACTTTCGTAATCAGAATAAAAATAATCAAATGAAAAGATAAATTTCACATTTGAACTTGGAATTCATTATTATCGAATGAAGAAAACGTAATTTTAAAAATCATTTGAAATACCTTCATGATAATTTACAATTTCTCCCATTTTACGCATTAAGAAAACAAAAATTGTATCGGTTGTAATTTTGCCGGAAAATAAAGTTTTGATTCAAGTTAGGGGCTCAGCAGAAATTAGATCAAAAAATTATTTTTTTTACTATTTGAGCTCTCGTTTTTGCATGCTTTTATCCTTCAAAGCGGTAACATCAGTTATAACTTTTAGTTTTCAAGCTACCCTTTCTTCTAAAAATAATTCTTAAATTCTTTACTTTATTTCATTTTCAACTGGTTTTTCGCTTTGATCTATCGATTTTTTTTTACTTCTAAAAATAAAATAAAAAATAAAATAAAATGTAAATAAATTATTAGTGGCAGAAAAGTATTGCAAGTTGTCTCCTATATCCGAGGATAATATTTTCACCAAAATTTAAGAAAAAGAAAATATTTACACAGTGAATGACTGTGGCAATCGTAGTGAGTATATTTTGAATTTTCAAGTTGTACAAATAAGAAAAATGATGGTAACGTGAAAGAAAATTATGGTAGAGTGAAGTTCTTTCATCAGGGGACTCTAGAGATCTGAACTAGAAACGAGAAGTCTTGAGCAACACGAACATATTCGTTTTCTACCTGAAATGACGAGATTTGTATTTTACCATAGACTAAAATATTCAACAAAGTCTTATCTTAAATGTATTTTTTTTCCTGGCAATATATGTTTATTTCTTTCAATAAATGTAATGTTTTTCGGCTTTGACTTCAAACGTAATTACAGAAGTCGAAGCGTACAAAGCGGTAAGTCACCCAATGAAATATTAATGGAGAAATGTGTGATTCTACAACGTGCATGACTGAAAAATTTGAAGTCGAAGAGTCGTCAGAAGCCGTCAGAAGTCGTTTTAATTTCATCCTCATAACATGGCTTTTTATCCATTGAATCTTATGTCATTTTATTTAATTATTTTGCATATTCAAACCAATATAATCAGTAGAAAACATTTCTCTCTTTTTTTAGATGTAATCTCGGGAACTATTTATCCGGCTAAATAATTATTTCAGCGGTAAGCAACCTTTCTGAATTTTATAATACTGTCACGTAAAAGAAGTTAAGCGACCGACTTCATTACAAAGCTGCTTTTACGGTAAAAGGCATTACAAATGGTGCACAGAATAAATGTAGTACAGAAATAGGTCTGTAAAATCCCGTTGCAACATATGTTCATTTGATAAGATTAACATCTAAAATTAGGAAAATATAATCGTGAAATTAGACGTGACCATAAACAGTTGGAAATAATTTCAATAGCTAAAAAATATGTAATACATCAAATTATAATAAGTTATAGGGAAAGTAAATGTAAAAAATTAAAGTAAAAATTGACTCGAGACCTGAAAAACATAAAATATTATATTTTTTAATTTAAATCATCAAATTCGTTCCGCGAAATGCGCAGAGGGTACAAAGTCGGTTATTTTATACGTAGCGTTGTCGTTAATTTTTTCATTTTTATCTAAGTTCAAAAAGCATGATTTATTTTCTGATTAATTTTATAACCAATGTATTTATTGGAAAATCGAATAAAAATAATTCCAAACCCATAAAATTTATTGCACCTGTATGCAATAAATTTTACGAGCCAAATAAAGTTGTTATTAAAAAGAAATAAATATTTTCGCAATAACAACTAAAGTTGCTAGAACGACGAATGTCTGGTCAAACTTACTATTAATTTTTCAAAACATAAAGAATGCGGTAAAAAGCGTTTTTTTTTCTTAGAAAAAAAGAACAATACAAATTATTCCTTCACTAGACTGACTATTGAAAGTCGTCATCTCACCTTTATCAAATATAAATAAAGCAAAGTATTCTCATGCCGTACCGTTCCCGAGGACACTTGATAAGAAGACTATATCGTTAAAAGGTTAAAAGGCTGCCGACTTCTTTAGTAATCATAACTAAATTGAAAATTCTATGCTCGCAGTCAAAGAGATCTTTTATAAAAAGTAGAAAGCTTTTTTGAGTTATAACGATGAAAAGGTAAAGTAAGATGGGATGAAGGATTTTTATCTAAGTTTTTATCAAGATTAAACGATTCTTTGAACGTACCTTATTTATGTTGGATTGCGAATATGTATGTGAGCTAGTTGTATGAGCCGGATTAATAATGTAATAGGCGTGAAATTTACTGCAAAAACTAAATAACCAATGTAAGAAACATAATTTGTCATAGACACTAGCAAACAAGAAAAACAATTATCAATAAATAATAACAGAAATAGTACACTCACTCACTCACGTCTCATTTTGTCTATCTTTGCTTTTCTTCTCAACATCATTTCGCTCACATGTTTTCATTGGCTATAATAATAGTTATTACCAGAAGGACTCCGCGCTTAATTAGTCTTGACACATAATAACAGATATGAATTAAAGATATATTTATAACCTACTATAGAGGAAATTAAATTTCCTAGAATCTATAGATATAACATGGGGTGGTCAGATAAAATACAAGTGTATTTTAGCTGAGCATCCACCCAATTTCTGAATTTAATTGTAAACATTGTTTATAACTACGATGTTTACGGGTGTTGAAATAATCAATTGGTAAGAGACAGTTAATACGTAGATTATTTTAATTATTTTACTTTTATTAAATTTTGTTACTTTGCTGGTGAACAGTCATACTCATACCAAAGTTGCCTATGAATATTTAATGTACTTGCTACCACTTGGAATACGAAGTACAGATAAAAAGATGTGTATTTGAATGCCGCAGCATTGAGAAGTCTGAAAGATTATGAATTATTTGGTTATGACAGAAAACATAGTTATAAGAATCGACGACAATAAGTAGACAGGATGTTTTCGATACAAGCTAAATATTTAATTATTAAGAAGAAATCAATTTCAAGTCTACATCTACAAATTTATTATTTTGTTATAATGAATTGAAAAAAAGTTAACGAGCATACAACTTAAAGGGAATGTATATTTCAAGTAAATAATTTGAAAGATTCATTCTAGAAGCTAGTGAATTAGTTTATATTTTATATTAAGTTCCTGTTGTTTCTATAGTCTTTCCATTTTAATATTACATCCAAATTTATTCCTAGATTTTTGTCGAATTGAAATAGGGGAAAACTTTATTGCTTACAAATAAAGGAAGTATAATACACCACTTTAATGATAATTTATTGTTCTTTTTAGTTTATTTATAGACTGTTATGCTTTGTTGGACATATTAATGATAGCTGCGACATCAGCAAAGGTTTCTATCGTAACTTCTTTGCTGATTATTATCAAACCTCTTGTTTAAAGGACAGCATGGTTTACGTTTTCAAAGGACAGCAGTTCCTATTTTCTAAATACGATTTAATAATCTCATAGTATTGTTTACATTGTGAGCCTTCATCTCAGATTTTATCTAATGCCTGAGCTACATCGAGGAATATTGCTGTACATACCTTTTTCTCTCCCAACGCCTTTCTGATGTTTTCTGTGATCCGATACACTTGATCTATTGTTGAAGGTTTAATTTTAAATCCACATTTATGACTCGAATACAGTTCATTTTCCTTAATCATAAAAATCGCTCCCAAGTATAAAGTTGTCGTCTATCATCTTGAAGATATTTGCCATTTACTGCCCACCTAGAAGTTTCCCCTCCATCTAGGATCCGTAGTAATCCTCGATGGAAGGGAAACTTCTAGGAGAGCAGCAAATGGCAGACACTTTTAATTTTGTTTTGACATAAATATTCATTGTAGTAATTTGGAATTGTCGGTGCTATATTTTATCCCACGATGGTTTTGGATATTGTTTATTATTAATACGGCTCAAATGCCCCTAGTTATATTTACAGAAGGAAGAGTATGATAACAAGCTTGGTAACTTATTTTTACTTTTGAACTCTTAGTCAAATGGGTTTCAAATACGAGGCATATATCTACATTTTTATTATTAAGAAAGATTTCTATTTCCGATAAACATTGTAAAAGACCGTTTGCATTTACTGTGACTATTTTTAAGATTTATCATCATTATCATGTACTAATTCACATTATAACGTAATTGTAAACAGCCTAGGTTAATAAAGCTACCTTGAAATGTGATTTGTAAAGAATACATCCCCCCTCGTGCCTGCATGGGTTTCATATTTTGGTGAAATTATTACATTGTGAAAAAGCAATTAATTAAATTAAAAATACTCGTTTCCTTAATGGTTTTTTTTGACTACGCAATACAATTCTGAACCATACTTTTAACCTAAATAACAAGCCAAAATATAAAAATCATATGTACAATTATAGGGAAATGAAATGCGATCCCAAGACTCGAATAAAAGCAAATTGAACAGACTTCATAAAATATGCAAATACACTCTATGTACGGGTAACCCATTTCAATAGCTAGCAGAATATTGCAGAATACGCTTAATTTATTCATGCAAATGGTTTCGACTCATTTAGACCCGGACGTCTACTTTGAAGATTGTTTCGAATTTCGCCTCTTTACATTATGATAGTTACTTTTCAATTCAACATAAATGTTAGAACTAAGTTTGAATTTTATTCGTAAATGGCGAAACTTAACAAATGTTTACTACGTTTTCAAATGTCACCATTAAAATCGATATACGTATTAAATATATCTTGGGTATTTTATTATTCGTAGATAATTTTAGTTAGATTCGCCCTACGTAATTAGTTTTTGCGCCTTTTAAAATATCCCTTTTTTGTTGAAGTATACTCCTATTAAATGAAATACTAGTTTCGTGATAAAAATCAAAGAAATTTATTTAATTATTGATATATAATTTTACACTCTTATAATACAACCAAATATATTGAATCAATTTAAAGTCGCAGTCTAACAAAATTAAAACAAAACTTTGGGAAAGTTGCAAAATTGGGAAAGAAAAGTTCATTATAAATATTTAAAGAAAAAATCTGATGTTAAATAATTATATTGTAAGGGTAAACGATGATAGTAAATATAATACACGAATGAATATAAAATGTGAGTACCGGTGTATATACCTGAGTATATTTTTGGAATGTTCTAATTTATTCGTTGTAGTACATGGTGGGAAAAAGCACGGATTATATTTTACCTACATCATCAAATATTTCATTGCTAATTAAATAAAATTTAATAAAATTTAAAATAGAGAATTTAATTTAAATTACTAATTTTTATATATAGTTGAATTTACTTTAAACAAAGCAATATTTACACAACATCATACAAAAACAACTATAAAATGTTATACTGCATCTTAAAAGAAAGCACTTTCTTTTCTAGTCCACCAAAGAAATAATAGCTATTCTCAACCCCGTGTTTTAAATTATCTTTCCAGTCTATTTAATTAAGGAAAAAGCTTCTTTGAGAAATATAGAAACATAACTGAACTAAAGAATGGCTTTGTTAAGAGCATTTTTTGCTAACAGCAACTGGAATGTAATTTACACGCTTCCAGGTAAAGAAATATATTCGTTGATAAAAAATCCTGTATCGAGGTAAATTATTCAGTGTTATCTGAAATACAAATGCCATGTCGGGCAAAACATGGTATGATGAAGGATGTATACGAAGCTGAAAGAATTATTTGAAGTATATTTTATTTATATTAAAATGAATTGTACTCGACTTTTGTGTAGATAAAATTTCTATAAAATCTTTATTTTGGGCATTTTAATTTTTTTTATTAGGTATCAGGCTTTTTCTTGTAAGGTATGATATGATTATATCAAAAAATTAATAATTATGGCAGCGTAATACGTATGACGCAAAAAATTATATAAGGCCCAAATTTGATATTCCATAGTTGGTATTTTGCAAATGGTATACATGAGTTACGTATATTTAAGCTGCAAGCCAACATGATGGTTGACGAACTTGAAATGTTAATGGTGTGTTATATGAATAATTTTATACTATAGTTATAACGACAGAATCAAAATTTGTATGAATTAATAATAAAATGTTAACTTCACTTGATAAGTTGTCATTATTCTTAGGCCATTCTTTGAAGTTTCGTTATCATGAAAACATGCCATTATTACTGTGAATGTAGGTAAGAGCAGAATTTCCTAAGTTGCGAGAAGCGACAGAAAAATTAGTGATTATTTGCACGTTCACATCAGTGTTGTGAGTTATTAGCATACATTTTATATAAAAACCTGACATATTTATAGCAACCGATAACTTGAATCGAAGCAAGTCGGAAAATTAATCATAAAATTATGAATTGTTTTCAATATAGTTTTAGGGTTGCGTAGTGAAAAGAGAAACCTTTACAATAACTACATCATACCTATCCTTATATCCACCAATCTATAAGAGCCAATCATAATCTAGAGTTTTAGACTTATGAACATAAAATAAAAAATTATATGCTTCAAGTGGATATATGAAAAACTACGTCCCTTATATTTTTGCTCAGGGGATTTCACTGAATTAATTTTTCAAAATTAAATTGCAGTTTAATTTTTTATTTAAATGTATAAAGGAAATATTAATCGTTACCGTTTAATTTTGTATAAATAATTTTGGTTAATTTACATCCATCGACAATTTCAGCAGCTTCTTATGGATTGGCTTATTTTCTACTCCATAAATAGAAAGTATGGTTTTTTTAACTTACTTAGTGAAAACGGATGGATTATGAAAGCGGATGCTCTTATTGTTTGGACAAGGGGCGAAATGTAGTCCGAAAAGTGGAAATAAAATATAAAGATATCTTAAAATAGGCAAATATACCTTTGACCTTCCATTGACTAAATGTTTCACTATCAAAATTACAAAAAATATTGGCAATATGCGTGTGGACATCATTTGAAATTAAATTACAAAAAAATATGGGTGTGAACATAATTTGAACCTCAATACTCACATCTCTAGTGCGAGGTCTTTTTATAAGAAATACAGCAGCAGAACCATTAAATCGTTTAAGAATTTGTTTTCATGCTCTATAACTAAGGAATGTTTTCCCTGGATGAAAATTATCCTCCTTGCTAGTCGATAATGTATTCCGTAAGATAAAACAATTTGGGTAAGGATTGGTTTATCCTTAAATAACTAATAATCATTTATATTAAAAGCTTAAATTAAGTTGAGATATTATTAAAATAACTCACAGTACTGCGGGCTATTTTCTCGATTTGTAAACATACCCTTCTATCGTACTATGCGTTTGTTAGTGAGTTTGGTGATTAACATAATATTTTAATTGGAAAATAGTACAAACATGAAAATAGAATATAATAATAAATAGTATCAGATGCACTATGATTTACTTAATTTAATTGGTCATTAATTATATCCATTCTAGTTAGCGCTAAGTGGCTATTTCACCTCCGAGAATACTAGGTACGTAGAAATACCGGCATTGTTTTGAGGGTTACCTAACGCAAACTTCAGTAATATTATTAAGTAGTTTGCACGAATTAATTGAATTACATATCACCGTGGCAATACAGTTAAAGAAACATTATTAGATATCATTGCCATATGTTCAAATGAGAGGAATGGAACATATCAATAATCTTTACTAGATATATCCATCATTCCTCTCTTGACATGTAAATACATATTGTTTTCTAACTTCTACATAAAATGGAAACCATTAAATATAAGTCGAAAATTGCATTACACTATATGTATATATATATATATATATATATATATGTGTGTGTGTGTGTGTATATATATATATATATATATATATATATATATATATATATATATATATATATATTGTGTATTACGTTATAATGTGAATTAAACACACGAGGTTTCACTGTTTAAATTAGGGATATTTTTTAAATGTCAACTACGTATTAATATACTTAACTGTGTTACAATAATAGCGAAT
Source organism: Druceiella hillmani (assembly GCA_039881145.1). Taxonomy (NCBI): domain Eukaryota; kingdom Metazoa; phylum Arthropoda; class Insecta; order Lepidoptera; family Hepialidae; genus Druceiella; species Druceiella hillmani. Next base: position 27,048,347 of record JAYKKI010000004.1, read on the forward strand.
AAATTGTTTAAAATTCATATATAACATTTTTATTTTTTTTCCGAATTGTTATTAATGTTTCAAAATACGAAAGTAATATTTTCGCGTAACTTTAATAAATAACAGACCGTAGTATTTTATATCAGTATTTTATGGAGAATATGAACAAATATTTGCATAAAAAATTGTCTAAATAAAAATATTTCATTAAAGAAAAATATAGTTTCATAAACTGTTTTCTTTCCTTTAATTAATAAATTTTCTTAAACAGAAAATATTTTCAAAATTTTGTTCCAACCATCACGACAAAAGATAAATTGGGTGTCACAGACAAAACGATGTGAACAAAAACATATATTCAAGAATTTTTTTACTTTTATTTACAATTTGTACCTTTTATTTAACACTCATGACAAAAACATATAATACAATTATAAGTTTGTACCCTAAATGATATTTTTATTTTCCAACTAGTAATCGATCAAAACCAATATTTTTTTCCTCCCCATCCCGAAATACCGAGGAGAAATACCTTAAAAGAAAATTTTCATATACTTAACAATATATTAAAACCAGCTTCAGGAATTTCAGCCTGCAAGTGTATTCAAAAATTAAATAAATACATAATTAATTCAATGTAGTTTATCAATTTTTCACATATTTTCGTCTTGAAAATATTTTGTCATAAAGAGTTTGTAGAATTATAGTGTCACGGACAAAACACAGGTGTAAGGAACAAAATTTTGAAGACGCCTTTTAGCGAGTAGTTCAAGGAACACTAACAAGATGAAAACCGATCAATGTAATATTTATGGATATTTTGATGGTAAAATTTTCTCTCAAATGTAATTTCAAAAATAAAGCAAATTTTATGGAAATATATAAAATTTCAAAAAATTAGATTTATTTTTATATTTAAAAATAACGATAGGAGTGAATGTCATGTGAACGTCACATTTACGGATCATGAGCTTTACAAATTAATTACGAAATAGAAATTTTCACAATTTTTCCATGTACTTTATGAATTTTTCATACGTTTTCTTCTTGGAAACATTTTGTCATAAAAAAATTATACAGTTACAGTCAGTAATGGACAAAACGCAAATATAAGATACAAAACTATGAAGCTGTCTTTTAACAAATAGTTCAAGGAAAACTAACGGGATGAGAAACTTACAAATATAATATTTGTGAATATTTTGATCACAATTTTTTTTCTGAAATATAGTTTCGAAAAATATATAAAATTTTATATTAATAAATTTATATATTACAAAAAAATTACAAAAAAAATCCCTCGGTAAATGACGATATGAGCGAAGGTCAATTGAATTCAGGCCCATAGTTTAGGTTATATTTACGGATCATGAGCTTTATTAATTAATTATGGAATAGAAACTGTCATCATTTTTGTTCCTATTTTAATTCACACTTTGCATTCTGAATGAACTTTATTGCAAGATTTTATATCCTACAAGTAAACATCGTGAATACTAAATTCAATGTGAATACTAAATTAAATATTGTCATCTCAGCAGACAGAGTTCCACATTATCCGTATTAAGCGAGAGCCGGAGTTTTCGGAACACTCGAAAAATATTCCATAATATGTTTTCAGGTTATGGCCCTAAAACTAACAATATGCGAACGAATCTCTTTGTGGAGATCTCTTTAATATAGCAGAGTGCTTACTTATTTACGAAAAATTTGGTGAGATTTTCTTATTCTTCATTTAACGATGAAGCAATACAGTTACGTTTGGCTTCAAGTTGCAATAAATATATTATGATGAAGCGAGACGAGCGAGCGAAACGACAAAGATACAGAAGATAAATTAAAAATAAACTAGAATTTTTTTTACACTTTTAATAATCAGAAATTCATTCCGTGAAATGCACGGTGAGTACTCAAACGCGATATTTTATACTCCATAAATTGTAAACCTTAAGTTTAAAAATGAACAAGCATGGGCTATTTTCTAATTAATTTACTAAATTACTCCAAATTCGGATATAAATAATTCAAAACATATATACGATGATACAAGTGCCATAAATAATACGAGATAAATTAAGATGTTAATAATAATTAAAATATTTTCATGCCAATAACTAACATTTCTAAAGTATTACATTTAAGACACCTAATACTATATTTTTACTTTAGAATACAAGGGACATAACAGTTATTTGTTCAGCAGACTTTTGAAAGCAACGATCCAACTCATTAATTTTAAATGAATTTAAGTCTTTCGGAACATATAATTCTCAAGGAAATTATATTATCGAGATGCTGTTACTTCGTTAGTAATAATTATTAAATAGAAAATTCTATATTCACAAGTAAAGAAAATGTTTTTCTATCGATGATTATTTCGAAATCAAGCGGCAAAAAGATAAAATCAGGTATGATGAACATTTTGTACATTATTTCGGATGTCGATAATGGTGACAGCAAATATGCTTGAGCCAGTTATATGAACGAAGTTTTAAAAAGGCGAATGACAAGTAACAAGGTAGAAAGCTAGATAAAAGAAAGTAACTTATCAAATTTGTGATAAAGAGTATCAGAATATAACACACGTGCAAAATAACTCTATTAGTAAATAAGAACGGTTATATATCTACTCACTCACTCCTCTTTTCTTTCTGTCTTTGCTTTTCTTCTCTGCTTAATCCTAATTTTGCTCACATATTATATTATTGGATTGAGATTAGTTATTACTGGAAGATGTCCTTGCTTTAATAAGTATCGACACGTGACAAGAGATTTTGATGAAAAGTATATTTTTAACATTCTATTGAGAAAATGCAATAACGTAATATGTGAAGCATTTAATTAAATCACCTGATTTTTATTCTGAAAATTATATATAATTGAAACTATTACACATAATTATTTTTTTCGTCACGAATTCAATATAAATATTTTAATATTATTTATATTTGAATTTTCCATTTTGTTCATCTTTTATATATAAGGTTTTTGCCGAATGTGAAAGATGAGCAAAAGCGGTTTAATTGCAAAAAAGGTCTATATATATATATATATATATATATATATATATATATATATATATATATATATATATATATATATATATATATATATAAGTGCCACATGCTTTGCGTTAAAAAGTTTGTAATCTTCTGAATTATTGGGTATGATTTTCGATTACGAACCTAAAATTTATTAATTTAAACCAGCTGATGCCCGCGACTTCGTTCGCGTGGACTTCAGTTTTGGTTCTATCAGATTTTCTTGCAGTAAAAAGTCGTCACGTATTTGTCCATCTGCATGTACTAAAATTATAAGAAAATAGGAAGATATAATATATTTACCAACACACAGTAATCTACACATATAATAAAATATAAAAATACAATATATTTACAGACACACAATATATAATATATTTACCAACTTAATAACGTCAAACTTATTATAGCTTATATGAAATAATTATTATAAACACAGGATTTTAATAAATTTATAGATATACGTACAGAATAGTCTTCACAGATTATATGAAATTATTATATTTATTTAATTATTTTTAAACTACCCAGTACCGTAGATAATTCAAGAGATTGGCCAGCTAGACTGCGTTACCGAGCCTAGCTCCGTGCGTCTTCCTAGTCCTCCGTGCGTCTTCGAATAGGTGCGTTCGCTGTAAACCAGAAAGCGGATCCCTATTTAATATGGTCATCCATATTTATGAGACTTCAAATTAAATTATACATATCTATATCTCCAAAAGCATGCATTATTTTTTTAACTTTGTGTTCATATAAACTTTTAATCATGGTTTTATAAATTACGTTTAACAAAAATTTCAGCTAAAACGACCGAAGCGCTTTTCTGGAATACCGCGTATTATTTCAATTAACCTGACTTTTTTGCTTGTAAACCGACTGGAATGAAAAAAACACCAAATTTGCATTCAAAGTCAGCAGTTAAGTTCAGTCCGTTAAGTCGTTTCTGATGTCAGCGTGCACAAACGCACAAAGAGACAAACATTGTAAAAACTATTTTTTGGCCTTGGTAACATGAGTACAACGTGCATAAATTGTTTTTTTAATAATATTTAATGTACAGACACGGTTCGTTTATGATTTTATTATATGTATAGATTAAATCTTCAAAGTCTTTCCAAATCGACGTCGCTAGCTTTAATATTTGTTAATAACCAAATAAGTAAATTTATCAGACATATCATTCTAACGGAACATATATCTTAGATAATTAATTAAAAAATTAATATTGCTGAACACTTGATGTAGTCAACACGCATTTATTAATAAGATAACGATTCAAATAATCATAAAATATCAATGCGAAACTTATCTTTTTAAATAAAGAAAATGGTCACAAATCTACTTGCCATGACGTTAACACCGGTAATAAATAACTCATTTAAAAAAAACTTCTTATCATTTTATACAAAAACAATCAAAATTTGCAAACATATTCTTAACAATTTACGTAAATTTTGTCACTTAAATTTAATCTGTTGTGTACTTAAATTTAATCTGTTCTAATCTCACGATGTTAGGTAAAACATTCTTTCTAAAGTTACAACCAAATACCAGTTTCATAGTCATTAAAACTAATCACGGCCTTCTCCAAATTACCCACCTACTCGGCAAGATTTGCCTTCTACAACGTGAACGAGACTTATTGTAATTTCCTCGTTCAAAAACAGACTTTGAATTCCTAATTTCGGTATCAAGAAATAAGTGACACAAGAGAATATTAAATTTGTGTTTATGTATCATGTCAATATGTTTCACCAAGTTTCGTCTTGTTTATGAAATGAATGATAAGTGGGACAGCTCGATAAAGAAAAGTGTACAGCAAACGAAGCCATAAAAGAGCAAGAAAGAAATATGTGCATCGAAGTGAGGAACACCTAAACTATAATACTATTAATAAGCGTCACTGAAAACTTGGAAGTAAGTAGGTTATTGAAGTGGAAACTGCTTTAGGTACATTGAGTGATTTTTGGTAGGGGAAAATATAATGGGTTCGCGTCACCGACATGCTAATGTTACCAGTATATCCGTAGCTGTAAGTATGACATATTATATATATATATATATATATATATATATATATATATATATATATATATATATACATATATATATATATACATATATATTTATATATATATATATATATATATATATATATATATATATATATACATATATATATATACATATATATTTATATATATATATATATATATATATATATATATATATATATATATATATTTATATATTACTCCTGAAAATGGCTATTTGCTAATGAATACATTCATGCACCAAAATCTTAATGTAAACGTTATTAGCATTTATAAAAACTTTAACCCTGGCAAAAAAATTTGCTGAAATTACAATATGTTTATGAAATGACAAAATATATTTTTTAGTTTATTTCATTCTTATCTTTACTAGTCTCCTTTTTCCATATTGCTTCGAAATATTTGAGTAAACATTAAAGATATTTGAAAATTTGAAAACATTAAAGATATCAGCATTTGAGGCAATCAATGTTGCGATGAAAACTTATAAAATGAGATCAAGACGATAATTTATTTCATATGGGTTACACTTTTGCCTTCTAATATATGAAACTCGTAAACAATATATTATAAAATATTTTGGGATATTTTCGTAGAGTAGTAAATTAAGTATAAGCTATCAATTTACATATAATATCTTATTTTTACTATGAAGTTACTCAATGACCGAACAATAAAATTTTTACAATTTAAAAAGTATTCTATGACTATAGAAAGAAGTGCCCAGTGCATTGTGATCCTACAATTTAGTTCCACTTAACGAAATAAAGCTAACCCTAATAACTCGAGTTTTTCCGATCAGTGCAATCAGTTAACTTCAGTGAAGTTAGTGAATTCATTTCACCCATTCAATTTCTATTCTCCTTGTGGTTGCAACATCTTGTGGAAATTATTTTTTTAAAATAAATATAACTGAATTTTAGATATCTTTTTTTTCTGATATTGCATTTATGAAATTTCTTTCACAGCACAATTAACCTTGAACCATAACTTAACATATGAAAGAAAATATGATTATATGAAAGAAAATATATCAGGTTAAAGTATGTACCCGCATTGCTATTTTAGAATTATGCATATAATTATTCGAAATCTTTTATTAAGTCTCCAATGGAAATGTACTAATATGACTTTACAAAATATACAAATACGCGCAATTTGTGTGCATCCCATTTCAAATTAGCTCGTACAGCATTGCAAAGCATGCTCGATCTATTCATTCAAATCCCCGGAATTAGACATTCAAATCCCGGATGCTCACTTTGAGGAGTGTTTCGAATTCTCTCTCTTCACATAATGAAAACTAAGCTTGAATTTTATTCGTAAGTGATGGACATAAATGAAAACTTACAGTGTTACAGATGCTACTAATGAAATCGACGTAGCTACATTTTGAATGTAATTTATAGTATCGTTTCCATCGAAATATTCTCTCATTTTATAGAGTTAATTTCACTTTACTAAATTATGAATTTCTAAATATAAAAAAAAAACTAAAATTAAATTTTATATCAAATATCTTTAGTAATGTTTAAATAATACTAAATATTTTTGGGTAAGGAAACTTAATTTAGAGGAACTTAAAAACTTCTTTTATTTATCTTTTAAAAAAAAAATTATTTACGTTATGCAATGGCAGAAATTAAAAATATTACTTTTAATTAAAATACTTCCTGTTCATAGTACTAGAAAAATAAAAGTTATTCTCTACTTTGCTCTTGAAATTACCGTCCAAATTCTTATTAATAAGTTTTATACTTCTTTTTACACCCTCGAGGAATATATAAACCAAAAAATAATTGAATAAAAAAATATTATTTTAAAGAGGTTTTTGACTTTTTTGTTAATAGTAACTGCATTAAAAATACTATCCTTCTAGGTAATCGATTAAGTACCATCTATATAAATAAATGTTTCGGTCTTTAATGTGAACCAGAACATGTTGGGCAAAACATGGCAAGGTGGAGGATGTCTATCAACTTGAAAAAATTATTTTTGTAATCTGTTATTTAAACAGGATCGAAACGTATACAAACTAAATCTGAGTAAAACTTTCAAAATTTCGTTATTTTTTATGTTTTATTTGTCTAATACTGACATTTTATACCTAAAGTGAAAATTTGTTTCCGCCTTAAATTCATCAGCGTGTGTTCCGAAGTAATGAAGAGAAACATCTTAAAACATAAAGGAATTTCAATCAATCAGAAACTAAACACCGATACTCGGTGTCTGGTTTTCATTTGTCAGTCTTTGCGTTTTCTTTTCTGGGAACATTTTGTTAATAAAAGTTTACATCTACTAAAGTTACACTCACAAAACTTTGAAGCTTATACAGACCGTATAACTTTGATATCACATTTTAGCGAGTAATGAAAGGTAAACTTATAAGATGAAAAATCGGTAATGTAATGTGAAATTTGACATAATCTTCATTATAAAAGTTTTGTAAATATTATTTAAAAAAATATACAAATATAAATTTAAAAAAAAAATTTTGATAATTGAAAATGTAGGAGTACGCTAAAAATTCTGTTTTTAGAACGACTGTGTTACGTTTCATCTATGAATCGTGAGTTTAGCCAATTTTTATTACAGTTTTTTCTCTCCTAGTTCACACTTGAATTCTGAATATATTTTTCCAACATATTCCAACAATTAAACAATGTCAGTACCAAATTCGAGAGTATTTTCAGATTCACAAACATAGTTCCTCTTTATCCACATAAAGCGAGAGCCGGCGTTTGAGGCCGTTCGAGAAATATTCCCAATTATACCTTCACGATCTAACCAAAGAATTAACATCACTTCGACAAATCCCTTCGTAAACATTACCTTCAATATTAGCTTTCGCAGCACGCCCACGTCTTTATGATAAGGACATCGATTCATTGTGATTGTTTTGTTCGCTATTTAATAACGAATCAATACAGCTATGTTCAGCTTCAAGTCGAAATTAATATATTATGACGGAGGGAGAATTTTACCCCCAAGTAGTGAAAGTTTACGGAAGGTAGCAGTCTCGGGTGCCAGTACATCACATGTCGCTGAAATTGTGAACGCACCTCGAACGAAATATGTTTTGGCAAGGTTTTAAGTGAAGTTTAATGAAATACGGAAGCATTTTTATGTGGAAACCAGTATTTGAAAAATTTACCTACTCTTAAGTTAAAGAAACCTTACATTTGATGCAAAGTAATGATATCAAAAAACTTTCACTGAGGACTTAAGTAAAGTGTAATGTAGTTATACGAATTTTAACGTATAAATAAATAGATGAATTTGTGATTTTGATACCATTAACATAATTTTTGTCGTTCTTGATACACACTTAAATTAAAAAAAAATATTAAATGAAGATATGGAATCTTGGTTTTAAAATTTTACAACTTTCAATGATAAATTAAAAATACGACATATTTTGTATTTATACCTTCAGTATTTTGTAGCTATGATTTAATTGGTTTTATTGCCAGTTTTATAATAACACGTTAATCGTATTTATGGCATGATAAAAGTTAAATTATTTGTTGCTTTAGAGTACCTTCCAGGTTTATCCAAATGAAATAAAGCCCGGTCACTAGTAGAAACATTTACTTCTATACTGAAAATTTCATGAATTATAGCTTTTGATATTTAGGAAAACGCCAAAATTTTCATTACATATTTTTTCATTTTTTCAAAATATCTGTCACAGAATTGTACATCCCCTTTATCAGTTTGTTTGTTTTAGTTTGTTTTTGTTTTTTAAGTATGATGAACACAAAATATTATTAATATGTAATTAATTTAATTTCTTTTTTTTCAATTAGATATGAAAGTTAAATTAACTAAAATGGATTGGTGCAATGACATTATTTATAAAAAATGAGATTATTTATAAAAAAGAAACATTTAGTCAGTTAGGCTACCCTATGAGTTCACGCATTTACAAAATTGTGATTTCATATACATGGAAATCAATGGAATACGTAGATACTAAGTTGATGGAACATATGGAAATTACAGTCGGAGACCAGTGAAAAATTGAAAAAAGAATGTTAAACCAGTTTTTATAATGCTTTTAAAATATACCTCACTCAATGGAATTTTTAAAAATTCCATTGAGTGATTTTTTAATCCGACTCTTCCTCCAATGATATTATTTATTTAACACTGTTACAATAAATTTGCTGCAATCGATTGTAAATATTTAAAAAAATCGTTTTATGTAATATTTAAATCGTGGTGTTTGAATTCAAAACATAAATTCTAACTAATTAAAACTAGCGACAAAACATATAAACAATATTTACAGGTATGATTAGTTAAATTGACATAAGAGATAATTAAACAGTAAATTTTTGATTAGCTAAATTGGTTACGTTTTATTCAGGAAAAAAACAATTAAGTAATAACTAAACTAACTAACTAGTACGTAAGAACATTACTAAATATTACTATTACTACATATTACGCACTACGATGGTTTCATAAATATTTATGTTATTATAACTATTTGTAAATATTAATATTTCGCAACATTAAAAAATTGCTTACTATGTTGGTGTAAAAATGTGATAATCTATTAAATAACCTTATTTCTCACCATATAATCATATGCATATTTGGTCTACTATACCTATCAGAGACCTTATAAATTTATATTTTAAAATTCCAGGTTATGTTTGCAGTTGATTGAAGTTCCTTGTATAGACAACTGATAAACTTTTTATTGATCCTACTATACGTCATAAGTTGATTCATTATTATTTTAAATTTCATTATACATACAATTATTATGAATATTTTTCAGATGTAAAGAAATAACTGCTAGATGGGTATACATAACTCCAACAATCGTGATCTCTTTAAAACTTAATATTTTGTAAAAAGGTCTGTCAAACACATCAAAAAGGTGTTCATTTGGAAGACTTACACATTCATTTTGATATGGTGCAGGCCCTTACTTGTTTACAAAACTCGACTTTATTATAAACAATATTAACAAGAAACGCGTTAAATTAGTAACACTTACTTTTCATTAAGATACGATTGTCAATCAAATATCTGTGAATTAAATAGTCGTATTCTTTTCAGAACTAAACGAGTATTATTTTATTATATGCCAACATGTTTGTTGCATTGTATATGAATATGACGTATGCAAATATGAAGCATTTAGTATGAAATTTATAACCTAATTAACGCAACAAATATACCTGTTATACCATTTACACTGTTTGTGAACTTTCACGTCATAAGCTGTTTAGATAAAAAACTATCACTCCACCATTTGTTCTGAATATTCTAGTTGCATTTGATGAATGCACTTGGCCCGCATTTTCCGTTTCTATCCTCGGTGGGATCTTTTAAAAATTCCATTGGAAAATGTTCTAAAAATGATGTGAAATTAATTTTCTTTTTACTCCATTCCACAGATAGCTAATGATAAGGAACTTAAGTAAATCACCAACCAATCGTGTACAATTATACGTAGTAATAATTTTTCATTTCTCCTGCCAACTCCTTTATTTAAACTAATACGGAATTATTAGACAATAAAAGTACATTTTTCTTCTTCTCTTTAATAAAACTATAACCATATTTGTTTTCAACGCAGAAATAGGAGATCGGTGGCTATTTGCCACATATCTTTGCACAAAGTTGTGAGAATGATAAGTTTTTCATCCAAATTTTTCAACTGGCCCGCAAAATAGAAATATCATATCGGATTGTAGTCATTTAGATATTTGTAAGATCAAGCACAACACGTATCCCCTCTTTTGATTTCCGGTACACATCCTAAGTAAATAATCATTAATTTATATTATATATGTCGTGAAACAGCTATGTTATCGGAATATTTTCTTTGTTCATTTCCTGAACCTTTGAGTAATCATAATACATAACAGAAGGATTTTTCTGGAAATATTTTAAGGACATTTTTAGACAATATATTGCATCCAATAGAAGTTAGATATAAATCGTTTAATAATTCAGTATTAGACTTAAAAACACTGGCAAAAATAATAAGAATGTCTGGGATACACATAAATTTCTGTAAATTTATGTCATCTCGTTTGTTTATAAATGGCAAAACATCTTCAATATTTATTCATTTGACAATAGATTTATCAATAAATGATAGATATTTCTCACGGTATTTATTTGATTAGCAGCATACCTTGTAATTTTAGCTGCAAAGCGTATGATATTTTTTGTTACTGAAACGAAGCATTTCTAAGCGATTCAAGGTATGTAACCATTATCATAGTGTTATTATTTTTTTTTAATTTGAAGTTAGTTTAATGCCTATTTTCACAGCTACCGTCATAGGGTATTTGAATATTTCGGGAATATTTTCTTCTACATCTTTAATTTTTCTATAAATTTTGTCCTTGGAACTGACATATGGTTTATCTTTCGTAAAATTTTGTGATTTATATAACTTTTTTAGCCATTTAAATTTGATTTTTGCGGATAAACATGAAACTGATAGACCATGTTGAAAAACAAGTTTTAAAAGTTTAAAGAACATAATCTTTGGTTTTACGTTTTGTACAATAAAAAAATAAGAAAAGTTACGAAGGTACTCGAAATTATTTTCAAAATTATGAACTGGAAGAAGGAGACAAGAAAACATTTCATATAGCGAAATACTAAAAGAATTTTACGCATACATAGATATTTTTTTCTAGTTTAGAACTCTTGAATAAATATATATAAAAAAGTAAAGATTTTCAGTTTTGCTTATTTAAAAATAGAGTTATATGTAATAATCTATTACTGGGAAATTTACAAATAAGAGAACAGTAACATAGAGACATTGGGTCTTGTGTTTTAATAAATAAATAAAAACATTCTATGCACAACGAACTCTTTCCTCAATTAATATACTTATAGTGCTTTCTGTGTATATGTTCGTGATGAATTGCATCACTGCAATTGCATTCCTGGCTAATTACAGAGTTTAGATGCACTACCAACGTTTCCTGATACCTCTGCTAGTTCTAGTCAATAGTTACACAAATTCAGAATTGAAAATTTTGCTTCAACTTTTTCAAATCTGTATGTATTAGCCAAGTATTTATTACAGAATTGGTCTTAAGTGGTAAAAGATATATAAGTGCGACTTTCGGCATATCACCATAATGCAACACCTCCCAATAAAATTATTCGTCAAGTCCACTTACCCCATATGGACATAATATTTTTTTATTATATGTCACAATAAATCTTTATCTTATCCTTATTTATTTTGGCAAACTATTCTACTTGGAAGGCAGGATATACTCCAATATATGAAAACAGCTGTGAAATAAATGCCATCATAGCAAGTCTGTTTATCATAATTTCCCCGGGAACAGATTTTTCATAAGTATTTTTTTTGTCAAACAATTTACAGTTTAAAAGAAAAATGCCATTATACAGTACTCAGGTAATAGACCCTTGTTTTGCAATATGCGTAACTAGTGGTATTGATTTGTAAAAGTGTCTAAGTACATTATGTAGACACCTCTGGCTATCCGAAATATCACATTTCTCATTGGTGTAAAATCTAATTTATCTTGATATCGCTTTTGACTAGTGTATATATCAAATTTATGAGCATAACCGTCTACACTGGGTGAGATGTATAACGTGAATTCCCTTTTATGTGACTTATTGGATTGGTACTTTTTCCTAAAAATACTCAAGATCTACTGCATCAGACTCCTCAAAATCATCTTCAGGCTTTCTTCATCATTAATTTGAGGCAAATACTCATTGATTTGCTTTTCATTCAAGATTTTCGACTGAAAAATAATAAAAGGGATGATCAAAACCAAATCAGAAACATTCGATAGTAAATACTTTTGTAGATTCAGAAATAAAAATAAACAAAATTTACTTTGAAACTTTTTCCAGGTTTTAAAAAGTTTATTTATTTTGTTTGTATTGAATTTCCGTAGTATTACTCAAAAATAGGTAACACTTTTATTTCTATTATATAATGTTTCTATTCCTGTGGCAACAGTCTAATTGGTTATGCCAAGCAAAATTAATTTCGTTGAAGTAGCAAGTCATCAAGGCCATCTAGTATAAAAATGACTGCTGGCAGTGTTTTTATAATCGATTATTACCATTTCGTTTCCTAATTTATTACCACCTTATTACTCACTTAAGTAATTTATGAAAATAAATTGTGATTGAACATTAAAATTTATAGGGTGATAGCTATTTTTCACCTCAAATTTATTACTTTCAATGTAAAATTCTCCAAAAGGTTAAATGTAAAATATTTAGATAATGGACGGTTACAACAAGAAATAATATCCAAAAGTCTTTTCCTATTATTAAACTTTATTGACGAACGTAATTGGCCGCTCTCTCTCTTATGAGTCTTAAATTAAGAAATAAGAACCGTAGCATGTGCAATTTTTGCAGATTTGAGACTGCTCGCAGATCTCCCGCAATATTAAAAAAAACATTGAGGGAACACAAAAAATATGTTTGGCTCTATAAATGATTAACCATATAAATACAAAAATTGTATGCCCAAAAACGTAGCACAAAGTTTATCTATGGATAGAAAAAATATGCTATTAAAGTGACACACACGAGAGTACAAACTATACGTCTTATGCAGTGAAGAAGAATACGCTTATAAATTTGATACACACATTAATCAAAAAAATAAGCAGCTTCAAGATGAATTTGATCTTGAACCGGTGCAAAATGTAATAATGCAGCTAGCCAGAAATTTCAAAGCATGCTAACTATGTAATATACTTTGACAATTTTATAAATCGATACCACTAATTATTCATCTTACAAAACAAGGGTTCTTTTTCCTGTATAGTGTATAATAAAACATGTTTTTAAACTCCAGACTTCTTGACAGAAAAATACTTATAAAAGGATTGAGATATCACGACGAGACGAGGATCAAGATTTATTGCCTGCATATAATACATGATGGATAATTTCATTGGGAGGTATCGCATTCTGACAAAAGCCGTAATAGATACTTTGTATATCTTTGTTATCACTTAATTGACCAATGTATAATCAATTCTTGGCTAATATATAAAGATTTTAAAAAGGTTGAAGCAAAATCATCACTTCTGAATTTGTGTTATTATAGATTAGAACTAGAAGGGATTATAGGGTAAATGGGTAATACATCTCAATTCTGTAATTAGTGGAGAAGGTCCAGCAGTAGTAATAGCTTGAGAGGGAAAGTCAAGTCGAGGAAACGCGGGAACCTGCTCGGCTTATTCCACCTTAGGATACAAGAATAGAAAATGTTGGTCACTGACCTGACGTTTGCAGCAGATGTAAAATACTGAATTACAAACGATACACAAAAACAATTTGTGGTAAATGTGGAGTATCGTTTGTTTAACTAAATCTATGAATTGTTTTAAACAAATGCTTTTTATATCTAATATTATAATACTTTTTATAGGAAATGCATAGTGTTGTATTTCTGCAATGGCTTTTTTTCAATAACGGTATTATTAAAAAAGTTTTTCTTCCTCTTTCCTTGTATACGTAGACTTGTATATTGTAGACGAAAATATCCTTTTCACGAGAAAAATAAATCATCTTTGGAAATTCGTTTCGCCAGATTTGCCAATGATGCAATTTATAACGAATATGCAAATGTATTGTTATATCAATAAATAAAGCACTATAAATACAATAACTAAAGAAAGTGACTTGTTGATTATTTAATTGGAAAACTTAATGCAAAAATGCTCTTGTATCCATTTTTACTATTACGTTGTGCATAGAACTAATTTTTTCGTTCATTTATGAAAACATGAAACCCAATGTTTCTATGTTTTTTGTTCTCTTATTTGTAAATTCCCTAGTAATCTGTTATTAGAGCTCAAAATCTTTACTTTATGAAATATTTTCATTCAACCATTATATATATATATATATATATATATATATATATATATATATATATATATATATGTATGTATAATAAATATGATAATTACTCATTTAGCTAAAATGGTTAAAAAATTTATTAACAACGACAGAATATTGCGAAATATGTATCAGATTAAAAATTATTAACAAAATGGAAGGTGCAGGAAAAATATTCCCAAAATATTCAATTATTGAATGAGAATAGCGGCCAAAATACGCATTAAATTTCCTTTGAATTTGACAAGTAATGAAACTGGTGGAATAGTTCAGAAATCATGTAATACGTCTACTGGAAATGGAAAATCGTTTAGCTACAAAAATATTATTTATTTTCCGGCTAGCACTATAAGTTATGCTGATAATCCAACTGGAATAACAAGGTGTGCTGCTAATCTAATTAACACCGTGAGGAATATTTATGATTTATTCATAAACCATTAAACCAATTTAAAAAAAAAACAATATTGAGGATGCTTCGTAATTTCTATACAAGTGATATAGAAACAGATGAACAGAACTTTACGTGTTTATCGGTCTTTTTATCTTTGCCAGTGTTTGCAAATATGATACTGAAATATCAGACAATTTATTGTCTAATTTTTATTGGATGCTACTTTTCCTTTTCTAAAAATTTCGCCGAAACATTTGCAGAATAATCCTTGTATTATCCTTATATTATATTATCTGTTAGGTTAATTTAACTAATCGTAAATGTTACTTACAAGTAATATCTTTGGTTTAAATAAGTTAGAAAGAAAAACAAATTGCTGTTGCGATTGAATTTAAATATCACGATTAGCTTTAATAAATTTGGTTCCTTCATATACACAACTTCTAATAGATATCGTCAATCGTATGTACATTCACAGCAAGTAAAAAAACGATTTGAAAAAAAAGAACAAAATTTATGTGTTTCGTTAAGCAATTAACACCCTGTCGCATATAAATGAGTTTTACTCAAAAATTACAAGTAACGAAAATTTGGCCTACCTTTATTTTTAATATAATAAGGTACATTTTCATCTAAACCAATTATTTTACATTAGATATCAAAAAAATATTTTTGAGTTTCCGAATATGTTGTCGCTGTCAATAATATCTATTCTATAAGGCAATTATACGTTTTAGTCATAACATATTTTACACTATTTAATATTTGATATAAATTAGATTCACAAAATGAGATACGTTTAATTTAATGCTCAAAATACGACTTCGTATTCATTGAACCTCGTGCCATTTTATTTAATTGTCATGTATGTAATATATAAAACCAGTTTTCCCTATCGTAACTGAAAAAAAAGTCGGTAATTATGCAATACCATTATTTACAGGTATAATTTAGACTATCAATAATTCAAAGAATATATAACAAAACAGTTTATAAGAAGTTACAAGAAAATTAAATACACAACAATTCAAATTATAAAGGCAAAATGAAAATTTAGAAAGTAAGAAAAATGTATTCTGTGAAATGCGCAGTAAGTACTCAAATACATTATTTTGTATTTTTTAATATTAGAGGATGTGAGTTTGAAAAGTAAATAAGCAAGAGTTATCTTCTAAATAATTTATTAAACCCTTATTATTCCAAATTACGATAAAAATAATTGAAAATGCGTATAAAATTGCGAAAAATTATACAAGACAAGTAAATGTGATAATAAATAAATTTAAATATTTTCATTCTAGTAACTAAAGTTCCTAAGATATTAGCATTTATGAAACGAAATATTAAATCTTTATACTAGAATACAAGGGCATCGAAAATTATTCCTTCGTCTGAGTGACTGCTGAAGGCAACTATCTAACCCTTTTCAATTATAAATAAAACAAAACCTTCTCAAGATATCTTGTCACTAACGAAAAAAGAAAATGGTATTTTAAGAGACCGTTGACTTTCTTAGTAATCATAACTAAATTGAAAATTCTGCGCTGACAGGTGAAGACATCTTTTTAACAGCGATGAACAGAAAACTTTTTTAATTATAACGGCAAAATGGTGAAATAAGGTAAGTTAAATTTTATGAAAGCTAAAAGATTCTCTCTTATTTATGTTTAACTGCAAATATAATTGAACTATTTATGTGAGCAAAGATATAAGCAGTTCTTCGTATGAAACAGTATAATTATTTACAAAATTATAAAAACAGAATCTTGGACCTAGTTCTTACTAGTATGGACTGCATACTTACTGCAGCTGACCCAATATTAAATGAAGATCGCAACCATCCCGCTTTCACTTTTACCATTATGTGTATCCCTGAAATAATGCTGCCTGTTTTACAAAATAAAAAATTTAACTTTTATAAGGCCGACTTTGAGGTAATAAATAAAGAGATAAGTAAAATAGATTGGGATAATGAAATAAGGGAACTCTCAACGGAATGTGCTGTGACCAGATTTTACGACCTTATCTTCAATCTAATTGACTCTTTTGTGCCACAAAAGTCTACCCGTAACATCAAGTATCCTGTCTGGTTTACTCGTAAACTCTTTCTAAATACAAAGAACGAGCATGGTTGGATTGGAAAACTTATGGCAGCATTTCCGCCTATAATGAATTTTCAAAGCTTCGATATTATTTCAAGCGTTTGGCTAAGCAATGTTGTCAGTCATATGTTGCAAACACAGAGAAAATAATAAAGAAAAACCTCAAAGGATTCTGGTTTTACGTCTCTTCACTACATGACACAAATGGCTATCCATCAACTATGTCATCCGGCGAAAGTGCCAGTAATAACCCGAACGAAATTTGCCAAATATTCTCAGAGTTCTTTCAGTCAACTTTCGAACCCACTGTTCCAGACATAAACAAATTCATTGAAATTGTTGAAAACATGCCTACTAGTAATTTAAATAACGTCAGCTTATCTTTCATATCATTTGAGGTTGCAGATGTTTTAAAAATGCTTACGTCATTAGACTTGACCAAAGGCCCAGGACCAGATAGAATTGGACCAGCCTTCCTCAAATATATCGCAGATACTATATGCATTCCTTTAACTCTCTTGTTTAATAAATGCGTAAAACATGGAACGTTCCCTACATGTTGGAAAAAGGCGCACATAACACCTGTGCATAAAAATGGATCTAAACAAAACATAGTTAACTATAGACCCCTATCAATCTTATCAGTAATTCCTAAAGTTTTAGAGAGATTAGTACATGGACGAGTATATCCAATACTCCAAAGTTACAAATAAAACGGCTTTGTTCGTGTTAGATCTACCACCACTAACCCACTACTTCACTCTCAACACTTGTTCGTGTTATTGGATTCCGGACAGCAAGTTGACGTGATATATACAGATTTCAAGAAAGCTTTTCACAAGATTGATCACTTAATATTGATGCAGAAACTAGCATTTGACGGTATCAGGGGTAACTTGCTTAGAAGGTTTATTTCGTATTTAACTAATAGGCAGCAAGCAATTAAAGTAAATGGGTTCTTATCACCGTATATCCAAATGACTTCTAGTATATCTATATTAGGCCCTTTCTTATTTATTATATTTATTAACGATGTAAGTACCTGTTTTAGAAATATTTTTTCTAATGTATGCAGACGATCTAAACCTATTTACTCTTGTAAAAGACATACACGACTGTTCGAATATGCAAACTGATCTAAATAAACTTCATGTTTACTGTGAAGAGAACAAACTGCATTTAAGTTACTCGAAGTGCAAACAAATCTAGTTCACGAAGAAAATAAACAAATAAACTTTAAATACGCGATAGGAGGGAATTCACTTGAAAAATTTGACAGCATGCAGAACCTTGGTATCATTTTCGACAGTAAACTGCATTTTAGTTTGCATATTGAGCAGATGGTATCTAAAGCCTATAGAATGCTTAGCTTCGTACTAAGAACAGCCAAAGTATTTAAAAATGCTGAACCATACTTAACCTTGTACAATGCTCTTGTAAGATCACAACTTGAATACGCTGTTTTTGTTTGGAATCTACTATATGCCACTTATTCTGATAGTATTGAAAACATACAAAAAAAAATTTTGAAAGCTCTTCAGCATCGTATAGGTGGCAGTAAATTATCATATAAAGTATTACTTAATAATTAAAAATGTGATGCCCTCTATCACAGACGTTCATTATTAGTGTTGATGATTATGTTCAACATCTGTCAAAGTAATTATGACTGCCCATCTCTACTGAATCAGACAAAGATTCGAACTTCCAAATTAACTCGTAGCCATCTCTTATTTCATATCGATAATGCACAAACAAACGCCTGTGTCAGAGCACCGCTACGGCGGCTGTGCGACTTAGACAATAAAGAGATGTTGACATTTGACATCCTCGTAAATCCACGGCCCCAGTTTCGATCAAATGTAAAGAAAATGTACGTGACGTGAAATTTATACACAGCAGATGGATCAGTAATGTTATTATTAACATTTTACTTTATTCATTGTTTGTCCAATTTAGTTAAATAGAATGTCTTACATAAATAACTTGTAATCCATAATTACAGCTTTATTTAATTTATAAGTTAATAACAAATGTTTTCAATATTAATGTTACATCTTAATTCTAAAAAAAAAATGTTGTTTCACTTACTTCAATTAACATGGTCACATTTATGTATTGCTGTATTTAATTGGATATATTATAAATGTATTTATTTTTGTTTATTCTTTGTGTATTTATTTTTGTTAAGATGTTTGTTATATTACATTCAATTATATTTTAATGTTTGAATTTAAAATCTTAATATTTTTGTACGACAAACCAATTTTTAAATAACTCATGTCATTTTTCCACATCGGCTCCTTTAAATATCGCTCGGTATTTCCTAATATTAACTTTGCATTTAAAATATTAACTCACCTCTGAAAACTATTTTTAAAATAGTAACAATAAATGAAGTTTGTATTATTTATGACCTATTGTGTTTTTCTTTTTTTTTTTAAATGAAATGGTTTCGTTCTGTTTCAAGTCGTACAGAGGGTATTACGAGTAAAAGAAAATTTTGTTCCAGAAATGTTACCTTTACTAACGTTAGCAGCTTTACTCTATTGGTTTCAAGTCAGTTATAACTGACTAATATATTAGGAGGAATAGGTATATGAAAGCCTGTGATGAAAATCCACTGCCAAGTTTTTAAATTTTATTTGTGTAAAATGAGAATACTATATAATGAGAATAATAATAATATGTGCTTATTAGAGGAAAGGTGTACGAGTTGATAGTTTTACTGTTCTTTTGAGGTCAGATGGATCATCTTACCCCAAAAGATGAACTTTGAAGTTGCAGCGATGCTATTAACGCCATCTAGATGTTTTTCTCGGTAAAACGTAGCTTCCTATACCCCTCGCCTCAGACAATTCGTAATGGCAGTTTGAGTTACATGTAAATTTTTGTGGAAAAAAACATAATTGTGTGACTTGAATCTAAGGCAAGGTTGATTCTGAACTTAGGTAATATTTGTTCTAGGCAGTCAGTGGCAAAGATCGTTGTTAGTGGCGATGAATAGTGGTGTTATTGGTTTTTTGAACGCCATGTTTCTGTAGAGAGCATATACGTTATGTTATCGAGCTTCGAATAATAAAATTGAAGTTGGGGCAAGATGGTTATGCTGTTGATATGCAAGATTACCCATGCGAACCATCTTGAAGCATTAAGAATTATTTTTATATCATAATGTATTCTAAGAAAATGCCTAACTTAAATAATTTCAAAAAGGGATCAAAATGAAATCGTAGTAGTAAAACTTGTTTTTGTTCATTCTATGCGTCTCAATTAATAACCAAAAATCAATACTTTTTCTCGTTTTAGACTATGCCGCAAAATTATAAAAGAAAAATATCCTGGTAGGTGAGCGGAAGATTCTATGATTAAAGCGCTGGATACTGTAAAAATGGCATGCCATACAGAACGACCAGTGAACAGTTTGCAGTCACTGAAAAGAGGAGCTAAAGGCAAATTTAAAGAGGCTGTAGGCGCAATCAAATATTTAGGTGGAAAAAAGCCAGTTTTTACAGCAGGTCAGGAAAACGAACTCATGAAACACATCAAAGATATAGAGACATAATGTACGGGTTAACGCGACCAAATATTTTATCGTTGGCATACCTACTCGCCTAAAAACTATATCGCCCACCATTTTCAGAGAGAAAAAGCTGGTTTAAATTGGCTGAAGGAATTTCGCAAGGGGCACCTAGATATATCCTTTCGTGTTCCAGAATCCACCTCAACTGCTCGAACACGTGTTTTTAACAAACTTGTAGTAGATAAGTTTATTCTATTTTGAAAGACATTCAATATGCAAAGAACTTTCCACCTCATCGAATTTACAACGTCGATGAGACGAGTATTTCAGCAGTACCAAAGAAAAATTCAAAGGTTTTTGCAGGAACTGGACGTAAACAGGTTGCAAGAGGTATATCAGCTGAAAGAGGAGAGACTATAAAAGTTGTAATTTGTATGTCAGTTGCAGGAACGTTCGTTCCTCCTTTGTTTATCTTTCGTATGGTCTGTATGAAGATAGAGCTAATGCTGCACAAAGATGGCATTAACTCTATCTTCATACAAACCCTACGAAAGGCATTAGCTCTATCTTCATACAGACCCTACAAAAGCTGCATAAAGATGTTTCACCGCCAGGACATGAGCGTGTAATTCATCAGGATGGATGAAACTTGACGCTTTTACTCAGTGATTTGACCATTTTTAGGCCATGCGAAGCCTTCTGCAGAAGACCCAGTGCTGTTAATTTTAGATGGACACCTTTCTCATAGGAAAAGTTTACAAGTAATTTTAAAAGCATGGGAGAATCATGTCACTATTGTCTGCCTGCCAACATATTGCACTCACAAGTAATCTTTGGACGTCAGTTTTATGTATCCCTTGAATGTTTACCATACAAATTCACTCGAAAAGTAGATGAACAACAATCCTGGTAGGCCAGTAACTGTATTTCAAATTTCAAGAATTTTTGGAGAAGCTTACTTAAAACAACAGTTCCATTAAATGCCATCCATGGGTTTGCATATGTCCACTAAACCTGGATGTGTTTTTGGAACCTGATTTAATTGCTGCTGCAACAACCGAAGTGGAATTCAATGGAGGCCTGGGCACATAACAAATAGAGAGCCCCACTATTGGCTCAAATACAAATCAACTACCACAAACGGATCCCTCGCCGTTATAAGACATTGAAGCTTTGCAGAATAAATCGCCATTAGCATCACTAAACCCTATAAATGAAGAGTGTCTCTTAGTTCGTAGTTCTTTGTCGCAGATACCATTCTCTAGCTACTCATTCAACCAATGTGTGTAACCATCAATTCTTGATGATCTTGTCATTTTCATACCTCGGCAGCCCAGATTCACCCATTATCATAGATTTTTAGGTAGAAGAAGTAATTTGAAGGGAAAATGAGTGTATACGTGGATATTAACTAGTACACCATATAAAGATTATGTGAAAGAAGAGAGCAATAAAAAGACTGGCAAAGAAAACAGAGCTAAAAAGTCTCTTACTAAAGAGAAACAAAAAGGGAAAGGTGTAGGCAAAGAAATGTCTAATAAGATTAAGAAAACTTCTTACATCCCTGCATCGAATACATCTACGGAAGATAAAGCCGCAGAATATCTATACTGTTTAATAGCATTTTCCAAAGATAGCAGGGGTGAAGGCTGGATAAAATGTAGTGTATGCCAAAAATAGGGTCAGGTATGGATAGCGAATATGATTACGAATTTATTTGTGATTTGTGTATAAAGGCACCGGAAAAAAAGTTCAAATTTTTAGGCAAAGAGTTTATAATATTTTTGAGTTTATAATATTCATTAGGCATATAACTTGCTCTTGCTTTTGTTTAAATTACATCATTATTTCGTGAAAACAAAAATTGTTTTATGTAGATTACGGAAAAATTAGATCTGTTCTTTAATAATGTTAAAAGATTATATAATTTTGTTGAACTAATTAAATAACGATTGATCTTATATTTTATAGAATTTAAACTAGCTTCATTTTGAGATTGATTAGTGAGAGATATTATATTATTATTCGTGACAACACACCCAAGACAACACGAAAAAACACATTGCTAATTCCAACTAATTGTTGTTTTAATTCTATTCTATTAAAAATCTAGAACTTTTGTGAAATAAGGGCAAGATAATCCGCGGGATCATCTTGCCCAAAAATAAGGATCATTTTGGAGACAGGGGTGTCCAAAATGATCCTTCACTAGGGTTTTAAAAATAATAAAATATTATACTGAAATGTCTATAAATTAGATTTTTCAAGTATGACAAAAGGTGGACAAATAAGAGGATCTCGGAAACATGGAGAAAATTGCATCTAAACTGCCAGTATAGGTAAACGACCTCTAAAATGCATTTCTTTCTTGCGAAAACTTGCTAATCAACTAGGAACTCAAAGTACTAGTGTCAAAAGTTCTGTCTCGTGTCAAAACAAAGTTGGCCATGCGTTCCATGATTACAATGTCAGCAGGTGAGAAACCCGTCAAAGTTCACAACATATCAGTTCAGCAACTTCTATACGCTTGAGTTAGGCCATAAGCATCGCGCATTGCAACCTCAGCATAGCTCTCCTGTCTTTCTGGACCCCGACGCTCTACAAAAACCCCTAACCATGGCGCACAGATAAAAATATGAAGGTATATTTTCATGTATATCAGTTTGAAGAACGAGATATTTGGTTGAGACCAGTCTCGACATGCTGGGTCGTAGCGTGGAAGCCACCCCTCCTCTCGTCTGTGGCAGTAAAAATCAAGTACCAGGGCCAGGCATGTAACCTCACATAGATAATACTTTTGTTTTTGATATTTAGAACTCGTTAACAATTAATCAAGAAATACTAGTCAAAGAAATTGTGAGCCATCAATTTAAAATAAATCTTTATTAGTGTGAAGTTACCCAATGAACGTACAATAAAGTTTTTACTATTTAAAAATATTTGAAGCTTTATAAATTTTTAAAAAGCTCTTAGTTAGTGGCATATTTCTGCAACTAACGATAATGTAGAGAAGTGCCCAGTATTTTTGTACCCTGCATGCTCCATACATAATCTATTTATGCAATTTTTTGTTAATATATTATGCCCCACAATTATTTGGGGAAGCTCCTCTTATTATGTTTCACTTAAAGGAACTACTTTTTTGAAAATACCTTAACAGCCAAATGTTCATAGCTTTAAAAAATAATTTCATCCCTTTCAGAAATAAAAAATTTATAATATAATTACCAAAACAAAGTAAATATTCCTATACCTACTTAATAAAAGTGATAATCATGCATACAATTACGAGGAAATGAAGTGCAGCGTTTTCCGAAATCTCTAATAGAATTACATTAAACAAAACTTTAGAAAATCTATAAATTCCGTTGCTATCTATAAATTCCATTCCGTTGATAGCCCCTTAAAATGATCTTGCAGAGAATAGGACTTCCTAATCTTTACTACTTTTAAAAACTTGAGAAATGCACAAGTCTGATGGGTAAATTAAGAAAAAAATTATGTTTTAAGGTCATTACCTTTCTGCTAATAATAACTAGATTAAAAATTATAGATGTATAAGTAAGGAAATATCTTGGTCAATAAAATACCATCTGCAACGATAAACGTTTTGATTTTTAATGTGAATTATATGTGGTATTTCTATCAAAATATGGAAGCATGAAGGATGTATGTGAGTTGTACACGGATAACATTATTGTAAGTGGTTCTTAAATTTTTATCTTTGTTGGGCTCTAGGTTATACTTTTGATTTTTGACTTGAAGTCAATCAGAATGTGTCAAGCTTTTCTTTCTTTCCTACCCACCCTAAAATACCAAAGAGAAAACTCTTAAAAAAGGACTACGTCTAATAATATAAGGATCATATTGAAAATTATTTCCTAATCTTTGCACGTACATAATAAATAGCATAAAAAAATTTAATCAAAATAAGCTACAGAAATTTGTTCAGAAATGAAACACACATGTAATTAACTCGTAGTCTGCCCGTTGGTTTATCAGGATATACATGTATTTTTAAGAAAAAAATCCTTAATAAATAGTATGGTGGAAAAACGTAAAAACGTCTGTTTTTTATCTATCAAGTTGCGTTTCGTTTAAAAATCATAAGCTTTGCTCGAAATATATTGATCATAAATTAGAGTGTTTTAACAGTTCCCGCTCCAACGCACACTTCTAAATTTGAAAACATTTACCGCAAAATCCTATATCCCGCAATTACAAATTAACTTTACCACACTCAAGAATATTTCAAGTTTAAAAAACGAAGTTCCATTTTATCAACATTAAGTGAGAGCTGGCGTTTGCAGGCTACTCAAAAATATTACCTATTATATTTTCAGGTTATAGTCATAAAATATCCATAATATAGACAAATCTCCCTGTAAATATTACCTCCAAAATTACTTTTCGCTGAACGCTCTGTTATTTATGAAAAGGGTATCGACTCGTTGAAATTTTCTTATTACTCTGTAACGACGGAACAATACAGCTAGGTTCGGCTTCGAGTCGCAATTAATATATTATGATGAAGTGAGAATTTTATTCCCAAGTAGTTAAAGCTTAGAGAAGATGGCAGTCTTGGTGAGTGCTGCCAGTATCATTACCATTTTTTTTTAAATTTTGTGCATTTCTACGTCTAAGCAACCCCAGGTCGCTAGATATTATAGACTATATAATATCTAGCGACCATATATATATATATATATATATATATATATATATATATATATATATGTATATATATATATATGTATTTATATATATATATATATATATATATATATACATGTATATATATATATATATATTTATACTAGATATTACGAAGGTACCTCACAGGAAATATTTTGGCAAGATTTTTAACGAAAAATTTATGGAACATGGGGGAATTTTTTATATCCGAAACATCCATTTGAGAGAAGGATTTGATTATAATCTTATTAGATGGAAATTTTTATGCAAAATGATAGTGCTTAAAATATTTAACTAAGGACTTAAAGACGTAATTTAATATATTATTAAAAAGGTGTATTATACGGCTAAATAATAAAAAATTGCGCCAAATTAAATATATCAATTAATATCATTTAGGTCTATTCATAAATTTATTTTTTTTGTAAAATATGGCAAAGAAGAGCTTACAATTTTATTTCAATTAAGCTTTATTTTGACGCTAGTTTTAATAAATGAATCGAGTCAATAATATTAGAAACTGCGGTCCCTAGAAGTGCATTACAAAAAAATAAAAGGATATATGGAGATCAGAACTATTCATTTGGATTCCCGATTAATATACAAAGTAAAATTGTATTACCATAGTAAAACGTGTGTTACAAGTAATACAAACTTGGCAAATTGGTTTAATTTGAATAAAAAAGTCAAACAGGGTTATATTATCTATCTGTCGCTTCACAACCTGTACATCTACAGCAACGCAACCACCCTTGATGCTTGAAATCACCCATACCCACGATGAACACACCCACGGTGCTTGAAGCTTTAGTTTCGGGAAAAATCTATTTATATATTATATATCATCACAGGTGAATTTTGAAATTTTGAATATTTCGTTTAATTGATTAATTTCGTAATAATATTAGATATAAAATAAGTTCTTATATTAGATATAAAATAAAACTCTATCGGATCAATTAAAAAAGTGTTTTACGGTACTTATTTTGAAGATAAATAATTTGAACAATATATGTTTTAATATATTATCACTCTTTTTCCGATGGATGAAGTAAAACAAAACATTACGACATTATATTTATTTTTTTTATTATGCCATCGGAAAGGACAACACATATGCTTAGTTTTCCATTCTCAATTCCAGCATAACATAACGTTTTGTGACTTCAAACTTATAACATTATGTGAAGTCATAAGTGAACAAGAACGCTTTTATATACCAAACCATCGCTATCGGTTAAATAACCTCCCAATGTAATTATTACATCTCGTATACCAATATTGAATATATAATTTACTCAAAATTCTTCACTTACGAATGCTTTTTATTCATTAAGAAACATGTTTAAATGTAACTGTATATTAATTACTGAAATCTAAAATTTAACATATAATGCAATTAAATTTTAATATTTAAAATATTTATAAAACGTTTCTAACTAAACGTAACTAACTAACTCTAACTTTAAGATTACCTTTAGCTTAACGAGCAATTGATTTTTCAATGTCCATATATTTCACGGATCATAATTTAGATAAATTGTGCGAAACTATAATTTTTTTATTTACGCTCATTTGATACGTCAAGTCCATTATGGGCCTACACAAATCGAGAACATATCAGATGATACAATATAAATGAAACATGTATAAAAGTAAATTTGGCAATATATTATATCAATAATATATTAAATATATTATATCAATAATATAATAAATGCACATCTAAGAAAGCAAAACATATAATTCCAAAAAAAACCTGCCAGCAACTGGCAATAATTTACTACAAAAAGATATTTTTAATACTATATATATTACACTTCCAAAATATATGAATAGTGATAATTTTCTACCATTTATGAATAATTTAACTTCTGCAATACCATTTTGTTTGGTTGTTTATAATTTTATATTCAAACACAATACTTTTCATACAAAACTAAATTGAGGTTTCCGTGAGTAATTTTTTTCACACTGCAGACAAATAATATTGTTTCAAAGTAATGATATTTTTTCAAGTGACATGATGAAGAAAACATATTTCGCGATTTTGATTGGCACAAGGTTTAAAGTTTTTGAGCATAATTTATTCACAAAGGAATAAATATCACGTAGGAAATTGTGATAGGTAAAAGGCTTAAAACTGTAATGAAATTTATATTCACACGGGAATTCGAGGTGGTCGAAGTTATCAAGTAGGAACTAGAAGAATTTTAATAAGTTAACTAGTGGTATTGGAAAAGGAACTAGAACAATTTTTATAAGACCTTTTCCTTTCCAAATAATTATGTCTTAAAAATATACACTTTAGCAAAAAGAAAAAGAAAGATCCAAGCACAAATAGCCCTCCAAGCAACTCGTAAACCTCAAATATGAAGATATTGTAATCAAACTTTCGAAACTCGATGGCTACTTACGGCACGTGCTGCGATAACAATATTGTATGCGAAAACTGTCCCTGTCGCAATTACATGGAACCACGATGTGTGCTTCAAATCACTAATAAATGTTATACCGTCTAGATTCATATGTAGGAATGTTATACTCATTTTATATAAATATATACTCATTTTTATATAATAACTGAAATGTTTAATAGTTTTAAATATAACAATCTACATATAAGAGTTACATGTATGAGTATTTATTATAATGATATTTTTTCTCTATAACTCAACCACAGTAACCCTACTTCCCTAATTCTAGTAGAAAATAGTTAGAATTGTTATTCAAGATCATTATATTAAGGTATATTCTTACTTCTAAATCGGAATATTTTATATAGGTACTTATGGCGAAAATTCAAGTCGAACTAGTGTACAAGAAATTTCGTAGCACCAAATAATATTAAACTTATTTTGTACGAAATTAGGTATATTTTGACTTTTCTCTCTATATTTTGATAATTAGGGCAGTTGGAGGACGATGGCTTCCAAAGTTCACATTTTGTCTTATCATACTTCAAAAAATCATATTTCTTGGAAGTATATATATACTTTAGACTCGTACATGTCTTATAAACATTAGAACTACGTATCTTATCTTATCAGACTTTAGAAGTACATATCTTAGAAGTATTTACTTTAGAAGTACATATCCCAACAAAGTTATTGCCGCGGTTGATATTGAAAATATCCCATATCTCAAAAACCATACAACAAATCTGATTTCTCATGAAAGTTTATTTAAAGTTACACTACCTTAATTTTCTTTAGAATTTTACCCCCTTTAGTTGAAAAGTTAGAAGAAGGACACCCTTTTTAAGACTTTAGAATCACATATCTCACTAACTATTGACTGATAAAAGTTATTTTGGAACCTCAACGTAAAATTTTAAAATCTATCTAACGATACCTTACATGCCTATGACAATGAATTTTTTCATCCCTCAGTTACATATGTGGAGCGCCACCTACCATATTATTTTTTTCATAATTCCACTAGCTCAAAGAGTTACTATCCAAATTATTTCTATATGGTGCCAATAGTTACTGAATAAAATAGCTGTGACATACGGACAGATAAATGGATAAACAGACAGACGAACAAATGGATAGAACAAAATTATAAGGGTTCCGTCTTTTTCATTTGGCTACGCATCCCTAAAAAATATTTTTGATATTTTATGGTCTAGTAATCGTCCAATTATTATAAAATTGTCTTTAAGAGCATAACATTTTCCTCAGAAAAATAGGACTCGGGGATAGAACAATGATCATTTTGAATTTCAGACACAATTTATGTGCTGAAAAATATAATAATGTAATAAGACTGTTAAAATTGGAAACAAAGTAACGATAAACCCCAACATAAAAAGCGTTATCTAAAACGAAGTAAATAAGGTATTAAAAATAGCAAATAAATAAACATCTCACTGCCATTACCAAATTAGTGTATTTTTAAGAAAACTTTTCTTCTGACAAATATTGAGAGGGTGCTATTGAGTTTTCACATTAACGCACATTAAATAATTCAATGTAATTCATTTTAACTTACGTTAACAAGCTTAATTCTCACAAGTAGAATAGACAGACAAGTTTCTCATATAACTGAGTAATTCTACAGAAGTTATAAGCTAGGTATAATGAAAAATATTTTAGAGTCATGTTCAAATTATTTAACCGTATGCAGGATGCAATATGGGTTCAATGAAATGCATTTCGTTGGACGCAGCAACGATGCAGTTTCTTACGAAGAAATCTGTAGTGTTATGTAAGTATGTGGACGTGCTATATTTATATCAAATGAGTAAAGTACAATTAATTTATATTGCTCATTTTCAAATTTCTATCGTTGCGTTGTTCAATGAAACGAAACTTATTCATTTATATATTAAAACATAAAATGTAATGTACGTACTATTGTTTTCTTATTCATATGTTTTTATGTAATCTATTGTTACTTGTAACTCCATGCCTGAACAGGTAAAACTCAAAATCTATGAAAATTAACTCAATAGTTCAATGATCTAAAGAGTATCAATACACGCCAGTGAGGCAAAATGTTTACTTTGCAATTACATTTTATACCGTTGGGATATTTTTTTTATTGAAAATGCATGTTTATCTGGCAGTGAAGTGGTTATTAAATTTAAACCCTAAATTTATATTTTACAATTCGTCCACTCACGGTCATAAAGATTTTTACTGTATACTTTTTTCTTTTAAAATTATATATCTCGAGAAAAAAATTATTACCTTTCTAAGTGGTTAACTTCACAGGAATTAGTAGCATCACTATCTTTAAAATAATATAGGTCACTTGCTCGACTTATGAATGGAATTCCATTCAATCTTTTATACACTTCCTTTTAATATTAACCCTTTATCCTTTATACAGATTTTAGATTTAATTATCTTATAATGGTTTAAACTACAAACATGTCACGCCAAAAGAGTGCTTTGAGAGGATATGTGCTTATTATCTGAAATTAATATAACGTCATTCATAATGTAACATATCATCACTAAAGTCAAACTGCGGTATGTGACTCGGTGAAATATTAATGAACACGAATGTGGTTCTACAATGTCTCTTTATGACTTCAAATACTGAACGAATTTGTGACATATCATTTAAAATATTAAATAAATTATCCACTATAATACGGGCAAAATGCGCATATTGATTCAAAACGTTGTACTTTAATCAAAACGTAGAAAATATAATTGGAAAGTATAAGTTTCATGTTAAATAAAAACAAAATGAATTCAAAAAAGAAAACAAGAATTTATAAAGCAAAAAGAAAGAATAACAACTTCAAAAAATAATTTAAAATTGTCTAAAACAACAAAAATTGTGAAATCATGTTTCTTTTTTATTTTTAACGGTCTTAAACTTATTTGGAAAAGTAGGGTATTTGGTACTTAATAATATTATGAATATTTACATAAGTTTAAAAGTGAATAAGCATATATAAATCCTCGTTAATTTACTAAAGACTATGTCACTCAAAATTTGGTTAAAAATAATTTGAAACCTATATGCAAATGCAACAAATAATATGAGAGAAATCAAGTGTTAAAAAAAATTAAATATGTTTATGCCAAAACTGATTTCTTAGATGAAAACTAGCTGAATAAATTTAATATTCATTTTCTAAAAACAATTCTATAAGTAAAATTTTTGAACTGCATTATTATTTTTTATTTTTTTTTATAATTTATGAACCGTATATGTAAAGCATTTCGCATTCTAGAATACAAGAGAAATAAAAATGATTCTTTCATCAAACTGATTGTTGAAAGTACTAATATTTTCCTTATATGAATCAGAGCCTCGTCAGAACATCAAGTTCCCGAGGCAACTTCCTTAATAGTTATAATTAAATTGGTAATTCTACGCTTAAATATGTATTTATATATGTTTAAGATATAAACTTTTTTAAATTATGAGAATAAAAAGGTATTACAAGATAGGAAGAAAGATTTTAATCAAGATTAAAGATTGCTATGAATATATGAACCCAGTTATGGGGGCCACATACGATGTGTCTTTGTTTTTCCTCTCTGCTTAATCAAAAGTTCGGTTGCATATTTTTGTCAACAATGAGATTGATATTGATCCAAGGTAGGCTCGATAATTTTCTGTTGAGAAATTCAACAACACTATATATATATATAATATATATAAATGCCAAACTCTGAGAAATCTGTAAGCTTCAGAACTATAAGGAAAAGTCTATCTGAAGTTTTATCCACATGTAACTCGAGTATCTTTCCATCTAATGTAAATAACAGATTCTTAAAGTAATTTTTTCGACCTTTTTTATATCCTCCCATGTTTGTCCGACATATTTTGCCCGTTATGCCATAATTCATATTAAAAAACAAAGTTTACTTATATAGAAGATACTTCATGGATAATGAATCTAGTTACTATTGGCAAAAGAGGAAAAGACCATTTTCTTATTCAATTACCATTACTTATTCAATTAGGATTTGCTTATTTCTCGAGGAGGCTTTGATTTACTACGGGAGGGGGTCAAAAAGTTCGTGGAATGCAGGGGGTGGTGAGGGGTGGTGATTGCCTACTTACTTAGATGCTGATGGGAGACTCATTACGAGTATTTTTACCAAGTTTCAGTTTAATTGTGTAATTAAATTTTGAGCTATCATCTGTCAAGCAACTTATGTTGGACAAAATGATGGAATATAGGGAAAATAAAATGTCAAGTGGTCATAAAGTTCCTGATAAAGCAAGGAAAAATACCACAAAGTAATATTGAATGAGATATTATTAGTTTACGGGGACTATTGCTTTAGTAAAACCATAATTTACAAATGGCATAATGTCTTCATATAAAGTAGCGATTTGATCTAAGACGACTCGCACTTAGAATGGTCGATCGCGGCCACTTAGTGGGATCCTAGTCTATTGAAAAAAATTGTGAAAATAAATGTTTATCTTATAATACTTATAATTTTTATAATTGTTTTCCTAATTTATTCAAATATTGTGATTATTTGCAAAAAAACACACAAAACTGCCAATCTCGCAAGATCTCGAAATTGGCGAGATCTCGCAGTATTGTTATTCATAAACTCGCGGAATCTCGCTTGAGCCCCAATCTCGCGAGATTTGCATTCCCTAGTTACGTTCGACTTCAAGTCGCGATAAATATATTATGACTTAGTGAGAACTTTATTTTGCAAGTAGTTAAAGCTTACGAAAATTAATATTCGCGAATTGTCGCCAGCATGTCAGAGGTCTCTTAGATTGCCAACGTAATTCGCATGAAATTTGTTTTGAAAACATATTGGTTGAAACATTTTAACTGAGACATTTGCTTTGCTATGACATATGCTTTTTTATGTTGGGAACATGCTTTTGATGAACTTATCTACTTATTGCATTATAAGTATATTACAAATATATGTATAAAAGTACTCACACAGAGATACAAACTTAAATAAATATAAAACCAGGGTTTTTGAGAAAAAGGGCCCCGTGCATAATATAATGCTTGTTAATAATGTTGTACATAGTTGTACATAAGGGTGTATTCAAAATTATTGAAACTTGAATAATGCAAAAGAAGAATAAATGCAAATTATATACGGCAGAAAGAAGGCCATATGAAATTTCTTATAAATAATTAACGCCAGACAAAATATCACTCGTTTACCTTGTTTATAGGAATATAAAATGTATTATAGAAAAATTAAAGAAATTTAACATTTTCAATTTAGCTAAATTTAAAGAGCTCGTTTCGACATATTAAAATGATATCTCCTTTGCTTTTTTTTCTTTTCCTTCTTACTAGTTGTCACCAAGTCAATAATTATTTAATGCACTCTAGAAAACTTAAAATAAATCACATTCGTTTCACATAGAACGACGAGTGATATTCCAAGAAGAAAAACAAGAAAATTTTGGACATTCCGCATAATCGAATTACGTGACCAAAGTAATCAAAGGACTAAACCCGAATAAATTTCAAAGGCATGTATTACCTGGCTCGGTTTTAAGAGAAACAATTTGACTTAACTAATGTTACTTTATATTCGATTCATGTTCTCTTTGATAAAATCCACCTTAGCTTTCAAAATAAGAAGTAAACGAATCTTAGATGATATTCTACGATTTTTTTATAAATATTCTAAAATAACGATATTTGTTAATATAAATTTGATTTCAATATGAAATATAAATTGTAAAAAATCCGAAGTTGCTTGCTGGTAATTTTATAATGGATAGATAACGTGCGTAAATAAATTTAAAAAAATATTTCGGTCACTTTTATGTAATAGAGTTTTATCTGCCACAAAAAGTTTAGAATTCCACAAACAAATATATATATATATATATATATATATATATATATAGATATATATATATATATATATATATATATATATATATATATATATATCTGAAACCCTCAAATACTACCTCGAGGTAAATTTTTACCCGACGCATTTTCACTTTTACAACAAACCCGGTCATGTATTCTCTGTATCATGCTTTCACCTCCCGATCATACTTTCACAGCGCGAGAGCAGAGAGTGTTCAGATGTTAATGGTAGAGGTACTTACTGGTGTAGAAAAAAAAACCCACCGAGATAAAGCTAAGGTGGATTTCTATTCCTTTTCGATTTCACTTAATTTTTTAAGCAAAATGGCGAGGTTTTTAAACCACAATCAAATTGCATAATTATTTGAAGATTCAATTAGTTCGAGCCACGACGCTTACATGTTTTACTTCAAGATGACGTCGAATTCAGTGACGTTTCTAATGACATATTTGAGCATGGTATATCAAATAACAAATTATCAAAGTTTATTATTTTAATTACATAAAAATTTTGTCTCAGTTTTTCTAAAGTTTGTACCAATGTCAACCTAATATTTCATTTATTTGCTATTAATATTCAGTGTAAAAAATTAATACAAATTTTCTTTTGTACTTTAAAAAACCTTATTTTTTCGATTGCAAAAAGTCAATTGTCACAAAAACTGCCGTAATTCTTAAAAATACTTCATTTTCTAAAATTAAGTTTCATTTGAATGATGATATTTTATTATTTTATTTACGTAGCTTTTACCGGAATACTAAAGTTTGTAACTTATAACAGTTTATCACTTAGTACTTAAGGTACAATTCAATTTTCACTGAAATAGAAACTTACAACCACCAGAATGATTTGTTTGATCTTGAAATAGTGAAAGTTTTTTCAATTTTTAAATAGCGATATAACCTATATTGGGAATAAAATGTTGTGATTATGTTTATAAGCATAATATAATTATAATTGTATATTATAATTGGCGTCAAGTAAGAACGTGTCATGGCAAAAGCGTACTTTGAGAGAATGTGCTTATTACGTTAATAAACATAATATAATTCAGGTTGGACGAAAAACGTAATAAAAATGTCAAAGAGCATAAAGTAATACGTACGTAGTATACATAAAAACTTTGGGAAATTATTGATAGAAAGATTTGAGTGATACAAGTAAGACCTGAGAATGTGTTGAAAACAAGTAACAATACAATTAATTTAAAAAAATATTAAGCTAAAGATTATTTCTCCTTAAAGCATCGTTCACCAAGCTATTTAATTAAAACTTCATTTTTGAATGTTAAATTATTTTATAAGTTAAATAGAGATGGAGATTATATACAATTTATATACAAAACGTATATTAATTTTAAGGTGTTAGTGGATATCTTTAAAATAAGTGAGAAAAAACAGAATTGCCATTCACGATTTTAATTTAAAAATAGCAATTAACTTTAATAAATACAGCTAACTAGCTTTTCACGCCGCCAAACATAGTCTTGTATTCCTTTGTAAGAACAGGCCCATAGTAACTAGAAAAATCTCATTAAAAACGGTGCTTAATAGTGAATTTAGCACCGTATCTTGATTTTCATGAGTACGTTTACCCTGGAAACTGTCAAAAACTGCCGGATTGCGTAGTAAAAATATGTTTAAATTACAGTTTTTCGAGCATTTTAAACAAAGGATGAAGTATCTTACCATCACTGAATAAACGTTTTAGTACATATTATTTGTTATTTATTGAAAAATAATTTTGTTTTCAAAAACTATGAATTCCAAATTTGTGACACTATAAAGATGTGTCTTCACACATTATTTTATTAAATACTCATTTGTCCCTGCTTTGGTTTTTGAATACCTACTGGAAAGTAAAGTATTAGAAAAATAAAATATTTTAGAACTAAAATTAATTAGTAATTTTCTGTCTGTCATTTAAATAATTTAGAAACTACTAAATCAGTAAATTTGTAATTGAAAATATATACACAACATGTTTATAGGTTAGAGTCGTTAAGTGATTGAACTTAGCCAACTTATATATCTTTTAACATAGCCTATACATGAACGACACATATTGTGTTCTTACACACACGTTGTGTTTTTAATTACTTCGAGCAATATTTACTATTATGTAAGTTAATAATATATATTATAACTTACATAATAATATATAATTAATAAAAACAATTTTTCAGTTTATCAAAAAGTATGGAGACAAATGTTAAGACTCCAAATGAATAACAAATATTGCAAAGCACAAGAACGTTAATATGACTAATTTTCGAAACCAATGCTTTTGGGTAGGCAAAGGAATTGACAGTAAGTAATTAACCTTCCAACTTATAATTATTTGAAATATTGGCAAAGAACCTGACATTGTCTAATTTAAGCCAACTTAAATTTAAATCGATTCTGTCAAATCTTTGAACAAATAGAAAGGGATTTTTTATAAAGCTAAATAAAACACAAAAGCAAAACGTAATTCAAGATGATTTAATAATATTTGGCATAACCTTTAAAGTATATTGCGAGAAAGTTATCGAGAATTCGCGTTTTCGATGACAAATAAAATTTCAGTGGGACCCTTACTGATTCGATATGTCTATATATTTTGTTCTTTATCAATTTTATTTTAAAATTATAAAAATTATTTTAAAAATATATAATATAAAGCACGAGAAAAGGGTACATTATTATCTAAAACATGCCATAGATGCGTACTTATATACTGATGGCGAGTATTATAAGATTATAATTTTGTTAAGTTTTTTATGGTATTTTCGTCAGCGAAGAAGTATATTCTTCTATAGTCGTCTTACTAACTTAGACAACCGTAATGGAAATATAGTCGGGAAAATAAAAAAAAAAATAATAACCACGTTTAGTTGTACCAATTATATTTAGGTGTCCTCGTTAGTCTTGTGTATTAAAAATATATCCCACTTGTAATCCAACATATATTTATTATTATACCTAAAATAATAAAATGATGACATTTGAATGCTTATTTCTACACTGTTATCATTTCTCCTTTATTAGTAGCAGAGGTAGAATTTATAGATTTTTACATCGCACAAGATGGCATTTTGATATATTCGTGTAAAATAAAAGACAGTCAAATAAAGCAATTTAGAGACTACAACCCTATACGGGGAATAAATTCAAACTTATTGGAACAGTTAAAATTTAAATAATTAAAATACCTTAATTTGGACTCTTTAGTGATACATGTTCGTAATATAATGCCATAGTCTTATTAAATTACAACTGCCTTTTTTTAATAAATTACTTTTTCAATGCTTTATTCAAATTCCAAGTAATGAATTGAAAATAATTAAATAAGTAACTGACGACGTAATTTCTTTTAACGACAATAGATGGCGCACATGAATTGGCGTCGTCTTTTCTATTTTGCATAATATTCAATTGACCATATCTGGATATTTAGATCAATACCGCTAAGATAATTTTTTATATTCGCTAGTATATCATAGCCCACAAATGTCGGCAATCGTGGTTACTTTTAAAGCAAAGTATGAAAATTTGATTAATAAAAAAATATGAATGTGCTACTCGAAGCAAATAATATCCCACCATGGGCAAATTAATTTTATTGAAAAATTGCAGGTAATGGAAATTTGGTCTGCTTTGATTTTTATTACAACAATAAATTATATTGAGAATGGGTAGCCATTTCAAACTAATTACTTTACATTAAGTTTTACTTAAATATTGTATGAGTTCCCTGATTGTTTATCTACCATAAATACAATTAATGGGATGAGGCTATAATATTTCTATACTACATAATTGAAGTTTAATATAAAAGTGGTTTAATTTTACTCGCTAAACATAATTTTCTATTCACCACATCCCATACAAATTTATTTAATCAATTTGAATACGCCTTACGAACCAATGGCTTAATTTCTCTCATTTTTTATAATAAAACCATAATGATTCCATAAAATCAGTGTTGCCATTTAATTTTAGTAATTATTCTAATAATTTCAATTTTATTTTGAAAATTAGTCAGCAATTGTACAATTATTTACACGCACCGTTTAAATTACTTTTGATTGAAAAAAAATAAATCAATTTATGTTAAATTAAAGGTAAACAAAATCGAAATAAATTCAGTGAGAAAAAAAAACAAAATCTCAAGAAATAAAACAAAAGTGTAACAACATAAAATATGACAGGAAGGATAACGTAACCTAAAAATTAACGAAAACACCAAAGAAGCATAGAATAATATTTCTTTGCGTTTCATAGCCAAAATCGAAACCCTTAGTCCCCTATTGTTTCGTCATGTACATCTTTTTGTTTGTCCTATATATCACAACCGTTTCACTCACAGACTATTAGTGCTATAAATCTGAAACTTTGCATGTACATACATATTTATAACACCTACAAAGATATGAAATCAAATTTAAAAAAATGAGTTCTTAGGATTCTTTCCAGGTTCACCTTTTCTCGTATAAAGCATTTTGTATCATATCGTTAAATAGGTCTTTCAAGAATATTGGGGCATGTTATGAACACTGTTTCTATACACAGATCCCTTTATGATATCTCAAGCTTAAAATTGTTGTTAGAGTAACATTTCCCACGCATACAAGCTAAACTGCTATTTTTGAAGTAATCATAATACTGGTATATATAATTAATTAGAAGAAAAAATGTCCCAGCTAACTAGGCTCTACTAGTTCACTAGTAACATAGATTAAGCTATGACATGTAGGTAGTTCAGTTTGTAAATAGCTCGTAAAGACTCCGTACGAGTCACATAAATCAACTGAAAAAATAACTTTGTATTTTAAAATGTATATTTGTTACGTATGTGAAAGCTATACTAGATAATATATTTACACACTTACAAGATGAGGAATAATATTACTTACATCATGCCTCATAATTTTACGATCGTGAAAGATATAGCAGACAACTTATTTACGATGTGAAAAGTTAATACTGTAAATAGATCAAAAGAAATACCACGTACACTTAAATGTTTATAAATGCTTAAATGTATACGGAACCTTTTAGTGCAAGTTTTACGCGCGCTTGACAAGTTTTCTTTTACTTTTAATAGCCAGAGATTCATGGTGCGAAGTGTGATATGAGTACGTAAATACGTTATTTTTTACTTAGTAACATCTTAAACTTTTATGTAAATTGAACATTTTAATAAATACAGGTTATTTTCTAATTAATTTTCTAAACACTCTAATATTGAAAACTCGGATTAAAATGATTCCAAGCTCACATACCAGCGCAGTAATTATTGCGCTAGAAATTATATTTATTTATTTATTTATATACGGACTTTAATGTTACATGTGATGGACTTATTTCGATGATAGAGATCTCTTACAGCCAATCAGAACATCAATCTAACCTCGCTGGATGAGTGGCGGGGAATTGATCCCTGGACCCAGTGGTGCGCCAAGCCGTCAAAAACCGTAATTCAACACTGTGATCCATCCAATACACCATGGCGAGAATTACAAAATTGATGAACTAATAAACAAAGTTTAACATGTTCACGTTAATAATTAAGGTTTCTAAGACAACAACTAGTTAATTAAACTTAGCACGAGGATCTAACAAATTATGATTAAGAGTATGGTTATATCATTACGTGAAACAAAAACTTTGTCCATAAATGAGAACAGTAATACAACTAATCATCCACGTTTCCTTTCTGTCTGCTTTTGCTTTTCTATCTTACTTAATCCGCACTTCGCTCACATATCTTTATGGACAATAAAATTAGTTAATACTTCTAGTTTTGGTACTTAATTATCCTTGATACATAATAACAGATACCCACAAAAGATAGATATATAACATTATATTGAGG
Organism: Druceiella hillmani; assembly: GCA_039881145.1. Classification (NCBI taxonomy): domain Eukaryota; kingdom Metazoa; phylum Arthropoda; class Insecta; order Lepidoptera; family Hepialidae; genus Druceiella; species Druceiella hillmani. The sequence goes on from JAYKKI010000004.1 coordinate 27,088,194, forward strand.
ACATTCAATTACATAACATCTAAAGCATTTCATCTGAGCAGGTACTTTCTGAAATTCAATCTAAACATTGTCTTCAATCCTGATATTTGAAGGCGTTAAAATAATTATCTTGTTATTGGTAAAAAAACCACAAATATATAAATAATACAGAAGATACTTGCTGAATATGAACAATTTTATGAAAATTGTTTAATTGTAAAGAAGAAGTAAAGCACATATTAATGCTAAATGCGCAGTTTAGAAAAGTGTAAGTTTTCTAAAGTTTAAAGTAAAAATGATGATAGATCTACAAGAGTTGATGGAAATTGTTAGAAAAAGGAATTTCTTTTCACAGACACAAAACTTACTAATTGGAAATAAATTAAATCTTCATTGGTAAGCCCAATATTTGTTCATAATAAACAAAATATGAATATCGACAGACTTATTCAATATTTATTTTAGATAAATAACTTTAAAAATAAAAATGAATATATATTAACCGTAAAAGATAATTTTTATGGAGTCGTGCGTATTTTTATGAAAAAATCTTAATTATACAAAATAAATATATGAATTTAAATAAAAAAACATGTCAGAAATCTTCTTGCTATGGCATAATTTTGTATATTACATACGACTAAATTTAAAAAATTAAATCTGCACGAGAAATCATTTTGATTTTATCCCTCACAACATGTTCTCAATTATTTATGTGAATTGCTTTACACAAACTTATTATAATATCCATTCGACATTTCAGAATTTCAACTTGAATAAAAATTTATATTAGGGACAAAAATCTTTCTAAACTAACAACAAAATATTTATCAATGTTATAATCATTACAAGTAAAAGTAGATCTTACAAAATTTCCAACCATTCCCTAAACTTAACCTCTGCGACTTAACGAGGCTTGCAGTAATATCCTGATCCAAAAGAAAGGAACTGGTCCTGGTCTGGAACAGGTATTGGGAGCTCGCACATAAGTCATTCATACAAAATAAATATGTCATGTTCATATTATATTTTTTTTAGAAAATGTTATATTTTTATTTAGAAATTGTGTCCTAGTTGAACAAAATTTATTTACGAAATAAAAATTCCAGGACTGATTGGCCAAACACATTGATCATATTAATAAAGTAAGACCTATAAAAAAGTACATATATAAAAATTAATGGGAAACGTAGACGTGAACGACCCAGTAAGACATAAGTGAATCGAAATGAGAAATGCCTACAAGGTAATATAATATGTGGGATTACAAAAATAAATGAGCCAGTGCCAAAATTTGTATGAGAATAAGCGTTTGAATGAAGTATGGCATGATTAAATAATGTGCCTTTCCATTGTCGCTTCTTACCTCGCCTGAGTGGAAAATTGCATGAAGGCATAGCAGTATATTTTAAAAGTATTATATAATATACAAAAATACACTGAAACACAATATTCAGATTATGACTCTTTTCAATTTTACTTTTTCAATATGACTTTTACTGGAATCAGTAACAGTACACAATTAAGCGGCAGGATATTATAAGTTACTCATTCGTATTCTAAAGAAATTTCATATGAAATATTTTCTGCCGAGATTTATAAAGTGAGAATTCATTGCAAGAAGGATATGGTTTTATTTATGTGCTTATTGTTATATGTAAACATTACGTCTTTTGATCTTGAAGTACAACATCGAGGCACACAAAATGATATATATATATTCCTCAGGGGTATATTGATAAAACTACACGAAATTCTATCATGCGTATTGCTGACACATGACAGAATCTCTTGAACACTGAAAGCATTTTACATGTATTATGATAGATTAAACCCTTGAGAATCATTCCAGAAAATAAAAGTTAAATGTGTATTGAACCAAATAATATAGGTAAAAACAATTAATAGAAACACACGAAAGAAGCTCACTCGTTTAAATTGAAGCTTCTTCTGAATGTAACATTACATATTATCTTTATTAGTTTTATTATACACAGGGTGCCCAGTGGCAGATTTCAATGTTTGAAAAATTGTAAAAAAAAACTACACCTCTAATATAAAGTAGGTTTATTTTAAATTTATAAAAACAAATGCGGATTTCATTTTTTAAAAACCACGTTTTCCAAATGGTGGCCATCGAGTCTGACACACTCTTCGAGTCTAGCACGCATGTTTTCAAAAACGCATTTGCAGAGCGACTGGGGTATTCTACTGACTTCGGCTCGGATATTTTCTTTAAGTTGTGTCACAGTGCTTGCTTGATTTGCTTTGTAAACAACGGATTTTAAGTATCCCCATAAGAAAAAGTCACATGGGCTTAAATGGGGAGAACTAGGTGGCCACGGTACGGTACCGTTTCGGGATATGTTTTTTTCTGGAAACAACTGCCGCACTGCATTCATGGACACATTAGCAGTGTGAGCTGTGGCCCCGTCCTGCTGGAACCATGTGTTTTGGTTGAAGGATGGACTATTCTGTAGTTCTACTCTGAAAAAATAATTTATCATCTGGGCATATCGCTCCGAATTCACAGTTACAGTTTGGCCACGTTGATTTTAAAAGAAATAAGGCCCTATGATTGCAGATGCAGACATGGCACACCAGACTGTTACTTTAGGCTTATGTAAATGCTCTTGATGCATTTGTCTTGGGTTGTGGACATCCCTGTAACGAAAGTTCTGCTTATTCACATATCCTCCACTGTGAAAGTGAGCTTCGTCACTAAAGAATATGTTGCCCATCCGGGTAGCAGTACGAAATCTCAACAACATCACCTCCGCGTAAGTTTTTCTTAATTCAAAGTCAGAATCGTGTAAATCTTGAACAATTTGAATTTTATATGGATGGAACTTGACCTTTTTTTGCATTATTACCTGTAAAGTTGATTTCGGAATTCCCAATATCGATGAACGTGTACGCAGTGATAAAGGGGGATTTTCAATGACAGAAACCATAACACGCTCGACATTTTCATCCGTCGCTACCAATGGTGTAGGTCCTGGCCTGGGCCTATTTAATGTTGATCCTGTAGCTCTGAACCTTGCTACCCATGACTGAATGAGGTTGATCGATGGTCCATCACGTAATCGACGAATACTGTTACGATTATGAAATAGACGGCGTGCTACAGACAGCGAAAATCCACTCGAAATGTACGCCTCGACGGCAAAAGCGCGGTGCTCTGCACTCCACTGTTCCATGGCTATTAAAACATCCGCACCGCTTGCGCTTCTAACGACGCACCCCGCGCCCCTCTTATGTGTTGCGTTCAGAAACTATGTTTGTTCAAACTTTTAAATCTGCCACTGGACACCTGTATTACTACTACTGTAAAATTAAAGTAATTTTGTGATTTCAAAGAAAATAATTTTTATTGGAAATATAAAGTAAAATTGTATCAAAACTACAAAATTTAATTTTGATAAATATGCTAATGTATATGAATGAATTCGATATTCAACGAATTTTCTTGTAAATTCGATCAAAAAAACAACAACTTAAAAAAAGTTTTAATACTGTTTACGAAAAATTGTTAATGTCAATTGTTAACGCCAAAATTATTAATGCTGTTTATGAGGAATTTAATATTATCAAATTTTGTTTAATAAACTTTTTCTATATGATTTAAAAATAAAACCAGTAACTGAGTATTTTTACAGTGATTATGGTCGAAAATGTGTGAAATTTGATTAAAAAATTATTTCAATAAAATCGATTTCAAAAGAAATAATTTCATTATTAAAATATTTTACAGTTTGATTCAGGGCCTGCTATTAAAACCCTCTCGATTTGCAAAAATACTAAATATATTAAATATATGTATATATTTAGTATTTTATTACTATTGCTCGTAAAATTATTAATTTTAATATTATAATTGTTAATTTAATATTGCTCGTTTACTGCCCAGAAACTTAATAATAATTCACAACAGTACTAATTACGAATATGGCAACGAGCATGGAAACCTTTCACCTAAGACCAGAAACAACACCAAAATTGGTAAGTGCAAGAACATACTGTTTCTGAATATTTCTTAAAAAAAATTGTTAAATCTCTTTACTTATTTACAGCAGACAAATTAAAAATAAATTTAATGAAAAATCATCAAATGTCATAAACAATTTATTTTATTTTTTTGGCGATTATCTTATCGTGTAAAATAGGTAATTTAATTCATGAGTGATTAATCGTGAAATTAACTATCGCTAAGCACCCTAAGTTTATTATAGACCTGCACATATTGCGAACGTATCTCCTATAAGACATCCTTTGTTAAGAAATTAAATTAGAATTGTGTAAAGTAAGAACACCTGATAATAAAGGTATACTTTTAAGAAAAAAATGATGTGCTTATTATATTATGTAAACACAACGCTATTCGGCAACGAAGTAGAACGTGATCAAAAAGTCGACGCATACAAAGATGTTCACGTTTTCTATTATATTTTTGGTGAAGATATACGAGGTTTTATTACAACCATTGTTTTTAATAGCGTCATCATTTCAGATGAGGTATAAATGGAATCCATGAAAAAACAAATACGAAAAGAAATTTAACAAAATATTATGTCAATAAACTAACATCTAGAAAAGTAAAACAGATAATTACAAAAAAAATACCTGCCAGCAACTGGTAGTAATTTACAATACTAAGATACATATTTTTAATACTAAACACATCAGACTGCCAAAATATCTGCGCACTATTGATTTTTTACAATTTTTAATAATTTATCTTCTACAGAACCGTTATCATTTGTTGTCATTATAACTTCGAACCCGTGATGTGTTGTACTGATCACAAGGTTTACGACCTTTTATGGCACGGAATATCGCGGAGACTCGGGTTTTCCGGCCGCTCGTCCTAGCGTAATGTTTATAATCGCGTAGCTAAATGTGATATGTCCGTGACGGATAGCAGTGCCACTGGGCGAGGAGCTGTGCACTATGATCGCCAACACGCCTACCCGACCTGGCAATTATAGACATTACACATCGGAGAGATCTGCATCGATCAGAATGCGGCAGGTTATTGAAGAATAACTATAAATATTTTAAACGAAATAGAGTCTTAAGCTGCACGATACGGAACTCATATTGCGTGACTTCGGTTTGCGCTACTTTTAATAGACCGGTATGAGACAACGGGACCCTAGAAGTGTTTGAAGATAATAAAAAACAATAGTAAGATATTTCAACGTAAGTATTATACACTATTTAAAGTAAGAAAACTTAGAGACTTTATTCTGAAGTAATGCTACATGGGTAAATTGTAATACACTTGTTTTTTTTTAAATCAAACCATTTTTCCTTTATTGAAAAATTGTCATAAGTCATTAACATGAAAATGCATCAACCTATAACTTATATTTCCATAAACGTAAGATATTTGGCAATAATACACGATTACTCTTCTTATCGATCGATAGTGAATTTGATTTGTCTAACTTTCCCTTTCATTTCCAAAGTTTTATAAAGGATAAAAAAAGGATATCAAAATTAATTTCAAGACCAACTTTGTTGACATTTCGTAAATCAAAATTATTGCCATTTAAAAATCTTTATTAATATATAATTATTCCCCCAAATTCTAAAGGTTATAAAAAAATTTATAATCGATATTAAAAATAAACTTGTCGGAATAATTGTTAATACGATATTTTTTCATTTGTCGTTTAGATAAATTATTATTCGCTTTTATTAAAAAAATAATATTCTTTTTAAATAATTAATAATAATTAATTGAAATAAACCATTAGCTTATTTCAAATTCAATCTTTATGGATTATTTATTATTTAATATGGCAACCTTTACACATTTCTTCAGATTAGAATATTTTTCAAAGTTTAGTTTGATATAACAGTTGATTGGTTTAATATGATTTTATTCTGTTAAATGATTTGTTATTTTTGATATCGAGTGACTAAAATTACGAATATTTTTCTTTTTCTAGTGCTGATGGAATATGGTATACTCGTAACATGCCATGTGTCATTATAATAGCCCAAATAAAGTTCTTCGAACGTCATCCCACAACTAAGTCTTGTAACGATCAATTCAATACAGGAGGATAACCCGTCATTTCTATGACATTTCCCCAACAATATCGATAAACATGGAACAAAATATGACAACTTATTTCGTAAGGAAACAAAATTCGAATACCAGACGCACAACGTAGATAATTTAAATCAAAATTATTGTTGTCAGTTGTGAAAGTGCGGTACGGGGAAGTACGGGGAAGGCACTTTACACGAAAACAGAACATAAAATTTAGGTATGTGTAAATACTAAATACATTCTAAAACAAAATTATTTGTATTTTAATTATTATGGACGGGTGCTTAAAAAAATTGGGTTTTTTAAAACGGATGAGTGACATTTTATTTTGATACTTGACAATTTGCAAAGTTTACAATAGGCGTATACGTTGCCAAACTTAAATTTAGTGTAAAGATTTTAGAAAATTTAAACTTTATTTATTTTACAAATTAGACGACTAGTTTACAAAAATACCATATTGTCAGATTACACATGATTAATGGGACAAGCGTTTGAAGTGACCTTCATATACATACTATATAAGTTATTGCGGTAGATAAAGGGTTTATTATAATATCATTGAAATATACATTCGTATCTAAAATTATAACTAATTTTGAAATCGATAAAAGCATCACTTTTCATCTAGTCTTAAAAACTATTCGCTTGCTATTATTTGTGGCTTAAAATAAGGCACGAACAATGGAAGCATAAACAGACGTTCAAGCAACATACGGATGTCAAATATGTAGACATTGCAAAGAAATTTCATGGAACTTTATTACAATATACAGTACATCTTAGAAAATGAATATTGTATCGGACCCTGATTGGGCTTCGCGATACTAATAGTTATTGCTGTGAAATGTCTGTATTGAGCATTATTACGGATGAAAATTATGATAATTTTTTTTGGTCAGGAGCTGCTGTATAGAATAAAATTTAATTAAACAAGTCGGAGTAAGAAAAATATCACCGAATATAATGCAGTATACAACGCTAGTTAGTTTTTTTTTTATAATTTTTTTTATTTTGCTTGCACACGAGTATCGGGAAGCTGGCCTATTGCTACATTTTAAAATATGTGTACGTATATTCTCTATAAGTAAAAGAAAAGCATCCTTGGATAATATTTAGAAAATTCATTATTGAATTGTTAAAAGATCACATTGAGGGTAGAAAAACAATTTGTAGAACAAGTGTACCACTCCAAGTACAGTTAAGAAATCCAGGAAAAATAAATTATAGTTTGGCAGATAACAAAAATGAAAAGGAGTATTATCTGTTCGTCTTCAAATTACTGGAAAATTCATAAAACATTTAAATGATATGATAGTGATATTCAAAATATTGATTTGTGGTGTGAATTTTAAATATATTTATACATCATATTTGTAAATAATGCAATAAATATATATGCGCATAATAATATTGACCTCGTCAAGTTACCAATAGTAATATGCTATTAAATTAACAAATCTTTTTTTAACAACAGTATCTTAAAAAATAAGTAATACTTCCTCGGTTTTTTGTTCTCGTTAATATTACAGTTTATAAAGCCAAATTTTATAAACAAATACCCGGTAAGAATCTGAGCCACGTAAAATGTCCGAAGTATCCTCAATGTATAGATATATAAGAATAGACATCATGTCGACATGCTCCAAAGGTTACTTAACAGTGCACTTTGACACACGTAATTTACGGAAAAGTACAAAAATCTAAAAAACGATGTATCTGGGGGATTGTTCTCATAAACTGCTTGTTAAATCTTATTTTCTTCAATAGAAAACCAATTCCACTCCCAATTATAGTGACTATGTTACGAGAATGATATAACAGATCTTAATTGGTTAATTTTACAAAAGTTAGTAGTAAGATACTGAATGATCAGTATATTCAAAATATCATCATAGTTTGCTCTTTCGAATTGTGGCCGAATTTCCAATAAAAAAACATTTCTTTCATTTTAAATTACGTTATAGTTATAAAAAAGTAATAAATTCTCAAGACAAAAGCATAATTTAAGAGAATATGTCCTTATGACCTGAAATAAACATAACGTCATTTAGCTTTGACGAAAAACACAATAACAAAAGTCGAATCTTCCGAAATGATATGTCACTCAGCGGAACATTAATTAAGACGTATGTGATTCTAGAACAAGAATTCCTGAAAAAAGGAAAAGCAATGTGAATAAAATATTTATATGAACTTTGAGAAACCATTGTGGGAAAATTTAAGTGACATAAAAGTATGTGCTGAAAGTAATTAATTATATGAAAGCATGTTACAAGATTAATTAACAACAACGTTATTTGAAAAATATGGGTACAAAGTGTTTCGTTTCAATCAAAGGCTTTCTTTCTAAACATATTTCCTTATCCAATCGATTTAATCATAAATTTTTTTTTCAAGGACCCAAACGTCAATTTAATTAAACATATGAGTTACTTATAATTTATATCTAAAGTATACAATTTTTTTAAAGCGTTAGTACATATTCTCAGTTTAAAATAAGATAGAAACAAACAAATTAACGTTTTGAAATCGAATGGAAACATCATAATTAATTGTGATAAATATAGTTAGCATTACGTTTTGCTAATAAAATATTTGTATCAACCAGTACACATACTAATCAAAATTGTCGTCAATCGTACACTTCGACACAAAATGAATTAAACTAGTATAATTAAAAGTAATGAAAACCTTTTCATTACTTTCAATAGTCTTGAACTGTTCACGTGCCGTGAAATACTCGTTGGATACTATACTTATTTTGTACTTAACGATATAACGAATATATATATATATATATATATATATATATATATATATATATATATATATATATACATATATATACACATAATTTTAAAAGTAACGAAGGGTAGGTTATTTTCTGCCTTATTTACTAACAACTATATTACTCAAATTTCAACCCCGTCGAATTCCAAACCAATATTAAAAGAGAAATTAAGATAATATTTAAAAAAAATTAATATTTATATGCCAATAAATAGAGTTTCTTAGACATTATATTTATGAAACGTAATACTAAATCTATACGTAAGTATAAAGAGAAATAAAAATAGTGCTTTCATCAAGCTGACTGTTCAAAACAACCACTTAAACGTTACACATCATAAATAAATAAAAACCTTTTCGGAACATCAACTTCCCAAGGCGACTGAATAAGAAAATTCTTTATCTTTAAGAGACTGTTGATTTTCTCCATAATCATAACTAAATTGACAATTCTACTCTCACAGGTAAAAAGATTTTTCTTAAGTGAATCTAAAAGAAAACATTTTGAATGATAATGGAAAAAAAGTTGAAATAACAGCGAATGATTTTAATAAAAAAAAAAGATTATTTTGAATGCCTCTTATTTATGTTTGACTTCAAATATACTTCAACCCATTATGTGAGTCAAAATAAACACAGTACTTTATGTGAAATTCAATGGAAAGCTGAATCAACAAGTGTATCATATTAGATAGATAAGAAAGTTATATGCGTAATATGCCAAAATCTCAGTGCCGAGAAATGTCTACGATGCCGAATTATGGTGAATTTTCTGAAATAAGTTAAGGAGAATTAAAAAAAGCTATAACAATCATTAAAATAAACTAAATCATCGATAACCTTCTAAATCTACGCCGCCAAAGTAATATTTCTTTATAATAAAATTACATAAAAATTAACAGACTTAGATAGCGTTCAGACGGAATTCATGTTTTACATGCAAGAGAAACAAATTTATATTTTAGCTGTAAAAAAGAACATAGATTGATATTTGACGAATCAGTCGTATTTTTATGAAGATGATGCCGAATACATTTACTCAACTAAAGATATGAAAACCAAATTTTAAAAAAGCTTATTAATTTTTATGCAAAAAGTAAACATATATTTATTTTTTAAACATCCGATGACATTAGATAAAACAATATCTTTTAACTAACAGTTAAATACCAGTTTATACTCCTACATCTAATAGTCTCCCGAAATTGCCGTCTATTCCTTAAGGTTTCAAATACATACATTTTTTAAAATTTTACACCATCGCATAATCTATTATTTTTGGTGCTAATTTCAATATTAAGAAACCCAGAGGTTACCTCTTTGTTACTTTAATGAAGTAAAGATTGCGGAATGAAAACGATTTGTCATTTGAATCGCGGTACTCACGATTCTAGTGTAAGATGTTTTTTATGAGAAATACAGCAACAGAATCATTTAATCTTCCTAAAAAAGGTTGTATTTTTACTGTTTAGTTAAGTGTAAGTCCCAGGATTAAAATAGTCCTATGTGCTAGTCCGTACTTTATCCCGTAAGTGCAAAAAATTTGGGTATGAAAAATTCCAAGTACCAAACAAAAATCCTATCGCATTCAATATGATAGCTAGGATTATATTTCGAGACTGTAGATATTAGTCAATTCTGCAAGGTATTTATTCTTAATTTTTTAGGCATAGACTTTTTTCTTCGTATTCATTCATTGGGATATCGGGTGATTTAATATAATAAAGTAATTAGAAAATCAAACAAATATAAAGAAGTTACAGAGAAACAGAATGCTAAATCTGTTTAGAAGATGCTCTGAATTCGGCACAATTAAAATTTTGGGTACGTTTTATGGCAAAATTTTAAATCCTACAAGTAAATATTGCCTTTACCAAATTCCAGTGTTTCCCATACATCAAACAGAGCTCCACATTAATTCACTCTAAAGGAAAGCTGTCATTTTCGGAATACTTAGAAAATATTTCTTATTATATATTCATAGATCATAATCCCAAAACGTACATAAGACCAATGAAACTCTCTGTAGACGTTATCTTCAAAATTAGCTCTTGCTGAGTAATCACTTATTTATGAAAAGGGTATCGACTCGGTGAGATTTTCTTATTCGCGTTTAAACGTGGAACAGCGCGGATGCCTTCGGCTTCAAGCAAAGGTGAGTATGTTATGACGAAGGGAGAATATTTTTTCCGAGTGATTACGGAAGCTTACCTTATGGAAATATTACCTTTTAAGTCAAGTAATAATACCTAAAATATTTCACTAAGGATTTAATTAAAGCATAGTGTACCTAAATGTATTTTAACATATCGATGAAAAGATATTTCAGAGATTTTGCTACATTTAATATCGTAATGGTTTTCGTTCTTTACTTAAATTTAAAGTAGAAGTTTTAGTATTGTTCACATATAATATCCTGGTTTTCAAATTGTGCAAATACCAATTGATTCGAACGAAATAACTCTTTAATGTGAAATAATAACTTTTAGAACTGTTTATAAAATTACATTTCACTCTTTTTAAACTTTTTCTTTAATACATTAAACGAGTGATAGTCAAATTATTGAATAATACAGATTTTTTAAATTTGTTTTGAAAAATAAAAGGGGTTTTATCCACCAAAACTATTTAATTGGGTTCCTAGTTTAGAAGTGTCAAAAGAAAATACTCGTAAGACCAAACATTTAATCTATATTTTATCAACCACGAAAAGAACTGCACTAGGCTTGTCAGAGAAGAATCTTGATGAGTGTTATAGATGTATTTATCATGAAATACCTTCGTTACTTTACCTAAGCCTATATTACAACGAATAAAAATTTGACGAATTGATTTGAGGTTCATAATGGAATCAAACAGTTCTTCAGTTTCATGACTTATATATATATATATATATATATATATATATATATATATATATATATATACATATATATAATTATTGTTTTCGGAAATGACATATATAAATATGAATGTTTACAATAGTAAAATTACGGTTGTTACGAAAAGTTAAAGCAGCACAATACATAATATTTTTTTTGCTAATAAAATGGATATAGGACAAATAAATGAGTTTAGGCATTTAAGAATATTCTTATCAAGAAATAAAATTGAGAAGAAAATATGAAACAATGAAACATTTTAACAAAAAATTTGCTTAACTTTAAATAATTACTGAAAAACAAGTACAATGAAAAGTGTAAAACAACTATTTTAGTTGTATTAATTCAAAGGGTCCTAAAATATAGTTTCCAGGCATGAAAAAATTTATAAAATGTTGCTTCTCTTAGAATTTTTAGAGTCAGTGCCGAGTCGAATGTTGCGTTCATCTATATGTGTTGGGTGCGCATGTATGCAATTGAGAGATGGAGGGGCGACAGTACTTAATAATAATCTAATCAGCAATTTATTAGCTGCTGTGTAACCAACAATCAAAAGCGAGATCTATTATTGCGACTTTTCCAAATTAAATTTCTACTGACTTACAAGTTCTTAATTGGTATTTAAAAAACAAAAAAATTAAATCTACAATCTATTGTAAATATGTTATTTGATGTATTTTATTTATTTCTGAAGTATTCAAAATGTTTCTCATAAAATAATTTCCTTTTTATGTTTTCTAAATATATTTTTGTTTCATTTTTCTTTCTGTAAATTTATCGCGAAAATTTTGTAAAATCTTTCTCACCTGCCCTCTTACCTACTAATATTTTAGTTGCTTCATGCCTTTGTAAATAGCTCCACATAAATACCTACCTATTTATTTTGTTGCTTTTTTCTAATAAACGAACTCACACTCTGGCTTTCGTGTCACCAGTTTTCAATTGCACCAACAGATCATCGCCACTCTTTGTGACTAAACGACTCGTCAAGACAAATTAAACAAGTCCAAACTCTAAAATGGAATTAATTCTAAAGATTAAGTAGTACTGTCAATATCTTTCCGTTTAATCATCAAATCCTGGTCTTTACTTGTAACCAAAGGACTTATAAGGATAAGTGAAACGAACCCAAATACGATGCATATCCTCTTCGCCATTAAACAGTTCTTGTCACAAGATCTAGCTCCACCCTCAGACGTTGGCCACCATTTATAACCAAAGAACTCGTCAAGAAAATCAAAAGACTGCCAACATGATAAATCTACTCCCCGCTATAGAGCAGTTCCTGTCATCAGTTTTACGTTCATCATCATATACTTATCACCATAAATGTACCCGTCGAGACAAGTTAAATGAGCCCAAATCCAATGAACCTACTACTTACAAGAGGAGATTTGTTATCATCTTCCCGTTCTATCGCATGGCCCTGAACTCCACATGTAATTAAAGTATTTGTAACAATATGTCAAATGACTTTAGACTCTGTACCAATATTCTCTTGTACTCTCATTCATTAAGAGTACATCTCATTCATCAGATAACCTAGGAGTGGTAAAAACCTCTCTGCAATCATTTTTTTCAAACAAAGAAATAATAATGAAAACTAGTCACGTTCCCTAGTTAGATATGTACATAATATAATATACACATTCATACACGTCAAATTAAGAACTCCATTTTTCAAGTTGGTTAAAAAGTATATGTGATGTACGTAATGACATTCATCGTTACGAAAGAATTTGAATACTAAAGCACGTTAAATGAATATAATTTTTGGTAAAAATTATTAAGTGTTTGACAATACAAAAGAAGATTAACTCCAAATGTGAAAGGTGACAATGAAATGAGAGCAATGCAAAAATTCAGCAAAATTATTTACGCCATACAATTTAACATTGTTTTCGTTTATCTTGTTCACAAATTGGTAATATATATTACTACGTAAGTAATTTTTTTAACTACGACTAGATTTATTTAATTTTGAATATTTTTAAAATTATATATCAATTTTAGATGTTGCTGGAGTTAAATAATATTTTATTTCTTTAATTTACTAGTAAGTAACTTTTGGGTTTACCCAGACAAGATAAGGTCAAGTCGCCACTAGAAAAATTTATTATTAAATTTACAATTTTACAAGTAATGGCTGAATGTATTTTAAAACGCCAAAATATCCATTTTTCTAACTTTTCGAACAAAATATTTATGAAGGAACTACTTATTCACATGAATGATTTGTATATATTTTAACGTTTATTGAATTTTAAAATTTGTTAATATCTATTTAATTTAATAATACTATAATTTTAAAAGTAAATAAGCAAGTCAAATGAACTTAAGTGAATTGGTAAAATGATATTCATTTTTCGAAGTGAAATTTCTTTAGGTGAGAGTAAAATGTGAAGGTCGAATCGTTCTTCATCAACATTTTTAGGGCGTTTTTGTAACGTTTGTGACGTCAGAATGTCACAAATTTATCGTAAGAAGGACGAAAAACTGATATTTATCTAACAACCGGGAGATTTAGATGAACACGACGAAATAAGAAGATAAATCTACGCATGCTCGAAGACAAACATAAATGGCGCTCACTACACTAATAGCAGTATCAGCTGTTTGTAAGTCGTGTGTCAAAAGTAAACTGCCAAAATTTTGCAGGAAAATAGACCAACAATGGCGCTCACAGTTGCTATAAGCTTTTTTGTACGTTACGTATGTTAAAAGTAAATTGTTAAAATATTGCGCGATAACAAACAAAAATGACACTCACTACTGCTATTGGCTCTTTTGGATGTTACGTTTGTCAAAATAAGCTTCCAAAATGTTGTCGATTTGTTTAAAAATTCATGTTTTATTTGTTACCAATTTTGCATGTATTTCATCTGTTAAAAAAATAACAACCAATGTACTTAATTTATTTATAAATCCACAATGAACCCGTTCATGTAGTTGTCGTAAATATAATTTACAACGAGAAAGGTGCATGTGACGATGTATCCAAAAAAACTATGTATAAAATGCGTAGTATCAAAACGCGGCTGTCAGTGCAATTTAAGATACAGCTCTAAACGGTCGTGTAGTTTACATGTGACAACATTGCTTAAAATGCCGGCTTATGCTATTCTCACCTGCAGATATTAACAGAAGCGCGCCATTTTCATGGGTGTTGTTACCTCTTAAAAAATTGTTTACCTAAATTAAAACAACTTACATTTGATAATGAAAAATGTAAACTTTAATTAATTAAAACATACGGATTTGGGAGATGACGTTGGGAAATTTGGTGTAATATTTGAAATTTCCGTTACGTATTCCATTTTAGAATATTTTTGCTATTGGATATACAATGTCCGGAAATTAAACGTCTCGTATTTAAAAAAGTCGCTGTGTGAGTTGTACTTGGCCTACTGATATGATGGGGATATTGTTTGAAAGCAGTGTACATGTCATTTTCAGAGTGCATAATGGTCGGTGAGTATCGTGCGTTCGTTTTATAGGAATTTATACGTAATGTTGGTTCTGTGATTAATACTCAGCCTGCGTTTCGTATTTGATTCGAACTTCGCCGACATGATCGTGTTCCTGATAGGAAAACAATTCAAGTTTGGATAACAAACTTTAGATAAACAGGTTTAGCTTTGGAAAAAAACCTACTGGTCGACCTCGAACTGCAACAACTCCGGAAAATGGGTCGCGTGTGAGAACGTCTGTGCAATAATCCCCAAGGCGTTCAGCACTTAAACATTCCGCTGCCCTGTGATTGTCTGATCGCAGTGTAAGAAGAATTCTGTATAGATAACTTCATATGCAGCCTTTCAAAATGATGATTACCCAGGAATTTAGTGATAGATACTGTATGTGCGGAAATTCTTCGGAACAATCCCCCTGGCCTTTGTTTATTTCGTTGGATGAGGCTCACTTCTACTTGTCAGGCACTGTAAACAAACAGAATATTTGCTACTGGGCTGCAGAGAACCCTCGGGAACTTCATCAACGTCCACAACACAGCCCTTATGTGACAGTTTGGAGCACCGTTGCTGAATTTGGTGTATGGGGGCCGTATTTTTGGGAAGACGACCTAAGGGTAACGGTTAATTCAGATCGTTACTGTCACATGGTAGAAACCTTTCTCCAACCTAAGTTAAACCAGTTTGTTGTAGACCATGAATAGCAAGAAGTCTGGTTTCAGCAAGACGGACCTCAGACTTCTCGGCGTTCTATGGAAATGTTGAGGAGGTTGTTTCCTGGAAATCTTGTTTCTTTGCGATGGACATCACCTGGACCCTAAGGTCGCTTGATTTTGTCATTCTTTTTCTTTGGGGGCATTTAAAGGCTCAAATGTACAAACATCGTCCCGCAACTCTGCAAGCACTTCAGGAGGCAATCATCCAGTTAGTGGTAGCCATTCCAAACTTCCAAGAAAGACTTCGCCATTTTGTCAACAATGAGGGACGTCATTTATCGGATATAATTTTTAAAGGAAGTGATGAATGGAATAGTATTTATTGTTTACAAATAAAAGTATTTTTTTCTGTATCTTTCTCAGTTTTCTTAACTACTTTTTAAAACTAGGGAGGTTTTTTGCCTGATCCTGTATAATCATTGTATTTTGGATTAGGGAAACGCATGAAAAAAATAAATGTTACAATCAGTCATTTTTGGCGTCTTTAAATTCCTGAAAATGCAAACGGATATTATTTAAAATAAGTAGAAATTTGATCAAGACATTGAATGTCAATTAATAGAACACAATTTTTCTTCCCATTTCGATGATTTTTTTAGTGAGGGACCAATTATTTTAAAATGTTTATAGCAGGCTTTTTAATCTCTTTTTTACTTTAAGATACAATGCTAATTGCTTCCTTTTTATATTAAAAGAAACAAAAAATAATTGGCAAAGTACCATCATAATATTATATATTAATGTGTACACACTCTTATGCATACACGCACGCGCACACACAGGTACACACACACGCGCACATGCGTACGTACGCTCCAGCATACCCACGCGCTCGCGCGCACACACACACACACATATTTAATGACAATGTATGTTAATACTCATCTTAATTAATAAAATGGGAAAATGTGACAAAGTGTTTAGTAATTGTAACCAAATTTCTTCGGCTATTGGTTGTGGTCGGAAATTTTAGAAATGTAACATGGGGTCCATAATAATACTTAATATAAGTCAAACAATGCACTACATAAATCTATGTATCGACGTAAGCAGATGTATTTATGTGCATCGATTTCCTAGAGTTGGTGGGTAGGATTATTCTGCTGGTACTATGTGCGTAGGGTGAGGCGCTAGTAGAAGAAACGCGGTGGAGGGGGATACGATTTTTGGCTTCAGGGAGCTGCCAAGATGTATGTACGTATACACTTTCTGGATTACTCTATATTCTAAGTTTACAACATTTACAGCAGGAGTAATACAGCTGCATTTAGCAGTATTCTTGTATGGGCATAGTGGGTATTTTTTCTCTTGTTTAATGGCTTACTTAACGTGGTTAATAGGGATACTTCATTTATATCATAGACTAATTTAATTGCCCATGCAAATTTATTGAAAATTTTATTTTTATATTATATATTTACACACATACATACACGTATACGCTCGCGCGCACACACATACACACATACATACATATACATTTATTTGTACATTTATATTACAAAAAATTAAACGGGTCAACTGACCAATCTTTTGATTACTTGAATTACATAAATTATTTTAATGATATCTGAGGAATATGTGTATAATAAATTAAATTTAATTATTGCATATTTCTCAGCGCTCAAAAATTGTTTTTTAAGTCTTTCAAAATATTTTTTCTCTTTCTTTCTCTCGCTGTCTCTCTCTCACTCTCCCGTTTTACACCTTACTATATACAAAGTGTAAAAGAAGTCTCGCGTCTTTCACGTGCACTGAGTTACACGCGATAATAAATTGTTAAACGGAATTTCAGCAATTATCACACCAGTGGATCTTATATGTAACTAAACAATTTTGGTTTTAAATACAAAAGAGATGTTAATACTGTACGTGGAAACTGACAATATACATGAAAGAAGATAGTATACACAAAGGTTTAAGCTAACGATGAGAACATGTACCTCGTATTTCAGGATAATCGAAGGACAGGATCCGTATAAATTTTGAGCGAAGATGTTACCACTTTCGGTTTCAGGAAAAAAAATTGCTTCAACTGTCATTATTTCAAGTTCGACTTGTGCTCCGTTTGATATTAGCATTTAAAATTGAAATTGAGCCTTAGCTGATATTCTACAAATGGTTTTTATAAATTTTCAAAAAAACGAAACAATATAAAACAATCGTTGTCTTAATGATAATTTGTTACTAGAAGTGTTATGAAAATTTAACGAAAATTGTTAGAACCGCTTATGAAAAAGTCAAAATTATTTAATTCTCTTCTGTAAACTTCCTTAACATGAATTTCAATTCAAATCATGAACCACATATCTGTTATATTTATAACGAATATATAATGTGTACAATTTACTTTAAATATTATTACAACCATTTTAATGTAACTCAATTCAATCATTACTTATTAAAAATTTCGTCATTAAATTTAGCATTCGTAGTATAATTGTGGATCTGCTATTATGAGCCGCTCCTCCAAATAAACGGAACATATCTATAACATAACATATATATATATATATATATATATATATATATATATATATATATATATATATACATACATATATATATATATATATATATATATACATATATATATATATATATATATATATATACATTTAACTGTAAATTATGCCGATTCTTAAGTGCTATACTACTCGTATAATTTATTCTCCATATTTATTACTTTCCACGTAGCTATTTTTATTTTCATTGTAAAAATTAAATATTAGAATAGTTTCTTAATATCATGCACCCAATATAGAGTAATGTATATCAGAATACAAATATTGGATTATTGTCAAATATTTCATTTTAGGTAGATGCAATTTGAAATACAAAATTTACTTTTTCTTTAACCTCCGTTAATCCAATTTCAAAGCTTTAAAACGCGAATATCGATCTAACTTATTATTTTTCTCTTGAAATATCCGGTATAAAGTCGTCTTACATTAAATCTCTTACAACAATTTTTAATACAGCCTGTGTAAAACTCAGTTGTTGTAATCATAGTAGAACCTAAGCGATATGAGTATTACCGTACAACCACCATATAATATCATCATCATCATCATCATCATATATATTAATACGCTAAGGTTAAGATGTTACACTCCCTTTTTAGAAAAAACCTCACAACTAATCCACATAAATTATATATCATTTTATAGATAATTGCTTGCTCTACCGGCATCCACAACTAAAAAATTTATTATTGCTATTGTTTTTGCAAATTAATTAATTATTAAAATTATATACACAAAACAGCAATGCTGCCATCTAACGGCTCAACGTCAATATGATTGACGGTCGGTAAAATTTTTGTTTAATTTCAAATCCACTCACGTATAAATAAAGTGGCGCTTTAGCTCAATGCTTTTGATACTTGCGCCTCTATATGTCAATTTTAGTAAAATATTTATTTGATCTGTCATCTGAGCTTCATAATGGAATAAATAATGCGAAGACTTTGCACGGGTCACGCTAGTACGTTAATAATAGCAAGATTGCAAGTTTATAGAGATAGAAATTATAGAGTTCTTATTATTTTTCTTTGTACAAATATGGCAATAAAAAAAAGTTCGCTCGATTCCCATTGTGTGTTATATCAAAAAGTATCATGGATACATTTCAGCCAATAGGTAGAATAATAAAATTAATAAATCCATCACGTGTTGTTTAAAGCTCTAGTTACTTGGAAAGGAAAAACGTATTCATATACAATGTAACATCACAAATAAATTTATAAAAATAATATTTTTTTTAATTACTGTCTACATTGACTAATTGTTTAATGTTGGTATTGACAACTGACGTTACAAAAACTCATTGCGTAAACGGACCTAAACGCTTTTACACATGAAATACTCACTACTAGTTAAATATCTATCCAATGTCATTACTATCAAATAGTAATGGCTTTGGGTGACACAAATAAAGAGTAAACAATTTTTATTACATATTGAACATTTGGGTGATGGATTGACTGAGTTTAGGCGACTATTGTGATACGAGAATAAAAAGTTCAACGAAACCTTTGAAACCAACTGTGCGTCAATTATTCAAACCTAAAATATTAAATAGAACATAATCAAATATTAATAATTTAACCTTATTTAAAATACAGCATTAACATTAACTTCCCAACGTAACCTCTGAGATTAACTTGATGTGAACGAGCAACTTGTCAAATTATCAATTTTTTTAAAATGAGAAAGTGTGTAAAAATAAAATATAGTATTTCCCATAGCGACAATTACATGCATTTTCCAAAGTGTGATGGTTTTAAAATTGTTTCGTGGAACGAGAGATGACTCCTGGAAATTGGGCACATTTATCTTACGATCACATTGATCAGAACGGAATGTCAGTTCTTCATCAAAGAAAACTTCGAGATTTCTAACAAAAGACTTACGTTGTAGGGTGGAACTGCTCAACACATACTTAAATAATAGATTATTTTTTAAAATAGTGAAGGAGATAAGAAAGCACACGAGTGCAATATCGACAACGATATTCAGAAACATCCTATTAGAAGCACATCACTCGGCTATCGTAAATATATTTTCTTGTAAATTTACGTCGTTTTCTCGAGGCACCCTGTTTCCAACGTAACTGAATAAGGAAACGATATTGTTGAGAAGCTGTTGATGTTTTTAGTATTCATAATTAAATGGAAAATTATATGTTCGCAGGTAATGAATTTTTTTTATCGATACAATATAAACTTTTCTGCGTTATAGTGGCAAAAAGATAAAATAAAGTAGAGTGAAGAGTTTTATTACTATACTCTCATTTATATTTGATTGAAATACACTCATATGAACTAAGATGTATACGGTATTTCGTGTGAAATTTAATGCGAAAGTTGGAAAAGGACATACAAGAAATGAAATTTGTGATAAAAAGTATCAAAATATAAGACATATCAAACAATAACTCTATCAATAACTGAGAAGCGTAATACATATACTCACTCATTCCTATCCATCTGCCTTTGCCTTTTTTTGGACTGGCCTCGGCATATCAGATAATAACTGTAGGTATATTCTAACGTTTTATTGAGGAAATTTAATTACGTAATATCTAAAGCACATAATCTGATTTCTAAAGATTATATATAATTAAAACTATTATTTATAATTGCACATACCTATAGCATTATATAGTATATATATATAAATATATATATATATATTTTTTTTTTTTTTTTTTCTTTTTTTATTTTTTTATTTCTTTTTTTAAATTTTTTTTTTCAATAAAAAAAATATCGCATATAATTATAATTTATATGGGTGTTGAAATACCAGGGGAAAAAAATTGCAAAATATTGGCCAAAAAATCTTCAATATTTAGATAATACTTCACTGGCGAACCATTATGTTCATATGCGACTATCTGAACATTTCTTTAATATTTTATACAAGATTCTTACTGAAAATAAAACATGAACGTACGTAGTTTTGTTCTGAAAGAAGTACATATAAATAACAAATTCGTAGCCTTGAGAAATCTCTGAGCTTATGAATTAAAAGGCACAGAAAAAGAAGAAAGCTATGAGAATCGATGTCAATTATTTGGTCGTACACTTGACAAATTGACGTCGCCATTTTTGAGATTTTTTTAAAACAAAATGTCAAAAGTTATAGAAGTAATCATTCAAAGAGAATATATATATTTTTAAATAATAATTTAAAAAATTGTTAATAAATACGGCGTAGAAGAAAAGTACATAGCTTGATATTTAATGTGATCAGTACATATTTATATTTCTTATTAATACAACGATCTAAAAACCCAAACCAATCAAGGCATAGATGAATTTAAATAAAGAAAATTGCCAAAGATCTGCTTACTGTGATATTGACTCTGGCAACAAGAAACAATTGGTTTAAAAAAAACTCTAAGTCACACGAACAATCAAAATTTATATAATTTTTTTCAATGACATTAAAATTTGCTTGTACTAAATCAATATAAAATCACTCAGTGTTTCATAACTTTAATTTTCTGCCTAAAGAAAATCTGTTTTAGTCCCACGATATTAATTACAACATTCTCTCTAAACTAATAAGGAAATGTGACTTTCATAAACACTAAATTACAAATTATCTTCCAAGATTTGCCTTCTGTGACGTGAAAAAGACTTATTATAAATTTTCAATTCGAAGACATGTTCGGTTTGAAACTTCGGAGAATCACACGTGGTTAATTTATTTATAATTTTGTCGCTAATTTCGATTCTTACATCATACACAATTGTAATATTAAATTTTTCTTTATACATTGTGTCACAATGTTTTATCAAGTTTCGACTAATTTGAATGTTCGGAAAATTATTTGGATATATCTATTGACCATATCACCTGGGAAATATGGATAAAATATTTTATAGAGAAAAATAAACAGGAAAAAGACATGAAAGAACAAATGAAATATTTGTATATCGAAATGAGGAATACCTAAAAGATATTACCATATACAAAGTCGTAAAAATAAATAAGCGTCTCAAAAAATCTGCCTCTTAGTGGACTATTTCAATGAGGTATGACTTAATTAAAAATTCTATTATCATATGAAACAAAAAACATCATATGAAATACTTTGCGTCAAAGTTTTAAATTCGTAAGAGTAAAATGAGAATACATTGCAAATAGAATGTGTATTTGAAACAAAATTTGGGTGTTTATTACGTTTTGTAAATATTAGTTCCTTGACGTAACTTTGACGTAAAACCTAATAACGAGAGTCGAGGCGTACCTACGAAGTGATGCTTATTCCTCGATAGAATATTAATGAAGTCGTATGAGATTATGCCGTGAGTAGTACTGGCAACCGTAAAAGCAATTTACACATAAAATGAATAAAATGTTTAAAAATCGTTATGGAAAATGTTGGAGAGATATATATCAAACATGAGTATGTAAAATCAAATCGGCAAAGTCCGATTCCTCCAATAATAGACTGGCCCGTGTAGTATCATGGCCACCATTGTTAACATCAGCTCGTAGTTTTTATGTCGTGCACTTGGATGACTATCAAATTATTGAGGAAAAATGAGTTGTAAAGCCTGAATTAGTTAAAAAGAAGTCAAAGCTCCAGAGCAATGGAAAACTAAAAAAGGTAGGATTTGTAACTTAACCATGATAATTTTGCATTGTTTTGAATAGGGTCATAGTCACAAGAATTTCGTAAGCTTCGTAATCAAGGTCGGACTTAGGTATGTCCCTTTAGATTGTTATATATTTTAAAATGTAAATACGTGAAAACTTCTGATCTTGCTAAAACTTTACAGATTGGCATTAGAATAAACATTATTTTTAGTGAGGCTAGTGTGAGGGTTTCCCTCATGTATTATTTGGCTACTTTTTGCGATAAAATCGAATAACCCGGGTGAACCTTTGTACCCATTGGCTACTTATTCGCAATAAAATCGAATAACCCAGGTGGACCTTTGTATACCGACGTTTTCGTCTTCTATTTCAAATTTCTCTGTTTTTAGGTACTCTGCAAAAACTTTGCCAGAAAAACCAAAGTATCAGCACCACAAAAATAGTGTAAACAAACGAGAAAACTTAACGTCAAATGAGATATTTTACTTTCACAAAAAGTAAGTAAAGTTAAGTAAAAAGTAGTAAGTTTTTACAATACATACCCTTGACCCCGTGTTAAAAGAAAACTCCCAAGAAATAATACATGAAATGGACGCGCATTTTCAAAGCAGTATTTT
This sequence comes from Druceiella hillmani, assembly GCA_039881145.1. Lineage (NCBI taxonomy): Eukaryota > Metazoa > Arthropoda > Insecta > Lepidoptera > Hepialidae > Druceiella > Druceiella hillmani. The sequence continues at coordinate 27,111,824 of JAYKKI010000004.1, forward strand.
ATTACTAAGCATAAAACTAACCAAAAAGTTCGTGTGTGCCTCGCTGCATTTTATGCCATTTTAAAATGTAAAAAATGCCGTATTAAATGCATTTATAATCGATATGCCGTTACAAGAAAAACTGTATCAAAAATACGAGGAGAAAATCCAAATTATCATGCTTTTCAGTATAAGAAAGAAGCTACACAGAAATGCATAATGAAATTTCGTCCATTAGATAGCGATTATTGCTGGTGCAAAATTATGTTAATAATTTACCTTGAGTCTATTCTAAATTTCCACAGACTATACCAAATGTATGAAAAAGAGTCCCTGCCGGGATATTGAGTAATCAAAAGTTTCTTCAGAAAGGTATTCAATACCTCTTTCAACATTGGGTTTGGCTCTCCGCGCCAAGACGTGTGGTCAGATTATTTTTAGTTATTAAAAAAGTTGAAAATACAGCAAAATGAAATTAAAAAACAGAACCTCCATATTCAGTACAGGATACATAAAATTAGAGCAAAATGATTTTTCTATAAATTAAAGGAAAGAAATCCGGTAATACTTATTTGGTATTTCGATTGTCAAAAAATTAAGTATTAAGGTGGCTTACCAGTCAGTTTATTATTCAGGACAATTATATAACTTTATGATTTTTGAGGAAAACTCTCACGCTAGCCTCATTAAAGATAATGTTTTTTCCTACATATGGACAGAAGACATGGCATCCAAAGGTGCCGATGAAATATCATCTGGCTTATAATTATTATTAGATTAAATGTTGATGGCAAAAAGAAGATAAGCCTCATTGCTGGCGGTTGCGCAGGCCAAAATAAAAATATGACACTACACGGAATGGTTGCTAAGTGGCTACATGATACACTCTGTAATATACAAGAAGTGGAGATTGTATTTTTGTCAATGGACTTTATTACACCCACAGTTACGCTTTCCTCGTCTTGTTTTTCACAGGACAGCTTTATTCCACCCAACCAGGAATTCACGTCAGTCAAAAAAAAAATACAGCGGTTAGAGACAATATCTAATCCTCAGACCTATATTGATATTATGGCGACTAATACTACCATTCGAAGTTTAGTAACCGAAATACCTATTTTTTACTGCAGGACTGCATGCAAAGATGTACAATCCGTGCTGGTTTGCTTAACTGGAAATGCAATGTTTGTGTACTGGAAAGCACATAAACATTACACTTCCAGATAAGCAAAACGGCGCGGATTGAGTTAACAAAAACAGAACGGCAAAAAATTATAGCCCTCGCATAAGTTTCATACAGAAATTGTATATATGACCGAATAGTAATTGTATAAAAAAAACGTATACGTTGTATAAACTAAACGTAGGAAAAATATTTCCGGTATTCAACCACACATATTAAACACACGCTTTAATGCTTAAACTGGGAAAAGAAACGACGTTAAAAACTTATAGAAAAATATTTCGCGAAGTCTGTAGTGATTTACCTAATTTAGAATATTGCAAAAATGAAAATTTACCACAACAAGAGGATGATGATTCAATTTTAGTAAACGATGATCCTGAATACCTAATAACAGAAATCTTGAACTTTTTATAATGAAACTGGCTAAAACATGCTTTCCTTTATGATTTTCTAAGGTACTAATTCTAAGTTAATAATTTTATGACTTACCGAGTATTACCTAGTCGATTCAAATTTATCATCTTCAAGGGCAGAACAGCGAGGGAGACATTTATGATATTGGGTGTGTCCAAGATCGTTATGCGGGGCCAGGATATATATTTAGGCATAGACTTTGATTTGAGGTGGAACTTCATACCGCAGTCGCAGTGTATCAAAACGGAGGTCGCGATGGTCTTTAATACCATGAATTAGCTTGCCAGGGTGTGCTTATGGGTCTGAGCAAACTTTGTGTAGTTTTTGTAAGATGGATGCGTTACCATTATCTATGGATGCGATTAAAATTCGGTGGAAATATTATTCAATCTATTCTTAAAGCTTCAATCGCACACGTCAGTACTGGAAACTTAAAATATGATTTTGTATTAATTAAATCTTGTATCATTTTATTTAAATATTTTTCAACTTATACTTCTTCTGGCAAGAAAAAATTATGAGAATGAAATTTTACGATGCGCTCGCACGATGTAACAAAAATCAACAAGATGAAGTTGCTCACTAAACATATATTTACAGGCGCGTAGCGAGTGTTATTATATATATACATATATATATATATATATATATATACATATATATATATATGTATATATATATATATATATATATATATATATATGATAGTTTTTGAGATATTTGTAAATTCACAACATGTGTTTTATATTCACACAAATCTAAGTTTTATCTTTGCCTTTAAATAGCAATTTTAGTAATTGAAATTTAATAGTGGTCTATATAATAAAAATATATTTATTTAATATTTTTTTTACTACAATCCTTTAATGATTCATATTTAAAAACGAATCGGTAATTGTACAAATGTTCAACACACTTTTCGATTACATACTATTAAAAAATTAAAATATATGAAATTATTATAAGTTATAAGTAAATGAAAAAAAAGTGAAACAAAAAAGCAGTTAAGGGTTAAAAAAATGGATAATCACACAAAATATAACCTAAACTTTTCTAAAACGCAAAAAGGTGCAATAATATTTTTTTTTGGTCTTAAGAGTTTTAAAAATTTCACGTGCCGTGAAATGAGCGGTAGGTGCTCAGGTATGTTGATTTGTACTTAGTAATATTCCAAATATTCATGTAAAAAGTTTAAAAGTGGGAAGCATATATTACTTACTGCCTAAGTTACTAAAAACTGCATTTTTCAAAAATTTGATAAAAATACAACAAATAATACAAGGGAAAATAAATGTTAAAAAATACTTTATTGTTTTCATGCAACTAACTAAAGTTTCTGAGGCATAGTATTCATGAAAAATAATATTAAATATTTATATTAGTAATTCTTTTTCTATATATAATTCTTTTTCTATATCTATAATAAGATAAAAATTATAATTATTCCTTTATCAAGCGGTCTGTTGAAAACAGCTATCTAACCCTTATCAATTATGAATGAATTAAAGTCTCCTCGAGACGTTCAATTCCTTGGGCGGCTGAATAAGACGACGATATCGTCAAAAGGCCGCTACTTTCCTAAGCAATCATGACTAAATTGAAAATTCTATGGTCGAAAGAAAGAAAGAAAGCATTTTCAATTATAATTTCGAAAAGGTAAACATGGTAAAGGACTATTTGGAAAGTCTCTAATGTATATTTGTCTGCAAGTGTATTTGGTCCAGTTATATGAATCAAAATAAGTAATTAATATATAAACAAATGTATATTTATATCAAATGAGTAAAAATGTATATGTATAAAATATATAAAGTCGGTCAATACAAATGTTGATCGTCTTTATACATTTTATGGCACGTTAGACAGAATACATGTTTTAGATAAATAAAAAAATATATAATGAGTACATATTAGCCCTAAAAAGAATATTGGTTGATATTTTATGGAGTGTGCCTTTTTTTATGAAGGTCATAATACAGACAATTTTGATCGACTAAAGTTAATATAAGTATGTAAAGTATATATTTAAATATAGAAACTTTTCAGGTCATACTATTATGGCATTTTCACCGGTCATCACACACAGACGAAGCGAATAGATCACTCCAATATTTATATAATAAAACAAACGTACATTTATTTATTTAAATGTCATACGATATAAAACACAACAATATCTTTATATTAACAAACAATCATCCTTGCTCGAAGGGTACCTTCGTCATACTAACCAATTCAAAAACCATAATGAAGAGTAGCGACGCAGTGTTCCTGGATGGTTGATACCATTCAAAAGAAAATATGTTCAGTTAAATCTATTAGAGTCAAAATATGAATTGAGCACATCTCACACTTTGTAGGACTCCCAAAACACATTAGAGTTGATAGAAATAGCTACATACAGCTAGTCTGGTGGAAAGGATATGCCTCGGAACTAGTCCTCATCAAGTGAGGGCTTGTATTTACCAAACATATGAACATAGGGTCCGACATCGTTCAACATGACATTGAGACCAGAAAACAGTTACTTGCGTTAATGTAGATATAAAATAAGCAGTACTGTACAATTATAACAAATATAAATTCCAATAAAATCAGAAATAAGTAATCAATCCTTACTATTGTTGTGAAACTTTGATACAAAGGAAATTGTAAAGTGAAAATAAAATTTAAAATGAAAAATTTTAAAGTGTAAAACTTCTATGTAAAACACAAGCTTAGGTGAAATTGCTTGCATATCATTGTGTAAAATTGTAAACGCAAAGCGTAAAATGTATGTGTAAAACACAAAATTAGGTAAAGGTATCCTGGCACACAATTATAAATGTGAAATGTTTGTGTAAAGGATCAACTTAGGTAAAACTTCTTATCCCTGTATGTTTACAAAATAAAATTATGTTAAAAAATCTTCAGTGACATGAAGTGTGAAATACTAGTTAAAAAAATTGAATTAATGTAGATACACCTAGAAGAAGGTTCAGCGTGTAATTAGTGACACACAGTTCACAATTTTTCATCTGTCCGGAAGGGTCTAATCAAGATATGTAATACTAATCAAGTGTTGAATATTTTAGTATATGGTAATTTCACCGTTTAATCCATAAAATCTATGTTGGATATGGATATATAAAGCGCAAGTCCGGCATCGCCCTTGTTCTTTTTTCTATTCGGTGACATTAATAGTAGCGTTGGCAAATTGCTCGGATTCTTTATCAACGAATATCACATCGACCATCAGCGCACAAATAAATCAACATTTTCTATTCAAGCAAAGTAATGAGCAGCAAATTCTTTAATTTTGGCATGGTTATTTTAAATTACATATTCTCTCATAAGTTGTGTTGCTGTCAAATAAATAAAAATAAGCCATGTTTAATGTCCATAATATATTACATTGGAAAAGTTGTAGTCTATCATAAGCAATCATACATTTTTTGTACTATCCTTATAATTACAGTATAACAGCCTGGCGACAGTTGTTCCTTCAAAACGTTTCGAATATTAATTGTATGTTTCCAAACTAGTAACTTTTCCGAATTTTTTATTTCAACTGTAATGAATTAGAACTTTAAATTAATTTAGTATATTTATTTGCATTACATGTAAATAAAATAGTATGACAGAATATCATACATCATTAATATTTTCACAAGGAATATATATACGTATACATATTATTTTGTATAGTTCTAGTTTTGTTTTTATATTATACCGTCAAAGTATATAGATCTAATATTTGTTTAACATGATTAGCACATAACCATTCTCGTCGTAACGAATTTTTACTTTTTTTTAAAGCTTGACAGAATATATGTGTGTAACGTGATATATGTATGTAACGTGAATATTTTTTATAATGTGTCCGAATGACTTAAAATACATTGGATTTACCTACAGGGAGCGGCTCTTTACGTTGAAGCTAACGGTTATGGAATGAAATATTCATCTTCTTGTTATATATTCATTATGATTCTGAACGGAATATTACGAGTATGTGGGAAAGAAAATGAAGTGAATTTTAAATAACAGAAGCTACAAATTTCAATATTTATTTCACAAATACTTTTAAGGAACGTGTTAATATCATAAAAACTTTTCATTTAAATACAACGTGAAATAAACTGAACGTTATTTGGTATTTGAAAATATTGTTACTTCCGTTAAAATATACTTTTATATCTTTACGCTATTTTCTACCCAAATGAGGTTAGAATCAATAACGGAATAAAACATACTTTGTTTATGTTATACATCTTTCAACTGACTTATTCTCATATAAGTTTTCAGACACTCATTTATTTCTAAGATTTTATTGCCATTTAGTTATTTTTCAGGCCTAGTAAAATTGTTTCTAAAGCATATATTTTACAAATTAATTAGACGGAACTTAACAAAGTGTTACGATGTAATTTGTCAACTAAAGTGTAATATGCCCCGCGTGTCATTAAATATTCATTATGCAAATGAAGGTAGATTCTTATCCCATCATGATGGATTTATTTTTCTAATTATTAACCACTTGTTACTTAACACCAAAATTTGCAAGAAAGGTATTTACTAACTAGTAGATTATGTTAATTATGGTCTAAAATTCAAACCAAATATGGGTTTGTGAACTAGTAAATTATTTTAAATTCCATTCAAGTTTTAGAGGCTAAACCTTGGGAGAATGGTGGGCAATTTGCAAGATTAATGATTAGTTACAATGATTGTTTGTTAATTTAAAGATATTGTTGTGTTTGATATCGTATGACTTTTAAATAAATAGATGTACGTTTGTTTTATTGTAAAAGTATTGGAGTGATCTTTTCGCTTCGTTTGTGTGTGATGACTGGTGAAAATGCCGCAATAGTATGTATCTGACAAATTTCGATATTTACAAGTACATACTTACTTTAGTCGATTAAAGTTTATCTCAGAGAAATGATTATCCCTTTTGTTTTTTTTTTGAGATCCTTAAGTTAGAGATGTCTCTTTCTTTCTAAACTACGTGCATGATCGTAGAATAGGGGGAATCCAAAGGTAAATGTACATGAACATTTTACGGTAGATTTTATTATATGAGACTAATTACTAAAGTGTAATGAAGTTTTTTAAAATTCCATATGTGATATTATTTGAAAGATAGTCGAATGGCAACGTCAAGGCAATATACATGAACGAAAGCAACAAATACCGTTTTTGTTATCTCTACCATGTCAGACTATTCACATCTTTTGTCACGATTCATTGGAAGGATAAATTTATTATTCTAGAACACATTTTATTCTAGGATAAATTAGTTTACAAAAAACTGATTCTAAAATTTCTGGACCTTTAATTTCATATTGACTTTTGATACCCAAACCATCATTAAGGTTAAATAGATCCTAAATTATTTACTTCCAGAACACAATGCAGGCATTATCATTAAGATTGAAGGAATTAAGCGCACCAGCAATATAAGAAACTATTAGAGAAGACACTTGTTTCTTATATTTATTAAATTCTTTATTCATTTCAGTTGTCGTATATTTATACTTTGCATTTTCAGTTTAGAGAATAAATCCAATCAGGCAATAATCAAGCTAAAATGAAAAATAATAGATGTTAATTACTAATTACAATACTTCTAATAATTAATAGATACATTTCTCTTTTCTATTGCGGTTTATCTCACATAATTATTACAAATGATAAGAGAACTTTCTCATATTCAAGTTTTCTTTCTATTTGCTAGATGCGCTGTGGAAATTTTTCTTTAGAAACAACACGGGAATTGCAGCGAAATTGGACATAAGCCAAGAAGTTGTTGCTGGTATGGTTCTATTGGTAGTAGTTCTTGCCGGTAAAACAAAGTTTTATGTCGTGTATATATTCCACCTATGTGTTTTAGATTATGCAACTCTTGTTGTGGTATCATTTGTAAATGGTGGAAACAAGCAGCAGTGCGTTGTCCATATGAGGCATCACGAGAAAAATCAGGATTTGCAAAATCCATTAAAAAAATCCAATGTAGATAAAAACGGTGTATCAATAATCACCGAATAGAAGATGCCGGTTGGTCCAAATGATAAATTGATAAGAAATAATCTATTCTAACGGCCAGGACAGAGATCACATTGTAAAAATTAAGTGCCAATCAGCTAGTTTCAATTCCCACTCAGAATAAGTAATAAAATACAAATAGGAAATGGGTTTTTGGAAAGACCATGGTACTAAAACGAATATCAATATAGAACAACCGTGGTTTTATAAAAACGAAGTCAGCACCGTATCACTGACTACGAACTTCTATCTGTTTTGCGGTCTGGACTGGTACTGAAACATTTAAATATGAATTTATTACAAAGGATAACAAATTCTGGAAAGATAACATGGAATCTTATTTAATGAGGTTTATAATACTAACTTTTGTCATTTTTTTATCGACATAATTTTAATAATACAATAAAAATAAAACTGGTGACAAAAAAAACGAAACACAAATTTTTATTTTAAGTTTAAAATAATTAGGTACGATTTTAAGATGCGTGTACATATGTGCGTTGGCTTTAAATTTATGAACAAAATTAACTACTATATAATAAAGAAACATCAATTTGTAAATAATTTATGTAAGATTTTAAGATGCGCATATGTGCATATTCTTTAAATTTGTTGCATACCAGTAAGCGACGTCATCACGCATGTATTAGTAATTATACGACAATTAAATATTCGTATAAAGGTGCAGAATAAAAACAATCTATCATTTGAATCTTATCGAGGTTCAAATATCATTGTCTCCAAATTATTTTTTTTGTATGAAAAATAGAAATAGCGCCAACTAACCAATCTTAAAAAGATTGCTTTCGTTACTTTTTAATGAAGCGTATATTTAAACGCGAAGAAAATTGCCCTATTTTTTAGTTCGTAAAATCTCAGAGTACAAAATTTAGATATGAATCGATTTAAGTAACAAGCAAAAACACTCTCACATTGATAATAATGGTTAGGATTATATGTTTAAATTATTAATATTACTCAATCGGAATATCATCGTATTCGTTTACTAGGATGTGTAGTGATTTAATAGAATATGCTAATTAGAAATCAATGCAAATGTTGAAAAATTGGAAGAAATTCACAAGGTTTTGCTTAGTTTAATAAGTTATTTTAATAAATACATGTATTTTAAATAAACTTAGCGTTAATTGCCGGTGTATATCCCCAAATGTTATACTGGATACAGATGTTATTTCCAATTTGATACAAATTACATTATTATCAATACGGGATGATCATTTTATGAATAATAAAAAAAGGAACAATTATATAAACATTATGGTTTTACAAGACTTATTGATGAAATAAATTTAACCGATTTGAATAAGTCGCACTACTTTGCGTACACAAGCGTTTGCGTAAACAGATCAAGAATATTTTCCAATGTCAAGATAAGGACACATTTCTATGAGCTAATTGTCACCATATTTTCTGATCTAACAATAATTTGTGTTATATATAATAATAATTTGTATTATATATAAGTAAAACTTTAAAAAAAAAAAAAAAAACAAATTATATATATATATATATATATATATATATACATATATATATATATATATATATATATATATATATATATATATATATAAATATTTAGTCCCATTTTTATGTAACTAGAGAAACCTTTAAACAATTTTAAATAAATACTAATTTGCTTAACATTGCAATACTAAGGAAAAATTAAATAAAATATCCAGATCCCATTTGTAAATTCCTTATCCAAATTGAAAATAATGCTTAGGAAAACGAAAATAATTTTGGGGGTAACTTTGTTGAATATACTGTAGTATATAAACTTTGAATATACTGTAGTATACCACTTTTTTCCATTTATATTTTTAGAAGAAAAAGGAAACAAAGGATAAAAAATATCATAATAAAAAGTTCTTTGTTAAAAAGTAAAAATTAAGGCTCATAATATTATTTTATGGTTCATAAACTATATTTTCATCCAAAATTTATGCCCTGTTCAAGACAAGGGTAAATTGCAAAATTTCGTTCCAAAGAGTTAAACAAAAAGTTTTAGACGACCGTAATAATTTTGCAATTGCTAGTTATTAAATATACGTTAAAAATGTACAAAATTCGTTTCAAAGGAAATTACCTTTGAAAATTAACGCTAAAGAAGACAATAAAAAATTCGGGCCTACCGTCTTATATTTTATTTATTGATACTTTACCATGAATTTAGATAAATTTTTCATAAATAAGAAAGTTGGACCATTTTTTACCACTTTAGTTTATCGTACTTTGCATTCTGAACATATTTTATGGTAAGATTTGAAATATTTCAAGTAAACATCGCCAATACCAAACTCAACAGTATTTTTAGATTAACAAACCGAGTTCCACTTTAATTCATGTGAAGTGATCATCAATCAGCTTTTGCGGAATATCCGAATATTTTCTATTACATAGTTACAGGTTATCTTAGAACATACATTATAAAGACAAATCTCTTTATACACATTACCTTCAAAATTAACTTTCGCAGCGTAGTCAGTTTTTATTCCTGTTTAACGATGGAACAATACAGTTAGTTCAACTTCAAGCCGCGATGAATATATTACGACGAAGTGGGAATTTTGTTCCTAAGTAGTTATAACACTTATGGAAGTTAACAGTCTTGCGGAGTGCCTTCAGTACATCATAGGTTGCTTAGATTGCGAACGCACCTTGTAAGAAATATGTTCTGGCAAGATTTTAAATGAGATGTTTATGAAGTATGGAAACCTTGTTTTAGTCGGGAACGTACATTTGGGAGATTTGTGTACTTATTACATTATAAGAACTTTACCATTGATGTAAAATAGTAATTCATAAAAAAAATTATTTAAGGACTTAAGTAAAACGTACTTTAGCCTGTTAATAAAAAGGTATTTTATGGAGTTTGCTACATCTAATAAGGTATTTGTTTTCGTTCTTGGTTCAACACCTAAAGTACACGTTTTAATACAGTTAGAATATAGTATCCTGTTTTTCCAAGTTTGTGAGATTTAAGATAATTCAAATGACGCATAATCATAAATATTAAATAATAATATTTCAAACTATTCACAATTTTTTTTATTTAATGAACTATGAAGAACATATAATTTTATTTAAATTATCCGTGTAACTATAGATTTTGTTAAATTAATCCAGTGAATACAGATTACTTGTTACTACTATTTCTACAAGTGCATATCCATAAATTAGGACTGTATTTTTTGTGTTATAGTTGATAAGTGTAAGATAGGCATAAAACTATTTAACATATTTATTCAACCATGAAAAGACCTCACTAGGGACGCTTAAAAGGTTTTCTAGGGAAGAATTATGAAAAATGTTTTCGATCTTTCCATCGGCAAATAATTGGTTTACATTATTCTAGTGTTTTAATTTTGTATTAATCTCGTCGACTTTTGGTTTACAAGAGTGTGAGGTTTTAGTTGAGGTGGTGTGCTTGTAGCGTAAGAGAGCCAATAAACCTGACGTGTATTATAGTCGTAGTAAACCCAAGATTCGTCTCCATTGATGATTGATCTGAGAAAGTCCTGTCTATCGAAAAAATAAATGTTCATAGATAGTAACGCGTGCTGCGCAATTGGCGTCAGTCAATTGGTGAAATGTCCATCGACTGAGAACTATGCAACCTATCATGGTGTTTAGTTGTCGAACAATAATGGTTTGTGTGGTCGCACCGTAATATCTGCTCTAGATCTCGCGTAATCGCCCGGAGATACATTTTTACATGAGAAATTCTTACACCACCCTCCAGTTCCATTATCAGACAACGACTACTATCTGTGAATAAAGTACTAATAATTTACATGTCAAATAAATTCAAAGACGGTATTAACTTTCTCAAAGGGTCCTTGTATTCTCATCCTTTGAAGAATTCCTTAGGATATCTCCGGATTCCATTATAAGATCCTAACTATATTTACAGGGTATATCTATAAAAGTATTTTTTTTCAGACAAAAAAGAAAAATCAAAATTGGCCAATGCGTCTCCGAGTTGTACATACGAAAATAAACATTTTCTCTCTTCTTTTCTCTCCTTAACTCCTTTTTTTAATATTGTTGTATAAACTATTAAGCCTTGGGAAAACAAAAGAAGGATAAGTGTAAATTAAATACCAATGCGAAAATCCTGTAAAATAATTTACAATCTGTAATTAACCATATTATTTGTTTACAATATTCACAAGCTAATAACATATACTAGCACGTAGCGTATTTTTTAATTACGATTGGATTTTTTTTATTTTGAACATTTGTCTAACAAAGTATCAATCGTGACTATTGCTTAAGGTAAATAAATTGTATTACATTTTATTATAACTTGTAGACCTATTCAGACGAAGTGAAATCCGGTCGCAAGTAATAAAACTTATGCCTTAATTGCGCAACTAATTTCCACGGATCAAAATAATGTCTACCTTTGTTTTATTTATTATTTCTTATTTATTTTCACCTTTACAAATATCACTTAATTACTTCACTGTTAAACTGAGTTTAGCAGTCTAATTAAGGGCCTGTTTCAAAAGCCACTCAAGTTAGAACACATCAGGTTTGAATTATTTTTTCATAGATACGTACCAAAAATTGATCATCGCGAATTTAGTATCACGAAAATAATCAACAATTCACACCACGTTCCTGTTGGAACAAAAACCTGTCAACGTTTTCCTAGACGCTATCGATTATTTCCCATTGTTTTTAGCGTATAAATTTCAGAGCCTAAATCAGAAACAATCCCAAAAATTGATAACTGCAAGAACATAATGTTTCTAAATATATTTTTAGTAAAGTTTAGACTTGTTAGTAAAAAGTAAATATTATTATAAAACCAGTTAATCGACAAAACATAAGAAATTTATTTATTTTTTTTCTGAACAAGATTAAGTTAATATTTCTTTTCAAATGACAATGAACTTATTATAAAAAGTGAATAGTTTCATTCATTTGGGTGATTGTGAAATTTAAAATCGCTCAGTCTCTTAAATTTATTACAGGCCAACACGATCTACAAATGTATGTATATCATATACGTTATAAAAGTCGAAGCGTTCAAAAATTTACGTTTTTGTTAGAATAAAGGTCTCAAGGTACTCGAACACTCGAGGTTTAATTGGTAATATTTTAAATAATGGGATATATAAAGTGACAAATATGAAAAAATGTAGGCAACGTATTATATCAATAAAAAAAATTTAATTCACATCTAAAACGAACAAGGCAGAAAATTACATAAGGTATATGAACAATATCAAGCTATATTTTTTAATACCAAACCAACCCGTATTAGACTTCCAAAGTATCTGAATAAATATTGACTTTCTATCAGGTTTAAATAATTTAACTTTTATAGAGCTTTAAGAGTAATGGTTGTTTCGGAATAATGATATTTGCTAGTCTTGATTAACATAATACGAAAAACAAATTGCTCGACTTCGAATAGCTCTAGAACAGTTCTATGTCTTCGAAATCGTAAAGAAATTATTAGAGTAGTTTCTAATAATTTAATCGGATTAAAAAAAAATTTGAATTGCTTTTTAAATGTAGATATTTTATAAAGATTATGGTAGGATAAAAGTTTATAAATTAATTGAAATATACATTCAGAGACAAACTAAGAGACTGTTTAGTGTATAAAGTTAGAACTAGTAGAATATTACCAAGTTTTGAAACTGGTAAAGGCATCATTTTCCCTCTTATTTTACAAACTTTTTCCTTCCTCATATTTATGTTGTATAAACAAACATTTACGTTATTACAGATGGATAAGGTAAACTCAAACAACCACGAATGTAAACTAAAATAAGGTAAATTCAATGATCTCGCAATATGTTAACGTGAAATATGTATAGATTACAAATAAATTTTTGAAAACTTGATTACAACATATAGCACGTTCTATAGTGAGAAAATCGAGTACAAAAGCTTTGCTTTGTAAACGATATTCTCATTCTAAAACTATCTTTTGAGATGTTTGTTGTTGACGTATCTATGGATTTTGCACGAAGTAAAGAAAAAAGAAAAAAATATTTCATATGGGGCCAAAGGTGTAACACAGTTCTGGTCACTTCATCAGCCTGTTTTATTTTTATGCAGCACGTTGTTGTTTTTGACGTGGACGTCCTTTGAGATAATAACATGTATTATTCGATCATGTTCATTTAGAAACTTTACAATACATTTAATTTAAATATTTAAACCTATAAACACACCTAGAATTTTCAATAAGTACAAATAAGATAATCTATATATTGGAGTTATATATCTCAATATATACTTAAATTATTCTTTACCTTCCTCTTTAGATCTGAAATGTAACGTATTTTTGTTAGTGAATTATCTTTTCCATGACAATAAATAATAAAAAAAAATCTTCCGATTATTTTCCAGTCTTATTATAATTACATTGCTATAACCTCATTTTACATAGAATTTTACAATGAAAATAAGAAAATAGGGGAAATCGAAACTATTATAATAATAATTTTGAAGTTCAGTTATAACTTGCGTCCAGAAAAATGCAATCAAATGATTAGGCTGCCACAAAATAGAAAAATGAGTGACGATAAATCAATCAATATATAAATATATAAAAGAAAACTCTACGTACGTAAAGACAGACTTTTCACCATAATCACCTACTACCACCCACACGAGGTTTTTGTGGAAGATGCCCTTTGGTCACCTGGTGTAAGGAAAGGGCATCTTCCACAAAATCTCATGATAAGGGAGTTTGACCCCGGTGGGTTAAAATAGATGGACGTGGGCGGTAAAAATGTAATAAAATATTTCTATTTTTTCCTAACACATTACGTTCTATAATGATCGAGAACGATCTTGAATATTCCAGAATATTGTAGCAAGACCTAAGATAATCTCACATTTCTTAAATGTGTGGCACATTTGGTCTACTGTGCTGTAGAATGTTCTAATATGTTCTAAAATATTCTTTAATGTTCCCGAATGATTCAGAATAATAAATCCAAAGTGATGCAAAGTAAAAACGTTGAAAACATTCTGAAAAGTTCTACATTACTTCCCAATTATGTAAATTGATTTTTATCGTTCTAAAATTTTTGGAATATTCTATAAAATTCGAAAACGTTCTGAAAAGTTAATTTCAAATGTTGTGAATTACTTGATTTTGATGGTTCTAAAATGTTCTGAAATGTCCTAAAAAAGTAGAAAACGTTATGAAAAGTTCTGAATTACTTTCAAATGTAAATCACTTCAAATTTAATCTGATCGTTCTAAAATGTTATAAAACATTCGAAAACATTCTGAAAAGTTCTAAATTATTTTCAAATTTTGTGAATCACTTGAAATTGAATCCGATCGTTGTAAAATGCTCCGGAATATTCTAAATGAATTGAAAACGTTCTGGAAATTTCTAAAGTATTTTCGTAAATTATTTGTATGTCGTAAATTATTTGAAATATGTTGAATCTTAATCAGAATATTCTGGAATCAGAAATTACTCTGGAATCAGAAATTTTGATTGTCGATGGTATATAAGTTGCAGATCAGCTTGTTTCCGTCACGGTGTTTTCTCGGCAGTGGTCAAGAGAAGATCAACGAGAAATCTTTCTAGAAGTCGAGAGTGAATATTATCTCGGTGAATTCAAGTAAATTTTAACAGTTTAGCATCGAATACGTCCGAATCTTCTAAAATCAGAAATTATTCTGGAAACAGAAATTTCGATCGTCGATGATATATAAGTTGGAGCCCAGCCAGTTTCCGTCACAATGTTTTCTCAGCAATTGTCAAAAGAAGGTCAATGAGAAATTTTTCTTAAAGTCAAGTGTTAATATTCTATCAGTGAATTAAAGTGATTGTCAACAGTTTAGCATCAAATTCGTCCGAATGTTCTAGAATCAGAAATTATTCTGAAACCATAAATTTCGATCGTCGATGGTATATAAGTTTGAGCTCAGCGTGTTTCCGTCATAGTGTTTAATCAGCAGCAGTCAAAAGAAGATCTACGAGAAATCTTTCTAAAAGTCAAGAGTGGATATTCTATCAGTGTATTCAATTAATTATCAATAGTTTAGCATAGAATACGTCTGAATATTTTGGAGTCAGAAATTTCGATCCTTGATGGTTATATAAATTTGAGCTCAATGTGTTTCCGTCACAGTTTTTTCTCAGCAGCGGTCAAAAGTAGATCAACGAGAAATCTTTCTAAAAGTCAAGAAGGAATATTCTATTAGTGAATTCAAGTGATTATCAACAATTTAGCATCGAGTACGTCCGAATATTCTGGAATCAAAAATTATTCTGGAACCAGAAATGTTGATCGTCGATGCTACATAAGTTTGAGCTTAGCGTGCACTTATCATAGTCTTTTCTCAGCAGCGTCCAAGAGAAGATGAACAAGAAATGTTTCTAAAAGTCAAGAGTAAATGTTCTTTTCAATAATAATATTTTATTTAAGTAAGATGTCTAAACGCAAGAAAGTATTCTCAAAAATTCATGTAAATTCATAGAGAAAAAAAACAGCACGTAAAAATGAAACAGAAGAGCAAAGAACAGAACGACGTTAATCCGAGAAAGAGTGCAACGACTAAGAGAAAATTAAAGTGAAGAACAAAGAGCAAACATTAACGAAGAAATGCGAATTAGAGTGCGGTCAATTAGAAATCGTCAATTAGTTAATCAACATCAAATAGAAAATGAACGAAATAAATAAAGCAGGTCTTTATGCCAGAAATGTAATATTTACAATTTAAAATTACAAGCGTTTAATTATGATCATATGACAAAATACGATAGACATCAGAATGTCGTTGTCGGAAAAATGAGCAAATTATGCAAGTATTGCAATGCCAAAAATTTTAATAGATAATCTGAAAATATGTGACGTTTGAGTGGTAAAGTCAAATTATCAGCATTACAAGTACCATCACCACAATTATTTGTTTATATGATCGGAACGACACTGGAATCAAAACATTTTCGATGCAATATATGTCGATAAAATTATTGTTTCAAATGACTTCGTTCGAGGCTTCGTCAATATGCAAGGAAGAAAATTTCGTTCCAATTTTTAAGATTCAAGGGCAAATTTATCACCAAATAGGCTCAGTAACGCCGTTACCAAATGAAGAACCAAAATTCCTTAAAATATGAACAGTATAAACAGAAAAAGTATGGGGGACGATATCCTGGTTGAACTACGACGACAAAACCCGGACTGACCAAATATATAAGAATATTGCTGGAAGATAGATGTTTGGAGATATCCAATCAAACACTAATACAACTGGGTGTTCATCCACTTAAATGAAGTGATTTTTATTCTATGAACAGTGAATTATTAAAGAAAATAAATTTAAACATTGATGAATTCCGGAGGTATTTTCAGCACAACAAACCCTTATTAAATCAGAATCAAAAACTAACACATGATATGATAATGGATTATTATAAAAAACAACAAGATGGCATAATATTTCTAGATGCACCTGGCAGTACTGGGAAGATATTTTTAAATAATTTTATTCTAGCTGAAATTCGTGTAAACAAAAATAAAGTACTCGTCCTGGCATCATCAGGAACAGCGGCTACACTTATGGATGGCGCACCAATAGCACATTCTACATTAAACTTATATTAAAATGTAGCTGATCATGAATTTCCTGTATATGACATTACAAAATCATCAGAACGCTGACAAATATTAAAACAGTGCAAGGCAATTACAATGGGTTGTAATGCAAAGCACAATGGGTTGTAGAATGTCTTTGGAAGTATTGAATAGAATACTTCAGGATCTACAAAATAACACGAGTTTAATTAAAGATGTATTGATAATATTGTCAGGTGATTTTTGTCAAATGCTGCCTGTCATTCCAAAATCGACACCAGCGTATAATATTAAGGCTTGCTTGAAAAAGTCGGTCATATGGCAACACGTAATAATAATTAAATTAGTAACAAATATGAGAGCACAAATATCAAAAGACGAAAATCTCAAGAATTTTCTGAAAAGTTTTGTAGATAGGAGAAGGCGCCTCTCCTATAGTTGCAAAATTCTGGCCACATTGTACCGACAAATGAATTGTGCAACATTGTTGCAACACTTGAACACTCATGACTGAAATATATCCGACTATCGTCGAAAATTATATCAATTCAGAATGGTTATAGGAGCGAGTTGTTCTAGCGACGAAAAATTACATTGTCAACAAAACTGTCCAAGAGATGATTCCTGGCGAAGAGAAAACTTACGTGTCGATAGAAGCAATTATATATAAAGATGAGAGTGTCAACTTTGAATGTTTCATGAATGCCGATTTATAATATCTCAAATTGAAAGTTGGCTCACAATTATTTTACTGTGGAATATAATTCACCAAAACTGTGAGTAGCACAAGACTCTGCATCGAGCAATCACAGAATCAAAACATTGAACTCAATATATGGACTGGTAAATAAAAAGGGCAGACGGTATTTATACCGACAATACCTTTAATATCAACTGGATTGCCCTTCACTTTGAAACGAATAGAATTCCCAATAAAGTAAGCATACAGCACGGCCATCAAAAATACGCAGAGTCAAACATTCCAATAATGCAGTGTTAACTTAAAGGAAACATGATTTTCACACGGCGTATGTAGCGTGTTCGCGATTTGGATCACCTCAAAATTTGTTTCTTTTACAGCCTAGATCATAAAACTCTAAATATCGTGTATAAACAAGTGTTGTGAGTAAAAATTAATAAAACAAAGTTGTATATAAAATGTAAATATGTTATGTATGTTTTTAATTTTAACCTGTGTTTCGATTCAATTTTTTAAGTAATTAATTAATTTAATGTACATTATATATATCGTACGTTTAATTAAATAAACATCTGTATACATAAGACGAGAAACTGATCTTTAAACCATTAAGCGTGCAATATAATTTGAGCCAAGCAACGCCGGGTATGGCAGCTAATTTGACTATAACAATTGTTGTCTGAAGTTGTTTTTTAACAAAAAATTTAATAAAAAGGTTGAATATATTACGTCACCGAAACATTTTTCCTATGACTTCCTGCAAAATAAAGCAAACAAGGAATTAGAACAAGGAATAACAATTTAATGAAATTCTTACCGCTATCATCAAATTACGGAATTGCTAATGTATATCATGCAGATAAAAGTCTAGGTTTTATTTTGACGCAGAGATGGAATTTTGTGAACATTTGCTATTTCATTAAATTGAATAATTCTTTGAGAATTACAAGCCAAATCCGATGAAGAAACTTTTTATAGTCTAGTTCCAGTTATTTAACTGTGAATATAAAACGGGATAATATAAATAGGGAATGCCCTACAATTATGTTAAGCGGAAAAGTGACTAGTTGTTTACATAATTTGGAAACGTAACCTAAATTGCCCATTTACGTATTTCTAGTATTACGTTACGCACAGAAATAAATTTGTTTGTTAATATGAAATAACACAAACGCAAAGTTAATACTTTTTTTTTATTTTCTTACATTTATTTTATCTATCGTATGTCGTACCTCAATTTAAGGCCGGGAAAACTTGAAAATTCAACTTTCTGAAAATTTACGTGCAATAGTTTAAAAATTAAATAAAATGTGAACATGTAAGTAATATGAAAGTTATAGTTTCAAATTACATTTTACTCTTTACTTGCAACAACTTTTCTTGTATCTCCTTAAGGTCTTATTAATATTATCTATTATTCAATACTATCGATTGAAGAAATAGTAATTTTGAAAATAATTTTTGTGACAATTATTACTTTTCTATTTAAATACACTGCCAAACTAATATGCGCTCAGCTTATATAAACTGCCAAATTTAAATAGGCGCTAAACTTGTTTTTACATGTTATTTTTTCGACAATAATACCGCTCTTAATCTTTACTTTTACAAACATTTTTTCGACAATAATACCCTTAAAAGCATAAATAAATATTGAATATATTTGGCGTTACTTTGCAAAAATTCGTTACAATTGAATTATAACTCAATTTTTGTTAACCAGTAAATGAACCTACGTGATGTAGTATTATATGTACTTAATTTAAATTCTTTCAAATTTGAAAAGATGTATTCAAATAGCCCACCTAAATATATAGCCATACAACGAAACGTAGATCATGATTAGGAATTTAAATTACGTGGTTGTAATAATACTTCACGTAGTTTCATTTTCTGGTTAACGAAAATGAAGTGATAATTAAGGTATAAATGAAATCTGTCCCCCAATAACTTAAACTACCCTAATAACTTAAACTACTCCCCCAATAACTTTACTAAACTTTTTTAATGTGAATATACATCATCATTTGCACAGAAAAGAACAATTGTTCGTTTGATTTCATTTGTAACCTGTTTCTCGATATGGTTTATTACTTTCACATTTACTTATCCAAAGCGAAGTACAGTGACTAAATAAGTTATAATGGCAATAAAATGTTGAGAATAATGAAATGTATGTCAGTCCAAAGATAAAGTTATAATGGAATTTAAATATGCAGCAGAGAATATCCCCAAAATATTCAAAAAACTATTCTCTGAATATATTATAGACAGCAGTGTTAAATCATATGCTAAAATGCCTTCAATTTATACAAATAATGAAAATGGAGATAGCGTTTAAAAAGTAATCAATTCCTTTGGCAGAAAACTCTAATTATCGTTTCAGCATACCATTCGTTAATTCATTCAAATTACGACGTATACCGGTAATATGGTAAACATGGTTAGAAATATCTTTAATTTAGTCATAAACCTTGCAAATAAATTATATAATATAGAATTGCATCAATGTTGAGGGTACTTCGCAATTCCTAAATAAATAAAGTGCCATATATAATAGGGACTTAAACATTTCTGGATCTCACTATTTTTAACTATGTTTCTAAATTAAGTATTTGATATAAATTGAATATTACCAATTTTTAGAGAGTTTATGGTCTGACTTCCATAGAAGATAAAATTCCACGTAAGGTTGTCCTTCTTTTTTTAATTTTTCTTTTCTGTATTTTGATCAATGTTCAGAAAGAGAATAAAGACGAAAATCGGACAATCTAGCAACCGTACAATAATATTTGGTATAAATGAGTTTTTATTTACCTATGTTTTGTAACGTTGCCTAAAAATGCGCGGCGGAAAAAAATCGTGGAATGCGTATTGTAATTGATATTAAATAAAATCTAAATGACTACAATGTGACCTTTTAAAAGTGGAAGACCTTTTTGCAAACTTACCTATCTTATAACTTTTTGTAAAAATAAAGCTGGATTCTAACCGGTCTCTTAAATACCAAAAAACTGATTTTTCGTACACTTTTACATGAAAATCGAGGGTCTCTCTGGTTTTATATGTCACGATATAAAAGAAAAAAAACGTAGTTTTATTGAGCATGAATCACAATAATTTTCAAATAAAAAATTTGGAGCAAAAGAAATAAAAAAACATATTATCGACTATAAGGCGTAGTTAATTTACTCGATAAAATGGTTTCTCGTTTTCTTCACACGGTAATATCGAGGAAATGCTACATTTCGTAATATACTTATATTCCCCATTGTCTATCTCGGATTTAATTTATAGAAAACTTGAAACTGGAAAGATTATGCAATAACGAGGACGAGTTCATAGCATTAAGTAATTCGTCCAATGTAATCGGGAAATCTAGTAGCATTTATTTTCATTTCAGAACAAACTTGAAAAAAAAATGTAATGTGACACAGATTATATATTCGTGAAAATTAACAAAAAGTAGATTTAAGAGATAATATACATTACATACTTCATATTTATACTTATTATACTTTATGTACCATATTGGTATATAAAGTATAATAAAAGTTATTATGTTCATCAAGTTGTCAATGTAACGATACAATTTATTTAACGGATATTTTGTTAACAACTGTATCTTAATAAAAATAAATATTGTTTATTTCTTATGTTCTACTGCTCTGATTAATATTACTAGCAATAAAATCAAAGTTTTTAAATAAATACTTGCTAAAAATCTCGAACAGTTCAAAATAACCAAAATGCTCTCAACATATCGTTTATTGAAAAATTATGTCATGTCCGTATACCCTAAAAATAATTTGAAGCTTTGTTTCATTTATTTATGAAAAAGTGAAAAAAAAATCCGAAAGGATAAATCTCGAGAATAATTATAACAAACTGTAGGATTCATTTTCTTTCTCCCAATCGCGGTATATATGTTACGAGAAGAATACAATCGCGTTCTTAAGTGGTTAACTTCAAGGAAGTTAGTAGTATCGCCCAATATCTTTAAAAAATCGCAGATCATGAATCATGAAATAAACTTTTTCAAAATTTTAAATTCATGAAAATTGTGTAATAATTTATCACAATAAAGCGTATTTAAGAGAATGCGTGCTTGTTATTCAAGTCAAGGTCATTCAAGTTTGTCGTAAAACGTAATAACAAAAGTATAAGCACATAAAGCGATACGTCTCTCGGTGGAATATTAAAAAAGACATGTGATTCTACAACGTGTATTGCTATAAAGCAATATGCATGTAATATATGCGAAAACTTTGAAAAATTGTACCTAATGAGAGGAATTAGTGATTTTCACCAATTTTTTTAAAAAATATGGATAAAATTTTTGCATTTAAATTGAAATTTTTTTTTCTGAACGTAATATTAATAAATCTGTGGTATCATAAATTCAGCGTTGTTTGTTTAATATATCATACGTTAATTTGACTAACTACTAAAAAAACATTCAAAATATATATAAAATACATACGATTGTAATGATGTATTAGTTCTAATGTTTAGTTTAAATAAATTAGTAGAAAATAAATTACCCTTAAACCCAATTATCTTGTAACCCAATTATCGTTAAAGAAATGACCACAAATGAACTAAATTGAATTGCTAAAAACATGACTGGTATGCAACTTGAAGTAATTAACAGTCTACCGAGGGTTTCACTCCAAAATTACAGGTAATAAAAACTTCGCATACATTAATTTTATAGCATTAAGGTTGCCATTAAAACCAATTACTTAATGTACTATTTCAAAAACCATTTTGAATAAAGTTTCTGAAATACTACCATAAACACAATTGAGGCGATGTGGAAATAATATCCTGAATACATTGTACACTTATTAATATTTTTTGTAAACGGGATTAAAAATTATTTAATTTCATTTTTAGGACATGATTTTGTATTTATTGAACAAGTTGTTGTATTTAGTTTGTAAAGTTTTTTTTATAAAATGAGCATTTCGTGATTTTATTAAAAAAATTGTCAGTAGTTGCACAACTATTTACACGTAACATTCATTGAAATATATGTCCATCAATCAAACTCAAATAAGATACAAACAATTTAAATTAAAAATCAAAATTAAACAGAGGAAAAATAACAAAAAAAGGATAACAACTTAAAAGATAATTCAACATAAAGTTGTCTTAAATACCACTATTGTTCACAATTAAATGAAACTACGTGATGTAGTATTATTTCTACTATCTTTAATTTCTTTACCACGACTTAGGTTTCGTTGTATTACAAGATGAATCTTTGCTAATATCCCACCCGAAGATGTTGTAATACAACGAAACCTAGGTCGTGGTAAAGAAATTAAAGATAGTAGAAATAATACTACATCACGTAGTTTCATTTAATTGTGAATAATAAATTTCTACAAAATTAACGCCAAATATATTCAATATTTCAACCACTATTGTTATTTTTTATTTTAAAATAGTCTGAAATTAATCCCACAAAATCCACGGTGAGTACTCAAATCCGTTATTTTTTACTTAAAAATATTATAAACATCTATATAATGAAAAATTTGTATGTTACTGAATATCTTCCCAATAAGAGAATCTGATAAATATCCCCAAAGTTACCAAAATCGATAACTTTCGTAACACTTTCCATGACAAAAAAAAATTGTATATTCGAACTAAATTAAATTTTCAATAGCCTCCCAAATCTATATCGTCAACCTTAATATCTTTTTATAACAAAATGACACAAGAGTTAACAGACCTATCCTTGAAACAGAATATAAGTCTTAGGTAAATAATGAAAACGAAATAATAATTAATACGTACTTGTTATTTTATGGAGTAAGTGCGTATTTTTCGTGAAGAAAACGACCAAAGTAAACATATACCTATACGTTTTTCATAAATCTATTCACTATGGTATTATCACCAACAATCATTTACAATATATTTTAAATCGAAATCTACATGGAAGTATTCAACTATTTTTATTTATTAATTCTACCTTATTAATGCTACCTTATTGCAATATCGTTTGGTAAAAGGAACATAATCTTGTAAGTAAATGAAAATTTATTCCAATTTTTCTAATCTAACAACAATATACAAGTTTTATAACTACATCACTTAATTCATGACCTTTCAAAATTTATAACTGTTTCCCAAAACTTCCACTTTACAACTTTAAAAGGGCTCATAATAACCTCCTCGTTCAAAAACATGCTGTTTGTGTAACTTTAGGCAATAACTATCGTATTAGTTTATTCTGATTATAGTTAGAAATAGGGGCGACGTTAATAAAAAAAATGGTGATAAATAGTAAAAATTTGAGCTAGAAAATATTAATTTTTTCATTATAAATTATGTCTTAGAACTTAATTAAGTTTCGCCTAATTTATTTACGAAACAAATGTTCCAAAAATTACTTGGCTGAAGCCGTTGGCAACATTATATAGAAAAGTGAATGGGGAAAAATGCGAATGTCCTGAAAGGACATATCAATTCGAATTGCGAAATGTCTAGAAGATAATAAAATATAATAAATCACAAAAATATATGAACTTGTGGAAAAACTTGTTTGAGGCTAAGTCATTTAAGTAAGGTATAAATAAAGAATATGTCATTCCACTATCGCGCTTTACTTTTCCTGATTGAAAAATGGGATGAGACGAAGTACAATATTCACGGTTAATATTAAATGAAAAATCACATAATATTTACACACACCTGAAAAGTATTTTTGAAATACGACTTACATTTTTATATCTAACTTCCATTTTTTATGAATATCTTGTTTTTCTTTTTCTCCCACAAAACTAAGTAGTCGCATTCCGTTATTATCAGAATCATTAACTCTAAAAGCTTTAGTGTCCACATTCGATATGTATGTCTCGTATAAAGTAAGTTGCTTGCACGTATTATCTCTAAATTTCATACGAAATATTCTCATTAAAAATTTAAATTAGAAAAGCTTAAAGTGATAAAACGTTAGGAGAAAAAAACGTAAAGTGAGAAAACATCATGGATATGATATTGACAGAAAGCTTATGTGCATATTGCATTATAGAAAAATTAAGGTTTGAGAATTTTACATAATAACAGCAAAACTCGGGGCATACAATGTATTAATGAAAACTAGCGTGACCCGTGCGAAATCTTCGCATTATTTATTCCATTATGAAGCTCAGATGACAGATCAAACAAATATTTTACTAAAATTGACATATAGAGGCGCAAGTATCAAAAGCATTGAGCTAAAGCGCCACTTTATTTATACGTGAGTGGATTTGAAATTAAACAGAAATTTTACCGACCGTCAATCATATTGACGTTGAGCCGTTAGATGGCAGCATTGTTCTTTTGTGTATATAATTTTAATAATTAATTAATTTGCAAAAACAATAGCAATAATAAATTTTTTAGTTGTGGATGCCCGTAGAGCAAGCAATTATCTATAAAATTATATATAATTTATGTGGATTAGTTATGAGGTTTTTTATAAAAAGGGAGAGTAATATCTTAACCTTAGCGTATTAATATATATAATAATAATATATATGATGATGACAGTGAACAATTATTAAAATAACCATTTCCAGGAAAATAAAATTAAATATGTGTTGAGGCAAAATACAAAAGCAAACATGTTCCATAAAAATACGTGAAAGGAAGCCCACGCATTTAAATTGAAACTTTTCCAGAACGTGACATTGAAATGTTTCTTCATTCATTTTATTATGCCGCCATTCCGATAAATTTAACTTTTTTTCACAACATAAGAAGCTCATTTATAATGAATATATAAAGTAAGATCGTAACAAAGTAATAATTTATTCTAAAATTTATTTTTTAAATAAAGAGCGAGTCAAAATTTATGATGCAAACACCAAGTGAAATTAAATATCCATATCGCCATTTTCGAAACATAATTCTTACACATGCAACTTTCGGGAAATGAAATGAAGTGTTTTCCAAATTTTCTAACAGAAGCGAGTTAAACAAAGATTTACAAAATATGCAAATACGCTCAATCTAAGAATATTCTCTTTCAAATTAGTTCGCACAGCTTTGCAGAGAATGCTCAATTTATTCATGCAAATGGTTTTGACTCGTTTAATTCCGGATCTCCACTTTGAAGAGTTTTCGAATTCTGTCTCTTTACATAGTGATGTTTACTTTTGGATCCAACATAGGTGTTAAAACAAAGCTTGAATTTTATTTGTAAACGGCATGTGCGATTGAAAGTTTGGAAACTTACATCGAGTTTATTGGTGGCTTTTGGCCACTAATAGCAATAGATTGTTAGTGTAAAAATTTTAACGTTACTAGTTTAATAACTTTAAAAAAAATATCCCATCTTTTTTTGAAATACACTCTCATTTTGAACAACGCTATAATAATAATATGTAGATTTATATAGAGCCAATGTTACCATATTTTCATGACAAAATTAAGAAATTTAATCAATGATTGATATACTATTATACTAACTAGTTATGAATAATATAGGTATTTTTTTTGATAATTTAATAAGAATTATGACGATAAATATTCGTGCGAAAAAAATCAATTTTATGTCGAAAAATATTTAATAATTTTGACCGAATTAAATTAAAGCTTTTAAAAGGGCATTTTTTTTAATTTGTTTATTTTATTTTTTGTAAAGCGGTTTGTTTGCTTAAGACAATAAGACTATAAACTATTATACTGCTAAGCAAAATTCTTCCTCGTATATGATCCTAGGAAAATAAATGTTCTTTATTAACAAATCCAAGCCTCCTCAAGATATCACCAAACACAAAGTAAGTGCATAAGAAAATAATATTCGTAAGAGGTCTTGGCTTTTTTACTTATAAAAACTGAATGGAAAATTCTATGCTTCGAGGAAGTCTGTAAAATGGGCACTGTTTAAATATTTTTTGAATTTTAACGTGAATTTTTTCATGTCTTTTATACCATGCCAGTAAATTTAAAATATTTCTTTAGGGTTTGTGTACACTATCTAAGGAAAATAAATACAAACTGGATAAAATTACTCTAAATATCCTGACTTATATTACATTGAAATATAGTCGAGTTGTACTTATGACATTTTTTTATTAAATCTTTATTTTGAATTTTTTATTTTACTAATATAAATTTTTAGGTGCTCCAAGTTAAATATTTGTTTTTCTGCTCGAAATCAATCGGTATATGTCTTGAAGTGTTGGGGAGAAACATTTTAATAGAGATTATTTCTAAAAATATTACGTATAAATTTAAACTTCTTCCATATACTCACCAATTAGTCAATAATAATAACACATAATTATAGTTGTGGAAAAAAAGTTAAAACAATCTCCATGAATTTCAACCAGTCAGTGTTCAAAAACGGAACACATATATAACTAAATCGGTGTCCACCTTTTCGTTTGTCAGTCTTGTGCAATTTTTTTTTATTTGAGACATTTCGTCATAAAAATTTTATATCTAATATAGTTACAGTCAGTTATAGACAAAATTTAGATGTAAGCCACAAAACCGCATTTTAACGAGTAGTCAAGGGAAAACTAACAACATGAAAAACGCTAAATGTAACATTTGCGAATTTGTGCATAATGAAATCATTCCATAATATTATTACACAAATAGGAAAATCTACTTTAAATAAACTTCGTTGCTACATAATAATGCAAAAGAACGTAAAATCTTTTATTTTCAGGCCTATGCTCTTACCATTCATTTGTGAATCGTAGCTTAATTTAATCGCAAATTATAAATTTTTACATTTTTTATGTTTTAATTCACACTTTAAATTCTGAATAGGTTTTATCGCAAAGTTTGAAATCCTACACGTAAAATTTATCAACAACAAATACAAGAATATTTCCAGTTCAGCGAACGAAAGCTCCATTTTATCCATATTAAGCGAGAAGCGTTTGCGGACACTGAAAGTATTTTCCATTATATATTCAGGATATAATCCTGGCACTAACATTACACGGACGAATTTCTCTGCAGATATTACCTTCAAAATTGCTATCGCAGCGCGCTCTCTTATTTATGAAAAGAGTATCGACTAGAAGAGATTTTCTTTTTCCTTTTTTAACGATGGAACAATACAGTTACGTTCGGCTTCAAGTTGTGATGAATATATTACGAAGAAGGGAAAATTGTATTCCTAAGTAATTAAAGCTTACCGAAGTTAGCAGTCTCGTGTAGTACATCACTTCTTGCGGGATATGTTTTCGTAAGATTTTAAGTGAGATATGTATAAAGTATGGAGGCATATTTTCGTGTTGGGAACTGATACTTTTACCTGGTAATTTGGTTATGTGAACGCTACTTGAATGCAAAGCAACATTACCAATAAACAATTAACTACGGAGTCAAGTCAAGCGTGATGTATTTATTCCATTCTAACAATTGATTAAAAGGGTATTTTAAATATTTGATACATTTAATAGCATAATTGTTTCCACTCTTGACAATCACTTAATTTACAAATTTATCAACTATTAAATAATTTAAATATGAATTAAAAACTTTCAGAATCGTTAATAAACTTCGTTTTGATGGTAAAATACAGCAATATAAGATTTATGATTTTATTTAAATTAAGCTGCATTTCAATTATATTTTAATAAATTAATCGAGTCAATAAAAATTACCAGGTATTTAGGTTTTCATAAGTGTGTTTTAAGAAACACAAGGAATATATGGGTCAAGACTATTTAATTGGATTGCTATATAATAAGTATCAATATATTGTAAAATTGAACGTGTCTTTATCAATTACAGGAAGATCTAATGGGTTCGTCAGAGAAAAATTACGATAAGCGTTTTCAATATATTATCAATAAAACATTATTTATATTACCATAGTGAAACCTGCATTACAATTATTACTACTTGTATTAGTTTAGTACTCTTCGTCACTTTTCAACTTATGTATACATATATATATATATATATATATATATATATATATGTGTGTGTATATATATATATATATATATATATATATATATATATATATATATATATATATATATATGTGTGTACGGATATGATTTATGTGTAGCAAGTACCTAAGTTTCATGTCTGATATATGGAAGTGGAAAACGTGGCATTATTACCACCGTATTGTGTACGGTATTAAATGATATAATTATTTCATGAAATAATATTAGGAAATAATATTATTATAGGAAGTATTAAAAATATCTGGCCGCTTCAATGCGGATATTTACTAGTTGCAAAATCACTATTAAGTGCTTAGGGACGCCGTTTGTTCGTGTGCAATAAATTTACGGATTGGTTACATTATAACCAAAATGTAAATATTTATTTCATATTGTTTTTTTTTATTTTAAATACGTTTTATTTATTAAATAGTTTAGTAGTTAAGTAGTTTTATTTATTAGTAAATAATTTTTAATTAAGTTTTATTTATTTTGTGTTATTGTAATTATGTCGATACAGTAATAATAAATATCAGTATTATTCCAGTTTTAATTAAGATTTAGTCCATTAACCAGGTCAGATAACCAGAATGGCTGCATATAATGATTTTATCTTCCACGTGGGTTTTTATTGAGGAAACAGTAGCTATTGATTGACAACGTTGATAGTCTTCAACCACCAACAACACAAAAAAGATTAAGTAATAGGAGAGTGGAAGGAGAAAAACTTTTACTTATTTCAATCTTTCATACCATGAGCCTTAAGAAAATCGCAAATTATTAAGACCTGCCTTCTCGTTACTCTCGCAATAAGATATGTTAATCATACGTATGTGAGACAAATTAAAGAACATAAAGGATATTATACGAATAAGTGAACAAAAATATCAGAGTACTGCTTGTTAAAAATTTCGTAAGGTACGAATAACTAGAGTTACACGCTACGACTTGCCTAGTGAAGCGCGAAAAGTTGTAATTATGATTGAATATATCAACGAAAATATTGCCTTGAAAAAGCATTGTTTTATATTTTGGTTCATTTGTTACTATCTAATATTTTCATTTAGTACTCACTTTAGTTAAAGAAGCAATCATTATTTCTTTTTTTTTCATTTGCAAATATAAACTAAGAAAGCTTTAAGATTGATGACAATTATCGGAAAGTAAATTGATAAAAAGAATTATAATTTTTTTTATTATGAAATGACATAAAAATTTTAATTAAAGAAAAAACTTAGCTTGAGTCAGCATGTATTTTTATGAAGATAACGATTCAAATAATTCTAATCAATCGAAGCAAATACATGTATTTAAATAATTAAACTTATACGAAATTGTCTTATAACCGACAATAACATACAATCAGACTCAGAGAACCCTTAATATTTTTAAACCGCAAATTTATTTTTGGCTGTTATAAACTGACTATAATAAAGTGGCTAAAACTTAGAAAGTATCGAGGCCCTGATATGACAAACTTTTATTCTGATCATGTTTCATTTCTTGTTTTCCAAATCTTAGCACTAATGGAATGTAATGATTTTGTTGATCCCAATTTTAGAGGATCCATCAATACTGGAAACAGAGTTTTGATAAAATTGTGTTAAATATGATTCCATGTTATTTTTCTAGAATTTATCAAAATAAATATATATTTCAATTTATTAATACCAGTTCAGACGGCAAACGTGCAGATTGTTACACGAAGCTGACCTTTTATTTGTTAAAAACACGAATATCTTTATTGATTTTTATTTTACGATAATCGTATTTCCGAAACTGTATTTCTTGTTTATATTATTGCTTCATCTGCTTTCACGTTGAATTTAGATGATGGGACTTCATTTCAGTTTTACAGTCAGTAAACAGATGGTATTGTAACCATCTGTTTACTGACTGTACGGCTTCTAGGAAGAAAAAATCATTATCAATTAATTAATCGCACAACTCAATGTTGAAATGTAGAAATTTTTCTAACTTCTGAGTGTCGTATATTAATTTTTCCCTTTTACTGTTAAGTTAATCAAGTTTAATTTTTTCTTCGAATTAAAGAAGAGGAAATCGGCATTTTCCATTTTTTTAAGTTTCAAAATAAATTATATTTGTTTATAATTAATCCTCTAAACTTTCTCCTCTTTAACAATTTTGGCGGCAAGTGTGTTGAGAAAAAAATATTTTCGGGAAATAAATATAGGAAACCAAGAAATAATAACACTAAATAAACTTCTGAATTATAATGTTAGAAAGCTTAAAAATTAATGACAATCATTGGAAAGTAAATTTCACACAAAATTGTTATTACTTTATTATAAAATAAAGTAAAAATTTAACTTGAGCCATTGCGTATTTTTTGAAAATAAAGATTCAAATAACCCTAATCAGCCATAATATTCACATGTATTAAAATAAATCAACTTATCACAAATGTATTATCACTGACAATTACTTAAAATCACAATAAAGAAACCTTTAATATTGTTTATACCAAGAACATTTTTAATGATGTTTGTAAACGATTCGGCGCAAATATTTTAAAATTATACTCGGTAGTCTCAAATATCAATTTTCCATTTAAATTATAATATAGTCACACGATATTAGATACAGTAATTTATCTTTGCAAAAATTACCAGTTTTTTAATAATTTCGACTATTTTAGACTTTTCACAACTATTCTCCAAGATCTATCTTGTTTGAAACTTCAGACCGTCCCATATAATCCATTAGTTTATTTATAGTTTTTTTGCTAATTTCTATATTAAGACATAAAAGTGTCAATAATTTAAGAAATAAATTCCTCGTGAATTTTTAAAAACACCAGAGACTATTACATTTTTATTTATATGTTATATCATCACACTTCATGGAGTTCTGTCTAATCTAGTTATGAAAAATTTTCTGAAAATAATTTTACTACACGCATTAATCATTTTACCAAGCAAAATCTGATAAAAAGTTTATATAAAAAAGTGAATGAGAAAAAAATGATACAGTAAAACACTTATTTTGAAATTTTTGATGATGAATGAAACACTTGAATTAAGTACGGCATAGTCAAAGAATTTGCCTTTTATTATCAGTCTTATACCTGGGTGGAAAATAACTTAAAGGCATAGAAATATATTTTACTAGAAAACTTAAAAAATGAAATGAAATGAAAATCTCGTTAAAATAAAAATGAAATGCAAATCTCGTTAAAATAAAAATTTTAAAAATAATAACGCACTCCTCAAATATTTTTAAAATGAACGTTATACATGTTGCTTCTGTTATCTGTGTCTCATTTAAATAAAAAAATAATAATTAAAAAAAAATTAATATTTTTTTTCACAGAAAAAAATAGTCGCATTCCATTTCGAGTTGCAGTAAGTATATAACGAGAAAACATATGTTTTGTTTCAAAAACGTTAACTTTACAAAAGTTATCTGTGTTACGAGGAAATTTCGTGTGAAATATCTTTTGTCAAGATTTTAAGAAATTAGAATGTTATAAATTAAGAATTCGTTTCGGCAATAATATACTTTTAAAAGACTATTTATGTGCTTATTACGTTATGTAAACATTAGGTCTTTCGACTTTGACTTCACAACAAAAGTCGAGTCTCGCAAAGTGGTGTATCCATGAAATATGCATTACTGAAAATAGTAACCGAAATTTGCGTATAATATAGAGAAAATGTTTAAGAACTATTGTTAGTATATAGTGAGAAAGGCTTGAGTGTTAGGTTTAAGAAGGGACGACGTTAACTGACGTTAAAATAAATAAATTAAAAGGTTAAATAAAGGAAACTTTAACATTCAAATTAAACTTCTTTTCCTGAATGTAAAATTTACAAATTTTTTTATTCGTTTATTATTCTATTTTTCCTATAAACTTAATTTAATTATGCAACTAGATATGAAGGTTGTTTCTAATGAATATATGAAACAAAATCTTATCATGGTGTTAATCCATAATTTTATTTTAAATAGATGAAGATTCCAAGAAGGTCCTGCATATTAAACCAGAAGCCGAACGCTTCGCGTGAAGATTCGGCCAAACTAGAAAATATAAGCGGTACTTGATTAATAAATCGTACTTTTGTCTGGTTCAAGAATAATATTCGGTGATAAACATTGATAATAACTTCTAAATTATAATTAACATTGATTATTACCTTTTTTACAGTGTCAGTTAAATACTGAGGAATTCGAGAACTAAGATCCAATATTTTCACAAATCTGCAATAAAAACAAATTATACAGAGACTTGACAAATTAGGCAAAAACGCAATCTACAAATTAGCTCGCACAGCATCGCGGAGCACGCTGGATTTATGCATGAAAATGATTTCGACTCGTTTATTGACACAATCAACTTTAAAGAGTATTTCGAATACTGTCTCTTTATATGAGAAGGGATTTTTGTTCCGACATAAGCGTTAGAACTAAGTTTAAAATTTTTTCAGAAATAATGAACACAGATAAACACAATTTTACCAAGTACCATAAAAAATCGATATGAATTTTGTACTTATTTCGTTATTATCGTATTATTACTTAACTAGGTTGCGTGTGTGTGTATACACACACACACCCACACATAGATGTATATATATATATATATATATATATATGTGCAAACATATGTGCGTGTGTGTATATTACAAAACCATCACCTTTTAT
Organism: Druceiella hillmani; assembly: GCA_039881145.1. Lineage (NCBI taxonomy): Eukaryota > Metazoa > Arthropoda > Insecta > Lepidoptera > Hepialidae > Druceiella > Druceiella hillmani. Next base: position 27,145,319 of record JAYKKI010000004.1, read on the forward strand.
TTAACCTCTTACTTTATGATGACGTATATGCATAATCTGTAAATTAAAAAGCTTACATGGTTTATAAATGGATAAGAGTGGATTATTTCGTAATTAAAATGTTGAAAATATTGCATTGTTAAATATTCAGATAAAAACAAAAATTAAGTTTTTGAAATGGCTTTTTAATTTAAGTTACTGATTTACATTATTTAAAAAGTATTACGAAAGTAGGAACATGATAACGTTTTTGAAAAATGTAACAGTTATCAAGATTAATACTCAAATTAAGTTCAGATTGTTGGTGGTCAGTGTTTAAAAAACGATACACTTACCGTAATAAATATGATATCTGGCAGTATTTCGTACTCTTTTTCGGAAACAGTTACATGATTAATTAATATCTGCTATGGTTACAGTATTAAGGATATATAAAAGCTAAACATTTTTAAAAACGCATTTTAGTAATCAAATAAGAATTAACATGATGTTAAATTAATAAATGTAGCAATTATCCTCAAGAAAATCTTTTCTGAATGTAATTTACACGAGATGTAACTCTGAAAGTTTTTGGAATATCCAAAATGGAAGCCACTTATAGGTTTGTAATTTATTTCTTGTTTTTTTTAAATACGCTATGCAACTTTTTATTTGATAGAACCACTAAAAGAAGCAGTTGATGTCAAAGATACGTCCAAGAAAAAGTGCTGCGGAAGCTGTTATTTCCACGGCATATTTTTTCGTATTAAATTCGTCGATATGATGATATAATGGACTTAGAGGGTCACCATTACTTTAAAAAATTACCATTATTTTTAGTGCTACCCTCGTAAGTAATATCTGGTACATACATTTTAAAAAAGGGTTAGATTTTCCATTTGAAAAAAAGGTAGTCTGAGTCGCAGGTATTTTTGGCTAAAAAACTTGTCTAACGTGTCGATGAAACGGAGTGCCACTTTTATGTTCATCGTTTTATAAGTTTTGATAGCATGGAGCTCTTTTTTAAAATTTCATCATATTGTCATTAAGTTCTCTTTATAGTGCCGATTTGATCAGCGAGTTATAGATGATTAATTACTAATATATAAATCACGAAAGTAAATTTTGTTCGAAATTTTCAAATACGATTTGTAAATATATCACTGTGAGCTTATTTACAAACTATAGTGATATTCACTGTAGTGTTACATATGCTCATTTATTGTTTATTTGCGAACATGCGAGTATCAATCAAATCTGGTAACTCACTACCGTCTACTGTGAACAGTGTACTGACTACGCAAAATCAAACGTTCAAAGCGAGGAGTTTACACGGGACGATATTGTATCATCGTGTAAAAATTTATGGTTTTTTTTCTTTTTAGGGAAAGCTTTAAGCTACCGAAAGATATGAAAATACCAAACTACGTTACGTTACGTACGTTATTTATATTTTAACAGACATCGTCTGTGGTAAATAGGATGATTTTCGTAAAGTCAACGTTGGGCTTTTGAACATCAAGCAAAATTATCGTGTATTTTTCCGCTACAAAATACATTTTGAGTTCTGAATATATCTTAGGAAAAATTATCAAAACCAAACTCGGCAGTAATTAATTTCACTGAAACATGAAGAATTCCCCTTTAATCCGCAAACTAGCCTTAGCTTTTGCGGATATTTAGCCCGAAAATGTTTTTTTCTCATACTCAAGTTTTAACTTCAGAACTTAGATTGCACGAATGGATTTCTCCATAATATTACCTTAAAAATTAGCTCCGCAGCATATTAACTTGTTTATTGAAATGATATGGACTAAGTGGAATTTTCTTTCTCCTTATGTAATGATGGAATAAATACAGTAACGTTCAGTTTCTATTTGCAACAAATATATTATGACGAAACGAAAATTTTGTTCCCAAGTAAATAATGCTTACGAAACTTGTAAGTTTTGCAGAGTGCCGCTAGTACATCACAGGTTACTTAGGTAGCGAATGCATTTTGCAAGAAACATGTTTTGACAAGAGATTAAATGAGATATCTGTGAAGTAATGGGGTGTTTTATGCTGGGAACACATGTTTGAAAGATTTACTTGCTATTTCATTACGCAAGTAATATATTATATGCAAAGTAATGACAAAAATGAAATCTTAAGCGTGGTATATTTAAAAATATGAACGAAAGGATTTAGTAATTTTATAATATTTCAAATAACTAAAAATATAATTTCATAAAACTTACGTGGTAAATGGTTTATTCCTAATGGAAGCTTCAGAATCTTTCTTTATTGCTTTCAGTATATAAATGTTAGCTTTTATCCATGGTTTGACTCGCGTGAAAAATGAAAAGAAAATACTTTTAAAATTTAATTCTTGTGCACAATATATTTTTGTGAAAAAATAGGATCTCAGCGTGAAAGAGCTAAGTAAATGATATGGACCAAAGAAATAAAAACAAGAAAAAATATGTACCCTGAAATAAGTAGAAGCTATTTCCTGCTATCGTATTGCATTGCACAGTTATGTTCATGCTCTTATATCTGTGCTATTGCCAACAGCATGACTTTTTAATTAAGAAAAGAAATCAAATCTGTTCTGACATAAATATTTTATCCTGTATTTATGTCTTCTTTACAGGTTACACGTATGAATAATTTCCCTGAATGAATTGCATGAAAACAGGATAAACGAACAAACGTAATCACTTTCTCATTTATAATATTACTTGGAATTTTCCGAATTTGTAAATTGTTAAATAATTCAATTAAATCAATATGGTATGGATTTCATTGAATTATATAACAGTTTACAATTATAATCTGACATATTTTAGAACTATTAGTGAAATCTTTGTTTTTATGTTAAAAATTATATTTTTTAATAAATAAGTATAAATAAAAACATTTGTGCAATTTTTTACGTGGGTTGTAAGCCATAAAAGATCAATTATTTTATGTAATCAAAATTTATTTATGAACAACGAGACTACCTGCAATTGGAACAACAGCAAAGAATTAAAAAAAGTAATATAGAACTAAAGATCAACAAATGCGCAGTAAATGAAAATACTAATATTGTGACAATAAAACCTGAGTAACAATTACTAAATATCGCTAAAAACATCAAACAGGCATCTCTTTGTTCGCTGTTTATCCTATACATTGGCTGTAGCAAAAATAAATCGGCGAACAATGGACATGGTCTACAAACAGTAAATACTTCAGTTTCATACTCTGATTTTCATATTTAAGCTTTATATATTTCAACTTCTAAGATGTTGGTTTCCAACATCTTATAATATAACTCTGTCTACTATCTTATAACATAATTCTATATAATGCAACTTCTATTAATTTTTTATTTAGAAGATTTTTTGATTAAAATATTACTATTATTTACAACATATTACATTCGTAGGATACGACATGGGTTAATATTTGCAAATCATCTCCTCGAACGCAGACAAGCACTTCAAATGCTTTGGTAGGAAGTATAATTTAAAGTTCACCGTCACAAGTTCCATGCCAGTGGGATAACGGGCAAAAGCTAGTTGCCGATAAATGGAAAAACGGAAGACGTAAGAAACAATGGGTAAATGTACTTAACACAATAATGAGCACTTTTAGGAAGTATTTAAAAAATGAAATCATGTCGTAAAAAGTAGTTAAATTCATAACGGTATAATAAAAACTTGCGAGTCTTGGATAATGCAACAGAATAGTGAATGCAAATTAAATGGCGTTGAAATAAAAGTGTCGCAGAACAATTTACAATTTAGAGTGCTTTCGAGAATAGATTCATTTAAAATCTCATTTTAACGTCCATAATAAATCCTGACGAGATTTTTTTTCGACGGTATCAACCATAAAAAGCATATATAAATACCAATTATCGTTCTGAGATTTGCATCGCGTTTTATTCTTAGTGACACGCTAAAACATTTTCTCAGAAACATGATGTTCCAAATGCCTTTACATAAATCATTAGAAATATAGCTGGCATGTGGCAACTTAACATCCGACATGATCACTGAAGACATTTTAGCTTCCAAATCCACCACGTATATAAGCTATTTTGGCTATAATCTAGACTATAGCATCGATAGAAGCATGTGTCTAATCTATTTCGAGTGTCATTAATTTTCTACGACACTTGAAAAGAGAGTTCTTCCTGGATTCAACGGTTTATATTTTTTCTGGCCGAAGGATTTGGTGGTGCTGCTTTTAATTATTCATATACCAATGACCATCTACGGCCTCAGGTTTCAGATTAAAATTGCGTGGCCTACAATAAACAGACTTACATTAGGAAAAACAGAGTCAAATATATAAATGTCACATAATATTGTAAGTAATCAATATACGTTTTTTGAAAACCGTAGCGAAAAGTTCTATAAATGTAATATTTTCTTTAAAAAAATTAAAGATTTTTTCTTTTCGTCAAATATAATACATCCTCTCAGTATTTCACAAGTTATCATCAGATTCATTTTCTAAAATGTATTCAATTCATTACTTTCGGTTACTCTCGTATATTTGGCCATTTTTATTAGTACCGAGTATTCGGCCGAACACCGGCTACCTTTCGGCCGAATACTGAATATTTAATTACAAAAATAAAACGACGTTTCTGTCATAAAATATATTTACTTTTAATAATGATTAAAATTTAATAAAAGTTTTTTAATAATAGTTTAAAATTTAGTAAAGTTAATTAATGATAAAATATGTTGAAATTATATTCTCTAATGTTTCTTGGTAGTAAACGATTACGCTTTTCTTCACACGTGAGACCTGCTTCTAAGTATTGCTTTATGTACTGTACATGATGCTCTATGGAAATTAATGATAAATCTTAACAAATTTTATTAGGATCGGATACTGTTAGATATTTGCTAACCAACACATTTAAGGATTTCTGTGCCAATCTAAGCGAACAGTTATGAGTAAATTTAAATAAGCTACTTGAAACTGAAGTTTAAATAGTAACGTAATTAATCTTTTGACAGATTGAAGGCATTTTAATATAATTTAACAGATTTATGACTTCATTCTTCATTACACCATACCTGCGTAATTTTGATTACAAAGATGATGAAATGAAGATCATTATTACTCGTGATGGTATTCAAATAAATAAGCTCCAAGCTTCATTAGTACTAAATATGTTTTTCAATTTTCAACTAATGTCAATATTATCTAATTGTCCTGGGTTTTTGTAGACATTGTTTATTTTTAGTAATTATATTAAAAATATTTTTTTTTTGCTAAATGACAAATTTAAAAACACCTAATTCAATACTAAATTCGAAATATCGCGATGAATATAATCGATTGTAAAATAATTTGACTTATATTCTCGCATTGCAATAAAATTATAAAATTACACAAGATATTTTTTATTATCAACAATTATTAATTTCAAAAATATTGCAAATATGTATAGAACTTTGTTCAAAGTATAATGAACATTAATTGTTTAGTTTGATATTTATGTAAAAATAAAGTTTATCTAAATATCAAATTTGACTTTATATTTTATAACGAGTTTGGAAAAATACAGAAAATTATGTTAAATGCATAGTTACCGTTTGTACTTTATAGAGACAAAAAATTATTACTCTTATTAGGTTTCGAATTCCCCGTAAAATTAATATGAACGAAACCAATCATTTCTAATCTTTATTTTTAAACTTGGACCTGTCTTATAGCTTTAGTCAGTGTAGCTATTAAGATTTAGTTTAATGGCAGTTCATAAAATTTTAGTAGTCACAGTATCTAGTAGCCACAGAAAACATATGTAGTTACAGAAAATTATATTTATGGTACATTTTAAATGGTAAATAGTATGTCGCTTCAAGTGGGGTGTGTATGTAAGTCAATTAATGAAACCTTTTTTAAAGGTCAGGTAACATTTTTTACATTTATTATTAAACTAAAATAAAAAAAAACACCACCTTTAATCGCATGTCACCTTTTCCTTGTTAAACGAGTACTGTTCGAAACTAATCATCATTACGCATACATTTTGGGACTCTAAATTACAATCACTGAAAAATATCTTAATAACAAAATAATTTATTAAAAAAACCTTTACCCTCGTTTATACTGACATTAAGGAAATATCTTACATACAACATGTATTATAAAAATTTAAATTCGATATCAGTTTGACAAATCTGCGTGTTCCGCAAATTATAGGCTTTACATTATAATAATTTTTACTACCAATTTCTCAGTCTTCCAGCTGCTGTTAACCAAGGAATTCGAAATTAGAGTATCTTGATATCTGTGTTTTAACAATCGACTACTTAGTACATATCAGGCTTGATGTGTCACAAATAACATTGATGTATCAACAAATATAATTAAAATATTGCTAAAATTTGTATTGCCCTTCCTTTAACATTGGTTTACAAAAGTTGTAAAGCATTGCCAGTTCATTAGTCATCAAGCCAGCCACGGAAAATTATAAATAATTTCGGATGAAAATAGCAGCTCCTCATCTATCTAGGTACTTAAGAGTGTTTGTAATAGATTTGTTCAATTGAGACAAATAAATTGTGATCAAGTAGAATTAATATAAAATAAAAAATAGCATTTGTGTAAAATTTTTAAATTCTTATATTGTATATTCCGTCACACATATCATTTTCTAAATATTCAGTAAATATAAGTTTCTACTGATCACGTTTTAAAATAAAAATATTGACAAAAGTAATCTACATAAATGACATAATTTATTGTTATGATGGTATTAACAAGGAAACCCTCAAAAATTTTGGTGGGTAAATTTTCCAATCAAGTTAAAGACAAAAAACACAGTGGAAATTTGGAAATAAATTGTTATTTACGAAATATTTCACTTCATAAATTGTACGGCGGAAGAAAGACAGTAGTACAAAATTTTGCCTTGTAGAGAAAAGCACCCGCTCTACTTTGATACAGGTTCAATGCACTTTTCTTTTAATTTTATAATTATGTCAAAAACAATGAAATTGATTTCATAATTTTAAGGAATTACGAAACTATATTATAAATTAATTTTAAAAAAAAACACTTGGTACAAGTGGTGACTTATAACTCCATATTTGGGGCAAAATTATGGATCAATTTAAGAAAAAAATGATGCAATAATATTTTATATTGTTTGCTGTGATCTTATTATAGACTTCGACTCATCTCGTGCTGCTATTATTATTAGCTTATTATATTCAAGAGTAGTTACACTCACATCGACTCTATATTGGCTGTGACTAAAAATAATAAAAAAAAGGAAGATTGAAAAAATGTTAAGAAAAATAGTAAGTCCGACTAATTACTGCAACAATTTTGCAAACAACAAAATGCGTCGAAGTCTCACAATTTAAGAGACGTCCGAAAAAATTATTGGTTTCGCCAAGAGTAGTATAGCTCTGTAATAAAAAATATGATAGGATGGTCAAATGATGTATTTAAATTCCAATGTAAAGAAAGATTTGTATCCTCTTGTGAACCAGAAGCAATAAATTTATTTGTTCACAATATATCCTACAAACATTTGTTCAAAGAATAAAAAAGCACTGTAGACTAATATAGTGAAATGTGAGTATGTTTTGTTTTAGAAAAAATCATGTATTCTGCAATTCCAATTTGCGATGTTTGTTTATTTCACGAACATAAACAAGGCAGAAAAAAAAATTTTACGTATTACTCTCACACAATCAATAAGTATATAACAATTTTTATTATAAATTCAAGAAAGTTGTGACGATAACAAACATTTCCTTAGTCTTCAAGTGAAAAAACCAATCATTGAGCTTAAACCAATTATAAATATCCAGTTTTTTGTGCAAAATGGTTCAACCTACTCAAAAAAGTTCCATTTTACTATAGTTCAGCGAAAAAAATTAAAACCCGTGGATAAAATACGAAAGTTTGATGATGATTAAAATTTTGTCAATAAAATCAATAGATAAACAATTAAAATAAAAAGTCTCTAAAACAATGATTTTATCTTTCCGTATTTATATAGCGAATAGTTTGATTACTATATTTCAAATCTACTTGAAAGATACAACCTATCAACAGAATAAACGTCCGAAACCCTTCTTCAATTTAATGCCTGAATTTCAAAAGTTTGTTCCGCAACGTAAATAAAGATTGAAAATCATAGAAACAAAACTAGAGAATAAGTAAGGAGACATATAACTAAACAGAAATATTTAATGTAGGAAATATGACTGAAAACTCTGAAAGGTTTGAAATAAAATTGCCAACAACTTTCTCTTGAACGCAAACTTTAAATCAGTTCAGTTATATTTTTGTTGAAGGCTAGTCTAAACTGAGCGGCTGTTTTCGCATGAAACCGAAACGCGACCCAAATCACGACCAACATGTCTGTTTAATATTAATCCAAATATTGTTAATAATTTCGACAGTTTCTTCCTACAACTTGCAAGTTCAGAACATCAACTTTCCATATTATGAACTTGTTTAGATTAGGGTGGTTCTTCGTGAAAAGCATTAATGTGTTAAACTGGCCTAAATATTTATTACTATTCTTTTATTTCTATATTAAAATATTATTTACAGTTTAATATTTATAGCATTATATAGAAACATATAACAACTTTTTGGCTCGTAAAATAACACTTATTCTACTTCAAAGTTACTTATTGTAAGATGTTCTCATTTTTTTATCACTCTCACAAGCATACCACAAACTTACACCTACAAACATATGGAGTTCTTTAATCTGTTAAAAATTATATAAAATAAATGTTTATTATTATTATAAGAAAATTCATCTATTAGTTGTTGTTTTCTGTGTAATTTGGTGCTAAAACGTTTAAAACTATTTTACTTTAAATATTAAATATTTATTTTTTGTAGGTAAACCAATATACAGGTATTCATTATAGTAAATAAATAAGGAAAATTGAGTGAACTATACAATAACATTTATGTAGAAAATTAAACGAAACAGCATAAAATTATTGTAAATGAAATGTTCAGTTATGACTATAAAGAAAGCTGTGAGGTACTTGCCTGTGTTGATTCATACATTCTTTGACGAAAAATTATGTAATAACCTAAATTCAAGTCTCAATACAAACTCCTGTTGGTCTCGGAAAATAGAATGGTTTTTGAAATTTGTCTTTGGAATTAGAAATTTTACGTTATTTTCTAAAATCTTTCCGACTCTTAACTTTGGGAATAAAAAATGTAAGCATATTATTACGCGAAGAACAAATATTAATATAGAACGATTTTAACAAAGGATATTTCAACCCAGCAATGTAAACTTCACTCCCGATATCTAACAAATTTTACCCTTATAGGAAGTAAGCAGAAATCATCTCTATCGGTGCAAGATACTACAAACTTGTAACTAAAGATAATACAAAAGTTTTCTTAGCCGAATTAGATAAACAGTGAAGATAGGGTTAGTAATAAAATTTTTGTGGGACATTCAACTGTACCAGGCATGCTGTAGCGAAAGAGCGCTTGTTTATTAATTTTTGAGGCATACTATTGCAATATATTTGCGAGAAACAGATTGGTTTTATAAGTGGATATTTACTTTGTAAACGTATTTAATCCCTAATTTATGGTCCTTCAGCGGATTTTACGAGTGCTGGTGCAATTATCGGATTATGAAGAACTTACGGTAGAATGGCAAGATATTTTAATGATATATGAGGAATATTAAAATTGTTAATAGCGTGAAATAATCCGTGGCTTTATGTATTTTAGCACTTTAAATGTAACACCATTCATTTTCAAAGTACTTAGCTTATTTTCCGTACATTAATATCTTGTTATGGCTTTTACGTGAATAGCAGTTATTTATTTTCTATTTGAGACCTACAAATGTATTCATGTCCTTATTTTAATTATATTTCCAAACTTTAAACATACGGATAAGTATAAAATATATTTAAGCCAAATATAAGGTACTATGTAATATTTACAAAAATATAAATTACCTTACTCATGGACGCGTCATTTTTCGCACATTCATTCTATAAAAAAGAAATGGATATTTTCAAAATATAATTGAAAGTATATTTTAATCACAGTCTAACTTATCTACCGTTATACTAGGCTTATTAATATTTACATATGCTTTTAGCCAACTAGCAACTCGCAAATTTTTGCTAAAACAAAATTTATAAAAATTATAAAAAGTCATTATTAAATGATAACAGAGTATTTTTTTCAAAAAGTGCAAATGATATTAATTTTCTATTGACTCTTCTTCATTTTAAATTAATATACAAACACGATATTTTTATACTGAAAGCGTGATTACAATGAATTTAAAAAAGTGTTAAAACAGGGTTAATGAAAGACATATAAAAATAAAATGATCCATGAGCGCACCATAAATTTGAAAAAAAATAAAAGCAAGTAAGTAGTCTTTAATCCAATTAGAAAAATGGCTTGAAAGTTGGTATCAGCTAGGGAAGGATATACGAATTCCAAATAAAACTTATTAAGTACAAATAGGATTTACAAATATTACACAGTTAGACATTATATATGTCTAACTTCGTAATATCTGTACATAACAATATTAGACATGTATAAACATTTAAGGTTATGTCCTTCTAATTTTCGATTGGTTATATACGAAACTATTTTTATACGTTATTTTTACTTTTCACCATACAAAGATATCCCTTATTATGTTTTTCACTAGTGTAAAACATATAATATTTCCAAAACATTAGGAAACTTAGAATCGTTGATACAGTTTTCCGCCAACCTTTCGATAAATTCTAGTAACTCTATTTTTCCATAAATTTCACTTTTGCGATTTCGGAGGCAGGGAACGGAAATATATTTTTGTGAACATTTTCGACAAAATCTCTAGAACTATCTGAATAGTTTGAAAATAGTCTGAAACTCAACCTTTCAATTGATCCTGTAAAATGCGAAATACAAAAAAATCTGTTATTTATTTGCTTTCCATAACATTTTTGTAGGAAATTTTGAGGTTGAGAAAAAAATGTAAAGGTTTAACTTTAAATATATGCAACTTTGTATATTCTATTGTAGACAAATATCAAGTTACTACGTCAAACAGTTTCGGAGAAATATTGCTGTGAAAGGCGCATAGAGGAAAATTTCATGTTTTTTTCTGCGATACAAAACCCAAAGGAAAACTACTTTACTTGTTACTTAAATGAAAGTAGTAAAGTAAAAAGATAACGTTTATTAGAGTCAATATATTTTAACAATTTTAAAATTATAACATAATAACAAAATCTCGAAAAAGAGTAATCTTAATTTTGGATTCAGAATAATGTCTGTTATTATCTATCTAAACATGTTTTTAGTCCATTTCACATCGTAATAACTGAGAAATCCCTTCAATATTCACAATATTAGGAAAGTGTGCGATATTGAAAGAATTATAGTGATATGATATGATGCACTTTTTATATCGAGTATTATAAAAATATCGATGAAATTTATCAAATTAGATAAAAATTCGTAAAGCAGCTTTATGTTCAACGTTTATAATTTCTATGACATACTTTAGTTTCCTTATCCGAGATGAACGATTTACCTTTAGGTCACTTAATTAATTTTCTCCAGAAAATGTTATTTCTGGTATATCGGCAGAAAACCTTTTTTCGTAATAAATGCGAAACAGCATCTTGAAAAAATTTAAGAACAAGTGAAAAATCTCAAACACTCAATTTCGATTTTTAAAAAATAATAAAATATTTAAAAAAAATAATAAGATGGATGCTTACATCATTTTATAATTCTGGAAAATATCCATAATAACAATACGGTCAATTGGTGCCACAAAAAGGATAATACATGTATGCTGTAAATTTTTCGCTGAAAACTTGTTTTTGTAATAAATTTTATAAATGCTAAAGTTTTGAAGGATGAATGTTACGAAATATCGTAGTTACGAAATATCTTTTCTGCCGAAATTTGAAATATTTCTTGAGGGTCAACGACAACCTATTATGAAATTTACGAGGTTTGTACTTGTTCAGGCTGCAAGGAAAATTTTTGTCTTTGATTTTAACAAGCATAAAATTGTATGTGTATATCAAGAATCACCAAATTTGAGCGTTATTTCCGTGGGATAGTATCAAATTTTTCTGCCTTTTATGTCTCCATCACAATGTTACTACAGAACGTGAACTAATTTTAAAAAAATTAGAGCAGAGATAAATTATAATTATTGACTATATGTCAACAATTATAATTTATCTCCTATATTTCTGCGGTTCGTTTAGACAAAGTTGCGATTAAAAGCTATTTAAAACATAATTATTAGAAATAAAAATAATATATAATAAAGGTACTTCATCAATAGTTTTTCAGTATAAATAGAAAAAAAAATTATTATAACTAAAAGAACAAAAACGTTAGCTAAAAAAACAAAAATAAAAAAAAAATTAAATCTTGCGGATTTTAAACATGACTACAAAATAAGAATGTAAACAATATAGGTATTGCTGGATAGAATCATTACGGAATAGCTGGGAATATAATATACGTCACTTCAATGAAAGTAAAGATATGGATGGAAAATTGTATGGCGCAGAAAACGTAAAATATTGGCAAACGTTGTATTTTAGATGCTCTGATTGTAAACATTCTCATAAAAATGCCCTTTAAATTGCAATTTAAAACTTTTTTCTACAACATTTTAAAATAAAAAAACGTAATATAGATTTTTACACGATTTGTCAGTTAACAAATACCGAATTAATTTAAATAATTTCTCTGGGTTTTTTCAGTGATACACTGGTAGAAGACGTCAGAAAAAGTGACAGCATATATAAATTTATGTTTATAGGTGTATAATATCTACAGACAAAGAAACATTTTTATAGTATTTTGGTCTTGGTTTTTCCTGGCTAAAAAGGACCATGGCTCCATTTTTTTAAGCGTTTCTTTTTTTTAAATACCACATATTTGCGTATAATTTATTAACATTGTTTTCGGTACTTATATATTTATTCTTTTTTTAATCAATCTAAGAAACATGTTGCTTAACATTATAACATAAAAGCGCTTATAATGAAAAATCTGCAATAAACAACAATGCATACCACTGAAATGATTTATACTATATACTATAAATTCTTGCATTATTTTAACGTAGTTATAATATTTTATAATATTAATTCAAAATACATTACTTAAATTGTTACTATCACTCATTACCCTAGATCCATAAAACTTTAAGATGTGACAAGATGTACAATGATTAATGCGTTTGGTTTACATCGGATTAACTACTAAAATTTAAAATAACAAACAGTGAAAAAACCGTTCAATTTGTATAATTAGTATGATTATTATTAAGAGTCTTGCTACGAGTCGAATAATTAACAAAAATCTTGTGCATTTTGGTATGTGAAAATTTATTTGAAATGGTTATAAATAAACAAATTCAGGAATTTATTTAATCTCAAACTAAATATTGATTTTCTTAAATTTCACATTTTTATTTGTTTGTTCTTTATCTTTTATCTCAATATATAAAAACTACTGGAAAAATTTTACCAATTTTTTTCATGATTCTTCAATCTCAAGCTAAACTGTTTGTTTGTTCTTTTTTATGGATTATCAACTAACTTGAAGGATAAATACTAACACACTATCTACATATAGGGGTGCTTAAAATTTTGGTACGTTATTTTTTTTAATTTTCCGTAAGTAATTTCAAATGGATTTTGGTACGTATTGTCATGGAGAGTTTATATCATGACAAATTTTTATAAGCAAAAAAAATTATGTTAAATACGATTTCGAAAAGGCTAAATAATTAAACAAGGAAGTAGTTTAAAACGCACATGGCTATGAATCTAATTTAGTGAGGAGAATTGCTAATTCTCATATATTTCAACATTTATCTATCCTTTTGTCTGTCTGTTCGCTTATAACTTCACTTTTACTAAATTAATTTTAATACATCTGTTAGTATCATAAAGGGTGTGTACTCCGAAAAGTTTTTACATAAAAAAATGTACTATAGATTGTCAAGTTACGGAGCTATGTAAATATTTGAGATACAGCCGTACAAAATGTGTAAGGGGATGAAAATATTTAGAAAAAAGAAGTGAGGTGAGGAAGAAAGCTGAAAATAAAATTTAATTTTAAATATAAATTAATATAAAATAATATCGATACAAGAGTAAATAATAGATATTTTTCAAAAGAATTTATCGAATAACACAATGAAAAACACTTAAGCAAAAACTAATACACATAAACAGGTTCATTATATCAAATGACTGATTCGAATATTCGTTTCACTTTATGTATGTATATTTGACAATAACCCATTCTTATTTAAGGTCAACTTTAAATAAATGTGTAGCTAAGAAAATATATTCATACAAGTTAAAATAATCTTTCGTATTTATTCCAAAAAGTCTTGGAAAATAATGAAAATAAATTATTATATTTGCAAAGCAGTTAGGAATTTAAAATTTTTATTCATTAATCATATATTTTATAGAGGCAAATCATTGTCCTCAATTTTATAGAGGCAAATCATTGTCATCACATTTTGCGGATCGAGGTATAAAAAATTGTTATCCCGAAACTTAAAATAATAATATTTACGTAACGATTTTGTTAACATTAAAATAAGAACTATATATAAATAAAGACGGGTTGTACAAAACTTCAAAGGTTCAAAATTTCCGTTCAGATAATCATTTATTGACTTGGCGAGGTGTGGTTCCGAAATAGGCATTCTCAATGAGAAGTTTCAGTGTTACAAAGGAGAAATTAAATTTTCAATTGAATATTTACTCACCACTAGAAATCAATTACTAAATTCATTAAGATCTGGCTCATAATTGAAATTTTCTTCGATCGAGTTCAAAGAATTTTCCCCAAAGCCTCGAAGCAAATTTAATGCTATCTGATTTAAAAGGTTAAAATTTGTTTGAAAACCGCGTAGGTTTTAAAATATTTTTTTTTATTATATTTACTCTCTTCTCAGGATATCTTTCGACTTACATGCCTACTCAAACTTTAAAATACATTCTTTTGAATTTTTCATTAACCTTTTGAAAGATTGTATTTTCCATATTTATTTCAAGTCAGATAAACATACATTCGGTGTTTGCCCAAATAAATAATTATCTTCACAATTAAATGAAAGTACGTGATGTAGTATTATTTCTACTTTCTTTGTTTTCTTTACCACGATCTAAGTTTCGTTGTATTACAACATCTTCAGGTGGGATATTGGCAAGAATCTTTGCCATGTGAGTAATGTGAATAATGAATTTCTACAAAACTAATCCCAAATATAATCAATAATTATCTTGTAGATGGTTAACGATTAAAAATATTTATATCAAGAAATATTGCGAGAAATTAATTGTAATATACTAACTGTAATAATATATACACACACATATGTATATATATATATATATATATATATATATGTATATATATATATATATATATGTATATATATATATATATATATATATATATATGTGTATATATATATATATATGTATATGCCCATATGTATATACACGTATGCTGACATGAATATCTTAAAAATAATTTTTCCTTCATTTTAATTTACATACATTTTTATAAAATTGTATGCAAGAAAATATGTTTTAATCATTTATCAAAAATACGATTGCCAAACGATTTTTAAAAAAATGGCCCCTCTTGTTCTGCGCAATAATAACTGCCGTTGTTATGTTTATAATACCAACAGCTAAGTTTCACAAAAATGTTTTTAAAATTTCCAAAGTTTGAGATCGTAAATGAAAGGTTAAATAACATAATAAATAAAAGAAAAGTTTATTAAAACAAAGTCGTGTGTAAGGCAAAATCTATCAGTAAAACATTTATATCTATTAACCATGAAGGAGATTCAATAATTTATTAATTAAGCACTATAATTTAGTAATAATTCAATTCAATTCAATATTTTCTTCATTAAGAGAACAATGTTTTAAACAATCTATTCATAAGTTACCTCTATTTTAAAAAAGGATTCCTCTCTAAATTAAAGTGCCCAATAATCATAGAAGTACGTTAGTGGTTAAGTTAAGTTAGTTAAGTTCTTGTTTATACTTTTTTACCTAAAGATTTAATAATGCAGTTAATGAATACTAAGAGTAGCAATTTCAAATATTAAAAACAGACGATCGTGCGTTTAAAAATAAACGATTAATATGATGCAAAATGATTAGTAAGTAACAAAAGACTTGACTTGTATAGAAAATATTAAGGAAAAAATGGAATTTCATTGATAATACATTATCGTTTAAATTATATTATTTCTCCGATCATTAAAAAATGTCCACCAATTCACATTCTGTTCTAAACAAGTCTAGGAAGTCTCAAAAATATCACTGTTCAAACAAGTCTACGAAGCATTCTGCGCCTTATTTAAATAGCTTTTCCATCAACGTTTATCTTACCTTGCTTTGTAAAAACCTCAAAAATATCACGACAACGGAGTAAATCCACTGGAAAAAGTATTTTTCATTACGAGATGAAGTTGTTGTAAATCGTAGATGTTTATTTTGCCCTAAAATTAGCCACTTTCATTAAAATATATACGTATTAATGTCTTTGTTTATAAAACGAATCTATTTTGTGATATACTTAATGATGAGTATAATTTTAGCACATCGTCTTTACTTGGATATTTGTATTATTATTCACAAATGTTAATTTGAAAATCTAACTAAATACTTTTGAAATAATAATAGTATTATCATTGCTTGAAGATAATAGGTGTAAATTCTAAAGGATACCTATTACAAAGAAATATGTCCAACTCAGATTATCCGATCGTATCGGAAGATATTTAATTCAAATTGGTACATAGAGTAAATTAGAAACTTTGGGATAGTTCACCATTAAAATATAGAAAAAAAATGTAAATAAACAGCTTCTGAGACTTTTCTGCCTTTTCTGCTTAGTCATTTACAGTCATCGCTTAAAGAAACATATAGTATTTCTGCGGAATATTAATATTGTATTCTGATTAGTATCGGAAATAACTACATACTTTTAATATAAAGGGAAAGTTAAAAAGTTTATGGAAGAATTAAAAAAAATAATGAACAATAGAATGAACTAATCAAAGCTCTTTATATTGCAAGGAATTCAAGGGAGAATTTTAATAGCATTTATGAGATCCGGATGTCAATGCAAAATAAACGAAGAACAATGAGCATTGTATTTCACTCAAAATATCTTTAGAAACATATCGATAAACTTTGTTTGGAAAATTTATACCACTATTTTATCCAAAATATAAAAATAAAACATATTAATATTTCTTGCAATACGTGTTTTCATCCTAAAGCCTTAAACACTATGGAAAAGTGCGATGAATCTATAATAAGTCGTGGACCACAGCAACACAGAATTTCTGACGTCACGGATCAGACAGTATGATAACAACTACGAGAAAACAAAGAACAATTTCATTTTCAATTAAATTTCGGTGTACTATGAACCTAAACCGTATAGACGTGGCCATATCAAACGCGTAGCCCGTTATAACCCCTTACCTTATTAGACATTCAATACATTACATTGTTTCTAAATTTTATTAAGCCGACTTGACTATATATGTTAAGACGTGGATATGAAAAGTTTTCTGCATCTACTTAAAAGAAATTTTAAAGTATAAGTTAACTCGTATATTGTAACTTTAAGTTTGCTTTCTAATAATTTAAAATAGTAATACAATACTATTATGAATAGTATGCACAAATATTTTGGAACATCGAAAGCATTTATAGGAAAAGAAATTGAAGTCGTGGATGACAAGCGAAGAAAAAAAATTGAAACGCAGGGGTTCATGTAGCAGGTTTCTTTGTTCTTGGTAGTTAAATTTGTTTGGAAGTTTAATTGTAAAGCAGAGTTGCCGTAATCGAAAAACAAGTGAATTACATAATTAAAAATTTGAATACAAGCAAAAATCTTTATACACATTAATTTTTAACGTACAACAAATTATTAATGGTTACCCAGGTTACGTAAAAAAATATTTTTCGTACGTAAAGGCTAAACAGAGTATTTTTCAGCCTATGTGTTCTATTTTCGCATACGCCAAAGGGACATAAAAATAATGACTTCCTACCAAGCCACTATTACCATGAAAGTGGAACATCTTGTTTTTTTACATAGGACGTATTTTAACATGATAAATATGTTAAGGAAAAAGTACGTCGTCATGTTAAGTAATAAACTAATACGAAGACTACGAATATATGATAAAAACCCCTGTTCGTAATAGTTATGAACGCAAACCGATTAAAAAACACAGTGTGAATTAGAACGACTATACTTAGTAATTATAAGTTATAATTAACAGTAGAGTTGAAAAAATGTTATTTAAATTTTAGAAAGAAAATATTTCCCAAAAAATGAAGAAATCAAATTAAGAATATAAGATGTACACATAGATATACATAACAAAATAAAATATGTACGTAGACGTATATTCTCAAAACAATTAAAATATGCGCCATTATCACAAAAATACATTTTTATTACATTATGAAATTATATTTTAAAAAGTAAACGTCATTTTTTAATTAATCTATCAAAATAATCTCCATTTAACTAGTTAATTAGTTCATGTATTTTATCCATCATTAATGAATTATATTTAACCCGTACATTTTTTAGACATTTACACATAATTCAGATCATATTTCATAATTATAGCTTTAAAAGTTGATAGTATAATTTCTCTCAAATCAATAATTATTTGTATTTTATTAATCCATTCTCGTCCATTTTTTTCACTGTAAATTTTTGAGCGTTTATTTTTCATGAGTTTGTTGATTGTACTTGTTTTTTAAACTACATTCCATAGTACACCGTATAAAACTTGTATAATAACGGGTACATTTTTTAATGATCACGCGATTCTAAAGCAAGAAAATAATTAGAAGAACGATATTCACAAAGTAAACGGTAGCATACGAGGGTGGGTCAATAACTTCACGGAATGAAGTTGGTAGCTAGGTGTAGGGTTTTCACCAACATAGACGCTAATCAAAGACTCATTACGGGTACATATATCAAGTTTCAGATGAATTGTGTCATTAACCTCTGAGATATCATCGATCAAGTAACTCGTCATGGGAAAGACATCATAGACTATGGTGAAAATCGAATTTCGAACTGTCATTAAGTTGCTGAAAAAACAAGGAAAAACACTACAAGTTTACACAGACTCTAAAGATTGGATTGAAAACGACCCACACTCAATATGGCCGATCGATATATTTCGTTTTCCTACACTTTCTCATGTAAGAAAACGAAGTGTTATGTCTCCAGAGGAAAACAAAAACGATGCTATCTTGTGCCGCGCGACTTTATATAGTAATTGCCTTGTTCCATCTAGCCCACGTCAAAAAATTCAAGAAATCATCAAATTCTAGCGCCATTCGTCATGCTACCTGCTGGCGAGTGCCAAGAACATTATTGTAACTATTAAATCGTAAATTTACAGCAGCCTGTTGCTGTGAGGAAGGGATTGTAACCTAATGAGCCATTATTATTTGAGTAACTAAATTATTATAACAACGCTAGATCCCACTACGCGTTAGTAACGTCAGTATAAGACTTAACGCCGTATTTGATATAAATTTTCAATTTGCAATTAGACAGTGCTAGGAAAATAAACAACGATTCATTGATGTGTCACTATTAACATAGGTTTTTGATGTGAAACATCTATAGGCGCAGGTATAAACCGGATCGTTGGCATGGCGACGCTTGCCATAGCGACAGGTCACCACGCTATACTAAGGTATATATATATATATATATATATATATATATATATATATATATATATATATATAGTCTATATGTAGTAGAGTGTACGGTATGGCGACGTGTCGCCGTGCGCAACCGACTACGCGACCCCCTCCTTACTCAGTTCTACGCTATTGTTTACTACGGTACACATAACTTGTGCTTTATCATTTTTGTATTAATTGTAAATAAATGTTTATTAAATAAAGTCACCATTTTCTGTAAGAAATTCGTAATACTTTATTTTTTCATTATGCTATATTTAGTTCCTGTAATAATCTTGTCTTTTATGCATATTACTTGTACGAACACGATGTTTCACATCTACTAGGCGTCCCGTGACGGCTCAGTATTTTTTTTATTACAATCGATTCACATGTTTCAACCATTTTTGTTTAATCATTTCGTAGTTTATATAACAGAAACTATTTCTCTTTTCTTTCAAAAAAAATAATGAATTAAATCTATTGCAGACATGGTACGATATTTTGAAACTTTGATAAGTCCAGTAAAACGTACAAAGCTTTCCTAAGTACTAATATTGGCATGGTACAAATATTCAACTTTTCGGAAATATAAAGTGACTTTTCGAGCTTTTGACGTTCATTGTAAATAAATGGTCCGAAAAAAACTTATAATGCTGATTAAAGGAGAATGTTTCGTGATATATTTAAGTACTACTTCTTTCCTTTGATATGATACATTTTAACAAACTTTTGTCGAACGTTTTGCGAGATTATGAAATTAGGTTTTTTGGGTACTTATAATTGAGTTAAAGACCCAAAATTCAGTATTTTGGTGGAACGAGTGTTATATACACCTAAATGTCACCTACTTATAACAATAAACTGAAGCAAATAAAATGTAAGTAAGCAGCTATTATACCTTTATTTCGACGTTAATATATTTGTACTAATGATTTAGTGGGGCTGCAGTTACTGGAGTGTAACTGGAGTGTAACTCGAAAGTATTAAAAAAGGTTCTGTATTCAGTTAAACATTTTAATTTAAGTTGATTTTGTAAACTATTAGAACACCAAAAAGAATTATATAACGGATATTATTCCATAACCTTTTCAATAAAGGTGTTATTCCATGTTGTTTTTCCATAACAGCTTCGTATGTTAATAGCAGCAAAATCGGAATGGAAAAGTAAAAATAATTAAGGATTGTGAGGGATATTCGTCAGATATAATATTTCGAAAGATAGTAAATTTTCAGGCAGAAAATTTAATGTAATAAAATTTGACTGAAAAGAATAATTTCTCGTAAAACAATACTTTATGCTCTGTCTAATTTAATTCTCTTACGTTCATAATAAAATTCTACACTTATTAGAACGGTTCACGTACTCGCAATTTTCAGTTGCTCGACCGTTTCTCAGAGCTTTTAACATCAAAGCAGGTGCACAAGTGTTCATTATTTCTGGACATAAATTCTGTCATTATTTGCAATTAAAATTGACTTGTTCATTTTCTGTTATAGTTTAGTAATTACCTACTAAGAATTTCTGAACAAATCTGATGACAAAAACTTTAAACATGCCGCCCAATTTTTACCTTTGTATATAGTTTCCGTAATAGTTACACATATTTTATGGCTTAAATAAACAATTGCGAAGGGCAAAGTTTTCATAAACTGTATAATTTGTTTACATACAACGTCTCTGTTTTAGCTACAGTGAATGGTAAATTTAGAAGTTTTCCATCGAAATGGAGTTTTCGTCCTTCATATTCGCAACGTAACGAGGCAACCGACCAGTTTTCTATTTTGTTAGTTGCAATATGCTTAGCGGAAATTTTATCAACGATGAAAAATAATATGAATTTGGTGTTGAACATTTATGTTCATATTGACTAAAGAGATTTATATGATAAGTTGTTTGTGTAAATATGATATAAAATTTACCCAAACTAATTCTGTTTTCATTGTAATTCTTAATACGATTTATTTATAGAATTATAGAAAGTAGAAAATTTAAATTCTTTTAAAAAAAATTTTAATCAGGAATTTTTTTACAAAAAACTCCTCACAATATTTTTACCTCCCTTCCATAAACTTGTTGGGCGCTATGAAATAGGGAACGGGAATAGCTATATTTCAGCCATCATTTTTCGAAGTGGGTTATATTAAATAACTCTCAAATATTTATTGTTCCTTTCTTTCGAGAAAGAAAATACGGACAAGCACCGTTATGGTTTTTGTTGCACACGTAACTATATTGATCCGTATTAAAAATTTTTATTTATCCAAGAAATATCAAAATTTTGAAAATTAATATTCTGTTTTAGAATTGCAAATTAAATTCTAAATTTGGTTCGTTTAATACAGATTGGGACAACGTATTGGAAAAACGTCGCTCATGCTGATATTGTCGGTGACTTCACGTTTAGTGCCTCTTGCGTCAACTATGTCTTATAATCTTATTTTGACAAACGATTATAAATTTTAATGAATTTATTGGCCTTGTGCTTCTTATGGCTATTTAATATCTTCTGAACCTTGTATAATAGCCGAGATATATTGTAGACTTAATGTTATATGTGGTTTTCAATGTAGTTCTTAGAGCTAATAAGGCCCATTAAATTTGAGAGGTAGGCCTAATTAGGCTCTCAGAGTTTGTAAGATTTTTCATTTGTAACGTATTGATAATTCATATATCAAGAAATATAAAGAGGAATAAAGAATTTCCTATTTGTAACATAATGATCTTATTAAAATTATTTCATATGGAAACATTTTTCAGCATAATGATTCCCCCAATGGTATTAAAACGTATAGATTTTGCCAAGTACTTTAGAGTGATTAAAGATAAGCTATAAGTTACTAAGAGAAGCTATAGATTACTATGATCAGTCATTATTTATTTTATAGCCCCAATAAATCTGTGGCTGCTATCTAAGTGGAAGACGATGCAAGTAAAGAAAAGTAGATTGACTGCACTAATGTACTCCAACGGATATAAAAGTGTATCGCTTGTAATAAGGACTATTTTGATGAAAATCGAATAGTAAAAAATTACTTCATTTAATTACTGAAAATCTAAAAATGCTCGTATCTTCCTCGAAATATTAGAAGTTAATTGTTTCAGAAAAAGTTTTTCTAGTTTACAAATTTTAAAAATTTTAGAGTGCAGGAAAATAAAATTATGTGTTGAAGCCAAATCAGGCATGATGCAATATTTCACATAAAAATAGGGATTATCTATGAAGTAGTTTAAACAATTTGTGTAATGTATAACTTTATTTTTGTAATACTTTGTAAAATACATGTAATTTAATATTTTCGAAATTATTTCAAAATATGTTTCGAAATTGAAAAGAATGCAGATGAAAAGAAATAATTAATTTGTTAAAGCTCCATCAGGCATGATGCAATATTTTATATGAAATAGATATTGTCCATGAAGTAGTTTAAACAAGTTATGAAATGTATAATTTAATTTAATAATATTTTATAAAATGCGTGTAATTTAATATAATTTAGCTTCAGTAATTTAAAATGATTTCGTACAATGTGTTTATCAGTTACCTTACTTAATTTGACAAAGAAGCCTGATGTTTCAACATTCAAGATTTCTTTCTCTTTCTAACTTAAAGCGACTAATAAATAACAACACATAAACTTAGATAAGTGCAAACATTTCTATAAGTAAATTCTAAGTTATAATATTTCCTGTCAAGCTTTCTTCGCATACACATTACATATTTTAATACAACCGAAAATGTTATTAAGACTTTACAAATTGTGTATTTTCGAGCAAAATGTTAGCTCAGAAAGGTTCCAAAAAACTTATGTAAATCAAATGGCAGTGATTTCAATCAATAACGATCGAACATTTGACTATTATTTTTAGTTCTACAAAATTGTTGTTAATAACCTACATGGTTACGTTATTAACTACTCCGGTAAAAATAATAAATATTTTTGTATGAACAACCTAATACATGAAATATAAAAAAAAGGAAATTGCTTTGGAAATGTGTTCATTTAACAAATCTGCATCGTAAAGGCCATTAAACAGATAACCACTGTAACACCTTGTAATAATTCCAATTCGAGAAGTTACTTTCATTAGGTGACAATGTTTGTTTTAAAGGTTCAGCTATTATGCAGTACGTTGGCGGGAAATGAGATATTTTTATGTCATGTTTTTCACCTCGACTAAATATAATCGCAGAATAAAACATTTTTACATTAAATGAAAGTTTTTATTTATTTTTCCAAAAATTTCATCCTTGAAGCAAACTAAATACATCTAAAAAAACGTATTTTTAATTATTTGCAAAAAAGGTATGTAAAGGATTAATAATTATTATGTACGACGAAAACATAACATCAAAAGAAATATAATTGCTTAAAACTTACTTTTAGTTAAATTGGAATAACTATGCAAAAACTTAAATTTTGCTAGGCTATCATACTTATTTCTTACTTAAATTAGAGCTCACGTCTTTCTCAGGAATAGTCATTTCATAATAGCTTCAAATTGAACCTTCTTGTGTTTATATTATATTGTCTTTATACATTTCGGACCAATTTGTTTGCTGCGCTATTTATGTTTTTTTAGAAATTGACAAATTAAGAATTGATTTATGGAAAATACTATTTTGGGATCCTGCATTCCAAGATACCGGATTCTCAGTAAATTTCTGTTCAATATTTTCTGTTCTGTTCTGTTTAATTTCTGTAAAAATATGTTTCATACATGACATAAGGATATTACATATCTTTTCGTAAAAATAAGATTAAAGTGATAGTATGTAAAAACAAGTAAAAGTTCCCTGGAATTACAATCCTGGATTTTACACCTGGAACTGGAATTATATTTAATGTTCGTCAAGTGATTGTTTTTGTATCGTTTAAATAAAAGAAAGGTATTTAATTTTTGATTGATTAAAGGAAAGGAACAACTTAATTTTTTTAATGTTTGAAGGAGAGGAAAAAGTTATTAAAGTACAAGAAAAGTTATTTAAGTACATAAACAGCTTATTACATAACAAGTAAAAAACAAACTGACAAGAACAATTACCCATAGACCATCATCTTCAATTGCACGTAAAGATTTAAATATGTTTTGTTGATTAGTGGTGTCACATCAAGTCAGTTGGGCAAGTCGACTTGAGTTTAGTAAATAGAACTAGAGTTGCATCTCTAATTCAAAACATACACACACACGCTTTCATGCACGTACGCACGAACGCGCGCACGCCCGTACGCAAGCACGCACGGGCGCGCAGCCGCGCGCTCGCACACATGCACGCACTCTAGCATGTACGCACGCTCGCAGGCACGCACGCACACACACATACACACACATATATGTATATATATATATATATATATATATATATATATATATATATATATATATATATATATATATATATTTCCAGGGGACATACTACAGTTTAAAAGTAATCAGTGGTCCTTCTCGTGACGCCTTCTTTATAGCTTCTCAGTTTTATTTAAATAAGAATGTAAAAAATTAAATGAAATTTTATAGGATATTGACAATATCTAAAAATAAATACTGGAATATAATCCCTGTGTCATAGCCCCTTATTTAATTTGTCGACTGATTCGTCATTGATTGTATTGAAGACGTTAATTATGAAGGTGTTAATTATGATATATTCAATAAATTATTCACCAGAATTCTTTTCTTTTGGGGGAAGTTCATAACCATCTGGTTAGAATGGAAACAATGGAATAGATTTGTTCATAATGTAGCGTTATTTTCATGCATATGGATGAATATCAGATGATAATTTGGAGATTTTTAAGGGGTTAATGAAAAATTTAAAAGAACGTATTTAGAATTTGTGTAGGCATGTAAGTTAGAAGATATCCTAGTAACATAGGAAATAAAATAGAAATAAATATTTAAAGCCTACGCGGTTTTCCATTTGGAAAAGTAAATTTTAATCTTTTAAATAAGACAACATTAAATTTGCCTTCGAAGCCTTTCAAAAAGTTTTTTGAACCCGATCGAAGAAAATTCAAATCATCGGCCGAATCTTAAAGGAATTAGTAATTAATTTCTTGTGGTGAGTAAATATTTAACTGAAAATTTAATCTCTCATTTGTAACATTGAAACTTTTCATTGAAAATGCCTATTTCGAAACTATACCTAGCCAAGTCAATAAACCAATACCTGGACGGAAGTTTTGAACCTAGTTTTGTATGATTAGCGGCCCGTCCTTCTTCACATAAAATTCTGATTTTAATGTTAATATATTGTACGTAAATATTATTATAATAGGTTTTAGGGTAAAATTTTGTTTATTTCTTGATTTGCAAAATTTGAAGATAAAAATGATTCATTTCTATAAAAATCATGATTAATGAACAAAAATTTTGAAGTCTTAACTTTTTTGGAAATGTAAAGGTTTTATTTTATTATTTTACAAGACTTCTTGAAAGAAATATGAAGAATTATATTTAATATATCATCTTGGTTTTCACACATTTATTTTAAGTTGATCTTAATATAAGAACGGGTTATTACCAAATATACAATTATATAGGGAAACTACCTAACTGAAAAAAAGTAAATGTCACAAATGAACGTAGTGATGAAATGCTCCTCCTTGGCTGGATACTGGTTGTTGCTCATTGGAGTGAGCGAGATGGGATAAAAGAGACAAAATGCGACAAGCAACGCGTAACGCCGTCTCTCTCGCATCTTCAATCTCTTTAAATATACATATGTGCATGTGTGTGCGTTTGTCCCAATGAGAGATTGTACGTACTTGGTTACTACACGCATGCGCATGATTTCTTTTTTCTACTATATAGAAGGAAAAAGAAACCATTATCTCAAGTAGACAGTCATTGAATATACATAACTTGTTTATGTATTTTCGTCCCTTCTTAAATATTTTTTATTGTGTGACGAACAATTTGAAAATTATTTGTAAAAATATCTGTTATTTATTACTTTGTCGATATTATATCACATTATTTAATAATTAAAAAGAAAATTTTATATACGATGCGTAAGAAGTTTCGTTTCTGTCGTATGTCCCACCTTAGACACCTCAAACTTCTTATCAAAATTTAACTATAATATAATTACTATGTGTTTTGTTGTGAGTTTCCCCCAAATATTTAAGATTTTTTCATTTTAACTATAATTCAATGTACAAATATTTGAAGATGAAAAAAACATATAGCCAATGGTTTATAAAATTTAAAGAAAGTAATTATTTAACTAAACTATGTAAATGTTTCATTTACAGGCTTGATTAATTTATTGCAAATTGTATTCACAGTATGTCTATAATTAATCATTTTGTTTTAACTAGTTTCTGAAGATACAATGAAAAATCAGAATCACCCTTGTTATACGCAAATTTATAAAATGTCTATATAAAATGTCTTTATAAAATGTGTTTATAAAATGTCCTTTCTGCAGCCAAAATAAAGCAAGTAAAATAAATAAATTAGTGGCAGTCGAAAAGGAAACATAATTGGTTTCCGCTGTTGTATTGACTTAAATGAGTCGGACTAGTTCGTCATACGCGACCAACGTCTTAACACTACCAGCAAGCAAACAGCTCGCGCCTTACAACGTCACTAACCAGGCATTCACAAGCTGCATACCCCGCCTAAAATCGCGTGCTTGTGCAAAACACACCCCCATCAAACATTTCAATTGTTAAAGTGGAACAAATTTTAAAGCGGTATTCCGATTTAAGACTACACGCTCATTCTTGTTCATTATATAAATAATACAACTGGAAATTTGATAGATTTTAACTAAATTGCTATAGCGGAAACTATTAGGTGTAACAAAGACAGTTTAATATGAGAGTTTTCAGATTTATACATTTTGGGAAATAAAATCCATGTCAAAATATTCGTGCGTTACAAGCGCTTTGACATCCCTGCCAAACCGACATCCCTGTCAAACCTGACATCCGTGTCTGAACCGTGACTCGTGGTTTAAAACTTCCAACGGAGTTTTAACTCTAAGTGGAAGGAAATTGGGCGATGCGTTGGCAAGTTATGTTTTATTAATTTTTCTTTTTACTAATTCCCTCGTGTTAAATGCAGGGCGTCAAAAGCATTGATGTTAAACCGGCATTACTACACTTAGGAATAAATTATTAATTTGGCCATTAAGGGCTTCTACTCTCACTTTATTCAGTTTTGAGCTTATTTCTGTCGGTCCATTGAATATGTACTTAAGTTGAGCCGATGTAGTTTGTTCATAAGTACAGTATTACATTGCAATTGTTAAAAAACGTTATATTAATTGTGTTATCAGTATTCATAAACGTTTTTAATATTTTAATTTCATCGGTAAGTCTTCGGAAGTTTCGTTTCTGTCTTATGTCCCTTAGACACCTCAAACATCTTATTAAAATTTAACTATAAAATATTTACTATGTATTTTGTTGTGAGTTTTTCCCAAATATTTAAGATTTTTTCATTTTAACTATAATTCAATGTACAAAGTTACGAATCATTACCACTGACTTAAACTATTTTGCTGTCACCAGATTGATGTCAGATTAGGTGATGAACGTAGCAAATCACGATTAGCAAATATATATCATATGTTTTGACCGTGAAAATATCGTGCCAATCTTACATTCCCCTTATAAAAGTAGTGGACGGTTTTTTTCTATATTTTCTTTACTTTTCACTGATTACTTAGTTATTGCAAGGAATATATACTACAATATAAATTATTTATATCGATTCGTTATTGCATTAATATCAGGTCAAGAAAACTAAGTTGGAACACTTCTATGGTCAGAATTCCGTAAAAAGATTGTGAAATATATCTAATAACTACGAATTTAAATTGCATCAGGTTTCCATACTTAGGTAATTAAAAAAAAATTATGAGCTTATGTACTTTAATAAACAACTTACATATATTAAATATTACTTTTCCTTATAGAAACATGTTGTTTGCTTTGTCTATCACAAGCACAAAAACATGAGGAATAAAAAAAATTGTTTTAATTTTTATAATTTTATTGCTACCATTTACAAATATAATAAAAATATATGACATTTATACACATCACACACATATTTATGTATGTGCATATTTATACATAACACTTTATATATAGTTTTGTTATCATATTTATTTTGCCTTACGCGAAAATAAAATACATAGACTGAAAAATATTCTATTTGACCTTTACGTGAGTGTTCAAGAAAAATATTTTTTGATATAACCCAGGTAAAACTTAACAATGTTTTTTACTTAAAAATTAATGACTATTAAGATTTTTCGCTTATATTAAATTTTTTTTATAGAATTAATTTATATTTTTTAATCATGGTAATTTTGCTTTCAAATTTAACTTTTAAAAAATTTAATTACGTGAAACTAAAAACCCGTTATATGGACTTTTGCACTTCAAGTTTTCTTCTTCGCTTCCCATCCATGATATCAATTTGTTTTCTTTTAAATGCTTTCCGTTTTCCAAAATGTTCATGCATATTATTTATCATAGAATTGCATTAATATTTTAAAATATAAGAAAGCAAATATAATATATACGAGTATCTTTGGATTCTGAAAGTTGTTTTAAGTAGACACAGAAAATATTTCAAATGCAAGTCTTAACTCATATCAGTCGAATCGGCTTATTAAAGTTTAGAAACAAAGTAATATATTGAATTTCTAATAAGGTAAAGGGGCATAACAGGCTACGAGTTTAATATGGCCAAATCTACACGTTTTAGGTTCATAAGACATCGAAATTTAGTTGAAAATTATATTGTTCTTTGTTCTCTCGCAGTCGCTACCAAACATCGATTTATTTACCGCATCACGTTCAAATATTCACCCGTTACACACGATGGTTCGCACTTTATGCTCTTTATTCGATACACTTTTATGTCTGATCCGTGACTTCAGAAACACTGCTACGAAGCGTGTATGCGGTCTACGATCTTTAATGGATTCATCGTTATTTTCCGTAACGTTTAAGGCTTAAGATGAATACAGGTATTGCAAGAAAAAACATTACAGTTACTTTTTAAATTGTTAATGAAATAGTGCTATTAATATTATTTCCTAAAGATTCTGTTTATCAAGTTTTGTAAGATATTTTGAGTGAAATATATGGAAGTACCTTTTTGTTCTTCGTTTACTATGCATTCTGAATTGATTTCATAAATGCTATTAAAATTCTGCTTTGCCTTTCTTGCAACATAAAGATCTTTGATTAGTTCTTCTATAGTTTTTTTATTCATCCGTAAGTTTTCTAATCTTTCTCTTTATGTTAAAAAATACGGAATAATTTTCGATATCAATATGGTTACAATATTAATATGATACTAGCGTGACCCGTGCGAAGTCTTCGCATTATAAATTATTCAACTCAATTTAATAAATCAAAATTGATTTGCAGGTATTCAATTCATTTCTAATTTTGCACACTGCTTATTACGTTTTTATTCCATTATGAAGCTCAGATAATATTTGTTTGATCTGTCAAACAACTATTTTACTAAAATTGACATATAGAGGCGCAAGTATCAAAAGCATTGAGCTAAAGCGCTACTTTATTTATACGTGAGTGGATTTGAAATTAAACAAACATTTTTCCGACCGTCAATCATATTGACGTTGAGCCGTTAGATGGCAGCATTGCTGTTTTGTGTATATAATTTTAATAATTAATTAATTTGCAAAAACAATAGCAATAATAAATTTTTTAGTTATGGATGCCGGTAGAGCAAGCAATTATCTATAAAATGATATATAATTTATGTGGATTAGTTGTGAGGTTTTTTCTAAAAAGGGAGAGTAACATCTTAACCTTAGCGTATTAATATATATGATGATGATGATGATACAAATACTCTGTATTGCTTTAACGTATTATTATAAATGTCTAAGTAGGAAAGAGCTAAAGTCAAAAAAGCTATTTATTTACATTTTGTTCTATGTTTTAATGCTAAACTATCCTCAATTTTTTTATTTATTACTAATACGAATTTAAATTAAATATTTTCCGATATGACCGAATAATCTGAGTTCGACGTCCTTGTTTTTAAAAGTTCCTTGTTTTTAAAAGTCCCATAAGAAATTACACTTATGTTCCTTAAGCAATTATACTACTATTTATATATTTCATTTCAACGTTCTTTCAAAAGTATTTAGTTATGTTTTCAAATTAATATTTCTGAACAATTATACAAATATTTAAGTGAAGATGATGTGTTTTCATTATTAAAATATCACAGAATAGATTCGTTTTACAAACAAACACTTTATTTTGTACATATTTTATTGAATGAGAAAATTATTCATCATGAAAATAGCTAATTTTACGACAAAATCAAAGGCGATGGTATACAATAACGTCATCTCGTAATGAAAAATATTGTTCAGAGTGCAGTTACTCCATTATCGTGGTGTTATGGAGATTTTTATAGAGCGGTAGAAAGATAAACGTTAATAGAAAATCTAAGGCACAAAATACTTTCTAAACTTGTTTAAACAGTAAGATTTTTGAACTTTCTAAACTTGTTTAGAACAGAAAGCGAATTGGTGGAAATGTTCGTAGATCTGAAAAATAATATAATTTAGTAAATATTTTCTGTTTAAGTCAAGTATGTTATGTTACGTTATTCATGATTTTTTACCATTTTAATCAAAGTAGCACTCACTCATTACTAAACATTTAACAATTTTAGCTTCCCGCAATATGGTCTATTTTTAACATTTTAAATTGCTACTATTAATATAAATTTAATGTATTGTTAGATCCATAGGCAATAAAAATAATCAACAGGTACCTATAAACCATTCACTTTATTTATAAAAGTTTTTATACTTATATTTGTTCGTGCATTCTTTTATGAATATTGGGCACTTTAATTTAGAAAGGGACCCTTTTTTCTCAGTGACGTAACTAATGAACACATTGGTTAAAACATTACTCTCTTATCGAAGAAAATATGAAAAGGAGTAAAATGTATTCACAACTCATAATAGTGCTTTATAAAAAAATTCTTAAAGCTGCTTAAGGTCCAATAAATATGTATGTTGACGTGAAAGATTTCACCATATACATTACTTTGTTTTAATATACTATTTATTATATTATTTACAGTCACCATTTTCAATATCAAACATTGAAAATTTTGACTACATTTTTATGACACTTAACTGTTGGCGTTCAAACGTAATAATGTTATTTTTATATTTTTAAGAATAAAATATCCGTTTGAAAAAAATCAAGTTTAAAAATAAATCCATTTTTCTTAAGATTTGTTTTTTATGACTATTTAGAAAGATGTCACAGACTCAGTATTTGGCAGAATAGATGGGAGTTATTTTATACAATTTTTCCTTCGGGAAAAATTGTTGAATTTTACCTGGTCTTTTTAGAATGCAAAATTTATACATATATTTCGTATTTTTTAATAAAAAGAGAAAGATTAAACAGCCTACTGATGAATTAATAAACTATAGAGGAACTAATCAAAGCTCTTTATGTTGCAAGAAAGGCAAAGCATAATTTTAATAGTATTTATGAAATGAATCCAGAATACAAGGAAAACGAAGAACAATAAATGAAGAACATTCCATGTATTTCACTCAAAATATCTCATAAACAGGTTGATAAACAAAATCGTTAAGAAATAATCTTTAAAGCAACATTTCATTCAAAATTTAAAACGCAACTATAATCTTATTTCTTGCAATAACTGTATTCATCTTAAGCCTTAAACGTTATGGAAATAGCGATGAATCCATTAAAGATTGCAGACCGCATAAATGCTCCTTAGCAGTGTTTCTGAAGTCACGGATCAGACATAAAAGTGTATCGAGTAAAGAGCATAAAGCGCGAACTATCGTGTGTAACGGGTGAATATTTGAACGTGATGCTGTAAATAAATCGATATTTGGTAGCGACTGCAAGAGAACAAAGGACAATATTCGATGTCTTGTGTATATTTCGATGTCTTGTGAACCTAAACCGTAAAGACCAGACCATATTTAACTCGCAGCCTGTTATTACCCCTTACCTTGTTAGAAATGCATATATTACTTTAATAAGCCGACTCGACTGATATGAGTTAAGACTTGTATTTGAAAAATTTTCTGTGTCTACTTAAAACAACTTTTAGAGTCCGGAGACACTCGTATATATTACATTTGCCTTCTTGTATTTTAAAATAGTAATGCAATTCTATGATGAATAATATTCAAAAACATTTTGGAACCTGGAAATTATTTAAAAGAAAACAAATCGATATCATGGATGGGAAGCGAAGAAGAAAACTTGAAGTGCAAAGTTCCATTTAACGGGTTTTTATTTCGACGTAATTACGTAAATCTTTATAGTCATTAATTTTTACGTAAAAAACATTATTAAGTTTTACCTGGGTTATATTAAAACATATTTTTCTTGAACACTCACGTAAAGGTCAAATAGAATATTTTTCTGCCTGCGTATTTTACTTTCACGAACGGCAAAATAAATATGATAGTAAAACTACCTACATAATCGCCATTAGTATAAAAGTGAAACATCGTGTTTTTATATACAGTATTTTAACATAGTAAAATAAACATCTTTTTTAAACTTATACAAAAACTATGAGTTTCCGCTTAAAACCTCAGAATCTAGATACAGTTCGTTAAACTTTTATAAACAATATTTATAAACATGAAATAATTAAAAAAAAATTTGTGTGAATTAAACACTACAAAACTTATCAAATAATATCAGAAAGTTCAAAACAATCAAAATATACGCTATTCACACAAAAATTAATATGTCCTATTTGATAAAAATTTATTTAAAAAAAAACGTAAATTATCAATGAATTTGTCAAAATAATCTCTCTGTTAACGATTAATCGCTTTTTATTTTCATTTATTTTATCCATTATTAATAAACTACATTTTCACCCATACTATTTTTAGACATTTACACATAGTTCAGATCATATATCATAATTATAGCTCTGAAAGTTTACAGTATAATCCTACCAAGTGTAATTTGCATATTTTATTCAGTAGTATTTTGTAATTATTTTTCCCTCTAACCAATAGTTATTTGCATTTTATTAATCCATTCTCGTCCATTTTTTTTCCTCAGCTTTATGGGAAAAAAATTAAAACATCACGCTCTACAATAAAATGGAATTCCTATGACACTATGGGAGTCAGTATCATATTGAAAGTATTTTGTTGTATTTAGTCGAAATTGATTTGTAAATTACTTTCAAATTTGTACATATACCAGAGCATAAGTAAATTTAAACGATCAAATTTGAGTAATATCACATATACTCGATCACTATTTTCTCATTACGGTTTGATGTGTCATATAATCTAATTATTCTCTAATTACCCACATAGTGGAACACCGTAACATCACTTACTAATAACTACGAAACTTATAAAATAATATCAGAAAATTCATATGAATTTTAAGATTATATATATATATATATATATATATATATATGTATATATATATATATATATATATATATATATATATATATATGTATATATATATATATATATATATATATATATATTATTAAACATACTATTATGATTAGACTAACGTTATATTTTTGAGTGCATTTCGATGACGTTCTTGATTGTACCTGTTTTTTAAACTATATTCTTAGGAACATGGTATAAAGCTCGTACAATAGCGAATACGCTTTTTAATAATCATGCAATACTAAAGCAAGAGAAGAATTAGAAGAACGATATCCACAAAGTAAGTGACAACTTATAAGGGCGGTTCAATAAATTCGCGGAGTGGAGGGGATTGCCATCCCCTCCAGGTGTGGAGATTATTTATTTACATAGTCACTAATGAGAGACTCATTACGAATAGATATACTAAGTTTCAGCTAAATTGTGTCATTGACCTCTGAGCTACCATCGATCAATCTTTTAATTCATTCCGGTATACACCGTCGACTAAGCGAAGATCAAAAGTTCCTGTCAATTCAAAGAAAAACACGGCAAGTCATATTGAATGAGATATTTACGGGAACCGCTGTACCGCGAGACTTTTAGTAGTAATTGACTTATTCCATCTAACACACGAAAAATAAAAAAATGTCATCAAATCTCGGCGCCATACATCGTGCTAGGTGTTCTCGCATACCAAGAACATTATTTTAACTATTAAGTCGCAAATTTACAGCTATTCACACTACTGTGAGGGTGGCGTTTCTACCTAATAAGACAGTCTTATATAAGTGTTACTAATACAGTGTTATATAATCAATAGATCTCACTACGCCTTAAGAATTTCCGTATTAGATGCACCGTCCTACGTGCTTGCACATGCCAAGAACATTATTTTAGCTATTAAATCGCAAATTTACAGCCTCCACTATTCACACTACTGTTAGGGTGGCGTTTCTACCTAATAATACAGTCTTATATAAGTGTTACTAATACAGTGTTATATAATCGCTAGATCTCACTACGCGTTAAGAATTTCCGTATTAGATGCACCGTCCTACGTGCTTGCACATGCCAAGAACATAATTTTAGCTAATAAATCACAAATTTACAGCCTCCACTAATCACACTACTGTTAGGGTGGCGTTTCTACCTAATAAGACAGTCTTATATAAGTGTTACTAATACAGTGTTATATAATCACTAGATCTCACTACGCCTTAAGAATTTCCGTATTAGATGCACCATGCTACGTGCTTGTACATGCCAAGAACATTATTTTAGCTATTAAATCACAAATTTACAGCCTCCACTACTCACATTACTGTGAGGGAGGCGTTTCTGCCTAATAAGACAGTGGCTGTAAATTATAACATCACTAGATCTCACTACGCCTTAAGAATGTCCGTATTAGATGTAACACCCTATGTGTTATAAATTTACAATTAGATAGTGCTAAGAAAATAAACACGTGTCAATCTTGTGTCATTATTAACATGAGTTTTTATTACAATCGATTTACATGTTTCGAGGATGTGATGTTTTCGGACAGAAATCATAATAGAAATTATTTCTTTTATTTCGAAAAGATTAATTAATTTTATCTATTATGAATATGAAATGATATTTTTAAATTTTCACCAGTCTAGTAAAACGTATAAAGCATCCCCGAGTACTGTGATATTCGCATGTTAACTTACCTTAATTATTTCCAAAATATGAATGGACTTTTCCAGCTTTTGGTGTTCGTTGTAAATAAATGGAATAAAATAATC
Organism: Druceiella hillmani; assembly: GCA_039881145.1. Lineage (NCBI taxonomy): Eukaryota > Metazoa > Arthropoda > Insecta > Lepidoptera > Hepialidae > Druceiella > Druceiella hillmani. Next base: position 27,181,289 of record JAYKKI010000004.1, read on the forward strand.
ACGATACTGATTTGAGGAGCATGTTCCGTGACATTTTTACGCTATACCTCCTTTCCACTCACATGACACATTTTAACTTCCAAAACGTTTGTGGGGACGTTTTACGAGTTTATGTAATTAGGTTATTTGAGTACTTATAGTTGAGGTAAAAACTTAAAGTTTGGCATTTTGCTGGAATAATTTTGCTTACTCACGACAATGAATTAAAACGAATGAAAAATAAGTAAGTAGTTATTATACCTTAGTTTCGCCATTAGTATATTTGTGCTAATTATTTAGTATCGCTGTTAAATACTGGAGTCTAAATTTAGAAAGTCCTGTAAATGGGATTAGTAGTTACTCAGTTAATTATTTTAATTTTATTTAATTTTATAAACTATTAGGACACTAAAAATAAGTATATAATGGATGTTATTCCATGAAATGTTCAGTATTAACTAACATATTCAAGGGTCCACCGTAATACAACGCCCTCTAGGGTTAATTTAATCAACACTGAATTTGGTTGTATGACGTTATCTACGTGTCAAGTATAGATATCATATCTGCTATATCCACATGCATGAGACAAAAAAATGTTTACTGATTTTTATTTAATATATGAAACAATATAAACATTTTAGGACATATTTCGAAGAGAAAATACCAGAAAGTGAAATTTCAGTTTATCATTTTATACCCACTAATAATAAAATTATGAATGAACTTTTTTACGAGGTCAAATTTATAAACATTTAATTTTTCAAAATGTATTAATTGGTACTATCAATAGTTTAACGTTTCTTCGCACTTGGATGGACTACGTAGTCAAGAATGGAGAAATCGAAAATAAAAAACCATAGCACTAATTTTTAGTATATATATATATATATATATATATATATATATATATATATATATATATATATATATATATATATATATATATATATATATACATATATATATATGTATATATATCAAAATATATTATGTCTGTATATTGGCATGCAAGTTTGTCAATTATTCAGTCAAGATCAACTGATTTCTATAATTTTTTTTGTTTTTAATTATAAATCTCTCTTTATGCGAATTATATTATTGCGCCATATACAAGGAGTAAACTAAGGTAAGAAGTAGAAGAATAGTAAAAATATCCACACCGGCAAAGATGGCGTTAAAATGTAGTTAAAATAAATAAGTCAAGTATATCAGTTAAGATTAAAATATAATTGTTGACTAAAATTTTATTAAAAAATTTTTTTTTCAAATGAAACAGTTTTTGGAAAGGTTACTAATTCTAATATATAATTAAATTAAAATTACTTTACTTTTAAAAACATCTCATTTTTTTACTTATGTATATGTAATGGACTATTGCGAGTTAATAGTATATTTAAGACATTAAAAATAATTGCTTTTTTAAACTTTTCCACGTTCAATTATTTCTGAAATATCTTATATCCATTTATGGGACAAACGGCAAAGATGGCCTCAAAATGTAGTTAAAATAAATATGTCAAGTATATCAGTTAAGATTAAAATATAATTGTTGACTAAAATTTTATTAAAAATTTTTTTTTTCAAATGAAACAGTTTTTGGAAAGGTTACTAATTCTAGTACATAATTAAATTAAAATTACTTTACTTTTAAAAACATCTCATTTTTTACTTATGTATATGTAATGGACTATTGCGAGTTAATAGTATATTTAAGACATTAAAAATAATTGCTTTTTTAAACTTTTCCACGTTCAATTATTTCTGAAATATCTTATATCCATTTATGGGACAAACGAAACGAGTAATTTCTTCAGACTTCAAAAATGATTATGTTGCTTATTACTGTTATATTTTTTGTGTATTATATAATTTAAAAAACGTGAATAAGATAACCAGTCTTCCTATAACAGGTTATCGTTGTAAGAGAGAAGTAATCCATAGAGAGTACAATTTCAAACGTCATGTATTAATTTTTATATGTAAATATAGTGGATGAGAGTACGCCTTTATCTTTCGCTAAATAGTATCCCCAATTTTCGTTACTATGTTATATATTAATAAGAATACAAGTGTCTTATTTAACGATATGTTTACAGAAATCTTATTGTGTGAATAGTATATTAGTAAATGAAAAAAACTTCTGTCAAACGCAAAATAACTTCAAATATTTCCATTCGAATAGAGGGAAAAACTAATCCTGTATTTCTGATTCGATGATGTACGTGTTGTATTTCGATGATGTACTTTTGTGTTACAGGTCACTACAAATTCAAACTCACTCCCCGACTCACAAATCGACTACGGTATTTTTACATTTTCTTTATTTTACAAAGCAAATGTCAAGTGGAATTAATCTGGAACATGAATTTTCCAAGAATAAAACTTAGAACGGCGCCGAGCAATAAACGCCAACATTTATTATCGTTATGAGAACGACTCAAAACAAAATAACAACATTCAATGTTTTCACATTGAGCTATTAGCACATTCCATGAAATGATTATTGAGCTGTACTTTGTTGACACTCATTATATTAAACTGTAAAACAATATCATAACTTGATTGTCATGAAATTTTGCCTTGTAAAATTAACACATTATTTATACTATCAACTTTTTATTACATGTCGTTTATTCTAAATTTAGTTACGTTTTTCAATTATAAAATAATATTGGATATCAGTTTTTATTTTATAAAGTTCCTATGGAAAATCGTGAATAACTTTTCAGACTGTTCCCCGCAATCCTCCAAAAAGTATTCTAACTTCTGGGTTAGAAATGAACCAAAAATTTTAGACTGATTTTATTGCCATTTTGCGTTATTTTTATTTGATGAGCAAGCATATCCAAAGCAACTATTGTTATATTTCAGACGTATACCTATAATATCAAATGACAATGTTTATAGTGCTAAATAATGATGTAATACTATTAACGGAAATTGACACAAAATAACTTTCCAGTTCTTTTAAATAACGGTTTTAAAAGTATTTAAAAAAAATTGCAAAAAATGAAGGGAAAATTGTATTTTCCTTTATATTTGTGTTTCCGTTTATTTATTTTAGGGCACAGTGCTTAATGAAATGAAAAGACTGAAAGCGATACTGATTACTTCAGTCAAAAATATACAAAATAGTTCATTAGTAGCTTTGTCCTTAATACAAAAACCTAACGGCGTAAGTAGTGAAGGCTTTGAAAAAGATTAGAATTTGCTCTAGTGAGTCATTTAAAATTTTTGAAATATAGTGTTAGGTAGTTTATAACCGTATGTTTTAATTACTGTATTGCCTTTTTTACGCATTTTTTACGCCTTTTTTACACGTTTTATATTATTTGATTTCATTTTTTACGTCACGTTTTATGTCCTTTGATAATCAAGATATATTTTATCGCATTATAAATATTTACTTTTAATACAAAGAACATTGTTTATGATACAGCCTTACGGCTAATACAGTCAAGCAAATCTGAGATTAATCTCGAATAGACTATTGAAATTGTTAAGCTTATTTCTTTTAAATTCCACTTTTGTTAATTAAAATTCTAAAACAAAAAAAAGACCAAGAATTTTTTTCTAGAAGTGAAATGAGAAATTTTTTTTTCATTGAATTTAACTATTTTTTTGGTCAGGTATCAGTTTTGTCTCCATGCAAAAGGAAATTGTTTTATTTTTTGTTTTATATTTTATTATTTCAGTTGACAGACCTTATTCAACTATTGTAATTTAAATAACCCCGAGAAAATATTTTTTTTCAAATATTTGTAAATTTTAAAATTATATTTATAAACATTTATATTTTCATTTATTCATGTCCTTAATTAAATCTAATTTATAGTTCATTTAATTTTCTACTTAAGAAATAATATTTATATTTGATTTTAGCAGGCATTATTTACAGCAGAACATTTAGATAGACATTATATCTATTCTTTAACGTAGGTCTACAATGAAAAATTTACTATAGAAATAAATGGATAATCTTAAACGAACGGTATCAATACCGATTTATACAATTCCTATCCCATTATTAATAATACAATAGGGAATTAAGCAATTTTAACCAATCTTTTATATAAAGAAACTGGTACATTAAACAAAAACTTTAAAATTTACATAAAACATATAAATCCGCACATATCTTAATAGCTAACATTCAAAAATATTCATACGGAAATTTTAGGAGGGATTGGGGTTAAATATTCTTTTTTTTTTAATTGAAGAAAAGGTTTATATCTGGTGACAGAAGAGATTTTACTACCAGACTTAAAGAACGCATTGCTAGCTGGCGAAATAACATGAAATAACATTTGTGATATGTCTCCTTATGTGTAAGACCGCGCTGAAACAATTTGAAGTGAAATGTAATATCAGTATTGTCTAATTACAGTATGCCTAGATGATATTCTATTGCTTGTTCATTTAATATATTACCATTTTGCAAAACACCTTATTGAAAATAACAATCACCCTCATATCAACAATTCTACATATGTATATTACAAATAAATACTAAATACAATAAACTCAACATCCTAGAAACATTAGAAATAAACAGACACGTAAAAGAAATCAACGTTAATATATTAAATGAACAACTAAGTATAATATCATCACCCATACTGAATATCGTCTAGGCATACTATAATTAGACAATACTAATATTGCATTTGACTTCAAATTGTTTCAGCGTAGTCACACAGCTAAGAGACACATCACAAAAGAAAACCAAAAATGGGAGGTATGTATAATTAGTTACATAATCTTGTTCTAACCATTAGATGCTCAAGCTATTGTACAGGTATATTACTGAGAACAATATCCATTTAATTCATTACCCACCCTAAAATACGTGTACATTTTATAACTTTTCCAAATATAATAAAAACTATTAACGTGAAAATTGGGAAGACCCACTCAAACCAGACTTCCGCTGTTGTTTTGTATAATATTTAAATGCTGTTGGAAGTTTCTACGAGTTAATCTCTTCAAAATGTCCACTTGAAGATGTTGTCGTACAACGAAATCTAGGTCGTATGTAACAATTTAAAGAAAGTGGATATAATACTACAAGTGGATATAATACAACATCAAGTGCATATAATACCCAAGTGGACATCACGTAGTTTCATTTAGTTGTAAATAAAAATTAAGCTCTAGAAAGTAGTTTAAAAATATAATATACTCTTAGGTGTCTAATAAATGGAGATGTGTTGTTTGATATAATTTGTATGAAAATTGTATTAAAACGTAAAAAAAAATTTGAAGCTGAAAAAAAATTGTTTTGAGAAACGCAACTTTAATTTTCATGCCTTTTTAATTCTTTTTGCTTTATTATGCTTTCTGTGAACAAGGAAAGTGACTTCTTTGTTAAGAAGATTTAATAATTTTTAAGTTTTAAAACGTAAAACGTTTTAAAAGTCTTGAAATTGTCTTTTGAGGTTTCCATTTTATCTCACTTAATTAATCCCCGAAATCAAAATGAAGGTGTTATTGTGACATTTTTAATTGTTCCACTACTTTCCTAGTTACGCCATGTTCAACTATCTACATCGTAGGGTTTCTTGGAAAATCTTTTAACAGAGTAATGAACAGATAGACGGACAGATAAACGGACACTGAAGGGAATTCAAAAACGCATCGTTTTGCTCTTTTGGTATAAATTTTTAAATTTTAAAAATAAAAATTCTTTATAATAATTGACACACGTTGTAACAGAATAAAAAATATATATAAGATACGTCGTACAATGTTAGGCGGTAAATATCGTACAATATGTATTAAAGCTATACAATGAAAATATAAAAAATCAAATAATTTTTCACAGCAATAACAATTATCACAAAATAAATTTAGAAGCACTGGCAAAAAATAACAAGGACTGGATGTGGTTAATTCAAAGATTCTCCTGAGAGATAATATACTTATTTTTAATTAATAATTTTAATACAATAGTAGAATTCTTTATTCCCTTTTATATTAATATATCATTTTAATATGTCAGTAGACCTTCCTATTTCCTTTTATTTTAGTAAAAAGATATTGACTAGGTTTAAGATAGGAATATTCTTTTAAATGTGTGAAAAATAAAAATCTAGGAGAACTACATTTTATTTTGATAATGAATATTTACCATGTTCATGAATATTAATAATAAATTACTTAAAATAGATATTTCATGTGAACAGAATTTCTTTAAGATATTATATCTTGCTTTCATTAAACTCTTGAAGATTTTTAAAAATCTAAGTCTGAAGAATTTCGTTACTGTATTGAAACAATAATAACAATATTTATAGTGGATTCTATATATATTTACATTATCAAATATATATCCTGACAGTCATAATTCGCTTAGATAATGTGGGCACTGTTGGGTACAGACGTTATGGAAAATAATTTTTCCCGTTGTCTAAATCTCCGCTAAGCCCGTCCTAAATCCTAAACACTAAATTACGTTACTAACATGTTCCTTCAACCGAGTATTAATATCACAATATTCACCCTTAGTCTGCCTGTATGATGTCTGCCGATCATCTTACTTTGGATGCGACATGAGCAAAGTAGGGATATGGGTTTAAAGTTTGAAGCTTTTATGATCCTATATTTTACAAGTGCGTTTATTCAAACAATTCAGAAAACTTTTATTACACATTCGGAACTTTAAGTGTTAGAAACTGAATACTTCATTCAGAAGATTTCTATATTTCCAAATAATGATGGGAAAATTCTAAGTAAATTCATTTAAATTCGGTAGAAAACAGAAAAATTACTAATCGCGTATAAAGTCGTAAAATCAAGTTTTGTTTCTTATACATATTTAAAGACGGTACATAATCAAAAAGAAATGAAAAATTAGGGCATTCAATACTGTACACCCTCGTTTTAAAACTTTCAAATATAGCAGTTTGAAATGAGTTAACTCAATGATTACTTATCCTTTTATAATGTTGTCGTTATAATAGTATTGGCGTTTATAATTATTATTAACTTCCGTAACACATTACATAACACCGGTTAATAGCAATTTTACACATTGGATATATATATATATATATATATATATATACAGATATATATATATATATATATATATATATATATATATATATATACAGATATATATATAAACCTGATTTATTGCTTCTATAGCTAGAAAAAGGAAAATTTATTGAAAATAAATCTGAATATTATTTTGTGTGTAAAAAATTATAAAACACGAAATAAAAGGAATTATGTAAATATGTGTGTAGAAACATTTATTAAAAGAAAACGATATCCATCTTTGATTTAATTGTCTTAAAATGGAGTACAAATAACATCAAAAATTTAAAAATGAACAGTTTTGCTTTTTTTGTTATATTTAAGAGACGTTTTTCAAATCAATCCCCAAACATAATTCCCCATTACGCTTTCAGTGTACTGGTAATGTCTCTCAAACTCCATTATGTCATGATGGAAGCGTTCTTCTTGTTCTTCCAAGTAAGCTCCCATATTATCCTTAAATTTATCCAAATAAGCATTCAATATGTGCATTTTTAGAGACATTCTACATCCCATGATACAAAAATTAGAAATCACTTCAGTAACCAGTTCGTCATAATTTTCAACTCAATGATTTCCAAGAAAAGCATGAACTACTGCCTTAAAACTGTGCCAGGTCAGAATCAATATATTTTTACATTTATTTTTGCATATTTCTACTTCGTCCGTTCAGGCTAATGTTTATGGTGGTAATGAGCTGCATCATTCCTACTATTTCACAGGCAAAGATAACAGGAGTATTTAGTGTGCCCACCTTGCATTCCACTTAGAAAATTTACCATTTTGAAGTCTCCAATAAATTTCTATTTATATTCCTTATATTTTATTGTATTTAATAGCATTTTAACACTGTTATGTTTCTCTTTAGGATGTACAGAATGTGCCAATGGAAAGATAGAAATTTATTCCCATTCTGAAACAAAACAGCTTCTAGACTTTTCGCTGAGCTGTCAATAAAAAGGCGCCATTCAATTATATGACAGGGAATATTTTTTTTTAATTAAACCTTTCACGTTATGACAAAAACAGAGTCCATCTTCCTTAGCGAAGAAGCAAGAAAATTCTGTCCATTTTCCTTAGTGAAGAAGCAAGAAAATTCATCACGTTGTTTTCTTTGATGGAATATTTTAACATCAGAATCAAGTAAATTCCATTGTTTTAACGGTGATACCGGGTGAGATCTTTAGCGTTGACGATGTGTGGTATTTTTGATTCAGATTCAATATCGAATTCGGAATTTGTGAATGCAGGTGGATTCCGGGATGAATGACTTCTTGAGAAAATAGTCGATGAAGATATTGAGAAAAAAGTCGATTTTTCAATACAAAAGGAGTTGGTGCAGGAAATTTCTCACTATAGGGTATTGGAGCCGATGTCGATGGAAGATCAGGACTAGATATTTTCAATTTTTACCTTTAAGGGGATTTACAAGACAAAAATAACAATCTTTGTATTGGTCACTTGATTCCCCCATATTTTCGGCACTTTTCACCTCGATACTATCTCATAATAAAACGTAACATGAAACTTAATGAATGGTTCCATATAGATTTACTGTTATTCATATAATTAAAAAAAACTTACCATCCAGAGTTACATGAAACAAGTGGAGCCCATTTTCTATTCTGATTTCTAGATTGAAGTAAGTTTGATAAGTTTTGCAAATATTTACATTTGTACTTAAAGTATATTTTTTCTGTCTTAATTTAATTAATTGGCCGCAAATATTACAAAACAAGTCAGCGTCTCGCTTGCAGGTACCAATGTTATGACGAAATTACCAACAAATACGAATAACACGTTATTCCTCTGTAATATGCAAATACATACTATTTAACATATATTAGAGAGGCAAGAAATACAACTACCCTCCCTCTTACATCTCTTTTCCCGCGACAGAACACAATAATCAACTATCGGGGCAAAAATCAAAAATGGTCAAATCGATATAAGTTATCTAAAAGCTATTCGATGTCCGCTTATATTTTTTTTTATGTAATTGCTTAGAAAATCTGAAAGTATTAAGTAAATCCCATGCGCAAGACTTTTTTTGTTGACCAGTTTGTAATCAATGATTTAAAATTTCTAGTAATCGCTGACTTAAAACAATTTCTGTGTTATCAATAATTATGTCGTGAAAATTAATAAATATTGGTATATGTACCTTATTTACCAAATAAAATAGTGTATTACCGAATGAAGCACGTACACTCAATGAGATAAATGAAATCAGAATCAAAGACAAATGCCCAAACTAATTATACAAGTAAGTGATCAAAAAAAGTCATCTTGTTACATATTTTCATTATGTTGTTTCGTTATCCCCATACAATAATAATTATTGAATCTTTTGACATATTAATAACGCACGTAGGACATTGAAAATTATGTAACATATTAAAATTAATTAAAATTAACATAAGGGTTAGCCTAAAGGGAAAATATTTAAATTATCATAACAAGAAGAAGGTTTAATAAGGTTTTCTGCTCGCATCCAGTTTTGTTTTACATCATCCGTTTAAAAATATATTGAAATATTAATTAATATGAAATAAGTTGGTTTTATAATTTTAGATATATTAACTTTCATTATTGTAAACAATTCCAATTATATGTCCTTTTAATCTTATCCGTCCAATAGTTCGTCTTCTATCTGTTAGAGTTTCGATAATTTTAGACCTATCTACCAGACAAATATTTTGAAAAAAAACTCGATTAAAATACAGCAATATTTATAAAATACCAAATTCCTCTATAACAACTAAGTCTTCCGATTTAATTTTTTCTTTTGCATTCTTTCTTTTTTAATTTTTCAAATTGATAAATTTGTTCTTATCAACTGATATTTTCTTATAGCTTTATAAAATTTGCTGAAAGTTCCAGAATATATCCATTTTAAATACACCTTATTAAGATACTTAGAGAATCCTATTACTTTGCTATAATTAAAGATTTTAATTTATGAAAATTTTAAATCTTTAAAAAGGTAATAGGAGGTTGTTAAAGTTTATATGAAACAAATGTAACATGTCCAAAAACATTGCATAAACAATTTTGTAATCATATAATTATACCCCTATGTCACTGATTATCGTCCGTATGTCATCGATTTTTGTTGTTTAAGGGGGAGAAAACATTTCGTACGGAAAAAATAATATAATACGCCTATTAACCCTAAATACTGCGTTAAGAATTAACTAAACTAATGAGTAACTACCTAAAATATAAATTTAAATATATAATTAGACAATCAGCCTATATTATTGTCCACGAGATTTTTTTTCTCTTTCAATCAATATGAAATGAAAATAAAAGAAAAGTTTTTCTACGATTTTAAGAAAACGTTTATAAATTTGGTTTATTGGGAGCCAAGCCAATTATTGAAAATTATCATGGATCAATTTTTAATTAAAATGTTAAAGAATTTTTCATCATCCAGCTTTATACAAGACAAACTTGTATATAAAATAATTAATATTAAGTACTCGAGGGTTCCGTAGACATATAGAGTATATAATATTTCTATTGAACTATTTACCAATATTATACCTCTCCAAAATTCCGAAATTTATAGATATCGTTATAGTTTTACGATAAACTTTATATAAACTTATAGTAACGCTGCTTTCCATAATTTCACATTTAGAAATTTTGGATATGAAAGACATGCGTACATGTGTGAATATTGTCAATATTTTTTTCTAGAGATATCTAACATAAAATTTTGAAAGAGAAAGGTGTTTTAGAGAAAAACTCACTGTTACACAACACGTTAAGTAGAAAAACTAATTTAAAGTATTTCATTCGCCCGCTCTAAAATCTCGAAATAAACATATTTTAGTGTTAACTATTAAAAACATGTAAATTGCCATAGTGATCATAAATATTATATGTATATTTATTACAACAAAGTTTAGTATGAAACAAAAAACCGTTTCTGAGAAAAATGACAGACGAACCGAATGACACGCGAGTGACTTTACAAAGATTCATTTTTTTTCCTTTTGAGGTATGGAACTTTTGTAATCATTCTTTATTCCCATATACTCGAACGTAAACCATATTAGCCAGGTCTTCGTAAAACTAAAAACTACAGTCTTCTACATAGTACGCACTACGCTTTGAACACATATTTATTAGGTAAACGACTTTACTTATCGTTGCAAACTACCCGACGACGAGTTGCAACGTCTAGTGCCACTAAACGCATGAATGATCAAAAGGCTATAATTCCTCATAATCTTGTTTCTCACTTTATCATCTTGGCTTTCAGGGGCGACAATCGCCGACGGGGGGGACGCCGCGGGTAGCTGTCCATGTTTACTTGCACTACATGACGTTCATTAAAGCCTCTTAGGTTCTGGCTAGATAGACTGTTATGTGGACGATAGTGGTATATATAATAAGTTAACTTGTGACCTCCATAGTATTTGTCTAATATCACAGTGGCCGGTTAAAAGCAAGCTAGTGTTATTGCTAAGAATTTATCCGAGATAAGCCGATATCAAAATTTAATGAAGTTGATTATGATAAATACTAAATTCTTAACGAAATTAAAACAGTATCAACCTTGATTCTGGTATTCATTACTAAGTATTAGAAGGAGTAAATTATCAAATTTCTACATGAAAGATTTTTTTATTCATATTTTGAATTTCCATAATTTTTTTTTTACTGTTTACAATTCTTTATTTCTTTTTGGTATTAAAATAGTTTTTAATGAAACAAAAATTCTTATAATGTCACCATACCTGGTACTTTATTTGTCACAGCCTTGCATTTTTATAGTTTTATAACTACGGGCATGAAATTTTCCAAGCAACTCTTTCATATAAAGATACGAATACATAGCAAAATAAAAAAAATATTGCATATAATATTTAATATGTATGATACTATGATACCAGGCTATAATAATGATTAAGATAAAATCGACACTCGATTTACAATTTTTCATTTTTAATTTTATAAAATACTCCGGTTCCAATTTTCATATAATTCTTCCCCAAAACCCCGTCACTTTTTAACAACCGAAATCTAAAAAAAAATTGTAAATTAATTGTAATTTTTCTTCGATCATTTTCTTCAATATTTTTAAAACGTATTGATAACCACGGATTCCTAATTCAGATGTATTCAAATACAAAACGGTATGATTTCCAGAAAACACATTAAAAATATGATTTCATTAATCCAGATAAATTTTGTAACTAAACTTTTTGAAATAATCATCAACAAACTCTAATTACAAAAGAATGCATCTACACTAAATTATTTTGTTTCATCCAAAGAGTACTTATTATACAATTATGTCGCAACCGTGTCAATCCGATTTGAATAGAACTGAATAACTTCGGGTAAAATCAACGTAATAAATATACGGGAGAAATTTAGACCATTTTCGATCCCTTTAAAAATTCGCAAGAGCATTTCCGTAAAAAGTTGAGTGGAACTTTTTCATTGAACTTCGAGATCCAACTCCGCAGTCCTTAGTATTTCAGGTCTCAAGCAGAGACTTTGCAAATAACTTCTAAACTTAACTTCGGGTTTCAACTCTTCAGTCTTGACATTGCGAAGTACTGTCGCTTTCAACCGTAAGACTTGAGGATCTGCTGTTTTTAAAATAATATTGTAGGTCTCGGGCGGAAATTCCGTCACTAAACTCCGAGTTCTAACTCCTCATTCTAATATTGCGGAAGTTATACCTGCGTATACCATGAGACTTGTGGATCTGATGTCTTTAAATTAGTATTGTAAGTCTCAAGCAGAGACTCTATCTTTGAAGTTCGGGTTCCAAATCCTCACCCCTAATACAGCAGTTGTACTGCCTATCTAAACCATGAGGTATGAGGATCTCCTGTTTTTTAAATATTATTTTAGGTCTCAAGCCTCAACTCAGGCTGTGTTTCCACTCTGAGTTCAAACTCATTCTGACGCTGTGGGGGTACTGTCTGCTGTTATATGGTTACGGTTTGTCGTTATATATGGTACTGTCTGCTTAAATCGTCAGATTTAAGGGTTTCCTGTTTTTAATTATAATTGCGGACCCCACACTGTCCTTAGACTCCGAGTTCCTCCTCTTCAATCATTAGACTGGAATGGTTCGGTCAGTTTTATGTATTTTAACTCATATCTCCTGTATTAATCAACCAATTTTGATGATTTTCTTTTCACTTGAATAGCTCCACTGCAGTATCATAAAAAAAAACATTTAGAATTTGACCATGGAAATTGAACGTACACCTAAAATTCCATATACCCATTACTCATCTCAGAATTCCATGTACCTATTATTCATCCAATAACAATTAACAGCACAAGTATCGCTTTCGAGTTTGGTTGACATATTTTTAATAATAATCTAATACAATTAAATGAAACTACGCGATGTAGTATTATTTCTATTTTCTTTACCACGACCTAGGTTTCGTTGTATTACAACATCTTCAGGGGGCTATTAGCAAAGATCTTTGGTGATTCATAAATCATGAATAAAATGGCGTTTCAAAAAATATTGTTGTAACTTTTCTATTGAATAAAAATTTCAATGGTGTCTTAGTCGATGGTGTCTGTGAGAAAAAATAATTTCATTTCTAAGTTACATGTATTTTTCACATTTTCGTGTAAAATTTTATGACATTTATTCTTAAAATTTACTACTATATACAGTGAAAAAACAGGCACAAAATTATAAAGGTTCCGTTTTTATCGTTTGGCTGCGGAATCATAAAAACGAGATCTTACATTTGAAAACTTTAAATGTTGCACTGTAGCAGGAACATTAATTGTTGTTGCAAGTACTCTAGAAAGTAATAAATCTTTATTTACTGGCGGTGATCATTGAACATATGGGTTTACAGCTGTGGAAACTGTGACACTGTGACAGAAGGAACGACCGAGAGACGGACGGACGGACTTCATGAAACTATATGTTTTCTTGTTAGTCCCTGAAGAATTAAACTCAAAAATAGATCATTCTACTTTGCCGTTTGCCGATATTCATTCATGACATGATATTCTTAATTACGAAAGCTGGGATTTAAGTAATCGTACACCATTGACTTTTGGTATTTACATCACCCGGTACATGGATAATTATAATTAAACCTTATGTATATACCATTAATATAAAAACACTTCTAATGTAATAAATGCGAGAAGACGTGAAACTTTCAGTTAATAGTCACTCTATATTTCTTAGAATAATTAACCACCTTCATATTAAACTTATAATAAAATGTTGTGACTGGCCTCTTCACTTTTAAGAAAATTTTGCAAGATTAGTGGTATAAAGAATATGTTGAATATTATTATATTCATTAAATATATCACTACAAATTCAATCAATTCCACTACCTTTTAAATTAGTATAAAATAGTACAACCAAATTAAGAGTCTTAAATACTCTTGCTTGTTTTTTTTTTTTTTATGTTGTTGTTATAAAAAAGTCTCATTTTGAAAAAATTAAATTCAGATGCTTTAATACTATCAAAAATCCAAGCAAAACTATGATACGCGGTAAAAAGATATGAAATGTCTTAAACCTTGTAGAAAGTAAGTGTGCAACAAAAATTTTTAAAACTTCGAAAACGAAATTCTATACACGCCACTTTTCTAATCCGTATAATATACTCTTCAGAAATTTAAAACAATTATTTAATAGAAAACTTTTGAAACCTAGGATTATAGGAAAGAAATACCACTTTACAGGACTAAGGATATCTGATACACTTGTTGTCCATAAGACCAACATTTTATTAATACTGACTCTATTTATGTATAAGTTGTGGTCTTGCTTTAAGAAAAAATATTTAAAAACATTTCACAAAAAAAGGAATCAACAATTTTTTAATCGATCATTAAAACAGACTAAAACATTTTCAGTTCCTAATCAAAAAACAGCCAAGTCTAAAATTTTTCAATCTACAGGCTGAAATTTAAACTTATGGATCATACGATTCAAAAAAGATTCAAAAAGATTTCAACAATGGTAGTAAATATCTTTATTAAAAATACCTTCAAAATGTACCTTAAATGAAGTGCAATATATCGTTATTAATACTTTCTATTTTTGATTATAATTTAAAAAATCAATATCAACTTCTTTGTATAAAACATATAGAGTATTGTATGTTATGGTAGTTATTACTCTTGGTAATTATAGTTTCTGCTTAATGGTCCTTAAAAAGCTCCTTGCTTTCATAAACTGATTCCAACTATTTCCAGCATTCTAAGGCCAAAGGAAATAAAAGAGCCATTCGAAAAAGAATTTAGTGACATGAAGGAACCGTTTAAGTGAATTCGTAAATTCCAACTAATTAGCCATGAATTATGTTAAAGACCGAACGTAATAGCTTGCTTTACTTGATATTGTCTAATAGATTCATGACCGATCACTTAATTAAATTTAACATAAAATCATTAGAAAGCATGTGATGGAATGTTTTAATGAAATTTCCGATTAATTTATAAATTAAAATATTATACGACAATGCAATAACCATACATTTTTGTAGCAGTTTTGAAAGGAAAATAACTCAAATAAAAAAAATTAACAACAAATATTTTTGAAATATAATAACATTAAAATAATAACATTAAAAGTTCTTTGAATTTTAATAATAATAACATTGAATAATAATAACATTAAAATAACAACAATTACAATATTGAAAAATTATAACATTAAAAGTTCTTTGAATTTTTAATGTTATTATTAATCATTAACTAGTAATTTGAACAGAAGAACATGTTCTTTTATGTGAAAAAATTATCGCTAATAGATTGCTTCACTTAAAACTTTAAAACATACCTTCTATGGAATATAATATTTTCTTGACTCTATGAGACTACTGAATACTTCCTTCAACAATTTGTATTACGACCAAACAATTGTTTTCGTTGCTAAATAAACTTTGCTGTAATATTTTCTTTGTTATCTGTATATTTATATAATTTAAGATAAAATGATAAACTGTTTAAAATAATACGATATCGTTTATATAACTGTTGCCTTTAAGTGTTCGTTAGCATTATGTATCCTTGGAGATATAACCTAAGTATTAAAACTTGTAATATCCTGCTCAATTATTAATTAAAGACAATTTAGTCTTGAACCGAATGCTGGTACTGAAATACTGCTACATATGCACGTTTAAATATTACTCAGACATGAAAACTAAAATATTGACATCAAAGTTTCCCAAACAAATAAATACTGATAGCTTAAAAACGCATTGAAGCGAGTCGAGAAATCGATCTGCCATTAACCTAAATGATGTGTTTTGTAAGTTAATTTATACTTCCTAGCAAATTAAAGGTTCATTCGACAATAAACTTTGTTTGGGAATTATATTATATTTACAATTGTAAATAATTCACAAAATGAACTTGTCAAATAGCGTTTATTTACTCAACAGTAAATATTTATGAATTTAATTTTGTTTATGTCTTTCACCGTCTCCTATAGATAAATACGGTAACAAGTACCTAGTCACCAAAAAAATAACATAATATTTGTAATAATTTATTGGGGAATGCTTCTAAAGTATAGTAGAGGAGACGATACACCGCACATTAATTTGCCAAATATTTGAGTAAAATTACGTTCTCCTAAATTAAGTAACTCACTTAAGTTTGTTAAGTATATTTCAATTAAATTTGTTGGATACATTTCACAATACCACACTATATTATAGCACTGTCTTTACTTACATACTATAATGGGAACTTAGAAGATATAGACGGAAAAAAGGTTTCTCAGATGATCGTATCTCACTTTGAACAAATAATAAATATTAGAGAGATGTAAAGAGTATAAACAAAAATAACTATATATATATAAACATAAAATTTAGTTCAAGTTTCATATACCGTACTAAACTTACGTCCAAAAAACGGATGAACTAGAAACATACTTAAAAAGAAAATTTGAAATTCGTTTCATGCCGGAATCATTGTACAATAAAAATGTGGGTAATATTTTCTTAAAGCTGTAACTCCTTCGCAGTCACAAAGAAAACCACATGGCAATTATTTCTTTACAATAAATTCTATTTTAGTGAAAAAGATTCAGATGTTCACAATAGATATTAAAATAAACTACTTAGTTTCGTATTCAGTTTCTAGCATTCGCTGGATGGTGATGTGAAGTTAGCAAAATAAATCTAGAATAAAAAGTGAAAGTTAGTTACATTTTTTTAAAGATATTTCACCTTTGAGGTATGTGTAATAGGTTGGCAATTATTCCGTTTTTCCCTATAATATAAAACGACATATAAATCAAACGTCGTAATATCGTAACTTTTACTAATAAGCATAACTACTTCGAACAATGTTTCTCCGAACCGCCGCTAAGAGAAACTCATATTAATTATTTCTACCATTTCAATATTAATTTCATGTCGTTTGTGAGCCACTCCCGTGATTAAAGAAATGGAACTAAAACTTGGGAGATCGTATAAACAAGTAGAAGGACCGATAGAAAGTGAAGTCAGCAAATGAACGAGAATTTTTTTCGCTGCATTTGCCTATGAATTCTGATACGAGGAAATATTGTCCCATCGGAATAATTCATTTTCCGAATAACTTGTATTTGGGTACAAACCAAATGCTATATTGCTTAAGCAACTGAGCTAAAATTTGAAATTCCAAATATATGTTAAACCAATTTTAATGTTTAGTAAAAACCTGTAAATTTAAAGAAGTAAACATATTGTTTATATTGTTACTGTTGGAAAAACAATTTTGAATGAAAATTATTTCTTTTTTTGTTAATTTGAAAGTAAATATAAATATCGTAAGAAACATATGCCAATTACTTTTATTTCATTTAAAGTTGATTTTCTTAAATTGAAAAAATCTATTTAGTATACCTATGGCTTTCATACCCTACCAGATTCAACCCTATATAGAATGGGACTCGAGATAGTGCATAATCACTTAGATAGTTGGCACAAATCAGTGATGGGCAGTACTGGAACTGGCTCGAGAAGTCAAAACCAAACCGCTTGCCCAGTGCCAACCGCTTGCCCAGTGTGGCAAGAATGGACGTTACCTCCAATGATACGCTCATTGGGAGATATATTCAGTTTTTCATTTGTTTTGACTGTAAAATAATATTAATATTGCGGTATGGTAATGTTTTACTGCCTCGGATATCATATAAAATTTAAGTAGTGTTCATATGATAATAAATTCCGTCGATTTTGGTTTATTATAAGAATCAATGATTTTGCGCAACACTTTGGATTTTTGAGGGGATTTTCTACATGTTCTAGATATTACGTTTTAGTATAAACTAAAATAAAATCCGTTATTTATCAATTCTCGGCAAAAAACCATTAAATTTCTACCAAAAATGGAACAAGTTATATTTACTGACCGTCAAGTTTCAAATATTTTCTTTATAAGGAATTCGAATAAAGTTATATCATTTAATGACTTAAAATGCGTTTTATATTATAGCCCAGTCATATTAGGGGTTTCACCTCGGAATGAAAGATAATAAGCTGGAAATTGGTAAAAACCTTTGTTTTGTCGCCCTAAATATTGTCTCAAAAGTCACAAATGCTATTGTGTCCGCGTCTTAAGATATTGAAGGTCAAAGGTCACCAAAAACGATTTTTCGCGAATATCTCGGTTCCTATTGCTTAAATGATATTTTCACCTATCATAAAAGTTGTAGAGTATAAAATTCTCTACAACTTTTGTCTAAACTTTTTTTTATACGATCAACCGTTTTCGAGGTAGAGCGCGAAGAGTGCGCAGCGTACAGTCATATATGAGCTAATGCAGGGTCAAGCGTGAGTTACGGTTATCAGTACGTTGTATAAAGTCAATTATTGACAAAAAAATTATAATTATTAAGCAATGCCCATTATTTCTGTACTTATTATTAATTATTTATATTTAATTATTCAACTATAGTATATTATTAATTCTGGATTATCTATTTTAATTATATTTTAAAATAAAAAGACAGTAAGGAAATATATTTTAGATATACCTTTATTTATCATTAAATATGGCATGTTATACATTTATTAAAATGTGAGTTTAAATATTAAAATAATTTGTGAATCGAATGAAATTGCGAATGGAAGCTAGTTATCTTCTTCTTCGTCGTCTTTTTCTTGTTGTCACTCTAAAATATTCAATTCATTGTCATCATCCTCAATATCGGTCATATTCATTTCCAAACCTTCTAGAATTTCAGGATCGTATGTGCTTTCTTCATCGGGATTACTTGGATATAGTGGAGCGTTGAGGCAAGCTTGTCCATTGCACTAGCCACAAGCTAAAGAACATAGTAGCCCTGATTTTCTGCATCCACAGCGGGAACCACAACCATTTTTGCAATTGCAAAATATTGTGTTTAGTAGTTCGGCTGGTGCTGGAGGTAATAACGTTTTTATGGGCTCCAGGATTTCATTTTCAAGCTTCCAGCCCCATTCTCGTATCGAAGACATTATTGCGTGACTGATAGATGTGCATTTCGTTTTGAAATGATCTACTTCTCCTTTTCTATTTTTTAATATAATTTCTTCCAAAAAATGTGATAATGTTTTTGGTATTTCTTCATTAATACCATCTAGCATTTTATTCGGAGGTGGATACGTCTTAGTTTCAACGACAGATGATCTAATATCTTCCCTAATAATAGCCGCAGCAGCTTCTACAATCCGTAAACGCTCTTCTGCAGGAGTGCTTTTTTATTTTCGTACCAAGCTTTTGATAATACATTAACCTGTGTATCACGGAAGGATATAATTGTAAATGATCCTATTTTTTTGGTGATTATTATATCAGTTAAATACTTTTGTTGTAGTTTTTTAATAATTGTCTTATCGTCGGGCATGTACTCTGTAGGGACATCTTTAAGCTCTTTCAAAGTAAATTGAGAATCTGCATTATTTTCTATATAACTAAAAATCTCCTTCATTGCTTGAGTGACTTGATCATCTTGGCAAGGGTTCTTATCTGCAGATGGTACACGGGTTAAAAAGTTGGTATAGCAAATAGTATGATACTTTGCTTCAGCAACGATCAAATCATACTCGTAAAGTATACGTTCCTTTATTAGTTCTCCAAAGGAATCGTTTCGTTCTTCTGCTTTCTTAATTACGTTGTCTTTGAATGCAAGAGTACTTACATTACTTATTGTCCGTCTATACTTATGTTTTTTTTTCCTTTCTGCTGCTTCATTAGCCTCATGGCTACAAAATAAGTACAAATTTTTAAAATCAAACGGTTCATTTCTTTTTTTACGAGGTGCACTTGACGTTGAAGGTTCACCCTCTTCTGTGCGTCGTTTCGATGCAGCAATAACATTTTTGCTAGTGTACACTTTTCGACACTTGGAATGCACATTTACAGAACTTAAAGTATTTAAATAGTTTATATGTTCATCATTCCTTTCAATACTTGCAGTTCTTAAAGTTTGTAAACCACGTACGACATTCACAGAAACACCTTCTGAAAGTGACCTATCACATATAAAACAGAAATCAGCCATAGCTCTTAAAACCGTACGTCCGTCGTTGTGAAAATACAATTTCAAACTAACGAATAATCTAGACTATACTAAACACAATATCTCACTGCACACGAAACCATAAAACGTGCGAGTATATACCGCGCTCACTCGCACTTAGGGGTCCTACAAATAACAAATACGTAGGGCTCTTATAATACAAAGTGATCCCTTAAAAGAGAAAGTGACCTTGAATACAATAGAACATCCGTCCCGGCTATAAATAGAAATGATCATAGGGTAGGGACAAGTATTTCCAGTTATATAAGTATTTAAAAATTTACACGTTTTAAAGGAAACATATATAATGTCGTTTTAATTTAAAATATAACTAAAATAGATAATCCAGAATTAATAATATACTATAGTTGAATAATTAAATATAAATAATTAATAATAAGTACAGAAATAATGGGCATTGCTTAATAATTATAATTTTTTTGTCAATAATTGACTTTATACAACGTCTGATAACCGTAACTCACGCTTGACCCTGCATTAGCTCATATATGACTGTACGCTGCGCACTCTTCGCGCTCTACCTCAAAAACGGTTGATCGTATAAAAAAAAAGTTTAGACAAAAGTTGTAGAGAATTTTATACTCTACAATTTTTATAATAAGTGAAAATATCATTTAAGCAATAGGAACAGAGATATTTGCAAAAAATCGTTTTTTGTGACCTTTGACCTTCAATATCTTAAGACGCGGACACGATAGCATTTGTGACTTTTGAGACAATATTTAGGGCGACAAAACAAAGGTTTTTACCAATTTCCAGCTTATTATCTTTCATTCCGAGGTCGACCCCTTTTTTTACCTAATTTCACTGGGCTATTAGAATTTTGAAAATTTTGTTCTTTAAATACTTTTCTAGAAATTTGCCGAGTTCAAAGATAAAATTTATGTTAAGTACGCTTTTGGCGCACAATTTAAATTTAAACTTCATTCTAATTCCAAATAAAGAAACTACTTGAAACTCCTTAAAATTTCAACTCCTTTTTCAACTAACACTATATCACAAAACAATTTTTCCCCTTTCTTAGATTTATGCTTTTGACGGAATTTTTGTTACCTAAAGTACTATTGAAATTCCCGATTTGATAATTACGTATGACACTAAATTATACATAACACAAGTAATATATAGTAAATTATATAAAAAACATAAGAATCAAAAAAATATTTTCTGAATCATAATATTTTGTTATAAGAAATGATAATTAATGTTTAATAAATTATTGTACATATATATATATATATATATATATATATATATATATATATATATATATATATATTTATATATATATATATATATATATATATATATATATATATATATATATATATTTGTATATATATATATATATATATATATATATACATATACATATATAAATCGCTATGTAGATAGTATTGTTTTACGAGAAGTACCAATTTTTACATCATAAAGTGCGAACATAGGTAGTTTAAAAAGAAAATTATATAAGGAAATATATATTTGTTCCTATACAGAATATTTATCCTGAATAATATAATTATATAACATGTTCTTAGAAGTAAATCTGAGGGTAATAGAGATGCACCATTTTCACATTTTCTTTTCTTTATATCCCACTAAATTTGCAATAAACATAATAATAAATGATATTTCAGTTAAGTATGTATTCGCATTTGTAATATGTACATGATATGTAGACTAACATATTATTTTTGGTAAGCTCTTTTTAAACAAATAGCTCTTTAAGTAAATAAATATGAAGAACTGAACTCTAGAGCAAGACGGTCAGAGAAATGCATTCTATATAAATTACTAAGTCGTTTAATTTGCTTTACGTAATAATAAACATATTTTCTTCTCAAAAAATATTCTCATTATTCGATAAAACGGTATTCTAAAATATTAAAAACAATACAGCATACGTATATATGCATAGTAGTTAATTACAATATAAACTAAATATTTCAATATACCAATCAAATTATACAAATTTATGTAATTGATATTTTGAATTGAATTTACCTTAAAATTATTCAATATTTTTTGAACCATTTAATAATTTTAACAATATTACTTCCGTATCAGCTTCCAAATTTGATGAGAAAGGCAATTGTAACTAAAAAATTACACCAATTTTTAATATTTAAAACATTTGTTGTGATCCTAATTTGCCTTTGAAAAATAACAAGCATCTCCGTACATTGTTCTGTACGTGTGAGGATATGCAACTTTTAACTGATTTCGATGATACTTTTTTCTATGGATTGGTTTAGTTATCACAATAGAAACAAATTAATTTAGATCCAAATAAGCTGTATAATATTTTAATTTTACAAACAATTTTCTTCAACAATTTTCTTTTTCAACTTTCTTATCTTTTTCGCACTCGTCGACTGTTCTCAACCGCGATTCCTTAGTGTTCCTACTTTTTGCTTCTACCTTTAAACTATTATATTTTTTAACTAATACAAATGTATCGCGTTACTTGCATGTACAGGAAAGATATAAAAATATATTCTATAAATAAGTATAACAATGAAAGAAAGACCCGCGGGTGACTATTTTCATTTTGTTAACGATTTAAAATTTGGTGACTGACTTTTAAGAACTCAAAGAACGTATATATATATATATATATATATATATATATATATATATATATATATATATATATATAATATTTGAACATAAATGCAGGTCATCATTTCTGAAACAACGAATAAACGAAATCTCAGGAACTATATGTACTTAATGTTCCCTTGCGTCATATTATTTAACCAAATAAGAAAATTTAATTTAAAAACGATTATTAAAATATTAATAAAAATACAATAAAGTTTCATCGTCTCATGTTCTCCTATTTCTTAATTTTGGCTCCATATACTTCTAAAAATATAAAATTTCAACATTTATATAATTTGGATGTTGACATTTCAAAAATTTTACATTTGACATAATGCAATTTCAAACACATAATTAACACTTGATAAACGTCTTAAATATTCAAAATTTACCTAACAAGATTTACTCAACCCACTAGATTAATTTTAAGAAAAAACAAAATAAAGATGAACCTTACCTATTCGTCTTCCTTATTTTTTGGGATAATAGGATAAAAAAACTGGTAAAACTAAAAATCAGTCCAGGTATTCTGTCCCAACCCTAAGTTACAAATTCTTAGCTTAACTAAAAATGCCCAAATAATATGATTACAAAGTTGCGACAAATATCCTTATGAACATTGTCAATGTCAAAAAACATGTATCTATTAAAATATATTAACAATAAAACATCATAACATTTTAATGACTGAAATGTTAAAAGGTTATGACAAATAAAATGACAATGACAAAATGACAGATAAACAAGCACAACTTTTATAATAAGTATAAAGATTTTCTTTTACCAATGTTAATATTGATTTCTATAACATATTCAGATTTCATGTTTTCACTGAAATTGTTATAAGACGTATAACAAGAAATATTCAAGTCATAATTAGATTACGCAAACTTTACTAAATGAAAAGATATGAAAGTTAGAAGATGGGAAATCAAAGCGCCCACGCTTGAAATTAGTCCTTTCTATGAGCTGAAGGGTGCTTCGAAAATGTTTTGATCATTTATTTACAATTTGCCTCGGGTCATCTCAGCTTCGTTACGTAAGATTTAAAGGCTTTTTCTACATTTATGTATTATGTATATTTTACTTTGTTATAATGTGCATGAGTGCTATAATTTTTGTCCGAAATATATTATTCATTTTAAGTTTATTTGTGTTTTATTTTAAGTATTTATTAAATATATTTATTTGCTTTGAAATTTTTTGTTTCATAAATATAAATGTTGCGGAATATTCGGTTGGTACGCAATGTGTATCGGTGAAACATTTGCTTCCATTTTGAATAAATAATCGCCAATATCAAAATGTTTTTAAAAATTTGTAACTAAATAATATATTTTATTTGTAGGTGTAATAAAGCCAAGTAATTACTTGATAAAGACATTTTTCAATAAATATATTCCCAAAATAAATATTTTTCTGAAAATGTTTATAAATACCGGTGCTTGTTGATGGGCGAAATTCAACCATAATTTATTAAATTTTTAAGTTTGAATGTTATTGAAGTTGTTCTTTCAAATAATATACCTCTATAATCATTACATATAATTTTTTTGATTTGTTTCTATTACGTCAGCCGAGAGCGTATACAAATACGTCTTTAGCTTATGTTATTTACCCTCATTCGCTTGATATTCAAAATTTAATGTTAGTAACAGTTGAAAAAACACAATTACAGCTTATAGTCGTATTAGCTATCGTTTATAAATAACACAGATTTATAAACATAATACAAATATTACACAAAATATAAAATAAACACTTTTTTACTTTGAAATACATTCCACATACTATTGAAAAAAGAATATTGGAAATCACACCAAATTCACAGCTCGAAACTCATTCAGTCAATCTGACATTTTAAAATTCTTTGGTGACAATCTTTACACTATGCAACTTTTTGACTACAGACTATTATGTGTTTGACATTGACAGTATGAACGTAAACAATGAATATTTTAATGTATTCGTTATATTTATTGTAATATATATGTAAAATAAATTTTATATAAATTTTAGCTTTTGTACTCCTCCGTATAAATTTCAACTATGCCAAATATCACACTCCTCCATACGCGCAATATACTTAAGGAATACAAAGTTTTCTATATAATTAATATATTTATATATTTGTGTTAATATACAGACATATTGTGTTACGTTAATAAAATTAATTACTCGTATGAATATAATTCCTTCCTTTTTTTACTGAGAATAATTCTCTAAAAATTTAATTATTTATTTTCTAATAAATAATTTGAAAATAATTGGCCTACAATTTTATTGTGTCCTTGAATAGTTGGAAGAAATAATTAACTTTGTCATAAAGTTCCATGCTAAAATAGTAAAAAAGGCATTATTTATGATCAAACTTCAACTTTCGTTTGTCTATTTGCCATATCTGCTTTTTTCAGAAAACACAAATGCTAAAGACTCGAAAATAATGTTAGTTATATAACTTACTTGCCTATTACATATTGAAAATAATAATTATTTTCTCTTTAGAAAAGGAAATTCAAAAAGTTTGCGAAATGGATGAAAGAAAGAACAACAAAAGTTTGGGACTATTTTTTTCTGTTTCATGTGTTCTCATTTAACCTTACTACATTTTCCAGATCTATTGATTATTTTTTTATTTGATAATTAAAAAAAATGTTTATTCTTTATTTCGAAAATAAACTGAAATTTCCGACTTGACCTTTTCTACTAAGCTCCCTTTTCATGTTTGGGGACAAATTATAGTCACAGGGATCCAAGTCCGCGATGGAAGGTAGATATTGCAATATTTGAAAACCGTACCTTTCACTAATTTTCCTCACCCTTTCTCCTTCCAAGCTTCTTTAAGCTATTCCAAGAGACCAGCTTAGTATTCTTCCGTTATAGAAACACACCAATCTTTGAAATCTATGAACAGGATACCCTTTGTGTCTCAGAAAACCGTCGCCATGATATTGCAATACCTTGAAGTTTTTAGGACGTGGAGTAAGTTACACAAATGCATGACCCTTGTTACACAAATGTATGACCTCCTGTTTGAATTCAGGCTCATAATGATGAACTTAAGTTTTGTTACCTGTAACAATTCGACTAAAATTATATCCTTATTACCTCAAAGAGATCCATAAATTTGGTTGAACAATCGGCACGTTATTGCTTTTGCGGCGAGATGAGCATTCTCGGTACCTATCTTATTCCGACTTTTGATATGACAAGACAGTCATGAAGAATGTTCAAAATTATTGTAAAAAATACTTTTACCAATTCTCCCTATTACTTTTTCTTAATCGAACGTCCTTCAACAAAAAGTTTTTAGCTTTTTCAGTAATTTCCGAGAACGAGGGCCTTGATCGGCGCGGGTCATCTTCAATCGAATCTTTGCCTTGTTTGAAGAGCTTGTGCAACCTGTAAATCAAAGTTTTGCCAAAATAAAAGTCCCCGTAAACTCATAACACTTCAATCAACATATAATTTATTTTACTTTTGTTTTGTCCGGATCTTTATGAGTGTTCAAAATTTGGTATTCTCCATAGTTGAAGACTCTTCCAGAATCAGTTGCTTATCCGATGATAGCCCAGAGGTTAATAATACAATTAAGCTGAAACTTGGTGTATGTACTGGTAATGAATCTCTCATTAGCGACTATATGAGGAATCAACCTCCTCCACTAGCAATACCCTCCAGTCCACAAACTTTTTGATTCACTTGTGTAGGAGATAAAAATAGTAGGAGATGGAGAAAATTTAATTTTTTTTAATCATATCGAGTGGAAACCCTCATAAATATATAATTTACGGTATATTTTAGAGCTTTTTTTATTTTTATTTTATCTTGCTTATTTTTTTAGATATTAATATAAATTTTAACCAAAATTAAATAGAGGCGTAATTAAAAAATTATGCCTCTTCTTAATCCTACTCTAATCTCCACGGTGCGATAATGAAAAAAATTAAAATAATTTATACACATTGATTAATTTATACACAGTCATTTAATATTTACGATTTGCCTGACTAATTTATTTCAAAAAATCTTGACAATTTTTCAGTTACCATAAACACTATGGCTCAAATTCAATTACTGTTGGTGAGCTGCAAGCTTAAGTTGGTTGATTAATTATCTTTCCTATGGAGTTTTTGACTGCGGCCGAACTGGGGAGTTCTTTAAATCAGAACGATCTTAAAGGACGTTGCTATTTAGAAGAATCTATAATCAGAGATAATATAAGATTATAAGATATCAGTAGAAGAAATATTGTTATTGGAATAAAAACTGTTTAATGATCGAACACGCAAGAAATATATGTTTAGTACGTATGTATGATGAAATGAAACAACACGATACTAGCATATTTATAAAAATATCTACACGTTTATCCAGGCAAAACAAATAAGAGGAGCTGTTTATATCCATAAGTAAAAAGTATCAATTTTTGAAACTGAACTAATAAGATAAATCTACTCTTCTTTTATCTATACCAGAATTGTACCAAGAAACAGACAAGTAATACTCAACTCATAATTCGATTACACAATCTTCAGTGAGCGAGGAGATATGAAAGCTTAGTATAACAACTTTCCGCGCAAAGCTCGAGGGAAATCAAAGCTCCGCGATAAGTCCGTTTTGCAAGCTAAAAAGAATGTTTCGAGAATATTTTGATAATTTATTTATGGACCGATTTGACCCTCCACCGCTACCTGTACTTTAAAGCTTATTTTTGTAAACACAGTACCTGCGAATGGACTCCTTGACTCGTAATAGGTGCAAAGTTTAGCTAAAAATTAGATGCGTCACATGACTGAAGATAAAAGGGTTGATAAGTAAGAATTTTAAAAGAATTACATTTCTGAAAAAGTGAAATTTATGAATATAGACAAGATGACCGAATTCCTCATTTGACAATATGTCATATTGGTTTCGACGCAATGAAATTTAACACAATTAAATTTATTAGGTAATAATGACTAAGAGATAAGTGGCATAAAGTGGTTTAAATTGCGTAATACCATTGAGACTGAATTTAACTTAAAACCGGTCTTAGCTGACGTCGAACCTATGAAAAATATCGTCAAAACAGTAAAACAGAAAAGTATTTAATTGCAAGCAAAGTTTAAGTATTCAACGCATACTATATAATAAAATAACATCGTTTTTAAAAGGAAATGGAATTAAACGTAAGTTAAACCCCGTTCAATGAATATTACATATCAACTAACGCAGTAGTAATTTTTAGCATTAATTTTTAGCTTTTTAATTTCATGTATACTGTACAAGAAGTAGGCTATAAAAGTTCCAAAAATATTCTGCCAGAAGTTCATACAATGATATGAGATGTTACTGAAGACGTTAAAGAGATAATATTAATGAAAAATTAATTAAATACATTCCTTTCCCTCTCTCTGCTTATCTCCGAAACTATGAATATTAACAGTACAGGAAATTAATTAAAGTTTATCGGAAATATATATATATATATATATATATATATATATATATATTACATTTTGTTGTTCACATCATTACCTCTTTAAATTTGGAAAAAGTGGAAATTATATTATCCTTAACTTTTCCAAGCCGGCCTACTAGCAATCTTTACATATGTATGCGAACATAAAATGATAAAAGTGTCATTTCCAAACTTCCTCTCTCTTGTGTGTCCACTCATAAAAGCCTAAAGCTTTCCGCAAATATTTAAGTAAAAAAAATCCTTTCTAAGTCAAATCCTTTACATCAAACAAAAACGATAAAGCTTATAACTCTCGTAGCAACGTAACTGAAGTGTACGTACAAGTCTATCGTGCACCCTGCCCGTGTTTCTAATAATCAGGTATAAAGTTCATTCACATGTACAAATGTTGTGTATACAAAATATATTTTAAAACTTACATACGCGTAATTATGGCAAATTAAATAAATAATAAAAATATGTACGAAATTTATTAAAAAATTGAATTTTTATTTCCCTAGCGTTTCACGAAGTTGTTGTTTTCTTTTTACTTAGTAAAGACTGTATAATCTAAGTAATAGCAGTATGTTTGTTGTCTTTGTCTTGATGAAATCATCACGCAATCGTAACTTGGTTGGATAAAGCAAAAGTAGATTGGACTGTTTTGAAAACTCTAGGAGCGATAGTCGTTATTTTGTACTTACCTAGTCTAGACTTACAACCAGTCACATTTACTTTTTGGCTAAAATAGTTTATAATATTTCAGTGAATTTTTATCAATGAAAAAGGATTATAACATTAGAAATATCCACAATTAAATGAAACTACGTGATGTAGTATTATTTCTACTTTCTTTAATTTCTTTACCACAACCTAGGTTTCGTTGTATTACAACATCTTCAGGTGGGATATTAGCAAAGATCTTTGCTAGTATCCCACCTGAAGATGTTGTAATACATCGAAACCTAGGTCGTGGTAAAGAAATTAAAGAAAGTAGAAATAATACTACATCACATAGTTTCATTTCATTGTGAATAATGAATTTCTACAAAATTAAAGCCAAATATATTCAATATTAGAAATATCCGTAATATTGAAATACGTCTTTGACATAGTACTTCAAATATATATAAGATAAGCACATATAAGGCCTTTACTGATATAAAAGCTGTACGTGTGTTTATCTTTCACTAAATAATATATTATGTAACCCTTTGTCGCAATAAGCCTTGATGACATAAACGGCAAGCCCGATTCTAAATTTCGAATTAATAGATCCCATAAACATGACAAGCACTCATTTAATTAAGTGATGAAAATGTAGAGTTAAAATTTAAAGGAGGGAAAACGTAAAACTTTTTTGAATTATGTGTATGATCTATAGAAATATGTACAACAGTTCGTTATGGAAAATGTGTTCTAATATCGTGTAACCATGTCTAAGTGTGTGTAAGAGTTTTAAATTTGTAACATGTGTCTCCTCCACTCTATTTACTTTTATGGACCCCTTTTAACAAACTCCTGTGGTTCCTTCTAGGTAATTTATTTGGTTAATTTATAAAATGATCTTTCTGCGATCACTACTGTGACTATTATAGCTAAAAAATTATTAAGACTCTAGTTATGTCAGAGCACAATTTGTTTTATTCTATCATATCAATTCCGACTTTATCCAGTTAAAATTTCCAAAAGTTCTTATTTACGTTTATGCATTTTTTATATAAGTCCACGCGAACTTGCAATATTACTTGATTTTTAATATTTTCCACCATCATTTAGCGTTAATTTTCAATTCAAAGTTAGTAAAACTCGATTCTAAATAACAATAATTCAATTCCGAACCAACATAAAATCTCAATAATAATGTCTTTATTAGGCAAAGATTATCTCCGAACTGGCTCATTGGATTTCTTTAATTAATCGTTATATATCGAAATATAAATGTTTGGTTGTCATAAAACGGTTTATATTCCAGTAAATAATTATTTTGTATTGTATTATATAGATATAATTAGAAAATTCTGATTTTCTCGTAATTGATAGTAAATGACGGGTTATCGCTCAAGTTTCCTTAGTTACGTATATTATCCAACGCGAAACGTCTCCGATGAACTACTTGTATAGGATACGTGCACCCTTGGCTGCCGTTTATCCGCAATACAATAATGAAATATGAGAAATTCGGTAAAGGATTTATGCAATAGTATATATTCACATTTGTAATAGTATTTTTTTAAACATATTATAACTTATATCTAACTATATTCATTAGTTTTTTTTAACGTTAATAACAAAATCGTCTTAAATATGAGGATCGTGCATTTGAGCCCGCCAACGGTAATTTGTAAAAAAACCTCAATGACAACACGATTGCTCGTAACCATTCGTTTTTATCAATTATATACCGTTGAAAGCATTTTTATTATACCGAGTGATTAGTGAGAAACATATTTACAGAATGATATAAAAATATCGAAATATATGAATTTTTTTATTGATTGCAAAAGAAATTACTTGTCACCACATACACTTACATACACAATCACCTGTACACGTGCATCTTTATATTCAGGTTAATTGTTATCTTTGCTTAATTGGTATAGGAAGGTTTTTCTCGTTTATTCTCAAAAATAGAAAGCGGAAAATGCCTTTAACTTCTTTTTATATTACTTTTTTATGTATAATAGAATTTTTCCGTTAAAATAATACCCGTACCACATATGAAGTGGTCATTATACTAGTAGGTAATTATTTGGAGGGTGTTATGCAAGAGCGCGTATATGCAACATTATAGTCATAACTAGGCTCAACCTTTATTTTATATTGAGAGGTTTAAATATGAACCTTTTACCTTATAAATGTATACAATAAGTACAATATAACAAAAGTTTTAAAGTTAAGCCCCTAAAATTGTAAAATCCTACTTTTCTAATTTGGCGATAAAAATAAAGTGCTGTTGATTATTCGTTAAATTAACCAAAGTCGTGGTGTCTATTTCGTAACTAGAAACTGAAAAATGTTAAGAAATTGACCATAATGCTATAACGTTACACTAAACGAGTTCACGTCATTTTACAGAAATATCTCAACCAAAATCTTGAAGGAAATTAATTCATATCAAACCTGATCTACCATTCCGTCGTTTTGCTAAAAATATTTAAACCATACAAAATTATACAATTATCACATCCAGTATTGGAGACGATCGGTTTTAAAAAATTACTATCTAGACCGTGCACGTGGTGATGTAAGGTTTGCACAAAAAATAAATTCGGATATATATGCCTTCAGACTTCAAGCAAATAATTGTAAATTCACGGAAAGTCAACAAGTGCAATGCTACACATTTAGGGCAGGAAGAATTGAGACTGAAACAATACAGATTTATGGCAGAAAATGGATTGAATAATGTGGTACTATCCCTAATTTCATAGCCCAGCAAATGGATGAAAACGTTAGAAGTGCTTGTGTATTCCTTGACCTCTCCAAAACCTTTATCACATTATTCCAAAGATTAATTTAAAAAAAAACTCTCCTACAACTAATGTGTGTGCTATGTTACTAATGATAGTAAGTAGATAATAAACAACAACAGTGGTAATAACAAAAAAGTCCATCACGTACGGTTTACCATGGAGGAGTGCACTAATACCGGCAAACTTTATAATTTATGCCAATGACCTACCCAAACTTGACATTAAAAAAAGGTCGTCACATACGGTTAACCACGGAGGAGTACACTAACACCGGCAAACTTTATAATTTATGCCAATGACCTACCCGAACTTGACATTAAAAAAAGGTGGATGGAACTTAGTACAGACTTATGAAAAAGGTGAAAACGAAATTACCTAATGTCTAAAAGTGGCTTGAAAACAATATATTAACCCTTAAAGAACTTAATACAAAAATATTATTTTTAACACGTTTTTATCAGGTTGACTTGTATAACTAACCATATAATTGACTCTGTGAAATTAAATGTCATGCATTTATAATCGTTATATCATCATGAAGCATACGTTGTGTTAAAAGGTGGGGCGCTTTTGATCAAAAATAAATTATTTTGCATCTGAATTAATATTGTGTGAATTAAAATTGTGTCAAGTAATATTTCATTTAAATTACAGGAAAACATATTCCACGCTTTTACACTTAAATATTATACCCAATAACAAATTAAAATCAATACTGAGTGGAAAGAGAAAACAAGTTCGATAATTATTTTTTGCTTTTTAGTAAAAGCGTGTATTTTTTTTTAGTTTTCTTAAACTATACATTTATTCTATTGACTATAACTTAAAACCAAATAACCTAACTTTATACACGAACGAAACGATATTAAGTCACAATGTCAATATCTATCTTTGCAAAAGTTAATAATTTCAAATATTTGCGAGTACGTATTGACCAATACTGAGAAATGAACTGGAAAACTGCGTGTATATATATAAATATATATATGTATATATATATATATATATATATATATATATATGCGTGTGTGTGTGTGTGCTATAGTACCGAGTTAAAATACACGCAAAATTTTCGACGGACCTACTGTAGTGGTAGACAAATGGCTTGGGATAGATTAACAACATATGTAATGAAATTCTAAGCAACTGCACAACAGGCACTACAAGGAGTGTTTATAAAAAGGCCAAGAAGTACTCCACATACCTATTTTTGCAAAATTTTTAGCTCTTGACTTTCAAAAACCACTTATTGAAAACCTACCTAGGAGATTATATGGGGGGAAAGACGGAAAATGACTGTATAATACCGATGATTAAATACATTTTATAAGTACTGAACGATAGCGCTGACTAGAAATTACTTTACCAGAGAAATAAATATGGGCAGAAACAATATTCATTTTAAAATGTCCTAACTAAATTTATCCCTGGGATACCCCACGTTACACCTGATCTTTTTAGGAGAATGATTACGACCTGGTTATTTAATAAGAGTAAGTCTGAGGCTAGATTTCTAATCTCGAAACTGATACAAATATGACAAACACAGCTTAAATGTGGAGTAAATAGGAAATAAAAAAATTAATCTGACTAGTAATGTGAAATTTAAAAAACATTTTAGTAAACACACACGCATTGACATCAATAAAATACACACAAAACATGGTCAAGGTCTTCATATTAAAGAAGTTCATTCACACAGAGAAAACCAATATTTACATCCAGTACGTTTTATATTTAAATTTATTTACGTGAATATCGAATTGGATTATTTTTTAAAATAAATTTGACAGCCATTTAACGATACGTATACACAAACGTAAAATGAAGTGTCATCACCAAACATCTTTTCCTCGCGTGCCCACTCATAAAACCTGAGAACTTTTTACAAACATTAAAGGTAAAAAAAATCCTTCCTCAAACTAAGCTTAAACATCAAACAGAATCGACAAAGTTCACACCCGTCGTAGTTAGGTAAATAAAATCAGCGCACGAATCTATCGAACACCCAGTACGTATTACAACCAGATGCGAAGTCCATTCACACGTACAAATATTGCGTACAAAAAATAAATTCTCATCCTTAAGCACTCGCAGTTAGAATTATTTATTTATGAGACGCAGACTAACGCAGCCCATAAATAAATAATCAAAGTATCCAAGGAATATATTTTAGCTTACAAAATTGAGTTTTCATTTCCCTAGAGTTTCATGAAGAAAGCCGTGTCGCTAAACTTTAATATCCCTCTATTCAGTAAAGTATAATCGAATTATGAATAGCGTATTTCTTATCTTTGTCTGATTCTAATTCTAATACAACAGTAATTTGATTCAATAAAGGGAAATTAGATTAAATCATTTTTAAAATTTCAAAAGCAACATATTATTTTGTACTACTATCGAAATACATGTAGAAATATTTTGTATTTCATAAAGTCTAAAACCATTTTTATTAACTTTTAGTGAGTGGAATATTCTCACGTTCAAGATGTTCATAATGTCACAATATTTAATCGTGAAAAATTTACGTTTAAATATATTTGGCTACAAAATAATTTACGTTACAAAATATTAAGTGACAAGGTTTCAGTATAGACCTTGATAATTTGCAGCCAAACACATTTTTCAAGTTAGATTATTAGAAGTTTTCGTAAATAAAATATCTAAGTACGTAATCTCATCGAAATGGGGTCATTAAATTGCTTAGGGAAAAACGACTGAGATCTAGGAAAAATCCCACACACATGCAGCCACACAAGTTCGGAAAAGCAAATATGTAGTCTGGTAAAATGTCTTTCCATGGTTACTATTTAACTCGCCTAGACGAAATGTTTAGTTTCTTTACTATTAACAAAAACAAGTTAAACAAATGAATAATTATCACACATGAAAAATAAAACGTTGCTATTAACTGCTTTTAACATGTTTTAGTCGAGTTAGGTGCAGTTGCAATAAATCTCATTCAATTGCACATAATTTTTTTTATCACTTTTATTTCTTTTTCAGATTACTACATAGATGATATAGCTAATATTTCAAAATATCCCTTCGTTCCTTATGAATTTACTCGTTTGTGTAAAATTTACCAAAAAAGAATAACGGTATATAACCTGTAAAGTCATACTGAGTGCATTCAATTCAAGGAACGTCCATAGTATACCCTCACATATCAATGTCAAGATGCTGATCGACAAATTTATACATAAACAGCTATATTACTTTCAACATACATTTTTGGTATGTATATCTATCCGAGTGCGCGTGCGCGCATGAGCGTTTTTTAATGTGTGTTTGTGTGTGTGCGAGCGCACGAATTTGCTTGTATTTTTGTAAATGCACTTGAGTGTATCATGTATGCAGATATATATGTGTGAAGGAAACTCAATGAAACCAAAAATTGACAAAGACCTAATAAATCCATAAATAACTATTTTCTAACAAACAATTTGTATTAAATGCATATTTTGACCCTGCTTTTATCTTCTCTCTCTGATACATTTATCTAGTAGCATACCGTATCTAAAGTTTAAAGTGGAAAAGCTTGGAAAACGATAGGGTGAGTTATAAAATAACAAAGCACGACCGCTTTGAGAAACTTTGTTTTTCATACAAGTTGCTCTGTATTTTAAAAAAAACTTGAGGTGTGTATTGTTCTTGAAATACGAAACGCAAGTCCTTATAAATAAGAAATATTTCTCGAAATTGGGATGGCCAGAAGCCGAGTGCTACATTATGGTCAATGTAGTAAAGTAATCAAATGTCATAATTGTTAGAGCAATCCCTTCTTGGCGCCGGAAAGAAAACTCTTTCATTATTTTTGTTTTTCGTTAAACTATACATATAAATCTGTTTTTTTTTGTTTTTAAACTTAATTCGTAACGAATAAATTTTAAAAATGTACGCCAAACCCATTGAATAAATAATAATAAGCCTTTGTTTTAAATCGATGCAAACTGGATATTTAACAAAGTATATAAATTCATAAAAAACATTTTTATTTTTCAATACATATTAGTATGTAAGTATAAGTACCTATGTATTCCTATTTTATGTGAATATTATTTTTAATAATAAAATTAACACCAGAAAAAGAATAGTACATAAGACTTCAAAATTGAAAATTATGTCCAAAGTGAAAAAAAAAATTATTGAAAACAACAAAAAACTAAGACTAACGCGATTTACCTTAGAAATATCTTTTTCTGTGAAAATTTCTGATAGCGCAGTCTTATCATAAATGTACAAGTTCATCAAGTGTCTTTCCTATTCCAAAAAAATATTGATTTCATCATCTTCAATATTGATTTCATTATCATCGATATCAGTACGTTTTATATTTAAATTTATTTACGTGAATATCGAATTGGATTATTTTTTAAAATAAATTTGACAGCCATTTAACGATACGTATACACAAACGTAAAATGAAGTGTCATCACCAAACATCTTTTCCTCGCGTGCCCACTCATAAAACCTGAGAACTTTTTACAAACATTAAAGGTAAAAAAAATCCTTCCTCAAACTAAGCTTAAACATCAAACAGAATCGACAAAGTTCACACCCGTCGTAGTTAGGTAAATAAAATCAGCGCACGAATCTATCGAACACCCAGTACGTATTACAACCAGATGCGAAGTCCATTCACACGTACAAATATTGCGTACAAAAAATAAATTCTCATCCTTAAGCACTCGCAGTTAGAATTATTTATTTATGAGACGCAGACTAACGCAGCCCATAAATAAATAATCAAAGTATCCAAGGAATATATTTTAGCTTACAAAATTGAGTTTTCATTTCCCTAGAGTTTCATGAAGAAAGCCGTGTCGCTAAACTTTAATATCCCTCTATTCAGTAAAGTATAATCGAATTATGAATAGCGTATTTCTTATCTTTGTCTGATTCTAATTCTAATACAACAGTAATTTGATTCAATAAAGGGAAATTAGATTAAATCATTTTTAAAATTTCAAAAGCAACATATTATTTTGTACTACTATCGAAATACATGTAGAAATATTTTGTATTTCATAAAGTCTAAAACCATTTTTATTAACTTTTAGTGAGTGGAATATTCTCACGTTCAAGATGTTCATAATGTCACAATATTTAATCGTGAAAAATTTACGTTTAAATATATTTGGCTACAAAATAATTTACGTTACAAAATATTAAGTGACAAGGTTTCAGTATAGACCTTGATAATTTGCAGCCAAACACATTTTTCAAGTTAGATTATTAGAAGTTTTCGTAAATAAAATATCTAAGTACGTAATCTCATCGAAATGGGGTCATTAAATTGCTTAGGGAAAAACGACTGAGATCTAGGAAAAATCCCACACACATGCAGCCACACAAGTTCGGAAAAGCAAATATGTAGTCTGGTAAAATGTCTTTCCATGGTTACTATTTAACTCGCCTAGACGAAATGTTTAGTTTCTTTACTATTAACAAAAACAAGTTAAACAAATGAATAATTATCACACATGAAAAATAAAACGTTGCTATTAACTGCTTTTAACATGTTTTAGTCGAGTTAGGTGCAGTTGCAATAAATCTCATTCAATTGCACATAATTTTTTTTATCACTTTTATTTCTTTTTCAGATTACTACATAGATGATATAGCTAATATTTCAAAATATCCCTTCGTTCCTTATGAATTTACTCGTTTGTGTAAAATTTACCAAAAAAGAATAACGGTATATAACCTGTAAAGTCATACTGAGTGCATTCAATTCAAGGAACGTCCATAGTATACCCTCACATATCAATGTCAAGATGCTGATCGACAAATTTATACATAAACAGCTATATTACTTTCAACATACATTTTTGGTATGTATATCTATCCGAGTGCGCGTGCGCGCATGAGCGTTTTTTAATGTGTGTTTGTGTGTGTGCGAGCGCACGAATTTGCTTGTATTTTTGTAAATGCACTTGAGTGTATCATGTATGCAGATATATATGTGTGAAGGAAACTCAATGAAACCAAAAATTGACAAAGACCTAATAAATCCATAAATAACTATTTTCTAACAAACAATTTGTATTAAATGCATATTTTGACCCTGCTTTTATCTTCTCTCTCTGATACATTTATCTAGTAGCATACCGTATCTAAAGTTTAAAGTGGAAAAGCTTGGAAAACGATAGGGTGAGTTATAAAATAACAAAGCACGACCGCTTTGAGAAACTTTGTTTTTCATACAAGTTGCTCTGTATTTTAAAAAAAACTTGAGGTGTGTATTGTTCTTGAAATACGAAACGCAAGTCCTTATAAATAAGAAATATTTCTCGAAATTGGGATGGCCAGAAGCCGAGTGCTACATTATGGTCAATGTAGTAAAGTAATCAAATGTCATAATTGTTAGAGCAATCCCTTCTTGGCGCCGGAAAGAAAACTCTTTCATTATTTTTGTTTTTCGTTAAACTATACATATAAATCTGTTTTTTTTTGTTTTTAAACTTAATTCGTAACGAATAAATTTTAAAAATGTACGCCAAACCCATTGAATAAATAATAATAAGCCTTTGTTTTAAATCGATGCAAACTGGATATTTAACAAAGTATATAAATTCATAAAAAACATTTTTATTTTTCAATACATATTAGTATGTAAGTATAAGTACCTATGTATTCCTATTTTATGTGAATATTATTTTTAATAATAAAATTAACACCAGAAAAAGAATAGTACATAAGACTTCAAAATTGAAAATTATGTCCAAAGTGAAAAAAAAAATTATTGAAAACAACAAAAAACTAAGACTAACGCGATTTACCTTAGAAATATCTTTTTCTGTGAAAATTTCTGATAGCGCAGTCTTATCATAAATGTACAAGTTCATCAAGTGTCTTTCCTATTCCAAAAAAATATTGATTTCATCATCTTCTATCTCATACTGGATTCGTGAACGAAAACATAGCTCCGATATATTTCACAAATGCGCGCTTGCGCTCATGCGTGTGTGGGCTCATGCAGGAGGTGAAATGAAATTGAAAAACTGATTGCGAGGAATAAGACTAAAATTACGCTAGCGGTCAACCTGTTAAAACAATGTAATCATGTGAAAAGGGGATTTCTCGAAAAAATAAAGCACTAGATCGAAATGTATCTATGATATAGTGCTTCGTTTTTAAAATACTAACTAATTGAAAGAGAGAGAGAGAGTTAGCGACAAATTGCTTTTTCCATCGTTTTGCTCTTGACAGAGCGGTCAGCATGAAGTACTCTTATGGGTGGCCGCTGTTAGTCGCCTCACGATACCTCTCCATCTCTCTGTATTTGCAGTCGCCCTGTTGCACTCATACAGGAGACTGCCTACAGCAGACTTGATCTAGTCTGTCCACCGCATCCTCCCACATGGTCTAGTGCCTTCTACTCTTCCATGCCCAACAATGCACTCTATGGAGCTACTATCACCACGCATGACGTAACCAAAAAGATTTAGAATCCGAGTATGAACAAGTGTTGATAGACGTTGCCTGATGCCGAGTTCTGAAGTATATAGACATTCTTGCAGAACTCAGTACACGATAGGTACTCCAAGCATTTTTCTCCAGCACCACATTTCCAGAGCGTCTAGTTCGTTCTTTTCAAGTCCACGTCTCTGCGGCGTAGAGAAATATGGGGAACATCAGAGTTCCAACGAGCCGGGTCTTAGTGGCCTTGTTAATGTTTCGGTCCCTCCATATTTTTTTTTCAATTTGTCCATAACGCTTCTTGTCATTACCATACGTCTCCGTCATGAGGGAGATGTTCTTAAAAGAAAATACAAAAGGTATCATTTAAAATGCCCAATTGCTACGACATTAAATAAAATTATCAATTTGTCATGATAAGAAAAACTGTCTTTATACAAAAATGAATTTCTCATTAACAAGAATCTCCTAAAATAAATTCTTTGAGTGATAAGTTATTTTTACGGTTTTTCGAATACTATGTTGTAATTTTATTCAAAAATACATCATAATAAAAATAAATATTTGGCCATGAAAAACATTCTGAATATTTTATAGGCCACGATTAAACGTTTAAGTTTTACTGGGAAAATAATTAACAACAAACTTTACATTAGTATGCAAATCAATGTCATTTTCTCTATTGATTGTGATAAGTTAATATTTATTGAAAATAATTAGTAGGATTATTGAAAATATTTAGTTTTTTATTTCGGAAAACTCAAACAATGCATTCGCAGGAGCACATCATTTTCATATTTAATAACACGATTATTGAAACTGAAAATAATCAATGCTTAATAATTATGAAAGTAAACTTAACTCCTCATTGCTAAGAATTTCGGCGTTGATTTTGAATTTTCAGTAAATAGTTTTATGTTAATTACTATTATAGATCAAACAACTGTGATGAATTATAAATGACCTATGTGTCACGGAAATTCCTGTTTTTAAAACGCATTCCACCCTGCAAGCCCGAATTTAATGGGGATCAATTTAAGCCGGGCTGATAAAAATGGTGGAGTGTGTGATCTGGCTATACAAAAATGTCTAGAAATTCTTCTCAAATACATATAAAAATATCAAACTAAGGTGACATCATATATGCCTACCATTATAAAGTAAATAAAACGCAGTCCAGAATTTGAACGCAGTCCATGAAAGCATATATGCCCATATTTCAATGACAGTGCCAATGGAACTAGAACTGGAGTGTAATGCAAATATTTATTTTTTTCCTACCTGAAAGCCAATGTCTCCCCGGTATTGTCAAAATGTCGAGCTAAAAATATTATTGTTATGTGAAATATACGAATACCTGGTCATATTCCGAATACACTTGAAAGGAGTTTGGAAATATATAATAAATACTTAGTGCACTAATCTTCTTTCCAAACAGGCAATAGGGAGTGTATATGGAAGTCCTCCTGATCTTTGTTTTAATTGTATATAGAATGATAATTTTGACGAAAGAAAGTATAAAAATGAATATACCATAATTAGCCAAAAATTTTAGTTATATTTTAGCAGAATATTCTACAAACTTCGGAATTTCAAAAGTTATCTTTATTTTATAAATTTGGCAATTTTACTAAACATTGACATCCCAAAAAATATTTAAATACAATTATCATTGCACTAATAAAACAATTTCTGAAACTTGTATTGAAATAGTCAATAAAAGGAACAATTAGTGTTTTAAAAAGAAACATTTTTTATTATGAAAAAGTATACTGCTGTTGCAAGTTTTCAAAGCAATCTCGCTAATTCAAATATTTCTATCCAAATGCTCTTGCGATTTTGCGGATGAATTCGTACAGCCCTCTTTCAGAAGTGTTTTTAATTGAGCTATTGTGACTACCCGTCAATCGATTGCATTCGTTTGCTCATTGAAATCGTTTAAGGTAATTTTTATTTTTAATAGATGGTTGAGGGCATAAGTACTGTTTGTATCTCTTAGTTATCATGCAAGCCACAAATTATTCGTTCAGTCGTGTTATGATAAAATTACTGGTGAAAATACTTTAAATAGAGTCGTAAGAATTGTTTGATATGAAAATTTTCTAAGAAGAAGACATTTTAATCTTTTCTTATCTTCATTTGAATCTAATTTACTACAAAGTGTCTAAACCACTTATAAGTAGTTTATTTTTAATTGCGGTATTAGCATAAACATATTGTGTTTCTATAGTATTTTTTTGCAATTTAAAATAAAGTTTAAAGTTAATTCGTTAATCTATATCTATGATTCACGACAAACTAAAAATCGCAACTGATCTAATAGTGGCTCAAAAAAGATAAGATGAGAAATGTTAAGGCAAGATATAACAGAACCTGTATTGAAAAATGTTGTACTGCATTTAAATAGCACTCAAAATTAACATGCACCACACTTTTTGTTCCACTTAGTTTTTAATATTATGCTTCGTGATTTTAAATTCCATATACTTACACTTAATTATAATAACGCGTACTGGTACCACTTGAAGAAAATTTAAATATTGTGTTGACATTAAATTTCCTTTTTATTCTTGGCTTGCACGTGACATTATACCAAATATTAATTTGTAGAATTATTTTTGAAAAACTTGGCAAACTTAGTTACATTACAAGCTTCCAACTGAAAAAATTATAAACTTTTAATTACATAAATGTACATTGAAATAAAATATTACTAGAAGCAACTTAAATGAAGTCTAAGAAATTATTTAGCGTAAACATTTTGTCAATTAAATATACGAAAATAACATTTCAGCCCAAAATAAAATAAGGCATAACACTATCGGAATGAGTCATAAATAACTGATCAAAACACCACGGAAAAATCCTTTAGCTTACAAGGTGGACTCGGTGTCGGAGCTTCGATTTCCCTCGGGCTCCACAAATAAGTTGCATTCCTGAACTTTTACAACTTTTCAATAAATGAAAGTCGCCCCGACAAAATATGAGTATTATTATTATGTGCCTAAATGCTATATAAAACTAGCTTCGGCTCTCGGCTTCTCTCGCGTTTATTGTCGGTAAATGAGTTCGAATTTACGTTCGATCTAATGTCGTCGTTAAATCTATTCGTAAATTATTGTTAGGAACCATACAAAAATTATAATATATGTATGCTATCCGTCAGAAGATACTTTACGTTTCGGATTAAGAAGTAGAGTATATGACACTCCGGTATATAATCCACTTATAGGCCCAATTATTTATAGATCAGAAATTACCTTACATCGATCCACTTTTTACATTTGTTAAATATGAGTATATAGCGTATCCATAACGAAGATGAATTAAAATTTTTTCTACCAACTTCTTAGTATCCCGAAGTTAAGCCGATGAACAGAAGAGGCAACTGCAATGGTAATATTTGAAACTATAATGAGTTGGAATTTATGTGAAAAAATTTGCTTGCATACTTTTGGAACGAAAGTTGGAAAAGGATTTGCTCCGGCTGGCTTGCAGACATAATATATTCGAAATAATTTTAGAAGCATTGGGTACTTTCAACGGACCTGAAATTGCAAATTTCAAATGATTTAAAAATAATTGGGAAAAAATTAACCAAAATAACTTCAGGACTGTTTCTTTTGATCCATTATTATTTAAAGATTGTGAACATTTTTCAGAAGCGATCATTACTTTTTCAAATCAGCAATTAACTTTATACCAGCCGAGGGACGATTACAAAGAATTGTTACTACTAATTATTATATTCTTGGGGGGGTACACTTGAAACAGTAACATCCTTTAGAACACCCGCTGGTTTTTTAGAACACACGCTCGGTGGACGGCAAAATCGATATATTCCCTTAAAATTTTCTTATTCCGAGACCAATTTAATATATTGAAGAAAGAACAGAAAGGTATAAAATATATTTGCGTGTTTACAGTGCGAATATATGTGAAATATTGGTATGAAGCCCATTCTGCACCATTAGCACCTGGGAACGATTTGCTACTGTTGAAAGATCTCAAGCTGTATGATGTTAATCCACTAATATCCAAAGTAGCTAAAAAAATGGGACAATTGTGGTACTTATCCGAGGAATTGGTGGGTTTAGCCTTATTTGACGACAGATGAATAAAAAAATTACAAAAAATACAAGAGCCTTTTTCATCTCATAGATTATAATTACGTGTCCCTTTAGAAAACCATAAAAAAATTTTTTTCGCTCAGATAAGAACCACTCACATATATACACATATATATATATATATATATATAAATATATATATGTGTGTGTGTGTGTGTGTGTGTGTGTGTGTGTGTAAGTGTATGTGTATTTATACATATATATATACCTAAATACGAATAGCCTAGTTTATTTTTGTATATATGTATAGAACATAATTACCTATCTACCTCTATTTTAGTTGCGTCATACCTTTGCATATACCTGCACATTCCTACTTACTTATCTACTTACCTACTAATATCGTAGTTGCTTCATTTTCATACGTGCATCTGTGTGAGTCCACACTGGATGAGTTTACTCTTCATCTCTCACGAATTCCTAACGCCATCTTTCGGCTCCATCACAAGATCCTTCCCACTAAATAAAGGGCTCGTTAGACATGCCAAATGAGCGCAAAATTGATGGACTTGCTTTTCACCATTGAAAAATTCATGTCATTCTTATCTTAATAGCCAAATATTACTTACTATGATGGCCAAAC
This sequence comes from Druceiella hillmani, assembly GCA_039881145.1. Lineage (NCBI taxonomy): Eukaryota > Metazoa > Arthropoda > Insecta > Lepidoptera > Hepialidae > Druceiella > Druceiella hillmani. The sequence continues at coordinate 27,225,528 of JAYKKI010000004.1, forward strand.
ATGATATCATATACACAAATAGCCTTTTATTCGCATCTACTGAGGAGTTCCTCAGGATACTCCCGTAGACAATCATTAGATGTTTATAAAATTTACATGTGTAACCCGTCTCCAAGTTACAACCGTATATACATTAAGAAATACATACACCTCGAATTGAAAACCTCCCATCTTTTCTGATGTCAGTTAAAATACAGCACAAAATCAATTACATGATAATTCCGGATTAAATGCCATACTTGTTAATTTACACAATCTTTTGAATTGAATTCTTGTCATAATTCCTGAAGAAACGAAAGAAAATAATTTATATGGTTCAAATGAGGTTCAAAAGATGATTAGAGAACTCCATATTTAGATAATATAATATTATTAACTACATGTGTATGTTCTAAGTTTTGAGTATCATTTTACATAGGCGAAATTTTAGGTAAAGGTATATGGAAAAACAAAAGATTTAAATTGTATAGCGTATTTTATCCTTAACATAATAGAAATGGGCAAAACCCTATACTATAAATATTGCTCTATACCTAAAATACACAGTTTTGTTCGTTTCTATGATATTTTCTGTATTACATGTAGCTTTATACAGATTTCTATTATCTTTAGTTCAATTTTTCTACTGACGACTATAAAATTATTTTAATAATCGTCCCTAAAAAAATAGAAAATACAGATGTTCAAAAGAAAATATTCAAGAAATATATATATGTCATTACATTGAATAGAAGAAGAGATCAGGTGCAGGCAAAATAATTTTGGTTCAAGGAAACCTAACACAGTAACCTAATATTTTCGTGCACAAGGATTTCTATTAAAATAACATGTTATAAAATTGGACATTTACTCCTCAGATAACAGTCTTTACTTCCATTATTTTTAGTAACTTTATTGCCGTAAAAGCTAAACATAAAATACAATAAAACAATTGTTTTAACGATTTGTATATTAAAGACAATGGGAATGGGGAAGATTTTATTTTTCTCATGTATTCCAGTATTAACTCGAAAATGACACTTAAAAATGGGACCTAAAATTAACATTGTGTTAAGGTTTCATGAATAAAAAAAATTAATCCATTTTTCTTTAATTTATTTCTTTCCTTCATATCTATTCAAATTTCCAAAACTAGAAAATACCTGTTTAGTTTTGAAAGGAAAATCTTGTTGGCGTAATTGAAAAAAAAATTCACAAAACATAAATTCGAATTAGTTTTATTATAAACTGGGTAAATTAATTTTCTCGCAACGATAAGAGATAATAAATATTAAGTATAGAATCAGTTATACCCTAGCATTTACGTCAAACCCATACAAAACGGGTTTGCACCGAGCTGGGAAAATAATAAACACTTCGCGGTAAACCAGTAGACGGTCTAATTTGAAATTTTAGCGGTGTGGCACCATGCTATTAAAATATTACCGTAATCATCAGTGAATTGAAGAAAAACTTATTAAAACTGCTATCAGTACTGACTCCGTTAAAGGAAAAAGAGAGAAAACATGAAAAACACCATATGAGAAACTTAAAGTAATATTATCATTTTTTGCTTCGGAGGGAATATACGAGTAATCAAAATTTGCAGACGAAATCTATGAAAAAATATTTCCGGAACGTATTATGCTCTTTATAAAACCTAGTAAAGGTCGCAAAATAAAAAAAAAACAGCAAGTTTGTTCAAAGCAAATAATAAAGTTTATTTGTAGGACATTTCAGTTATTTGAAATTGTAATACACACATATATATATACATATATATATATATATATATATATATATATATATATATATACAATAATTAGCACTTATACTTAATATTTAAATTATATAAAGGCATTAAATGCTACGTATAATTCTTTAGCTATTTAATTAATTTACTTTGGTTATTTCTAATATTATTCTAATATTATACCAATTTTCGTGTGACATAAGGGATAAAGGTAAAAAAATTTAAAATAATTCCTATAAGAAATTAAAAAATTATTAGTTACTTGTTTCGTCAGTTTTTCTTGTTACCAGATCTTAAATATATTTGTTGAAATTTGTATTTTTAATAAAATGTGTGTGTGTCCTATATAAAGATATAAATTAAAAAATACGACAAAAACCAATAACATAACTTGCACGGAAAGTTATACACAATAAATAAACCAAAATGCGCGAAAGTTACTTTTATTTCATCATAACTGGTACCTTGTTTTTGCATATTTCTTTGCACACAGTGGAGACTTTATGAATAAGAGTGTTAATTATGATTATAGTTCAAAATTATATGCTATTAAAATTATAACAAAAGCGTTCCTAAAAGTATATAGGGCCTGCTGGTTTATTCTAACACCAACACCCATTTCGGTTAAACTCATTTTGCTTTCCGTGACTATTCTTCCAATGTCCAGGTTCCATTAGGATAAAGAGCTTTAAATTTTTACTCATCCATATTTTCAGATTCAGATGACGTCATTACTTTGTTGAAATTTAGGAATAAATGAATACCATAGGTCTATGGTTAGGTAAAAAGCTGCACTTCATTTCGTTTCTGGTGCTTGATAATACATATATTTCTTGGTTTCGGAGTTATATTCGAATGTGTCGGAGTCTCCATAATCTTATATGTACTAAGTTTGTACTTTTATTTACTGGGTGTCTACTTTACAGGTGTTACATAGCTCCAAGATGGGGCCAGTAATAATTTTTGTCGAAAGTAAAATGTCGCCAAAACTCTCAGAAACGTAGTTTTCATCTGAAGCAAACACACTTTTAGATACTCTGAAATACAACTGACCATAATTTTTTTTCAAAAGTGGACAGTGTTTATAATCATTCTTATATCACAGTTATAAAGGTATGAATTATAAATCTATGATATTAAGTATTTTTTCAACATTAAATAAAGATTCCTCTTTATGATCTAGAATAACTATTTTTGTTTCCTTTAATAAATAAATATTACATTGTAGTGAAATATTTTAAGTGGTTAACATCTAGTTTCTGCCATGACCAAATTTTGTATGACAATGATTGCATTGGGATTCTATTGGTGAGATTTGGAAAGGTGTTATTTTCCTATACTATATGGGTTGTTTGAATTAATGTTAAGTAGAGGGCATTTTGATTTTCCAACTAAAGTTCGATTCATACTTTCCTCGGTTCATTTTATTGTAAAATATAAGGTATGGTTGCTTGTTATATGATTCTGGTCCTTCTTAATAATGCAGAAAAAACGTTTCGTTTACATATTTAAGGCCATTTTCAAGGTCAAAATACGTATTACAATCTCACTATTTCTAAATTTGGTTTTGGAACTTTTAAACTTTGTTGTAACTTTTAACTTTACGTGTGGAAAACAAACCAGTTCTTTTTTGACTAATCATCCTTAAATATTAAAAACAATTTTGATCCAGATAGTGATGATGTTTACATTGCCATACCATAAACGGTTAAACGAATTTTTTAGCTTTTAATCTTTAATATTTTAGTCTCTCCTTACAATATTCGTTCACTTTCATAATTTCAATATTTTTTTGGACCTTTGATTCTATATTATTTGCATTTATCAATAAAAATATCGCTAATTAATAAACTTATATTTATTTTTTCTTACGTTTTGAAGTAAGTTCGATATAAGAGGGAAATCTAAAATCAGATACGGAACAAATAACTGGAAATGATGAAATACATACATAGATATGTTATACAGTTCATAATGGTATGTACTACTTAGGGCACTCGCTGGATTATGATAAATATAAGGATACCTCATTTGTTGAAATCACTTCAGCAGTTTAGTCTCTATAAGGAAATAGACTAACTCACATACATACATACATAAATAACCCTTTCTATGTCGATGGACCAGACTTCAATCCATTGGACTATTTTCTATGGAGATATTTCAAGGAGCTGGTCTATGAAACTACGAACGATAATAAACAACAATTAAGACAAAATTACACCATGTGTCTGAAGTGGTAAAAAAAACCAAAGAGCCTTACGAAATATAAGAAGAAATTATGTAAGAAGATGCTGGTTATACGTAAGAGCTAAGGGAAGGCATTTTGAGCATTTACTGTAATAAAAAAATAAAATAAATGGGGTACAATCATAAATTATACACTTGTTTTAATTTACCATGACCAAAAAAAATATCAAAAGTATGGTTTTTAGAATAAAAAACATGTTATGAAATGACTTAGTACCAGCAAATTATACTTGGAATCTGTGTGAATTGTAGCTGTTTCGTAATTAAAAATATGCGCATATTTCAATGTTTAGTTTTTATATTACCGATAATAACGAATGAATATTATTTTAATTAGGAACACGAATATTCTCTTAAGGATATTGGATAATAAAAAAACAGAAATACTAATAATAGCAAATAAGTTTCCTTTTTACATGCACAGTAACAAAAATTTTAAAAAATTTTAAAAATCATATCTCTAAAACGATTGGACCTACTATAATAAAATTTATTGTTTCGTATTTGCAATAGCCCCCTCTTTCACCGATCGTTTTTCCTTACGGGACACATGTATATAGTGAATTGTTGCTGGTAAAACTCAAAAGAAGCGAAAAATTTTAAAAGTAATCGCCGCCGAATTTCTACATTAAAATTAATTTTATTTTCACATCACGAAATTACTACAAGATACCATAACATAAAATTCCATAAAATCACAATCATCTTTATCCGGAAGACATTTACTGATGAGCACAGACCTCTTCCTTAGATTCCCATAAACATCGATCCCATTCTGCTTGCGTCCAACGGCCTTCCATAACTTTTACCAGTTCATCTGACCACATAGTGAAGGACCTTCCTACGCTGCGTCTTCTGGTACAGGATCGCCATTTCTACCGGAATTACTGAAAACTATCGGACTACCGGGAAGTTTTTCCGTCAGAAAAATATTCCACGTATACTAAATTTAATAGTTTTTTAGATTTTATTGATCGGGGACGGCAAATAAATGGAATTTATTGTGTCTAAAAAAATATTTGACCAAATCGTTTTTTAGTAAAATTTTTGGAGAGAGGTCTGTTATTCCAACTGGTAATTTTTCTGCCAATAACTTTTAGGCTACCAAAACGTCAATTTTAGAAATTGCAAATCCCACCCTTCTATTACTCAATCAGCTGTTTTGTTTTTTTCTTACGGTAAATGACTTGTCAGTTAGCAGCTCATCGTTGCCTCCTGTTTCCCAATGATATTAAATTTTTGGTAATGTATACTATCAAACTAATGGTGAGACTTTCCAACGTGATATCGACTCAGTCAATATGACTGGAATAAATGTTATCATAAATAATATAAAGACTACATTATGTGAAATTTCTTTTATTATTTAGATCCGGTATAAACTCGGATATTATTAAATACCTTACATAAAAAATACAATAAAATCTGGAAAACACTGATTTTTTATCCATCCTTTCTATAATAGGTAAGCTAAAGATTATTTCCTTAGCTCTACAAAGAATGCAGTTCAAGTCAATAGAACCGCAGGTAAATGTTAACAATCAGAGGGTGGAATAAAGTTAAGTTTGAAGATTGCATTCACTAACAGTTTGTGCCAGAGGACCTTCTCGTATTAGATTAAGTGTCCCGGCTACGGCATTGCATACAACCGTACCTTGTAATAGGCTTGAGTATATGACTTATACGTATAGCCAAGTATTTGCTATAGACAAGTATTTAGTTTTCATCCAGAATTCAGTCACGAACTTAGAGCATTTAAAGTTTCATTCTTTTATGATAGCCTCCTAATTAAAAAGCCAATTAATGATATTCAAGTTTTTTTAGCCTCAAATAAATTAAAAATATAAAAATAAATTTATAAATAAACTTACACATTTGAACATTTTGTAGATGTCTAATTAGATCGGATTATAACGTTTTCAGAGATGATTTAGGTGTCAAACAGTCCATTCATATCATTTTTTTCATTTAACAATCTGATTAAAATATATGTGCACTTATATTTTAAACAATTATTTTGTTTAAAATATAAGAGCACTGAATTACATTAAATTTTTTTTCTTTTTGATATTATAAAAGGCAAATAATATATTTTTGTTATATTTAAAAAAATTAGGTGTTCTATATAAAACTATTTTACTTTCACTTTATAAAGAAGAATGATGTTTTTTTTAAAACGAAAGTAAGGTCAGCTGAATTTCGAAACTTTTTCCGTAAATGAATGGCAAGGACCGATAACTTATAATTTCATCATGTTCATTCGTAATTTACAGAATCATAGTTCATCAGGTCTTGACGAATGTTTACTGAAAAAATAGTATATTATATAAGAGTATAGAAATAAATTACATGAATATTGGAATTTTTTTTATGTAAATCTTAGTATGCTAAACTTTTTCTTACAATCCCCCTCACCCTCCTGCAAGTATGTATTTAGACTGGTAAGCCAAGGTATTTTGAAATGTAATCGTAAATGTCTAGCAGCATTTATATGTTTTCTTACCTTAGGATACGAGTTTTTAAAATATTTTGCAAGATATACCTCGTCTTAATTTTTTTACCGCAGAATCAAAAAGGATAAAAACAACAAATTTTTGTAAGGACCAAGAATTCACTAAATACTTGGACGAAAATTTAATATTGTAACCTTAAGTTAATAAATTAAAGTGATCTAAAGATATAAGCAACCGATTATTTTCTTTGCGCATGTGAAAAATATATTAGGCAATACATTCAAATATAAAAATAATATCAAAATTTGTCCAAGTTGAAATCTTTATATGTACCTAAATATATACGGAATTCTTCTAGTTTAAGTTACGTGTTTAATAAGCTCGTTATTCCATTAGGTCTATTTTAACAGAGAACGAGTTGCCAAACAACAAAAGGAATAAAGAATTAAATCATATTCAACGAATTAACGTTTAACAATCTGGAACCGGAACCCGAACCAACGTTTATCTAGCCCAAAGTTTTTAAAACGTCGCAATAAATTTATTTTATACGTGAAATACGTTATTTATACGTGGAATATATTATTCATACGTGGAATGTACTATCGAAAACGGAGTGCTGGCAATGCTATTAGGTTGGCAACTTATAAACCCACCATCTTTCTACAAAAACATTTCCACTTTTTAACCGACTTCAAAAAAGGAGGAGGTTCTCAATTCGTCGTAATATTTTTTTATGTATATTTAGCGATAATTCTTTACCAAGGGGGCCGATTTTGATGATTCTTTTTTATTTGAAAGATGGTGCTATAGGTGTAGTTCCATATAATCTGATGATGAGGTCCAGAAATGAACAATGTATCTCCTTAACCAATGGCAGTAAATCAAGTACGATGCAAAATATTTGCTACAGGCAGTTGTTATTTTACAAAGTAACTACACTACCTACCTGGTAAGGGTCTGGTGATAAGTTGTGGATATGAACAAACGAACTCCTTAAGGGATAATACTAAATCGACCGTGATTAAATTTATTTGCTACTAGTAGTTTTTAGTTATTAAAATAAATACACTGTCGACCTGATTTGGGTCTAATGATGAGTTTTGAACATGAACAATAAAACTTCTTATGGTATATGGTATGCATGGTAGTAAATTGAAAGTGATTCAAGATATTTGCTACTCGTAATTGTTAATTTAAAACATAACCACATTATCGATCATTTCAGAGCCTGATGATGCGTTCTGGAAATGAACAATAGAACCCCTTATCGCATAGTAGTAAATAAAACGTGATTCAAGATAATGACTACTGGTAGTTTTTACTTTGCAAATTAACTACACCATCGATCAGGTCAGTGTGTGAGATGAAGATGAATAATGTGATTCAATATATATGCTACCGGTTTAATTGTTACTTTAGTTATTATTTTGCAAAACCTGATATTGGTTTTCGGATGTGGTGAACGGTACTGTTAGTTTTAATTTTCAAAATCTGATATTGGTTTCGGATATGGAGAACCAAAATCTTCAAAGACTAACAGCTAACCATACCTAACCTAGGCAGCTACAACTATTGCTTCATTTCTATGTATTGTTGATGAACAATTTTGAACAATGAGGAAATTATCTATATATTAGCTTTTGCCCGTGACTTTTAATAATTACTCAATATTCCAAGAAGGAAAATAATTTTGATTATTAATTATATTTATATATTAATCACTAAAAATTCTAAAATAAAATATCTTGAATATATTTGGCCTTAATTTTGTAGAAATTCATCATTCACAATTAAATGAAACTACATGATGTAGTATTATTTCTACTTTCTTTAAGATTTACCACCACCTAGGTTTCGTTGTATTACAACATCTTCAGGTGGGCTATTAGAGAGATTCTTTAATAATACTAAGATAAAAACGAAGACTAGACTAGAAGCTAAGGTTTAAAATTTACAGTATAAATTAAATTAAATTATAAATTTATTAAATGATTCAAAAATTAACGAAACCATCCACTTAAATCAGCATTAAACCTTTAAAACATATATTTAGTACGTATCAATTGTTAAATTACTCAAGTAACGCCCGAACCTAAAGGAGGTACCGTATCTGAAGTAAATAGCTTTCGACCAATTATGATCTCTCGGATCGCCGACTTTATTATTCGATTTCGTGCAAAAATTGTTAGATTTAACGTTATATTGCAAAGGTCTGTTTAAGTTGTAAGTGAGAGTTGTGACAAATAAACGCGGATTGTTTAACGGATATAGTTTACATACCTCGCGTGTTCCATCGATTAAACCTGATCTCGGTTATAAACTCTATTTTCAAGTCAGTGTTAGGTATTTCGACTACCAAAAAGCTTATTAAATCGCCTTGGGGAAGCCCGATTCTCTCTTCGACTATATCATGTCTTCTCTTCGTGTCTTGTGGATACGCACGCTAATATTACATCCGATTCTTATTGCACGCAATCAGGTGTCAGGTTCGACTCTCGAATATTTACATACATGTTCACTATCCTGGTAAATAATTTTGGTAATGGTGTCAAAATTGCACACAACATGAAGACTTTTTCATTTATTAGAGGTATGGCAAATTGCAAATTGCTACAATGTGATCTCGGATCAATTTATATAAATACTATGTGATGTACTGCAGTCGGGCGCGTATTCCTCTTGAGAATCTTGAGAATATGCCATTAACCGAATGCCCTTATGTCGACGTACTGAAGTCATATTCTTTTTGTTATATCTGCTTCTAGAACCAAATTTTACTGAAATTCTCCACTTTCCCTCGGTATACGTTCGATTCAACCACCTGATTACAATTGACCATGATAACAACTTGTTGGAATATGGCATCGTTATTTGTTGTGATGTCATTGAATTATTTGTTTTTATATCCTTATTGAAAAGCATGGATTAATAATTGTAATTTTATCAAAACTATACGTAAATAAATAAACAAACAAAATATTAGCATAATGCCTTCTAAAGATATTCCAGCTCTGTTAAGTGACAATAAAAAACAAAGCAAATTCGTTCTATTTAGTATCATTCTGAAATATGACTTGATAAAATAACCGCTGAATATAATAATCACATCGACATTCAATAATAAAAAATTAATGAAGGTAAGGAACATTGTCATGTAAAACTATTAAACCGATTTGTATTAAACGTTTACTGACATATAATACAAAATATTTTGTAAGGGGACACAAAATCAAATAAATGTAAGCCGTTGCTAAGACATATCCTGACATCGTGTATGGATAAATCGTCAATAAAACGTCGCATTCATTTTCAATTGTCTAATAATATACTCAATATCTCGAATGTGTCTTATAACGAATCCAACAATAAGATATTCATTCATCATTATTTACATGTATAGTACATTCCCTATAGAAAACCATTCAATAAGTTTTTTTTAAAAATGGCAATTAATAGTTTTAATAAGAAAGCATTCAAAACGTTCCATAAAGGAACAATAATATAATGTTATTAAGATTTTCTACTTTAAGTGCCATTGAAGATATCAGTACCTACTTCTTGGTATATACTTTTAAAATATATTTTACTTCATTATTTAAACCATTTAACAATCTCTCCCCAAAACATTTAATACGTTTTAAAATGTTAAATTTTATGGATGGCTCTTGGAAATTACAGTTTGTATTTAATGATCCTTTAAATACTTTCCTTTTTCCACCTATAGCTTTCAACTAATGCCACTATTTTAAGGCCACTGAAAAAGAGCCATTACTGTAGTAGAAAAAGAATTTAGTTACACGAAGAAGCCGTTTAAGCGTATTTGCAAATTCGGGCTAATTGAATCATAAATTATGTTAATCACCAAACCTGAAAGCTTGTTTCAGGTCATATCGTCTGAAATTTTCATGGCCAACTGCTACACTAAATGTAAGATGAAATCATTAGAAAGCTCGTAATTGAATGTTCGGATGAAAATTTCTGAGCAACGATAAGTTAAACACTTTAATTAATTTCGAAATAAAGTAACCCTAATTATTTTCTCTTGATAACTAGTGATTTCAATAGAAAAATGGAGTCTCTCATGTTGAAAAATTATGCTAATATAATTTATTGCTTAAAATTTGAAAACAATTTTTAGGCTTTATGGCTAATATACCATTTGCTTTACTACATTTAAAGGTAATAAATATTTTCTTTTGTACTTGACGATGAGACCAGAGAGTGATTTACGGTATTGTAAAAGCTTCCTTATATTATTATGTAGTTTTATACTTGTTTATATAATTTATGGTCAAAATGTAACCCTTTTTTTAAGAAGAATACACTTATGTTTATATAACAGTTGCCTTCAAGTACTTGTTGATTTTTTATGTCTTTGGATATATAGGTTAAGTGTATGAACCTAAAATTTCACATTCAGTTCATAGCGTTAAGAAAATTTAAACCCAAATTTAACTCTGATCGTAAAAGTTCACTACATATGCAGGTATAAACCTTATTAAGATATCGAAACTAATATCTACGTCAATTTTTCCCTAACACTACAACGGATCGAGAAATCGATCTTCTTTCAGTCCTAATAACATGCTTTGTCAGATAATTATACTTATTAACAAAATAAAGATTTCATGGTCTGAAGTCGGTTTATTTGAGAATTATATATTATTTGCGGTTATGAATAAATCATTACAAAATGTCGGGCAAATAACAATGACAGGCATTTGGTCGTATAAAAAAATTACGTAACGTTTAGAAATCAAAAAACGGACTAGATTTCATAAGTATATTCTATATTTTCTTCTTGGAAAAGGAAAATAAAGTTAAAGTTACGAAGACAAACATTAAATTCTTTTTTAAGGTATTATTTCATTGGTCACCAAGGGACTTTAATAATTTGGTTTTATTTGTATTAATACAATTATTCATTAAATAATTCATACTTCAACGATTCATTTATAACTAATTCCATGAAAACGTGGAGAGTGAAATAATGTAAGATACGGTTTTTAAAAAACCGACAATATAGAAGAATGTTTGTAGAATAAGGCACAGGTAATAATACGTTAAACATAATAATTTAAGATTCACAACGACAAGTCAATGTGAAGTATGTTGGTAATTGATATAGATCAAGGTTGCTAGAACTATTTGACAATATCACTCTAGGTTTGATATTGTTGTAGTTACTTACCTACTACAATGGGTACTTAAAAGATATGGGCAGCAAAAAAGGATTTTCAGATGATTCACAGCTCATTTTTTTTACGCATAATGATCAAGTAACATACAAATAGACGAAAATAATGCTATGAATAGCAACAATATTTAATTAAATTATAACTTTATTTTGAATAATTAAATCACATCTGAAAGAAAATTGTAACGGAAAACATACCTTAAAACATTGCGTATAAAAAACCTACTTAATAAATTTATTAGAATTGCGATGCCGATGGAGTCCCTAACAAAACCCTGCGATAAATAAATCATTGCACTAGGGTGCAATGATTTTCCTTATAATATCTATGTGCATTATAGACATTATTCAAAACTTGGTTTTATATTCAGTTTATAACTCTGAATTTTATTAGTTACCGAAACAAACCTACATTACGATTACATTTTTTGAAAGTTGAAATCCTTTGAATAGAGAAACGTACCTATTTTTTCCTTGTAAGTGGATTCGATATTGCAATAGCGCAACATTTCCTAATAAGCGCCGAGTCGAACAAATATAAAGGTCTCCGTACCGTTGTTAAGAGGAAATGTAATAATTATTTCATGTCTTCCTCTATAATAACCTTTCGTGCTTTTGGTGATAAAAGAATAGAAATAAAATTTGGAAGATCACATGAACAAACAAAAGAGCCAATATAGGTAAAATCAGCATATAGACAAGAGCTTTTGTTCGCTTTATTTGCCTACAAATAATTTTAATGGAATAAAACAAACTCAAATATATATTCATAAGCCATAACGTGAACATTCGTGGTTATTCGGTGAAAATAAAAAAAAAATTATATGTTATTTTAGCGATCAATTTAAAATATGAAATTTCAAATGTGTTTAAAAATGTGTTATTAATTTTTTATAGTGTTGAGAAAATCTTTTGAATTTAATTTGTTCAATCATTTTGGGCTAATTTTAATGGAGTAATACGAAAATTACAAGAGTATTAATTTCATTGAATGCTTTTCAAATGACAATTTTTTTACAATTTGAGTTGATTTTCTCATAATGAAGAAATGTATGTATTATACATGACATATACTCAAAACAATTTCAATATGCAAGTACAAATTCAGTGTACCTTAATATACGGAAGGAGGGAAAGCGATCTATGAGAGAAAACCATCATATTATTATACTGACCAGTGTCAGTCACACCCTGTTAAGGTCACGAAAAAACTATTGGACTAATTCTGGTTACGCCATATTAGTATTATATGAAAGATATCGAAAAATTGTCTCTAACATCACAACATCTTTTTTAATTATTACGTATGGCTGTGGAAATCCTTGAAATTTTCCAAAAATTATAAGATATGATTAAAATCTCTCGAAATTTTGATGGTTTATTAAGATGTTTTACAGTTAATGTATGTATGTAACACCAAAAAAAGTAATAAAATTATCTCAGAAATATTTATACCAAAAAAAATATTTTAAACGATACATTAAACATTTTAATGCCACTTGCAATTTCTTTAACAAGTGTATTTATCTAAGTGATTAAATCTTCAATTAAATATGACATAAACAGATATATCGACAAAAAATAGAAATAAAATTCAATTACTTTTCATGACAATAGCGCTACTTTGGCCTTGTTGAGAGATAACGGAATATTGAGCCCTTCCTTCGGCTGATTACAGTTACCCTTTAAGCGTGAAAATGGTCTATTGATAAAGTAAATAAATATTTATTTTCATGACAGTCTTACTACAGTTTACTACTAAATGGTACAAAACAACTTTCTACAAATTTTATACTATGTATTAACATAATATATACAGTAAAAGTCAAAGCTATTAGTATATATTATGTCAACCTACCTAATATATGATAAAGAATAAACTAAAGAAGTGACGAAATATGGATATTATAGATTACTAGCTTGATAGGTCATGAAAAGTTGTAATTGTCACCGTCTAACTAAAACTAAAGTTCTTTTCGTGACAAATTAAATGACCCCAAACACAAAAGCTCTCCTGCAATTCATTTGGGTTGTTCCCTTAGTCACCTTTTATCTCTTTTTCGATCAGATCAACTCTATGTTACCATAATGTTATCGGAACAACATGTGTGTGTAAAATCTAAATTCAGTCGGTTAGCTGGAAGTGGATGAAAAGTCAATCGATTACAAGATTTGATTTTTTAATTAGTTAAACCGCTTTGATACTAAATAAAATCGTTTAAATATGAAAATTCAATACTGAACAATATAAATTCTGTTATGTAACAAACATCGGAAAACGTTGACAAATTCCATCAAAAAAATAAACATGAAAAATTAACCAAGTTCTCGTGACTGACCGACGAGTGTCATTTAGTTCCGTTATGTGGAATTTAGGAAAAGTTAATGTTTATTACTAACATATGACATAATTTTTCTGTTGACAAGTTGACAAATTTTGTTCCCGCAATAGGTTTTTTAAAAACTTGTTAAAAAGTTGAAACATATATGTTAACTATTTAAAAATGTTAAGAGACATTTTTTCCAATTTAAACTTTATTCTAATTCAAAACAAATAAACTAATTAGAGTTTGATGTTTATTTTGATACTCTTTATACTATTTGATACTCTTGATTACTTTTTTTTCAGCTAAGAAAATATTCTAAAGTGAATTTGTCCTATTTTTGACCTTTATATTTTTAATGGGATTTATATTAATGTAAGAATGAAATCAATTTCAAAGTATTTTATTTTATATTTTATAATATGGACTCGAATTTTTTTTAAATTCCATATTATCGTTTGAAAGAAGGGTCAATTTTTTTAGTAACTTTAGATATCACATTGTCAGTGGTATTCCGAAAAGAGTGAAAAAATATATAGAAAATAATGCATCCCAATTCCGAGACTACTGAATTATAAAAAATAGGGGCTTTTCAGAAGTCCACGCAAAGACTGTAAGAAAACTATAACAATGATTATATATGTCATAATTTTTGAAATGTGCATGATTTTTTTACACCTATGGGGTCAATATATTTGTTTTTCTATAATCTCCGCCGATTTTCTCAGAAACTATGTGACGTACAGGTTTGAAAATAGCACAGTAAGGAATTTTAGTAGCCCATATATTTTTACAATGTTATTTTCCCATTTTGAAATTTAAAATTTAAAGGCAGAGTAAATAAAGACCTTGAGTTTTAATTATTTTTTTAAAAAGATAATAAAAATGTGCAAAAAATTTCCATTATAAGGGGTAATAAAAAATAAGGGGTTATTACTAAACACTTTTACTTTATGCAAAATTAATATTTGCAAGTAGTTTAATAGAAATACTACGTTACTTAAATATTTATAACTGCGTAAATATGTACGGAACCCTCATAGCGGGTGTTCTACTCGCACTTGACAGGTTTTTATATATTTTATGTAAATACGTGGACATATTTTTTTTAAAGTTTATCTTCCGTCGTCATTGTAGTGTCACATTAATAACACAAGGGAACAGCGTTTTTGTTGCTTGAAATATTATGACTAATATTATATTTTCCCGCGGTGCTGATTTTTTATCTGAAGTCAGATTGTTTGTATCAGCTTTAGTTTTTGAGATATAATTAAAACGCTTTTTTTAAGAAAAATATATTTTTTATTAGGTAAACCATTAGGAAAACAATTACTACTTCTAAAAAAATTTTCTTTTATGAGATTTGCTTGCTTGACTTGGTTCACAAGGGCTATTTTTAATGCTCCAACAATAGTCCGCCATCATGTGAGCATTACAGTGACCCTGGTAACGTTCCTCCATAGTTCGAATGTCTTGATGGAACCATTTCCCTTGTTCTTCGCTCAGATCATCAAGATTTTCAGGGAAACGGTCCAAATGGCTGTGGAGGTAGTGTACCTTGTGATACTCATATTGCAACCAAGCTGTTGGAAGTGTGATAACATCATTTCAATACGCTCCGCATAGTTTTCATCCTTTTTATTTCCCAGAAAATGTTGGGCAATCCAAATGAAGTCATTCCAGGTATTTTTTTCAATATCGGTCATGTAACTATTAATGTCTTCATCCTTCATCAGCCTTCTTATTGTGGACCATCAAAAATTCCGGCTTTGAGTTTCTCTGTGCTCAAATTACAGAACTTTTTAGAGATGTATTTAAAACAATCACCATTCTTGTCCAGAGCTTTCACAAATTGTTTCATAAGCCCTAGTTTGATATGTAACGGTGGCAGTATTATGCGATCCCTGGGCACAAGGGGTTCATTTATCACATTCAGTTTTCCCGGAACCATAGCTTGCCTGGAATGCCAATCTTTTCTAACCCACTGCTCGGGCATAGCTCTGCTATCCCACAGACAATTAAAACAGGTATATTTTGTATAGCCGCCTTGTTGTCCAAGAAGAAAATTCACCATTTCTAGATCTACACATATCAACCACTTGTGTTCGTTGTATTTGATTCTACTCATAACAGCAGCTACAGTAGCATATTCTTCTTTGACTGTAGTTGAATGTGCAATCGGTATCGAACCCAGCTTATTTCCGTTATACATAAGTACACATTTCAGGCTACGTTTAGACGAATCAATAAATAAACGCCACTCATTTGGGTTATGCTGCTGTACTCCCATTACTTTCAATAAACCAGGAACATCAGAACAAAAAAACAAAATCGTCATATTCAGAAAAAAATGAAAGCAATTCTGCTTCTCGGTTACGATGGTATGAAATTTTTGTTTCTGAGGTTAAAAGATTTCTTTGCTTTAATCGAGAAGCTAGAATCTCCGATACTTTTTTCGATAGACCAAGGTCTCTGACTAATGCACTGAGGTCTTCCTGATTAAAGGGCAGAGGCTCAGAAGAAATACCTGCGTTAAAATCAGTTGTTCCACTTTCATCACTTGAAGAAGAGCTTTTTTCTTCTAAATCACGATCATTTTGTGTAGATGAAGAAGCTGGCGCATCGCCGAAGTACAGGACTGGTCGAGTAACAGATAACAAGTTAGGGTAAAACCATTTCGACCGGTTTCTTTTATTAATCCCGTTTATACCAACCACACAAAAATAACAATCATCTTGATGATTGGAAGGTTCTCGCCACAACATTGGTGTTTGATGCTTACAATGGGGTCTTTTCTTATTCGCCCATATTCTCAGAGACTGTACATGTTTTACATACCGTATGAGGGACCCAGTACTTGTTACGAGTGTCCAAAGGGAATCCAAAGTGATCAAAATACACCCGTTTTATGAACTCCGATACACTTAGTCGACAATTTTTGAATGTATATTCACTACAGATATTACAGAAAGAGTTCGGATCGTTTTTGCAGATGTTTCTTGACGTGGACATTGTTACACAAAACACTTTTTTAGAAAACAGCTCGGTTGATTTTAAATTTAAATTGGACTAGTACAAAAATATATCTGACAGCTGTATCTCAAAAGCTAGAGCTGCTGAAAAAAAAATGAGGGTAGATTTGAAATCAGCGACCTCAACAGACAACAACAGGCATAAAATTCCATGCAACAAAAAAAGTTTAATTTTGTTCCCTTGTGTAATCATATTGATTATCTCTCAGCAGTATTATTATTAGTGTCTAGTTCATTCCATTTATTTGACAATTTGATTCATTTTACTTTTCCGTTATAATAAATTAATTTAGTAATATTTATTAAAACGGATAAATCAAATAAACTCTTAAGAAACACTTGAATTATTTCGTCCATTAGTTTGTGAGTTTTGTTTACAATTCCAAACATATGCAAAGGAATGACATGGCAAAAACCTTGTTTTCTTGTAAACATTAAAATTAAAATTTCATAATAACACTAATTTGCTGAAAGTTTATACACAAAACATTTAAAAGAAGAACACGTTTTTTCCATAAATACTAAGTTTTACCCGCGGTTTCATTCATGTGGTTATTTTTTCCTTACTTTATTTTAAAAATAAAAATGAAAATAAAAATATTAACCTATATATTAGGGGTTGAAGTGAGTGATTCTGTTGCTACCTTATATTGCGTATGTAGTGTTTCAAAAATCACGTCTACCTGTGACTCCGTTGCGACATTGCTTTGCTATTACCATTGCGTATTTTTTTCCTTCAAATAAGGAATGAGATTTCCCGAAATAAAAAGTACCCTACACAAAATAAATATCCCGACTCGCCAATTGTCTGTGCCCAAATAATTACGTCGATTTATTGCTCCATTGTGACTTAAAAGAAGAAAAAAGAACACATTTTTGCATTTAATATATTGTTTTGGATTTTTGAAAATCCATATATATCATTTCCCGGCCCACTAACTAGCTCCTTGTAAAATAAAATCACATCATCGAACCAATAGGCTTAATTATGACATGGAACAAGAATAAAGAAAAACCCTTTTGCATTTTAAATATTAGTTAGGGTTATAATATTAGTTAAGATGAGATTTCCCATGATGAAAAGTAGCCTGTGTCCTTCCCCGACCCATCAACTACTTCTGTGGAATAAATCACGCCAATCCGTAGCTCCGTCAAACTACTCTACGTCAAAGAAGGATAAATAAACGCGTTTTCGAATTAACAGTATTATATGTGGTTGTAATATTAGTTAAAAAAATATTTCATTAAGATTTAGTTAGGATTTGGGTTGGAAATAGGTTATAATATTTCCAAACTCGCCAACCATTTCTGTGCAAGCAATCTCGAGGATCCTAGCTCTGTAGTGACATGAAAGAATAACAAACACAATTTGGTGTTTATAATATTATCATTATAACGTTGGCAAAGATACGATTTCCCGGATTAAAAGTAGCGTTGCGACGTGAAAAAAAACAAATAAATACACTTTCGCATTAGTAATATAGATAAGGATTATAATATAAGTTGGAATTGGAAACCTCATTTACAAGAAACACAAAAATTTGTATACATTATTTCTTGGTAAGACAACTATCTCTGGGCGAAAATCACGTCGATACGTTGTTAATCTGTGACGTGAATAAGGGCAAGTAAGCAAGCATACTTTGCATTGCAGGACTCTAAACTAAGTATTAAACCTACTGATACTATTGCTCTTTATATCGCATATGTAACGATTCAAAAAATTACGCCGACCTGTCACTTGTTGCAACGTTGCTTCCTTATTCACTTTGTGAATAAGGAAGGAGCATCACAAGCAAGTACTTTTTTTAATTTCCAACAAGAATTCTTCCAGACTAAAAGTTATTTTATATAATTTTCTTATCTTTCAGCTACCTTTATATAAAAAATCAATTTAGTTCCTCATTCTCCTGTGGTGTTAAAGAAGGACAACCGAACATATTTTATTATCACATTAATTCGGATAATAAAACTATAGAATTGGTCTATCGGTACATTGAATATATTTACGGAAAAAATATTTAGAATAATAAACAAAAGTAACAGAAAAAAAGATTGTATTATTTTTTAAATGTATGTAAGCCTGTTAATTTGTTCACGCACCACGCAAAGGTTGCTAAAAGAATTTCGATGAAGTTTTTACTAGTGGATTCTGTTGACACTGGGGAAACAAATGTTTTATGACAATCGATCAACTAATTGCAGCAATTTTACATTTCAATATGAAGTATTCTTACGTAAAAGAGTTTTTTTTTTTATAATAGATGACATTACTGCCTGGCTTTAACATTTAATTTAACACCCTTTAATGCCATTGATAGTCAATTCAATTATTTATAATAAATAAATCATATGATGTTACCTTCTAGGCTACATGGTTTTTGGAAATTATGGAAATGTATTAGAGAAAGGATTTTTTTAGTATATTAATTCTTATTCATGTAAAAACGTGATATTTAATGATTTTATTTTTAAGCTGTGTTTTTAGTTTACAGGCAGAAACAAATTTGAACCAACCAAAGCTCATATTAAAAGGCAAAAGTTTAATAGACACAATTAGCAGCCACTAGTTATAGCTACGCCGATAAAGTCGCGTGTGGAATATAACTTCATTATGCACAGCGTTAGCCGGCCAGTCAATAATGATATCCTGATTAATATTTTAAAAATAATAATGGCATAGGTTATGGTTTGATTTACTTAATTTTAATAATACAATTTACTAAAACTGGTTACTAGACAAATATTAAACATATATTTTTATTTTTTTATAATGTTGGATTATTAATTAAGATCGAGGTAATGGAAATAGGCTATAAATTTTAAATTTGCACGCCACGAGCGTCATTGCTACGCGTGTATTACTAATTTTACTACTAGTATATATCCGTTCTCGAGTGGTGGAATTTTGTAAATACATCCTTAAAGTGTTATAATACGTGCAAAAAGCTCTCAATTAGTCTTTTGATTAATGTTTATGTTTTAAACATAATTAATTATTATTATCATTTAATCTACGTCTACTTTTGCGTTAGTTATGTAAATTACTGTTGACCAATCGCAACAGGTAGAATAAAAATAAACTATTTTATTACACTTATATTTATAGGATAATACAGTCTTTTTTTTCAAAATTAAGCAGAGATCAGCCCACCTTTCAAGTTTTTGAATTCTTGTGTTTTTGAAGGATTTTCCTAATACTTTGTATACCAAAAACAGTCAAATTCTATATAGAAAACCTTAGATTGATTTGGTGCTAAAGAGACAGATTTGTACTATTGACCGTTATAATATTGTGTTTAAATACTATTAAAGCCTGATTTAATTTCATCATGTAGAATTGTTCCAGGATTATTAGTTTAGCCAAAGTCTGGAAAAGCATAAAATTTTTAATTTTAATTGGAATCCTCAGTGGCAATAATCTTCAATCCATATTTGTTTCGTTTGATCGGTACACGAATGGAACGGCGATTTCTAAACCTAACAAGTTTTAGGTCGATTGTAAAGTATTAGTTTGGTTTACAAAATTAACAACACAATTCTATAATTTATTTCCACAATTATCTGTACAATGGTATCTGCGATTTTTTGCTCTTGCATAGTATTATTAACATTAAGCAATCTAATAAAAAATTAAATTTGTGAGTATTGCTGTTAACTTACATACGCAAAATATATTGCCAATTATATTAGCATCAATTAACATACTTTTTGAAAAATGATTGATTTCGAAACTGTGAATTGAAGTAAATATTCAAGTAAACCCCTTTTTCTTTAAAACTTATTTTGGATGCTGTAAAAAAATATACTGTATTTAATTTCTTTTATCTCGGTCCCCATTTCAGTTAAGTTGAGTATATCGTTTATCATTTTAGCTCACGAATGAGTTTTTATTAAAATAGTCTTTGTGTATTTTTCCGTAATAAATACTTGTTATTAGAACCAACAAGTAACTGCAAAAAGGGCTGCTAAATATTTAATATTTACGTGTGTTGTTGACATGCGTTCATTTTATTGTCAAAATTAAGAACGCGCTTTAGATTATGTCCAGGCTTCTCCATAAACTCTATCTATGTTTATAACTCTTTCTTCAGAATCGTTTTCACAGTTATCATATTCTTGACGTGTATTTCAGCATATAACTAGTTTTTCATTACTTGATCCGAAATTTCCATATTGTGGTGTTAACCTGATTACATTATATAACAATGAATAGAACGATGAGGGGTAGGGTTAACAGAATAATTTCCTTAGAAAATATTGAAAAATTGATATGACAGTAGCTTTCCATCTACAAGACCGATGGATATACATACTGAAATACTGTTCACGTGGGACACTGTTGTTGTGCTGTACCTGTTTTCCTGCTTTTATTGGACATGCAGTATTATTATTATTGTATTATTATTTACGTTATTTATCGTAGGTGCAACATGTATAAGGAACGTTTAGAAGTAGTCATAAAATTAATTAATAACTTTGAATGAAATATGAATCGGTGTTTTTCCTCAGCCAAGTAAAACATTACAATTTATACCAATGAACTTATTTATTTTAGTCCATAAAAACAAAAAAAACGTTCCAAGATTCGAAGCGAGTATATTTGGGACCACACATTTTATGGCTGCGCCAATACCCCATTAAAAGAAGTAATGATATAAATGCGTATACTTAGGTTTTTAATTTATCTTATTTTTTCAAATAATAGAAAAAAGTACTGGCACAACTAGTAATTTTGTTTAATTACCTATAACTTATGTGCTATTCATATTCTAAATTATAAGTTCTTGACCCAATTAGAAGTATGCAAATAAAATGACAGTAATGCCGCCCAAGCTATTCCCATAAACGGTTTCAATGTTAAAAATGCATGTTTTGTTAAAAATACAAAAGTTACCAACAACTTAAAATCATAAATATTTGCTAAAACCTATGAACAAATTGCTTTCCTCAATTTTAATATATTTTTCTACAAACGAAAACATTCAGATTTCATCTTTTCGCTTAAGTAAACGAGGAATATTCAAGTCCTAATTCGATTACGTAAACTTTTCTAAGTGAAATGATACGAAAGTATGAATGCAGGCAATAAAGCACCAACCCTTACAATTAGTCCTCTCTATAAATAAAAATATAGTTCATAAACGTTTTTATTAGTAATTTAGGATTTACCGTGGATCTCAGCTATTTGTGTTTTTAATATTTAAAGGTTTTTTCAAGCGACTTTAAAAAAAGATGATCAATTCGGCTGTATTTTTGTATATATATTTTCTCTAATCTTCGTAATATCTTAACTAATTTCCACAATTCTTTTTTTATTTAGGAGAGTATACTTCCAGTAAGATTTCAGGAAAATCAACAGGAATCTGACTATGGAGATATACCGCATGATTATCCAAAATTTAACGGCACATGTAACATAATCGAGTTTGTATGATATAGTTCCAACAATTTCAAATTATTCTTTTTTTATAAGTAACGTATAGTATATAAGTATCCCAGTAACGTTCTATGAAAATTTTGTTAGAATCTGATAATGAAAATTGAAGATATGCCATACAAAACCTAGACATTGGACAGCACAAATACTGTAAACGTTTTACGATGATTTAAGTCTAATGTTAACCTAATAACTGAGGACTGTACACCCAAGGTTCTAAATTTTCTCTTGAGCAAAATCAGGATGAAATGATGAAACCGGAAGGTGGCGACAGGAATTATTCTGTGGTGAGGAGTAAACTCATAGATTTTGAATTCATTTGACTTGTCTTGACATAACAAGAAAGTAATAGGGTAAATGGGTAACGAAATTACCTATTTTCCTATTACTTTCTTGCGGGTACCTACAATATAATATCAACTTTTAATCCATCCAGAGGTAGTTCTAACCCCCAAGTTTAAGTTTAAGTTTTATGAGTTTCAAGTAGAGACTTTGTCATTGAACTCCGGGCTACAAGTCCTTACTAATGACGCGGCAGGGGCACTGCTTGCCTAAACTGTGTGCTTGCCTAAAATTAAGTGTATACTGTTTTAAAATAGTATTGTCAATATCAAGCAGAGACTATGTTATTGAAGTCTTGATTCCTACTCCTCAGTCTTAATTTTGTAGAAATACTACGTTCCTAAACCGTGAGATCTGAATGTTTGCTGTTTTTAAATTAGTATTTGGCTTTCAAATAGAAACTCTATCATTGAATTTCGGATTCCAACTCCTCCATTCTAGCACTGCAAAAGTACTGTCTGCTTAAGGCGTGAGACTTAAAGATCTGCTGTTTCGAAGTTAGTATTTTATTTCTCCAATTCTTTAGTTCTGATACTCGAGGTGTACCGCCCGCTTGAACATTGAGATTTGAGGATATGTTCTTTATAAAATGGTATTGTGGGCATTAAGCCGAAATCCTGGTATTAAACTTCGGATTCCTACTCCTTAGTTTTGACACTACGAAAGTATCGCTTGCTTAAATCGTAAGACTTGGGGATTTGCCGTTTTTAAATTCGTGTCTCAAGTGAAGATTCAGCCACTGAACTCCGAGTTCCAACTTCTCATTCTTGGCGCTGTGGATATACTATCTTATTAAATTTTGAATATCAAGTTATATATAGTACTGTGGGTCGCAAGCAGAAACTCTGATATTAAAATAATGGGTTGCAACTTTTCAGTTTTAATTCTTGCCTAAGCCGTGAGCAGATTTCCAGATCTGCTGTTTTAAAATTAGTATTTGAGGTGGTAGAGAGTCGACCATTAAATTCCTGGTTCTTATTCTTCATTCTGCATGCAGCCGGAGTACTATCTACTTAAATCTTTAGGATCTTTTTTTTAATTCTTTTATTTCAATGATCCAAGTGTGATACCATAAAAATTGGTTCGAATTTAAAGGTGTAATTATAATTAAAAATCGTCAATAACCTGCACAGGTACTGTGATCAAGTTTCGATGATATAGATCTAAGAAAAGTCTCTAAATTTTGGCAAGACTAAGTGCAACATAAATGGTACTTTAACACAATCAGAGCAAAATGATAGAGCCGGGAGATGGTAGTAGAGCCAGGAGCCAGGAGGATTCTTTTCACTTGTGTTGAAGCAAGGAAGATAATAATAAATAAGTAGGTAAATATAGGTACATTCAAAGACATGGAGCAATTAAGTTATTTAATTGTAGGAAGATAATTAAGTAAGTATATACAGGTATATACAGATATATTGCAACTAGAACATACCTAAATATATATAATAACTATAGGTATATACAGACTTAATGCACTGACTACAGTGAAACCAAAAAAAGGAAACGTGATTTACTTGTCTGTATATATATACGTATATGTGTGTACACATATATAAATAAATATGAATATATTTAGTTTCATTAAATGCTGCAAACTTACGATGAAACCAATATTAATAATATCTCAATTCTTAAAGCTCCGATTTAAGAATTGAGATATTATTAATATTGGTTTCATCGTAAGTTCATGAATTTCCGGGTAACATAGGATACAATAGGCACTAAAAATGGAATAATAAAACATTTTTTAAAAAAAATTTAACTGGCTTTAAATATAGGATAGTATGAAAAATGCACCAAAGATATAAAATAATAAAAATACTATTCGTATTATCTCAGTTGGAACTTTTACAGTGCAATATCACTTTAGAACATATTTATTTTTGCGAAATACTGCTAATGCCAGAGATTTTTGGTATCGGTATAAAGTGAAATATAGCACTCATCTGCGTGTCTGGATGTGACTGTACTTCTAAATGTCAGAGAGGAGGGAAATATCGTGAATATTAGAAAGATTGTTAGAGATGGCTGTGCATGTCAGAGAAGAGAGAAACGCCGTGAATGTCGAAGAGAATGTCGAAAGTGGGTATGAATATCAGAGAGAAACATCGATTCCATAAATCTTTAGCAGGGTCAATCATTTATATTCCGAAACGATATCATGCCGCAAAAATTTCAACTGAATATTTGTATTTTCATAATTTTCTACTTTACAATGCGCTTCTTATTCGGTGGTTATTTGAAACCAGTTAATTTTTTTACAAAAATGTATTATGTATATATGTATATACATATATATATATATATATATATATATATATATATATATATATATATACAAACTAGCTGTGCCTACGATTTCGTTCGGATTAAATTCTCTCATATGTTGCTTTTGGGTATAATCTATTACGATACCCAATTTTCAAAAATCAAGTTTTCTGAACTCTTTTATTACACTTTGCGCTAAATCAACCACTGTTTTCAAAATATTTAAAACGTAAATATTACCAATAAATTTAGAATTTATTTTTTTGTAAATATACACACCCGAATAAATTAAGGTCAACGAATAAAACGAATTAATTAGAAAGATAATTTTTTTTAAATTTCTTATGGAATAGTTTGATAATGATTTTCCTGGAAAAACGAATTATTTGCCTTTTTAATGTTTCATAATAAAATGGTATAAAGGGAACCCTTGTCATGCGATTCGAGCGTCTATCTTTCTTTTAGTTATAATTGTGTCCACAGAATAAATTTATTTATAACTTGCTTTCTATTCTGCAACTTTTTACTCTGGATGAGATCTATTTTTCTTATAGCCATCAGTATGTTTGTACGGTGGTCTTCTAAAATATTTGTTCCTCTTTTGGGACTTTTTTTCTCTTAAATATGTATTGCTTTGAAATACTTTACATTTACAAGCGGCTATGTAAAAAAGCTTTCTGCTCTGTAATCTGAACTCTTCTAACTTTTCTTCCTTGATTTTCTTCAAAGACTTTTTTAGATTATAACATTTTGAGTGATAACATTTTAATAACTGTATTTGTGAGTGACAATCAGAATAGACGGTTTTATCCTTAATTACATCAATTTCTATAAACCTAGTTTCTGTCATACCTAATATTTAAGTCTTGGCACACCCGTTTGTCGAATTTCATCACATTTTCCTACGTGAGTAGGATATTTTTTTCATCTCTGCACTTTCACCAAATATGGGATATTTTAACTTTTGTCTCGTAGAACTCATGTTAACAAAACGTAAATCAATAAGAACTCGTCAAAATAACTGCGTGCGACCTTTCACGTTAAAATAATTAGCGACACTAATTGAAACAAAACAGTGCAATTCTTAGTTTGGCGCAAACTGCCCTCCCCTCTTCGTCCCACGCTTTGCCTCTATAGCACAGGGCCAAAGTATAGTAAAATAATAGAGTTGGATTGCGATAGCTAGTTTAGTATACAGTGATATGTATTTTGATAAAAGAAACCTATTTTGATAAATTCTATATTATTTTGTAGGCCGCGAAATCGAATTTTTTTAAAAAATTCCTTTGTCTCTGCGGGAGCTCTTATCAATGTCTGATATTTAATATTTTTTATGCATATTATTGGTGGTATTTGACAACTTATACAAATATTTAAAACAAATTTTGAAAAAAAATATTTTGTTCCACCCTAATAGGCATCCCTAAACATATACTAACATAATAAAAAAATATTTTTGAAACCTTTTATTTTTGGATTTCCTAAAATTTCCACATTTTTAACAATATCTGCAAGTTTATTATATTTCATTATTACACATATAACTTTTAGATAGTTTTACTATAGGGTATAAATAGAAAACAAATACCTGTATGTTTTTTCCTAAATACTCGTATATTACAATGAGAATTGGTTAACAAGTCAGGAATTTAAAATTCCCATATTTAATTCCAGCTTTTTACTCAAAATTTAAGTATTTTTTTAAAGTTGAAAATAGACACAATAGCATCGATTTTTAACGCGAACAAAACCAAAAGAGGAAAGGCATTTTGAGCCAACCCTTTGTCGGAATAAATGCCGTAATAATGCCCTTTACAAAACTTTAGCAAAATGATAGATAGTATTTTTTGTGATGTTCTTCACGTTTATATATATATATATATATATATATATATATATATATATATATATATATATATATATATATATCCATAATGTGTATAATATTTGTGTTAAAATTAAACTATGCGTTAAATATGTTTAGTTTCATTTTCAACTGGGTTTATGTTACGTTTATTTGAGATAAGATAAAATTATTATTAACAATACCTTTCTGTATTATTTCACCTAAAGTTATTTTTAAATTACTTATTTCGACTTTCTTTAAGCAAAATTATAATTTTGTATAATAATTTGAAATCTTCCTTCATTGCGATCAGCAAATAATACATTATTAATTTTCTAAACACTAGCTAAAACGGTAACTTTACAAGCCACATGCCGTAAAGCTGCATTTCATTTTCAATTCAAAGGAAAATTTTGCAGTTATCGGACATTAGAAGTAATTGAACAAACGTATGATATGCATTTACACGTGTATCTTTGTTACCCACGTAGAAGAAAATAGTTTTTACCAAATAACTACCTTATTTTCGTCACAAATGTTATAATATATTAATGTTTTCGACATTGGAATTTATGTGATAATCCCTTTTATATATTCTATACTGTACTCGAACAATTGTTTAATGTCATGAACCGATTTTATACTCGCGCTACTACTTTTATTTTTCCAGTCTATATACACACTTCAGTTTTTAGGTTTTAACCGATCAGTCTATGTGATGCTAAAACAAACTGTGAAACTGACGAAGAAAATAAACAAGAATTGTGTCCAAATACCAACAACGAATACTAAATGGTGAATTTCCCATGAAAATTTATTTATTCACTATTAAATCTTTATTTCCATATATAGCATTTCAGCAACGTGATTGGTTTGTTACTACAGTTCACAGAATTAGTGCGATATTAATGGGAAAAAAACGACAATTTTCGTCTATTTTTTTCCCTTTTATATTAAATTAGGATTTTTCCAGACATCGTTCGTACCCATAACGCCAAGCTATCAATAACCAGTTTCTATACTACAGATATATTATCAACTAATATACTTTGAATTTTCATCATTGTTTCGAGGTTTGCACTACACAGCAGAATCCATTGAACCGATTTTTTTTTAAATTCTCCAAAGGACAAAAATAATTAATAACAAGAACAACAAAGACATTTTAAACATTGCTTTCTTGGAGACGATTGTAATATCCCTGTTATTTCTTTAAACATCGATGAGATACCCTTATTCGAAGAAATATATTTTTTCGATGTTAAAAAACATACGAAACCTTGATCCCATTCTTAACCGAGTGAGAAAATTCGGAAATCGAATACTAAAAAGTATTTTTTATCCCAGACGACTCAGACGGTTTTATAGAAATTTCACATTTCATTCTACAGATAGGTAAACTGTATTATCAGTTGGCGTTCTGAAATAGTCATCTCGACATGAATGTTTAAGCCATATCTTATATAGATAAAAAACGTAATGGCGTATATTCCATGTTCATTATCGCAAAATGTAAAATAATTCACCAATTAATACCTGAGTATATTTGATGTAAGCTACAAGGTTACCACTATAGTAGGCTAAATTAATGAGGTTACATAAATGAACAGAAATTTCAGCGAAATTTTAGGATGGGATAGGGTATCCATTTATGATGTGGTACTTTGCCAACATTTTATAACTCATAGTATCATAATTTATCTGACAGAAGGACAGATTAAAATCAAATATATATTCTTAAATATACTTATTAATAAATTATGCGTTGTTCGTTCGCCTATTTTGTGTTTGTTGAATCGTTTCTTTACTACAATTTATTTATATTTTAAATTAATAGTTAGTAAGCAATCTATAAGTTCTTTATGAAACTTTTTTGTACAAAAATATTTAAAGGGTCTGATGTTAGATACAATTGTTTTTAATATTTCTTATCAAAGATCTCTTCTCCATTAAAAACATTTAATTTAATTTTTTGTACAGTCAATGTATTATAGCGTTTCTCCAAAGACATGTATCTTTTTAGTAAAGATGTTAAATATAACATAAATTTTAACTTTTGAGCGATACGCAATATTAAATATTGAAAATTACTTAAATTTTTTTGTAACTTGAGATATAAAAACTATCACGAAATTAGATTTCAGAGACACTAGGAACATTTGGGTATATATTTCACTTACATATTTATCATATAAGCAAGAGTCCTAACCTGCACTAATTTGACTTATCAAATCTTTGAAACTATTCTGTTGCCTAATCACCATTTTTTTGGATATTGACATCTCATTAGAAAGGAAAATTTAGGTTAAAAATAAATTTGGAGATTTTTAGGGTCACTCTTTGAGGAAACTACATTTGTGCATAAAGAGCACCCAAATATGTTTACTATATATTAATAACTTTGATTTATGTGTCCGTGTGTGTGTATGTACCTACATATGTGTGTGTACTCATGCATATAAAGTATTAAAATATATTTAGGTTCATTAAACGCCGCAAACATATGTTCCGATTCCCATAAATGAGATACTATTGATATTGAAAATATCGTAATTTCATTCCATTCTGAGCAACACACAATATCATAGACAGTAAAAGTTGTAAAATGAAGATTTCTTTAAGTCATAAGTAAAATATATCCCTCCCATGTATGTGGGTCTGCATGTATGTACAAGAAAGAAGGGAGAAGCGTCGACTTGACATCGATTCAAAAATCTGTAACGGTAACAGTATTTTATAAATTTCCTTACGTTGGGTATTTTACCACAAAAGTTTCAACTAAGTACTTGTATTTTAATTATTTTATACTCTAGAGTGTACTCTAGAGTGTTCTAATTCGGTGGTTATTTAAAGTCGACTCAATTTTTTTTATTAAAAAATTTAATTATTCTCTTAACTTTATACACTCATCAGCTTATTTTGTAATATTTCTACAAAGAACAAAAAAATAAATACATTTCTAAAATTTCCGATTAAATACAATTACAAATTTGACATTTAATTTGATAGTTAACTTAAAAAAGCGAAGCAATTTTGCTTGAAGAAGACGAAAAATTTGCACGGAAAATGAATACGGAAACACATGCAATTAATTTATTAACTAAATAAAGCAGCAATTTTGGGCTATAAGTTATCTATGTAAATCACTCTAATTAACTAATTTAGAACAAACAATAAATACAATAAAATGAAAATTTATATCACTGTTTAATTTACTGTACATGATTTTCACGTACAGTAATTAATCATTTAATAATGGAAATTAGCCTCTTTGGGGGCGTGCACTTGCAAGGATGTCAAGAGACGACATTTTTTATTCTAATAGTCGTTGTTACTGTAAATCCGTTCAAACTCGTCGAATTTAATATTTATATTTTTATGAAAAATGAAAGACTTGATTAAATTACAAGCATAATTTATGAAAATAAATACAATGACAGAGATCTATTAGAAATAAACTTGTGATCTGGTTATATATCATTACGATCATGGTTATATATATTTAATAAACTTAGACGAAAGATTTAATTTTTTCACTGTTTACTAAAAAATGAGCTGCACAAAGATATAATTTATTATACTTAAAAATTGTGACTATTGACTATTTTCGAAATTGTTATGTATCTTGTGATTAAACTCATTCAAATAAATATCATTTTTCGGATTATATCTGTTTTTAAATTAAGATTAAATCAAGTGTTAATACGCGCAATTATATACAATTTTGCTCTTTTTTCCTCTTTTCTTTAATGTCCTGGAACGTGAGAAGCTGCATGCTCTATAATAAGCCATTCCTTTGTGTAATTTAATCAACTTATTACGTATCATTGTTCAAATATCAAAATCCTATGAATCTTCTTCATCTTATTGACCATTGTAGTAAATCTCGTTATTAAGTTAGATATAATTTGTCTTTCAGCCTGTTGTATACTTTTTGTACTTGCAAGCTGTTCCGTCGACTCATTGACTTGTTTCAGTAGCTTCATTTGGTATTTCTGGTCGAATTTGATAATCTCCTATTGTCTATATGTACTAGCGTTGAAATCTGTGTAACCGTATTTTATGTTTACATTATATATATTGGACATGATTTTCGTATTTTTAGACCGAAATATTCTAGTTTCTCAATATTACTAGAACTGATAGATCCCCAGAATTAGATACCATATGTCCACAGTTGTTTTAGAATAGCTTTTTGAATAGCCATTTTACTTGTCGGATAAAGTTAACATTTTCTCTCACTTAACCAGCACAAACTTCTTAGATTTCAAAGCACAGGCTGTTGCCGTGAGTCGTTGATCGAGGATTTTTGCGTCTTTGGCCTGTAGTATTTCTTCGTTATATAACTTAAACTGAGCACAAATCTGTCTTCTGAGGATGAATGTAACATATATTGATTTATTTCGATTTACATTAAAGTTATATCTTTAAATTAGGTGAGGCTGAGACAGGATCTATATGAAAAAACAAGAGCGCCATGTTAATAAATTGGACAATGAAATGTAAATTTTAGGTACAATAATGTACTGATTATTCTACTTTGTGGGACTTCTTAATAGATGTCCTAAATTAAAAATGTTTCTACATTATATAGTAAGAATATGGGGATGCGATAGTAAGAATATGATAAGGTCTTCTTTATTTAGTAAAGTAAACGTTCGAATTCTTGACTTACGTTGAAAAATATATCAAAAACAGTATTATAAATATTTCTTTTGAACGGTTGATGATTTCTATAAGTTATACTTCTCAAGGACTCTCTATTTTTCTCGGGAATTAAACTGATGTGCAAGTAATACTTGCTATAAATAGTGTTGCATTATTTATTGGAAGCTTGCATAGATTACACACACACACACCCATATATATATATATATATATATATATATATATATATATATATATATATATATATATATATATCTATATATATATATATATATGTATGTATGTTCTTTACATGTTTTGCGAAACGTAGATGGATTTTCAGAGATTTGGTTCAAGTGGATGGTTAAGTTTGCAAATAAAATAGTTTTTTATACTTAAATGTATACTTGACTTGAATTTAATC
Source organism: Druceiella hillmani (assembly GCA_039881145.1). NCBI lineage: Eukaryota > Metazoa > Arthropoda > Insecta > Lepidoptera > Hepialidae > Druceiella > Druceiella hillmani. Next base: position 27,257,489 of record JAYKKI010000004.1, read on the forward strand.
TCAAAGATCAAAAGCAATAGATAATTCCAAAATTTATTTCTAATAATTCCAAAATCATTTCTAGTTTACGAATTTTTTATTGAATTGACGGATCGCAGTAATAAATTTAAACTATTTCTGAATTCCTCTCGGATAATTTGAGTTCCAATTGAATCCAAATAAAATTTCTTAAACTAGAAAGCATTTTGAAATTATTTGGAATATAAGTATAGTACGTAAGTATAGTAAGTGGAATATAAGTATAGTTTGGAATATAATATAGTACGGTCCAATACAGCCAATTATGTTATCCTTAATATTGGTCACAATTGTCTAAAATTTAATAAACAGAATCGAGTGTCGCAATTAGATTTTTAGAATCAATGATGCAAATTGGTAAAATTGAGTATGTTTTCTATAATCTTAAGGTTTTATCTCTTTAAAGTTTAAAGTAAAAAAGCTTAGAAAATAACAGAATGTAAGTCATTAAATAACAAACACGATCGCTTCAAGGAACTTTATTTTCCTTATACGCTGCTCCGCATATTTAAGTAAAGTTGATGTCAGTAACCTCATTGCGTTATGAAATGTAAATAATCTTCATACGATTGAGGTGATTATCGTCCGAATGCTGCATTAGTATCAACGTGGTAAGGCGATTAAATATCGTAATTCTCAATGCTTCTCGATGACGTGGAAAACATTTCTTTACGGTTTTTGTTCTTTCTTAAACGATACACACAAAGTAGGTGTTGTTTCAGCCAAGACAGGGTTAAAACGTATTTGAAAACAAATATATGCGAGGAACCTAAACTTATCTTATTTGAAAGAAATAACATTAAGTCTTTTTTCTAAACCCATGTTAACTAGATTAATCTTGAAATTCATTTTTAAACGATTTTCCTTTTCCAATACAAATTTTTAAATTAGCAAAACTATTTATTCTTACCTTTTTTGAGTATTGATTTTTAGAATTAAATTCATACGGATAAACTAGAAAACATAGTTTCCGATATAACACATGGAAAAACCAAATGAACTGAGCACTTCTACAATAAAAAGAGATGATAGGAAAAAATTGAAAAAAATTAGAACCGAAATACGTTACTTTAAAAATCTCATATTTATGTTAGAAATGTCATAATTTCGCTTCTAGAATATCTGAGAGCGTAGCCTTATCATATGTATATAGGTCCAAGAAGTATCTTTTCTTTTCCAAACAGACATTCACTGATTTCATCACCTTGTAGTTTATGTTTGTTGTGTATGCATGCATGCGAGCATGTGTTCACGAAACCAACATAAGCTAGAAGTTTTCAATACCTTTTTTAAAGCATCCCGCCCACATCCCCATTTTTTGATGAATCCGATACATTTTTGATCAAATCTTTATGACAATTTAGACAATTAAAAATAATTCACAGGATTTCGCCACATGTCGATCAATTCCAGATCACTACTTAATAAACAGATTTTCACACTATACGCATTATCGACGAATACATATTCCATCGTCATTATTATAATGGGATAAGTACCATATGAAGAACACCATAAACCCAATATTTATCTTCAATTCCACGAAGAGCAAGAACAATATGCGAGGGAAGTAATAAAAACATTGCAGTGGCTGCTTTTCCAGGACGATGTAATTTTCCTGTTATTTCCACATCGATGTGGACAAACCATACTTGAACTAATGTGTCTTATTCGATGTAAAAAACATATGAAACCTTGTGCTAGTTATTAACCGAGTGAACAAGTATCGAAGTCAAATGTTAAAACATATTGTTTCTATCCTGCTCAATCAGTCTAGGACCTTTATACCCCATACTCATGAAGCGCGACAAAATAAAGTATATTTTATAATTTAGTAAGCCAGAATTTTTGTAAGCCAGAAGCTTTGGCCACTTCGATGATAACGTAACCATATTTCTACCATCACATTGCTTGTAAATGAAAATGCATGCCCAGCGCAACCAACATAATTTGTATTTTCCTCTTATTATTGTGAAAATTCCTCATAATGGATCTATCCTATATATGAATATATACCTATCTTCCCCATACATTTAATAAACATTTTATTACTTCACAACTTTTATCAACTTTTTGTGAGTACTATCTTAAGATATAATCTATTATGGTAATTCAGTTCGCTCATAGTATCAGCGTTTTGATTGACTGGAAGATATTGCTTGTTTAGCTACAAGTTTTATTGTATATATGTTGAAGTTAATAGATGAAAAATTGGAAATGTTTTAAACTTCTATCTAATATGTGAAATATCATGTAGGTATTTTATGATATGTAATACAGTAAATTTTTAAATTTAAATTTTTATACCAACGGGACTTTTGAAGAAACATACCGACGTATGTTTCCACAGAGACCCCATTGTCCAAAATGTATTTCGTAAAAATAATTTACTTTATATCGTCCCATGTTTAAAAACTTGCTTCTGTGTTGGCCTAATTTACAACCACTCATAAATAACAAGGAATTGTTCGAAATATGTAAGGTATTTTATCGAAACGTATGATGTTGCAATGCGTATCAAGATATAAATTATTTGACAAACACGAGGCTACAAACTCTAGGAACTGGCATCAAATAGTCATACAATACTTCTAAATATACTCCTTATTAAGTTGTTTTCAACACACTAACTCACCTACCTAATCCTAGCAAACAAACAGTTCACATATATTGAATTATATAGTCGCAAGCATTTTCCTATATTTTTTATTAACAAGTGATAAGTTACGAATTGTATAACTTAACATTATTATATTACATAATTAATTATTTAAAATGTTCAAGTGAAGTTTAATAATATATTTAAATTGTGTTGTTTACATAAAATTATCTTCCTTTACTAAAATAATTGGAAGTATAATAAATAAGTGATTATTGTGATCTTCGAGTGACGAACGACCTTAAATATTTTTCTAATAATTGTAAATTTGTCGTAATTACGTTAATAAAACACCATTAGAAAAATATATTTTTAGTAGACTTAACACTTCATATACTATATTTGGAAAGATATTTTGAAATGATGAACCACTTACAGTTACACAAATAGCTTAACTATTATGCAATTTGTGATTGTTATTGGTATCGTCAAAATAAATAACTTATTATTACAGTTATTCAGGAAAACCCAAAATAGTTCGTTTACACAGGAACATATAATTTGTATATATATATATATATATATATGTACATATATATATATATATATATAATGTGATTACTAAATCGCGGTTACAGTGTAATAACTAATGCTCATTACTTCATCATAAAAGTAAACGTGACTACATTTTTAAGGATATTAATATAAATTTTACAGAAAATAATTTTTGTGTAAAAGACCATTATAAATCAAGGTCCTTTTTCACAACCCATGAAAGTCGATTTTACGTGGAAAGTTTAAGCTCGACTCGAATGAACGAAATTTAACCTAATCCTATTATTCTCAAATACATAAACAAATATTTGATAAATATCATCTATAACTGAAATTACGGAGTAAATAAATTCCAAGCAAAATTATATTACGTGAACTTTGTGTCTATTACATACGAAAAATGTATCCATTCACACTCAAATACATTAAACGAAACTAAGCTACAACATAGAAAGAGTTAGAGAAATATCCTTTAGCATGCAAAGTGGACTTACCCCTTGAACTTTGATATCTGTTGAGAATCGCAATATGAATTACTTCAAAAACTTTCAAATCCGATCACTGAATCAAGTTTGTGTTAAAGAGTTATAAGCCATTTATTGCTTTTAAATCTCTAACTTAAAAGATATTTGTACGTAACATTTGAGTCAATTAAAACTGAAGAAGCATACGGTCTGATAATAATACCACACGTTGTATCATTAATGCATTATATTTACTTCAGTAGAAGAAGATAGAGGTTCATATTTTTGTCAAATTAAAGGACATCGATCTTCATCGACTAACAGCTGGACCAATTTTATCAACTCTAATAACAATATTTGAAAATTCTTATTATATTTTTAAATCTGAAAGTAACCTTCCAGATTGAGATAAAACAAATTAATCTACAATTCAAAATAATAAAGTACGTATATTGTACATAAATTTATTTTGTCAGAAGCCGAGATTTTACTACACTTATTGATGATATTATAAAAATATCCCAAAATGTGGATTAAAAGTCATTTTAATTTCCATATAGAGAAGCAATGGGAGCTTTATTGTCTTTAGTGTCTGGCTGGACGTAGCTAAAAAATAAATAAATAACCCAGGAATTTCACAAATGTTTTTTCCATAAAATGGGTAACAATTTACACAAAATACGTCATCTTATTTTTCAAATATATATGTAAAAGATCTGATTAACATCAAGAAAGTGTTAATTGTGTCTCATCGTTGTAATTATTTTTATCATTGCTTAAGACACTGATTTTTCAGACGACTTAGTTCCAAAAAATATTGGACATAAATATTTAATAGATGGTGTATATGTCACATGGGCAAATCGCAAATTAAATACGATAGCTATGTCAAGGACAAGCTCTGAATATTATAGACTGCTCATAAAATATTTTGGTTTATACAATTTTTACTGAATATATACGAACCACAGAATTGAGCGTTGAATGTAAAGAACCGAATAGTAATAAAATTGATTCATCGCATAGTATTTCATAAAATAAATAAATTTATAAGCTATATATAAGATATAATTTTGTAAGAAATAAGTTCGAGTAAAGCATAAATCAAATGTAATACTTGGAAAGTCCCTTTTAATTAACTGATCTCTTTAATAACTTTAGCTTTTCATGAAGTTAAATCTATCAACGTATTCGTATATGTTACGTGACTATAGCAATAAATATATATTGAACTTAATTCAAATTCTATACCATAATTAAGTATGTTGTTATAAAATTCAAGCGTAGATTCACTTCTTCGTGTGTCTTATCCTTATTTTTTACGTATTTGTTCGTTTCTGAGTGCACATTTCGTTTCCTCGAAATAAACAACAAAAATATTTAATAATGTGAGACTAAAAATGTTTAGTGTTACGCCGTTAGTGTAATCTACTTCAAATCTATGCTATTTTGATACAACAGAACAAGAATAGGTGAGCATCTCCCAACAACTTACGGAAGGAACGTGAGTATAAAAATAAATTCTTAATGCACTAATATTCTTTCCATAGTGTCCATAGATTAGGAAGTACGTATATTACTGATTGATGCGTTTTTAGATTTTTCTTAAAATTATACTTTCGACAGAAGGAAATTTATTTAGTATAATTAAACAAAACTGTATTAATATTTTCAAGGGTATCCTTATTTCACAACTTAAACAACCACAAATTAATAAATTTTACCTAACCTTAAAGTGCCAAAAAATATTGAAATAAGATGTATGTAAAATTTCAGAAATTATATCAAATTGATATTATTCTGTTATATTTCGAAAGTCTATCTGGTAATATTATTTTAACGAATGTAGTCATTTGATCTCTGTGTAGAACTACTTACATCTTCATGCTGGAGAAATTATTTAAAAAGCTCAATAGATTTTTATATTAAAAAATAAATGTCCTTATTCATTTCATTCAAATATTACAATGGGAATGGCTGGATGTAATTCTCTTCCACTCTGATAGCAATTACTTTTGAACATGCATTTTTAAGGTTTCGTACCTCAAAAGAAAGAAAGCCTTTTTCGCAAGAAGTTAAAATTAATATCCAATACTTAGGTCCCTTGGAGATAATTTTTAACCTCTACAACTTGAATTTTGTAACACTTTATGCTCCTGACCATCATAGGAGTCACAATTTATTTCACTGGCCTAGAGCCGTGTATGAGTAGCCTACACCTATATTTCATTCACTTAAGTTATTCAACTCAACATTGTTATTTTTTGCTTCATTTACCACTTCGTAAGTTGAGTTGATGAGTTGGTTAATAGTTCTCAACTGATAACTATTATATTAATGTTTATTCGAGTTACTGTGTTTTTGTCTTATTCGTTATTTTTTGTATTAGATTTACTAATTATTTGCTTTTATAGTAATTTCAGATGTCCAACACTTTAACTAAATATGTAAGTTAGGCGGCTTTCATGACACCGATAAATTTATCATCGCACTAAGAAAGCTAACTTTCAAAATTGCAAAACGGCTGGTGTGTAAGGTTTTAAAAATTTCACTAAATGTTTTAAAAATAAACATTTATTACAGTAATAATATATACTATCTTCTTCAAAGTACTCTCTCTCTCAGTTCGACTGCACTCATTTCAATGCTCTTGCCTCTACGAAAGAGTTCTAAAATACGTTTAAGTGAGCTGTCGTGGCTGTCTGGATATCATCAATCGATTGAATTGTTTCGCCTTTTAGGGTAATTTTGATTTTAAGAAAGAATTAGAAGCTACATTATACCACATCTGGTAAATAAAATAGTCAAATCACTACTCATGGCACCTTAAATTGAGCAATATATGATTTCAAGATACGTGGAGTTATTTTTACAAGTAAATGATTTAATCCAATAAATCATTTCCTCTATTCACTTAAGAATTAACTCCCCAATTCGCTATTTTTAATGTCAAAGTATATTTAGATTTTCCCAAAAACAAAATTTTGTTTTAATTCATTGCTTGATATCTATGTTACATTATGAACTAAAAAACACATCTGAACCAATCACTTTCCAAAAAAGACAAAGAAAGAATTATGAAGGTTGGATATAGCAGATTACATAGCATTTTAATAGCACAGAAAATCAACATTCACAATACTTTTTTATTGCATTTAATTTTTAATGTCACAATTAATTTATTTAAATTCCTTATATTTTTACTTAATAATAATGCATATCGGCACCACTTCACGAAAATTTAAATATTATGTTTATGTTAAATTTTCTTTGAGTCCTTGACAAACTCCTGTAAGAAACATTAATTTGTTGCAATATTTACTGAAAAAAATCACATATCGAAAAACTTATTTTCAAACTGGAAAATCATAAATTTTTAATTACATAAATATAAAAAAAAATGAAACTTAGTCTTACGTAATAATTTAAAAGTAAATAATGCAAAAATAACTTATTAACCTAAGTAATATAAGGTATAGCGCTGATGGAATAAATCATAAATAAAGGATCAACACTCTTGGAAAATTCTTTGGCTTAGGAAATAGACTGTGTAGGAACTTCGATTTCCCTCGGGTTTCGCGAAAACATTGATTTTCCAGACTATTTTAGTAAGTAAAGTGAGGTTGTAGTAAGTCGATTAATTAATTTTTTTTTAGTTTTTAAAATTTTAAATTACAGATATATATATATATATATATATATATATATATATATATATATATACATATAACAATGTTTCACTACGTGTAGTAAAAATATCCTATCTCCGTCCTATAACCTACATTCAAGGATCTAAAAGCTTAATAATATTGTTATCTTAATATCATCAAACTTAAGAAACATCGAGCAGAAACATAAAAGATTAGTTTGCTAACGAATATATCACTTTTATAAACATAAATTTGAGCAGAATTTTTTCAATTTTAGTAGCGTGTTAATGGCCGGCAGCTATATCATTTTTGATATTTTTTTTCTGTAACACGGTCCTCTTGTTATTTTTTCCATAAGCGCGTAAGGAATGTTTAAATTCATCTTTGTTTTTCTGTATACTATATATATTTAAAATGTAAAAATGGGTGATGAATGATTGTTATTTTATAACTTCGTCATCACGCATTTTATGGCTATCACATCTGTATCAATTGTATTTAAAATCACATATTGTGTCAACTTTTATATGGCATTTCATAATAACCTGTATATAAAATTTTTCCATAAATTTTCCAATTTATGAAAAATTCAAACCTCTTTTTCCAAATATAGTCGCAGGTACAGTTGCATACAAATTTGAATTATAAAAAAAAAATTATTTTTGCTGTTTTAATTTTTTGTTTCTGGTCTTTGGCAGAGATAAAAGTAAAGAAAACAAGTCGTCGAAGCTATATGAAGTGTATGCCGACCACGCGCGGTGCAATTCGTGTATAAGCATGTAAATTTTTTCGTAGCCGTTATAGTTTAAAAAAAATTGTAACTAAACCGCTTAACAGTTTTGGATTTTATGGTGGCCGACACTGAGCGTCACAATTCTTTTGGTTCTTAATATTGTAAAGACCTCGATTCATCTCGATCAGATTTAGATTTAAGTCGATCCTTACTATTTATTAATATTTCCTAATTTTTGTCATTCTCTGTGAAATTTTATTTTTATTTCTGGAAAACAGCTATATAAATGGTATTTTTCCAAACAAATGCAAACGGGATTGTACTCACTATTTTTTTTAATGTTGCCTCTATAATAATAATAGTTAAATATGTACATGTCCGCCAAACCGGAGATACAAACAAGACAAACAACAAACAAGACAAAGAGAGCGGACACAAACCAGGAAGCGGTGTCAGAAATTATTTCTTTGGGCTATGGCTTTAAGAAATTAAATTTTTTTAACTTGCTTATAGAATCCTTCACAAAATTTTACAAATATTCTGTTTCGTCTACGATATGGCCTTGACTTGATGGAAGCTGAGAGCAAATCACAGTATATCCAAGAGAACAGGAACCAATAGCACAAAAGTTAGCGGTAATATAAACTCTAAGGATACAAACTCTAACAGAATTCGTTAAAGTTATCATAATCGAAATATTTCTAAAATCAAATATATAATTCTTTGCTATATTACTTATTATTGTTATAGATTATGTTTGTTATCAGTTCGTATCACAGTCAGAATAGTTAGCGATAATTATGCTACGATTAGCTATGTTCAAGTACATAATAATATACAGCAATTTGCAATGGTATGTTTTGTAATGTCTTTCTATTTTGACAAACTTATATTAAAATATTGTTTTGTTTTTAAGTAAGTATAAAATTAAAAGTTGGCTTTAATTTTTTACTCACTCCCCTAATTTATACAAAAACAAAACATATTTACTAATTATTGGTAATCTTGTTATTCTGTCAATACTTAATCTCTTTAAAGATATTTTAGATAACATAAAAATAATTTCCTTGACAGAATGAGTAATTCATTCTTCATAACATGATAGTGCCGCGAAGCATGCTTTTGAAAATATTTTTAACCTTTATATCTCAATTATTGGACATAATTGAATGGTATTTTAAGTTAATTAATGATTTCCATTTGTAATAAAACATATTATCTTACATGCGAGAAACAGTAATCTAACATCACTGTCAGTTTTATAAACAATGTCAGTATTAAATAAATAAGAATAAATGTCTTTGCTACTACTTATGACACAATTAAATGAAACTACGTGATGTAGTATTATTTCTAGTTTCATTAAGTTCTTTACCACGACCTAGGTTTCGTTGTATTACAACATCTTCAGGTGGGTTATTACCAAAGATTATCGTTGCTAATAGCCCACCTGAAGATGTTGTAACACAACGAAACCTAGGTCGTGGTAAAGAACTTAAAGAAAGTAGAAATAATACTACATCACGCAGTTTCATTTAATTGTGAATAATTAATTTCTACAAAATTAACGCCAAATATATTCACTACTTATGACATTAGGTATGACATGGATACAAAATTATTCTAACATATACCTATAATTATTCCAATACATTCAGTAACTTACTACTGCAAAATAAACACATTAGTTTTTCTTTCTTAGCAATGGATACGCTTTAAGAGGAAAATTAAAATATTAAACTCACCTAAGAAATGGCAACAGTACGGCCGCGATGGTTTTGTATTATACAATTTTTAGGTAAAGCATTCCGATTGATAGTAGTATTTTTACAATTAATTCATTTAAAACAAACCCGTTTCTGAAATTTAACAAAGCGAGTCCCAATTTATATATTTCATTTTTTCCATCAAAATGTAAATAAAAAATAAATACATAGTGTATCTATTAACTACCATTCTGTCTGCCTAACTGCCATTCTGTTTCCGGCCAACTCTTTATATTTTGGAATAATCTGCATACAAATTTTATTATAACAAATATGCTATTATAACAAGCATATTTTAGTTTGGCCAAACGGTGGATTGCAAACCTAACCGTCTGCGCCGTCTGCATAATTTAGCGTCTCAACCAAACCGAATGTGTCATAAAATATTCACAATTAAATAAAATATTTACAAATTTTCAAACACCTTGGCAGGAATCGAATCCGATGACACTTTTTCAGCCCCGAGCGCTTTACTTAGTGTAGTAAACACTACAAACTGTATGTAGAAATAAAAGTGAAATGTTGTCTATTTATTTGTTTCTCTGTCTGTATTTAGCGCTTAAACGGCTCACATTTACATATAGGTGATATATATTTTAGATTAAGATATAGAATATAAATATTAAAATTACTAAACAGCTTATGAGATCTAAGTAAAATTTAGCAAGTCGATATTACATATTCTAGATTAAAAGATAAGCTTTGTATAATACGCTCTCATTTATAGGAGCATAGCAGTGAAGGTTAAGGCTAAACAAATTATTTCCAGGGGCAAAAAACTGAATGCGTTTCTAATTTAATTTTCACAATCGGGAACAGGTTCCATGTCAAATTCATGAGTCAATTGCACCGCATTTTATTCCTCAACAACATCGCATAAAATGCGCAGTAGGTTGCACTACACCACAACAAACATTAAAGTCAGATCTGATAAATTATTCTACAGAAAATAACACGTCATAATTATGAGTATTTAGCTGATCTGATTGAAATCTGTGCCTGGTAAAAAGAAGTTTATTTACATTTTCCTAACAACACAAGGGTAAAACCGGGGCCAAATGCTTCTTCCACAAAATCTTCAGTATATCTTATTATACTATGCTGCGCTATGTTGTTATAGTAACTAGTCGACTGAAATTCAATATTTCATCTTTTCACGACACCAACTTTTTGAATTACTACTCTGATATAATACAAAATTAGCTATAATGATTCGAGCCTACCTTTGTGGCAAGTCCGGTACGGTAATAAATAAACAAAACACAGGATTACACAAAACACGATCATTTAATTTCTTGAGGCATCACGAATAACCAAAACAATTAAATGAGGAAGAAATAACAACACGTTTACTAGAAAGTCAATGAAACAAATCACAAAATTCTAAATTTCAAGTATTATTAACAATGACGGACATCTTCGTAAGTATTATATAATTGCTTACCTAGAAATGTATGTATGTTGATGGTGTGATACTATTTTGACAATAGTAAATAAGACATGCACTAAATGTACAATTTATAAAGTGTCATTTATTCCACATAAATTTATATAATTGTCTTTATTATTCCTAATATCGAAAAATTTTAATAAAAGACTCTTGACAGTTCTGAAGACGTTTAAAAAATAATCATAAAAAGGTAATACTTATTGTATTGGAAAAATATATGTAAATACTTCGGTCTTTATTTACAGCCGACTACATGGATTTCATAAATTATTTTCTCATCTTTACTTGGTATTTTCTTGCGAAATGAATGTACATAATTCATCTCATTACCTTTTTACAAAAATGAGTATTTTTGAGCACATCTTTCACAGTTGAACCATTCATATGAACTCATTTATTTGTAATTTATAGAATTGTGAATTTTAACATATCGAAATTTAACTTTAATCTCATAGCCAATGTTCTCAACCATCGTGTAGCAAGTCTGACTTTTAATTATTTTTTAATAAGTGAAACTTCCTTGAGCTGGTATGTTTTAACAAGTTTTGATAAAACTAAGAAATGGGCTTATAAGCATATATATATATATATATATATATATATATATATACACATATATATATATATATATATATATACATATATATATATATATATATATATATATATATATATATATATCATCACCACAACAAAAAATCATAAGCTTTCAACTTTATTCAGTTACCTGTTTCAAAATTTGTATTATACGTATTATTTGTGTGAACTCTCGCATGAGCGGAAACGTTGAAAAATTAAATAAAACTTGCGACGAAGTATTATTATCTCGTTACTTGCATATATCATGTTACACGTCGGATCATGTTTAACTAAATTAATTATTGAATATATTTGGCGTTAATTTTGTAGAAATTCATTATTCACAATTAAATGAAACTACGTGATGTAGTATTATTTCTACTATCTTTAATTTCTTTACCACGACCTAGGTTTCGTTGTATTACAACCTCTTCAGGTGGGATATTAGCAAAGATCTTTGCTAACAGCCTAAAGATGTTGTAATACAACGAAACCTAGGTCGTGGTAAAGAAATTAAAGAAAGTAGAAATAATACTACATCACGTAGTTTCATTTAATTGTAAATTAATTATATTTGGGTAAAACGTAATCCTAGGCAATAGTATGTGACACTCCTAGATAATAATTTTGCATTTATTTATTGAAGTCTTTGCCATTTAATAAACAGAAAATTCTCTAATATTCATTCTAAACGTCGAATTAAGTTACCATTTATCTCACAATTTATTATCGAACAATTTATGATTATCGAATTATTTAAATTCTATAAAGTTACTGATATTACATGCTAATTTACTCATTTAACTTCTTAATAAACAGCTCGAATATTAAATTCGTTCATCAGGTGGTTCAGAATGTTTATAAGTTATTTTTACTATTACATACACATCACCGACCCGTCGGACTGGGTATGGCGTTAGTGGAACGGCTCAGTGTAACACCACGCTCCTTGTGTGACCTATGGCTTGAAACTCGTCCGTCGCTATTTAAAGACGCCTATCGGTTAAAAATATAAGCTGACGATACATTATATTGAGCCAGAATAATGGTGTCGATCATTAAAATAAATTATGCGAAAGACTTTATATTGATTATGTGACCTATTATGAATATTTTTAGAGTAGATAAAAAGTAAAACAAATAAAAATCAAGAATATATGTAAATATTTTAATTACCGAAGCAAAATACGACCAAACCATTTAAAGCTCTCGTTGCCAATAACGGCATGACATAAATCCTTATATTGATTCGCAAAGAGAGTTTCTTATTTCTTTTTAAGTTTAAAAAGGAGTAATTAAATGAAAACTATTGAGAGTATCCGCACGACGAATACTTAGTACTAGCAACCTAATACCTAGCAACGGGCATAGTGTCTATGAAGAAAACTAGTAATTAGATTACTAATTAGATGAAAGAAGGTGAGGTGAACGGTAAACAAGCACGTTGCGATATTCCCTGATCTTGAGTGGTTAACGAAAAAAAACTGTCAATTTATGTTTTCAACGACAGCTTGTTAACTACATGCCAAAATAGATTTCAAAAGTCCGTAAAATAATTACATTGCAAATTAAGACTAATAGGTTTCACAGAATGTTTCTACCGAAACATGAAGGACCATTAAAAAATAATGTAAAATACGCATTTGGTTAATATTTGTGGATTTAAAATATCCACTCATAGATATGCTCTTCTATGTATAGACACGAAAAAAACATCGATCTATTTTAGTATCGAATACGTTTTTGTCTGTACTTTCACTTTGGTATTCAATATCTCTTAGGTGTTCAGATACCTTTTACAGCAAGTACCGTATTAAATCTCCCTAGAAATGCTGTCCTTAAGATAATACTCTAAAAACAATGGCAATACAATAATACCAAAGTATTATAATATTCGAGATACTTCATATTGTTCATAATTTAATAAAGACGTTATTATTTCACGAAATATTATTTCATGGTTTTTATCTTCATTTAAAGGAAAACGTTGAAAAATTTAATTCTTGTTCTATTACTTTACACCTGAAAACATTTATGTGATTTACAATAAATTTGTTATTTTCACGAGCACAATTTACGTTACAATATTTGTAACTTTGTTTTTACTTATTGCATGTGTTTGAATTTGAATATAAATATGAATATCAAGTACGAGTATATGTTGCCTCATAAAATTCTACCACGTATGGAGCGCTTGACGCTTTAGGTAAAAATGAAATCTCATTTAAATTTCAAACTGGTTTTGTGCTAATGCCATACCACCGACACATCGGACTCGGCATGGCATCAGTAGGACGACTCCACGCTCCTTGTTTGACTTACGTCCGTATGCACCACACAAGGTAAGGCTCTCATTCGGATTTACTGACAGTTAAACACGTCATTTGTATGGATACTTTAGGAATTAGACCATCCAATAGGGTACGATCCGTAAAGTATATTCTTGTCCCGACTCGACTGACAGTTAATGAGGGAGAGAAATATGTTTTTAACTGTTAGAAGTCCGACTAACAGTCTTGACTGTGTGGTGCATGTGGGCGTTATATGTCGTAAAGGTAACATCAATAAAACCAATGCGAATAAACATGAATGTTTCTTGAATTTAGAAAAGAGGAAAACGAAAAAGTTATTAATTACTCACTTCTCTCTACTATTTTTAAAGAAAGTGCAACTAAAAACACTATCTTCTAAAGAAATAAAAAAAACATTAAACGATCACTTACTAAAAGCCATAAATGAATGATTTTCTGGAATCCTATAATGGAGACAAGATTTCGCGTGGGTTTACAGAGTTTTTGGAATTATCCTTAATAGCTCAAGTAACTACTTAAGTGGAGATTATCCGTCCATCAAGAGAAAATTTTTTATTATTTCCGGTCCAAAGTGGTACTTTGTGTACTTCCGAAATAAAAAACTAAATTTGATAGTAAATTAAATTATTCATTATTTTTTCTTGTCATAAATTTTGGCTGTTATTTATTCGGCATAAACTAGATGCCAGCAATACAAATACACAAACATGTGAATAAATAACATAGGCAAAAAAAAATTATCTATAAATACACGTATTTGTCGCTGGTTAGAACGGGTTCATAAGTCATAAATAAATGATCAGAACGTCTTCAAAAGACCCTTTAGTCAACCTCGAAGTTTTGTTTTCCGCGAACTTCGTAAAAAAATAACTGCTTAATTTTTACATTCCCTCACTTAGGGAACATTATAAAATTATGGGTATTTCTCTATTTTTTATTATAACTCGTATAGTTATTGAAATATATAATCCATACGAACTATATAACTGATTTACATATATATATATATATATATATATACATAGAGAGAGAGAGAGAGAGAGAGAGAGAGAGAGAGGGAGATAAAGCTTTAGAAGTAAATTTAGTTCTAATCGAAAATGTAAATTAATGCGTTATGATTAAAACATTATTAAAATTATATTTTATTTCATTTCATTTCGCATTGCTAGAAATTTATTAGAACTAGAAAACTAATTTCGTTATTTTCTCAAAAACTTAAATGTATTAATCAAATGCTCATATTTCCTTATTTAAATTTCATTCCAACCGTTAAAAATCATAAGATCTAAAAAAATTCTTTCTCAGAAGGTCGTTCAACTTATGTAACATGGTATACCGCCCTACGACCTCGTCATCATAATTTAGTACAGAGGGTATAATTACATTTAGAAAACCTAGATTAATGATAAAAAAAAAGTAATAATTGCTGGTACTTTCATTATTTCTTTTTTATTTCTTGATTTTTAATGTATTAGGCTTTCAGTGGAATATTGCTGAACTATTTTGAAATCGATGTTTGGCCCATTGTTCGGTTACTCAATTAGGGTTGCCCACTTCCTTCAAACGATTGCGTAATTGCTAGCATATGGCCATTTGCACATCCTATATATTTGACTACATAAATGTTTAATTTAATAACACCGCGTCGTATCTGAAGCGATAAAATAAAACAACTTGAAGTCATTTTTAAGCAAATTTACTACCTAAAAACGTACTTTTAGTCAATAGTATAAATTGTTTACCTGTATGTCCTTAGTGGATATTACAAGACATAGTTATGTCAACCGCTGGGTCGTAGTCTTTGACATTCAATAAATAAGAAATTTTCCAACATTCGTCTCATATAGTTTTTGCGTACGGACTAGTCCATAAAAACTTTAGCGTTTTTAAACTGTTTTACTAAGCTTTTTGTTCCATAATTTATTGAGATTGATAAAAATTTGCAATTCGCTTCAAACAAACTAAAATGAAATTTGGGGGGGCATTTTGTTGAAATTTTAAATTGTTAGAACTTGGAAACGATGTGTAACTTTAGATTACAATCTGTGCCTTTTAATTTTAAAATAACAGTAATAAAGTAATGTATGTGTAAGCAACTTAGTAAAATATGACTGCAGACGTGTTTCCTCTTTAAAATAAATTGTTTTACCCCTAAAATATAAGCATTTAGATATTGCTGTGACGTGTAGCGTATAACAAAATATTATCTTCATTTGCCTTCAGTTACTAAATATTGGAATATCTTGAAATTCCCAAGATGTATTTATGACATTTTGCTTTTTGCGTGCTAAGATATTGAAATCAACAATAATCCTCAGTCATGTGAAACACTTGTTTTCTATTGTTTGATTATAATTTCATAAAATTGCCTGTGTCTTTAATAACCAACCAAATAAATGAGAATTGTCAACAGAATAATTCACAGACCCATTTATAAAACAATTGTTCGACAGTCTATTATTGTAAGATATTGCATCGAATGTAGCTTGCTCGAATGTAGGCGGTCGGATGTGACATTGAAAGATAAAAGTTTTAACAATCGTGACTGGAAATATACAACGGTTTCATATTTTTAATTACAGTTTCTGAATATCTTTTTTAAAGTTTTTAGAATAATTCTAGAAATATAATTCTAATTCACTCTTTTTGTGCGAGCACGTTAATTTAATAATGTTATTGAAGTATGAATGTATACGATGGTCACTTAACTATAATGGGAATTAAAGTAGAGTATGGCAGAACGTATGTTGCATACCAAAGTTTTTGACCATTTATAGTAGGATAGTTTTCATAAAGAGACTTTAAAAAAAGAACAACATAATAAGCTGAATTATTCGTATAACACTAGTTTATTGTTTTATGTTACATTTCAAAATCAATTAAACTGATGGATAACATCCTAGATGTGATGGAAAATGAAACAAACATTAAAAAAGTGTTTACATCTTTATTTGTTTCTTAAAAAATTACTACCATTTGAAAATATTTTTGAATAGTTGCCTAAATAAATGTTTCCTAATTAGTACTACATTTTCTTCCATTATTTTCTATCACATTAAATGAAGATAATCTATAACATTTTTCGATTTGGACCTTTAGTAAAAAAATTATTTATTTTCCAATGAAAACATTTTTTTTTATTTTCAACATTTTCTCGTAACATTATTATAAGCAGAAGCGACGTTTAAACGAAAACCTAAGAAAAGCAGTGAACGTTAAATTAAATGTATTTTCCTTTTAGCGAAACTAAGCTCGAATTACTTATTATTTTAGGTCGAAATTGTGTAGTTAGTTAGGAACGAAATAGTGTATCTCGAAAATGCGAGAAGATACAAAACATATATACATACATATATATATATATATATATATATATATATATATATATATATATATAGGTTATAATGATTACCTTTTTTATAATTAGGAATCCATTGAAGCCAATACTTGGTATACCAATATAACAACTTTTGTATATACTTGTACGTGTGATACGTACTGAAAAAAAATATTTTGTATCTAATACGTATACATGCCTGTTTGTGAATATGTATCTATATGTGTGCGTGCATGCGTCCGTGCATGCATGCATGCATGCGTGCGTGTGTTTGTGTGCGTGCAGTAGTTTTTGTGTACGTAGATGTGTGCGTAATAAATACATCACCTTACCAGTGACATCGGCAACATTAAGGTTAATCACCATTGTTCAGAAAATTGAAATGAAGTCTCTAATATTGAAGAATTTATATAAATATATTTGAATTTTATTTTAATTTATTAACAATTACAATAACCAC
This sequence comes from Druceiella hillmani, assembly GCA_039881145.1. Lineage (NCBI taxonomy): Eukaryota > Metazoa > Arthropoda > Insecta > Lepidoptera > Hepialidae > Druceiella > Druceiella hillmani. The sequence continues at coordinate 27,275,412 of JAYKKI010000004.1, forward strand.
TACTAAAATATGTTACTTTTATTATAATGTCATTTTTTGCATAAATAGTTTTAACGAGATTACATGAAAATAAATGAAACAACACGGTTTAACAATTATTTGTTAAGTAAATAATATAATTTATAATATAACTTATTACTTCACAATACCCAATAATTCAATTCACGTTTAAAATAATTTGAACTAAAATTAATTTCTTTTAGAATTTGGAATAAAATTGCATATCTAAGCTCAATAATATAATCTTAAGGACCTCATTTATTTCCAATTTTCTGCAGAACACGCTTTGAAACGGAAGAAGGAAAAACATACAATTATTTGAACGATTCACGCGTAAAATGAAGAACTTTTATTACTTCACAATACCCAATAATTCAATTCACGTTTAAAATAATTTGAACTAAAATTAATTTCTTTTAGAATTTGGAATAAAATTGCATATCTAAGCTCAATAATATAATCTTAAGGACCTCATTTATTTCCAATTTTCTGCAGAACACGCTTTGAAACGGAAGAAGGAAAAACATACAATTATTTGAACGATTCACGCGTAAAATGAAGAACTTTTATTTTTGTTATAAACGGTTCACTGCTTACTCAACACAGTGTTTTTAAGAATCTTCGATAATTTTATTTTAATCTGGAAAGTACTATCATCAACGGAGGTAAATGTGGTTTAATCCTATGGATGTAAGAATCGTTTAGCGCTATGAAAGATAAATTAAATCTATCGAATAATGGTGTGTGTCAAAGCCTTGAGAGTCATATATTTATTTGTACAAAAATCTTCCATGCATAATACAGCACCCTTCTCCTATAAAAAAGTGATAAATATAAAATTTTAAATTTATATCAGACTGTAATTTTTTGGTGTTACCCATTTTACCGTTCACCCGGGCACTACAATTTCCCTCAAGCTTGCAGAGGAGAATCGGGTCTCTGAACCTTTATATCTATCTTTTCACTCAGTAAAAATTGTTTAATCAAATTACGGGTTCAGTATTTTTTCTTAGTTTTTTTATCGCTTTTTAAATTGCTAGAATAGATGTAAACAACGTGGTTTTGTCTTTTTATTACTCATTCAATCATCGATATTTTACATTTAAATAAATTCAAACTACCTCGTGCTTTCAAAAGTTTATGAGATCAAGAGTAAGTTAATATAATCTAATATTATTATAAAATATGTATATAGCCCTATTGTCTTTAATAAAACATATGCTTTATTTAATAAAATGGGCCAAGTTCATGACGAAAGATACATAATATATAAGGTTCATTATTATCTACATCCGTTTAAATTGTTGATACACGTTTAGTATACTAATTTTCATTTAGAGTTTTAAACAAATACTAGTATTTGGAATTTGATTAAATGTTTTAAGTCTACAGTGACAAAACATTTAAAATTGCAGGTAGTAAAAGAATGTAAACTTAAAATAGTAAAAATATACTGTTCTATAAATATAATAAACGTCATTTTAAAACTTTATATTTTGCAAATGAGATTTAAAAATTAAACCTTAATTCATTTTAGAAAACCTGTCTAACAACACTGAAAGAATTCAGAAAAAAACGATTTACCCCCATTTCACCTTATCTGACGTTTAGACCTGGATCAGATTCGCGACCAGGAGACCCCGCCGGAAGATGATGGAGGAAGCCTTTACTCAAAACCCCGAATAGCACCATGCCTGAATAGTACATCCATGTCCAAATAGCACAAATTTAAAGTATTAATGGTTTACGTTCACGATTAATTTTAGAGAATAATATTTATATTTAGTTTCAAATTCAGTTTTTATATTCCATAATACTATATTCAGATATATTTTGAACTTGATATTCAATTAAAATTTTGTCTTTTGTATTTATTGCTTTAATTAATACTTGGAATATTTTTGTTCTAAATTATGGTATGAATTATTTATCATTGTTATTTTTTCTTGATATATAATCTAAAAATAATATTCCCATAATATAAGTAACGTGATGTCCAACAATATTCCAAAAAAAATTTCATTTCTAAGTTCCTATAATAGTTTTCCGAATTTACTATTTTTATCATATTATTCTTTATTTTACTTAGATGTGATGTAAATTAAATTTATCAAGATTTTAGCTATCTATCAAATATTTTTTGCCTATGCTATTTGTATGCTGTAATATAAATAAGACATAGTATTGCACTAGCTGTACCGACGATTTCATTCGCATGTAACTTAGAAAAAAAGAATGTCCTTTCTCTTATATGTTGCTCCTAGGTATATTTCTACATCAAATTACATCAAAATCCGTCCAGTAGATTTTGTATGATACCCGCTCAAATTAACATACAGACAAAGAGACAACAAGTATGAAAAAAAATTCTGGTTTCTCTTATCATTCTAAACGCTAAATAAATCACTTTCCTTTAAATATTTTCCATGTATAAAATTTACTCTGTTACAATTTTATTATATCTATGGATTACAAAATATCTTCTGAATCACAACGCGTGTAAAATTCATAATTTTTTGCGATCGCATTCAATTAAATAACATTTTTTTAGATTATTAAAAGGCCGGTCATTTATAAAGATGTGACACAAAACATATATAAGGAAGAAGAGAAAAATATATGCAAAATAACCCTCTAAAATTAACTGATGATATTTTGTTTTGCGTTGAACACCTTTTACTTTCAATAATATTTCGGTTACTGTGCTGCAGATTTTGTGGGAAGAAAAATGGAATATTAACTTATTTAAAATAATATGCGTTTGTGTTATGCTTAATGCGTTTTGATACATCTTCATAACGAACAAATTTTAAAATAATGCGACAATAGTATTTATACTTACAGCGTCGCTTACGCAACTGTTCAAATTAACTTAAAATATCATTACATATTTGAAAGACAACATACCAAAAATCGTTTCAAGTTACAAGTATTGTACCCAGAGACAAATTTTAAAATAAGACAATAGTAAAAATTATTCAAATCAGATGCATAAAAACGAATAAAACAGTAAATTAACAAGCGAAAGGAATATACATAGTTATCTTAAGATTGTTTCAAACCTTGACCGTCTTTTAGAATGTAGTCTAGCACTGATTTTTACGTAATTTTTCAATGCATTTATAGTATGGTTTTCTATGAGATATATGTCCAGTTATTCTGTGTTTATATTCTGTACGATTCTAATACACACATACAAAAAATACACACAAAAACACAAGCACGCACGCACGCACGCGCGCACACACACTTATACATTGTTTTCTTATGACACGTGATTTTTTTCTTATTACAGAGGTTGGAAAAAACGTTTACGTATCATCAGGATTTGTTATTCTACCTGGTATATCAGAATCGCACGTTCAAAAAACTCTGTCCGAATCTCCTGTTCGAGAACAGTTTCCAGGGTATTTTAGTAATGAGTTAAAACGGAGGTACGCAAAGAACACGTGCTCCGCGTCTTCACTAACTCCGGAGCAAGAAGTACATTCAGGAAAACTTCGGAAGCAGATGAAGACATGCTCGAAAGCACCCATATCCTGAAAACATCTGTATTAGGTAGTAGTTGACCTCGCCGTGATCACGGTTTAACCGATAATTTACTCGTGGTATAAGGCGATAAGTCCACCTGCCCTTTGTTATGGCATCCAACAGCACTAGTAACTACTGACGACCGTAATGCCCTCTCTTCTATTTCGGGCCTCCCATATTGGGAATCAGTGGTGATAAGGATATTCTCACTACGGACGTTTTGGCATTCACATGGCCTGCCTGCTGCTTGAAATTAAGTCAGGAATCGATCATCTCATCCAAAAACCAAAAAAAATGTTGTAACATGATTTCATGCTCTTCGACTCTCAGCGTGATATTTAGACCAAACTACGACCGTTGTGGTGGGCACCGATATCTTCATGTCATCAGCATACCAGTGGACAATGGCTGGTGCCACATTTTTGAGGCATGCTAGCATCGAAAGCTTTTGCAATTCTCTTCGTTAGGACTTCTGCCTTTCGGTATTTTCATCACTGATTGGATCCCTATCCAGGGCTACCATAAACGTGGTTTCATCGAGCTCGCCTTTCACCATTATGGCTGATAAATAACCATATAATCGCCATAGAATCGGGCAGTGGTCACTGGTCGTATAGGTATCCATTACCTGCCAGGAGTAGCGAGCTCTTTTAACGAGCTAACTTCTCCTCTAATAAATGTTGCTTTATTACCGCTGTTAAGTAAAACCAAGTCTAATGCTGTTATGGCCTCCAGCAGCACTTCTCCTCGTGCATCAGTCTATTTGCTTTCTTAATCAACTGCCCAGGAGTAGAAGTTCCCAGCTATTCCCATGGAAGAGTGTTGCTTCGCGTCCTCATTAAGTCGATGCAGGAAGTCCATGAAAGACTGGGCGGAGCGTAGTAGCTGTAAAAGTGGATAACGTTTGCCTCTACCACTACACAACCAGCTTCTGTGTTATTAATTTTACTCTGAAACGTGAGCTTGCCGCAGGTCCAGATGACGGCTTTTGCAGTGCTATCCGTTTCCCAGGGTTGAGTAGTTAGGTGTCTGTACGGCTCCGGTATTAGTACCATATCTAGGTTCAGTTCGCATAAAGTCTGCATGAGCAGATAGTGCGTGGTCTTACAATGCTTAAGGTTAACCTTTATTTTCGTATTCCATTTACCGCCTGAAGTGCCTCTCGTTAGACTGGGTGTCTGCTGGTGCTAGCAACATGAGCACAAATCTCCGTGTTGCCTTTTTCGATGCACATGTTTGTGTGTATGCATGTGTGTGTAACATCTTTTACATGAAGCCGGAAGTACAGTTCAATCGAATTTTTTCATTTAAAGATTTGTTATCAATACCAATGGCGTAAAGAAATAAATCTTTCACCTATATAACTAGTCTTTTTTAGAGTAAGTTTACCTTTTTTTGTAGGTAGGGATTTGTAAATAGTCCTCAAAACTATACCTGTATATTTTTCAATAACACCCTTCACAGTACCAGTGAGAAAATTTTCATGTTGACCTACAATGTGAGCCAATATTACCCCGAATATGAACCAATATCTCCTCAAATATGTAAAAATATTGAGTTGATAATATTGTTGTCACATGGAATGTATGGGTATGCGGCCCTCTCAAAACAGAAATTTGGTTACGGAAAGAAATAAATACTCTTCTTTCCACGATTGAGAAAGAGGAACATATATTGTTGATCAATTTGTTTTAGTTACTTATAGGATGATAGTTTCAACGATAAAAAGATATAAAACAATACGCTATAACTAGCTAAACCTAAATTTACGTTTTAGTTGTTTTTATTTTATAAGTTAAATAGTCAAAAGTCTATGAATTTTACTCAATAATAAAGTACCAAAAAACTTTGAGATTAGAGTGACATAAAATTATAGAAATAATAAGTTAAATCGATATTTTTTGTTAAATTTCATAAATCTAATCATTTTATATTTCACAGTCATATCATCGAGACTGTTCAGAAAACCTACAAAGCACAAGGATTTCCCTTACCACATTCACATGACTTTCATGATATCAAATGTATCGTAAGTTTATTCAATTCTTCAGTCGGTAGTATTCGTTAAACGAATTCGTCTGATCTTCTTATGAGGCTACTTTATAGTTATGGATGGATGTAATTCCCTTCTCCTCCGACGAGAATTGCTTGAAACTTGAATTTTCTTAAATTACTAAAACATTACGTTGATAGCCTATCGATCTTGAATTTAGTAGTGTTTTGCGTTTCTCGATATTAGATGAAAAGACAATGTTATATTTTATTTCACCGGCCTAGAGAAGGCATTAATATTCTGCACGGCTCACCACTTACCTTGTTCAACGCAAATATTACGTGGTATGCCTAGTCGTTATATTTTTTCTGCTCGACTTACTTGAAAGAAAATTGTGTAGTTACTTGGTTATTCTCGACTGATAATTATTAGAGCAGTGAATAATGAAATTGCAGTGTGTTTTAATCAAAACTTTAAAAAGGTAGAGTATCACAATTCGACTGTATTTTTATATATAAATGAATAATCATATCATATCATATCTTGAATGAATAATTTTTGTTTGATAAGGGACATCTAAATACAATTCCATAAAAGTTTGGTAAAAATTTGATAATGGAAATTGAAGACATACCATTGAACTATCCGCAATTGAACAACACAGGTCCGATGATCGAGTTTCTTGATTTATTTCTCTTGGCAACCTAGAAAGATACGATTAAAAGCCACAAAAACTTGCTCTTTGACAAAATCAGTGTATCATAATAAAACCGAAAAATGGATTGTGGATTTGTTTGACTTGCCTTGTTGTAGCAATAAATAATAGGTTAAATGAGTAGACACTGGTATACGGGTACATACAATAAAATTTTTACCTTTGATTCGTAAGTCCTGATTAAGTATACTGTCTACCTAAAGAGTGAATTTTTTGGGGATCTGCTGTATTTGAAATATTGTTGAGAGTCTCAAGCATAAACTAAGTTGATGAACCGCGGATACCAACTCCTTAATTCTGGTGCTACAAAAATATTACCTTCCTAAACCGTTTACTTTAGAATCTATCGTTTTGAAATTGTATATGATATTGTAGGTCTTAAGCAAAATGTCTATCATTGAATTTTCGGCTCCAATTCTTTAGTTCTGATACTACAGATGTACGGTCCGCCTAAAATGTTAAACTTGAGTATTTACAGTTTCTAAAATGGTATTTTGGGTTTCAGGCAGAGACTTTCTGATTTAACTTCGGATTCCATCTTTTTAGTCCTGATATTGCCGTAGTACTACCTGCTCAAACCGTTAAAGTTAAGAATATTCTTAACTTGCTGGTTTTAAAATAGTATTGTGACTCTCAAGCAGAAACTCTACCACTGAATTTCTTATTCCTCAGTTCTGATGTCATGGGGATATTGAATTCTTAAGTCGCGAGACTTGAGGATTTGTAGTTTTTAAGTTAGTATTTTATGTGTTAAACGGAGACTCCGTCACTGAATTCCGGGTTCCAACTCCTTCGCAAGTATATCGCCTGCCTAAACTGTGATATTTGAGGATCCGCTATGTTTTCATTTAGTATTATCGGTCTCAAGCAGAAATTTTGTGACCGAACTTCGGGTTTCAATTTCTCAGCCCTTTTCCTACAAGGCGCTGCTTGCGTTATCCGTAAAATTCCAGAATCTGCTGTTTTTAAATTATTATTTTAGGTTTAAAACGGAGACTTTACCAGTGCGCTCTGGATTTCAACTTCCCAGTCTTGACGCTGACCGTTGGCTTAAATAGTATGACTTGATCATCAGCCATTTCAAATTAGTATGGTAGATACCAAACAAACACATTAATATAGAACTCCGGGTTGCAACTTTTCATTTCTATTGCTACAGGGATACTACCTGTCTAAATCGTGAGACTTGGAAACCTACTAATTCTTAATTAGTATTTTGAGTTTCAGGTAGGTTTTCTACCAATAAATGCGAGTTTCAATCCTCTGACCTAATAATGTAGGGATAATGTCTGCTTAAATCGTGAGATTTGACAATCTGCTGTTTTTAATTTAGCGTTAGGGTCTCAAGCAGAAGCTCTGTCAATAAACTCTCGGTTCTAACATCTCATTGATCTCGGTCTCGCAATATCGGTCTCTACTTCTTTTGGACTTTAAGATCTGCTGCTTTTAAATTGGTATTTTGGGTCTCAAACGGGGACTCTCTTATTAAACTCCGGATTCCAATTCCTCAGCTTTATATTGTAATGGTGCAGTCTGTTTTGTGTATGTCAACTCCAACTCCGCCATTAATATACTCTTTTGGATGATTTTATTTGAATGGCCCCAAGTAGTATAGTTTGACTAATAGTTTTTCAGATTTAAATAAATTTTCGTTGCACTAACAAAGCAAACTTTAAAAATTTAAAGAATAAGATAAAATTAAAAGGTATGGTTAATGTGTAAAAAATTATTAATGTCAATAGATATACCGATACTACTCCTTGGCAAAGTACCAATTTCAAATGTACTTATTCCAATGCTCTTGCGACTATGCGTAAAATTTGGAAAGGTCTCCTTTGGTGTGCATTTAACTAAAATATCGTTAGTGGATATCGCCAATAGATTGAATTCGTTTACCTTTCAGGTTGATTTCGATTTTAGGAAATAGTAAGAAGTTGCTCTGTATCATATCTGGTAAATAAGGTGGTTAAAGATACACCATGTATGCGCGTTTTGTCCAACAGTAGTTATCATACAAAAAACATTTTTTGCGCTCAATCATATTATGTTCAAATAACTGATTAAAATAATTTGAAGGAGATGACAGATACGTAAAAAATTTCCTAATAGTCAATTCGAGTAAACTATTTAAATTATTCAAACAACGTTTTTTTCACTCTTTACAGTTAACGAACGTTTTTAATTTTCCTCGTATTTTGCAGAGTCAGATTTACTGCCAAATTGCTATTTTTTCTCTGCACTATAATGAAAAAGTCATTGTATCACATTGTAAGACTAGATAATTTAAAAAAAAATTTCATGTTAATTTTGTTCATTCATCCAATTTGTCAGCGTACTAATGCGATCATTGACACGAATAGTATAACTCCCGTATAATTAAACAAAATTGAAATGTCAAAGTGTTTCCTTTCAAATAACAATGTATATTTATTGTATTTATGTGACACTAGATCAAATAGTGTAGAAGTGGTGATAATTATTCGTAAAATATACTTTAAAATCTATTAAAACTGAAAATAAGACTAAACACAGTAACCGCAAAAGTGATTAAATAATAAAAAAAAGTGGGAGCTTTGTGATTTTAAAGCAGTGATGGGAGTAAAAACAAAACGTATTTACAAACTTTACTTGATAACAACCATACGTCGTGTACAAATAATAACCATCTTTCGCAGCTTCCCGCAACACGTTTGTAATGGAGCGCGTAACGCTTACACCCGTCAATCCGCAGCCAATCCGCCAATCTGCAGCCAGCGTGAGTTCTCAGGTTCGAAACCAGCGAGCACGCTTTTTTAACATTTAAATTAGAAATGAAAAAATTATAATCAAATCAGGAGAAAAGTGAAAAAAACTCACATGGAACAGATATGTTAAACTATGATAACCTCGCGGTCAATAAAGAATGGATAAGAGCTAAAAATAGACATGAAATCACTGAATCGCGACCAACAAATGATAACAAAATATGTGATAATATGATTTCTGTTATACATTCACAATCAAAAAGAATAACGTTAATTAAATAATAGCGTTAATAAATCAAATAATTGGCAGTAACCATTTTCAAACTAAATTGATAATAACGTTAATACAATAAATATCCCAAATGTTTATACATATACGTAAATAACAAATTAAAAACAACATGAATTTCCATGGCTTTCTTAAGAAAGCAAACAAATCAGAATTACCAGAGTAATGATTAAAATATACATCATTCTTTCAGCCTAAGAGATATTGTAAATCACCTAATAGTTCAGGGTCTGGAAATATTGAATACTACATCTAAAGTGAAATGAAAAAGCAAGTAACCATTAGCTGTGTTTTTTGTTTCGTTTAAGAAGAATGTGGACGTAAATAAAATATACTGCATTAAAAAAGTTTGAAATGTTGTTAAAATCAATAAATTTTGAGTACAACCAATCTCGTGGTCACACTAAAAATTATTCTAACAAAGTGCCTGGACGTGTTGAATGTGCTAGACATTTTCTCACAGCTAATTGTAATGAATCATGAGATAGGCAACCAAAATGCTCACTGTGGGAAAAACATGCTATCGAGATAAAATGAAAACTAAACAAAAGGTAAAAGCTAATATAATGATAAGAATTAGCCCATAAAACCTCAAATTTCTAGAAGAACCTACAGTCAAGTTATTACTGATACTTGCTCTATAACTAAGCAAACGTCGAGTTATGATAACATGTTATTAGAAAATATGCAGATGATAAAAGATCAAAATCTACACCTTAATAATATCTAAAACAACATTAAAGTCTCTGAAAACTGACAATGACTTCTCTACCAATAATAGAATGGATTGCTGGAGCACCAACATGAACTGCAGGCAATTCTATGCAGAGAAAACATTAACATGTATCTTATATCAGAGACATATTTTACTAAAGAATAATTTATTATATTTAAGAACTACTAAAATTATCATTCAATTCATTCTGCTGACACGGGTCTTGGAGGTGCTGCTATTATTATCATAAAACAATATCAGTCGCCTATGTAGCTTGTGATCCAAACTACAGAAACAAAATTTCTGAGTGAATGCAATTTATTAATATTTATGCAAAAAGTATACATCATGTTTTTCAAAAAATTGAATGGTCGCTTCATTGGAGGTGACTTCAACTCTAAGCACAAGCACTGGGGCTCAAGGTTAATAATTTCTGTGGAACGAGAATTATATCAATTGGAAGAAAATTTATATCAATTGGCAATTGAACATTTTGGCCCACATATTTTAATAAAATCCAAATCTAGTATATTTTTTGTTGCTAGAAAGTGTTCAAAAAATAAAATTATGTTAAAATTGAAGAGGGACTTGAGGTGAACTCTGATCGAACTCGCATTTACTTAAGGGTTAGTGAAAAATCATACTGAGGTCAATGCCTTTATTCGGTTCAACTATGTACCAGATGCATGGAAAAGAGCTTTAGTTATTTTATACCGAAACCTAACAAAAATCTAAACGAAATTACACCATACCGACGCATCTCACTCTTGCCAATGATGTGGAAACCATTTCAGGTTTATTTTAAAGTAGCTCAAACATATCCTTGGTCAAAGAAACCTAATACTGTTTCATTATTTTGATTTTAAAAATAATCACTCGACAATTGATCAAGTCCGTCGTATCACTGATGTTACTGAAAATGGGTTAGAAAAAATTTATCCTCTGCTACCTTCTTGAATATAGAAAAGACATTTGACGGAGTTTAACATGAAGGCCTACTACAAAAATTACGATCACGTCTCCCTGATCACTTCTATCAGCTCTTAAAATCTAACTAATCCGACTAACCGACACTTCTAAACTAAATACAAGAATTCGTAATCAAACTTGAAGGTGATTAAGGCTGGAACCTCTCACTGTAGTGTCTAAGGCCCAGTTTTATACTTGCTGTATTAATAATGTTCCAACAACGTTATACAGTACAACATCCGCTTTTGCTGACGATTTGGCCATCATAGTAGTTGGGGGATCTGTGAAAGATTAAATGAAAAATTATAATAAGCTCTCAACAAAGTAGTCACTTCAGAAATAAAAAAAATAGCACAAAAACTACTCTTTTTTAGTAGCACTCAATTACCATATTCGAACACAGCTAAATGTCTAGATATGGTTTTTGACGCCAAGCTTCGATGGAAAAAATCAACATCGAGTTTAGAAAAATGTGTTGGTTATTTGGTCGTAATTATCCACTATCAACATGCACAAGCTTATATTATATAAGCAAGCTCTATGTCCCGTTTTATTAGTTATGGAATTCAGCTCTGAGGCTGCGGCAGTAATTTTAATATCCAAATAATAAAAATATTTTAAAATAAAGCGCTATGTGTGCAGTTAACGCGTTTTGATACGTTCGTTACTGTGACATTGATCGCGATCTTGATATTGAGGCGCCAGGGGGTATTATTAATAGCTTCACTAGTTCTCACCAAAAAGACTCTAAAACCATATCAACCTAGCAGCATCCAGACTCTTGAATGTACATAATATCATTAGATGATTCAAAGGGATAAAACCACTTGAACTTGTCGATTATGAAACCACTTAGTGAATGAATGGTAATATCTTAGGTTACGTAGTTCTTAATACAGAAATCCTAAAAAAAATCGATAGTGGATACGAGTGAAATACCAAAATTGTGGCCAAAAAATAAAGAAAAAGTTTTAAAGTTGTATATGGTAGGACCTGCATTAAAATGTTCTACTGTAATTGAGTAGCCCTTCACATCGACATTCACCTTTTTTTTGACACCTAATTTTTAATATTGTACCCATATTTCTTCAACTTAATGTTAATGCGTAATGACCCGGTATCATTTTAGGATAATTTAAATACTATGTCCATTTTAAATATGCTACGAACTCTTTGCTTGAGACTTAAGACAAATATATCAAAGTTTTTTATCCAATGTTTTTTCATGGCAAACTTTTTAAAAAAATTTAAGAATTGAAAAATGCATATTTTTTAACCGGAAAGTTATATATATTTAAATAATTAAATGTTTATAATTAGAAACTTGAATACTACTAACATGAGTAATTAAAAAAAAAAAGAAAAATATATGTATATATATATAAACTTATCAAGCAAACATAACTTTTCAATTTGTATAAAATAAGATATAACACTGTCGGGATGAGTTAAAAATACAAGAACAAAACATTCTTGAAAAATCCTTTGACTTACAAAATAGACTCAGTATCGGAGATTTAATTTCCCTCCGGCTTCGCGAAAACTTTGCATCCCTAAACTTATACTTATTGAAGATAAGTGAAGCTTGGATCTAAAAACATGAATAATGTTATTATATGTCTAATTTTCTCTAATTTGATATTATCGCAACGCCTATTTATGAATTGCTATTACAAAATGTAATTAACTTTTTAAAATATAGATGTTTAACATGGGCACTATTCCTCAGCACCTACTTCAGATTTTGGAACAAAAGGTATAAAAACTATATTCATATTATAAATTTCATGTAATTCAGAAATTACAGAGTTATAGAGTAACTGATTTACATTCATCTACATATACATCCGCCAAAACTTTCGTATTTATTTATATGTATATTATTATATATAGCATATCTAATAACAAAGTTGAATTAAAACTTTCTTTACACACTGCCTTCAAAAATATATTAAAAGAAATGTGTCACAAAAGTATATTCCAAATGGTATATCTACTGTCCGTTACCGCCATACTCAAAGTAGAGGTGGGATAAATTTTATGTAAAATATTTTTTCTGCAAAGTGTATTCTACACTTTGTCTTGAAATGTGAGGATTCGTTTTTTGTAAAGAAATAATTTTATTCCATTACTATTGGGTTATGGTAATGATTTACTTACTTTAGATATATTATAATGATATTGTATGTGTTCTTACTACTAAGGCATTTTAGCTCAATACAGACTGACTTAGATTAACATGTAATATTTGTCTATTAAATTTTATGTCAAAATACTGACAGAAGGATCAAAAACTAGACCGACATTTCACAAAATTCCATCTGTCTAGACGGAATATTATATGTTAAAATTGCTGTAACAACTTTACTCTAAGAAAAATGAAAACATTAAACTAAGTTAAAACGATTAATATAAGGGAAAAGAAGCGGCTCATTAACGTAATATACGTTAATGAGCCGACAAAACTCGTTACTTGTAATTTAATAAATTGTTACACCACAAAAAAAGTATAACAAAAGCAAATCAATAAGGAATAAATAACACCTTGAAGGGACGTTTATTAAGAGGTCCTTGAAACGAAAAACTCAAACGTTATTGAACGAAAAATTCTTATCGATACTTAATAAACATAAATATACTCCTTATAGCATTACTTATAACAATAGGCATATTTAGAAATGTTCATGAATTGTACCTCATTCATCCAGAAATTTTTACTGTTACCGTAGCGCCCTTAAAGTTTAAAAAAAAACGCGGAGTACATATAAAAGTAATCTAATTTTTTTAAAAATGTAATGAAATATTATCAAGAACTCTTTAAGCGGTCAAAGAAGTCTATAGTCAACTACGTGGATTTCTTAGCTTTTTCGTGTTCTTTCTCGTGTGTACTTTGTACTTTTTTACAAAGTGAATATTTATAATTCACCCCATTACCTTTTTATGAAACAGCAAATGAATAATTAAAACGAGTAGCGTTTTGAAGCACACCTTTAATGGTTTTACCAATTATTTGAACGAATTTATTTATAACTCATAGAATTGTGAACTTTCATATTTTGAACTTTCACTTTATTCTCAGGGTCAAAGATAAGGCTCAGCCACTGTATGGTGAATGTGACTTTCAGTTATCTTTTTAAAATATGAATATTTCTTGAATCGATACACTTTAACAAATTTTAAGAAATTAGGAAAAAAGTGGGAATTCAAGCATACACTTACATAACTTTGTCACTTTACTAATATATCGAGCTTAAAATAGTTGTAGTAAGTAACGTATCGGTAAATTTGTAGTGAGTAACAGAAAGAACATCATCAAGGGTGTCAGTTACTAAAAAATTAATAAGGCGGCCGTAAATTTATGCGAAAAATGCATTAGAACAGATCTACAAATACAAAATATAGACATATTTAAGATACTAAGTGACAAGAATGACTTAATTCAATTTTTGCTCAGTACGTGAATCGTACTTAAAATATTGAACGAGATGCAGATATCGCTTTATAGGTATTTCTACTATTCTTTTAAATAAATTGTACTGAATTAATTTCCACTGAGAGATAAAACTGGTTTAACGAACACCATACTTCAAATTGAATATGGAAGAGAAAATATACCGTCGTAACTAATTCATGTTAAAAACATATAAATTTATTGTGTTATAAAATTGGCAAATATCAGTGAAAAACAAAGAAAATTTCGTTGATGTATAGTGTAGTATGCCGGCAAGTATCGTCCAACTTTCACACATTTTCCTGTTTTAGATTGTTAGTAAGCGTTTACCTCACGTAACCATGTGTGTCACAATGCCTTATTTAACATCACCTTATAAATTTACTTCGAAGCTTTTGGTACAGTTTTAATTTTATTACACAATTGTAATACCAATAAACGAAGCCGGCAAAGATCCATGTAATGTTGGACCCAAATATCACATTTTATGGTGTAACAATGGAAAAATTGTCTCTTCGAAACTTTTATTTAAATCGCCAATTAGCCAATAGAATAATCTTATGTTTTTTTATGAAATGTTAGGTTCTTTTCCATTATAATTTTTAAAATCTTTTTTATGGAAGTTTTCACACCAGCATGATGAAATAAAGTGTAGATTGTGTCACGTGGTATCCTCTAAGCGCTGTTGTAAAATGCTTATCAATAAAACTCACGACTGGAAGAATAAATTAAAAAGTAACAGGACTGGAAGAGGCAATTAAAAAGTCACGAAAAGAGCAAAAAACGACAACAATAAAACGAATGTCAACATCAGTTAACAGTTAATTTTCATATGACTTAGGCAATCACCATAAATTGCAAAAAACAGTCGATGTAAATTATTTTTCACAATCGTTTCAAAAAAGTTATTATGTACTTCGTTTTGATTATTATAGTTACCTTAATACTTATTAAATATTTATGACATATTAAAATATTATAATAACGCGTTTAGGAAGATATCTTTTTTACTTTATAATATGGATACAAATGGTCTTTTAGTTTTTGTTCTTTCCTGGCAGTAAAAAGTTAATTATTTTTTTATCCCCTTAAACCCTTAAGGGGATTAGTTTTTTTTTAAATTACATTCTATTTCTGCAAGACTAAGTACATTTTCGACAGTCTCCTTTTATATAGTATTGCTATTAAGATATCATAGCTATTATAGCTAGATAGTATTGCATATATAGATAACGAAAATATTTTCCCTAACAAAAAGTCCAAGATAAAACACATTTTTCTTTCAACCATTATTAGTAAACGATCAAATCTCAAAAGCTATACGCGTGGTCACAGTTTCTTAAACTAAATGTATTCCTTCAGAATTTCAGTTTTCATTACAAGTATTACATAGTTTTCGACATAATAATGTAGTAGTTTTTTTAAGTAAAGAATTACATGTCACTGATTGCATAATTTTATCAGAAGAACTTTAAAAAGACTGCACTAGGGTTACCATTAATTATGTTATTATTCAATATAAGAGCATTTAATGTGAGAATCTCCAAATTTAATATAGACTTCTATAATTACCATCAACAAAAAATATTTAACATTTTTTCATGATTTGCTTATGAATAATTCGAGTTTTTATTGATTAAAAATTAGGTTATTTAAACTTGGGTTGCATGTTTTTACCAATGGCAGTTTGGCTAGAGTACGATACTCTTAAAGTAAGAGTCATATTTCATATTTAAGACTATCTCAAAGTCAATAGAAGAACGACACCCATTTGAACAGGGGTTCGAATTTATTGTCAAAATTTCAAAATACGACCTTTACGACCTAAGCAAGTTTAAAAAAGCATCGAATATTACAAGCATTAAAGTTAAGCAAATATTTTCTAATAATACTTCTTTTCCGATCATTGTATTATTCCAAATAATATATTAAAATATGACATAAAAATATTTTACACAGCGATAAAAAATCAAAATTATTTTAGAAACTAACTGGCTTCTCTCAATAATATTTAAACAAACTCGATCATTTATGCACATTAACCCGATGGTTTTATTCTATTGGTAATTTGCGCTTCACATGACATCAATTGGTATTTAAACGAAAATAAACTCACTCCCACACCTTGTTTTCATAAGACCCTCCATAACATTATTCTGGGTAAGAGTTTTTTCAAGCATGTTTAACTCTTATATAAATCATTTACTGTACCGCATTAAGAAGTATTATGTTCATTCAAAAGGCTTTAAACTTAATTACAATTTAAATTATAAATATTTACTATCACTCTCAAATAAAATTAATACATCGTCATTGAACTAGGCGTTCTTAAAATGCCGTCCTCGAGTTAAGCTATATATTGTCGTCACTCTTTTCATTTATGTGTATACAGTAAATAAATATTTAATTTATCTAATTTTAATGTAATCAGAAATGGTTACTCACCACAATAAAATAGCGAAATTGTAACCAAAGGAAATTTAGCATCTAAGAAAGCAATGTTTAACCGTAAGCTAAAATAATTGGTAAAGAGCCAGTCGGTCACCAACACCCTCCGCACTGAGACAACTCCGAGTAACAATCTGTTCCAATATTATATTTATACTATATAATATATGAATCAATGAAAGCACGTAAGTATGTAAAACAAATAATTTTATTAAAAAGGGATGATGGTCTCATCTCTGGAATACCTTTTTTAACATTATATGTCCAGATAATGTATTATATTGACCGTATGTGTATATTCTAATGTTTGTGTTATATCTGTAATAAGGGTTTTTTTTATATATATCTCGAAATATTTGACCAGTAAAAGAAAATAATATTAAAAATTTTATATAGTGAAAGGATAGGATTAAGGATAAGAAAATAATTACATACTTATTAGAAAATTCGGAACAATATACTCTAAAATCGCGAATTCCTATCAGCTCAATTAGACATTCAAATGTGATATTGAGAATATTTTAACAACCGTAACAAAAAAAAAGAATATACAAAAAATGAAACTGAAAAGTGTGTTTTATTCTACTGGATAAAAGAAATAAAATACAGACCGAATAACGTTGGTGGATGTACTTTCGCGTGTAAGGATTTCTACCCTAATAACATATGTTAAAAGTTTGCCGTTTATTTCTCTGAAAACAATCTTTGCCTATACTATTTCGAAGTAATATTTTTCGCAGTAAAAGGTAAATGTAAATTACACTAAAACAAAACAAACAAAATATTTTAACGATTTGTTTATTTTGTCCATAAAATGTATAACTATAAATGTATTTCCAAATGGAAAATTTCCGGAAAATCCGCGGAATCTAGGAAATTATTCAATAGATAAAACTAAATTTCTATTAGTCAAACAAATACAGGAAATTAACAGATTTCATTGCTAATTGCGAAATTTGTGGTTTAAATAATTATGAAAGCAATCCGAACAAACAAGTAACATACCGCGTTCCGATTCCCACAAAACCATTCGAAGTCATCCATGTGGATACATCCACCATGGAAAAAAACAAGTTTTTAACAAAAATATGTATATTTTCGAAATATGCAAAAAGATACAAATAATACCCTACAGCAATAAATATAATCAATGTTCTATTAACTTTTATGATGAATCATGGTGCCCCGTTTAGTGTAACAATGGATCAAAGATTCGAATTGAAAAACCTCCTTATAAATGAATTTCCTAAAGTACATAAAATAGGTACGCGTTATATCACTGTTAATCACCCCCAATCTAATGTCATCATACGATACGAATAATCGAGCAAAATTAAATCAAATTCATTAATAAATAAATTTATGTTCTATGCAATATTAGGATGCAATAATTCAATTCACTCAACCAGAGGTATAAAACCCATAGATGTAATTAATGGTCATATAGATAATAAGGGTCATAGTATTCATAAGGGTCATAAGTCATATAATCAATGGTGACATATGGATAAAATATATGGGTTTCCCTTTCAACTTAGATATACAAAAATTGTATTTCCAAAATTATACCGAGAACCACAATAATTTAAAAAAAAACTGTATATGTCAAGATCAATAAAAAGTTAACAGGAGATCAAATTTCCATTTTACCAAGAACTAGAACCGCGACCGCAATAATCAGATAGAATACTTGGAATAGATTCCTGTTTACGTAGAGAACACCTTAGCGATTAGACACAAATTACAACCCAGATACACGGTTCAAAAAGTATTTCGATCCAAACCAAAATTTTAAAACAATTAACGAGAAATCTCAAGAAATTCCTAAAAGTAACATCCCAAGACCCAATACAGAACAAAAATACTTGCTATGGGATTATTCTTTTGGCAACGCTTATAATAGCGGAGGAAATCAAACTTACACCCCTTAATATCAACCAGAGAATACTACCTTTTAAACTCGAAAACTTGAAACTAAACCTAACAAATAATACTTTTTTGCATTACTACAATATATAATTAATTAAATATAAGATCACGGCAATAGAATTGCAAATTAATGCACTAACCCAGATTCACAACCCTCTATATATGATTTATTCTATCCCTCTTAACATACACCAATTGAAGTTAATAAAAAATATTTATTTTTTATTACGATTAGCAAAAGTAGAATCCGTGATGTATTAGTAAATGGCATAGGAATGATAATTTAAGAAATTACAGGATATTTAGACCAAAAGGATACAAGATTCTGTAGCGAACAAATAAATACATTACAAAGAAACCAAAACTTATTATCTTATGAAATTATTACAGGAATAAGTTTGAATAAAGTATTAAGCAACCAGGCAGAAATAAAACACAAAATTAAGGAAGTAACAAGAAACATGACTTTAATAAACTTCGCTCTCTCTGAATTATTTAATTTGAATAACCTCTATAGCTTAACTAGAATTAATATGTATATATCATCGAAATCCCTAAACAATTTAGGAAATGCAATCGCGTTCTCGCGTCTCCATATTGCACACCACAGTTTATCACCCGCAGCCTGCATGCATAATAAAAACTGTAAAAAATAATTACTCAGACGAACAATTATTACTACGCGATCACGTCAACATCAGGGACACTTAGATATCATAGAACTTGAACCTACTATAAGGAAAATACGATAATATTTGTGATCAAGTATTTTATAGTCCACAAAGACGATTACATCCCGTCTAAATCTTTTCTGGCTATAAGTGGAAAGACGTACCTCTTACTGAATGACACTTCCAAAAGAATCAATGATACGTACTATTGTGGTAACGCTTTTATATGGGAAACCTTGAACGTCCTGATTGCATTTATGAAATAATATCGCACCGAGAACGGTTAACTAGCTGTCAGCAAGCATTAACAAAATTTTACTGCAGAAACTATCGAGAAACTGAATGATCAAAACTATTTGCTAATCAAACAAATCAAAATAACACTAACTACATGGGCATATCAGAAAGATGATGAAACTTCCCAACTATTGGAGTACAATTACAAAAAGTTTATAACCTGCAAAATAAATTAATAGCACAGCACATTAAACTGTTGGCATTTGAAATGACCAAAATCACCATAAAACATGAACCTTTAAGATTACAAAAATGTACCTATGAGCCAAATCTACCAACCGAAGGAACTATTTAACGAAAATCGACCATTGGAACCCAATAAATTTCAAACTAACAAACACATCTTTATATTTACTACTTATTATATTTATTATACATATTTATATTTATTATACATATTTATATTTATTATTATTTATACCTACTTACCTCATGATTGGTTGCATCCTAACGTATATAATATTTCATTAAAAATAAAAATTAATTTTAAGAAAAATCCGCAGACGCAGCCCTAGAATCCTGAAGAATCCGTCAAACCCTTCTTCAACGAGGGTAAAGAAGAGACCTGCCGCTTGTGAGGGAGATGTTACACAACGACTCTACCTGGTCACACATTACATTTTTAATAAAACACTACTCGCAGCATTAGGGATTATATTTGAGAACTATATCGGACAACAGAAATTGAGAATCAGAAAACGAAATCATCGTACCACAATATAAAAGGGACCTTCATCATACGAATAACACACTTGTATTCCTTTAGATTATATAGATATATATTCCTTCCTCCAAATAGAACTGAAAGAATTAAATTAAATTAAGTAAATAAATGAATAAAATATTAATATTGAAATTTCAGTTGCAACATTTAGCTTTTAGACGTTTATTATCAAAGAAATTTAATTTTGCTGTAATTTGTTTTTAAAAACTCAAATCTTCGAAGCAGCGGTGTGATGAAGAAAACAAGTTTAACGGTTTATTTTGAAGGGTTTTTAAAGTTTATTTGAATATAATAATAAATATATTTGAATATTTGATGTCAATAAATAGATTCATATAGTATTTCGGTTAGGAACAACTCGTCGAGGTATGGTAAATAGATTCATCTAGTGTTTCGGTTAGGTACAACTCGTCAAAGTATTTTGCTTTGTTGTTTTTCTTTAATTCTGACTTACACCTTGTTCTTATGTTACCATAATTGTTGCAACTATAATAAAGTAGTTCGTTTCAATATTGCTCTTTATAGATTTTCTCTCCTATCAATTTCTCTTCAGTTTAGATGTGTTGCAAAAGTTGTAATATCGTAACATCTGGTAAGATTTTGGCTTTAACGGAACCAGCGCTTATTTGGGTAACAGAATTTTCAATTGTATGTCTATATATTATCTTTCATTTTAGGTTTTGGGTCAACATATTAACCCGTATTTATCTCTGTATTTACCCATTGAAAATATTCATGTAAATTTTTTTTAAGAGGCTATCAGCACAACGTTTTTTTTATGTATCGTATGTAATATCAATGACGAGCAGCCCATAACTATTTTGAATCAGAAATTTAAATGTATTACTTACTTTGACTTTCCCTTCGCCTGCTATCTCCGAAATTGCTCAATGATAGTAAGTTAACCAATGCACTAACTCAAGATATGCATTACTAGTAAGTTAGTTAATTACAAGAAATTACTAAAGATTAAAGGAAAACTATAGTAATTATTCTAAGTTGCATATTTCTTGAGATATTCCCTGTATTCTTAGACTTGAAAACTATATACATATTTTCATGGTGAAAAATAATACTGCGGCCAATTTTGCAGAAATACACGTGTCACGGAGATCTCGACTTAAAGCACTACTATACAGCATCTTCCATTTTGATAAATATTTATTTAAATACTTTCCATTTTATATTTGATTGTATTCATTAATAAAAGACTTCAAAATTAATTAATGGATTTTTTTTTGTGTAGCATAATTAGATACGTTATCTAACCTATACTCCAAACCATTCCAAAACAACATATATGTTTATGAACAAACCAATTTGACATTTAAGATATGGTTAGTACAAATATGTATTCAATTAGTTGATGACTATTTTTCAAAACTCATTATTCATATTTCACCCATAAAATTATTAAACCATATACTATAACCACAATGTTCATTTAACAATTTGTCACGCTAAATAATGTTACAAGTATTAATATTTCATCGTTATTTTACTAAAATAAATTACGAAATTTACAACACTTCCTATCGATCACATAAAACTCAGAGGTATAAAACCTTTTGTAAGTATATTGACTATTCCAGTATGTATGAAATCTATACCTGTATATGATATTCGATATGCATTACTTACTTTGTAATGTATTCAATTGAAATAGCTGTAATAGATCAATTTCAGTTTTAAATAGTTGATATTTAATTGTTTTTTCTAGCGTGACGCTTAATCAAGACAAAAGGTATTACTAAAGACATATAACAAATAAATTAATCTCAAATCAGTTATTAAACGTAATAATCCTAAAAAAATAATTGTGACATCATATGTTATTTTTTAATAAATGTTAGTATTATTTTGCACTATAGACTACATTGTTTAAACACAAGGTATGGCTGTATTTTCATAACAATACGTAGATAATACCCTTCAGCAAAACTGAGCACTAATCAAATTTCTACTAGGTGTTATCACCTTGTCACTTACATAATACAATTGTATCTAAATATTATTAAAAACGAATTAAGATTCTACTGGAAGGTAAATAGATTTCGCTGTTTTATTTCGAAAATATACTATATTTTTAATTGATTGCAAAATATTTGTTCCCCTTACACTGTTTCCCATTATTATTTTTTCCTAGAAGTATAAACATTATGGACCAAAAATATATTATATAAAATATAATTTTATATAATATCTTTTTCAATATATAATATCTTTTTTACTGCAGTAGAGACGTAAGTGGTAGTAAGCGGAAGTAAGTGGAAGTAGCTGTAAACCGAGATATATTATAATATGAAGAGGGCTAACTTCAACAAATAACACTGTTGATGTACTAATTGTTTTACCGAAACTATTGTCGATGTTTCATTGAACATTTCATTCTCCAAGCCCGTTTAGTGAAGCAATGTTTTAAATAAAATTAAGAAATTGTATATGAAAGTAGGAAATGTTAAAAACACGAAATTATTGAGAAATGCGAACGCTTTATGAAAATTAAGGAAAAAAATAAAGATAAAATATGTCTCATACATAAGAAAAAAATTTCTTACATGAAATTCGCACATCATCTCGAGCAGTGACGCAAATTTGGTTTACACGTACAAATACTACACGTATAAAAATAAACTTCCAACCTTGAGCACACGTAAATACGGAAGGTCAAAAGTGGTTATAAATAAATGATCAAAACATTCACGAAACACTCTTTTTGACATATAAAATGGATTCAGCACGGGCGCTAAGATTTCCCTCGAGCTTGTAGAGAAGAACCGGGTCTTTGAACTTTTATATCTACCTTTTTACTCAGTGAAGATTGTGTAATCAAATTACGAGTTGAGTGTTATTTGTCAGTTTCTTGTTATCCCTCTTGAAGTTGTTGGAATCGATGTAAACGACGTAGATTCGTATTTTACTACACTTTCGATCGTCGATATTTTAGAAGCATCTTCAGTTAAGTAATCCAAGTTACGTCGTGTCTGCAAAGTTTATGTACTCTTAAATGACTCTGCTGGGAGTACTCCTTTGTGGAATGAAATATATCCTTCAGTTTTTTTTTTTTTATTTTCTTGTCAATAATTTACAATACATGTAGAGAAACAAATTTTCATAACTATGTTTTTGAGTTGACTCACGAATTTTGGCGCATACAACTAACGAATTTTCAACAACGGTGATTAAAATTTACATTGTATATATCGATCGGTTTTTGATCATTAACGAAAGATTATACGTAAAACGTGCACCTAAAATAGTACAATTTGATAAGCGATTCTTTTTGTAGAACAATGAAGAAACCGAACGAATTCATATATTATTGTGGAAAATTACAGTTTCTTTATGAATGTTATATTTTCATAGTAAATACTAGCGCACTAGTAATCAAATCAAACTAGTTTACTTTAATATGTGAACAAATAAAACTTTCACTTCATTTCCATATATATTTCTTTTTCTATAAATTTTGATAAAAGTTTGACATAGGAATGCTGTAAATAAACATATACGTAAACACATATTTTGTGTGTCTTATGTAACCCGCGAACATAGCGTTTATTTATTGAGTAGGTGAAATATATTTTCATTCCTATGATTCCATTACGTTTAATTTTATCCAACATAAAATCTCCCTACTTTGATTTCTTCGTAATTAAATATTTGCAAAATTATGAAAACAATTCATGTCAGATTAAAATTCTCTTGTAAAATAAAAACTTTCGTAAAAAAAGGAACTGCTTTCGGTTAGATAATGTGATATATTTATTGTATTTTTAAAACATGATTAATAAAATGAGTGTATTATATCAATAAATTTAAAATTCCAACATGGCAAAATATTATGTTACGTATTTTTGAGTGTCCAACAAACAAAAAGAGCAACACAAAGCCTGTGTAACTGTCCATTTTTTTACGTACAATATGATTTTCTTTCACACCCAAAGTGTTAAATACAGAAATATAGAATAAATACAAAGAATATATTCGCATATTATCAATACTAATCTATTATTGAATATATTTGGCGTTAATTTTGTAGAAATTCATTATTCACAATTAAATGAAACTACGTGATGTAGTATTATTTCTACTATCTTTAGTTTCTTTACCACGACCTAGGTTTCGTTGTATTACAACACCTTCAGGTGGGATATAAGCAAAGATAGCAAAGATAGATATCTTCAGGTGGGATATAAGCAAAGAAGCAAAGATAGATATCTTTGCTTATATCCCACCTGAAGATGTTGTAATACAACGAAACCTAGGTCGTGGTAAAGAAATTAAAGATAGTAGAAATAATACTACATCACGTAGTTTCATTTAATTGTGAATACTAATCTAATTGACGAAATATCTCAAGAAAAAAGTGTTTCAACGTTGGATTTATTAAGATAATTTTAAACTTCACACACTAATGCATAACTAAAACCGGTGCTCCATCTCTACCCTGATTACGGTATTTACGTTACATTTTTTTGGAAGCAGTCTAATCTGATAATTTACTCTACAACAAATGATAAAAGTTTTGCTTAAAAGAAATTATTCATAAACTTTAAAGAAAAAATATAAATGGCACATTTGTCACAATAACGTAAATAAATTTGACTCATTAATCCATAACATCCTCCGACTTTTTGCGAGCATAGAAACGAATTTCTTTCATACGGATGTTTAAGACGTACTCATATATTGAAATAAGTTTTAAAACTTAAGTAGGCGCTGCGAGAATAATTTCACGAGTTAGCGTGATTCATAAACAACTAAATGAAAAAATTGTTGAAAAATCTATATAAATTCGAAAAACTGGCGTAACATAAGAGTTTTAATTCATCTCTAGTTTCGCGAAGTCATGTCAATATTTTGACAACCTACTGAAATAATAAGGATTATATTAACAAATTTTGAGTTGTATATTGTATTTTCATACTCGTTGACATCTATTTTACATTTTACATATGTACGTCCGTTCGTCCTTCTGTGTGTCAAAGACCACCTTTTCTGACAAATAGCTTGTAATATCAAATTAATTGAGCCTATGTATTGTATATTGATGTTAAAGTTACTTACAGTATCGAAAGGATATAGATCTTATTGTACGATATTGATTTTATTCAAGTTTTGTGGTTCATGTAATGACAAGATGAAGATCACTTTGAAGCGTATTTTTCTATATTTTTACCATAGTCTTAGCCACTTATTGTCAATATTTATAGAGTATTTCCGTTGGACCTAAAAATTTTTAAAGTCAGCATAATGGGAGAACTAAAACGGAAATAAAGGAAAAAATTCATAAAACAACCACTTTTATTCTATGAATAATTATACAATTTTTGAAAATACGTAACTGTAAAAGATATAGTAGACAATATATTTACGTTCCGAGAAATTAAAATTGTATAAATAGTTTAATAGAAATACTATGTACCATTAAATATTTGTAAATGCATTCAGATATTTACAAACATTTAATGGTACATATTATTACAGTACATACTGTACTAGCTATACTGTGTAGTGTTCCACTCGTAGCTGACAGGTTTTTCTTTTAATAATACTACGCATAATGAGCCAGTACTTACAGCCTTATATTTGATAATTTTTAATAATTTTAGTTAGAACAACCCCAGAATGGAAACTCTACGCAAATATCTTTTTTTAAATATCTCAAAAAAAATAATTTCAACCGATTTAATACTCATATTCTCAGATTTTATCCACTGTCTAGAAGATTTAATAATGTAGTTGTTGATGAAAAGGATGACAAAAATTATACATATTTTAAAATATCAAACTAGATGATAATTGCACTGGATGTAAAAGAAATAAATACAGGAGTGTTCTTAATTTGTCAGATCGACGTAAGAAGATCCTGTGTGACAAAGGATTTGTAAAAAAACATACAAAAGTTCTAAAGAATTTTAAAACTAGATATTGGCTTCTTTTAAGACTCATAGGGATAACCGTAAAGCCTGATATCTAATTTCTGGATAATCTAAGAAGAAAAATGTCAAAGATATTAGGAAATTATTTATGAAGTCGACAAAGTTAAGAAAAATTATTAAACCACGTTTAATTTCTGTTCGCCACACAGTGTCAAATGGTATTCAAGGAAAAACTAGACCTTAAAGTGTTTATTAATTTTAAACAATGGTTATAGTTTCTTGTTTATAATATACGCCACAAAAAATTACGTCTATAGGTCACCTTGCATAAATTATTTTAAAAATTTGGATACCATATGTCGATAACTTCTGATCTTATTGCACTGGTTACAAACCAAATTCCAATTAAATATAATACGAACGATATCTAACCATAATCTGGACAACGACTCTTTTTCCATTGCAAAGATGATTATTAATCGCTCTATTATAACACTGAGAAAAATATGTTAGGTAAATGTATTATCATTAAATATAATTATTGTATTCATATATGAATCTAAATTTTGTTAAACAAGATAGGTACTTCACAAAATAAAACGAGCTAACTTTGTTTTAAGCATGTATAGTATATGGTCCGTTCATGCATAGTATAGTACATGCATCTCTTTATTTCGGAGTTTAATATTTCCCAGACAGGATTTAACACATATATATTGACGAGAAAAAAATATGTTTCCCACACCTAACATAAATATAAACTCTGAGATAATAACAGGGTGGACACATGGACATATCGGTAAAGTATTATATCTCATAATGTAAGTTAAATATCCCACACACGCTCGTCCGCTCGCACGCAAAAACATTCTTAGATATTATTATTTTGCATTAAAGGTAATATTTCCATAATGTAATAAGCACACAAACCTCCCAAATGCACGTTCTGTCAAAAAAAATATTTTCATACTTTATAAATATCTTATTTAAAATCTTGCGAAAACATATTTCGTACGAGGTGCGTTCGCAATCAAGGGTGCCAACTTTCCTAGGTCTTAACTGAGATACTTGGGAACAAAATTCCCGCTTCGTGAGTTGAAGCTAAACTAACCGTATTGTCCCATCGTTAAACAGGGAATAAAATTGACTACGCCGTAAAAACTTATTTTGAAGGTAATATCTATAGAGAGACTTGTCTGTGTAATGTAATTTCTAGAATTATAACCTCTGACCATATTATAGAAAATACTTTCCGGATATTCCGTAAATGCTGTCTGAAACTTACATGTATTAAAATTGAACTCTGTTTGCTGAATTGAAAATACTGTTCAGTTTGATATTGGTGATGTTTACTTATTTAAAATCATATTATTTAATAAATACAGAATGCAAAGTGCGATGAACTATAGCAGTACAAAATCGTCAAACTTTCTAATTTACGACAAATTTATTTCGACTAATAGTATTGTATTTGTAAATGAAATGTAACACGATTGTCCTGAAACTTTGAAGTTCTTTCACATGGTTAGTTTTTAAGGAAATTTATTTTAAAATGCCTTTTATGTATTTCTAAAAGTATATTCAGTATCAAGTTTTATTAAGACATTCGTAAATATTATATTTGTCTCTTTTTCGCCTCGTTAGTTTATGTTTAATTGATCGCTAAATTGAGGTTTAAACATTTTTGTAGCTTATATCTATGTTTTGTCCATCACTGGCCTTAACCGTAGTAGACGAACTTGTTGCAACAAAAGTTTTCAAGGAAAAAAGTGGGACAGATTGACAAGCGAACGGTCAAACATTGAGTTAGTTAGATTTGTTTCGTTTTTTGAATGTTAAAAAGCTAAAATTCCTAAAGCTTCTTTTATTTTTTTTCAAAAACTTGTTTTACATGTATAAAGTTATGCATGTATATATTATAAATGTTTATATTATTTCTGTGAAATCACTTAAAAATATAAAGTGTACATAGCACACTATATTTTTAAGTGACTTACCTCACATCTTGAACGTATCAACCAATTTGGATGATTTATTTATATTTGAAACGGGATACCTCAGTGTGGTCCCATAATTTGGTTAGAATTTAGCCATGGAAATTAAAGGTTTACACCACCACATTTTTCAGTACCGAACACCACAGGTACCATAATTGAGCTTGGATATTACAGATGTAATGATAATCTAATAAAGTACGACTAAGAGTAACATAAATTTGTTTCTTACACAAATCAGACAGATTGATGGTGGTGGAAGATTGTTTAAGGCAATTTAATTTCTAAGCAAAATGTGAAAAAGTAAATAGGTAGATAATAATATAAAAGTGCATAAAAAGACATGAAGCAACTAAGATACTAGTAGATAGAAGTCTGTATGTACAGATATATACCAAGACATAACATAACTAGGATACTAGTTGGTAATAGGCAGCATGCAGTTGTATATACAAAAATAAATATATACAAAGCTTAAAGTAACTAGGGTACTACGGCCCAAATAAGGGGTGTGTATTTTATATGTATGTATATATTACGATGTATACTTAAAAAACTGACTAGGATGAAGCTAAAAGAGGGAATGTGATTTATATGTCCGTATGTAATGTGTTTATTATACACACCTTATACAATATCAGAAATGGCGAAATAAAACTGTATTGTGTTGCTTTGAAAAGAGTTTAGGTTTTTATTAATGACTATTCATAAACCTTTCATATTATTTCATAAACCTTGTAATAAGAAATCTTGCCAGAAAAAAGAAACAAAATTTAAGTTATTATTTCACAAACCCGTTTATTATTTATATTTAGGTTTGCTCTGATTCTTATCAAACGGTTTTACGAAACATAAACCAATTTTTGTGATGCATTTCGTCTCTTCTACCAATGGGTCGCGCGCATAGAGAATGTCTAACGTTTTTAATAAAGTGCGCCGGATATTATTTACATGTATATATGTTTGTGTGTATAGATATGTACTTACATAGATAGAGATAAATTATCTGATCCAAATTCATTTATCTGATCCGATTTCATTAAAAAATATATTTTTGACTTAAATTAAATATAGGTTCGTAACGTTCTGGGTAAAGTGTACGTCATATGTACTAAAATGGAAAATGAAATTATTTCACAAAAAATGAAGCAATTTTAAATAACCGCTGGACGACAAGTGTACTGAAAAATTTAAAATAATGAAAATACGTGTGCTCAATTAGAACTTTTACGCTAAAGTGAGGTTTCCGTACATAAATAAATTTGCAATATACTCCTTCTGATAGTGATTTTTTTGGAATACGGTTATATTAAAATATTTATATTTTACGACTAAGTCAACGCTTCTTTTTATTTCTCATCTACATGCATAGCCACGTGCATACTTAAATTAGTGCTATATTATATTTTATTTGGTGGTTATTTAAAATAGTTTAAATTTTTTTGCAAAAAAGTTTATTAGGCACGGTTGTATCGTTGAACATATGCTGAACAATTTTTGTTACAAGGTACAGTGGAGATCTCAAAACAAAGTCTTCCCACCCTCCCTCTCCCTTCTAGTGAGTTGTTCGAACCCATATTCCTACAGTATTATCAAATTAAATAAAGTTTCAAGCGATGGATCACACTTGTACACAAATGTCACATACGAGAAGACCAAACGAGAGTGAAAAAATAAAAATATAAAAGTCCTGATTTAGCACTAATAAAAAGAAAACAAGAAAACCCAATAATGCTTATAAACTAATACTAAGTTTAAAAGTCCGAAGAGGAAAATAAACACTGCTTATAGACTAACATTAAATCTAAAGGTACTCAAATAAATCACCGAATATTTTGAGATAAGGAAGACAGTACGAGCTATCAATACGATACACAAACAAAATAATAAAATGCATGTTGCCCACTCTCTCTACATATTGCCTGTTGGGCAACAGGTCTAGCAGCTAATGAGAGGCCGTGTTACCCCATCTCCAAACTACCTATGAGGCGCAGCCCCAGTTAGGCAAATTGGTGACAAGACATCGACTTGCCGCTATGTATGATTATTTTCACCGAATTTATTACTGCACTTAATCACATTGTTCGGCACTAAAACTACATATTCCGCTAATTAAACAGATTGAAACGCCAATACTTCAAAATTACGCTAATAGTTCACTCGCTTTCTAATATATTTTCTCATAAAACTAATGTACTGCGGGATTTGAAAACAATAAAACCAAACTTAACGTACCCACGCACCACTGACTAATTTTAACATCTTGTTTTTGCACTATAGTTAATACATATTTAATATGCAGCATAGGTAAAATTTCATCTTTATGTAGATATAATGTTAATAAATATATTTAAGGAAGAAAATTTCAAGAAAAACAGCAATTACCATTTTTATGAAAATAATTTGCACGGAGTGCCTACAAACATGTTCACAAGCGGCCATGTAAATGGAATAATGACCCGTCTATCGCCGTGTGATATGATCTGTATTAGAACAGTAAAAGAAAGGCGAAGCTTTTTAATTGGGTGTTAATTTACTTCAGGTACAGCTCACAATAGACCTAAAAAAAGAAGATTTGACGTACTCATAAATGTACTTGCATATATCACAACGGAGTGTGTTTTCCATCATGTTAGTTTTCCTTGACTACTCGCTAAAATGTGTCTTCAAAGTTTTGTGGTCAACGTATCAGTTTTGGAATTAATGTCTGTAACCCTAGTAGTTAGAAATATTTTGCAACAAAATGTTTTCAAGAAAAAATGTATTCAAAAGTCACAAACGAACGGACAGACATCGTATTAATTATGTGCCTGTATGTGTTCCGTTTTTCAAACCTGACTGGCTGAAATTTCTGTTTATTGTTTAATTTCTCTTCAATATCTTTAACTCTGTTGTTAATGTCAACTAAATGCTGTTTGCAAGAAAACAAGTATTGATTTAGAATGAAAAAATCAACATGTAATTTGAAGCAAAAAATTAATCAATAAACAAATAAAATATTCAAAAAAATTATATAAAACTTTTCCAACGTATAGCTTGAATATGTTCGAAATATTCCGATAATATAAGTAGCAGATACTTAAAGTTTTTATATATCCGGCAAGCACATTACTCAAAGGTAACCTTTCATAATATGTATTATTTCCTTATGTAAATAATTTTCTTTACAAGGAAAATAGTAAGGTAAATAAGTTTTCCTTTTCACATATTTTATATAAGTGTATAAAAATTTCTGAATATTTTCATAAAAACCTTGGTTTACAAGCAGATATTTTACAATATAATATTAAATAAAGTAGGCCGTAATTAATCCCTACTTGTTTGCTCTTGGTAAGTACAATGTATGCCATTCATTGATTAAATGTATTACAATGTCCTTACATTTTATCATAAAAATAAGGAAATATTAACTTTATAGGATATCCATTTCATTAGTGGCATTTCATTAGCGATAAGGTTAAGCTTACTGTTTAGAAATAAAATTCATGCTTAAATTTACCATTTTGTTAGAATTGCATATTAATAAATAACTGATTTAATCTCTAGAGGCAGAAAACAATATTCAATATAAACATAAATGTGGGAAATTAAATTTTTAATTACTTTTATTATAAATTATGTATTAAAAATCCTTATATTAAATTTATTTTCGACAACATACGTTACATTTCGTTACTGCTATTGATCGTCACATACCGGTTCAGTACAATCTTTACACGATTTTCGTGACTTCGTCGGTTTGTTGTAGATACCTACAATAACTTTTCGTCCGATGGATTCTGTCTATTGAGTAGACTCAAATGATGTTGTCGCTTTGCATGAGGGAATCATTGGTTTTCTATATATGGTTTCGGTTGCAATCTTAGTGAAAAATATCTCATCATTTAAATATTTTTAGGTCAATCGTCTATCGTTGCCATATACAATTCTTCACCTAATCGTCATAATTGACGCTCGTTTGTGTTTTTTTAACATTTTATTATATCCATAACAGATTATGTAACTTGGAAAACTACCGACATTCAAAATTATGTAAAAAAATGAGAGGCCTTCGGTTAGTCCACCTGTGGGTGTAACATCCTATCATCTAATCCATTATATCGACTCCAGTTATTGTTTCATTATACTATCGAACAATTTCTATTTTTTCCTCTGACTTCGCAAACTACATATGTCGTATCTAAGTGTAACATCTTTTTTATGAATAATAGAATAACATCTTTTTTTTGGAACACTGAGATATCCAAATAGAGTGACAAATTGTTGGTGATCTTTAGACGCTTGCTTCTCCACTGGAATATATTTTTATTTCTTAGACAAACCCCTACTATTATCAAGTTATATTACAATAAATGCTGTGCTAAAGTTTGTTCATTTAAAAAAAAAATTATTGAAATATGTTATCCAGATACTTTATATTGTGCGATTAAAACTTTTACTACTATTTCACATTGATTTATTTCGCGGTCGGTCGTTAGTTTGCCAGTATACATTTGACCAGTCAATGGATATGAATTTTTTACGCCACATATCCACCACACCTTTATTTCGTTCTTTTCTGGTATTGATTGAATATACTGGGTGAATCTACTTCGCTTTCTCTATGAATAAAGTTGCTCATCGATTATCGAACACTCCGTTGGTTTGTAAAGCGCTGATAAGTTGACATTCCACTTTGTCCATATGTCGCGAATAGGCGCTGTCTTATCTTTTATGATACGAACTTAATCGAATTAATCCTATTAGACTCCAAAGCGACTCAAGCCCATCGCAGCTCAATATAATGGATAAGAAGGTGGCTTTCACATATCCGATGAATCGTTTTAGAATTATTTGCACTTAATATTATGAGAATTCCGAAGAAAGCATAAAACTCTTGAATGGTTAAAATTTTCCGTTTATAAACAGTATTCGCCTTCTTGTTGGTATAACGAACAATTAGATCGTTTTCACTTTTGAATGGTCCAAATTTTTGCTAGATCATCTCTATATCTAAATGGTACAGATTTTTTTGCTGAAAAATATTTTGGATAGGAGTTTGATGTTGAGTTGGTAGTATTTTAGACCGAATAGTTTTATGTTTGGCTGTCAACGTTGTCGTCGACTATAATGGCTTATTACTAGCTGCAACGCTTTCAATCAATTATCCATGTCTAACTCAACTTCATCCTCATGATCGTCCAGGAAATTCAAAAAGATATATTAATTTTTTTGTTAATGTTGAAGTCATAATAATTAAAACAAAAAAATTGTATTTACCAGATTCATTACGGTCCGATGCTTTTAAATACCCTCTTATGGATATATCATCCTCACCACCACTATCTGAGGCATAATCTTCGGTAGCAGAATTTTTGCAATAGTTTACTCAAATATCTATCCATAATTTTAAACAAACAATAACTATTACATGAAATATCATAAGCGTTACGTAACTGCCACTTATATGCAAAATTTTAACAAACGTTGAAAATTCAGCTGCTGATAATTTTCTTTTATTTATAGTAATTTTTTTGATATAACAAGGAAATTTTATACACCAAACTTACACAGCGTTCATAAATATTGAAACGTCCACTGCAAGTCAAGATTTCTGCAACTAAGACTTGACTATTCCCTTTTTCCTTTCTCCTTTATAATTGTATAGAATAACTGCGGTAAAAAGTAATATAATACTTTTTCCGCGGTGATTCCCGAGAAAAAAAATTGGGGTAAAATTTCCTTTTGTTAAATGATTATATCAGTACCTTGGTACCTCGTTTATTAAACAACTTTGTGACGACTGAGTATTGATACAAGAGTAAAAATAGGAGTAACTCATCGCTTAGTATGATATAAATCAATAAACCCATTTAAAAGCTTAAAGCATTGCTATTATTGCAATCACTTAAAAGCTATTAATCAGCAAAACTGAGATGTGCAGGATGTGTTCTTTGTTAACGCCGTCAACCCACTACTGCTCTGGGCAAACGTGGCCAAGTCTCGCAAACGTGGCTGAGGGTAGCAAAACTCAGCAATATAGTTCAGTATAGTATGATAGGATATATTGGAAGTTTTGTGGAAGTTGCATTTGCTCCGGGTTTTTCTTCCGTATCAGGAAAATGTAAAAAACCTATTTTTAAAGAAAGAGTCAAAAATTTCAATTAGGCCTGCTACGTAGTTATAAGGTAATTGGTAGGTTGGGTGTTATTTTCAACCTAATTTACCAGATCTGACTTTAACATTTATTACGATAGAGATGTTTATGAAGAATAAAATGCTATGCGATTAATCAATGAATTTGGCATATTAAATAGAAAGTGTTCTCAATTTTGAAAATTACTGCAATGCATTCAGATTTTTTGTGCTCATGACTAATTTTTTATAAACAACGTAATTAAATATAGTTTATCTATTAGCCTAGATTATATAAAATTTATTTGCAAAATGTTGTTAGCATTCTTTAGACTGTTTAACGTAAAAGAAAAACAAACTAATAAGTATGCGAATAAAATTTCATTTTTATTAGATTAGTGGTTATTATATATATTCTATCTTTTTATCTAGGAAACACGTATCTCGGTGTAAAATTTTATTGAAATCATTTGAGTTGTTTGAGCGTGAAAGACAAACACTCGAACAAATAATGGATGACGTTTCACTTACATTATATTATTCGGGATAATTTGGTATGGTTTGTAGTGCAGTAAGTAAAGCCTCCTACTGCTAATAAAATATCATCCGACTTCCCGTCAAGGTGTTTAAAAATTCATAAATTATTTTCTCTAATTGTTAATATATTCTTATATCTTTGATTTGGCTGGGACGTCAAGTTTCATAGACCGCGCGGGGGTTAGCTTGGCAAACCACCTCGTTTAGTCTAGCAAAAGATGCTTTTTATAATGACATATTTATTATAATAGAATGTGCACGCAGGTTACTTCGAAATATTGAGAGACGTGGTCGAAAACCGCATAATAGCCGGAATGAATGATTATTAATTAATAATGTTTTAATGCGGGAAATGAATCTGTAAATTAAAACTGGCATTGTTAATTTTTAAGGAACTGTTTTATTTCAAAAAATTAATTATAAAAATACGATGATCATTGGGAATGATTTGTTTTGGGAATTGCATAAGAAAAAATATTTGACGCCATACTCCTTCCTTTCCTATGAAAAGTTGGTTGTCAAGTTTAATATTCCAATTTACCTATGAAAATGTATTCTATGTTAATAAAGAAAAACTTACTAATGCATTGTCCGATAGTTATTTACTGAATCTAGTTATACATTAGAATAGTTTACATACATATCATAACTAATGTCATAAAAAACAATAAACAATTACATTCCTATTTAATATTGGCATACTTTATAAAACTGTGATATCTGGTGGAAGCTACTCGTAATTAAAGTTATATAACTTAAAACAAGTGGAAATCATTAATTAACTTAAAATTCCATTCGATTAGCACAAAATCGATAAAAATATTTTAAAATTTATACTTTCTGGTACTGTGATGTTACGATGAATAAATTATTCATCCCATGAAGTAAGTTATTTCTATGTTATCTTATATATCTTCAAAGGCATAAAGTACTGGTAGTGTAACAAGCCTACCAATAATCGTACAGTACGTCTGATTTTTGTGTAAATTAGTAGTAAAGATGTAAATTAAAGTCAACATTTTAATTTGATATTTATTTTAAAACCAAAAAATATTTGAATATAAGTTTAGTAAAATAGAAGACCTTACAAACATACCATTGCACATTGTTCTCTATTACCATACATTTAAATATAAGTAATCGTAGTGTAGTTATCGCTAACTGTTCTGACAATGATACGAACTGACAACAATATATATGACAATAATAAATACCATAATAAAAGAATGTAGATTTATTTTGGGAAAAACTTTGAATTCGATGATTTTTAGGAATTCTGTTGTAATTGGTATCTTTAGAGTTTACATTACAGGTACCCAAACGTATCTCTATGGGCTTCTTTCTCTGTTTCCTCGGATATAATATGCTTTGTTGTTAGCTTTCATCAAATAAAGCATACATTCAAGTACAAAAGTAAATAGACCTTAAGATGTCGATGCATTTGACGATTGATTAAAAAAACAAATGAAAAATACTTATCAAATAAGTATGTCCTCGTTTACCGTTTTTGGCGCAGAACTTTAAAATAAGACTCTATGAGAACTTATTGAAACGGTCGTAATAAATCATCAAAATCTGAACATTTATAAGATAACTATTGAAAATCAGTCAGTCATCTTGGTTTTAAAAATTTTATGATTTTATCAAGGAAATGTATTAATAAAACGAAAAAAAATAACATCTCACAGGCATTAACAACTAATCAGTTGGCGTGTTTGAAGTATCATATCGAAGAGGATCAACGTCCTCGATTTTCTGAAAAAAAATACATTATATTTAATGCATTGACGTATTCGTATATAACCTTAAAATATCCAGAACCAAAATAATTGTAACGCTCAGTAATATTGGCCAACACAAAACCCAAAAGTAGCAACTGGTTCCGTTACATTTTTTTGGACTGATACATTTGTATGAAAATGTACCTGAGGCAATTTCGGAGAAGGAGGTTACCATGAAATACTTTATTAAAATGTACACATAGTGTGTGATATTAAATACAATTAATGCAGAGGTGGTAGCTATAAAATATGGAAAATTACTAATACTTGGAGAATTCATCCTTAACCTGAAGTTATTATTACAGTAATTCCTATTACGTCTAAATAATAGTTTAGTTACACCGACACTTATATGAGTAGTGTCGACGTCGTTATTCATACTGATGTCATGAAACATATGTAACCTCGATAAAATTAATAAAATATGCGTTTCAATTAACAGAGTATATACACATAAAAAGTCGCAGGAAGTGAGATAATAACAAGTGTATTAATTGAATTATTTTTTTAACGCTGATTGTTTTAAATTATATAAATATAGCAACGTTTCATTAAGGGCCGTAAAAATATTCTATCTCCTTCCTATATCCTATTTTCTAGGATCTACTAATAGTTTATCTTAATATTATAAAAAAACAAGAAATATCGTGTAACAAAAATTAAATATTAATTTATTACCAAATATGTTGTTTTTGAAAATAAAACTTTCTTCAATTTGAGTAACGTGTTGATGGCCGACGGCTATATCATTTTGAATATCTGTTTTCCCTCACATATTTCTTTAAATTTTGAAAAAAGCGCGTAAGGAAAGTTTTAATTCATCTTCGTTTTACGATTTATATATTTTAAATCCGTAACATTGATTGGGTATATGGATATATATATATATATATATATATATATATATATATATGGATTCATAATTGCTACTTTATAACTCCATCATTTCTGATCTATAAAATATCAAATGATCTCCTTTTTACTCTTAATTTTGAAGCAGTTTGTAAAGGATGGCATCCACATTTTATAATGTTCAAATGGTTTCTAGTATTAATTTACGAAGAGCTCTTATGATTATTTTGGATTAGAGATAAATTTGAGCGCCTTAATCGAAAATGCAGCCAAAGCTAGTTCAATATAACATTTAGACATGAAATATGAGTGATGTAGTCATAATTTGTCTAGCCGATTTTTATTTAGTGAAGAGATTTAAAAGTTTAGGAATGTAACTTTTTCATGTAGCCCGGGGGAAATCAAAGCTCCGCCACCGAGTCCATTTGTAAGCTGAAAGATTTTTCAAAGGGTATTTTGGTGACTTATCTATAAATCATTCCAGCAGCGTTATATCATACTTTATTTAGGATGAAAGTATTAATTTTGTGTCTATAATTGGCAAAAATGTTGTGCTAAATTTTTATCGAGATTTAATTTATGTTGTTCTTTAGTAGTATTTTTCATTTCTTTACATTTTTGTAATTAAAGGATTATAATTTTCCACTTTGAAAATCATTTTAATTCCTCTGTGAAATTTTTTTAAAAAATAATTTCATATCTACATAATATTACAATTTTCATGAAGTAATACCGATATGTATTATTATTTAATAAAAGTACAATGATTTTAAAATAAATTACTAAAAAAATTAGATGCAATATTAAGGTACGGCAAATGTTGATTTTCTATGCTATCCAAATGCAGTGCAAACATATTCAATGTAGGTCCTGCTATATCCAACCTTAATATTTTTTTCTTTGTTTTTTGAACCGTGATTGGTTCAGATGTGTTTTTAAGTTCGTAATGAAACGTAGATATCAAGCAATAAATCAACATGAAGTTTAGTCACAATTAAATGAAACTACGTTATGTAGTATTATTTCTACTTTCTTTAAGTTCTTTACCACGACCTAGGTTTCGTTGTATTACAATATCTTTAGGGGGGTTATTAGCAAAGATTATCTCTTAAGAACATCCAACAGCGTTTATATGTTTCAAATTGGATGTTCCTAGAAATAACACTGCATCCTAGAAATAACACTGCATCACGTATTTTCATTTAATGAATATATTAATAATATATTTCTACAAAATAATTATTTCTACAAAATTAATTAATTTCTACAAAATTAACGCTAAATATATTCAATATATGAAGTTTAGTTTCTGGAAAACCTAAACATACTTTAGCATTAAAAGCAGCGAATTGGGTGATTCGTCGTTAAGTGAGTTAAAGAAATGATTTACCAAACTAAATAACTTACTGTAAAAATAATTTTACGTAACTTGAAACTTTTGTTACTCTATTTAAAGTGTTTTAAGCAGTGGGTCGACAATAAGATGATTAAGCGCGAAATGTATTTCTTGCATGATAATTAAAGCCAAGCAAAACAGTTTGATGTACCCTTAATAGTTTATCATCGAATGAGGTGTAATGAAACTTCTGATTCTCCAACAAAATCAAAATTACCCTAAAAGAAGAACCAATTTAATCGGTTGCGGATATCCAGGCAGCCACGATAGCTCACTTAAAAGTTCTTACGAAAGAGATCTATCCAAACTCTTTCACAAAGTCGAAGTGAAAGTACTCTCCACTTTGACAAGTGTAGTATATCTTTTAACGGTTTAAAAATGTTAATTTTTAAAACATTAACCATATTTTTAATCCCACCTTTTTTATCGGCTGTTTTCATCCAATTTTTTAAATTTGTTTTATTAATACGATGATAAATTTATTGGTTTCTTGGAAACCGCAGGCCTGACTTTCATATTTACCCAAAATGTTGGACATGTGCAAAAACACTAAAAACAAATCATTATAAAATATAATATAAACAATAACAAACAAAACAAAAAAAAACAGTCATTCGAATAAACATCACTCTGATAGTGATCAGTTGAGAACTACCAAGCAACTCATCAACCTCATTTCTGAAAGGGTAAATGGAGAATAAGGGAAATATCGGACTGAACACAATATTATGTTGAATAACCTAAGTAAAGGAAAGATAATTTAAAGCTGCAGGTGTACGCTCTAGGCCGGTTAAGTATAATGTGAATCATGTAATGTACAGAAGCGTAAAATGTTAACAAACTCAAGTTCGGGATGTTGTAAATGTAATGATTTAATAATTTAAAAATAGAAATCTGTCAATCACTAGTAAATCTCTGACTACAAGGGTTTTGTACACATTTATACATTTATAAACATTTAATGGTACATAATATTCCTATTAAAATATTTAAAAAAAAAAATTTTTTAAAGCAAAAATATATTGAATGCCATATTTTTTGCAGGCTCATAAAAACATTTGTGATATAGCTACAGATTAACGATTTTCGGATCGTTTTCTTTACTTGTGCTGTGACAACGTGCTTCTTGCAAAACTTCATGATTCTAGAAAAATGAGAAGAACCCTATAGATTTTGGTTTATTTGCAATCGTAAAATATGCGGCAAAATGACCAACGTTATTTTTTCATTTTGTTGACCTAGAAGCTTAACTTTTAAAAGCTAAAAGGGAGCGTAGACCTAAGTATTTGGCCATGTTTTAAATTTGATACCTCCGTGCATTCCTAAAAAAAGGATTCTAAATTTCTTTTCTCAAAAATTTACAAATTTCCTTTATAAAAAATGTTCAAAGAAATTTCCATCAGATGTGAAGAGAATTCTATCTAGCATTGCCCATAGTAATATTTGAATGGAATAAATTTGGATAATTCACATATATTTGTACTATAAAAATCTATTGAGCTTTTTAAATATTTTCTAAAGTTTAAGCAGTTTCATACTGAGATCTAATGATTACACTCATTTTACTACAAGATAAACGTTTGAAAGTTAAAAAAGGAATATCAGTTTAATGTATTTTTCATTTTAGAAATTTCTTATTCATCTCACTTCATTGTTTTTTTGGACTATAACTTTTGGTAAAATTGATTAAATTGTGGTTGTTTAACTTGTAAAATAAATGTACCCTTCAAAATATTAATACAGTTTTTACTGATTATAAAAAATTATTTCATAAATTTTCTTTACCTAAAAAATATCGTTCTATCAATAATTAAAACAAATTGATCAGAATATTGCTGATCAACTGCCTCATTCTCATGAAGAAAATTAGTGCATTAAGTATTATTTTATACATATTTACGTTCCTCCTGTAAGTAGTGGCTACCTATTCCAGCTCTATTCAATCAAAACAACATAGGCTTGAAGGAAATTACTAAAATCGTACAAAAAATAACCTGCATATAAAGATTTATAAACAACTATTGATGCAGTAACATTAAACATTTTTTTTCTCAAGTGAAATTTTGTAACTATATTCTTACAAGAAGTTGTGGTGCGGAATTTAATAAAAGTTCAATATGTATTTACTGCTAGCACCAAGTTCATACATTAGCAGTACTAAAATTGTTCGTTACTTTGAATCTCTAAGTGTATTAGAAGCTAAAACTAAGGATATCAGATAATTAACGGAAAGTTTCCAAAATATTTAATATAGATAAACATAAACATGTATCAAGCTTGTGTTATTTATAATATAAACTCCACAATTTATGTCGAGTAAAACACTAAAAGCAAAATTAATTAAGCTCCTACTACTTCTTTATATGGGAAATAAAACAACTTTTTATTCAAATTTTTTAATATATATATATATATATATAATATAACAAATTTAATTTATCATATAATGTACTTTTCAACTTCTAAAGTTATCATTAGGTTTAATCGATTCGAAATATACAATGATATATAAGTGGATAAAATTGATCTAGCTGTTGTCGATCGACGAATGAACTGCCTTTAATTAAACATAATTATGAATATTTATCTTCATCTATTGAAGGAAATATAATGCATTAATGATATAATGTGTGGTATTAATAACAGAGCGTATACCTGTTCAATTCAAATTGACTCAAATATTTCATAAAAATATATTGTTTGTGTGTAAATGTTTATAAGTAATATATAGCTTATAACTCTTTAACATAAATTCAATTCACTGATCCTTTCTAGAAAAATGCTTGAAGCAATTAATTTTTCCATGCTTGACAGATATCAAAATTCAGGGGCTGAGTCTACTTTGCATGCTAAAGGATATTTCTGTAGTGTTATGACGTTCGTACCTTATTTTCGTGTAATGCATTTGAGTATGAATGGAAACATTCTCCTTAGGTAATAGATACAAAGTTCAAGTAAAAGAATTTTGCTTGGAGATTATTTACTTTGAAATTGCTGATATAAATTATATCGGTTTGATATTTGTTTATGTTTGTAAAGAATTTCTTAACATTTTTGGAGATTAAAATCGATATTAAAATCCTTAAAATGAAAATTGGTTATTACGCTATAACCGAGATTCAATAATCAAACATAAATTAAATTTACAAATTATATATTACGTATTCCTACGAAAACGTATTATTTACAAACGTAGGTACCGTACAAGTTTTCCTGAATAATTGTGGTAAAAAATTATTTAGTTTGGCAATACCAATAACAGTAAAAAATCGCATAATTAATAACAATATAATTAAAAACAACATACAGTTACAAAAATATCGTAATAACAATTAAGATGTTTATGTAACTGTAAGCGGTTCGTCATTTTCAAATATCTTTCAAGTATAATTATATTAAGCGTTAAGGCTACTAAAAAGTTATGTTTCTAATGATGTTTTATTAACGCAATTACAACAATAATATACTTATTCAACCAATGATTAAAGTCATTTATCATTCGAAGAATTCAGTGTCCATTTTTTAATGACGTACAACAAACATTTTTTAATGAATACACTTGCACATTCATAATAATGGATTTTGTAATTTAGTAACGGTAAATCACATAATTTATTACTAATTACAAATTTTAATAAAAAAATAGAAAAGTGCTAGCCAAAATATAATTCAACATAAATTAATTGTATGTTTACTAGAACTAGACAGGTGAGTCAATAGTGTTGATAAAAGTGAATAAGGATTATATTTAGAAATATTATATGTATAAGACTAATTATAGGAAATAGAACAAATCTATTTACTACAATTTGTGGCAATCTATTTCCTATGATTTTTAAAATTAATCTCTGTCAGGAAATTTATATAGTGCCATACCTTTATGATAGAGTACCTTTTTTGCAACAATTTCTCTTTATTTATGAGAGATTGTAATTTATGGCCAACTTTTCAGATAATTGTGGAGCATATATAACTTATACGTAATACATCCCGCTATTGCTCCAGCATGAAGATTCATTGATCCTATAATTTCATTTCTTTCGCCTAAAATTAAAGCAGGGAAATTGTAAAGCATTAAATTAATTCGAGCTCTTTTTACAACCCTAGGCTTGTTCGTCGATCGCAAATTTAGCATGTTCCCTGTAAGGGTCACGTGGCATTCATCGCTACTCATTATATTTAAAATTTTCATATAAATATGTAAATACTTATTATAGAATACATTTCGGAGGATGGGATTTCTGTGTGTACGTTTCCTCAAGAGTCCTATTGGTATAAAAATTGAAGTTTAAAAATTCACATCACTATGCATTATTGAGAAACCCCCACATGATATTTCACATATCAGATGTAAATTTAAAAATATCGAGTTTTTCATCTATTGACGTCAAATTAAAGCTCGTAGCTAAACAAGTAATATGTTCCTGTCAATCAAAACACTAATACTGTGAGCAAACCGGAATTAGATTGGCAAAACAAAGACAAACAATTGGTAAAATGTATGAAGTTATAAAGTATTTATTACATGAACAAGGAACATAAAGAGTTCAGGATAGAAAAAAATTAGCCAAAAGGGAGAAAGAGAGGGCCAAAGCGAGAAAGATAAGATAATAAATAAAATAATACTGAAGCTTCAAGAAACACTGGAAACAAAACATATTTTTTTATAGGACTCGGCAGTATGTTCAAGGAATATAAATATGAAGTATTTCTTAAAATATACTTTTAATAACAATGATTTTTACAATAATAACAATAAAATACGGAATACATGGATTGCGCCGGGTATGTATTTTCATTTATATAAAATGTAATTGTAGAAATATGCTTACGTTATACTCAAAGTGACTACTCCGGCGTACTAAATGATAAAATGTACCTTATTTTGTGGCACTTCGTGAGTATGGGATGTAAAATTTCGAGTACACTGTCTGAATTGGCCAAGATGGAAATAATATTTTTTAACATTCGTTTCTGAGACTTGCTCGCTCGGTTATTGTGGGACAAAAGTAAATTTATGTGTAGCTCAAAGTTTCATGTTTTTTTTTCTGTCGAAAAAGAGGAATTAATTCGGAAAACGATTACCGACATTCATATTTCTCTGTTTATTTTAGCAACACATAAAGCCACCTTTTAAAATCTTGGCATCGGTATAAATTGGGAGAGTAAAAATAGGAACAGGAGGCGTATTACCACAACCATATTATCTTAGTCCCTGCATCATGACCAAGCCCATATGCTTTTGAAAATCCATATACATTCCTTGAGCATCTTGAATTCTGGCCCATCTATTACAAAATCAACAGGGATTTTTGCAAAATTGTCTTAAAAGTTTTCCCCAAAGCGTATCGGCTTCGTCAAAAGGTGGATACATACGCTTACAAAAAGATATTGATTCCTTCACCTTCTAGCTTATATTGGTTTCGCGCACGAGCGCTGGCGTCCATTTGTGCATTCGTTTACAAAACTAGCATAATCTAAAAGATGATGAAATAAATAAATGCTTTTTTGGATTTGAAAATCTGCTTGATAAACTTGCATATACATGATAAAGCTACGCTTTTAGAAATTTTGGCAGCAAAATCCGTTTAAGACTAAAAATTCTAATTTCAAAACAACAGATGTTTTAGGCAGACAGAACCGCTGCAGTATCAAAAA
Organism: Druceiella hillmani; assembly: GCA_039881145.1. NCBI lineage: Eukaryota > Metazoa > Arthropoda > Insecta > Lepidoptera > Hepialidae > Druceiella > Druceiella hillmani. Next base: position 27,320,105 of record JAYKKI010000004.1, read on the forward strand.
TGAGCAGTTGGAACTCGGAACTCAAGATCAGAGTCTCTGCTTGAGACTCACAATACTAATTTAAAATATCGGAACCCGTAGGTCAATGAATGCGTCTTTGCTTGAAATTCAGAATACTAGTATGAGTAATACTAATTTGAGAGCAGATCCTCAAATCTCTCCCTTTAGGTAGACAGTACTCCTGTTGCATTAAGGCTGAAGAGTTGGAACTCAGAGTTCGATGAAAGAATCTTTGCTTGAGACTTAAAAAAATATTTTATAAACATGAATACTAATAAAAAGACAGTAGATCTTCAAATCTCACTGCTTAGGTAGACAGCACACCTGCAGTCTTAAGATTTACAGATGAAAATTTTAAATTATATTGCATGAGCCCGTATATACTTTTACCTAGCTATTTACTCTATTGCTAACTTCACCACAAAAATCAAAAACTTAAATAATTTTTCATAATTCTCTTTGTTCTTGATTATTGTAGAAAAAGTTTACCCATTTTTACATGTCGCTGAAAAAAGTTTAATAAGTTACCTAAACGGCATTTAAAGTGATTGAAATTTAAATTTTTAACTGCTAATGTAACTAAAATACCCAAAGGTTATCTTATCGAATGCACACGCATACCCGAATATTTTTATTTCATTTTGCGAAAAATATACCCACATATGTAGTGCGATGCCACGCACTTAGGCAATTTATGTCTACATGAGTATTTAATATGTATATACTGGTTAATTAAGTGGGTAGATCAGAAAAAAATATTAATCATGATAAAAAAGATAAAAGAAACCTCTCCATAATATATTCGCAAACAAAAGTAACGGTATAAAAATTTACTCCTTCGAGTGGGTTTTAGTATACATAATATTCCGTTGTTTAAAATATGAAAAACCGATGATATAAAACCTAGTACTCAAGAAAATGAGTAATAAAACTTTAAAACAGTTACAACAGTACAAAACAACGCCGAAACTGTGCGACGTAGAAATTTGGGTAGTGAAAAAACTTGAAGTAGTGTTAAGACTTAGCACAGTGATAAAATATACATCTCAACCAGAATACATCTCAACAGGTAAAACTCAAAAATATTTACACTTGAATCTTCGGGAAATAATTTTTCATAATTCATAGGCGTTAACTCTAAACCATAGTTTTGAAAGATTCACTAAATTAATCTGCCTGTGAAAGAAATATATATTAGGTGACGTATTTACAAGATGAAAAATAATGTACGTATTTGTAAATATTTTACAAACGCAGAGAGAACCCTCATAGCGTGAGTTCTATTTTTCTAAATGAGGTCCTATTTACTGACCATTTGTAACATAAGTTTAAATCCAGCGCCGTGTTATCTTTTATTCCCAGGCTGAATTTCCAAATATGTTTCCTGCAATAAATATTATACTTTAAATTATGAGTGAAATTAAATATTAGGTAAGTGTAAATAAAAGGATTCGTCTTCTTTAACCTTTAATTTTTAATATCATAATATGAAGCACGGATTGGAAATTTAAAAATCAGAAAATTACGAAAGCTACCTATTTTCTGCTTTTCTCTCTGCCATGGGCATTTTTCACAAAGCTCTGACATAGAAAGTTTAAATTTCGCCTGATTGTAGGAAGAACTTTACAAAGGTTACGTACCAGTTATTGAACTGATGTCTCAAAATCTTGGAACCTATATAGTTTTCATAGACATTAAAGTATATAGTTTCTTCTTTTAATGTAAGCATTTAAAAATATCCAAAAATCAAGAAAATCTTTACTATTTTGTTTAGGATAGAAAAAAATCGAAAAAAATTGAGAGTATTGATGATGTGTCCATATTGACTAGAAATTATTAAGTTATATTATAATATGGAAGTAAATAAACATTAATTACAAAATTTCGTAAAATGGAAAAATATTGATCCATGTAAACTCTTTATGTGGATCATGATACAATTTTGATACCTGAAAAATATCACGATTTATTTTTTTAAATTATATTTCTTGTCGAGCTATTACATGATTAACATAATAGGATTCATTCACACGTTACAGATCCAGCGGCCCTGTAGATCATGCTTGATTAGCAAGCACTATACCTCTACCCACTAGTTTAATTGCACGAGATTTCCTTTTCATTTAACCAATTTACTTATGAAAATGATATTAATTTATTATGTAACTTTCTTTGAAGACATAAATTACAATTCTTTGGTTTATAATTATATCTATCATGATATTATAATTGAAAACAAAATGAGATAAAAGCTCTTTTAGATTCATATTACTACAGCGATATCTGAACCCTAAGCTAAATTGGGGTTAACAACATAATCTAGTTCAAATTAATATAGCATATTGTCATCGCCATTCGGCTCACATTCGTTGTTAATTAATTTTGTTAATATCTAATTGCAAGTTAATATTATTCTTTTCATAAGGAAATTGAACTGGTCAGTAAATGTTGTAATAATGTATCATTTTTCTTTAATTCAAATTTCTATAATCTTTTACTACAGATCAAGTGAACTTTTTCTCTTTCTATGGTTTTTGTCCACTCTATGACTTATCTTATCATCCAATTTAAACGCAACCTAAATGTCAGCTGTCGCGTAAAATGTGAACTCGTCATTTGTCGCATTTCAGATGGCCGCTCATATTTCTAGAAGAGAAACTTTGGCTTTGAGCTTATTTCAAATTCTATTTCACTTTAAAACGCAAAATAGGATAGAAAACGAGCAAAAAGTATATTTTCCATTTTTTTTAAATGTAACGTACAATCCTTTTACATTTTAATTTTTAAATATTTACAGTTATAAGTTTCTTTTTCACACACACACACGCTCGCACGCACGCAGGCACATAATACGCACGCGCGCACCCGAGCTTTCGCACGCATGCACGTACATACATATATGTTTACGTATTTATTTATTTATTACTTTTAAATTCAAAAACTAATAAAAGTAACATGTAAAAATTCTCAAATCTTCGAATTAGAAATAAACGATGAATTAAAAAATAGTACGCAAAAATTTTAAGCATATTTTCCCTCACAAAAAAATATAACCAAAATATTGAAATATTAAAACGATTTTCCTCAACGAAACGACGAAAAGCACAAAACCCTTGCACTCCAAATCAAGTCAAGGAATGTAGTCTTAGGTATATATAGCGTGTTTACAAAAATAAGCTTTAAAGTACACGAAGCAGAGGAGGGTAAAAGTGAATCATAAATAAATGATAAAAACATTCTTGAAACATTCTTTTTAGTTTATAAAAGGATGTATTTGACATTTTTGACGGAATAGGGAAGGGTAAACAAGTTAAAAACTCGTTCAGAGAAAAACAATTATGGCTAAAAGAGAGACGGACGCTGGAGACAAGGGTTCCCTTTATATCATTTTAGTATGAATCGTTGAAAAAGCAATTAATACATTTTTCTAGGAAAATTGTTATTAAACTCTTTCTTAAGAAATTATAAAAAGAATAATCTGTCTAATTAATTATTTTTATAAGTTGAACAAAATTTATTCGCAGGTTCGTATTTATGAATATTCTTACAAACAATTTTTTCTCAAGTATATATTTACCAAAAATTTGTATTTGAAATATTTCTTTACTTTTTTACTCGTAAAAATGAAAGTTAATTTACTGTTAGTCACATAAAACTGAGAAATTTTTGCCGATTAATAGAAAATCCTTACTTATTCAAATTAGAATTAAACCATCCACCCACACAGCTTGAATAATAATCGCTGCCAAACTATTCACAACATTTTTATTTCAAAATATGTTAAATAAATATTTAAAAACAAAACCTTCACGTAAATTTGACATGAATGATTTACCAAAGGGTAATTATAAAACTCGTGCTCATTACCACATTGAACATATGTTAGGCGTGTATATACAATGCATATTACCAGCAAATACACGTAAGCTATATGAACCACGTAATAAAATTACATCAAAATGAATTCTGTACATGTAAAATATTTTAAAACGAGTCAATTGTTGAGCGCAAAGAATCATAATAGAAGCCAGAAAACTTGTTTTTAGAATTTAAGTCTGTCTGTCTGTTTGTTAATTTGTTCGTCAATCACAAAAAATTTACTGGACGGATTTTAATGATTTTTTGTGTGGTAATAGTTTATATCCAAAATCAACATATGGGAAAAAATTCTAATAATTATTCTTATTCCGAATTTCACGCGAATTATAGGCAGTTAAACTATATACTTAAACATATACATATATGTATATATATATATATATATATATATATATATATCTTCTTTTTTTTTTTTTTTTGTAAAAATGGAGCTGGTTTCAAATAACCACCGAATAAAAGCGAGAAGCGCATTGCAAAATATAAAATTATGGAAATACAAATACTCATTGAATCTCATGCGGCACGATATCGCTTCAGAATATAAATCAATTTACAAAAACTGCTATAGTTTTAGAATCGTTGCCAAGTCGATACTTCTCTCCATTTCAACAGTCACACCCGCTTCCAACATTCTTTCTGATATTCACGACGCTTCCCTCATCTCTGACATTCAGAAATAGGGTCACACATACACACACAAATGAGCGAGCTACATTTCATTAATTTCAGTATTTTGCAAATTTTCATATTTTCGGAACTGATACTGTACTGCAACAATTCTAATTGAGTACTCGTAGTTTTATTATTTTGTACTTTTCAGTGCGTTTCTTTTCTACGATGTTTATTTAAAGTCGGTTAAATTCTGTTTAATATTTATTTTTTTCATTTTTGTGCCCATAATATCCCATGTCACCCAGAATTACACGAAATTACGATGAATTTCATATCAATAATATCTCGTTTATTAAATCCGAATAGATGTTTGCTGAATTTAGTGAAACTAAATATGTTTATATTTATTTACATATATATAGGTATGCGTACACACACGCATTTATGTACATATATACGGACATAAATCCCGTTTCAGCTTTTGGTTTCACCGTAGTCATTATTTCAAGCCTTTATTTATCTGTATGTAATTACTTGTCCACCTACCCATTTACTATCTTTTGATCAATTCATGCATTAGTTTATGCTTGTACTTACTTAATTATCTATCTATCAATAAATAACTTAGTTGTTTCATGCCTTTGTATGTACTGAATATACTTATCTACATATGCAGTTATTTTTTTCTTTCTTACTTCAAAACAAGTGAAATGAATTCACACTCAATGAGTTTAAACTACATCGGTGAAAAGATCCTATCGCCACCTGCCGGCTCCATTATTGTGTTCTAATTTTGTTACAGGACCGATCTATGTTGCCCATAGTCTTGCCAAAATTGAGAGACTTTCATTAGAATATAATCCACACTTGATAACGGTACATTATTGAGGAATTTTATTTTCAATTTCACGATTAAATTCGAACCAATTTTTTATTATTATATGCTGAGGTCATTCAAATAAAAAAAACATTCAAATTTATTTGATTAATGCTGGCGATTTGAATTAACATACATAAAAAGATCGTACCACTGCAGGACCAAGTGAATTGGAATCCGGAGTTAATAACAGGATTTTTGCTTGAGTCCCACAATACCAATTTAAAAACAACAGGTCCTAAAATTTAAGGTAATTTAAAGAGCACAGATCGTGATTTAAGGAGGCAGCACTCCTGCAGCATGTATGATTAACAGTAAGAACCAGGAGTTTAATGGCAAATTCTCTGTGACTAAAAATACTTAAGAACAGCAGATCTGGGAATCTGCTCACAGTTTAAGCGAGCATGCAGTATCGGGAATAAAAAGTGCGACTCGTTCTTTAAGATTTTGCTTGAGATGAACAATGCTAATTTGAAATGTAATCTCAAGACTCACAATTTAAGCAGATAATATACCACCAGTGTCAAAACTGAGAAGTTGGGACTCGGAGTTTAGTAATAGAGTCTCTACTTGAGACACCAAAGAATAATTTAAAAACACAGGTCTTCAAGTCTCACGATTTAAACAAAGAGAACCTTCACAGTGTCAAGACTGAGGTGTTGTTATCAAGAGTTTAATGACAGAGTGTGCTTCATCGAATTTTTTTACCTACTCGTATGTGGTGCGTGAATAAATAAATAAGCTTACACATATTTCGAGAACTATATTTTTGTTCTCTGCTACTTTTGTTATGTTACCCTAAATACTTCTTTCGTAAATATGTTCATTGTACAAACAGAAAACCAATTCAAAGACAATTTAATGTGATTTTTAACAAAAAGATAACTTAAGGATCAAAAATTAAAATGAGATACTTTTTTAAGGCAAAGCTGAACTTAAAAAGTATACAAAGTAAATAAGGAAGCAGTGTCGCAACAAGTAATGGGTCAGTGGGATTTTTTGAATTGTTACATACGCAAAATAAACAGAATCACCGAGTTTATTCATTAATTTATAGTCACATTCATAAGATTATAAATGTAAAAGAGTGCTTGTTTGTCCTTTTGTCACGTCATAGCTGAACAGCGTATTGACGTGATTTTCCACCCTGAGAAATTTTGCTTACCCAGAAATAACATAGGCTACTTTTTGTGCCGGGGAACCTCATTCTAATAAATATTATAATCCTTACTTACATCATGAATGGGCAAGCATGTTTATTTGTTCTTCTTTCACGCTATTTTCAACTGAAAAATGTCATCCTTGCTAATATTATAGTCCTAATTATCATTATAAATACAAAAGTGTGTTTATTTATTCTTATTTCATGTCGCTACGGAGTTACAGAATAATATTTATATTTTTTGCATGGAAATGGTTGGTAGACTGAAAAATAATATAGGATACTTCCAACCAAGATAATCTTATTTTAACTAATATTACAATCCCAAATCCCGGATCGACATGATTTTTTGCACAGAAGTAGATGATTAACAAAGAAATGACAAAGGCTACTTTTCATCCCGGGAAATCACATCCTTACTAATATTTAATTTTGTGTTTCTTTTTTCTTCTTTCAATAAACCGACGGAGCAATGGGTCGACGTGATTTTTGCATATAGAAAGTTGGCAGACTAGGATATTATATAAACTTCTTTTAATTTCGAGAAATCTCATTCCTTACTTGAAGCAAAAAGTACATAATGGGAATAACGAAGCAGCGTCGCAATCGAGTCACATATACATGTGATTTATGAAACGCTACATATGTAGTATAATGTAGCAAGAAAATTACTGCCTTTAATCCCTAATTTAGAGGGAAATATTTTTATTTTCATTACCATTTGTATTATAAAGTCATGAAAAAATAACCACGTTAGCGAAACCGTGGATAAGACTTAATATTTAGAGATGAAACGGGTTCTTCTTTTAGAAGATTTTTTAATTTGAATAAATTATTGTTATTATAAAATTTTAGTTTAAAATCCCATCAATACGAGAAAAAAACATTTGTAACAGATAAACGAACATACACGTGAGTGATCTTCTAAGGTTTCCTCTTTTTCTTTCTCAATATTATCAATTAAGTCTTATAATATAATTAAATCTACGTACATACAATTCATATATATATATATATATATATATATATATATATATACATATATTTATATATATATATATATATATATATATATATATATATATATATTATATATATATATATATATATATATATATATATATATATATTCGATATAGTTATACACAATATATATGCTCGACATAGTTTAACACATGTAATGCATTTTTTAAAGAGCATATTATTTAATGGCAGTAAGTGCACTACATTAAATTTTTGAGTGAATTATTTCTTACCATACATCGCATAAAGTCAGCTTTTATACTGATGTAAAGATTATTGTAGCTCTAAAATTTTCTAAAACCCTCAGGTTTGTACTGTATTATATCTATAACAGTATTAACTTAATCTTTCTCTTACTGCTTCAGCCAATTGCCAAAAATTAATGACATTAATTGGACATTTCATTGGACTTTTAATTCGGATGTTATTTTAATTAACTTTTATGTGTGAAATATAATATTTAACCTAATTATAGAGAAAAGTTTACGAGAAGGCAACCTATGCGCTGTTTAGAAGAAAACTTTGCATTTTCACGCCCATTATTCTTAAAATTTCTTTCAATATTCATGTCTCAATAAATTTCAAACAAAATTAGTTTTAAACAAAAGTGTAAAATATAATTTAGCAAATACAGTTATATACAAATCATACATAAAAAAAATATGAAAAAAATGTCAAGGTTCTGTATTTTCATTACGAATCATTGAATTGAGTCTAATGACTGAACTGTCTCACATTTTTTTTTAAACACTAGGAACACAATTGTGTCATGTCACATCAGATCCGACATGACACAAAACAATAATTCAGGCAAATCACGATAAATCACAACACGATTTAAATTATGATGCTTGTCAACATCGATGTAATTTATTCGTAGTGATGACGAAGAAATATATCAAAATTATATTAAAATTAAAAAAGGTATTTATTTCCAATTTTAAATCGCATTCTTCATTATTAATTAATGAATAATTTGTGGAAGATATAAGAAATTTTATGTTTTTACGTTAGTATAGGAGGCGTACATTCAGTTCAAAATATCTATTTCATATATTTTTGTAATTAGACTGATATATTAAAATAGTATACTTATACTAATATGAATATTACTTTCAACAGTTTAGAATACTGCTCGATTGAATATTAAGAATAATTTTCTGAAAAGGAAGTGTTTTACTATTATATAGTGCAAATGCACTTAGTAATTAATATAGTGTGCGTTTATCCGATCTCATTGCTTTAGTTTCTTTTTATTTATTTACTAATGTACATATTTATTTTAAAAAAACTTACGGAAAAATAGCATATCAATTTACATATATTTAATACAAAACTTAATATATATTTAATACAAAAACTAGTACTCACTTAAGGAAAATATAATTGACTACTACGTTTCTTATAAATTTAGTAGGTTGTAAGGAAGAAAATATAGTAAAGGAGAAGCTACAAAAAAAAAATAATAAATCTCTATTATCTCCATTATCAACTTTATACCTAAAAATGTTCTACTTTTTATGGCAGTATAATTCACGGTGAAAATTCCATATAAGTACAAAAGTATTTTCTTTGTATGAAATATGCACTTTATTTCAGTAAATTACTAATTATTATTGGTTTATATCTCTGAAAATCTACATTGATCAAATTAAATTTAATGTAAGCTTTTAACCTAAGACATTAAATAATATTTCTGATAACAATTAACACTGTTAATAATTAACAATGTTTCTGTTTTTATTCCTGACGACCACATATTATATCCTTCCTCTCTGTCAAACGTATTGTATTATACCATTAATACCTTTTTACAGCATGTATGCTGCTATGCTGTATGTATACTGATGGTATTAGCGTAGAATGTTACGAATTACTTGAATGTTGTTCAAGTAATTCGTAATATTCTACCGCAACAACATCAAGATTCTAAAGGATTTGCACCTCGCACGTAAATCCAGATGACTTAGAGTTTTGCAAAGTCATGTAGAATATCTCATTTGAACGAGATAAATGTGTAGGTGGGTTTGTGTCTAGACGTTGTAGTAAATTATTCTAGTTATTACTATAATTAGTCACCCAATAATAACCACAGAATTTATATAAGTTGTGAAGATGGTAAAATAGAATATACATGGTAAAATAAACATTAATAACTATAAAACTTTTCACGAATCAGTACGAGTTTGACGCTAGTGAAATTGACGTTCTATATCGCGCTAAGCTTTTATGCCAGTAAATAAAAACTGATAGAAAAATATTAATTTGGCAAATTTTATTATAATTATCGGGCCATATTTTACAATTTTCGCAAAATTGCATTGATTTCTATAATTATTTTTATCTGTATAATTAATTTAGCGTGATTTCACAATTTTTTTCATTTTATTTAATTTCCCCTTTTTAGTCTCAGTTTTCCTTTTAATATACATTTATATAGGTAGACCGTTTATAAATAAATAATATTTTGCAATCAGCTTCATTGCGGATATTACACGGCGACTAAAGGGCCGGGGACAAAGGGCCTTCCAGCTGATCAAATTTTTGGCTTTGGTAGATGATTATTTGCAATAGTTTTTACCTCTGTGCTATGCAGGTCCTCGGCATAAAATAACTTGTCTTGGGGTAATGATGGCTGTGATAGTAACTTTGACTGTAATTCGCCGGTGTATAATGGATTGGTAAACGACTAGAGCCTTTTTTTCTGTTTTGCTAAGAGGAAAACTTGTGACTATTTTTCGGTTTCATATTTTGACCCTCATATATTGATCACCATTTAAAGCCATGTTTTCGTCTGAAGAACCATCGAAATCATCATGGTTTCCTATTTTGATCACCATTTGAATTTAAAAAAATGGTATAATTTTTCTGCTACTCCATTAAAATTAGCCTAAAATCATTGAAAAACTTTAATTCAAAAGACTTTCCCAAAAGTATAAAAATTTATCAATACATTTGTTATTTCTTTCTATAATTTTAAGGATTATTCGAAATAAAATAATCCATCTCACATATATTTGAAATTTTACATTTTAGATAGTGTCAAGATAACATTTAAAGTTTCCACCGCCTCATAAATTAATGTTCATTATGTGGCTTAAAAATATATCCTTGAGCTTCTTTATAATCCATTCACATTATTTGAATAAATTAAATTATCACGGCGATGCAATATTTCCGCGTATCAGAATTTGTAGCAAATACGGTGAACAAAAGATCTCGTCCGTATTCCGACTTTATATAGGCTCTTCTGTTTGTTCACACGATCTTCCAAGTTTTATTTCCATTCATATATCACAAAAGGCACGAAAGATTATTAGAGAGGAAGACATGAAATAATTATTACATTTACTCTTAACAATGGCTCGGAGACCTTTATATTTGTTCGACTCGGCGTTTGTTAGGAAATGTTGCGCTATTGGGATATTGAATCCACGTTATGGGGAAAAATACATATTTGCAAAGGTATATTTCTCTCTTCAAAGGTGAAAAAATGTTAAAAAAAGTAATCGTATTTCCATTTTTAATGTAGATTTCTTTCAGTAACTAATGAAATTCAGAGTTAATAGAAAAACCAAGTAAAAGTACAAACCCAAGTTCTGAATAATATTTACGATAAATATAGATATTATAAGAAACGGGTACAATCATTTATTTGTCATAAAGCAGGGTTTCCCAACCTTTTTTTTGTTGAGGCTCCCCGGACTATAAATTATATTTTCATGCCTTTAGTAAATTAAATAAAAATGGTAACTGAAGTTTGTAAATACACAAACTTACCTTTTAACAGTGAGACGCAATAATTTTACACACTCAAACTAATTTCTCAACAAAAAATGTACACCAAAACGTCAAATGTTTCGCAAGTTTGTGGTAATAATAGTGAATATGATATTTAATTTCATTAAATTTATGCATGTAAATTAAACATTACATTGTAATGTTAACAATATTAACAATTGTTTGTATATTTTTTTGTTTTTTCTTTCTAGAATTCAAACGCTTTCCGCCCCCCTTGACATCTCTCTATGCCCCCCTTGGGAGGCGCACCCTCCTATTTGGGAACTCCTGTCATAAAGTTTTGTTAGTAACTTCGTCGGCGCCGCAACTGAAAGTAGTAATAAATTTATTAAATAGGTTTTTTATTTACAATTCATTTAACTATGTTTTTCTTTGCTCCTTAATTTTAGGTATCATTTAAATATTTAAAGTAAAATTATTTTTAACTAAATTTTGTTGCTAGTCATATCCTTATTTTCGTCGATAATTTACATTATTAATGCATATAATACGTAAACAAAAAATGAACTCTGAAATCATCTGAGAATCCCTTTTTACTGCCCATATCATCTAAGTATTCATTATAGTAGGTAAGTTACCACTGCATTATCAAACCTAGACCAATATTGTCAAATAGCTTTATCAACCTTGATCTAAGTGAATTACTTAATTGACTTTGATTTACCTTTATAATTCTTAAATTATTATGTCAAACAAATTACCTGTGCCCTATTTTATAGACATTCTCCCATATTAGTTTTGTTTTTTTTATAAAACTAATACTTACCACTTCATAGTTTCACTCTCCACATTTTCATGAAATGAATCATTTATTTAATCTCATTTCTCGATTTCTAAACGTTACGCCATTTTTCTCTGTGACCAGATGCCTGTCAATGTGATTTATTAGTCTCCTGTGATATAAACAAAATGAAATATTTTTTGTTCAGTTATTAAGAGCACTCTTCGATATTTCCATTTCATCGTATTTATTCATAAGTGCAATTAATATATAAATGCGAAATAAACTAAACAACCGACTAAACCATTATTTTACTATGATGCATAATCACCTGACAACATCTGTCATTAGGACTAGTAAAAGATTGGTATAGTCTTAGTCCGCTTTAGTGCGTTTATAAGTTTCTTTTATCTAATTATTAGGAAAACTTTATGGGTGATATTCCAGTTTCTATATCTAAATAATATTTACACGTGCATATAAGGTAAACTTTTACAACTAGAATTCAATTCACGTTTAAATTATCTTTACATTATAAATTAATTATAATATTATAGTTTATTATACTCAAACTATATCTATAAAGGCACACAACATCAACAGGTCATTCAACTGATGTATAAACACAAACGGATTATTCTTTAAAAAAGTTATGTTTTTACCTTAAATTATATAAACATATTTAAAATAACATAATGTTACAACAAAACTTATGCAATACTGAAAACATCTCTCTGTCTAATTACATTTAAATATTGAAGCAAATGTTACATTCCATAAATCGCTAAATCTCAAGTTTTCAAGGAAGAATTGTATTAGTGATATTTTTTCGACATGAAAAACTTTATGCTCGAGTTGAAATCACTAATTAATGATAAGTATTAACAGGGAATAAAGTACCTTTATTTGGAAACTGATAATTACCACTTGCGTTTTTAAATTTTTTTTAACGAACTCTTCGAAATTGCAACCTAAAAAAATGAAGAGATAGAAATAACAATGTGTATTGTGTGGTCATATAAACACTTATCGGTTGCTCGGTAATGTTTATCAGAATATTCAATTATAAACTTTCCAATGATTTCACTATACATTTAATTAAGTGGTCTATTATGAAAGTTTCAGATAACATAACCAGAAACAAGCTTTCACGTTTGATCATTAACATAATTTATGACTCGTTTAGCTCAAATTTACAAATTAACTTTAATGTCTTCTTCAGGCCACTAAATACTTTTCTTGTACCCTAATGAGTCTTTCATTTTCAGTGGCCTTAGACTAGCTAGCATTCGTGGAAAGCTGTAGACGAAAAAAGAAAGTTTTTTAAGGATCATTAAGCACAAACTATAATCGCCCAGAGCGATCCATTAAATACAACATTTTAAAACATATTAAGTGTTTTGGAGAAAAATTGCTCAGTTCAATAATGAAATAAAATATATTTTAAAAATATATAGCTAGAAGTAGATATTGCTTTCTTAAATGATACTCAAAAGTTGAAAATCTTAAGAACAATATATTATAGTTCTTTTGTAATAACTTTGAAGGTTTTCTTACTAAAATTATTAGTACTTTTTGTTGAAAACATTTTAAATGCTTTTGGACAGAGACCGTAATATACATGTAAATAATACAATCTATATTGGAATACGTTGGATTCATCATGGGACACGTTTGAGATTTTGAGGATATTAATAGATAATTAGAAACGAATCCGACGTTCTACTGACTTTTTATACCATATCAAGATGCGTCTTAATATTGCGTTTTGTGTTCCCTTAAACTCGTTTAAAAATTTCATCTGTACGAAATACTTTACACTTTGATGTATAAATAGAAAGACGTACAACAATTTTGAACTATACCTTTTATAACCGCATTAGCTTGTGCATTAAAATGTGATGGACATTAATGTTTTTTGGATTCATTTCTGAGGGCGGCACTATATTTTAAGTTGTTTTAATATTTCATTTAAAAATGCTAACCATTTTTTTGGTTTATTCATTGTTTTACTGTATCTTGGTTCAAATACTGCATCTAAAAAAAAACCTAAATCAAACACAAATATAGTAATTAAAACCGAAGTTTTTTTTGTGTTTAATATATAACTCTTTTGTTTTTACTGCAGAATCACGTCTGGGAACAAATTTAAAAAAAAAATTGCAATTTAGTTAGTTTTACATAGATATTTTCTTACATTTAAGCATGTTAAAACGACATAAACAGAATTGGTTGACAATTTATTTAAGTAGACAAAATGAGAAGTAGGTAAAGGGATGTTAATGCAGTTTTTTAGTATTCGTAACGGCGTCAACTGATTTGAATTAGTTCTAGTTGGAGTCTTCTTTTTAAATTAAGTGCCTGCCACTTTTTTATATTAGATTACTTTTAATTACTTGAATAAGTAGAAAATAGTCAGGAAGTATTATACAAAATTAAATGCTGCCCAATTATATTTAAAGAAAGGAAAGGTAAATAGAATGAACATATATTTATATTTCTGTTGAATATTTTCATAATTATAACACTTATTTTTTAACAGATCTTATAAAATTGTGTTAAAACTGGAAATTGTGAAAAATATTTTGTTCCAAATAATTCTGAAAAGTGTAAAATGAAATTTTTGCTTTCTCCACACCCTTCTTTTTGAAGTGTTTTTATATTAATTTTACATCTACCATAATTTTTATGAATGTTAAAATAACTTTTTCCACTAATGTCAAAGGCACTTTAAGAGAATATAAAGTTATACGGTGATATAATGGTATACTAGTATAAAGGTTTACAATATTATAAAGGTGAATTTATATCATCAACTTTCACATTTAATTCAAATAGCGTAGAGTGAAAATTGCAGTCTGCTGGTGGGTATAATCATTAGATAAGATGATAAAATTGTGAGTTCAGATTCCATATAGAAAGGAGAAATCCTAGTATCTCCTAACCTCACTGTTTCTGTAATATCAGACATATGTATATAAAATTTCACAAGTAGATTTTTTGTTAGAAAACTTTTATTAATACACAGAATATATTCAGGTTGGCAATTTGTAAATCTTTATAAATTACTCATCCGAAGATGTTGTCATACAGCAAAACCTAGGTCGGGGTAAGAATTTAAATAAAACAGAAATAATACTACATCACTTAGTTTCATTTAGTTATAAAAAATTAAATTATAATGAATATCTACAAAATTAATGCCAAATATATTTAATAATATATAAAAGAATAACGAAAAAAATACATATCATAAAGTGGTTAGGAAAATTTTCACCTTCCTCATCGAGTGCTGTATTTTCAATAAATCTTTTAAAACTGAATTAGGATTTAATTTACTATTTTTTTAAATTTTTAAACACCTTTTGCCAAATATCAAATTTCAAAGTAACCTTGTACACATCTCCCTTCCTTTCAAATTTTCCAATGGTGTGTTTGAAAAATATGAAAATTCTAGGTCAAAACTTTGAAATGAACAAAAATCAAAAATTCCTTGTGGAACAATCTTTTTATTTATAATTTTGTGTTTTGTTTGACTGAAAGATATTACTGACGCATCAATAAGTTTACCAATCCTACACAACATAAGCCAACCCGACCATTCCTCACCTTACCTAAATTAATCCAATCATATCCAATATAACTCAAGCAAACTAAACTAACCAAATTTAATCCATCCTTACCCATCCTAACGCAGACTAATCTAAAATAACACAACCTAACCCATCTTAAGCTGACTAAACCCAACGCAATCCAATTTACTGTAACTCAACCTATGTAACCTAACCAAACCAAATGTAAGCTAATGCCCAATTATTTTATTTCAAAAACCAGTTCCCTGGCGTAAAATATGGAAAGGATTATTTTTCAAGAACTGCATTTTCCTATGGAAGCTATTGAGATGGAAAAAAATCTCACCTTCCTTTACCCCTTGAATACAGTTAGCAGGTTTCTAAATCAAAACCAAGACAAATTTTATCCTAGTTTGATTACAATTGGCATCTCAAAAGTACTCTTAAACGGTAAAAATGTATCTTATTTCCTCTTAGCTTGAACTTTATGTCGAATCATATTGGTTGAGTGCTTTAGATATAAATAATTTCTACGTTAAGCATTATTTCAGTGAAAGTCTAATTCAAATCGGTTTAGTAGTTTTTTATATGACGCTCGAAAAAACTAATAAACTGGTAAATAAAATATGGAGAGACAAACAAAACCTCCATTAGTAAATATTTAAGAGATTCAAAAAGTAATCCAAAATTTATCCCGATGATTATTTCAATGGAAATTTAAATAATACTTGGGGTAAATTTTAAATTACTTTCCGTGTCTCAAATTGGTTAAAATTTATTAGAGTCACTTCTGTTATAGTTTTGTAATAAGACAGATACACTTCTGAGAATTCAAAATTAAATTACGTATAATTACACTCCATTGTAACCAGAATTTGTAGAAAAAAAATTTAACATTTCAAAAGCAATATTTCGGTCCATATTATGAATTCAATGTTTCTTGTTTTTATGTTTTTGAACGTCAGTTATATTTGTGCAGTTGCTTTGTTTTTTTTGAACTTGTCAAAGCTAGAATATCCTCAGATGATAGATTATGGTGATATTTTGTTTACTTATTTATTTATTTACGTACAGTTATGAAAACATTATTAACCTATACTTTTCAATAAAGATATCAATATAACTACATACTCCAATAAATTTTTGAACATAACCATAACCAGGGAGTTGAGTTGAATATATGCCGTTTAAAAGTGAAGAATTTCGATAAAATTCGGTTCTAGATGTGTTCAAAATGATTATGACTATGCGAGCGCAATTACTTCAATAAGTGAACATAAGACTCTAAGTCGTAGACATAACGCCCTTATGTCTTACTCAAGAGAAATACGCGCCCGACCGCAGTATATCAGAGAGTATTTGTGTAAATTGATACAAGATCACGCCGCAGAAATTTTCAATTTGCTATACCTTTAATAACTAAAAAAATATTCATGTTATTAATTACCAAGATATTGAACAGTAAATGTCCGAGATTCGAACCCTGCCTAACCCTTTATTGAGTGAAATAAGAATCGGATATGATATTATAATGCGTATCCATAAGAAACGAAGAAAAAAACCTAAGAGTCAAAGGGAGAATCAGGCTCCCCAAAGCGGTATAATAGGCTTTGTGGTAGTCAAAATACACAATATTGACTTCAAGAGCGAGATCATAACTTAGATCAGACATAATCGATGGAACACGCAAGATTTGTAACTCTCGTCCGTTCAGCAATCCGTGTTGTTCGTAACAAGTCTGACTTATAAGTCAAATCGACGTGGCGATGTAACGTTATACATAATAATTTTCGCGTGAAATCGAATAATAAAGCCAGCTCTACGAGACGATCACAATTGGTAGAAAGTAATTTACTTCAGATGCGATGCCTCCCTTAGGTACAGGTTTTACCCGAGCAATTTAACAATTAACAATAATGCCGAACTAAATATTTATCTTAAAGGTTTCATTCTGATTTATTCAATTTGATTTCAAATAAAAATAAGTCGATTCTGTTAATTTTCGAAACATTTATCTATACGTAAAAACACTGACGAACTTTTAATGTAATACGTATTATTATCTTAAGAGAATATAAAACAAAATATCGTTATTTGTCGTGAATATATGTTAGGTATTTGTTAAGGTGTAAATAATTTTAAGTGTGTACACAATTACATGGCAACATATTGGCAAAGATCTTTAGTGTTAGAACTGTGAAAATGGTTCATACATGTAAACATTTGCAGAAAGTTTAAACTTTTTATTCTACAAATTAATTTTATGTTGATTATAAATTGTCATATATTAAAAACAATGTAGTTAAGTAAGTTATAAACGAATAAGGTCATAAGTAGCGTGGGTATTTATAAAATTATAGCGGTAAATATATTAATTATAGCGAAATTATAAGTGTAACCAAAGTTTAGAAAAAAATATTGATTCTTTTTCTGCAGTCTCACATTTTAATATTCAATCATATATTGATTTATCCGATATGCATTTCCATGTTACTTTTGCAATTGACATTGCAAAAGTAACATGGGAGTGCATATCGGATAAAGCAATATATAACATATCGGATAAATAATATATGGAAGTGCATATCGGATAAGGCAATATTGCGTTTTTAACACAAAATTAATTTCTGCATATTTTTTTAAAACAATTTGATACTGAATTTTAGGAAAGGCAGAAAAACATTTTGTAAAAGAATCTTATAAAACCATGTTTATGAAAAGTGATACTTTTTTTAATAGCGTACGCTCCGCAATGTTTAAAAAATTAATATCTTCTATTGAGGGATATGTTATGATATTAAGAGAAAAATGTACTTTGGTGCACACGCGCGTATACGCACATACATACGTGCGCCCCTTCACCCATACACAAACATACTCATGTTTTACTCCTATAATATTTTTAAAGAATGATAAATATGCGCATGTCTACAGGTATTGCGATATTCACATAGTAAGTCAGTTTCTATGAATTCCTGAGTACACAATAAAAAATTATAATTAATACATTTTTTTTCGTATTTTAGTTCATTCTTACGATACCGTACTTCAAACTTACCGCAAGGGTTGGGCGTCCTGTGGTACACGTGCATCGAGCGCTGCGCGGCATCGTCAAAGCTATATACGATACGATACCAAGCACCTTCATCGGCCTTGAATAATGAGAGGTACAAACATACTTTTGTACTCTAACCAAATTAAATAACCTATAGAATATTTTCATGTTACATATTCGAGAGACACGCGAAAAAAAATATGCATCCATTAACCAACGTTGTTTATCGCTCACTCAAAAATATTTTTGATTGATAGTATTTTTTAAGTCAAGAATAAAAACATTATTTTTAAATGCTTTTTTTTCTACCATATTTTTGAAGTATCTAATTACTTTGGAAACGTCATACCGGCCAACAAGTGAGTATTAAGACAAACATTTAGTTTATTAAATGTTTTTCTTTTAAGTCTTTTCCTCAAAATTATAAATGGTGGGACCATTTTGAAGAATCACAAGTTAAAGTCATAATGTTCACATAACTTTTGACATCTTGAATAAAAGTATTTAAGATTTTCTTTGTCTACTACTAACGTAGGGAACAGAAAATATTATTCATAAGTAACGGATTTAACTAGTTGCAGGAGATTTTTGCGTTAGATACTTCTTAATAATAACTTTAGCAACCAAAGTAGCACTCTCCCATAGCTTTCAGAAGCAATTATTTATTAATAAACAATTCTTAGTTTTCGGTGTCAAAAGTTCTACAAAAATTAATAGCCGATCCAACTGCTTACGCATTGCGATAAAATCACTCATATATAGTATCGATAGCACTCCATTCTTGATAATGCATTCCATGTTAAAATAAAATTATTGCGATATTGTTAAAACGTTGGGTTACACAAACGTCGAGTAAACGTTGGTTCGTCGAATGTGATTTCATTTTTTTTCCTTTTGTTGACAACTTGTTTTCTGTTTAAATAAACCTAATGGAAAAACCGACCTCTCAAACACATCACTTACACTAGAAGGATTTTTTATGTATTTAGATATATATAAAGTTTTGACATTTAAGGGTTCATAGTATTTCTTTCAATTTGTGACGAATTTTAGTATTATTTTATACATAAATTTTTCATATACGTAATGAAAATAATTGATTGCTTACATTCTTATATCACTTTAATTTAGTAACTTAAGTCGACCACAATATTTTTTCGTCAAAGTTCTGACTATTTAGTAAATACTTAATAGTTATAAAAATTAGTCACTCTTATCCTTTACTGATTCTCTATATAGGTGGTAACATAATTAAGTGGACGAATATCCTGCAAAATATTTTGGAAACTCATATCTCAATCATAGGGCACATGAAAATAATATTCTCAAATCTAAAATTAAATACCGAGAAATTTTTCCTAATTTAACTGTCTTCACGAGTGATCTTTTTATTTAAAAAAAATGTTATGTTTCTTCATAAACTGAAAATAAAAACTTTATATTCTATTTTATTTTTTGATATTATATAAACTATAAGTTAAAACGAAGGTTATGATCATAGGTAAGTGTGGCCAAGTCTCATGGAGAGGAGAGCTCTATGATCTACAGTCTGTCAGCAATTGTTTGTATGTCTATGATCGCTATCACTGACCAGAGGAAGCGATAGAATGATTCGAAGAACTCAAGTGACCAAATTTAGTACGAGCAAACTGACACGATTGTGGCAAAGCAGAAAGGTCTCTAATAATATGAAAATGAGAATAGTAAGAACATTAGCCTTCTCGATTTTCTTGCACGGCCTTGAGTCGTGGACAATTCGATCGGTGGAGCGCGAGAAGATGGACACGTTTGAGATGCGGTGTTGGAAATAAATGCTACTCATATCTAGGATGATAAGAGGAACGAACGTAACGCTTCAAAAATAGCTCAGAATTAAAACCACACTGTCTACCATCCTCAGCTACTTTGGTCGCTTTGCACGTAGGTAACCAGATAACTTAGAAAAGCTAATGGTTTTTCGGAAAGTCAATGGCAAACGACCCCGCAGTAGATTTTCTACTCGGACTGGACTGATCAGGTTACTACGTTCACAAATCTCCCAATCATAATTATTATTAGGAAAGCTGAGGACAGACCTGAATGGAAAAAAACCAATGAACGAGGCTACCAGGAATTTTTA
Organism: Druceiella hillmani; assembly: GCA_039881145.1. Lineage (NCBI taxonomy): Eukaryota > Metazoa > Arthropoda > Insecta > Lepidoptera > Hepialidae > Druceiella > Druceiella hillmani. The sequence continues at coordinate 27,340,926 of JAYKKI010000004.1, forward strand.
GGATGGACACACTCTTCAGAAATGAAGAATGCGATGTTGAAGATATAAACTAATATTAATATTAATAGTAAACAGAGGAACAAAGAGGACTTTTCTTACGGTACAGATTTTATGTTTATTTATTTTTGTAATGAAATACCAACTATAGTCATAGGAAACGAATTGGAAGATATAATTAATTACCTCTCTAGATACTACCCTAATCAAAGACTGATAAGAGTATAGCTATTATTTTCATTTGTCTTTAAATATTCATCGGCCAAACATGTTGTTTATATTATAAAATTTAATATAATGAATTATTGTAAAAATTTACATTTCTTACACCTTTTTCACTAGTTTTTCAATTTAGAATCATTGCTAAAATAATATGTATTATACTGAATACAAAATAGATAAATATTTCAATATACGAAGCCTTTTGTTTCAAAAGAATATACTCATAATTATTGTCAAATATAGTTGCATTTGTCGTACTTCTTATGATATTTTTTTTTTACAAATCTATTATTTATTTAATTTTGTGCTTTATTAAATATAAAACCTACTTCTTTTGCTAAAACAGTCAATTTTAATTTATTTGCTTGGACAAAAATAAGTTTTTCCGTTGGACATTTTCTTTAATTATTGTTGCTAAAGAAAGGATTTGGTTAAAAAATTCAGATATGCATAATATATTTATTAACAAGACAAAATAAAATCTGTCGAAATGGCATATAAATTTTGGCATAATAAAACATGATGTCCAAAAAAGTCGCGATTGTTTTTAAATAATGTCGTTTTTACAGGTTAGGAAAATATAACCAGTTATACACATAATGGAATTTATACAAAAAAAGTTATTATTCTTAGTGAATCGCGAGCTGACCTTATTAGTGAAATTTTGAAAACGGGTTTTCTCATAAGTTGATGTAATTCATTTTATGGAAAATAAATAAATTTTTTCAAAATCGTTAATAAGTTCTCAACTATTATAACACTTAAATCACTCAAATCAACACTTTGCTGAAGGTAGGCCCGTGCAATGCGCGTATCATTGGATGCGGTTCCTAGCTCCTTGCATTAGCATCTCTACTGTTCGTCACTGGTTTGTGGCAGCTACGCGATTATAAACAACACTCCCAGCCCCGTTCGATGAGACACTGGAAAAGAACTAGGTGCCCTGCGAACGCCCAAATTCTTTTAATCAACTCAATATGTCACAGCTTGGCTATTATCAAATCATATCGTTATTATTTATGAATTTATTTATAAAGAAAAAGGCAATAACACTCACCTAAAAAATTACAAGGCTATGACTCGCCTGAGTTATGTATATAAGTTGTTTTCGAGTGTGATGAACCGACATGCACGAAAATTTGACGATTTTCAGCTTCCCGGACAAACCGGTTTCCTAAAAGACTATAGTACCCAGATTACACAGAAATCCAAGGAGTATCATCAGGAGTTTGACTATAAGAAAACGTTCCATTCTATCAAGACCTGTATTAGTCTCTATAGCCATGTCGTATTGATCACTGTTTTGTATGTCGATCCGGTTATAGAATCAGAGTATGAAATCGAACAAGCTGAACAAGAAGACCTAATCTCTTCGAAACTCTTCGTCACTGCATTGGAAAATGTCTTCAAGCTCTTGAATTGAAACATGTTTGGCATAAATTTCAATAGTCATAACACAACCAATTGACGACCTTGGGACAATATTCAGGAACCTAAGCATTATTTCTTAAAAAGTCTTAACATGAACACGGTCAATCAATGGTCGTATCTAAGTTCCACGTAGTACCCATATCATCACATGTTAGGAATACTACCTCGAAATTGCTTTTCGCTATATATAACTAAGACACCTAATTAGGTAATTAGGTAGATACGACGTCAAGAAAAAGGTCAATCGGAGAATTCAACTCGGCCGGGCAGCGTTCAGAAAACTTCACTATTCCTTCTCATTTAAAGTACCACAATGTCTGAAGATTGTATTGTATTTGTGACAATATGCAAAGGTAAGATGTAGCCATTTTCTATTTGCCTCGTAAAAAGACTCCATGTTATTCAGCGGACGATAGAAAGAGCTATGTTCGAGGTTTCTCTACGAGATATGATCCATTATCAGAAGATCCGTAGGAAAACTAAGACCACCGACATTGGTATTAGTATTGGCAGGCTGAAGCGGTAATGGAGAAGTCATATAGTGAGCAGAATATAGAAAACCACCAGGGAAAGAAGGTTTTCGAATGGCGTCTACATATCGGAAGACGCAGAGTAGAAAAAACATGTCCTGGTAAATTGCCGCTTAAAGCTTTTGAATACAAACAGCATAAGATCGGTGTTCCTGGGAATTTTAAGACCTCCTCTTCTGTGCTCATTAAAGAATTTCTTCTGGATGAGAATGATGGTGATGTTTTGGAGTTTTGTCTTATAATATAGGGAAAGAATGTCGTAATAAATAAATAGATTTTATTTTTTTATATGGCGTTTTATTTTATTTTTTTATATGGCGATTTTCTCGAATATCGTTTAGTTTTTTCACGTTACAGTTTACTTTCAGAATAAAGAGAGGAATCAACCTGGCAAAAATAAGTAATAAGAAAAATTATCCTTTACGTAAACTTTTACCAGTATATAGAATTTCCTTTAAACTATATACCGATATTAGTAAAACCTAAGAGTTTTTGATTTATCATATTTTTTTATAGTTTTAAAAAAAATTATATTTACCTTTACAATGCGGAATGGTATCTAATTAAAATGGAGTACCTAAGTAAACAACGCAAGAAAAAAATAAATATCAGTTAATTAATTAGCGAGATTTTAATTGATGAACGCAATCAAATATAGAATCAAAAGTACCAAAAATTATTTGTGAAAGTCAAATAACATTGTATGAAGATGACGTCATATAAAGTGTTCATAGTTTTTTTTTTCTTTTTTTTTTTTCTGTTTGTATCCTGCGATCAGTCATTAGAACTATAAGCAGGTAGGTTGTGGTATTTATCTTGTTTGGGCGAATATAAGGCCAGTGCCCTTAATCGCTCTAATTAGGAAGCACGTCAGCTCTCTTGAGTCTCTTTATCGAGTTGGGCTGCAACAGCATGTGCGAAAGTGGGTTAGGATGGAATGTCAGACGATCTTTGTATGTGGCTGTGTAGCGTTTTGCTTCGTCTACGATGGTTGAAATTTGTAGGTATTCGTGGATTTCCGAATTGCGGGAGTACCATGGTGCACCTGATATGACCCTAAGTATATTGTTTTGGGCTCTTTGTAGGCAGAGTATGTTCGAATTACTGGCCGATGACCACAGTTGAATCCCATATGTCCAAATGGGTTTTATTACGGAGCAGTACACTCTTAGTTTGTTGCTTAGGGATAGTGCTGATTGTCTTCCTGGAAGCCATAGCAAATTTCTAAATTGAAAATTGATTTCGTTACACTTATTTTTGATGTGGTCTTTCCATGTCATCCTTCGGTCCAGATGAAACCCCAGGTATTTGACGCAGGACGATTGCGGTAAGGTGTTGGTACCTAAGTTGACTGCAGGACAAGTTGCACGTCTCAGAGTGAACGTGATGTGGTGAGATTTTTGGGCACTAGCTCTTATACGCCATTTGTTCAACCATTTATTTGTGTCATCGAGTTGTGCCTGCAGCAATTTACTTGCCTCTTCTGGACTACTATTACATGCGAGAAATGCAGCATCGTCAGCATAGGTTGCTACTGTAATATTAGGTGTCTGGGGTAAGTCATTCGTGAAGATGTTGTAAAGCACCGGACCGAGTACTGATCCCTGGGGTACTCCTGCGTGGCAACTATACAAGGAAGACCTGGCGTCACGGTGTTTTACTCGAAACATTCTGTCTCTAAGGTAAGAATCCATCAAGGGGTAGAAAGAGTATGGATGTGCTTGCTTTATTTTGCATAGTAACCCTTTGTGCCAGACCCGATCGAATGCCTGTTGGATATCCAAGAAAGCAGCAGAACAATATTCTTTCTTTTCCAAACAGTCTCGTATAGTACGATAGACTCTGTGTACTTGTTCTAGGGTCGAATGTTGCTTGCGAAACCCGAACTGATGATCTGGTATGACGTGACTGATATCTAGGTATGCATGTATCCTAGTAAGGATTATTTTTTCCCACAATTTGCTTAGAACTGGAGTTAAGCTGACAGGACGGTGTGAGGATGCATCGTTGACTGGTTTACCGGGTTTATGGATCATAACTACCTCGGATATTTTCCAAATAGCAGGGACATGTTTTGTTCTGAAGGTTGCATTAACGAGGGTTACCAGGAAGACAATACATTTTCTAGGAAGCTCTTTGAGTACCTTCGGGGTGATCAGGTCAAATCCTGGAGCTTTCTTCGAGTCCAAGCTGGCTATTTCTTTGGACAGCTCCTTTGGGGAAGTAGGTCTTATCGGCAGACACAGCTGTAGGTCCTGATTTAGGATCAGATCTATTTCAGGGTCCTCAGGGTTGTCAGATCCGTTAGGTTTGAAGACATTAGCAAGATGACTGGCGAAGGTCTCAGCTTTTTCTGGGTCTGTCCGTGCCCATGTATTGCCATTACAGATTGGCGGTGAACATTGTTGGGGCTGTGGCATATTCCTGGTAGCTTTCCATAAAGAATGGGTCCCATGGCCATTGGGTGACATCTTTTCCAGTCTTTGTTTAACTGCAGCGTTAGTGACATCAGTAAGAAGAATCTTTAGCTCTTTTATTGCTTTGTTCAGTCGCGTTTTGTCTTCGATGTTACGGGAAAGTTGCCAAACTCTACGAAGGCGGCGTTTTTCACAAATTTTTTGACGGATTTCAAACGGGAGCGGTGTATTCGCAAATGAATGCTTCAGTGTGGGTGTGCTTGTCCACGCTGCCACTTGGATCAGGTTCGTAATGTATAGACATGCATCGTCTACATCTTCAGCAGTTTTTAACGGAAGTTTGAGAGTGATATTTTCGTCGAGATATTCTCGGAAACCATTCCAATCGGTTTTAGCGTTAGATAGATAGGAGCTATGGGTATCACGGGATATCGCAATAGGGCTTACAGTAAGAAGTATTGATGTGTGATCAGAAGATCCATCTAGGTTTGACTCGATTAGGAGATTTTGATGACAAATGCCTTTTGTGATAAAAAAGTCTATAAGATCAGGAGTTCTCTCGGTATCTGTAGGCCAATATGTAGGTTCTCCGGTTGAAATGGTCGCTAGATTGTTGAACTCAGTACTACATTTTAATTCTCTACCTCTCGTAGTTGTTAACCTAGATCCCCAATGTGTGTGCTTAGCGTTCCAATCACCACCGGCTATGAATCGGTTTCCTAAAGCTTTGAAAAACTCCGTAAACATATTCTCCTTAATGGTGTGACGCGGTGGACAGTATATTACTGAGAGGATGTGGGGTCCGGCACGATCATCGATCCGTACAGTTGTAGCTTGCAGGTACTTGGTTTCCCAAGACTCGAGTAGGCAATGCTTAATGTTCTCCTTAATTACTATTGCCGCACCACCATGAGCTTCCCCTTCGGGGTGTGAAGTTGTGTAAACGCAGAATCCACGAATGCATATGCGTGATCTTGATGTAGTATGAGATTCTGATATAAGGCAGGCGTCAAGCTTATTGGTTCTCAAAAACATCTCAAGTTCTTTAGTGTTGGGAGCAAGTCCGTTTATTCCACGTGGCGATGTGTAGAGAAGTCATTTTGTCAGATTAGATATCAGGGTAGTTATAAGTCCCAGTAGGGAGCCTATTTGTTGAATTAAGAGATCCATTTTCTCACTTTGTTTGGCAAGTATATCTTCTAATTTATTAGATTGTTGGTGAGTAGATTGCTGTGTTGTTGGTTGCCTACCTTTGGCAATTTCGGCATAAGATGTTTTGTGGGTGTTACTATGACCCTTAGTGTCAAAGTTGGTGGTAGTTGGTATGTTGATAACAGGTGTTTGAGAGGGTAGTCTAGCGCGAGAGGCGAGATTCTTGGTCCTTCGAGCTAGTATTTCTTTGTATATTTGGCATCCTTTATAATTAGCAGGGTGGTCGCAGCAGCATAAAGCACACTTGGCTGGAGTTGTCCTATTCTTTTTGCACTCTGAGGTTTTATGGTCTTCACCGCATTTCACGCATCTAAATGGTCTCATGCAGTTATTTTTGGTATGACCATATTGTTGACAGCGTTGGCATTGTACAATGAACTTTGATTTCCGGGGATCCTCAATCTTAATTTTTTACTGTGCGATAAATGCAATGTTTTTAACGTCAGGATTGTTAATGCTAGGCTCGATATTGACGAAGAACGTTGAAGTCGGTTTCTTTTCGGGGCCGTATCGTGCATTAATTATTTCACCTCTGACTTTGTTGTTGGTCGCTTGAACTGCCTCAACAATAGCTTCATGAGGTGTGAGGTGATGCAAGTTCTTAATGACAATTCGGTAGCATTTGGAGTCCTTAGGCGTAAAAGTATACCCTATAAGCCCGTTATCTCTGAGGAGATTGATAATTTTCTTATATTCTTCTGGAGTTATATATTTTATATTTTTGGTAATCATTTTGAGCTTATAATTATCTTTTTGGCTAACAGTTTCAATTAGTTTTATTAACTCGTTGACGTCTTCTATACCACTCAGAACTATTGGTGGTGGTTTGTTGGGTTTCTGAGTTTTTGAAAGGGCAATGTCATCATTGGATCAAGCGGTAAGTTGCTAAACCGGTTCTTATTTACAATTCCATTAGGCGGTGGTGGAGAATCACACATTTTCCTCTTCTTATTGCCACGAGGAAGTGGCACATGTTGTCATATGGGTGGGGCAGGATGTTGAGAGATATCTTTTATTGCTGTAGTTTCAACAGGCAACAGGTCTGATTCAGGTTGTTTTTTTGAAGTTGTTGACTGTCCTCTGCTTATATCAGAGAGGGATGATGATCTTTGCCTAGAGAAGTAGCTTGGATGAAGTACTTGTTGTTTAAGTAATTTCTGTTGTGGTTGTGATATTGTTTCTTGTTTGGAATTCATATTGTTCCCACGAGTAGGGTCGATATAATAGGTCACTCACAGGGTAACGCCCATTCCTGTGAGAGGGCACTTTTCAACGATGTGAGCCAGTTTCATCGAGGTTTGCGCTAGAGACTGACTACCTGCAGCCATTCATCCTATCGGCACGGTCACACCTTAGGATTAGGGTTATTTTTTCAGGTTAAGAGGTTGTCTTCCTCGCGACCCAGGCGACCAAGCCCAGGTCTCCGTTCTTGCGAGACATGACCACAAGATTACGGGTGTGGAGATCATTTCCTACCTCCAACATAAGAAGCTGTTAGGCTTGCTTAGTAGGTTAGTTGACCGCCGCCTACGACTCGGCGTTTGTTGTTCAATTGGCACCACTCGAGGGGCACGTGTAGGGTTATGGTTAGGTAGCTCCTACGGACGCGAACAACATTACCCCCCGATCATAGTTTTAAATACATTTTAGGGCGCGCTTATTTTTTTTTTCAACAAGTAGCCAATTTCATTATGACCAAATAAGAATTATATACTATGATCGATGAAAACGTAGTGAAACCATTTAGTAATTCAAAAATTATGATCTCCGCGGCTGGTGAATTTCTATGAAATTCGCCTAATGTTAGTTTTCGTTATGTTAATATTTGGCTTAGCTTATTTTCCACAGGCCTAATAATATACAAATCTCTGAATATAATTATATTTAGAATCGGTGTTTTAGTTTTCCGATAAACTTTTAGTAACACTTTTTTTCCTGATTCTCATGATTTCCTGATTCTCTGAATTTCAGCAGTTTCGGAGATAATGGGTTAAATTAAAATTCGAAGTAAAAGTAGTTTTTCAATTCTTCTAATTTTCTCTTTTAATTAATATTCAAAAAGAAAACTCGAGTGTAAAACACTCTTTCAACAAATTTGTCAATTGGAAAGCTGATAATAAGGAACATGCTTTGAAGATAAACATGACCATCGCCTCTCAAACAAGAAAGATCAAAAGCTAAAAAAATATTTAATTTGATGCATTTGGACGTTTAGATTTCAAAGTAAATAGTGTTACTTAATGGATCAAAATACTTTTTAATATTAATTGATGATTAGTAAAAAAGTACTTGTTTGTTTTCCATATGTGGAGTTAGTGGTCATCGCAAATTTTGGAGAGTTCAAAAATTAACTAGAAAAATATAGAGATTATAATTATTTGTATTTTTACCTAAAAATGGCCTAAATATGTGAACAAAATGTTTTTCTGTATTCTAAAAAAGGATCGGAACCATACAATAAACAATCATATCTCATACTCTACTACAAAATAAACTTGCGGAATGCACGAATCACACATTTTTTTTTAAATTTAGATATTTCAGAAGGCATATAATTTATTAAGAGGAATTTTACTTATTATTTAAATGACTTCCCTCGTTTTTATGGCCCTTATTGTCTATGACAAGCAGCATGTAGTTGTGACTCATCCTTATTCGTCTTCTTTACTATATAACATCAAGATGTGTGTCAACTCTTTTGACAAGGCCAGAAATCGATAAACAAATCTAGAATCTGTCAAATAGATTTCATATTTTCCTAAAAAATTAATAAATGTATTTATTTTTTTCAGGAAAACTCTAATTATGCTACAGATAATTATATCCCAATAAGCTAGTTTTACATATCAAAGAAATAGTGATTACAAAAACAAATCAAATACCTGTAACAAGATCTAGAAGCAGGAAAAATGGACGAAAAACGTAACTTACGATTTATTCGTTTATGAGAGGAATTATTTTATACATCATAAGCTCCTTATATCACACTAATATTGATATGATATTAGAAAGAACCATAACGTTGCAATTAAGTAAACTGAAGAATCAAACTTAAAATTTTAGGTTATCATATAATATAGGTGTGAAGTGTAAATACCAAGTTAGTTATTTTATTTATGATAAAACGCATAACTGAAATTTCCTACAATTATGCTTTCTTACTTGATTTGAACAAACTTGTTTTTTTAATGTTTAGAATCTTTACTAGGCGTTATGATAAACAGCATAATACGTTTTGTGGAAATTTTTTTTCCAGAGCGTAACATAATAGTTTAACAGCAAATTTGGCGTACATTCTCTTTGAAGAAAAAAATATAATATTACTCTAAGTCTCTCACATAGTAATATAGTGTTCCTTGTATTTTGTTCTCTTTTTCTTTTAACGAAGTCAATATTAATAGGAGTTTCAGATATGTTTTTTTTTCATCTGTTCGCTTATAATTACAGTATTTTTTTGGAGTAGTTCTCAATTTCCTTATTAAATTAACATGGAAGTACTGTTTTCTTTTCTACAGCTATTCTTTACACTGTTCACGATGTTTACTTTTAGTCTTTTTATTCTTCAAGGTTAGTGAAATTCCAATTTGTACCAACATACCATAGTGCCGCACCGCTATAATGTTAACTGAGACCATCTACCGATTTACCGCTACGCGTTTTGATCTACCCAGATCGGTTCATACCCCTTCTTTTTCTTCTTGGTGAAACCATATCTTCTTATGATTATCACTGAGTCGAGCCCTTTTTGAAAACATCTGTATGTTCTACTCGACTGGATATGATACATATTCGTATTGATGTTTTTAGAGGTTACAAAACGTCGTATCCTATGTATTTTAGGTATACTGGTATACCTAAAATATAAAGTTTTATTCATTTCTACTACGTTGCGAATAAAGTACTCAATAAAATTGAAATATTTTTTTCACTTATCACACATTTACCTAAAACTTCACGTTTGGTAGACGATACTCAAACATTAGAATATACACATGCAGCCAATAATATTATGTTATCAGGACTTGTCATTAGAGCTATGCAAAGGTTCTTCAGAAGATGAGGTGGCTATTATTTTGGGATATATTTTGGTCCATTTTAAATAAGTATTATATGTTTTTTGAGCATAACGTTATTGCATCCAGCTTTTTTATTTAGGTTTTAAGTGTACTTTGAAATGTGCCTTAAAACGTGTAATAAATAGATATAATATTATAAATATCTGATAGAATGGCCAAACTTATAGAGTAGGATAAAACTAAAATAAAACTGAACCAGGTAAGGTGTGAATTAATTTACTTTATTTTACACTGTCTTGGAATGTAATTACTTATATTTACACGACTGAAAATGAACGAGAAATGTTCAATTGTTTTTCCCATGTGTTTTTTATATATATTATATTTTTTACATATAACTTTTTGGACGTGTATTATATGTTACACAAACTATCGCATCGTTTTCAAACAAACACTGTGAAGGCCACGATAAAAATGAGTTTCTCTAATTAATTCTTAAACCAGAATCATATAAATTCTTTCCAGTTTTTTTCTACAAAAAAGAGGACTAAAATTAAAAACGACGGAATATATAAATTCATTAATGCTACGTACGATATAATTAATTATTAAAATGTAATGGATTTTGTGCTGCACTTTAACTAACATCATAAAAGGTGGGAGTTTCCAATTTGACGTGTATGTTTTATTACGGTTGTAATTCGGGGACGTGTTGGCCGATTTTCATGATTATTTTTTGTTTGAAAGAAAATGTCAAATAGGATACATGTTAATATTATCGACATCTGATGATGGACTACCGAAACATACTAAGGAACTCTTCAGTCGATATGAGTCCAAAGCCACTTTGAGAAATTTGTCACAACATATTAATTAATTTCAAAATATAATTGTAAGTACCCAAGACACAGATGGTGGGATCACATGATTGGGCAGGAGAGTTACGACGAAACTCCTTAATGGTGAAGAGTAGATTGAACGAATTTGGACCCGTTTCACTTATCTTTATGAGTAATTTGGTCACAAAAGTTGATGAGAGTCCGATTATGTTTGTGCTCGTTTGATTTTCCTTAATTATAGTACTGGCCAAGTTCAGATGATGGAGCTAGTAATTGGTAACATGGAACTTCTCAATAGTAAGAAGCAAGTCCATCAACTTTGGGCTCGTTTGGTTTTTCTATTGAACTCTTCAGTTACAAATAGTTGGCAAGGCCTTATGACGGAGCCGAAAGATGGTGACAAGAATTTGTGAGCAATAAGAAGTAAACACATCGAATATGGACTCGTTTGACTTGCTTTGACTAAAGAAAGAAAGTAATCGGGTAAACTGGTGTATATGCATGTACAGGTATAAATAATAAAACGTAGGTACATAAGTAGATACAGGTTTATACATAGTTATAAAACAATTAACATTTTAGTATGTGGACATATAACTTCGCACAGACATATAAAAAAGCATGAAGTATTCTAGTTACTGGATAGGTGAGTATATTCGGGTAGATATAAAAGCATGATGTGACTGGGATATCAGTAGCAGGTAGGCTAATGTGTACAGCTATGTATAAACTCATGCAACGGCAAGAAGATCAGTAGGTAATAATGTAAAAATGTATATGAACACACAAAATATGAAGCAATTAGGACGTTAACTAGCAAGGTAGGTATGTATGCACAGGTGTGAACTCAAAATTGTGAAGCCAGAAAAGTAAAATGCTATTGTTAGATCCATAGATATACCTGAATGTGCGTAAGTATATAGATATTTATGAACATATTTATGTTCAGTAAATATCCCAAATTCCTCTTTAAGTTTCAATAAATTAGGTTTATGGAACTTTTCGGTACCAAACACAACGTGGGCTTACGTGTCTGTATGTGAGTATACGTTTACGTTAGAGAGATATAGAGAGAGAGAAAGGGCACACTTGGTATCGACTACAAAAATCTCTAAAGGTAGTATTTTACAAACTTATTTTCAGAAATAATATTGTACAGAAAAAGTTTCACACAGGTGAACAGATTTTTGTATTCCTGTAATGTTCATTCATTATATATTCACAGTAATGAAATACTTGTAGCTTTTCACTTATACGATGTTAAATTATCAATTATTTCAATTATATTTGATCTCATTTGTACGATATTGAACCATATTACAATAAAATTTTATTGTTCACAGGGTTCTCATCTTTCGGTTTTTCTTTTTGAACCTCCCCTCTGATCTTTCTGACTATTCCTTTTGGGTTTTAAAATACAAACCCCAAAAAAATTAAGAACAGAGTTTAATGTGTTTCACTTATTCCTTGAAAAATATTTTTTTTTATTAAAGCAAATGACACCAAATGTGGATATGTATATGAATAATAAAAAGAAACGTGCATAAAATGAAAAAAGCTTAGTTTTAACAAAAGTATGTAAATGTGATGCCCATCTTATAGGTATATGTACAAATATAATGTGTAATATATATATATATATATATATATATATATATATATATATATATATATATATATGTGTGTATACATGTATATATATATATATATATATATATATATCTATATATACACATAAGTTTTTAATAGTTATACAACACATTAATAGTTTTGAAAATTTAACATCAATATATTTGCTTAGATATACCATTGAATCATAATAATTATTTTTGATTTCTTAAAATCAACATGCAAGATTTATAACGAAGAACACCAATTATAAAGTAAAAACTGATTTTGAAAAAATTAAACGGCCTTAAAAATGTACTACACGTACTACACCACTTAAAATAAGGAAATAATAAAAATACAATTAACTTAAAAGCAAGAAATTATAAGTATTATTATATCCACAAAATCAAAACTAAAATCCCAAATCAAATATAGATACTAACCTAAATAGGTAAGTTTACATTTTTTTAGAAGTCGGTGCTAGTCAAAACACCTTTTTTATTTTCTTTTATTTTAGTATGCACGTTTAACTGGCGTATGTTAATATTATGTAGTCCATACATACATACAGATGGAAATGATAACCTGTTCTATTTTGAAGTCCATTATTAAATATACGCTCTCATAAATTTCCTTTTTATCATTTATTTATTTCCTATGATCCACATAAGTCCCATAATGTTACGATTACATAAACATAAGATATAAGGTTAATATATAAAGATAATCTTAAATAAAGCATCAAAGGAAAATCACGAAGATATTAAGAAGACCCTTAACTCTATGGACGAGAACAGCGACGTTGTCCTCAATAGACAGATTACATCGATAAAGAAAAAAATGCAACCTTAAGTAGTGCCACTTGCGAACTATTATGAAACGAACAAAGAAACGAAGATAGCCCTTTTATAAAAGAGATGATTGTATTAAAGGTAATACAATTGTCTTTCGAGGGCCATTTTTAGAGACATAATCAAAAGTCTACCTAATATAAAACATTCTGTGAGGGTGGATCATGGTAGCTCCAATATACACTTTAACAAGTATACATCCGCTTCAGAATGTTATGTTTCTTAAAATATAAAAATTCTAAATTTTAAGACAATAGTTTGAAATTTAAGAAAAACATCAAAACAGGTTTATATTCTCTATTTCGTTCATGGAAAAACAAAAGAAACTGTCATCACAGTGATAATTATCATTTTGGATTTTTTTGCCGCCGATATAAAGAAAAATGTTACTTATTTGTCATTTATTTAATAGGTATATGAATAAATAATGAAAGGGCATATAGGATTTTAAAAAGGTTTTCATAAATTGTCGAAAGATAATGTAGTGTAATGAAAGTGTTAATTCGATCTCAATTTTAACGTGGTTATATTAGGGGCTTTATCAATATATCATAATGTCCATAAATGTATGTAAATAACGATCTAATTGAATCTGTAAATATATATACTAACTTCATTTAATGGAACACATAATCACTGTAATTGAGTATACTCTGTATATGTATATACAAATACACATATATTCAAAAAAGACAATTTTTGTATACAATATCATTCTACGCTATAAATAAATTATCATATACATCGCTTCATTTACTTTTATTTCTCAACTATTTGGCAATCATTTCAATTATGGCTCCACCAGTACATTAACAGCGCCCCTCAACTCGTAGCCATCTCTGGAACGGGACTGTCTTTATTACACGTTGAAATAACATTTTCAACGAAACAATTTTAAATAAACATTGGTCCATTTGTAAAAAAAGGTTGTCCAGGTGGCTAGTAAAATGTGTCGTAAAAACTGTTTTATGGTTTCTATCTCTGCTATTTCCAAGTATTTATTAAGGAAAATGGTGAGAGAATAACATTGGGAGGTTGGTATAGAACACAAATATCAATTATATGACGAAAAATAAACATGAAGACGCATATTATATTATTCATGAGGATATTTGAAGGATTGCTACTTTAGCTTTCTAAAATGTTTGTTATTTATTTATTGCTTATATTACTTATATTATATATGTATGTATATATATATATATATATATATATATATATGTGTGTGTGCGTGTGTGTGTGTGTAAATATATACACACAAATATTAAAGGTTTTAAATTTTTTCAGGATTCTAATGATTTTTTAAGAAATCCGTATAATATATCTATGGCATTATAAATATTTTCGTTTAAATATTCCTTTAATTATTTCAATAAAGTCTTGAGTTAAGCTTTAAAAATACAGATCTGATATCAAAATATGGTTATTTTGTAACAAAAAATATTTTTTTGTCCTGTAATATGGTCAAGTAACATTATATTGTAGACTAAAGCTTCTGAAAAATTAACACATTAAAATATTGATAATTTATTTACATAGTGCCCTTTTTTATCCGGACTCTGTAGAAAACGAATGGTCATCATTTGATCATGGTTCATTTTTTACACATAGGTCTCCATGTGCACTTGCCTATTTCTAAATATTCTTGACAGTTTGTTTTAAAATTCAGGGCTTAAGACAAAAAAGACATAAAATCGATTGCGTTCAATGACGTACATAAAACTTCTGCTTTTTCGTCTTCCCTGCGTCTAACGTTTTCTCATTAGAAATAAAAATTAGTCATCAAAGTCGTGAATTTACTAACTATATCAACTAATATATTATTTCATTTCATTTCTTGCAAAGTAGTTTGATACAAAATGAAATTAGTATAAACCAATTTGCGGATTTTTTTATTTTTTTTGAATATTTCTTCATTCTATCAGAAGTTAAATTTGTATATTTTTCTCATATAATTGTAACTATGGGATATTTTCACTTCCTTATTTAATTAGAAATAAGGTGTTTGCTAGACTAATTTTAATTCTCAGCGGAAATAAATTTGGTGTAACAAATCATTCAGGCACAATTTAGGCATTAATCAAACACCGAATTTATTCACTCTTGTCACATAATATCTTTTGGTCCATATTTACAGTCATATATTTTGTTTAAGCTGAGTTGTATATGATATTAATGATTTCTTTAAAGCTTACGGTCGTCATATTAATTTTTTAAGAACCTTTGTGAGCTACATCCTCAAAACGAGTAAAACAAATCTCTACCGATACATTACTTATCTAAATTAATTTAAGCTTGACATATCGATAAAGACGTTTTTTTGTACACATATATGCTTATCTCTCTCTCTCTGTCTTCTTGATATCCTCAAAATTAGTTAAAATAGATCGATTTTATAAACTATCATTTATTGAGAAATAAATTAAAGTTAGATTCATTATACAGTGGCTGAGCTTTGGGCGTGAGAATAAAATAAAAGTTCAAAATGTAAAAATTTACATTTCTTTGATTTATAAGTAAATAAGTTCAGATAAATTGGTCAACTGTGTAAAATACACTTAAAAATACGTCATTCGTAGTGATGGCTTACTTTCGTAAGAAGGTAGTTAGTTGAATTATAAACACTCGCTTCTTAAAAGAGTGCTGAGTACATATGAAAAGGTACTTTATGAAATCTAAGTTGAATGTAAATTTTTGCATAAGTTCGTACATGTATATTTGCGACATAACAAGAATTTACTATTTATTTTTTAATTATTTTAAGCGCTCTCAATAATATTTCATTACAATTTTTTAAAATAAGTTTAATTTTACATTACTATATTTTCTTTTTACTATATTGATTTCACGGCAAAATATAGAAATTGTATATAGAAGTGTATGTATGTTACATAGGTTTCTGGAAAAAAATTCTACAATATTAGTAAGAATTTCCATCTATACAAGTTATGATTTCATTGTAATATTTACATTTACAGTCTACAGTTTTATAATTTTCTATTTCCTTTCACTGACCTTTTAATGAACACGTCTTTGTTATATTATTTCTTCCTTATTTTTGGTCATCCATGATTCCTCAAAATATTAAATGATGAATGAAGAGTTTTGAAGTAATTTTGAAGTTACCCATTAAAGTGGAATTATATCAATTTAAAACCCTCCCCTCTAAATTTTGGTCAAGTCTTCTGTCAATCTGTCTGTAAATTTCTTGAGAATAAATTAAAATAGGTAATATTATGGAAATGAAAATTAGTCTAGATCGAGTTGAAATTCTACTCCATTATATACAATTTCATCATCACGTATCTGAAATAACTTAATCGAGAATCGTTATCTTAACTCAACAACAAATTGGAAGACTCAAATACATAAAGTATTCTATAAAAATCGAAAGAATGGTAAGTATCTGTAGGTAATTTGAATTTGCCAACATTTGACAAATGTCTCAATATAATGAGAAGTAAATTTAAATACTTTATACACTAACGATATCCTTTTAATTTGTTTCAAATTTGTAAGAAATAAATTGACGTAAATTAATGACTTTGGTTACTCCTATTATGTCCAAATAATGGCTTAGTTACATCGACTCTTATATGAGTAGTATCGACATCGTTATTAATATCCATTGAAAATAAAAACTTCAATAAAATTAATAAAACATGAATATTACTAATTTTCCTTGTCCCCAATCAAGTCAAGATTTATAATAAACCATTTCTTTTGTTTTGTATTATTAATATATGGCTTAGTTTTCCTTATTTACATGATATTATATTTTTTGTTATTTGTTATGTCCTAAGTTTAATTTTTTTTAATGTCTTTTAAGTATATTTACAAAGTATATTTTTTTTACATGTAAGCTGACCACAAGTTTGAGTAGAGTGGTGGTGATCGGTAACTACTATTTTGCATATATTGTTTAGCGATAAAAATTTTCGTAGAGCCCGAGGAAAATCAGAGCTCCGACACCAAGTTCATTTTGTAAGTAAAGGATTTTTCAAAGGTATTTTGATCATTTATTTATGACCCATTCTGACAGCAATATTATTTTGTTTAGGTTGAAATTTTATTTTAATTATTGGCACGTTTATTAATTGGCACGATTTTTGTGCAAAATTTTTTTAGATACCGTTTCATTTACTCTTTGCAAAACATTTGTTTAATTAAAGGATTATCATTTTCTAGTTTAAAAGCAAATTTGTTTCCGTTTGCGAAGTTTTGTTTTAATTTTTTCATTGTTTTTGTTATATTGACTTTGAAATCCAAGCCAAAATTATCAAAATTAATTTGAATGTCAATATATTATTTAAATTTTCTTAAATTGGTACCGATATGCATTATTATTAAATAAATGCATAAGGAATTTGAAACAATGAGCTATTATTAAAAACTAGGTGCAACAAAAAGTATGGTGGATGTCGATTTTGATAGCTATCTAAATGGGGTACAAATATTTTCAATGCAGGTTCTGTTATATCTTGTCTCAATACTTCTTTCTTTATCGCTTTTGGATCAAACGTGTTTAAGCTCGTCGTGAATCATAGGTATCGATTAACGAATTAACATTAAATTTTATTTTAAACTGCAAGAACAAACACAAAATATATTTATGTTAATTCTGCAGCAACAAAATAAATTGTTTATGAGAGATTTTACTGTCTTAATTAAAAAAAATATACATATCCACCATCTCTTTTGGTTCCATTTAAAGTATTTTAACCAGTGATTTTATCATAATACGATTTTTTCCTATTACAACAAAATCACTTTTCCTATTATGATACGAAAAGTTGTCCTTCCATGATATTTACGAGATAAATACCACACTTGTATCCTTAACCACCTATTTAAAATCGAAATTACCTTAAACGAATTCAATCTGAAAAAGAATTCAATCGATTGAGGATATCAGTAAAAGGCACTTCTGAAAGAGAGCTGTCCGAATTCATCCGCAAAACGGCAAAAGCATTTGGATAAAAGAATTTGAATTACGGAGAGTACA
The DNA here is from genome assembly GCA_039881145.1 of Druceiella hillmani. Lineage (NCBI taxonomy): Eukaryota > Metazoa > Arthropoda > Insecta > Lepidoptera > Hepialidae > Druceiella > Druceiella hillmani. The sequence continues at coordinate 27,359,057 of JAYKKI010000004.1, forward strand.
TTTAAAAGTAGTAGCGGCAGTACATCTTTTGATAAAAAAATTCCTTTTTACAAGGATAATCGTATTTTTTGTTGACTTTTTCAGTACAGTTTTCAAATATTGCTTTATAACTGCGATGATAATTTTACGCCAACTTTTTTTTGGGACTTTAATATTTATGAACTTAATGAACGTATAGTGAATTTAACTTATGATATAAAGAAAAGTTTTAAAATAACAAAGTTTATAGTAAAATTTACTAAAATTAACCAAAAACTCTGGCTAAGTATAACAGATTATTATTGATATTTTCTTTTGTCAAAATGATAACTCTATAAACAATTAAAACAAATTGATCAGCTGTACCCTGTATATACATCCACTTACCTATTTACCGTATGGAATGAAGATTAGTGCACTAAGTATTCATTTTATGTATTCACCTTTTTTTTCATGAGTTTTTTGGATAAGGCCACGTATTCATACCTCTCACATCACAATAATATTGTTAGCTTGACATTTCGACAATTCCGCGATGACATTGGCTTTCGTGCAGAAAAAATTAAAATTCCCTCATTAAATTAAAACTCCATCAATAGGAACGAACTAGTGCGTCATTGAAACATACACATAAATGTTTTCATACACTACGTACAAAGCTCTATCCACGAAAAATTAATATAATTGTATTTAAAACAATGACCTTAGAAAAATTGACCAAAAAATTTATCTCCATATGAAATTAGTTTTGGTATCAACCGCTATTTAAAATATATCGATTGCTCTGTTTTCTCACCTTCTTACGTTTTTTATAAAATATTAGACCAAAATTGGCATACACATATATATGTAAATATTTATTTACTTTAGCATTTATTTTCAATCATTCCATATATATATATACATATATATATATATATATATATATATATATATATATATATATATATATATATAAAAAGTAACCAATTTTTAACATAAAATGTAATATTTTTTCGATATACCTTTATTAAAAAAGGTATATAAAGAAATGTACGTTTTTACACAATCATTTAAAATAAATTGGTTTTGGACGTATTTTCAAATGAACAATACTAATTCTCTAAAAAGCAAGGCAGGAAAAATACCTTATATTCTATGCGATTTTTTTTCAGATTCTTAATTTTAGGTTAGAAGCAGGCATCGAGAGCCAAGTTTAAATATTTTCTTGTCTCGTATGATTAAAAATATTGACTGTTTATTTCGATAAAACAAAATGTGTAATAAGCCAAATATAATGATGCTACAAAGTTTAAATATATATAAATAGTATAAAATATAAATAGTTTAAAATAATGTATTTTAATTTTAACAATATAAATATATTCACACATTGTAAGTATTAACATAATGCATTCATTTGTTTCTTATACAACTAAATTTATTAGAAAATGAATCTAGTAAGGAAATCATCTAATTGCCAGGACCTTTCTACATATGTAATTTAAATTTCTTTTTATTCAACCTTATTTGTTGTGAAATTAATCTTATATCCATATGTTTATTTCTTTCATGGATACTGGGTTTTGAATCCAATTTATTTCACTTTGGTAATCTACATCAAATATCACAAAATTATGTGGTCCACCTACATTTAGCAAAAACTATTTATGCTAAGATGCTTCACGATGAACCTAATATTCAGAATCCGTTGTTGACAAAGTTATCGTGTTTTTTTTGTAACTTGTTCATCTGATATATATACCATCCATTAAAAATCATAAATATATATACGTATTCATTAAAATATATTAATTATCTGGAATTTAAATCGCCCGCAAAATTAGAATTTGAATAGGCAATAAGTACAATTATTACAATTGTACACGATTAACACCATCTTTTCGTAAACTAACTAAAATATTTTATATGATTCAAATGTACAATTCCTAGGTTATTAAATATTTACTTATGTTATTAACTACATAAATTATGTCGCGTTTAAATACTCTGGACGACTCAATAAAACTCCCACTGCTTCTTTACGTGTGATATTGACGTTTTTAGATATTTGTAAACTAATGACAAAAAGTATACTACAACCTTGGGCGCTGACAAAATAAATGTATTTGTTATATTGTTTTGATTTATAATTATTGACTCATTTTTGGAGGTCTCTTTTTAACCTAAAATTATGATGGGATTCTTGAAAAGTTATCATTAAAATTGACATCTTCTAAGGAATATACAATATAGACAAGTAGTTTGTTTAAACTTGGTCGAGCTGCTGTTACTCGATTAAGGGATTTTATTTGAATACAAGCGGGTGCTTATTTTTAAGATTGATTGTGTCTTTTGTAAAAATACTATATTGAAATAATATTCAGTTACATAATTATGAATCCAGGCATCCTTCTGAAACAAATATAATGCATTAGTAATGCAAAGTGTGGTATGAATGATAGACTGTATACCTCTTAGGTTGAATTACTCAATTATTCCTTACAAGCGTCCTTTATGTAAAAGATTTATAAATAACATATGGATTGTAACTCTATAACGCAATCTTATCTTAGTGACTGGATATGAAAATTTATTGAAATATCGAAGAAACCGCAATGCGCCCCTTTTGAATGCTTAAAGATTTTTCTGGAAAACCTTCTTAAGGTCGGAACTAATTTTTGTATAGTGTATTTGAGTATAAAGGAAAACATCGTCCATGTAATAAATTCAAAGTTCATGTAATAGATTTTTACGTTGAGTTTATTTACTTTATAATAACAGGCATAGACGGTATCATTTTTGTTTCATATTTTTATATTATTTGAGAATAATTTCTTGTCGTTTTCTTTCAACTAGATTATACATTCAGTCATTTTTACGAATATGACTTAAACTTAAATTTATTCCTATTAATTTTGTGTTCTTTAGATGGTGTGCATTCTAATGCTCATCATCTAAAGAACACAAAATTAACATGTTGTTCAGGAAGCCGATACATGTGAAAACCATATTTCATAGTTTGAAATTTTCACTTCTGGTCGGCAATCCCCACGATTTGTTTGTTTTTTATATTTCGTCGGTCGTTATATTCACCATTATAAAAACATACGCCCGTGTAGACAGTAATGCAAGACCTAATATTGATTTTATAACATTCATTGAGATACTGATTTATAAAATATAAATCGCAATATATGTTTTTACAGAAAGAATAAATTATCTTTGTATATCTTGAAGTGAATCACAATACTTTTTATATACCTACGAAAAATAGTTACTAATACGATGCATAACCAAAACGTAATTTTTGTGTATGCAATGGAATTTTAAGTTAAAACATAATGCGATATGTTTACAATAGTATAATATAACTTAAAATGTCATTAAACACAATATCTATACAATATCAATATAAGCGTATATGAAAAAAATTATGAAAAAAATAAACAAGGTAAGTTGCGGAAAATTGTAAAAAAGGTTGTGTATCCTTATAACAATTTGTAAAGCCATGTTAATATTATTTACTTAATTTTTAATGGGAATATATACGTTCCTTCCATATAATCATCCATACTTGGTCTATAACGAGCCAATTATTTGTTTAGCAGTTCATTACCATAATACGACGCACCAACAGATGAACTACTAGTTACTCTTCAAATAATATTTAACATGTGCTAAAAATGTATGTAATGTAATAGGTAAATTGATGACACGGATTGAAGGTCCTTCGAATTATTAACACGAATGCAGTTTTCCGAAACGATTTTTATGCTAATCCACCATATGTCCACGAAACGTCAATCGTGAATCAAATTTGACTCCCAAATCAACGACCTCATCCAGTCGAGGCAGTGGGATACCGCTGAATGTATATTCGAATTTATTGAACATTTATTTGAATGAAGTCATAAGCCACTTGCTGCGCTTCCTTCAACGACCGTACTCATATAACGTTGCAATCATTGGCCATCTGCTGCATCCTTGACAACTACGAAAAGTTTCAAGTTATGCGCGAATAACAAACAACGGGCAGTTTTCACTGCACAATTAATATCGTTTACCAGAGTAGTGAAAAGAAAAGTTTCGAGATTCGAACACTGGCCCAATCTCGATCATGTAAAGTGTATCTCGGATGTAAAGATACCCAATCGTACATATTGCTCTCTATCCGCAAGATAAGAAGGGAAAAATCATGAAAATGGAAGAAGAACCCTGCCTCGCTCAGGTGATTTAGTAGGTTATCGTCGTCTACACGATTTAAGGTTTTCTGGTAGTCATAATATGCAACATCTATTTAAAATCCGAATTCAACATCACAGGAAATATACGAGTAGTCAAAGAAACAAGACTATATATATTCGAAGTTGCTTTTCAAGGCATACCCGACATCAGCATCTAGATAATTAGAAATTCCTTAAACCGATCATCTCCAATGCTGGCTGTTATAATTATGAAATATCTTATCGTTTAAATCCGTCTTGGAAAACGCGGGATAAGAAATCAGTTTTGGTGTGATTTATATGATATTTTTGCACAATGACGTTAGCTAGTTCACTCTAAAATGGTATTATTATGATTAATTTTTTTGCGCATTGACCATTGGCGTAATGAAGCCTCACATAAAAAGAAATTTAAGTCGTTTTTTGCCTTATAAATTTGAAAAGAAGCTAAAAAAAGAAAGAAAAGAAGCTTGTTATATTAATTAAGCAACGATACTCTGTATGTATCAGTATAGATTTATGATTATAGATGAGTACAGGTGTGAGTGTATGTATAAAACCGGTCATTCCTTTAGCAATCAATAAAAAAATTCATATATTTAGATATTTTTATGTCATTTTGCAAATGTGTTTCTCACTAATAATTCATTGTAATAAAAATGCTTAAAAAGATATATAGTTGATAAAAACGAATAACGGGCGATATTACTTTTAATTACGAACAATCGTGTCGTCATTGAGTGTTTTACTACAAATTACCGTTGGCGCACGCAAGTACACGATCGTCATATTTACGACGACTATATTATGACCGTTAAAAAACAAATATCCATAGTGAATATCTATAAATGTAATTGTAACAGAGTAAATTCTGTACATGGAAAATATTTTAATGAGAGTGTCTGATTTAGTGTATAAAATGATAATAGAATCCGGAAAACTTCTTTTAGAATTTTTATCTGTCTGTATGTTATTTTGTGCGTGGTTCATGCGATTCATATACTGGAAGGATTTTGATGAAATTGTAATAGTTTATAGTTTAGTATTGTAATAGTTTATAATTTTGATATTGAATTACCCAAAATCCACTGGAAGGATTTTGATAAAATTGTAATAGTTTATAGTTTGGTATTGTAATAGTTTATAAGTTTGGTATTGAATCACCCAAAATCTGTACATGGAAAATATTTTATTTGTTGCAGTAAAAGCTTTACCAGGTAATTTCGATAAAATTGTAATAGTTTATAGTTCGGTATTGTAATCGTTTATAAATAAGAATGATATAGGAGAAAAAAAAATATTTTTCCCGTTCCGAATTTCTCGCGAGGAAAACCATGGAGCACAGTTAGTAGTCAGATATTAGTTGTAATATGTTAAATAAGGGAAAAATATAATCATAAATGTGAAAATATATACATGTATCCTTCACCGGTATTCTGAAATGTCATCATTGTGCCATCGACAAACTTTGACTGCACGTACTATAACTTATCGGAACCATCTCATGTGGGATAATACGAATGCAACTAAAGGATATTAAGCGATAACGTATCAACTTCATTCAGTTGCGAAACAGATTTTTTTAATGACATCCATGCAAAAAAAATACGAATTATTTCTTTATGCGAATGTAGACCATTTTATGACAACCACAGGTTCATATTTCTACACTTAACGATGAACTAAAGAAATTCCCAATGCATTATTTATCTAAATCTCAGTTTCGTTTTCTATGCACATCAGTACGCTATTACTGCACAGCAGTTCGCTATTGTTTCAAAAATTAGATAAATATCAAAAGACTAGATTTCTTTGTGAGCAACGTACAAGTTTGGGTATAATTTTTACTTAATGAAGCAATTATTGTTAATTATTCTTATCACGAATCGAATTTAAAATACTTTTAATTTGTAACAATTGTTTAAATTAAATCGATAAGTAACACTAAGTGACGGTACGAAATATGATAAATCAAGTAATATGGCAAGTTCCATTAGTGTTATAGAAAAGATGCATAGATTCGAACATTGCCGTTGCAACCACACAAGCTATTATGGCTATTTTTATATCCATGTATTTAAGTCAGAAGTAACCATTTGTGAAGAAATTTTCCAAAAATATTTTCATCTCAATTACAGATGACACATTTTTTATTTGTAACTTAACGCTTAAAGCGGATAATTACAAATAGAACTCGGAATCACCAAAAATGTCCACCCGCAACACACCTGCAATTTTGGAAATCCATAATTCGTAGGACAAATAAAAACCGTAAAACATGGTAACAAAAATATTTAATATAAAATAAACTTAAATTAAAAACAGCTAAATAAACAAATTGCATTGATGACATTTTCAATTAGTTTTACAATTTTTTTACTTAGGAGAAAGAAATAGAAAAGAATGAAATGCGAAAACTTTTTGTGGTTCAACGAATGACAATAAAAAATATATTTTTTGTTCGGTGAAGGATGCAAAAGGTTTGGAAGTAGCTTTCGGTTACTAACCAGATTTATAGCCTTGATCGGACCAAAATTTAGCACCGTCAAATATAGAAGCAATTTAACTGCTTCGATTTGACTAACTATACAAACAATCTTTTGACGGCCATATCTGTACATATTAAAAATATTTAACACAAACATCTACTGCATTTAGATAGTTAAACTAGTTTAGAATAATTAAAAATATGCACAAAATTATATTATACTACCAGACGCCTAATGAAACTTATTGTGGGCCATGAAAGTTAAGATTAAATTAATATCCGACGAAACAGCTTTATAAACAATGAAGTAGATTTTTAATACCGTATGCAGGTAACTTTAAACTTCAAAAAATATTTAAACTTACATTATCAAACTATAGTTTCACCAAAACAAACTACTTAAACATAATTATAATATTCCTTTCTATACGAGCGAATCTGACTAGGAAAGCTTCTAGTAAATATTTTTCTCAAAATAATCACACTCAAGTCATCAGATATACGTATGAATCTATAGCGGGATACATTGTCAAGTAACTACTGGCTGAGTTGTTTACATGAAAAAAATATACTATCACGATTACGCGCTAATTTTCGAACATTTAAAACAATTGCAAAAGAATTTGGCAAGTTTTTTTCAAGTTTGAAAAAATGTAATTATTTTTCGAAAAATGGGCATTGTTAACTAAGAAAAAACTAAGAAAAACAAGTGCGGGTATGCTTTTTAATCTAATCAACTTTAATAGTTGTTGCAGTAAAAACTTTACCAGGCACTTTATTTATTAAGTAAATAAAACATTAATTTTTTTATGCCGAATCCAGTGATGTAACATTTCGTTACGGTTTATATTTGATGTACAACCGTTTCTTCAAAGAGTGATCTCGAAACACAAATTTTATAATTAAAACATAACCTAAATTTTACTTGATGATGACACGATAATAAAAAAATCTATTTAAGCAGCACAATGGTTGCATAGATATAACCAGTGAAAGTGGTACAGTTTAGAACACGTGCACTAAACGGTATATGGATAGGTAAAATGTCATATTCAACTCTTCTTTTGGTCTCTAATCTCCAATTTTCTAGCAGTTGTTTGTATTCCATGTTTCAAAAATTTTAAGCAATTTTCAAAATTTAATACAGCGGCAAGCAGTTCGAATATGGCAATCTGCAATTGCCACGAAATCGATTATCAATCTTTTCTCCTTCAAAAGTAGGAATATACATTGTAATTATTTTTGGCACTGTACTTCTAATGCATTGTATAATAAGCTGTATAACATGTATGCTAATAATACAAAAAAATGTATATTATATGCTAGTAACACAAAAAATTTTGATCGGATCTACCAAAAATGAAATGAAAATTTTCCATTTCGAATCAAATGAAACGAAATTAAAAATCGACTTCCCAAATGGGTGTAAAACCTTAAAATATTATATATAATATATATGTATATATATATGTATATATATATATATATATATATATATATATATATATATATATATATACATATATATATATATATATATATATATATATATATATATATATATAAATACACATATATATATATATGTACCATAAATTAATTATTTATTTATTGGGACTAATCAGGCGAACAAAAAACCAATTATTATTGAGAATATTCAAGAATATGCACGAATATTTGATTGTATGTTTTCGATTTGGCGCTTCCTCTCTTTCAGATAGATGATGATTTTTGAAATATTGACATCATAGAATTATCACTCCATTTCTATGCAGTACTTATTATAATCCATGGCTGGGGGTATAAAACCCGTGTCTCTGTCGATGTAATTCTCTTCTTTTATCCGGAAACAATAGTACTTGGTGACACCATGACTTTTTTTCCGGTTTGTCCGGGATTGGCCGATTTGTCCAGGATCGTCATGTCAAATAGACCAAGAATCACTCACTTCAACAATAATGCTATGAGATAAATAATGATTATGAAACTCTACATATTTCTATATAATTTTCAGCAAGAATTTCTTATGAATTGTGGTCACCTATCCTGATAACCCTGGAGTATCTATAATTTAGAATAAATCTGTCCCATGATTAAATTAGTAATGTATTTCAGATTACTCAATAATGAATATGAAATGTACAAGGGTGCGTGTTTTCATCTGTAAGAAATTTGACCTAGATACAAAAAATATGATTATATTCTTGTCGATGTAACTACTCCATAAGCGACCATAATACTTTGTCTCTCTTTGCAAGTACTAAATGTGAAACTTCCTGGAAACAGTCGGAGCTTACGATAAAGAAATATTTTTAGTATTCAATTTCCGAATTTCTTCACTCGATTAACTATAAACCCAAGGTTTCGTACGTTTTTTACACTAGCTAAAATATATTAAGTCGGATAAGAATATGCCGACATCTATGTTTCAAAGAATAACAGGAAAATTGCAAGGGGTTTTACAAAAGCAGCTGTCGAAATGTTTTTATTACTTCTTCTAAGTATTTTTATTTCCTTTGTCGAATTGAAGAAAAATATCGGATCAATCGACTTCTCCCGTGTATACGACTCAGTACAATAACGAAAATGGAATATATAACAGTTGATTATGTATTTAGTGTAAAAACTGGCTATTAAATTGTCCGATGATATAGGTACGTCTGGCATATTTCCACGACTCATTTGTTTTTCAATCAATAACTTTGCATTTCTTTAGAGTGGATCAAAAATCACGTTGTGATTTTTCAAATGAAATCAAAATTGAAATCGATACGTACAAATATATAAATACATATTTACAATAAATAAATTTATTTGCGGTAAGAACTGATCTGTATTATTAAGCAATTTTTAATTAAATATAATTTGAGAAAAATATTCGAAGACTATTTGGTGACCTCTAAACCATTTTTAATTTTTTTGTTCATTCTTTTAAATATTTGGGTTCATCTTCAAAACTAAGTTAACTCCATATTCTGTGAAAACAATGGATTAAAAAGGAGCAGGAATACAAAATTGATTTTAAATAATAAATCTTACACTATAAACGTGTCTTACGAAATTTAAAAAAAATTATTGCAATTTTTACACATGAAGATAGTAATGAGGTTTAGATACTTATATTTAGAATATGAAAAGCAAAATTAAATTTTTTTAAAAACCCACGACGATCGTTGTAAGTGAAAAACGATCATACATTTTTTTTTAAAACCCCTCTACTAAAAGAAAGTAAGAACTTATAATTATAAACCCAAGAATTTCCATCGGGGCTTTTTGAAAACCCCCCGGGATTTTCAAATAAATTATTTAATCGTTTTTCAACTACAACCACTAGGTCCGCCGAGGGTTTTTCAAAATGTTTAATTTTGCTTTTTATTATTTGTCTTAATAAATAAGCTACTAAAGAACATTCGTCAAAAGGCTTAAGTGACACTTAGCACAGTACGATCTTTAGACAGCGTAGTAATAACTCATCTAAATCAAAGAAAACTCTTCAACAATCCACACAATATTATAGCATTGGAAGAATTAGAAAGCTTGAAAAACATGTTACATGGATCACACATCGACGAAGCCGAAGAAAGACCACGAAGTAATTAATATATATTAATCAAAAATGTTTATTACATTGCCCCCTGATGAGTTAATAGCATAACACCTGACTAATAACCTTTTTATTTACGCCGTTAAACCACAATTTTTTTACCGAAAACCGTATTTAAATCGGTCAAACTTTTATGGAGAAAAATAGGAACATTCGTTGACAATAAAATGTTACAGCGGCCCCTGGCGTGCTAACGTCTGTCTAAGAACCATCACCGATTAGTACTAAATATTTTGCAGAAAACCGTGGCTAAATCGGTCAAACCATTTTAGGTGTAAATGGGAACATTCATTTGCACCAAAATGTTGCAGCGCCCCCTGGTGAGTTAACACCATAACACCTATCTAGGGACCTTCGTCGATCACTCCCAAATATTTTGCAGAAAATGGTGTCTAATTCGGTCAAACCAATTTGGAAATCAATGGAAACGTTCGTTTACAACAAATTATTGCAGCACCACCTGGTGAGCTAAGACCATAACACCTATCTGAAAACTCTAGTCCCAAATATTTTACAAAAAACCGTGTCTAAATCAGTCGAACTATTTTGGAGATAAATGGGAATATTCGTTTACAACAAAATATTTATTGCGGCGCCCCCTGGTGAGTAATCACCATAACATCCATCTAAGAACTATCCCCGATTAGTCTGAAATATTTTGTAGGAAATCGTATCTAAATCGGTCAAACAATTGGGTAGATAAATAGGAACATTCGTTTGGAACAAAATGTTTATTGCGGCGCCCCCTGGTGAGTAACTACCGTAACAACTATCTAAGAACTGTTGCCAATGAATCACAAACATTTTACAGAAAACGATGTCTAAATCGGTCAAACCGTTTTGCAGATAAATGGGAACATTGCATTGCACACACAAATACAAACAACCTCTCACCCTAAATGCATATTCCTCCTCCGTTCCATCGTGGGTAAAAAAACGATATTTCGTTTTTATTAGTTAAAACAAACATTTCGTTTCAATAGCTCCAAATTATTTAATAGCTTAATTTTTGTAATAGTTGTGCGGTACTTCATGTATTATACTTGATGATATATTTAATCGAAATCGATTATTACTCATTAAGTTCTACCAAATGCATCTATTTTGTAAAAATATATAAGACATTTTAAGATACAACAATTAAAAAAACATAACGTGTGTTTGTTTACTAGTCTGTATAAGAATTTCTTTATTAAAGGATATAATTATTATCTTGTCATATCAATACAATTACGTATGAATACAATTTTATCCCAATAATCCATTATATGTATATATATATATATATATATATATATATATATATATATATATATATCAGTATCATAAGGATTGATTAAGTAGTTTAAGAATTGTTTTCTTTTTTTATTTACGAAAACTTTAATTTAATTTTTTTACTCCACATCTATGCATTTCCGGAAATAAAAATTTGTGTACTAATACCGTCAAGATACAAAATAAGAAACAGATCATATTAGCAGAGAGTCAAGTTAACAAAATAAGAAACAGATCACATTAGGCTAAAGGTATTTTAATCATAACAATGTGATAATGTCCCTCAGTACGAACAATAATTCAAAAAAATTATATGAGAGAATGTAGCTAGGAAATATTTGTATGACTTGAATTTTTTTATTATATTGGTTTGTCACATTTACTCTCTTAAAATTTTTGAAGTAAAATTTGTTTATGCACGCTTGACTTGGAGTGTAAGCTGGTGAATGCGTGATGAGAGCGTTACGAAAAGTGTGATCAGGCGAGGCGAACGGAAGCTGAGAGGGAGATTTAAGTCAGTAAAGACAGAAAGAGAGAGAGAGTTAAGTTTCGTATATTACTGTAGGGACAAGAGAGAGAGGTGCAAGCATACATTTTCTTTCTCTCTTTCTCTCATAACCAGTTATGTTTTATATATCTAAGACACAGTGCAAGCCTATTGTCTGTATCACACTGTAGGAGCAAGAGAGAGTAGTGTGCGCGCACATTTTCTTTCTCTCTTCCTCTCATAGCCAGTTCATGAAATATATATATATATATATATATATATATATGCGAGTTTGCTAGCGTTACGCGAACGGTAATTTTTTTATTATTTTGTAATTTCATTTCGTTCTTGAACAAAAACCCCGTTTATAAATTATTATTTTGTTCAATACATTAAATATTCTACGTTTAAAGTGAATAAAATTCATTTTAAAGTTCATATTTTTTTTGTGAATTTAATGTTTTACTTCAGTCGTGTGGTCTAAAGCATACTCGTTTTTTTATATTTTCATACATATTTCATGAGCTAGTAAACTTTTATTTTATGAGTTTCACCTAGACAAACTAGATAGCAATAACCAGAAAACATCACACCAAATTCATGCCCGTTTCCCGTAATGCTCTGTCACTATACCTATTTTTACCATTGTGCACCTAATCCAGAAAAAAATACGTTCTCCCCCACTATATAATTTTCCTGAAATTTTCATTATTTAATGCGATGAGTATCTGTACTTAAATAGTATGTTTACGAAATATATTAATCAGAAATGAAGTATCGGGTGTACCGTTGTAAGTCACCAAGGTTTATTGCAACAAAGGAACACATAATTTATTATATTGTGAAAGATAAGCACTCCGTAGAGTATTTTCGGATACCTATGTCAATATTATGGAAATTTCAAAAGTTGGAATGGTTTATTCACTCAAATTATTTTATCGAAGAAGTAATTGTAACTGCATACCAGTTATATAATTGTTATTTAGTTAATACTAAATAACAATTGCTCCTACAATTTAATCTACCTTTGTTTTATCCAACCAAAACACGATTGCATAACAAGACCAAGACAAGAGAAACACTGCTCTTACTTAAATTATACAATCTTTACTAAATAAAGAGATATTAAAATTTAATCAGGCGATTCTCTTCGTGATACTCTATGGAAATGAGAATTTAATTATGATAGGTGCATTTCGTATATGTTTTGATTATTTATTTATCTGCCATAACTAGTATACTTAAATTTTAAAATTTGTTTTGTAAACACAATATTTGTACGTATGAATGGACTTCATTTTGTAATAACCATATTACGAACACGAGCAGGATGTACGATAGATTTGCTCGCATTAGTTACATCGCTACGACCGGTATAAGCTTTATCATTTCTGTTTGACTTTGATTTAGAATGGATTTTTTATTACTTTAATGTTTGCGGAAAGCTTTTGGGCTTTATAAGTAGGCACACGAGAAAGAGGAAGTTCGGAAACAACAATTTTTATCATTTTATGTTTGCATAACATATAAAAATCTTTAAATTGTTGTTAAGCTTGTTTGGAAAAATAAAGGATAACTCTGCAATTTTTTGAAAGTCGTAAACGTAAAGTTAAAAACACAATATATTTTTGTAACTATTTATAATGAAGAGAGATTTTTGCTCTTAAATATAAAAATAAGTACGTTTATGATTAAACTTATTATATGTATAAACCAAAAATCCATCATTGCTAAATTTCCCAAGTCTCTAGTTTAATAAGAAGTTTTATTTTTCTGTTATATTCCTTACAACTATTTAATTACTCCTAATCCTTCAAATTAGATTTAAGTGGTGAATTCATAATAAATTTTAAGTATAATTTCACTAAACAAATATAAAAGATTGGTAAAACATTAAAAACTTGCAATGGCTCTACTCAAATAAAAAATCAGACATTGAAAGAAAAACACAAAACCCTCGCCCAATAAATGAACGTAAATAAACTCAGTAAAAAAATATATAAAATAAATCTTGCACCTATTACGAGTCAAGCAGTCCATTCACAGGTAGGGGTACTATGTTTACAAAAATACGCTTTAAAGCACACGTAGCGGTAGAGGGTCAAAGTGGTTCATAAATAAATTATCAAAATATTCTCGAAACATTCTTTTTAGCTTACAGAACGGAGTCAATGCGGGAGCTTTGATTTCCCTCGAGCTTCGCGAGGAAAGTTGCCATACTAAACTTTCATATCTCCTCAGTCATTGAAGACTCTGTAATCGAATTATGAGTTGAATATTACTTGTCTATTTCTTGTTATTGTTCTGGTAGTTACCGGTATAGGTAAAAGAGGAGTAGATTTATCTTGTTATTTCAGCTTCGACAATACTTACACTTTTACTTTTACTATACTATATATGATACTTTTTACTTCTTAAATATAAAAAGCTTATTTGATTTGTTTTACTTAGAGAAACGAGAAGATATTTTTACAAATATACTATTAGAGTGGGAAGAACGTGTTATTTCATATAATCGTACATACGTACTAGATACATATGTCTTGCATATCCTTCTGTCTACGTCTATATATAACATTTCTTATATTGATATCTCATTATCTTATATTATCTACGAACGTAATTTCTTATAAATAGCTACGTTTTTTCATGATAATTGTGATTTAAAAAACTACCCAGTTCGAGCCAACTAGTGCATTAAAAGTTCTGTACCAAAATAATTAGTAATAAATGGATCTAGGTAATAGTTGTTTGTGGTGACTAAAAAATTATCGAAATTTTTTGAGCAGTAAACCAGACAAATTGTTTTATTTTTTCTGTATTTTTTTGGAAGCCTGTCATTGTTTGTAAATGAATTCAAATTGTTTGACCATCCAACCATGGAATAAGAGAGTAGGATAGAGGAGAAGCAACATTTTTAGTTTAAATTTATGTTGATATCAAAAAATAAGCAAAACAAAAGCAAAATAATTTAAAATCAAAGCTTTAAAATTATTTTTTATGTGGGTTTCCACTTAACGTGATTAAAAAAAATTAAATTTTTTCCATCTTTCTTATTATTTTTACCTCCTATACAGGTAGACCAAAAACTTTAAGTGGAATGAAGGATATAGTAAGAGATTGGGGTTGTTTACTCCCATAGTCACTATGAGAACTTCATTACGATATATCTCATTTGGCATATATAATGCCAAGTTTCAGTTTAATTGTGTTAATAACCTCTGACCTTGTATCGAACAAGCAACTCATTCTGGAATAAAACTTGAATTTTGTGCTGTCATCAAGTTCTTAAAAAGCAAGGAAAAACACCTCATATTGAACGAAATATAATAGGTTTACGGAAACTCATGCCCCAGTAAAACCATAATTTACAAATGCATAATTTCTTCAAATAAGACCGAGTTTCGATAGAAGACGACACGCGCTCGGGACAGCCGATCGAAGTCACCTCCACGGACGATATTGAAAAAGGGTTGAAAAAACTTGAATTCATCATTACGAGCTTGAATGTTATCAGGAGGCCATGTAACTAAATATTATTTCATGTCTGGTAGGTATAAAAGAGCACCCCACACCCTAACAGGTTCAAGGTGTCGCTATCGGACGGGAAATCGGACGAGTCATTGCGACGGTTTTCTGAGACATAGACGATATTCTGCGCATTGACTTCAAAGACTAGGCTGTTTCTCTAACAGAAAAGAAATATCCTAGACTTTTGGAGTAGCTTAAATTAGCAATGAAGAAGAAACGACGAAAGAAATTGGCAAAAGTTGTGCTGCTTTTGCATGACAACGCACCTGTGCAAAAGACCTATGCTGCGACGGCTGCCCTTCAGAAGTCCGACTTTCAAATATTGCAACATCCACCTTACAGCCCTGAGTTGGCTCCCTGAGAATATTATTTATTCCCAAAAGCGAAAAGCGAGCTTTGTGTAAACAAATCAACGATGATGAAAAGGTCAAGTCTGCAATTTCAGCTTATTTTGGAAATAAAGAAAATGTTTTGAGAGTATAAATAAATTAATCAACAAATCTGCGAAATATATTAAGGTTAAAGAAAAACGTATAAACAAATACATATAATCAATAAATACAATACTAAGCAAATACATATATTCAATAAATACCTAAAAATAAAATTCACATAAACGTTAAATGAATTACATATCGAACAAAAATTATAAAACTCATTTACGCTGTAACACAGACATACATAAATGTAGAAAAAGCTTTTAAATCTTTCGTAAAGGAGCTAAGGTGACCCAGGACAAATCGTAAATAAATGATCAAAACATTTTCGGAGCACTCTTCAACTTATAGAAAGGACTAATTGTAGGGATGGGCACTTTGACTTTCCCATCTTCTAACTTTCGTACATTTTCACTTAGAAAAGTTTACGTGATCGAATTATGACTTGGATATTTCTTGTTATACGTCTTATAGCAATTTGAGTGAAAACATGAAATCTGAATGGTTTCGTTTATGGAAATCTATATTAAAATTGGGAAAAGGAAATCTTCAAACTTATTATAAAAGTTGTTCTTATTTACTTGATGACATTTTAATAGTATAAACTTGAAAGTAATAAACTTGAAAATAATAAAACTTGAAAATAATAATAAAAATAGTAATAAACTTGAAAGCTGCAAATCTTCATTGATGTTTTTTTTATAGACACGCGGTTTCTAATATTGACAATGTTAATAAAGAAATTTGTCGCAGCTTTGTAATCATGTTATTTAGACACCTTTAGTTAAGCTAAGAATTTGTAGTTCAGCATTTGGACAGTACACATGGGACAATTACTAGTTTTACCAGTTTTTAATCCAATTAACCCAAAAAGAGATGAAAAAGGATGACGAATAAGTAAGTGGTAAGTTCACCTTTATTTTGTCACTTCTTAAAATGAGTCAAGTGGGTAGACCCACTTGTTTAGGCAAATCTTGTTTAGGAAAATTTTGAATATTTATATCGAATGTCATTTATGTACTTAAAATTTAAATCTAAAAAATGTTATTTACGTATGTAAATTTTGTTTTGGAAGTATATGGGGAAAAAGCAAAAGAAAAAAAAATAGGAGAAAAGGAAAAAACAAAAGAAAAAGACATTTATATTAATATTTTCATAATTATTTTTAAATTTAATTATCAATTCATTTACATAACGCGAGGTATCGTTAAGTACATGTAGTAGATCCTGAAACTTCTTTTATTTGTCGACGCACACACGCATGCACGCACGCACTTAAAATTTTCAACTGATAAGATACTACTGCTTTCTTTAGCCTGCGAAATCCTTTTTGCACTATTTATACTTAGCAAATTGGAAAATTATTTTATAACCTATAACATAGTGGACATTGCTATATGTAATAACTACCTTTAATAACTATATGACTCAAATCTGTAAACAGTATATACTCACATTTCTATATTTATATTTATCGTTTTAGATATGTCTAAGTTATTGAAGTGACAGACAGATGAACAAATACTAATTAATTTTGCTTCTAAGGTTTCCTTTTTTTCCGGTTCCGTACTCATCAGTAGATTTTCAAAAATCAAAGCAAAGAAAAATTAATATTTAAAAACAATAATACGGGAAAACATTTCCGTAACAAAAAATTATATGAGAAACGATTATTAATAAAAGGTAACATACAACAACTTTTTTAAAATTCTCGAACTATAATTTAAACATATCATTACGTAATCCGGCATTTTTTGACTGTTTTCAGGATAAACATACTCACGAGAATCAAAATGTCGACCGAAATGGAGGGCTGCTAATTTCGCTATTTAGCACCGTTTCTAGTGGAATATTATCGCTTGCTATGGGCCTGTCTTTACAAAATAACAAAAGTCTATGGTGAGAACAAACTACACTTCGGAAACGTCATAATAAAATGGTTTCATCATAATAAAATGGTCAAAATAATAAAATGGTCAAAACAAAAAAATATTTTCATGGTTGTGGCTCTGAATACCGGAATGATTGTTTATATTTTGGGGAAGAAGTATATTTACAAAAAGTTTAAATTACAGAATGTTAATTATTATCTATTTTAAATAGTAATATTTATTGTTCAATATTTTTAAACCGTACAGGAACATTGCAAAAGTATTAGGTTTTGTAAATTCGATTCAAATATAAATTTTGAATATTTTTATAATTTTACTGGTATATTGAAATAGTTATTTTATATTATAATCAGCTACTATTCATGTATAGATATGCAGTATTGTTTTTAATATTTCAGAATACTACTTTATTGAATAATTTTGTGGATTTACAAAATATAACAATATTTGAATATATAATAATGTTTATTATTATATAATGCAAAACTAACGACTTGGTAATTTACATAGTATGCATTTCTCTGACCTTGCTCTAAATTTGAGTTCGTTATATTTAATAACTTAAAAAGCTATTTATTAAAAAAAAACTTTCGGAATAATAATATGTCAGCCCACACACATGGTGTGTATTTATAAATAATATTGTATTCATAAATAATATTGAAAGCAAATACTTATTCAACTCAAGCATAATTTACTATTATATCTATTGTAAATTTAATTGGACATAAAGAAAAGAAAATATCGTGGAAATAGTATATGATAATTACTATCAGGTTTACTTCTAAGAACACGTTATATAATTAATTTTATTCAGGGTAAACATTCTGTATAGCAACAAAAATATATTCTGTGTAAACTACACGTATTTGCACTTATGACCTAAAAATATTCTATTGCTTCGCGTAAACCATGGTATCCATACGGCGATTTATGTATATTACGTATAACTCAAATGTATTTTTAATGTCTTAAATATAATAGTTTACGAAGATAAGTCAAAATTAACTACGTCATTAAAAAACCGCTATAAACTCATTGTTGAGAAGCATTTAAATAAGTAGCACAAATTCTAATGTTAAATATTATTTATGAATACAGCGAATATTTCATTTTGTATAATATTATTAACCATTAATTACTATTTCATGTAATAAAATATTCTAAATTAAAAATAATTTTTTGTATTTTGTTTTTTTATGTATAATTTAGTGCCGTAAGTAATTACCCAATCGGGAATCACAATAGTAACTTTATAATGAAAATGTTTTAATTTCAGACTTCGGTGACGAAAATTCCGGCAAAAACATTAATGTAAAAAAGGGGACAAGTTCTTTTTGGGTTATCGTGTTAACTGAAAAAGGAGTTGAAATCCAAATAATCGTCAAGTTACAAGTAGTTTCTTTATCTGGAATCAGGATAGGGTTTAATTTTAAAAGGTGCGCCATAAGCGTAAGTACTTAACATAACTTTAAAATTTAAAAAAATGAGCAAGTTTCTAAAAAAAGTGTTAAGGAAGAAAATTTGCCAAATTCAAAGATAAAGGACATATTTAATCATTAAATGATTTAAACTTATACTTTATTTTAATTCCACATAAATGAATAAATATTTTTATTGGTTAAACATTATATTATTTATTTTAATTCCACATAAATACATAGATTGAAATTTGACGGTTAGTAAACAAAACTTGTCTTATTTTTACATTTACATTTTGCAGCTTTTTGTTAAGAATTGATAGATAAAGGAATTTATTGTATTAATATCAAAACGTAATGCCCTTCTACAAAAACACCTTCAAAAATTTAAAACACTGATCAAAATCTCTAATTCTTGTAATAAACAAGAAATAACCAAACAGATTATCACATGGGCACTCCATATCAAAATATCAGAAATCCCCGAAAGTATGTGCGTGATATGCTTAAGCTTTGTATGAGATTTAAGACTAAAACATTACCGCGATCTTAAAGGAATCCATCAAGAGTACCCATGAAACCGTTCTGTTTGTAAAATATTTGTGATAAAAATCACGAAAAATCGATAAGCCCAATCTTATTATAGGTGCAATTGATATTATCACAACTTAAAATTGTTCAAACTTAATCAAGTAAATTAGATACAAAATGTTTTATATTTAACTACATTATTAACTTTATGAAAGAATTTTGGCCGAATTTGAACTTTTCCTGTCGTATATAGATAAAAACTCAAGATTTACGAGTCGGCTGGAAGTAGATCACAGGTTTTTATGGTCAGCCAATCAGTTAGAACTAACAATAGCGATATTTGGTGGCGGAAGAATTATCAAAGCTATATTTAAGAAATTTACTTCATCTTAAAGTTTAACCTGGAATATTAAACAAGTCGTACTTTTAAGGGAAGAATATCAAAGTAGTTCGAAACGTTCGTTTAAATAACTACGGAGTACTGCAGGCAACATGCCTGGGTACTCTCCAAAAGTATAGATCGATACATAAATGAAATAAAGTTACATTTTTCATATGCGAAGTTCAACTTAAATATAATTAGTGATTCTCTTTAAAGATGTAAATTTTAAAACTTTAAACATTCGTATAGATATTTTATATTCCGCGCACTAATTACACGTGACGTAAAATGGAATGATGTAGCCCTTTTTGAAGGGAAAATTTAATTACAGCGTTTGGAATGAAGTGTACTTTGAACATACACCAATTTGTGAATGATTTTTAAATAAGCAACAAATATATAAAATAAGGGTAGCGAAAGTTAAATAAAAACATGTGTATACAATCTATGCAATTATTCTGTTTCCATGAATTATTATGCTTAATATAATAACCGAAATAATTCAACAATTAAGAATTAATATCTGTCGACCTGCATATATATATATATATATATATATATATATATATATATATATATATATATGTATGTATGTATATATATATATATATTTATTTATTTATATGCTTGTGTGTGTGTGTATATGTGTATGTATATATATAAAATAGCTGCTAAGATCAAAATAATCACGCAATCAAACATGTTACTTACACGTGGATCAGATTTGGGACAAATGAAAAGTCATATTATAATTACGAGTAGTCCAATAGTTTTCACGTTGCGCCTCACTATTTACTTTACGTGAATTAATATGATGTTACCAGAAGGAATCATTATGTGAGGGTTTTTCTCATATCGATTGTAGTTTTTCCTCCTGTTTATTAAGTAGTATTCTATTTAAATTCGCACGTAGAATACTTTAAGACAAGTTTCAAAATATACGTCATATATTAAGTAGATTTCTTCAGTATAAGAAAATCTATTTTAAATGGAAAAAAAACTAATAGGCATGTTTTCCTTCTAATATTTGTACTATCGCGTTCAAATTAACAAAGACTTGAATAATTTTAATTCAAAACTATTTTCCCAACAGTAAAAATATAAAATATATGTTTCTTTTTGAAATTCACAGGTTTCTACTAAGCATGAAAATTGGTTTAACACATATTTCAATTTTGCTTCATTCAGAGGTAGAAACTGAATATAAGACTAAATTTATTATAATATCTATTGTGAATATCTCGATACTTTCCATTAAAAACAGGATTGGGTGCAAAAGTGTAGTTGGCATAAAATTTTATTAAAGTTGTCAACTGTGATTGATTCCTATGGATATCCTGTTACCCAATAAAATCACAATTGTAAAAAAATATTAACCAAATTTCTTACAATGATTCTAACATGAAATTGATTTAAAATTTAGTTTTTAATTATGTTTCTAGTTCATCCTTTCTTTGGACGGAAGTTTAGTATAGTACATCAAACTTTAACTAAATGTTATTTTTATTCATATAGTTATTTTCACCTATACTCTTTATATCACTCTAATACTTATTATTTGTAGAAAGTGAGCTATGATCATCTGAGAATCGTTTTTTACCACTCACATTTTTTAAGTGCCCATTATAGCGAATAAGTAACCAGAGCGATATAATATGTTGGTATTTATCATGGTGGCTAATAGTATTGTCGAATAGCTCTTTCGACCTTAATTTAGTTTTTATGTTTCTAGTTCATCCTTTCTTTGGACGCAAGTTTAGTATGGTACATGAAACTTTAACTAAATGTTATTTTTATTCATATAGTTATTTTCACCTATACTCTTTATATCACTCTAATATTTGTAATTATTATTTGTACAAAGTGAGCTATGATCATCTGAGAATCGTTTTTACCACTCACATTTTTAAGAGCCTATTATAGCGAATAAGTAACCAGAGCGATATAATATGTTGTTATTTATCATGGTGGCTAATAGTATTGTCGAATAGCTCTTTCGACCTTAATTTAGTTTTTATGTTTCTAGTTCATCCTTTCTTTGGAAGTAAGTTTAGTATGGTACATGAAACTTTAACTAAATGTTATTTTTATTCATATAGTTATTTTCACCCATACTCTTTATATCACTCTAATATTTGTAATTATTATTTGTACAAAGTGAGCTATGATCATCTGAGAATCGTTTTTTACCATTCACATTTTTAAGTGCCTGTTATAGTGAATAAGTAACCAGAGCGATATAATATGTTGGTATTTATCATGGTGGCTAATAGTATTGTCGAATAGCTCTTTCGACCTTAATGAAACACACTTAAGAAATTTTAGTGTTTTATTTAATTAAGGGCATGTAACTTTACTCGTATACTTCTGAAATTATTATGGTCGGTATATTGTTATTTACCCCTGCTATACTTCATATACATCCACCTTTATTAATGTCAGATTTTTATTAATATGTCATAAAGAAACCAATTTACTCTTGTCTTTCTAACAGTCTTATTTTTTATTGGTGATTATTTTCTTTTCTAATGATGAAGTTATAGAATGTAATTTTCCCATCTTTTGATTTCTAAATCTTATGTTATTTTTTTGTGGACAATATACCTTCACCGTAATGTATCAATATAATTACTGCGAAGGGCTATATCACCAAGGATGTATAATCCTAATGACATCGGTTATATAAACACAATCTTATTATTCTTTAAAAGATTACGGTTTACCTTAAACTATGTAAACATACATATAACAAGATAATATTGCAACGAAACTTGTGCAGTATCGAAAACGACTTTTATGGTTTCATTTCCGTGTCAAAGGAAGTAATCACTCAGCAAACATAAGTATATTATTCTTTGTATTTTCTTATATAGTCAAGAAAATATTATATTAGTGATAACTTTTCTACAAAAGAAAACTTATTCTTCTGTTGAAGTCACTAGTTATTGATCAATACTAAAATTTTCTTTATTTGGAAAATAATTATTAATTATGTTTCTTCAATTTTTTTATTTAATTTATTTTCCTCTTCAAAATTACTACAAAAAATGTATGGCTATTGCATGGTCGTATAATGTATTAATTTGTCGATTACTCGGCAATTTCCTACTAGTAATTTAAATGACGTCAGCTTATCTTCCATATCGATTGAGGTTGCAGATGTTTTAAAAATGCTTACGTCATTAGACTTGAACAAGATAGAATTGAACCAGCCTTCCTCAAATATACCGCAGATACCATATGCATTCCTTTAACTCTCTTATTTAATAAATGTGTAAGGCATGGTACTTTTCCTACATGTTGGAAAAAGGCGCACTTAACACCTGTGCATAAAAGTAGATCTAAACAAAACATAGTTAACTATAGACCCAAATCAATCTTATCAGTAATTCCCAAAGTTTTAGAGATTAGTACATAGACGAGTACATCCTTTACTCCATAATTGCATTACGCCCGAACAACACGGCTTTGTTTGTGGTAGATATACCATCACTAACCTACTACTTCACTCTCAGCACTTGTTCGAGTCATTGGATTCCGTATAGCAAGTTGACGTGATATATACAGATTTCAAGAATGCATTTGACAAGGTTGATCACTTAATATTGATGCAAAAACTAGCATTTAACCGTATCAGGGGCAACTTGCTTAGATGGTTTATTTCATATTTAACTAATAGGTAGCAAGCAATTAAAGTAAAGATAAGAATAGAAGAGAAGTGATAAGAATCCTATCACCATATATCCAGGTGATTTCTGATGTACCACAGGAATCTATATTAGGCCCTTTCTTATTTATTGTATTTATTAACGATATAAGTACCTGCTTAAGAAATAGTAATTTCCTAATATATGTAGACGATCTAAAGCTATTTACTCTTGTGAAAAACATCCATGACTGTTCGAATATGCAAGCTGATCTCGATAGACTTCGTGTTTAATGTGAAGAAAACAAACTGCATTCAAGTTACTCGAAGTGCAACGAAGTTACAACGAAGTTCACAAAGAAAAAAAACAAATAAACTATAAATATGCGATTCACTCGAAAAATTTGACAGCATGCGCGACCTTGGTGTTATTTTTTATGGTAAACTGCATTTTAGTTTGCATGTTGAGCAGATTGTATCTAAGGCCTATAGAATACTTGGCTTCGTATTAAGAACAGTCAAAGTATTTAAAAATGCTGAAACATACTTAATCTTGTACAACTCTCTTGTAAGATCACAATTTGAATACGCTGTAGTTGTCTAGAATCGACTATATGCCACTTATTGTGATAGTATCGAGAACATAGAAAAACAATTTTGAAACTTCTTCAGCATCGTATAGGTGGCAGTAAATTATCGTATAAAGTATTACTTAATAATTATATATCACCCAAATCCGTTCACAACACTTGCTCTGTTCAGTTATGAAATTCATAAATTCAATTTCCATATTCAAATTTTAATCATTTTTTATTATGGTACATTGGGGTCTTTCAAATAAAATGATAATCATCCAATTCAGTTAATGAATGCAAAAGATACGAGGTAACATACACCAAACAATCCATTCAATTACAATGTGATGACTAAGGAACTGGAATCCGAAGCTTAATGACAGTGTCTCAGCTTGAGATAATAATAATTAAAAACACGACATCCCCAAATCTAACGATTTAAGTAGAGAGTATACCCACAGCGTCAAGACGGTTGAGTTTGGACTTGGAGATTAATGATGGAGATTCTGCTGAAGAGTCAATATGCTAATATGAAAAACATCAGATCCTTAAATCTCAAAGTTTAGACAGGCAGTATCCTTACGGCTTCAGGATTGATGAGTTGAAACCCGGAGCATAATATTAGAGTTTCTAGATTTTAAACCCCAAGTTTAATGAAAAACTTTCTGCTAAAGTATCAAAATACTAACTTAAGAACAGCAAATTCTCACAATTTAAGCAGACAGTACTCTCACAGACAGTACCCTTAAAACTGAGAAATTGGAATACGAAGTTTATTGTCAGTACCTCTGCTTGAGATACACAATACTAATTTAAAAACAGCAGATCCATAAGTTTTACGGTGTGGGCAGGTATCTCTACTGCTATATTAGATTAAGTCTTTGCCCAAGATTCAAAATACCAATTTAAAACCAGTAGGTCGTCAAGTTTCACGGTTTAGGCAGGCATTACTCTTGCAGCATTAGGACTGAGGAATTGAAACCCGAACTTCAATGAACATACCTCTGCTTAAGACCAATAATACTATTTTAAAAACCACTGATCTTAAAACCTAACAATTTAAACAAGCAGTATCAAGATTTATGAGTCTAAATCCGAAGTTTCGTGATAAGTCTCTGCTTGAGATACAGAATACTAATTTAAAAACTGCCTATATACTCAAGTCTCAAAATTTAGGTAGGCATTGCTCCCATGGTATGAAAAATTAGTCACAATTAAATGAAACTACGTGAAGTAGTATTATTTACACTTTCTTTAATTTCTTCACCACGACCTAGGTTTCGTTGTATTACAACATCTTCAGGTGGGATATTAGCAAAGAATGACTCATAGGAACATCCAACAGTATTCATATGTTTCAAACACAATAGCGGAAGCCGGGTCTGTGTGGGTTTTCCCACCGTTTGTGTTAGTGAGTTTATTGTAAGGAAGCGGTGTAGGTTTTATTATATTTCTAAGAGTTATACCATATACCAGTATTTTATTAAGGATAATAAGTTCAATTGTTGTTATTCTATGAGGTTGTACAATGCAAATATTCCGATGTATGTAATAAAATTAACTGGAAATTATCCTCGGTAATATATTCAAACAAAAGCAAGGGTATCTAAAAGTTAGAACAAGGTTATACCACTAATTCTACATACCTCGGGTTGTATTTATTCATATATTTATTTATATATTTATTTATTTATTTGTTTTAATTTATATATACTTATATTTATATGTGTACGTGGGCTGAAACAATTCGAAAAGTACTGTAGTATCAATGTTGTCTAATTGTATTATGTTTAGAAGATATTAAGTATAGGTGATGATATTATATTTAGTTGTTCGTTTAATATATTAAAGTTGGTGTCTTTTTTTATGTCTGTTTATTTCTAATGTTTCTAGGATATTAAGTTTATTGCCTTTCATATTTATTCGTAATATGTAGGTGGCATTATCAGTATGAGGGTGATGGTTATTTTCAATGAGATGTTTAGCAAAGTGAGATGTGTCTGGTTTATTATTTCGCCAGCTGGCGATGTATTCTTTATAATACTGGTATATTGTATAACTCTCGGAAATATAATAAAACCTACACCTCTTCCTTACAATAAACTCACTAACACAAGTAGTGGGAAAACCCACACAGACCCGGCTTCCGCTATTGTGTTTGAAACATATAAATGCTGTTGGATGTTCCTATGAGTTATTATTTGCTAATATCCTACCTGAAGATGTTGTAATACAACAAAACCTAGGTCGTGGTAAAGACATTAAAGAAAGTAGAAATAATACTACATCACGTAGTTTCATTTAATTGTGAATAATGAATTGCTACAAAATTAACGCCAAATATATTCAATATATGAAAAATTAGGTTTGGAGTCCGTAGTTTAATGACAGAGTAAAATGCTATTTTAAAAAGAGTAGATACTCAAATATTACGGTATAGGGTGGCAGTACTCCTATAGCGTCAGGGCTGAAAAGTTGGAACCCTAAGTTCGATGCCAAAGCTTTCGCTTGAGACTCACAACATGTGATATTAAATATATTTGGCGTTAATTTTGTAGAAATTCATTATTGACAATTAAATGAAACTACGTGATGTGGTATTTTTTCTACTTTCTTTAAGTTCTTTCCTAGGTTTCGTTGTATTGTAACATCTTCAGGTGGGCTATTAGCAAAGATATTTGCTAATAGCCCACCTGAAGATGTTATTCGGTGAACTCTGTTCAAATCGGGTAGACACGCTTATGTCATAATTTTATAAAAAGTTAAATAGTCTTTTATTAAACGTAATTAAAATGAGTGTAGTTGCATTCTTTTTTAATTAAAGTTTTTTGAAAATTGTTTTAAAAAGTTTAGTTACCGTGTATAACTACATTAATGAAATCATATTTTGAACGTCTTTACTGAAAATCTTGCAGTTTTGTGTCTCAACACATATAAAATAGGATTTCGTAGGTTTCTATATATCTTAAAAATATTGGAGAAAATAGCCAAAGAATAATTTAATTGAAAATTACATTCAAATAATATTTAATTTTTATTTTTGTAAATTTGTAAAATCAGTTGTTAAAAAGTTTAGAGGGTTTGGAAAGAATTACATGTCACTTTGAAGCTGAATATTTTACAAAAATAAAAATGAACAATTTTAAACCGAGTCTCCATATTATTTTATTCGATCAATCCAATAACACCACTCCTTGAAATGTGTAAAAACTTTTATTTTTGTTTTCGTATCTGGAGTAGTAATTTAGAAAATTTCTTGGGCGCAGGTCTAAAACACTAAAAATGTAAAGCTGTGACAAATAAAGTAACAGATATAAGGAAATTATAATAGTTGCGTGTTTCAATAAAATCTCTAAAAATATGAAGCCCTCTTTTAAAGAAGTCAGAATTATATATTAAACAAAATATGATGAATTTTTTACTTTTGGTGAAAATTTAATAATTCACTCTTATTTAATACTTATTAATGAATATTAGAACCAATTCGAAAGGAAATCGAATTTGATGAGAATGTAGTATTTATTTTAATCAACTTCGTTACGGGCTCTTATAAAAAATTTCGATGAGTGAAATCCCGTGTAAAACATTCGGTGCGAGTAGTTCGGTCTGCTTTTATCTGAATTTTTATAAAAAAAACATGCGAGGAAGGACTTGATAATTACAAAATATAAAGTTAAAAAATATTCCATTATATCAGCAAGTACTTTTATAATTATCATCATTCATTTCATTTTGATATCGGCTTATATCAGATAAAATTTTACCGACAAAACTAGCTTGCTTTTAACCGGCTGCTGTGATATTAAAATAATACAATGGAGGCCAAAAGTTAATCTATTATATATACCCCTATGGCCCACATAACAGTCTAACTAGCTAGACTAGCCAGAGGCTTTAATGAACGTCATTCAGTGCAAGTACCGACAGCCACCCTCGGCGTCGCCCCCGTCGACGGTTATCGCCCTCAATGCCCAGGATGCTAAAGTGAGAAACAAAATTATAAGAAATTATAACGTTCAGATCACTCATGCGTCTAGTGGCACTCGACGTTGCAACTTACCTTCAGGTAGTTTGTAACGAAATAAAGTCGTTATTTTATAAACTTTGGCCTTATAAATATATGTTCACAGCGTAATGTCTACTATGTAGTCGACCGTAGTTTTTAACTTTTCGGAGACTTGGCTAATATGGCTGTCGTCCTAATAAATGGAAATAAGGGACGATTTCACAAGTTCCACATCTTGCAAAAAAATCGGACCTTTATAATGTGGCCTTCAATCTGCCTATTATTGTTCTTAGAAAGAGTTTGGAGTATAACAGTCTGATGTTGAAATTTGCCATAGTGGTTGAGCATACCACAAATTGTTAATACATGACACTCAAAAATGTTTATTTGAAAATGTTTGGGGTACCCCAAAAAACCTTGTTGCTTGGAGTAAGAGTGAGATACACACTAAAACAATTTTCCTTTCAAAATATTATGCAAAATTAGAATTATTATTTAAATCTCTACAAATATATTCGAGTCCTACATTTTCAATGATGCTAAATTTAAAATTATGAAAAAAAAACAGAGCTTTACTATAAATTTATATAAAGCTCATCGAATAACCAAAGGGGGTCTACATTTCGGCATTTTTGAGATGTACTATTTTTATATTGTTTAATAGAAATATTGCGTATGCGAAATGTCTACGAAATATTCATATCCTTAAATTTAACAGGTTTACTTTGTGTAACGCACGATTTTGGAAAATTCATTAAAGAGTTTAATTAGAAGTTGATCCCTTCTGCCATATATTCAAAACTATTGGACCTAAAATGTTAAAAAAATATATCAAAATGATGTTGTGATCCAGGTTTCTTTAATTTTTTTTTTACTTACTGTTTCCATGGTTCGCTCCCAGTAAATTAAATTTACAAAGGTTTTTTGAAAATCACAAGAAAAAATATTTATTTTAAAAATATTTTCTTGAAAGAGGAAACAAACTCGTAGACAATATTATAGGTCGATTGTCTAATTATTTATTCAAATTTATATTTTGGATATTTAATCATTTATTTAATTACTTGCTTATGCAATATTCTGGGTTAACAGGCGTGTTTTATTATTTATCTCACGTAAAAGGTTTTCACCCCTTGAAGGTTAAATTTCAACAATTTGTGATATACGGGTATAATTATTTTATTATCAAATTCTTTATGAAATGTTTTAGGTTATGTTACATTTTTTCTTTACGATCTTTGACAACCTCCTTTTATCTTATTAAAGGTTGAATTTCGGCAATCAGTGCAATAGGTGTTTGGCAGATTACTTTTTTAATGAATGATTTATGTCATGTTTCAGGTTGAAAGGGACCTTATATTATTTTTTTTTACGAAGCATTGAAACCTATTTTCGGCCTTATAGTAATTTAATTTCGGAAAAGTCACAAAATGCTCCTACTGCTAAAATTTTATTTTTCTAACATCAGTAGTCTTGATAATGAGGACATGTCGCTTTATAAGCACAGATTAAAAAAAAACAACGAAGTGCTTGTTCGGCTAAACGTAGTTCAGTATTATAGTTTTTTCACGTTACCTCAGCAGTGTTTTTTGAAGCAATTTATCTTAATTTTTAATTTTTATGAAGTAATTAATGATAAAACGGAAATAGTTTTAAGACAGCGAATACTAGAAGTTCTAGAAGTTTTAATTGATCCATTATGTGACGTTTTATAATAGGTTGTAATAATTATAAGGGCGAATAATAATTATTGTAAAAGTTATTAATTTAAGTAATATTACCTGTAATCATAAGATAATATTAGAATATAAAAGAAAGACTGATGTGGAAATATGATAAAATAGTATTCCAAAATCATATTTTGTAATTTAATTTACTACTAATGTAAATAACAATAAGTAGTTCTCCAGTATATGTATCGTACTCTGTATTAAGAGAATTCCCAGGGTCAACATTTTAAACATTGCTTTTAGGGTGCGTAGTGGAATATTCCACTACGCACCTCCCTTATAACTTTATAATGTCACCTGTATGTTACAACTTCAGTTTCTATGGTATTAGATGTATATGAATAATATTTTCAAAATATATACTTTAACTGAACCCTCAGTTCATAGGTAGTAAAATAGTAAGAAAAAGTTTAAAAGAGGCATTGATTTTTAGCACCTCATTTATTGAGATCACGTTGCATATGTCTTTTATTTTAAATAAAATTTATATTTACCAATTTTCATTTTGAAGCCCTATATTCAAAATACTAAACTTCAAAATGATTTAAAATGTCTCTTGCCCATAACTTTTCAACCGTCGATTTTAAAAATGTGAAAAAAGTTAAATATCAATCTCCTAACACTCTTTTTGATCAAACGTTTCAATTATTATCATTAAGTTAACTTGCATTAAACATGACGGGATACATAGACAACTACGGAATTAGATATCCTTGGTCAGCTTTATATTAAAGCTTAAATTATAATTGGTCTTATGGGATGTCTCTATTTCTCTCATCATGCTTTGCCTTCATGGCAAATCGACCGGCAGGCGAGTTGATTCACGACAAATATGTTATTACCCCCTGAAATCAGATTTCTATAATCATTGTGTTAACTCCTTTGAAATCACTGTAAACTATATTTTCAGTTGTGGGCGTACACGAGTTCTATGCACTAATTTTTTTAGAACAAGAAGCCAAGTTAATTTTACTATCTAATATGCGGTTTGTAATATTTTTTTTCTTTTCTCCTGAACTAAAATGAAATTGCTTAAAATGTTTTTTCATTGTTTGGAAATATGGATGTAGATATCTACACACTTTATGCAAGTTACCTAAACTCTGTACTAACACATTTATTTTTAATTTATTTATACACGATTACAAACTATACGATTAATTAAATATTAAACTAATAGCCCGACTTGGCACGTATCGCATCTAAAGTAAAATGATCGGCAGACAGCAGAGAGGCAAAAGAAATGTGAATATTCTGATATTAATACTCGGTTGAAGGAGCATGTTAGTAACGTAATTTAGTGCTTTAGGATTTAGGACGGGTTTAGTGGAGATTTAGACAACGGGAAAAATGGTTTTCCAAATGCCTGCGCCCAACAGTGCACCAAATTATCTGAGCGAAATATGACCGTCAAAATATTTATTCGATAAAGTAGATACGTAAACAATCAAGTCAAAATATTATTTGTTATCATTGTTGTAACTGAAGTGACAAATTGTTTCAAGTCATGATAATTAAAAATCCTCAAGAAAGTGAATTTTTACAAAGTAGCCAATTTAATAATATCTATTTTAAGTATTATTTATACTCGCGCTAAATATCGGTTATTAAAATAAAATGTACCTCTTTAGAATATACTTTAATTTTCCGTAAATTTAAAACAGTAATCCCATCCTAAAACTATTCAACATATTTGTTTTATTATAAATGAGTCTATTATTATATTAAACTTATACATTAATGTAATAGATAATAAATAGGTCTACTATTATTTTTTAATTTTATATTAAGACGAAAAAATTAATCCTCAGAAGGAACTGTGATTAACATCCAGTGCCTCTAAATTTATTTTATGATAATCATTTGTTTTGAAAATAAAATTAGAGAAAAAACTGTGTTTTCTCTAATTTTATTTTGTGACATTAAATATATATTTTACAGTATTTAGTATCGCTTAACATTGTGCGACATATTTTATATTTCTTTTTATTCTTTATTACGACTTGCGCAAATTATTATTAAAAAATTCTTATTTTTACAGTTTAAAATTGATATTACAAATTGTCTACATGAAAAGGTCGATGCGCTTTTGAAATCCCTTTGGTGTCCGTCTATCCGTCCGTCAGTCTATTCATCCGTATCTTATGGAGTTTTCTAAAAAACTCTTCGATGTAGGTAGTTGGCATAACAAGGGCCTTCCCTTAAGTGGAATAATTAAAGATATGATAAAAATATTTTCTTTTTAATTTTGGAGATTAATTAAGTGGTATAAAATGTAAAGTTCAAAAAACAATTTAAAGACTTAATTTTTTCTTCTTTAAGAATTTTTTACATTTGTGTTTTAAAAATATTTAAAAATATTTTTAAAACTTCTTAACACAAACTTGAAAATACATAATTTGATTTTCCGGTAACTTTTTCTAAAAACGGCTTCCTCTTTTCTCAGAAAGCCTAATAACGTAATAGTTGTTATATTTAAAGCATAGATTAAATGAAAATTACGGAGTTGCATTACATAAAACTTTTTTCACCTTCAATCTTTATTTTGTGTTTTAATATAATTTTCATACAAATCTATATCAAACGGTAGAACATAATTGAAATTATCAATCAATTATAAAAAATACACACAAAATGATCGAAGGATTTTTTTTTCTATGACTTTATGCTTTATTTTTTATGGCGCTTGAAGTTAGAAATATAAATGTTTTTCTTCGTTATAAGCAAAATAATGAATTTAAAAAAAAGGATATCTTCTGAGTTTTAAAAAATGTTTAAACATTGTTTTTTCATTATTTGAAATATTTATAATTATTCGCTTATTCTATTAGAAGATTATTTTTTCTGTCTTTGCGACATATTGATGGAAAAAACAGAAATTTAAATAATTATCTCATAAGCAATTAAAGAGTACAAGATTATCTGATAAGAAATCAGTGAGTACAATATTACCTGATTACCTAATAAGCAATTAGTGAGTACAATATTACCTAATTACCTATTAAGCAATCAGTGAGCATAAGATTACTTGATTACCCGTCAAGCAATCAGTGAGTAACATATGCCAAATATGGACGTGCTTCTTAATTATCAGGATATAAAGTTCTCTTCCTTTAATTGAAATGTCGCAAGAGTCGAAGTTGCTCAATCGCATCGATCGGTAGTAAATGATCGTTCATAAATGATTCAATAATTGATATTTACTTTAAAACTTTGTGTTAACTTAAAATTAAAGTTTAAAATACGTTTAATTTCTGCTGTTTGTAAATTTGTTTATAGATCATATGTAAAAAATTCAAATAAGAATGTGACACACTTCCGTTTTGGCACATATATTTTCTTCATTTTTTTTCAAATAGTATATTATATTTAATATATTATATTTCAAATAATGTATTATAATATAAATTTTATTCTTACTTTCGCTTATATCTCCATTCATTAGGCACCTATTAGTAAACAACATTTTTAATCTACTTTTCAGAATAATATGGCTCGGTCTGAAATGTATTCCTCAAAATATAAGGTGTCACGTATCAAAAAGTAATCATTTATCTGATCAAAAGCTTTGGCTAACCTGCAATGAAAACCAAAAATATTAGACTATTTTCACGTTACATATTACGAAACAATAATCCATTGAATAAATTTTGGGGTATGGATAATTTGTAGCAAATCAGTGATGGTTAAAGAAATGACTCAACCAACTTAGTTTTTAAAGACATAACGAGAAAGAAAATATGCTTTTATGTGCACATTTTAGACAATACTTAATAACACTATGCAAGCTTAAATAAGAAATTCCATTCGATCTCGTAACTAAATATAGGGTAAACGATTTGTAAAAGAATCTAATCTCTCAGAAAAAGGAAAAATATGTGTTTTTAGTTTTAACACTATTCCTAGCAAATAACTTACAAAATTATGCCAATATTAAAGTCGATAGCATATATCACAATATAAATTCAGACCATGCACATATAAAAATTCAGGCAAATTAACCACAAATTCTCGCCATCAAGGTTTCTTTTTACCACTTTAAACTTTGATTGAAGTGTGGAATAGAAGTGTAGTAATACTATTTCTCTAGCTTACACCGTATTTATGTCGGTTAGACTGGAACACAATCTCAAGGATTAAAAAAAAATGTGAGCCATCATGGAACGTCTAGCAGATGTGTAAAATTAATTTTTTTTTTGTATTTCTATACTGAAATATTTTTATTAGACCAAACGGAGAACGAAAAAACAAATATCCAAACAGTTCTTAATGTTTTATTAAAACATTAATGTAATTCTAATATTTTCTTATGATATAATTTAACACAGAAATATTTGATAACAATCTATTAAAAATATATTTTTAGTTTTGTAATACTCTTAGCCGACAAGACGCAAAGTTGGCTGAATTAAAAAAGTCGGAAAAAAGTTTTACTCCAAATTTCAAGTTTTTGCCTCAAACGGAGTGACCCTATTAGGATTCCGTTTAAGGTATGGAGTAAGGTACGGAGTCCTAAAAACTACTGCAAACTAATTATAAGATATGTGTTCAACACTAAACCATTTGATATTCAGTGCGAAAAAGTTATTATAAAAATTACTTAAAGATAATTTGCTAACGCATCTTCCAATCTCCTTCCTTCTAAAAAATAAAACTCCGTAGGACGTTTAAAATTGCGAGTAATGATTTAAATAAAGTGATACGTACTTTATCTAAACCATTACTTGCAATTTGTTTACTTATAATACACATAATGTACTTATAACATACATATATTTTTAGGTGAATTTAAAGTCCCGGATTTAGGCATAACGAAAGCTCTCACTGCAAACTATTTTATTTAAAAGCTTCTTGATGTAAAATATTAGTTTAATTTCTTAACTTCGGATTGTACCATTTAAATAAGTAATAAATGAGATAGGCGTTGAATAAACCGAGCATAGCCAAGGGGCTGAATAATTTTAAATAAGCGATTTCAATACCGCTTAATTCAAATTACTCCCTAATTTCTAGAGTGAATTTCCTTACCTGAATAGAAATAATTTGTAACTAAATTATATGCGGTAAACAAGGTTTGTCTAATTTAAAAATCAAATATTTCATACAAATATTATTTTCAATAGTATATTCGAACTAAATCTTAAATTTATTGGACTGCATTAGCCCTAACGCAGTATTGTAAACAATGTTCTTTTTCACAAGATAAATATTTACAATACGACAAAAAATATCCTGATTTTTAAAGAAGAATATGAGAAATAACAAAAAAGGCGTAATACAGTAATAAAAAAATACGGTTGTTCGACGACTAAAGCTGTATGACAGTAGCTTCTGTGTGATAGTAGCCGCAATGAGAATTGAATATGCGTTCATGCGAAACTCTGTACTGATATGTATCTGATTCATTTCGCGGTGTGACGTTAATCACATCTGATTAGTGCATGTACGTGATGTGTAGAACCAAGCAATGCTTGGTTGGGAGCAGAGTATGAGAATTTGTGGAGAAAAAGAGGACCAGGGGCGAGTTTCACGCTTTCTCCGTCGGTAGCAGTATAAGGTGCGGTTGGAGCAGGAGGCAGGGTTGATATACTTGTTACTTTGCGTCAGTTAATACGGTAGTGCATGCGGATGGTGTAGCATCTTTATAAGCTTGTTGTCTTACTTGTTTTATTGGGGGATTAGGTAAAGGCTAGTAAGATATTATTGCTTACTCGCCATATTTGTCTATGAACAGAATTATTATTTTAGCTAGACGAGGTATTGACCTGATGGCAAAAGATTCAGGTATACTTCTATATATAAAAGATTTTTTTTGGATTGGCAACATTATAAGAAATGTCATAAAATAATATCGTCCAAAAAAACAAAAACTTTGGTGGAAATTCCTGGTATGTTTTATAATTTTTTTTTATATATAAAATGAAAAAGAAAGACACTTTGCTGAGGAAATGTCGTTTCATTGATAGAAAAGTACAAAATCTCATAGCATTTTAAGTAGTAATATTAGAGAATACAAATGTATTCAATTAATTTTCCCAATAATGTCAAATTTACATTTTAACATGTCGAATTTAAAATTGTAAAGTTTATTTCAAAAAGCTGTATCGTTTTTAAAATATGTTCATGCGTTTTGGTTACATCGCACTCTGTATTTCTAACTTTAATGTTTTTTATTCATATTTTTCAAATGTTGCCTTTTTCATCTTTCACTGACAATTTGATAACTTATAATTTAATGTTAATTTTAATATGATATTTGATACTCTTGGAATAAACTCTCTAACGGTATAATTGAAGAATTTCAAATAACTCGGTATTATTATAGTAAATTTCAAACTTTTCAAAGGCTTCAACACTTACGCGACTCGGTTTTTGAATTAAGGATAAAGCTAACGAATGAACTATTTTGTTCATTTTCAGCATTACTTTCAGGCTTTGCATTTGATTAAGCTTTGTGCCGAGAAATTAAATGAAAACATAAATATAAGTAAACATTATTAAATTTTCACCGTGTTTTATTATTGCCATTTTTCCATATTTTTAAACCGTTGCTTAAAAGACCTGGAAGTTATTTTTTATGGTTTTCGATTATAAGTATTATATCACTATTTAGCAGCATAAAAATTATCCTCTATCTGATATTATACATATCTGAAATATTTACTGAAATTGTATACATTTCTTGGCTTTGCTTGTTTATCAAATAAAAATAAATTGCAAATGTTATTAATATTAATGTAGTGAGGAAGTTGTTAATAATGATAACACTGAAAACAAAATCGTATTATTTCAACAATTATTCATAACATTTCACAGGAACTTTGTAAAATTAAAATTGATGTTTGATATTATCTAATAATTAAAAAACGTAACTAAATTTTAAAAAATCTAATAACAAGTTGGTAATATAAATATTTTTTTAATTTCGTAAGGCGATATTTCATGACAATCAAGTAAATGAAATCGTTTTACAGTTATAATACAGTTAGTGTCTGCTAAGTTCAGCTCAATAAACGTTTCATGAAATATGCTTATAGCACAATGTAAAAACTTTGAACGTTGATATTTTGTTTCGAGCTTTTCTCATTACGATAATAAATGTAGACGTTTATTGCTTGAACCGTTGTACGTAATATTCTTGGAAAATTCACGTTCTAACTTAATTACGCTTGACATTTGCTTTGTGAAATAAAGAAAATGCAAAAAATACCGTAGTAAACTTGTGAGCCGAGGAGTGAGTTTGAATTTTTAGTGAACCTGAAACACAAAGGAATATTGCAGTGAATCTGAAATACAGGATTCTTTTATCCTCAGTTCGATGATGAATATTTGAATTTATTTTCCATTTGAGAGAAGTCTTTTACATTTTACTAATGTACTATTAATATGATGAGATTTATGTTTTTTAAGTTACCACTACATATTATGCCATTATCATAAATGTATTGCCAAATAAAACGTTTTTATTCGTATTAATATAAAACATAGGAATAAAAATTGGGAATGTTATTAATGTATATACTCTTTATGGATTACTTCTCTCCTACTATGATAACCGGTTGTAGTAATATAGGTTATCTTATTTGTATCTTGTTCATATAATGCACAGAAAATATAACAACAAAAACAATGTAATCATTTTTGAAGTCTGAAAATTTGCTCGTTTCGTTTGTTATGTAAATGGTTGTATCGTAATGTCGTGTAATGGTTATATATAAAATATCTCAGAAGTAATTGAGCATGAAATTGTTTACAAAATCAATTAAATGTTTAAAGTTTTAAATATACTAATAACGCATAATAATATATTATATATATATATATATACATATATATATATATATATATATATATATATATATATAAATATATATATATATATACATACATATGTAAAAAATAACATTTTTTTTAAACTAAAGTAATTTTAACATAATTATATACGAAAAGTAGCAGTCTTTCCAAAAATTTTCTTAATTTGCAGAAATATTTTACAACTTTAGTTAAGAATTACATCCTAATCTTAACAAATAGAGTTTCTTTTTATTTCATTTTATTCATTGTAAGATTTTGACCGCATCTATATAGATCTTTACTATTCTCCTACTTCTTACTTTAGTTTTCTTCATATATGGAGCGCAATAATATAGCTTGCTAAAAAGTCAGGCTTATACTTAAATTACGGTGAAAATGTTATAAAAATTGGTAGACCTTAAGTTGATAATTGACAAAACTTACGTGTCAATAGACAGACATAATATACTCTGACCCATCATAATATCTTACGTACGTAATATATGTTTGATACATGTATAACTAAAAATTAGTGGTACTATTTTTTTATTTTCGATTTCTCCTTATTACGTAGTCCTCTTACGTAGTCCATCTAAACTTTAAAAAAATCCAAACTATTGATATATTAGTAGAGTCAATTAATAAATTTTGAAAAAAAATAAATATTAATAAATGTGATCACATAGAAAAAGTGCGTTCATAGTTTTGTTATTAGTGGCTATAAAAGTGATAAATTGAACTTTGTTGCATCTTCCCTTCCATATAAGTCCTAATATTCTCTTATTGTATGAATATGTTGTAGGGTTAACTTAACCAGCACTGAATTTGGTTGCATAAACGTTATCTACGTATCTATACTTGATACGTAGTATAACGTTTATGCAAACGCAGTATTGAGGCAACTCCTCGGATCTGTTAGTAAATATTGAAAATGTTGTGGAATAACGTCCGTAATATAATTTCTTTTAATATTCTAGTAGTTCACAAAACCAAATTATATTGAAATATTTATCTGAGTACTAATCCTTTTAATTCATTAATACCCAGTTTAGACTCCAGTATGTAAC
The DNA here is from genome assembly GCA_039881145.1 of Druceiella hillmani. Classification (NCBI taxonomy): domain Eukaryota; kingdom Metazoa; phylum Arthropoda; class Insecta; order Lepidoptera; family Hepialidae; genus Druceiella; species Druceiella hillmani. The sequence continues at coordinate 27,398,107 of JAYKKI010000004.1, forward strand.
CGCAGCGCAGCTAATCATTAGCATAAATACACTGAAGGCGAAATAAAGGCATAATAACAAGTCACTTTTTATTTGTTCTAATTTATTGTTATTATTACATTTAGATTTACAGAACTCTTTCCACTTATAAAATTTTTCCTCTTTCTTTAAAGCTTGGCATTTTGCCAAGCTTTAAGTTTTTAACTCAACTAGAAGTGACCAAATACACTTATCACGTAAACTAGCAAAAGGTCTTCATAGAAGTTTTTGATGTTTAACTATGTGATAACAAAGGAAAAGATATGCAACGTAAATGGGTCACGAAGCATGCTCCTTTAATCATTAATAATAAGTTTTTTATACCACTCATTTTCGATGAACACCAAAAGCTCAAAATTTCTCTTCATATTTTCGAAAAACACAAGATTTGTAACACTCTAATATTAATACCCAGGACGACTTTATACATTTTACTGTACTTGTAAAAATTTTAAAATATCATGCCATGTTTGCAACAGAAAATAATAATTAATTTAATGAGAGAGAAAAATAATTTCTGTTGTATAAGCAATGGAATATTTAAACAAAAATTGTCGACATGTAAATCCATTGCATAAAAATCCATGTTAATAGTAACACGTGACTAACACGATGTCTTCATTTTCATAGCACTGTGTAATTGCAAATTGGAAATTTATGCCACATACGGTGTTATATCTCATGCGCACGTTATTAGACTAAATTTGCAACTTAATAGCTACAATAATATTCTTGGTATGTGCAACCACGTAGCACGATGAATTGTGCCGAGATTTGATGATTATTTTTCGGTGATAATTTTATTTTTCGGCGTATATTAAGATGGAATAAGTCAATTATTACTATAAGTCACGCGGCACAAGATTACGTCGTTTTTGTTTTCCTACGGAGGAAGTATTCTCGATCGGCCATCTTGAGCGCTGGTCGTCTTTAATCGAATCTTTGCTTTTTTTGAAAAAATTATCCTTTGTTAATGGCGGTTTTGTTAGGGCAAGAGCCCCGTAAACCGATGATATCTAATTCTATATGAGTTGTGGTGTTTCACTTGCTTTTTCAGGAATTGAATGACAGTGATAATGCTTGAATTCAATCGTTTATATTTAAATATACAATATTACAAAACAAAATATACAGATTATTTTTTTCATTTGTTTATTATACATGATGGAATTGTACTATAAACTTTCAAAGCCAAATGTATAAAATTAGTTTCGGTAAAAATGTAGTTTGTTAATGGTGGATAAAATACATGAAAATAAAATCAGTTATTAATTAGTTAAAAGAGAGATTATTTTATGATAGTTTCTTTGAAAATTTACCTTTACTTTTTAAAATATAATTTCGTAAATTAAGAGCCTTTAATTTTTGGTTAGCAATACATATTTTAATTCTTTTGTAAATATATAAGTTTGTGCAAATTTGATTTTGTTTTCCATGTCTATGCCTTCACGGTATATTCTTAATTAGAATTATATAATTTTTAGGAAAGATTCTTTTTCTAAAATTGTTAAATTAATCGGAAACAAAATCTCCATTTCCACTCTATTATTAATTATACCTTATAGATAATAAGTACGATGGTTTCAACTCACACTATTTTTTCTGATTACTTTATGTTCCTAAATATTGCGAAAAACATCTAGATTTCAAAAATCATAAATTTTGGATAAGCTTGTAACATAACATAACAATGCGCTTTTTTCTTGACATATGTACTTTACTAGATCAAAACACAAACTAAGTATATATATATATATATATATATATATATATATATATATATGTATGTATATATATATGTATGTATATATAAATACTTCATTTTAATTCGTATTATACTAATAGTGACTCTGTAGGCAGTTGTTATTGTCATGTTCATATTAGCGTATGCGAGAATAAAATACATAGGTTGAAATATATACTATTTAACCTTTAGTATTTAACCATACCATAAATTCTATTAAGGTAAAGGTTATAAGAGGCTGCGAGTTTGACCTGGCCAGGTTTACACGATTTGGCTTCATAATATACCGAAATTTAGTTAAAAATGAAATTGTTCTTTGTTCTCTCGCAGTCGCTACCAAATATCGATATTTACCGCATCACGTTATAATATTCACCCCAACACACGATAGTTCGCGCTTTATGCTCTTTACTCGATACACTTTTATGTCTGATCCGTGACTTCACGCCCTGCTAAGAAGCGTTTATGTAGTCTTCGATCTCTTATGGATTCATTGCTATTTTCCATAGAGTATTAAGGTTTTATAAAAATATTACAAATATCCGAGTAAAGTGCAAAATATGTGCTAAAATTATTTTCATCATTTTACGTATCACAGAAGAGATTTGTTTTATAAACAAACACTTTATTTTGTAATTATATTTTAACGACTGAAAAAATTCTCGATCATAAAAATGGCTCATTTCCGGGTAACATCAAAGGCAATGGTTCACAGTAATGCTACCTCGTAATGAAATATACTTTTCCGAGTAGATTAAATAGATTTAGAGTGGTGTTAATGAGATTTTTATGGAAGGATGGTAAGATATACTATGAGTGGAAAGTTATTATTTCCTAAACTTGTTTGAAACGAGCGAATGAGTGGAATTTTTTTATAGGTTGGAGAAATAATATAATTTTAATAAGAAATGTATAATCAATGAAATTTATATTTCTTTTGCTCAATATTTTCTCTGCAAATCGAATATTTTATGTTACGGTATTTATTATTTTTTAACAGAGTTAGCAATGTAGCACCTGATTCATCAGCTATTACCTAATCATTGAAAGTAAGCTTCCCACAGAATTCCCTATTTTTAATATTTGAAACTGCTACTATTAATATTAATTTACTATATTATTAGATCTATATACAAAAGAATTATTAACAGGAAATTACAAACTTTACACTTTATTTATAAAAAATATTTGTACGATTTTTACTCTTTAATTTAGAAAGGGATCATATTGACGCATAATTTCCTTTTTATAGTGTAAATTTATTATTAATTAAATTTAATTATTGCAGAAAATATACACAATAGTGCATAATTCATAAATTCTTGAGGCTGCTTCATGGACAATAGATATGAATATTTTAAGTGGTAAATTTTATCATGCAGATGACTTTGTTTTAATGAACTATTTATTTATTTATTATATTATTTAAGTGCCCTAGTTGCGACATTGGTAATTTTGAAAACATTTTTGTGACACTGAACTCTATATATTACATACGTAACAATCACCATTTTATATTTTCAGGAATAGAGTATCCGTTGGAATAAATCAAAGGTCACACTAATCCCACTTATCTTAAGATTTGTCATCCACAACTATTTAGGAAGAAGTCACAGACTCATTTCCTGCCAGAAAAGTTGAGAGCCATTTTCTATGATGCGTTGTGAAAAATTGTGGGCGTTTTTCAGATTTAAAAAAAAGTAAAGGTAAAAAAAACAAAAATAAAAAATTATACTCAATTCAAAAACTATACTCATTATAATTCAAATACAAAATATTAAAGTTATTAAAAAATGAGAGCTTCGAAATATCAAAGAGCTATTATCATTAGTCTCCTTAATACTTTAAGGCTAATTGATAAGTTGCAACGACTTTCAGTTCATCCAATTTAAAATAATAAAATCATAACGCGTTATTATTCACGACACATTTGGGTTGACCGTGAAAATATTTGCGGACAAGTTAGTTTAACGAAATAAATGCATGCTACATATTACATTTTAATAGATTGACAACTGAAGTAACAAATTCAGAAGTATTCGACTAATAGAATAACTTCATGCATTTAACGCAATCCGTTTTGTCCACGTAAATGTAAATAACAGTCCCAAAGTAAAGTTCCAAAACCAATATAAACTTAAAATATATTCCTTTATTTAAGTTTAAAATATGTCACAATTAAATGAAACTACGTGATGTAGTATTATTTCTACTTTCTTTAAGTTCTTTACCACGACCTAGGTTTCGTTGTATTGCAACATCTTCAGGTGGGCTATCAGCAAAGATTGCTAATGTGATCCTGAAGATCTTTGCTAATAGCCCACCTAAAGGTGTTGTAATACAACGAAACCTAGGTTGTGGTAAAGAACTTAAAGAAAATTGAAATAATACTACATCACGTAGTTTTATTTAATAGTGAATAATGAATTTCTACAAAATTAACGCCAAATATGTTCAATATTTAAAATATGTGATAGAAATGTGGCAATATGAATTTATATATAAATTCACTTGAATGCAATTTTTGCAAAATGCAGTAATTTTAATACATAATATGAGTATGCTTAGTATATAATTATTGTAAAATATAGTTTTTTAGCTTCTAAAAATTATACTGAAAAATAATAATAAAAAATTTGACGTTACATTTAAAAAAACTTGGGATATAATTTTGAACACCAAGTTTTTTTCGTAAACTTAAATAAAATTTCCACTAATCATACTGTGACTAATAAAGTAAGAAACCGGTCGACTGCCCCGTTAAGTGGCAAATGAGTAGCAGAAATACTTCGTTTCGCTGGAAAAGTTTTAAATTTTTCAATCACCCAACAAAACTAAGGACACCGGATAATATACAATGTATTCAGTAGAAAAATAGATTTCCCTTCGTGTTTATTTTACCAAGAAACAAAATACTTGTTGCTATTTCGGAAACTAAATAAAACGATAAAAGCTAGCCAGACTGTCCCATCACAACTTTTTAGAATAATATACCTATATTATATTTATTATCTGATTTCTTTAAAAGTTTTAATTAAAAATTTTTATTTTAATTAATCGCGAATTGACAGCAGAAGATATTTTATTCCATTTGTGATGAAAGAATTGAGAGCTTGATTTTAATTGATATAAACTATATCTTGCCTTATTATTTAATTTCATGCTTTAGTGTAAAACGATTGAGTAGCCTATACTATAATATTAACTTATATTATAATATTTACAATCTGATTTCCTTAAAAGTTTTAATTTTAATTAATCGCGAATGGACATCAGAAAATATTTTATTCCATTTGTGATAAAAGAATTAAGAGCTTGATTGTAATTGATATAAATTATATCTTGCCTTATTATTTAATTTCATGCTTTAGTGTAAAAGGGTTAAGTAGTTAAAAATTTGCCAGTAAATACTATAAAATATAAATAATCAATTAGAAATGTAAAGTAATTTTAATTATTATAACCAGCATGGAATTATTGTTTCACGAAAACATGTCCTTTCAGTGAGACTTTTTAAACTTCAGATTCCAAATAGTAACCTAAGTAGAAAACAGTAAAAACCATGTTTTGTAAATATGTAGGAAAAATCAAATAACTTCACAGACCGATCTTAAAAAAGGGTGTAAACTCTGTAACACGTTCCATTTTCGCTTGCATTTACATTTAATTTCCCAACAATGTTTTTTGCATATGTATGCACAAAGATGCCAATACCGGTCCATGCACTTAGGCTCCAGTTAGTAATACATTTATATTTTTTTTATTTCCATGTATTTATGGCTACATATACTAGCGTGCGAAACATCTTTCGTGTCTGATTTTTTTTATTATCTAATTTATTCTCTGTTGAGCGTAAATTGTTTTCTTGTAAGAACTTATCGATGTCACTTTGGATCAACTCGCCTTCATCAGTACTACTTATATGTAAATGTTTTTAGGTTATCGTTAAGCCGAAGACATTTGACGATACAGATGCTTGGCGGCAAATCAGTTATCATTAAAAAAATGTTTGCACTTGCAAAAAATCTTCATTTTTTCAATTCATAAAGAATATTGTACAGCTCTCAAAATCTATGATATAAATGAATCAGGTAGTTTTATTTTTCCTATGACAATACGATTACCTACATAGCTTAAAATATTTTTTGTCACCCTTCTTTGACGATAAAATAAAATCTTTTCTTCTGCATACACTTGTAAAAATCTATGCAAATTAAAACAAAAAGAAACTTTTCTAATGTGCTAATCTTTCGCATGACATGTTTCTAATGTAAGAAAGCAGCATAAGGGTTATATACAAATATACATGTTTATACATATATATATATATATATATATATATATATATATATATATATATATGTATATATACATGCGTGCCTGTGTGCGTGTGTGCGTGTGTGCGTGCGTGCCTGCGTGCGTACATGCTTGCGTGCGTGCATGCGTGCGTGCATGCGTGCGTGCGTGCTTGTAACTGGATAGCGTAGTTAATTTCTGATAAAAATTGTCATAATATATAGAAAAATAGAGAAAAGAACAGACGGCGAATTTTACTTTTAAGTGTTCTTTTTTCCTGTAAACAAAAGGTCCAAGCAGAATCCTACGACTCGTCGTATGCTTGTAGCTACATCCTCCAACTTCCAAACAAATAAGGCAGGGATTTCAAAATCGCACATAATTTGTTATTACTTAGTCTAACACTAGTAATTGAATAGTATTTGTAAGTTGTTAATAGAAATATTGGGCACTTCACATTTTTAAGTACCTAAATATGGAACCAAAATAGTGCAAATTTGATTCGAACCTAAAAGTTTTGTTTTCCCATTTTTTTCAGGAATTTCCAAAATAGAAGTATTGAAAATTGTTTTTCTAGTCTAATTTACTATTGGTACGATGAAGAATTTATATAAAGTATTTATCTTTTATAATAGGCAGCTTAAAATGACCAAATAACAAAAGTAATGAAAACATAGAAGAAAATTTTCCACTATTTTCTAAGGAGAATGTAATATTGCGGCACGAGCTTTTTACAGTTAAAACAAGTTATAACGTAGATATTTATGATCCGCCATATTGATCACGTAATCTATAAAGTTTATGGAGTTAGCGATATCGAAATACTGACGACGAAGTTCATGGTAATATTTCGTAAGTTCAGACAAGATTTCTGAAAATATGTGACGATGAAATACAATGTCAAAAATGTTTATTAAAACTGATAACACGATTATTATCACGTCCAGTTACAACGTTGAGCTAAAGTTACAAACAAGCCTCATCGGCTAAACATAAGCATACATTTAAGGTACATATTAATGGATATACAAAAATAAGCACAAAACTAAATCAAATAAGAGTGGGAGGCCTTAAGAATCAAATGCATCATTTGTTTTAAAGTATTGTAAAGCGAGTTTAGCATCGGCGCTTTTAATACTCAGCGTTCAACACGAGTCAATCATTACAAAGAGAAAACCTTAAAAAATAATTTTCCAACGTATCCGCCAATTTCCTTTTACCTAGAGTATGAAACTCCGTTGGAAGTTTAAAACTACCAGTCACGGTTTAGACAAAGTGCCTGTCAGAGTGCTTGCAACGCACGAACATTTTGACATGGATACTGTTTCCCAAATATATACGCTATGAAAACTCCAATGTTAAACTATAATTTTTGCGTCTAGGAGTTTCAGTCATAACAATTTATTTAAAATCTATTAAATTGCTGGTTATAATGTTTACATAATGAATAAAAATGGGGGTAGAACGCCTGGGCAATGATGGGATAGGGCGCGAGTTGTGTGCTTATTAGTAGTACAAGACGTTGGTCGCGTATGACGCACTAATATGACTCACTTCAGTCAATACAACAGACGGAAAAGGATGGTGTTTTCTTTTCGACAAACCCTTATTTACTCATTGTACTCGCTCTGTCTTGGCTGCAGTTAAAATGGTAATATGAATTTAAATGGTATTATGCACAACAAGTGTGATTTTGGAGCTGAGTGGGTGACAAACCAAGTTTTATATTGTATCTGCAGATCAATGAATCAAAAAATAGTTTAAACAAAATGATTTATTATAGACGTAATTTCAATACAACTTGCGGAAATTTAATGAAACCTGTTAATAAAACATCTGCATAGTTTAACTAAATAATTAGTTTCTTTAAATATTATAAAATTTTGCCTATATAATTTTTCATTTTAATTTTTTTTTATATTGTGTGAGACTTACAGGTAAAATTAAGAGAAGCTTAGGTATTTAAATAAAACTTACAATTAAACATATCATGATTATATTATAGCTAGGAATTATTTTCTGCTTTGACAAAATAAACATTACACACAGAGATACAAGTGCCTAAAATGTGTAAAAGAATAAAAAAATGTAAGGTGCCATGGGACATCCGATAGAATAAAGCTTCTCACGGATCGTATATAAAATTACGATTACGAACTATTAATTAATGTGATATAATTTCAATACCCTAACAAATAATAGATATTTTCCAAATAATTTTCGCATTACTCATCACACAATTAAAAAACGCTTGAGAAAAAATGAAAATACATAAACAGGTTAAGTAATGACTATTCATTTGGCATCCCGAGAGAATGATTCCATTTTCGACCTACATATGCATGCGTATCACCGTGTTCGTTTATGTCGTTCACTTTTTCTCAGTTAGGTGTCCATGCCAAACGTCTGTTAAGAAGCTTCGCTTAACTATATGTTTGTATTTTGATAATAACCCGTTCTTATTTTAAGACCAACTTAAAATGAAAGTGTAACTAAGAAGATATACTCGTACATAATACAAATAATCTTTTAACATTTCTTTGAAGAAATCTTTTAAAATAATAAAATAAAACTCTTATATTTCCAAAGTAGTTAAACTTTAAAATTTCTGCCCATTAATCATGATATTTTATAGAAACGAATAATTTTTATCTTTACATTTTGCAAATTAAGATATAAAAAATATTGTTACCCCGAAATCTAACACAATATTTACGGAACGATTCTGTTAACCAATCCGCCAACCGTACAAAACTTCAAATGTTCAAAATTTCCATCTAGGGATTTATTTATTGACTTGGCTACGTATAATTCCAAAATAGGCATTTTTAATGAGAAGTTTCAATGTTACAAAGGAGAAATTAAATTTTCAGTTAAATATTTACTCACCACTAGAAATCAATTACTAATTCCGTTAAGATTCGGCTTTTAATTGGAATTTGGTACCATGGAGTTCAAGGAATTTTCCCAAAAGCGTCCAAAGAAAACTTCATCTTTTCCAACTTGAAATTACTTTTCCAATTCGAAAAGAAGCTTATAAATTTATTCTATTTTCTTTACTCTGTTCTCAGAATATGTTTCAATTAACGTGTTTACTCAAATTTTAAAATATTCTCCTTTTCATTTATAATTAACCCTTTGAGAAGTAGTATTTTTCATATAAATTTTAAGTGAGAAAAGAAATACATGGGTGTTAGGCCAAGTAAATAATTGTCTAGCACACTGTTAAAGATCAACAAATATTTTCATCAAGAAATATTGCATAAAATAAACTGTAGTAATTTTCCAAACAAACTTCAAAATATTCCAAAGTTTTTCGATTTTACGCCACGAGACCACTAATGAATTATTTTGTGCATTTATCAATGCGTAATCTTTAATGAGTTTAAAACCAGGAAATTGATTCTGTGTGAATGTGTGAGTCATGAAATCAATTAAAAACCATTTGGAGGAACACAATTAATAGTTAAACCTTCGGTATATTTCATCGTTTGTAATATAATAATTGAAATGAGTATAATTCCACGGTTACCAAATTTTCAGCAGCATCGTAGTTAGCACATATAACTAATGTCTTCATTATCATCATTAATGATTCAAACAGCATCTTGAGTAAGATGTTATGGCCCGCGGATTATATTTCAAGACTTACTTTTAAGATATTAGATTTTCGCTATAACAACCATAGGACCTTGCTAAATACGGTAGTTGACTCATTCTAAATATTGATATTTTTTGTGAAATATAAGTTAATTAAAAACCATTCTTGAAAAAAATTCAAAAATTGATTGAACAATAAGCCAGCTATAGGCTTTTAAATTTGAAGATACGGTTCCCTGTCTCTTTTCCTCTTATAGAATATAATGTGAAATATTGAAAATGACCTCACAATACAGTATTCCCGTCCTTGTCTAAAGCTTAAATTTGAACTTTTATAACTTGGTAAATTTTTAAAATTATTAAAAAAATGTTTCACTCTTTATCAGCTTGAAATTATGATTAATGAAATAAAAAAAAATCATGTGTGCAATTCACACGTGGTAGAAATGAAACCTTCAAAAATTTTAAATTTAAATTTTTAAGTTTAATATCAATTTTTAATTTCCCCTCCCCCTCCCCCTGACGATATATGAGTATTTTAGTGAGGGTAATAAATTCAATTGTTGTTATTATATGAGGTTGTACAATGCAAATGTTCCGGTGTATGTAATAAAATTAAATATAAGTTATTCTCTGTAATAAATTTATACAAAAGCAAGGTACTTGTGCAATATGTAACACATTACTAATATTTTTCGCAAAATACGGGGGGGTTTCCAAAAATAAGTAATAATTAGTTACATCTCTAACAGTATTTATATATAATACTAGTTAGTACATTAGTTATTTATAAATGTATATATGTCATGAAGTATACTAACAAAACTGAAATTCCAAGATGCGATTTAAATTATCTGCTTTGATATCTTATAAGCAAATTGTGTCAATAATTACATTGAAAAGTGTTCGGGAAAACTTGAAATTATATTTACACAAACAACATACATAAATATATTTATTTAACATAAACCTAAACATTTAACATCAAATCCCTTCTTTCTCATCGTCGTACAATTTCCACAAAAAGTATTGCAACTAATAAAGAAGGAAACAGGTCGGCTGCCTCGTTACGTTGCGAATATGACGGAAGAAACTTCATTTCGAGAGAAAACTTTTAAATTTTCCATTCACTGTAGTAAAAGCAGAGACGTTGGATGTAAACAAAGTATACAGTTTATGAAAACTTTGCCCTTCGCAATTGTTTATTCAAGCCATAAAATATATGTTACTAGTACGGAAATAAAATAAAACGGTAGAAGCTGGCCGGCATATTTAAAGCATACACATTGCCGTTTTTGTCATCAGATTTGTTTCATATTTTAAGTAACAACTAAATTGTAACAATAAAATGAGCATGCTAATTTTAATTGCAAATAATGAGAGAAATTATATTTAGAAACAATATTCACTGTCACATTAATCACGTGTCATGTTTAGTGTAAACAAATTTGCAAAATGATTGAGGATTCGAAAGCTGCGGACAAGTGAAATGTTCTGATATATGTAGAATTTTATTAAAAACGAAAAAAATATTTAGCGTAAAGTTTTTTTATTTTTTTACGAGCAACGATTATTGTCAGTAATATTTTACTAAATTGGATTGTCGGGCTACTACCTGAAAGGAAATTAATTAAAACCTAATTAAAGGTTTTATGAAGTAATTTTTAAAAATGAAACAGAATCACAAATTGATTATTCAAAAGCAAAATGAACAATGCTTCCCATTTTACTCATGCTGTCCGCTAACTTTTTGACATCTCAAAAAAATTCTAAACACTTTTTGTCTTACACATTGATTTAATTTACAATTAGTGTTCATAGAACTGATTTCGTCAATATCTTTCGAAATTTTATAACTGTCGAATATCTCTAACAATCCTTAATTTCATATTACTTTTCCATTCCCATTTTTCTGTCATTAACATACGAAGCTAGCGAGTTGACCTTACAATTTAGTATTCTTTTAATGATTGAAACTCAACCTCTTCAATAATTTTTCAAATTTATAACCTGTAAAATTTGTTCAATATCACGACCAACTAACGTCAAAGGGTTTTTGTTCGTTTGATGTGATTCATATGTTCATAGGAAAATTTTCATCTTCTGTGGACGCGAAAAGTGTAGATATTAATATACGTTTTCCCATATTTTATATTTATAAACAAGCATTTGGTCTTTTGCGATCGATATTGGTGTTGTACTTATACAATTCAGTGACCACGTATTCTTCTTCATAAATATATATTATTTATTTATATATGTGATGTGCTGTTATGTTAAAAACTTAGGGGAAACACATTTGAGAATAATGCTATTTCTTAAATGTTTGGGAGAAATATAAAGCTGCATTTGAATTTCCTTCAGGTATCACAAAATATGTAATTATTAAATACTCTCTTAAGAATTAGAAATTATTTAATTTTAAAAGCGTTCACGTGGGAATACGATTGTAACATTAGAAGATAAAATTAGTATCTAAGTACATAGGTCCTAAAGCAAACCTTAAACTTAGTACTACATGTGACTAGAATATAAAAATATTCTACCAATCTATTCATTCTGTATTGGAGATCCACCTTGAAATCACATAAAATAGATAAATTCCGCAAGTTGAATATTAATCGTTTTTCGCTTTAGTACTAACGTCTTTCAATAGTTCAGAATTATTCATGTTATACGTGCTGTATTCTAAAGATTGGTTGAATTCTAACATATAGGCAAGGTTTCCAATTCTTAAGAGACGATATGGAATACGTGACTTATCTTGTAACTAATATCTACCATAGTGTCTGAATATTGGTTGATGAAATATATCGAACCTTGGGTAAGTGGATTCGATAAAGAAATTTTTTAAAAGCATCTTAAAACTAGAGGGCAGTGCACAGGTTGATGAAAGTTTATTAAAATAAATGAAAAATTTAAACGGATATTTTTCAAATCGTAAAAATGTTACTTTTTCAATAATCTTTGTAATTTGGCAGTCTGAAATAATTCAGATCTTTTATTTTTCCAAAATTGTTTTTTTCGAGGTGATCATCTTCATATACGTTACATATATTTCCCTTCATAACTAAAAAAAACGACGTATTTAGATACAGGAGCCAGCTAGAACAGCCGTCACAATTTGAAAATGTAAACTTCGAGTAATAACTTGTAACCAACGGTTGCCGCGGCTATTCTCGCGCTTCCACAGCGCTTCATGCTTATCCGCCTTCTAAGCATAGCAACTATTCACACAGCTTCGTAACTGGACTATCTGAATTTAATATTGAATTTCTTGTATGTAGAAACATTTAAGGATACACAGTTATGATGGTAAAAGCCGTATTGAAATTAATCTGGTAGAACTGAATTTATAAGCGAACAGACAGACAAAAGGGCATATAAATGTTGAAATTCGTAAGAATTAGCTATTTTCCGCACTATACAAGTTTCATAGCCATGTGCATTTTAAACTACTTCATTGCTTTTTTATTTAGTCTTTTCTGAATCGTTTTTAATATAACTTTTGTTTTTTTTTGCTTATGAAAATAATTCATTAAGGCTTAAGATTCAACGTGTCATAATTTAAATCGTACCCTTCGTGTCACGATATAACTCTACTTGACAATATATACTAAAATCCATTTGAAATTACTTATGAAAGCATTTTTAAAAATAACATACAAAAATTTAAACCAGCCTTATATTCATTCATACGTGATAGTATTTATCATTCATGTTAGTTGATAATCCATGAAATAAGTTGATAAAATTTGTTCAGTAGTTTTTAATCTTGGTATATAAAATAAAGGAAGAACGAATAAATAAAAATGTGAAATTTAAGAAAATTAAAATTAAGCTTAAGATTAAAATAATTCTGAATTTTGTAGTTTTTATTCATTTCAAATAAATAGTACACTAGATTTTCGCTCATTATCCAACTTGTAGAAAGTCTGATAATAATAATCGTACTAACGTTATAAATTGAAAAGTTTTTTTCATTATTTATTTTAAATTTTAGTGGTTAATCCCATGTACATTGAAGGCATTAATCATTTACACATCTTAAAGTACCCATATTGACATAGGGTCATGAGTGACTTAAGTAATGCATTGTTAATTAAAATTACAAAATATTATAGCTTCAAATTGCATGAAAATTTACAAATAATTTTAATGTTATGTATGTTATAATAGTTACGACAGATTTTACCTTACAAACGTTTTTATGTAATAAAATTGAGTCACATGTTTCTAAACTCAATTAAAACAGAGAATAAATAAGTAAAATACTCAAAACTCCGTTAGTAAATTAGGCGCAATTTGTGTAATAAAAAAAAAACAATTTAAAATGAAATGAAGTTACGGTCCTTTTTGATCGGGAAAACCAAAACAGCCAGCTACTCTTATTAAATATGCTGTTTTTTTAGATGAAGTACAACTCATTAAACTGAGGGTAATGAATAATTAGATTGAGGATATATAATACAATGTAAAGTACAATTCATTCAATTGATTGTTAAAGATAATTAAATTGAGGGTATAATGTACAATATAAAGTACAATTCATTAAATTATAGATTTTGATACGTTACGACCATTACGTTTTTGCTTACAATACTTGGTAACTGTTTGAGCCGATTTTTGTTTTTTTGTGATCGAAATAAAAAAGATAATGATTTGAAATTTATTTTTAAAAACCAAAATTTCTAATTATCCGTCAAGTATGGTCAAATGAGGGTTTTATAACAGCTTAATAAAAGATACTGAAACTATTTAAAAGTCTATTACTAACATTCAGACATTCGGTTCTTTGGATAGAAGCGAATATTCTTAAATATTCTTATCGACATAAATTCTTAAATGCTGTCAACTTTTTTCTAACATCTTCTACCAGTATTTCACTGAAAGAGCTCATAGAAAATATTTATATTAATTCATTATTTGTTAACGGAACATTTTTATAAAAGTCTTTAATATTTTTTTTCAAAATATTGCAGAATAAAAGCTCTGAAGTGCTATTTTAAGAAAATGTTTGCATCGAAAACCCAAAATTTTCCGACATTTTACTATTTCTTCGCCCTAATATTTTTTATACATATCTATTGAAATAACACTTATGTTAATAATATAGCATTATTCTGTGACGATTCAATCCAATAATACCAATGTTTTTTTCATACTTTATGTGTAGAAATTATGTTTAAATTTTGCAAGTTTTAACATTTTTGTTTATCTTTGTACTTTTAGCTAGAAGTGCTCAACGTTTCAAACTATCAATTATTTATCTATTTGTAGTGTAAAACCATTGCTAATATTTTTATTACGTTTCATTTTTCCTTTTCAATACTTATGTCGTAACTAGTACATCGTCATCGAGTCATAAAAGGGAGAAAAGCTTGTTACTATCCCATGGGAATCGCGCTCACATTGTAACTCGAGATACTATTTACGTATTAATACATGTTAAAATCAAATATAGAAAAATTTCCTTGCAGGTAAGACTTCGTGATCAAGTATATAATCAAACGAATATTATTAAAGATTCTTGCTGTGCCTCAGAAACTATTTCAAATGTATGATTAAAAAATATTTCGTAAAGATAAACATCCATCCATGAAAACTTTAGCATTTATAATATTTGTTAGGAAAACATGTTTCAGCGAAAAACTCACAGCATGCGTAAGTTGCGACAATTTATTGAAGTTATCGTCTTTGTGGTACCAAATGACTGCATTGATATTGTGGATATTTTCCAGCAGCATATACCAGAAATGAAATTTCTTCAACAATGCTTCAAATATATTAGAAATAACATTCTCTGGAGAAAGACAATTAAGTGACTTAAACGCAAATCGTTTATCTTTGATAAAGGAAATGAAATATGTCATAGAAACTGTCGAAATTTGAATAAAAACCTGCTTTACGTATTTTGATTCAATTTCATAAATTTCATCGATACCTTATTTAATACTCCATGTAAGAAATGCATCAGTAATATATTACTACAATTCTTTCTATACTGCGTGTATTCCTAATATTGTGAATATTGAGGAGATTTCTCGGTTAATATTATATAAAATAGGCAAAAAAATTTTTTAAACAATACGATCTTTGATCTTTTATTTTTTAAAAATTATGATCTTTTTTTGGGATTTTGTTACTATCTTAAGGTATTCAAAATTGCGAAATTCTTCTTAATCAACATATCAGACTTAACATTATAATACTTTCTAAATAAACAACAGGTATAATAGGTTTTTTTTTATTTTGTGCAAAAAAATTAAACTTTCCTCTGTGTGTCTTTCACAGCAACTTTTCTCAGAAACTATTTGACGTAGAAACGAGATGTTTGTTTACAATAGAGTATACTAAGCCGCATATATTTCAAGTCCTCAAAAATGTTTAGAATAGAAATTTTATGGCAGGCAAAAAACTAACCGATTATTTTCGTATTGTGCATCTTACAGGATCAATTTGAAAGATTTAATTTGAAACTATTTTTTCAGAATTTTCTAGAGATTTTGTTGAAAATTTCCACAAAAAATATATCTCCCCCCTCTCCACGTCCGAAACTATTAGAGTATAATTTATAAAAAAAACAGTTATTAGAAGTTTATCTAACGTTTACTAAAAACCATGTCAACAATTCTAAGTCTTCTAATTTTTTAGTCTAAATTTAATGTCTTACACTTGTGACCAACATAATAAGAAATTTATTTATATGGTATAAATTAAAATTATATACATATTATATATATATATATATATATATATATATATATATATATATACATATATATATATATATATATATATACATTTATATATAATATTCTAATCGGGTTAAAGACGACCTGTTTACGCTTATTTTTTCACAAAATTTATGTACGGATCATTTCGTTTTTTTATGTCTTTTATTAGCCATATTTTAACGTATTTCTAAACTTACTATAATCACGATTTTATTATAAAAATCACCTTCTATAATGCCACCTCCACTTTTTCAAAAAGAATACGTTAACAATTTAAATTTTTTTTTATCATTATTACATTAATTTTGCCGTCATCGCCGATCATTGCAAAAATCTTGGACTTAGGTTATATATTAGACTCTGTAATTAAAATATGTTTTTATCGCTCAGGAGTAAGATTATTTAATCGCTCAGGAGTAAGATTATTTAGATTTTTATAAATATTGTACATCACTTTATACTTAATCTAAATGTATTGTGTACTTGTACTAAAACTATGCGTCTATCTGATATATGGAAACATAATTCAAATAAAGGAATGAAGATGTTCATATGCTCCAAATAGAAAATAATTAACCGCTATCTCGTAAAAGCCATAAAGAGATATTAAAGTACGGAAAATAAGCTAATTATTTTCAAAATTAATGGTGTCATTTTCAAAGTGCTTAAATGTATAAAGCCATAGATTATTTCACCCTATTAACAATTTTAATACTGCTCATATATCATTAAAATATCTTGCCATTCGACCAGTAAGCTCTCCATAATCCGATAATTGCCCCCGCACTCGTAAAATCCGCTGAAGGACCATAACTTAGGGATTAAATACGTTTACAAAGTAAATATCCACTTATAATACCAATCTGTTTCTCGCAAATATATTACAAAAACATGCTTCGAAAATTGATAAACAAGCGCGCTTTCGCTACAGCGTCCCTGGTACAGGCTAACGTCCTATACAAATTTTATTGCTAGTCCTATCTTCGCTGTTTATCTAATTTGGCTAAGAAAACTTTTGTATTATCTTTAGTTACAAGTTTGTAGTATCTTGCATCGATAGAGATGATGTCTGCTTACTTCCTTTAAGGGTAAGATTTGTTAAGTGTAGAGAGTGAAGTTTATATTGTTATAGTTGAAATATACCTTCATAAATTAATTTTTTCTATAATTTTCTCTTCACCTAATAATATGTTAAGATTTTTTATTTTCAAAGTTCAGAGCTAGAAAGATTTTAGAAAATAATGTTGAATTTCTGAATCTAATGAGAAATGAAGAGGCTATTTCCCAAAGCCAGCAGTAGTTTATGTAAGTAGATTATAACATTGCGACTTAAATTCAGGTGATCGCATAATTTTCCATCAAAGAAGGGATGAATCAACATAGAAACACGTACTATAGAGTATCTCGCAGCTTTTTTTATTTTCACAAGTGAACGTTTTATTTAAAATAATTTTGTGCTGTTTCTGTTCAACTTTCTATGCATAGTTTAGTGTACACTTTACTAAATTTTCTTTATTTGTTTATTTGACGAATAAAATATCTGTATATTTCTTTACTGTGACGGTATAGTTAATTTATCGCGACACTTTTAATCCTTCAGATTTATAAAAAATTAAAAACCAGTTCTTTTAAGACTTACGATTTACAAATGATATCGAATATAACGACTGGTAGAGAGATGTTATTGTGATAATAACAAATATTGATATCATACAGTTTTTAACAGACTAAAAAACTGTATGTTAGTGGGTGTACGTTTGTAGTATACTTATCAGAGCGATGAAGAAATTTGAACATTATATATAAATTTGAACTATGACGAAGAAATGACCATTATTTTTCTAGTCAAAAAGCAGTTATATTTTTTCTAAACAATTCCATAAACACTTAACCCTACGTAATATTTCAGTATATAAATAAAGGAATAGTAAAATATATTCATGCCAGTTTTACACAAGCTCTTCACGAAGCGCAACCCTAATCTAAACAAGTTCGTAATATGGGAAGCTGTTGTTCTGAACTTGCCAGTTGTAGGAAGAAGCTGTCGAAATTATTAACAATATTTGGAATAATATTAAACAGACATGTCGGACGTGATTTGGGTCCCATTTTGGTTTCAACATGCGAAAATAGTCGCTCAGTTTACCCTAGCCTTCAACAAAAATATAACTGAACTGATTTAAAGTTTGCACTCTAGAGAAAGTTGTTAGCAATTTTATTTCAAACCCTTTAGAGAGTTTTCAACTTTATAGTTTACATTAAATATTTCTCATGTTTTGCCAGTTTTCTTCTGATTTGATTATTATAATTTTTAATCTCTGTTTACTTTGCGGAAGAAACTTTTTAAAAATTTATTCATGCGTTAAACTAAAGAAGTTTTCGGGACGTTTATTCCTTTGATAAGTTATATATATTTGGTAGATTTGAAATATAGTAATCAAACTATTCGCTATATATGTATGGAAAGATAAAATTAATGCTTTAAACAATTTTTTTATTAATGTCTTAATCTATTGATTTTATTGATCAAATTTTAATTCTCTTCAAACTTATATTCATATCATTTATTATATCTAAGGGCTTGAATTTTTTTATTGAACTATACTAAAAATTAATCTTTTTTGTTGAATTATTTCGCACGACAAACTTGATATTTATAAACAAGTTAGACCAATGACTTGCTCTTTTACTTTATTGTATTCGCAACTAATAGTTTTTTTGTATTCTTTTTGTTACTGATATACGGGATAATCACTTAAATTTTTGTATTCTGTCTGATTAATGGTTGCGAAATAAACGAAAATTGCAAGGTATAATTTTAGAGCTTATGATTGTTTCTAAAACATAAGATACTCACATGTCAATATACCACAGTGTTCTGTTATTATCTACAATACAATATTATGTTATTCTCTGCATAAATGGTAGCGTAACGACAAACCTTATCAATGGAAATATTCTATTATCTTTTCTTAGCACTTTGTACTTTTTTACTTTTATCAACAACTGCTTATAAGAAAAACTGTAATCAAATTTAATTTTATCGTTACAAAGCTTTTGTTACTTAGAAATTTAAATAAAGCATTTGACTGCCACCTTCAAATTTTTCGTCAACGGCGACACTAATCTTTGCAAAACCAATATTTTTTGGACATCTCTTGAATTTCGGGATTTAGACGCGTAGATTTTTATACAGAATTTTTGCAGTGGTTAGTTTACTACTGGTTTTGTTAACACTTTTTCAGTAGTCATATTATCTTTAGTCTTTGTGGGATCGGTGTGAGTGTAAATACATTCGAATATAATAAACTAATTGTAATAGCAGCACGAGATGAGTTGAAGTCTATCGTAAAATTACAGCAAACTATAAAATTTATTATTGCTTTAATTTTGTATCCCTAAACTTACTGTCATTTTGCCCCAAATAGAGAATTTTAAATTATTACCAGTACAAAGTGCCGACGAAAAATAATTTATTATACAGTTTTATAATCGCTTATAATATTTATAAAACTTATTACATAACTTTCATCACATCACTTGATACAATTATAATAATATGACATAAATACATTATTAAAAAATTAGAAGGAAAAATGCATGGAACCTGCATTAAGACCATTAAAATAGAGCCAGCCTCTAAGAAACAAAACTTTTTGCTGCTGTGTTTCTTTTCCTTTATATTTATTATTTAGGACATTTCGTGGGCAACAACTCAGTTCTAATTCACACTGCGTTTTTGTTTTGAAATTGACATGATAATTTTTTCATACAATTTTTAAGGATTGTTTTGTCAATATCATACAAATCATCATTTAGTTTATGTCATTTTTGTAGGTTATTTTTATCGATATTCTTTATTTTAAGTCATCATTTATTTTAAATTATCAAAGGAAACTTATAGATATTGAATGTTTGTAAAACTACATGTTTTGGTGTGGAATAATCAATATACGAATTTAAAAATTTTACACAAATACTATTTTACATTCATATGTACTCCTTTTAAACTGCTTGATCATTATTTAATTCTGCTTGATCACTATTTATTTATGTCAATTTGGCAAATCAATTACCAAGACTTTAATGTACATAAACAAACGAATGATTTGCTGTTATTTTCAACCGAATATATTTTTAATTTCTTACGGCTACCTTGTTAACTAATGAACTGACGATGGTCTAATAATAAAGTAAAAGCTTTCAAAACCTTTGCAAACCTATGGTAAGAGAAGAAAAAAAAAAAAAAATATATATATATATATAAATATACATATATATTATTTATATATATACATATATACTTTCGCATTGTCTTTTTTACATTTATCGAGCTCCAGAGTAATATTTGCGTGAAATAAAAAAAGGAATTGTTTTGACGTTTATTTTTCTTCACTCTTTTAACATTCCATTTTATGTATAAAAGGGGAGTCGAAAAATTTATTTAATGTTATATATTTTTATATTGAAATGTTGTAACTTTTTAAGGTAACTTTTTAAAAATACGAAAACAATATTGTCATGTTCAAAATCATAACGCATTGGATATAAATATTTTACAGTTGGTGACACTGACAAATGACAGCAAGCATCCGTTTAACCACAGATATCCACATTATCCACAGATAATATACTAAATAGATGGTCAATTTCGAGCAATTATGCGAGCGAGATGGCACTTTCGCGTTTCCAAGTACTAAGCCTCTATATTCCCCTATTGCCTAGTCTAATGAAGTTGCAGCGAGTGCCCATTTGCTGAGCACTCGCCGCAACTTCAGTAGAGTATTTTTGACAGGTGTACTTTTCTTACATTTTTAGGTTATAATTACGTAAAAATGAAACGACAATTTCTAAATTAACATATTTTATTATACACATCCGCCGGTTCGAGAGAGACCATTAGGAAGAACCGACAAAGAAACCTAATGGCCACATACAATTTCAATGATGAACAATTACATTTTACAAATAATCCGCCGATTCTAAACACACCATTAAGACGAATCGACAAAGATCTTAATGTCTTAGCTTCAATCAATCAATATGCTTATAAATTTGTTATAATTCGAATTAATAAATAAATTGTTAACTCTAATGTATTCTAACTACAAGTTTTTAAATACTAATTCATTTATTAAAATTACCATTTAATATCTTGGTTCATATCTTAATAAAACAAAAGTGAGTATGTTTTGAATATAATATTTTTATAGTAGAAAACCAAACTTCAATTTTATGTTTCAAAGAGAAAAAAATTACTTTTATTGTGCAAATTAATAGTTCAGTCTTGTAAAGATATTAGATGTCAAAAAATGTTAAATCTGTTATTCTCTATTTGTTTAACTATTTAAAAGAAATGCAAGCTGTCTTATGTAATGAAATAAAAATCATATGTTTCTGTGCATAATCTTTGATTTTAATGATTTTTTGTACTTATCATGAGCTAGTTTTTGTTTTCTACTTAATCTATCAATAACGTTTCGTATGTTATCCACACCATGTAATAATGAATTAAATACTTTACACCAATAATTGATTTTAAATATAATAATTAAATAAACAAAGTTAAATTTAAGAATATCACAATGGTTTTTTTCTATACATTCTAAGAAATTAAAATCTAATCTAATCCATAAATAATCAAATAAACAATCAATTAAATTATCTTTTTGAAAATTATTTTCTAAATAATCCTTTATTAACTGACTACATGTTTTAATCTACACATGAACAAATTGCTAGGTCGTAATAATGAATTATTCTTATCTTTTAAATCAATAAAATGATGTTGTATATTAGTATTATTAGTATAAATCTTACTTTTACAATCTATACAATGTTTTGTTTTGAGTAGAAGTTTTCGTGCAACTCACCCCGATACATACGCATCTGCGTATGCAGTATTGCGGTTTCTAATCACATCTATGGAAGTTAAAGGCAATATTTGTGTTTTACCGATTTCTCTTAAACTTGTACTCCGAAAGCTGACTTCATTATGGTAATCACTTGAATTGGGTGCGGAAGAAAAAAAATTAGTAAATAATACATTTTTATCACTTTGTATCGGCTTAGGTTGCGTACCAAACAATACCATAATTTTTTTTAAATCCATAATATTTTTGGAAAAATCTACTTCACAATTGGAAAGTTTAGAATGAACAGTAATATCTGAAATTAGTAAAGCTTTCATAGAATTTTGAAAAGATATACAAGACGGAGTAATATTTCTAACACTATGAGAGCGAAGTATACCAAATAAATGTTCTAGAGGATCTTGATTCAAATTTCTTGGAGAAAAAAAATTATGTTCTTTGATTTCAAAAATTTCCACAAATGAATAAAACTTTTCAGTGTCGTTATCCAAATGTTTGACTCTGGCAAAACTTAATACTACCACTACTGTCAACAAATTTCATATCATTTAAGCGTTTAATTGATTCTGACCAAAAGGATTCATGATCAGTTTTAAATGTTACCCTAGTTAAAGTTAAAGAACTTTCCTTGACAATATTTTTGCGAGCCATTAACACTATCAAATAATTTATCTAAAAAGCCTACTATACTTGCAGTGTCCCCTGTAGTTTCACCAACGGTCTTAGAATTAATATCCGGTCTTCCAGCTGTAGAGACCAAAACTAAATTAGCCACAAACATTAAATTTATAGCCAAAACTAATTATATTTTTAAATCTAGTGAACCAACATTACATTTGTGTATAGAGGTCAAACTACTCTAAACTGAAGTAAAATTGCTCATAATTTTTTAAAACATTTGAATTTTAAAAGTGAACGCAATAGACCTATTGATGGCATTGTGAATATTTTTTGGAGCAACTTATAACATTTTGGACTATTCTTATATATTGCCAAACAAAGTAATTTTTCATCCATACTAAATCTTGCAAAAGTTCTTTCTTTTTCACATTCTTACTTAACAACTGCATTCTAACAAATATCCTCTGTCTTTCACTTAAACCTTCCAACGACTCATTCAAAAAAGCATTAAATTTCTTTTTTCGTTCGGTTTTCCCAGCATTTCTTCTTTTTTGATGTCTTCTTCCACCTCGAACTGCAAATAAAATAAAAATCTATTATTCAACCTAGAAGAATATACTTAACATTTTAAGCTCCACCATAATTATCTATCGCACCTGGGAAAATGGAAAGTTTCTCTTAATTTCATATCCCTAATTGGTCTATATTCTAGTACTAGCAATATTAATGTAAGTTATACATATCTGTATATGTATAACTTACATTAATATTGCTATAAAATCAATATATTGATTTTAGGATGATATTCAAAAATATATTCGAAATGAGAAAACTTTCAAATTAACACATTAAACTTTAAATTTAACACATTAACTTACTAAATCTTCAATTTATTAATGTTGGCCTTTTGTAGGATTCAGACCATATGTTGCAGGTGCCTTCTTGAAGGGGTTGGGGGCTAGGGCTGCATACTTCTTGAGAGGGTCGGGGGCTATGGCTGATTATATCTTCACATGCCGTACTTTCCTCAATCTCCTTATCTAAAATGAGTATTAATAAAATAATTGCAGATATATTACTGTATGTTTAAGACTCAGTTTCTTGAAATACGAAATGTAATTTCAATGATAATGACAGTTTTAACAATAGTAACATTAATAAAGTATAATGAATTCAATGAGAAGACTATATAATATTTACCAAAAACTAATGGAAAAATAATGGGCACAGCGGTCCTCTTTAAAGATTTACACTTTTCTCCATAATATTTTTCCTCGAAATGTGAGTGGCAGATGAATTTTGAACCCAGTTGACGTGCAGATAACCGCTTCAGCTCTTCGTGACCGATGTTGTCCAACAAAATTCTTCTACGTTCGGCATCAAGTGGGAATCCTATTTTAAATCAGACATAATGTAATATTTACGTGTAATTGAAATAAGGTATTAATAAATTATTTAAGAAATTAATAGAAATAAGTTTCAACTTATGATGAAAAGGTGATTTATGACCACAACCCAACACACAAGAAGACCGATCTACGGGCATAATTCTAATAAGTATAAGTAAATCTAATAGAAACAACAACAATATATTAAAGTTAAAATATAGTAATAATATAAATTTGAACTAAATGTTACAATTAAACGTAAATTAAATTAAAAAAAAAATTTCAAATTATGAAATTGTACTTCGACACACTTTGACAAGTCGATTCAAAAGCGCGCCAAGCGACGCTAAAAGTGAAACGGTTTTTGTATCATAAAGTACCAGCTTGCTCTATAATCCATAGCCAATATTTATGCGTTACTATAGATTTTTTTTATATGCATAGATATATATTACGTGTGTGAAAGAGATAGGGCTTTCGCGTTTCAGTTCAAATATTTGTATGAAGTAAAACCACCCTGATTGTATCTTTGCTTTCTCTTTGTGACGCTTTCGTTCGTTACGTGTTGTGCAATTTTTATTCACGCTTGGTGTTCTACAGTAACTAAGCATCCACGAAATCATTATTTCGATTGCCTAATATTTCGGATATTGTGTGATGTCTCATTATGAGTTACATCATCTCTAGTACAGCTATGCAACAACTGCGAAGGCGTGTTGTATCTTCGTCTTCAACTTCTTTATGAACAACACTAAGACGATGGCTTTCTTCAGTTTATGTACGGAAAGTATAAAGTATATATAGAGATATTATTGTTGTATTATTAGTTTTTATTATTTTGTATTATTATTTCCGCACATCCCGATATATCCCAAATTTACCCAATGCGTGTGTGTACCTCTAAATACATGAAGCAAAAATGCGGACAGATGATAGCGTCATTTCAATTACATTGTTACGCTTGCATTTGTTTTTGTAAATATTGTCTTTTTATTGTTTTCTATTTTTTTATTTTTTCCTGGTATTACAGGACTGTTAACCTTTAAAGATTAATTAATAATTTTATGAACCATATATATATATATATATATATATATGTATATATATATATATATATATATATATATATATGTATATATATATATACATATATATGTATATATATACATATATATATATATATATATATATATATATATATATATTCATGTATATACAGAATTACGAGAAATTAAAAATGTTTGGTGTACAAAGAAATTAGCCAACTAGTAAGAGACCCATATGAAAATTGGCATTCTCTTTTAAATATGTGATGCACCACTTTAATTACAAAAGTACACCCAACATACTTATTTTAAGTAAATTAACTTTATGAAAAATGTATAACCATTGTTTTCTGTTTTTGTGCACCTACGAATGCCGAGTTAATTAGGATGAATGTCGTGAAATTTAAAAGTAAAGCTAGAGTAATATATTTCACTAATGTATAATCAAAAAGATAATAACTAGTACGAAATTTTTATTACGGCATAAAACTTCATATAAATATATTTAAAAGAGTCTTTGTCCGTTTTATGCTATATTTTAACTAGCAATATTTTAAATGCAATTAATTTTTATATGTAATTACTATATATATTGTGAAAATATCTGAAAATGGTTGATGCTCGGTCAAGTAATTATAATTGGGGAACTATTTTACAAATATGAAATTATCAGTATGGGTTTTCTTTACCTTTCTTCGCCTACTTAAGTGGAATATTACAAAAAGTTGTAATTACTAAGTATGTTTTGCCTGTTGAAAAATCTCCAGATGTGTGAAATATTAATTCATACATTTATTTAGGCAAGTCTATTATTTAAAAGCATAATTAATAAAAGTATGAAACTTGAATGTAGGAGCTAATTTTTCTGGTTGAAATCATTTATATTTTTATTGCACTATAATTTCATAGCTTATATATAATTAATTCGCGGTAGTTACCGAATATTTTTATACATAATATTCCTGAAACATTGCTTCTTATTCTGTGAATTTATATAATAAAATATGAATTCCAAATATTACTTTAAAACATCAGTATTTTATTAAATACAGCACGCTCATTTTTTGTACGTATTCAATTAAAATTTTTGAAAAGTTTTGCTGTGCAATAATTGTTTTTATGTGATGTACTGGAAGCACATGTTAACAGTATTAATATCTTCCACGAAGTATTCAGTAAGTACTCATTTTTGAGTATAAATATCAGTCATGTGTTATATATTCAATGTAACTATTGTACGTACCGTTTAACGAAAAAATTTTCCACGAGTAAAACGGATAATAAAAATAAATATTTAAAAAAATGTGTAGAAATATAGAATTAATAGAATTAATTAAATTTACATTGATTTAAGGAATTATTTAGGATTCTCGATATTTAAATCTAATAAGCTCTGACGGATATTTTTTTTGACCTTTATATAAAATAGTTAAATAATTAATATGAAAAAACGTAAAGAAAAAATGTTTAATTTTCTAAATTATAATATTTCTAATCGGTTAAATCCGACTCAAGTTATGAATATTATTTTAGGTACTAGTACTGTGAACTCTCAGCGAATTTGGAGACCTCTCAAAGTTAAATGGCGAGATCAATGATTTCTTCGTTTGTGTAAGTCATGTCAGTTAAGGGCTTATTACTTGAATGCCCACGAAATGCTGCCAACTACAACAGTTTAAAAGTCGGGTAGAAAATTAATAATTCGCTTGTTTTATATTTTAATGCAATAATCTGTCGATAATGTGACTGATTTGTTAAAATGTCCATAGGAGTAAAAAGTAAATTTAAATTAATTTTGACTAGTTTTAGAAATCTCTAATTTATTTCGGGTAAAAATAATATATTCCAATATGGCAATTTTTTTTTTGCTTACTTAGTTATTAATATAAACCATACAGAAGACTATGGAGATTATGTAAATGCTTAAAAAAATATTATGCTCATTGAAATCTTTCATTCTGTATATAACACATAAATTTTAAAAAAATGTCAGTGAAATAATTATGACTAGTAATAAATAAAATATGACTTCAATTTAATTCTAATGAACTTCTACTAAAAATTGACGCAAAAAGATATTCGGACCGCTATGCAGTAAAAGAAAATAAAAAACATTCCTTTTTAACATATACTTGCTCGTGAGAAAAACGGTCCTGTTTTTCAAAAATCTTTGAATTTTATCTATATAGTGTTATCTTCAGTATATCAGTTTTTTAGTTACTATACTTTTGACTTTATAATTTACGACGACTTTCTTAATTGCACGTCATTTTTTATCGTATTTAAAGATAGGTATTACTTGTGATGCATCGATGCCCTGACTATATGTAAGTAGTATATTGTTGAAACTCGGCAACATCAGAATAGTCCAATTCCAAAATTCTTTAACAGTAGATGGAGAACTGTGAAATTGACAGTAAAAAATAGTATAAAATCTATAATTCAGGAAATATTCAAATTTTCAACAAACTGATAATCATATCTAAATTTATAAAATACGTGTTGT
The DNA here is from genome assembly GCA_039881145.1 of Druceiella hillmani. Lineage (NCBI taxonomy): Eukaryota > Metazoa > Arthropoda > Insecta > Lepidoptera > Hepialidae > Druceiella > Druceiella hillmani. The sequence goes on from JAYKKI010000004.1 coordinate 27,425,936, forward strand.
GTGAAAGATATTTCCATAGTCCTGGTATAAACGATCGTAAATATTTTTGATTAAATTATATTATTACTAACATAGTTGGCGATGATTTAATTTATCATCGCCAAATATGTTAGTAATAATAAAGAGGCGGTAATTTTCGGTATCAAAGTATATGCGTAAGGTTGAGAAGTTTCAAATAATACTCGTTTAAAAAGTTAAAGGTGACAGAAAATTATAGAAGTGTATTTTCTTAATTTATTCAATTATTAATTAAAATAAAACCCTTACAAAATTTTCATTAAGTGACATTTGTGAGTTTGACTTTTTTTTGTGAGGAATTCTGAGCTTAATTAACATTAAAAATTAAAAAATCTAGTGAAATGTTTGCTTATTTAATATTTTATAATGTGTCTTTAATGCGAGCATATCAATAAAATGATTTACCGCTCTATCGATTGGGATCAAGTTGTATGCGTCGCAAGTCACAAACTGTCACTGCGGTGTATGTGTGGCGACGCGACCAATCGGGAGTGCAAGATCAGAGGTATTTAATTTATTTGCTAATTGATCGTGTCGCAACACACATTTTTTTTAATCCGGTGTTTTGTTTTCCTTTGATCTTAATACGGTTTTTACATATTTTTCCTCCCAAAATAACATCGGTGAAAAAAGATTATTAATTTGAAAACATACTAACATTATTTTAAGGACAATAAAAAGTTTCTTATAGGGTTGTTGTGTAAAAATAAGATCTCGTGCGGCCGAGAAGGGAAAAAAGCGGGTAAGCACGAATAGAAACATTTGGGTATTTTTATGTATTGAATATTTAGAAATTGTGTGAATAACTACGTCGAAGTCATTATTATTAAGCATAGGAAAAGCCACCATCTAAAAGTCAGAAAAAATAAAATACCTTCATTTAAATATAAATTTTTCATTTATTTTGGTTTCTTATTAAGTTCCCATAAGCTACGGGCTGTTTGGTAAGTTTTAAATGTATATAAGTATAAAAATAAGGTAAGTTAAATTTTCTTTTACCATTTTCTTCAATTACATTGTTAGTAAATAATACAGAATTGTTCCGTATTACAATATTTTAAAAATCGGTTTTATCGTAATAAACCTATGTATTCTCAAAACCAGTCTCATTTTTTGTTATAGTAGGAAGACCAATTTAAAAGGTTAATAATAGTAATTCAGCCAACTGAAGTTTAAATTATTTTGATTAATGCCTACCAATTAAATGTCTTAGTTTCGATATTATATCCTTTTTGAAAAAATCATCTTTGAAACAAACATGCTGGGCCGTATGCTATTTTATATGGAAGTCGCTCAATAATTGTAAGTGCAATACTATAAATCAAAAAAATTAACTTTATACTATGGACTATTTATATGACAGAATGCATGACGAAATTGAATGTAATATCTCAGAAATTTTAACACTATCTATGATATTTGATATGCGGACCTTTCTATAAAGTAATGCTAATTTCTTGAGCTTCGTTAAGCATTGTTTGTGTTCAGAATTTATTTTGTAACATGGTGTTTTGGCTATGAAGTTTTTGCCAACCCATACACTAGTCAAAATATTGCAAAAGCCCTCAGTGCCATTTCACATACATTTTCCAAAGGAGGATCCCTTTGCTTGTTTAAAAGAGTGGGGCTAATATGATAAAAGGCGTACTAGTTTCAAATATGAGTATGCAAGGTATTTTATTTATTAATTAAAAGAAGTTGCCAATTAGTCATAGAAATCTGAGCCGGAAGTTATAGAGACGGTAGCTGCTGCGAGACCGATTCTTATGCATTTTAACTGCTCTTGTGTAGCACAAGAAAGACTTATAGCAATCTATTAAGAACTTAATTTTCCAAAGCACCACCTGTTTTAAAATATCAATACAAGCCTGAATCCGACATACCATTTGATGGGGCGACTAGTGAACAAATGGAACAATGCAATAAACTCCTTAAACCGTTCAAAGAGATAACTAAAATAACTATCTTTGGGCTATTAGTTATTTCTAAAATCATTCCACATGTTATCGCATTGATAAAATACGTGGGAAAAGAAGAGACTGTGGTTATATAATAATTAACTTATTGAATGTGTATTATTCATTAAGAGAAGCTAGAAAATTGCTTCGATGTTGAGGAGAATGATAATTATGACAAATATTGCTTCTAACTTACTTGGCCCTAGGTTCAAAATTAGAATAGTTCAAATTAACAGAGCGAGTCATAAAACTCTTTTAGAATTTCTAAAATGTTTCATTTATTATAGTACCGTTGGAAACACTTTACTACCTGCCAAAAATAGACATAAAGATGATATTATTCATTTAATCCTTGAAATCTTCAACAGTTTCTAAAACCGCAACACACAAAAGCCAAATTCAGGTTAAAGAGAATAGTTCTATCATAAAGGCGATAGATTATTATTTGAAAAATGCCTAGATTGCTAGAGAGATATTTAAAAGTCCTGTTCAGGAGACATCAAACAGTGTCCGATTCTAACAGAATTTATTAAGATTTGTCATTTGTTCTCTTACTGCATTATATAAAGTGACAGAATATTCTCAGAAGTAGGTTTCACGCATGAAAAAAACGTAATTGTTACTACCAAGAAACCCTGGAAAACTTATTTTCTTTCATCATTATTTATCATTAAATATCTTTAAACATTTATTCATTTTGCAATTGAAACGCAATTTTATTTGTATAATTAAGCATTCGATAACCGGCCGGATAGTAGTTGGTATTGGGCCGGATACCAGGTACTAATTAAATATGCAGAATAGGCCGGATACTGGAGTTTAACCGGATATTGCATATCTATTATATATATATATATATATATATATATATTGCATCTCTAGCAATAATAATGGATTTCTTGAATAAATTTTAGTAAATAGATCAAACGGTGACTTGTGGAATGCTCTGAGGATGATGGCGTTTGACCACAAGAGCAAATCGTTAATTTTTTTTAAGTGACTATTATGAAGAAAATATTAGGCCTTCAGAGCTTTCCACTACTACTTCCATAGGAGATAAATTATTTACGTACAATATTATGTTATGTTTACACTTTCACCCCTATTTTTTCCTAACGTAAATCTATTTGTTTTAGACCAAAAAACTATAATACGAAACAAAGGATAACGTTGAGGTCAAAACGTAGATGACGAGGTACCTAAAGATGTAGTCGATCGTCGGTATATGAACCATTAAAAGCAACATCATCAAATCCTTCGACCGGGCAGAATAAAGCAGTTGACTCACCTTAATCGAGAGAACGACACCCGAAACACGTTTCTATAATTGCTACAGTCTGGACGACTACCGAAATAGGTCAAATGTCTGATAGATTTGGAAGTTAAAATGTCTTCAACGATTGTATATGATGTTGAGTTGCCACATGCCAGTTGTATCTTAAATGAATTATGTAAAACTTTTTGGAGCATCTTTTTTTGAAATTTTGTAATAAATGCTTTATCGTGTCACCGAGAACGAAGTGCGATGCAAATTACGGAATAAGAATTTATATATTGTGCTTTATATGATTGATACAGTCAAAACACAAAACTCGAGTAGATTTATTATGGCCATTGAAATGGGGCAACCTTATCCCGAAAGGAATCTAAATTTTAAGGCCTTTTAATTGGTTTTCACTATTCTTCTACATTATCAAAGACTCGTTACTTTTTATTATGTACTTGTGGAACTTTACTAATTTTTACGACATGCGACTTTTTAAACACTTCTGTTAGCGCTTATTATTATGTTAACCATATCTCCTCGTTGTTTCATAAGTGTTCTGTTTTTACATTTATTGAGAATTAGCTTTCGCCCGTAATTCCACTGACACGGAAGTTCTGACGTTGAAGTTTAAACTCTTTTCTTTACCATACTCCAGCACTTCATGCTTGCCGGCATTTGAGGAAATGCCTTATAGATATTAACAAATTATATCCGTAACCTGTGAACCTAATGTTTTCTAAATTAAACTAATATCTTATTCCAAAAATCTTCTAAACAAAGATATGAATACTGGTTGCCTTGAATATATATTTATACATATATATATATATATATATATATATATATATATGTATATATATATATATATATATATATATATATATATTTATATTTATATTTATCAAGCTACTAATTTTCCAAGACGTTAGCAAATATGAATCAGTTTTTTATTATCGTAATAAGACGACCTTAATTTGTTGGGTATTTGTTGATTCATAGATCGATATTACTTCCATCAATTTTTTTCTGGTGTTCCTATTGAAACGATTCTCGTTTTTCATGAATAAATTTTATTTCCATTTATGAATAAGGAATTTAATTGAAAATATCTAATTTTTGAAATGAGCTGTTTTAGTATAAAAACTGCATTTTTTTATTTACGCCATTAATTTATAAAATAAAGTGAAAATATAAATTTTAGCATTAAAACGAAACATTTTACTAAGGCACAACTCACACGTACGACTTTCCGATGATAAAATAATGCATCGTCGTATGACATACGTCTAAATAATATTATGAGCATGAAGGTGAGTTTGTTTCCGAAATAGAATTGATTTCTTTGGTAATTAAAAAGTTATCTTGCTAGGAATATGAACGTAACCGTAAGTAAGAACATATAAACATAAATATGAAATAACATATCACACGGACACTAAATAGTTATACTTTTTTCAGCAGGTATTTTTTTCTTTTCATTTTATTTCTTCGATCATATGCATCTTAAGTTAGGTCTTTCATGCCAAGGTCCAATTTTTTTACAAGTAAAAAAAAACTATTTTTTTTCATTTTTCACTAGAGTCAAACCACGGATGAAAACTAATAAAATTATACATTAAAAAATATTTAAAAAATATTCTAAATTCTCAATCAAGAATGAACCATTTGCCAAAAAAAAATAAATTTAAATACACCAATTAAATTTTTATGTTTTTTTATTGCTTTGCATTAAAGATATTATTTCTGTAATGATCTAAACAAGTAAATCTCTTAAATACATGTTTCCAGCATTAACAAAGTGCCTCTTTACTTCGTAAATGTCTAATTTAAAATCTTAACAAATCATATTTCTTGCGAGATACGTTAGAAACCTATCGACCTTTGATATACTGGCGGCAATCCGCCAGGTTGCCAACTTTCGTGAGCTTTAGCTACTTAGGAATAAAATTCTGACTACATCATAATATATTCGTCATGACTAGAAACCGAACATAATTTGTGTTGTTCCATCGTTAAATAAAGAAAAAAAATCCAGCAAGTCGACATCCTTTACATAAATAAGTCAGAATATAATATTTTAGAGCTATTAATTTGTGAGAATTTTATTTTCAGTAAAATGTACGACTTGTAAATTAAATATGACAAAGTGGTTTTAAAAACGATAACGAAAAGATAGAAATAAGTTAAACATTTTCAATATTCCATTTCAGTAATAAAATTAAAACAATCATGATAACAAACTCAAATCTCTGTGTAATTATGTTTGTGGTAAAAATTAGGGGACATCCACGCATTTTCTACTTATTCCCAATAATAAAAATAAACTACGAAGAATACGTTTCTCATACACGGAAAAAGCAGTGGTTTCCTTAGAAAAGGCCGTGATGGGATGTCCAAGGAAAAGTGAGCCACCTGCTTCTCCTCGTGATTCTATCTAATGAAACGATACCTAGAGTGCTACTGAAAATATTTTGAAAAAAACATAAATAAATTTTAAAAATTGTGAGTTGTTTCACTTATTGATATTACAAAAACTTTCAGTGTTATATGTCGTATGAATTACATTCAACAAAGTTTTATAATGAAGATAATTGTTATAGTTTTGAGTTTCTCATCACGGTAGTTTTAATTTTGTTACTAAAACGCGATATTGAGAACGTTTAACTTATTTCTATCCTTAGTACTGTAACTGCAATATATTTGAACTGTTTCTAAAAAAAGTACATAATACTGACAAATATCGAATTTAATTCAATAAGTATATCGTTTCTTAAACACTGACTACTAACAATCTGAATTTAATTTGTGCGTGAACATGGATATTTGTTTTATTGTACATTGTTACATTTTGCACAAAAATTATTACGTTTTATTTTCGTAATCTTTTTGAAAGATAAAATAAACCAGTAAGTTAAATTAAATAGCCATTTTAATAACGATGTGATATTTCTGGCATGTTAATTACGAAATAATCCACTCTTATTCGCTTTTGAAACATTTAAGCATTTTAATCCACGTTGTGCGTATATATTTTCTCATCACAAAATAAGAGCTTAAACAAAATATAATGATGTTATAATAAATATACAACCTAGTTAAGTACATAATAACGAGCTAATATAACTATAATAACGAGCTAAATTCAAAATTTACTTCGATTTTTTTATCGTATTTGGTAAAATTGTAAGCTTTACTAACATTCATAATTTCCGAATTAATTTAAAATTTAGTTGTGACATTTACGTCTAAGATGTTCATTTAAGTGTTAATCGTCAGCTGTCATCAAAATCTTTCGATTGTATATTGTATAATAATAAAACACCATATTACCGAGTCAAGCAGAGCTGGGGACGTAAAAGAATAAATGCAGCCGAGCGGATCAACGACGGTGCCAGTACATCTGCAGCTGGGGCGGTTGAAATTATGCGTTACATAGACGTATTCACGCACAACACACGGCCGTCTTCATGACACAACCACACCCCATTTATTTATTACGTTTCATGTCAAAGTCGAAAGACGTAATGTTTATATAATGTAATAAGTACACAAATATTATTTTAAATGCATATTTTTGCCGTAACGAATTCTCACCTTACAAAAGGCTAATTTAAAATCTTGATAGAGAATATTCCATATAAAGTTCCCTCGCAATGCACTTAACTTTCGTAGAGTTTAAATTTAAAAAAGAAAATTCGTTTTCTCGTAATATACTCATTGCAACTCCGTACAGAACGCAACGGTTTCTATTTGTAGAGAAATATAAAAATGTAATGAGGTATTGATAACAGAAGCAATATATATATATATATATATATATATATATATATATATATATATATATATATATATATATAAATATAATATTTATTTTAAAATCCTTTAAGTCATTTTCCACCCAGGCGAAGGAATATAATAAACGGCAAATTATTTAACCAAGCTGTATTAAATTCAAATGTTTCATTTCAGTGTAAATTTTCATACACGCTAATATTTTTCACAATTTTTATGTTCTAGGCATTATCAATAAGATTCACGTATATTTTCTGGATTATTCTTTTCTCATTCACTTTTCTATAAAAGCTTTGTTATCAGAATTTGCTTAAAATAACTAATAGGTGTTGCCAAATAATTTTCCGGAAGTTTATTTTATGTATCATATAGGGAGAGCTCCATGACATATGGTGATATAATTTATAAATAAAAATGTAATTTTCTCTTATATGTTTAAAAATTCATGAGGCATTTATTTCTTCAATTATTGCTACCTTTATTTCTTAATACAACAGTTAGAAGCAAGAGAAGTTATAAGAAGAAGAAGGAGTACATATGATGGTCTTAAGTTTTAAACGAGATAAATCTTGGAGAATAATTTTTAATGGCCTGCAAAAGTTGAAATAATTAGAAAACTGATATTTCTTGGTTAAGGTAAATTGCAGTATCTAATATTTTGTCACTAGAACTATTAAAAGTTTGCGTGGAACAATTTAAAAACAATCAATAAAAATATTTAAAAAAAGATTAAGTATTTGTTAGTCCGGTTATATATTATTTTCAGTGATAAAACAATTTTTGACAAGTTTCTTTATTTAAATACATATATTTACTTTGGCTTATTAGGATTGTTTGAATCATTATTTTCGTAAAAATACACACTGACTCAAGTTAAGTTTTTCTTGACTAAATAATTGTGTAATACATTTACTTTGCAATAATTGTTATGTCTTATAGCTTTCTCAACTTATAATTCAGAAACTAACAGAGTAAGATTGTTGTTTTACAATAGTTAACAAATACTGTTGCTTTACAATATTAGTTAACAAACTGCTTACTTACATAGTACAAATTATTTTGCAAGAAACGACCTCATTTCAACCAATTTAATTTGTATTTATCTGTTTTGGATTGTCTTACATTTCACTACTTTTATTACAACATTATAAATTAACTATTTTTTGTGATATACTTTTGTTCTTCAAATATGTTTGTAACAGTACTTGTCATTACGCCAAGCACTTCTATTTTTTCGCACGAAAAGAGACAACGATGTACGTTTTCCCTCTTTCCTTTTCTTTATAATAATCTTCTTAAATATATAAACGCTTATATTTTCCCTATTACCATGTTATTACCAAGTAGTGATTACCCATTTTATACATGTAATTTATATCAATAATCGTAACTTTTGAAAACACAATTTTGTATGTATGTGAAATTTTTTTCGTAACTGCTTTTATTTAAGGGCGTATTTCCATTTTTGACAAAAAAATTTATTTTGTTTAGTTTACTCTAAATTATAGAAAAACGTATATAATGATTAAAAAATAAAGAAATAGATCAAATCTTTATTCATAAGTCAAGGTCATAATGTTATATTTATTTCTCGAAAATCGGTTTTCTGTAGCTCACTCTTCCAAACAATTATACTTTATTTTTAAATGAAAAGGAAAGTAGCAAAATGCTCATTTCCTCTTACTTAATTAGAAGAAAAAAAAATTTCATTGGCGCTATAGCAGAAAAAAACATTTATCCGGAAAAACAGGGTTTTCTTAACATTTTTATCACCGGCTAGTCATTCTGCGCTGAATAGTGCTCCAAGTCGGTCGTGTCGCAGTTGCACTGAATAAAATTATTCGCAATGTCCGCTGTACTAATTGATGTAATTAAAGTTGGATTGACCATTCTTAGTCGAGTGGACAAATTTACCTTATTGACATATTAACATATATATATATATATATATATATATATATATATATATATATATATATATATATATAATATATATGTTATTAACATAATTTAGTTTACACTCATATGAATAAGTTAGGAAAACGCCTTAATTCGCGTATTGTCAAATATATAGGAGAAAAGAGAGCTAACTTTTCTTATCGGCTATGTTCAGCCACAGTAGTGTCTTTTACTATAGGCTGTTCACAATATTTTGCGCATAAATTAATTTGAAAATCAGACGCTAGTTCCGAAATAATAAAATTGGAAGCATTTCGGAAAAGTGGTAATGTTGCTAGAAATTCCGAAGGAATGAAAAAACAAGGGACTCCGTATGAAAAGACTTATTATTGTGAGAGCTGTTAGAAACTGGATATGATTGACGGAACTAAAAAAAAGTAGAGTTTCTGAATGAATTGATGTTGCATGATCTACGGTGGGATACAGTTGAAAAACTGCTTGTCACTTTGGTTAGAACGTAGGTGGAGGTTGTTAACAGCTTCTTGATTTGCCAAAGGGTGGAAGAAACTTGTAAATGAGAATCGTACTTCATTAGTTAAACATCGTTTATATTGAATTATTTGAACCATGTATCAGTAAAACATGGAAAAAACGATGAATATACTAAAATCAAAAGTTAGCAACATTTTTACATTTCAACATTCGAGTGTGCAGTTGATTAATTGATAATAAATTTTTCTTCCAAAAAGCCACATCATGAGGTCAGTACGGTGTAGAAGTTAAGTCTCAATATCTAGATTCAATTCGAAGCCAGATGAAATAATAAAATAAACACGAAATAGAGTTTTGGAAACAAAACGTGATTTTATCAAATAAAAGGTCCTTTCATAACTGACCAAGATATCTCCACGTATACCGTCTAAAATCGTAATAATAAATTGAAATATGAATTTATTTCAAAAGATGATTAATTCTGGAAATATAACAAAGAATTACATTTAGTCAAATTGTATCAAAACTCTGCATCCAGAATTAATGAATCCTCGACAATTGAGATTAATGAAAGTAAGAGATCATTCAACACTTTCTCTTAGTGTTAAGATTTTGAAAGCGAGAAATTAAAAACATAGTCAAAGAAAAGCTTCTTCCTATCAGAATCCCGGTATTTCTAGAGGTCTTAGCCATTTATTCTTATAGTTTATATTTGCAAAATGTAAAATTTATTGCTTCGTTAACCAAATTAAATATTAAATTAAAATATTTTATAAACAAACTCAAATATGAAACAAAACTTTTCCAAAACATTATTTACGTGGATATATTTAAATCTAATTTAGAAATTTTCACCCTTTACCAGCTAGTCGTGAGAAATTTATGCAATTTCAATTCGTTTGAGAGTTAACCATGACGTTACACCTATATTGGACAGAATGAAAAATGGTCACGAAGAAATGTGTACATCTAGTAATTATATTTTTGTTCACATAGTCATGTAATGTCTTTTTTCTTAGTTAAATTGTGTCATATAATTTTAAGATATCTTATTATAAGGGTCACGAGAAAGCAGGATGTATTATCCTTAGGGCTCATGGTATGAAAGATACGGTTATATAAGTATCTTTCAATAAATGAACCGTATCTTTCAGAAATGAGTAAAAATATTTTTTATTATTATATTGTTGGTAGTTGAAGACGATCAACGTTGTTAATTAATAGGCATTGCTGCTTCTATAAGCCTCATGTGGAAGATAAAATCATTATATGCAGCCAACTTATCTGGCTCGGTCAATGGACGAAATCTTAACTAAAACTGAAATAACACTGATATTTTTTAATATTGTATCGACGTAGTTTTAACGACACGAAATAAATAAACATATATAAATTATATATCCTCATTTTAGTTATAATGTAAGCAATCTATAAATTCTTTCACACTATGCATGTATTAGTGATTTTACTTCCAGTAAATATTCGTATTCGAGCGTAGACATTCTGTAAATTTTTCCTTAATACTATTTGAACAAACAATAATTTCATTTAATGCCGTATACAACATTATATTTATATATATATATATATATATATATATATATATATATATATATATATATAGGTAGAAAAGTAACAGGGAGATCTATACCAGTTGGCAAAAAGTGTAATATAGGTTTAAGCACTTATCAATTTTTTACTCTGACCAACCCATCTTAGATCTTATCATGGCTGATAAAGACTCTAGAAAGATATTTTGTCATTTATTAAATAGAAACCTAATTAAATAATCCTGACTGATGTTATTCTTTATGTTTTTTTAATAGGCACTTATATAAACATCAGTGCTTAGTAATTTTTATTGACTCGGTTCATTTATAATTTAAATAAAGGTCAAACGAACCTTTAAAAACTTTTGAAAATATATTTCGAAAGAAGTATGTTTACAATATAAGCGACCTGTGATGTACTACGCGAGACTCCCAATTTCCGTTAGTCTTAATTACATAGAAATAAAATTTTCGCTTTGTCATAACGTATATTCATCGAGACTTGAAGCTGAGCGTAACTGTATTGTTCCATCGTTAAATAAGGAATAAGAAAATTTAACCGAGTCGATAATCTTTTCCTAAATAAGTGAAAACGCTGCGATAGCTGTTTTGAAGATAATATCTACAAAAAAATTGTCCGTGTAATATAATCCTAGAACTAATTCTAGGATTATATAATAAATATGTAATAGGAAATGTCTTCAGTATCCGCAAACGTTTCTGGCTTAATGTGGATAAAATTGAATTCTTGTTTGCTGAATTAGAAATACTCTTTAATTTGGTGTTGGCAATGTTTATTTGTAGTATTTCTCATTTTTCGATAAAGAGTATTTAGAATTCAAAGTGTGAATTAGATCATTAAACAAATTTTAAAAAATCTTTATTTATTTTGAGTTACTCTCACGATTCCCAAAGGAAAAATAACATAGGCCTAAAAATAAAAGTGCTACGTTCTCCCATATTATTACTTATCAACGAAATTTTATTTGAAAGTACATTTTCGTATTTTTGAAATTAATTATTATAGAGATATTCGCAAATGTAACATTTGTCGGTTTTTTTTATTGTTAGTTTTCTTTTGACTACTCGCTAAAATGTCTACAGTTTTGTGACTTACATATGGTTTAGTCTATAACTGATTGTAACTATAATAGACGTAAACTTTCAGTGATGAAGAGGTGTCCAAGAATAGAGACATGTGCAAAAATTACAAACGAAAAGCGAACACACCGAGTTAGTTTTATATTTGTTTCGTTTTTGAACACTAACTGGCTGAAATACCTGCAAATAATAATTTTTTTTTTTTTCGACCACTGTAACTATGTGTCGTTAATATTATTAAAAACATGTACATAAAAATATGTTTAAAAATTTACATAATATTCTTAGAAATAGTCTGTTTTATAATGTTTCTCGTCAGTACTTCAGAATATATGTTGATTGACTTCGAGTCGAAAAACTAAGATTCAGTTTGGGACACCAAAAAAATTAATATTAGATAAATGAAACATTCAAAACAAAGATTTCTTAGAAGTTATATATAAGTATAACTCGGGTATTAAAATGAAAATATATTTGGAAAGAAGTACGTTTAATGGATACTTAGAGTAATTCTATGGCAGATTAAATATTCTTTCCGGTTTTTATATATCATGGGTGAAGAATATATAAATTATTTTCGGCCTTGTTTTATCAGAAACGCCATAATACACTTTAAAAATAAAAAAAAAATTATATGGTGGCAATTTTATCGACTGACTAGAAGCAAATAATTTCCGATCCAGGTAAGCAATAAAGCCAAGGCCTCTAAGAAAAGTTTTGTCTTATATACTTGCTTTTGTGGACGGTGTATTTCTCGAGGAAGCTTCAATTTTTTATTGATAGCAGATTATAATTAATTGCCTTTTCAAAAATTTTGTTTAATTCGGCCCAAATTATTACAGATATTTTCGATTCCACATTTAATTTTTATTATTATTCGAATATTTATCACCATAATATTTAGTAAATTAAGAAAAAAATTATCTATATTTTCATTATCTATTACTATATATAAGTACAATAGCATGTTAATCATTGATTACTTTCATCATGAAAATAAGGAAAAATCCACTCTATAGAAATCTATATTCTTATAAAATAAGTGAATACTTCGGCGAAGATGGGATATTTTTTAAAAGATATACAAACTAATAACGATAATATTTTTACACTAATAATTTCACTCTATAGAAATATATACATTATTCTAAGAACGTTGTTATAAAATAAGGGAATATTTCGGCGAAGATGGGATATTTTTTAAAAGGTATACAAACTAATAACGGTAATATTTTTACACTAACAATCTCATTCTATAGAAATATATACATTATTCTTTGAACGTTGTTATAAAATAAGGGAATATTTCGGCGAAGATGGGATATTGTTTAAAAGATATACAAACTAATAACGTTAATATTTTTACACTAATAATTTGACTCTACAGAAATATATACATTATTCTTAGAACGTTGTTATAAAATAAGAGAACATTTCGGCGAAGATGGGATATTTTTTAAAAGATATACAAACTAATAACGTTAATATTTTTACACTAACAATCTCACTCTATAGAAATATATACATTATTCTTTGAACGTTGTTATAAAATAAGGGAATATTTCGGCGGAGATCGGATATTTTTTAAAAGATATACAAACTAATAACGTTAAGATTTTTACACTAACAATCTCACTCTATAGAAATCTATACATTATTCTTTGAACGTTGTTATAAAATAAGGGAATATTTCGGAGAACATCGGATATTTTTTAAAAGATATACAAACTAATAATATTAAGATTTTTACACTAAGAGTCTTGGAAAGCTATCAATAAATTCAATGTAAGGTTCCAAGTTTTCAAAAGCATTGTTTTAATACCTACATTTGATCACTATGTAAAGAGACAAAATTAGACATACTCTTCAAAGTGGACGTCCGGGTTTCGGAAAACACTTCCTTTTATTTCGTGAAAGTTTTACGTGTGAAAATCTTGTCTATAAAATGGCAATACGGATCTTTCCTTTCACTAGGTATTTATATCATACATTTTTAATAATTGAACAGCTTAAATTTTTAAATTCTTTCTTTCAAATATGCAATTGTATGGCTAAAATTTATCGAACTATTAAAGGATTTTCTGAAAAAGTTCAAGTAGTTCAAACGAAAAAATAAGTGGTCATTAAAAATAAGTGTCAGTGAAATTTACATTTCAAGGTAGGTTTATCAATATTATAATAATGCGCCGCGTCAGATTATTTCACATGACTTAATTTAGATCCGAGTTAAGTTGTTGTCGTGTAAAATGCGTTATCGACGAAATTCACTTTGTTGACATTTCATTCAGACTATAAATATTTAACTCATTTTAACATTTGAAAATCATCGTTTAGTTTTGGTGAAAATCGCTCTCAAAAATTGTACAATTAACATTACAGGTTTATATAAATATAGTAGTTTCACTACACTTTCATTTTATTTAAAAAAACGCGTCGAGCGGCTGATTTAAAATTAAAACTAATTATATGCCATTTAATTTTGAGGAAAATCTCTATCAAAAGCTGTGCAAATAATATTACAGGAAAAGTCTAATATTAATACCATACTTATTTTTTTTTCAAAAACGCAACAAACTTCACCATTCTTATTTTTTTCAAAAACGCGTCGAGCGATTTCTTTAAAAAACTAAGTCCGTGTTATTACATATCATATTTGATGTTGCATTGAAGTTTTGAGAATAAAAATTACCCTAGTTTCGGTAAAAATTGTACAGTTAACATTACAAGAAAAGTAAATACTTCATCACAATCATTTTGTTTCAAAAATGCATTAAAAAACGCAACAATTATTTTTTTAGAAACTATTAAAATGGCCTTATGTTAATAGTTTGGAAAAAAATAATTTTCTATAAAAAAATTTATAATAATTTTTATATCTTGCTATCAACTAACTTCGACTACAACTACCTTAAGGGTAACAAATTTATAAAAACTGTCGGAAGCTTCTTTCGTCATACTGAGCAGTGGCTTATGAATGTTCGCCGTTATTTAAGATATAGTTGTCATGTTCCGTCTCGTTAATTCTAATCCTTCCGGAAGCGGCTGCCATCTCCTTTGCATGCAATACCATTTTGAGACATTCTTTTATTTAAAATACATTTTTAAATCATCACTTTATTGCCATGTTATTTTATATATTCGTTACAAACAAGAAAGAAGAGAAACAAGCTTCGTATGTTGTTGCGAAACTAATTTAGGTTTACGAAAATGGTAGTATAGTAAAATGTATATAGAAATAGTTCAATGTCACATTTCTATATTCAATATTTCATTGTGACATGTCAATGTCACGTTTCTTTATGGAATATTTTTGCTTATGTATTTTACTTTATTACATATTTAAGTTTTTTTTGGTTCATAAAAATTAAATTTTCGTTAAATGTTTTCACGGTTTTCTTTTTATGCCTCGTGTTTTGTTATAATAATTTCCATAAAATTCACAAACCTTAATTTTTCTATTATGCAATAAAAGCTTAAATACTTTTTTTTTTCAAAAGCATATCCTTGTTGTAACTCTCTCTTTACACCGTTCTAATTTAAATACTTGTCAAAGAATATTTCATATGAAATTTCTAGATAACGACGACTTAAAATATAATGAATATTATAATGCGATCGCTAACTCTTTTAGAGTTAATGATTCGTATAATATGTGACTATTTAGTTTTGTGGACGAAAAAAACAAGATTAGTCGTAAAGTATAGAAGTTAGAGATAAAATTTAATGCGTATTTTAAAAATACCTTTGCGCTGTCTATTAATATTATATGATTTTTCATAAAGATAAGCTACACTTTCAGCTACACTTTCAGATAAGCTACACTTTTGTTGACATTCTTCTTATAAACCATAATGTCAACAAAAGTGTAGCTTATCTATTAACGAAAACAAAATAGAGCGGTTTCGACTGTTTTCAATATTAATATTTTTTTTCCCGAATTATTCCCGAAAGCTTTCTATTTCATCGGTATAAAAAAATCGCTTTACTTGAGAAGGTAGGGTTTTCAAATTTAGTTGCGATTAGTAAGAAAGTTAATAGTCTCGTGATGATATTGTTTTTTTAATGAGTTGTACTGGAAACAGGATATCTCGAGAAAGTTTCGTTTTAAAGGATTAGATCATTCTTTACTTTCAACAGTCAGTCTGACGAAGTAATAATTCTTATTTTTAGGAAATAGGAAAGGCTTTGAATTAAATGTTCTAGTATTACGTTTCGTTAATATACTATCTTAAGTAAACATTTTTTTTAAACCTAACCTCTAATTAACTAGTCGTCCTAAAAAATTTAGTTGTCTGCACAAAAATATTTATATTTTCCTGAAAGAAACTCAAGTTCCCTCGTATTATTTATAACATTATTCATTGGATTTGGAATTTACTTTATACGAATTTCAAGTGATAGAAAATTTAATAAATAAATCAGAAAATAGCCCGTGCTTAATAACTTGCTAAATTTACATAAATATTTGTAATATTTTTATGTACAAACTAACTTGTTTGAGTACTTGCTGTGAATTTCATGGAATTAATTTTACAATGTTTAAAATTTAAAAAAAAATGTATATTCTTTGGTTAAGCTCAAAAATTATCGGAAACAATAAAGGTTGAAAACTTAACGCAACACAAAATTTATCTAAACTCTTTGGTGTTTTGGACAACTTTTATATTGGGTTCCATTCATTTAGATCTTCTATAAGATAAATTACGGCATACGTTCCCCGATTTTTTGCCAACGTGTATTTTTAGGTAGAGTTACAAAATATATGTAAAAATTAATTTATATCAAATAAGTATTACATTACGGTTGCCAGATTATCCAATTGTCTTCTTGTTCTCTTTCTGAATATCGTTCAGAATACGGAAAAGAAGAATTTGTTAAATTGAAACGTTCCAGGGATTACTAGGGATTTTTGACTTACGTTACATATTGTCTTCCATAAAAGTCAGACCATAAATTTTCTATAGATTGAGTGTAAAATTTGGAATCACTGGTAAAAATAATAAAATTCAGAAATTTTTAAATGTTTTTATTATATATGGATTTCCGTTTATTTGGGAATTGCGAAGTATCTTCAACATTGATGCACTGCAATATTAGGTATTTTATTTGATGGTTTGTAACTAAATCAGAGACATTTTTGACTATATTTATTTGATTACCGGCGTATCTCGTAACTTGTGTGTTCAGACAACTACTGGAGCTACCACTACATTCATTATTTACTAAAATTGAAGACTTTTCAAGATATGTTTCACTACTGCTGTTTACAACCATTGATTGAATATTTTGCGGACATTTTCATTTGTATCCTTAATTTCTCTCAATATTTTGTCCTCGGAACGTCCGTTCCGTATAATATTACCGTTTAATATTAATAACTTACGTAGTCATTAATAAGTTATTTAGTCATTTTAGTTCACTTTTGATAGCTAAATGAGAAATCCATGCGAAATTATTACAAATGAAATAAAAAAAAAATTATCCTTTTCATTTTACTTTATCGGCCATAAAAAAAATTTTAAATGCCTGTGCAAAAGATGATACATTCACAATAAAAAAAATGTTTGTTGAAGGTTTACATTTTGATCATGAACAGTTTGATATACTTTTAAAAGTAATGGTATTTGAAAAAGTAAACATTGTAACTGATATTATCCCCGAAAATAATATAATTCGAAAGCAAGTTCAGACGCAGTTAACCCGATCGCCTGTTTAGTTTTGCCAATATGAATAAATAGAAAACTACATAATTGTTACAATGGCACTTGTAATTATTTTTAAAATTACAATTTCTCCAATCAATTATATTGGATAATCGAAAATATTAATAAGAACCTACGATACAGGAAAAGTCGTCATGACTGAAAACACTAGACGAATGACAAAATATTATCTTCCAGTCCGAATTTTATATTCATTTTCAAAATTTGATTTATGGTAAAAAAAATTAATATAAGGCTAAAACATAATATACAAGTATAGCTTTCATATTCATGACATGGAAACTTTGAGTTTTATCTAGTCTGCGTTACATATAAAGTAAAAACACATAAATAAGAAAACAAAAATAGACCAGGGTCGATAATTTTTGAAACCAAACAAAATCGTAGTATAATGAAACCTATTGGAAAATGTTGAGAATATTACAAAAATGAAAGGAAAAATAAATTACGGTCGATTCGAGGTCGGGAAGTGGGAGAGGGTGGGTTTTTAAGGGTTAAAATCGGTTTATCTCGATTTCCGGCAAAACTACAAGTCTTATGGAAAAAAGTTGAAAAGCAAAGTTGTAGATAATAAAAAGATCTACAACTCTTGTATTTACACTTTTTTCTCATAACCTCAAAATTCACATAAAAAACTCAAAAAACCACATTTTTGGTTTTTTATTTTTATCTTTTACAAAAATATTTTTTTTTTTCATAAAATTTGGTGAGAACTTACCTTTGTATATACCAAACACACAAGAATTTTTTGGATTTGAAAAATTAATTTTTTCTCCTTATTTTTATTCAATACCGAAAAAGCACCCTAATTTTCAATCGAAAATTCACGCGTCAAAATACTATTTTCTAAAAAAGTTGGTGGGCTTTTTATTCGTCGGAATCTCTACTTTCTGATAATGTAATAAAAAATATACGTCACTATGGAAAATATTTTCAAAAAATTTAAAAAACGAAAAAAACTCGAATCGAAAAATTATTTTTCTATCATTATGTACAAATTTGAGCTATTTATTAAAATTAACGCTGTAATTACTCATTTAACGTATGATTCTAAGTTACATTGATAAACAAACAAATTTTCAATTAAAAGATACTACTATAATTAACAAACAACTAAGTTAATAATGTGTATATTTGATAAAACATCTACAATATTATAAGAAAGTCATAAAATTTTCTTTAAATTAAATGCGTAGATGCTTATTTATTACTATTTGAAGATAATTTATATACCTGAGTGACCTTCAGAAAATTTTAGTCCATGAATAGATATTTCGTAAAGAAGTGGGGAAGGGACTAGGAGGGTCGGACTTATCACTATACCTCTTCTTTCGTAGCAGCTGTAAGAACCGTTAGTATTGCTAGTATACAAGATACAGAGCAGTGAACAACATCATTTATAAAAATACACGTGTTTTAGAAAATTGTGACAAATTTACTTTAAACGAAACTATTGGAATCTACATAGCAAGGTAAATATTACTTGTATTTTAATCTATATCAATCAGCTCTAAGATAAAAATAGTAATATTTTCTCTCATAAATAGCGTATTTACCGTAACATAACCTACAAAATTAAAATCAAATGATAATTTAGTACAAGATTAAAATATAATAATTTTATTTATTTTGCACAAACAAATTTAATTATACTTATGATAAAACTGTGAAGGCATTATTAATTTGATTTTGTCTCTTCAGATTATCAGTATGGATGAATCTGTTTGTATAATCTGCAATAAGGCAGATGATAAGCCGATGTGTGAAATAAAAAAAACAACTTTGAACCATTTAGTCATCTCCAGCAAGAAAAGAATCGACAATAAATACAAAAAATTTGAGACTATGACGTCTGCTTTTATTCATCGAACTTGTCAAAGTCAATATAATAGTGAAACTGCGATAGCAGCGTTCTGTAGTTCAAGATCTAAAAAATCCAAGGAAGGAAAAGAAATTAATAAAGACGCCCTTCGATTTAATTTTCAATCTCATTGCTTCCTTTGCGGTGGGTTTTTATCATTGTATTACAACATCTATTTTTATCGTTATTTTTTTTATCATTTATATAGTATGAGATTTTTTTATCACAAAAATATAATAAAACTGAAATAAACCAGCTTTTTTACTAAAAAAAACATTGTAACATCCTCATTTTTTAGATAAAATTCCTTTTAAATCCTATCTTGAATATTTTTAACAACCATTTTCCCATTTTTTATTTTACAATCTTAATGTTTGATGGATTGAAAATTTGTTTGTTCATCAATGTAACTTAGAATCATACGTTAAATGAGTAATTACAGCGTTAATATTAGTAAATAGCTCAAATTTGTACATAATGATAGAAAAATAACTTTTTTTCGTTTTTTAAATTTTTTGAAAATATTTTCCATAGTGACGTATATTTTTTATTACACTATCAGAAAGTAGAGATTTCGACGAATAAAAAGCCCACCAACTTTTTTAGAAAAGCTAATATTTTGACGCGTGAATTTTCGATTGAAAATTAGGGTGCTTTTTCGGTATTGAATAAAAATGAGGAGAAAAAATTAATTTTTCAAATCTAAAAAATTCTTGTGTATTTGGTATATACAAATGTAAGTCCTCACCAAATTTCATGAAAAAAAAAATATTTTTGTAAAAGATAAAAATAAAAAACCAAAAACGTCGTTTTTTGAGTTTTTCATGTGAATTTTGAGGTTATGAGAAAAAAGTGTAAATACAAAAGTTGTAGATCTTTTTATTACCTACAACTTTGCTGTTCAACTTTTTTCCATAAGACTTGTAGTTTTGCCGGAAATCGAGATAAACCGATTTTAACCCTTAAAAACCCACCCTCTCCCACTTCCCGACCTCGAATCGACCGTAATTTATTTTTCCTTTCATTTTTGTAATATTCTCAACATTTTCCAATAGGTTTCATTCTACTACGATTTTTTTGTACTTTTTACCTTTTTTGAAGGCTTCGACACTGGTCTAAAAGGCGTAGAGGTTTTGCATTTTACGTTTCTTTACAAAAACGATCAAATTTATTTCTGTGTTTATGCGTAATAAGTAGCAATTTGAAAATGGGTAATTTAGATGAAGTTTCTAAATCGCTTAAACAACTAGTCGCTTTTTTCACTTAATATAATTGTAATATGTCCCGTATTTATACAATACTACAGGAATATTCGTAACTAATGACGTAGAATAGGTTGCATTCTCAACACAGTTAAATTACTGAAACTTGACTCAAAATTGTTTTGATTGGGTTTAGTTTTCACTAGTAATTTCTGTAGAATCTAGCAGTTTATTTAATTAGTAAATATTCACGATATTTCATCTCTGCATCAATATGAAACTCTAAGGCTCTTTCTTAAACATTTTTTCTGAAAAAATTATATTAGCACTTTCGTAATTTGATGATGGCGTTGAGAATTTAATTTCTTTAGTCGTTTTAATTCCACTTTTCCGTACTTTCTTACTTTCAATGTAAAATTATGTAAGAAAATCGGTACAAATTTTTAAAATAAAATGATAATTAAAAGTCTAGAAAATAACCGACAGACTTTTTTCTATGATATATGTAATTTTTATATCATAAAAATTTCTAAATTCACATGATCATATAGTACGTATTGCTATTCCAATGTATAGTTGTGGGTTCCGTTAGACAGCGACTGTATCAACTTTTGCACGTACATTCTTATTGTAGAACAACTGTATATTGTAATCAAGTTTCCAAAAGTTTATTCGTAATCTACACATATTCGACATTTACATATTGCAAGAATGTTGAGTTTATATTTTTTGGGTTTACAATGTTTGTCCCTTGTTGCATAGGTGGTTGTTTTTACAACACAAATATTATGAAATGAAAAGTTTGTAAGAGGGAAAATTATGGCTTTATCAATTTTGAAAATTGTTATTATTCGACTAGCTCCAATTTTATCTACTTAATGGCTACTTATTTCTATGCGGATGTATATTTCAAATAAATATGAACCTTTTTTCTACCATAATCTCCTAATCAAGTGAAATATGACAAAGTGATGACAAGTATGAAAAAAATAGAACAAAGATAGACATTATTTTTAAACTAGGTAAGTAGCTATAAAATGAAAATATAAGTTTCACCACTAGTGACTGAACATTATTTCATTTGGATAAATCTTCTAGTTACACCAAAAATTAACACAATTTTATTTATTTCAAACAACACAATTGATATTGTTATAAAAATTATCGAAATAAAATAAATCCAATCATAATTAAAAAATACATTACATACCAATATAAGTTAGTAACCTATGAATAATATAAACGAATAAAATCTTTAATTATTACTTAATTTGCACTTATTTTTTTTGCATAATCTAAAACTAAATCATTTTTACTACAGGGTTACATATTCTTTACATGTTTGTGTTACTTTTATATCCATGATTGTCATTGTGTAAACATGTGTACTATTAAACTGTTTTTAAAATAGCAGGAGTTATCGATTTTTATATCGAGAATTTGTATTATTCTTTTTTGTGTGAAAGGAAATATTTTTAAAGAGATCCCATGTAACTATGGTCAAGATTAGATAATGAATTTTAGAGATATCATAAAAAAATCTTCAATGAATTAGAGGACAAGGACCCTTTCAGAAAGTTGATATCGACTTTCAAATTCATTCGACATGAAGTATATTATCACATGAGTATATTTAACTTGCCTTGACGAATCCGTTGGTCATAAATAGTAATAAGAATCTGACGATGAAACCGGAAGTTGGGGACAGGAACAATTCAATGGCATGGAGTGTATTCATATTTGCGATTGGTTGACTTTTCTTAAAGAGTCTTTTGGTCACAAGTAGTGACAAGGATATGATGACGGGACCGATTGGTGGTGATTATTATCTTCCATCTTTGAATTTATTTTAACTAGTTCTTTGGTCATAAATAATAGTTAAGGTTAAATAATGGACCCGGATGGCGGTAACAATATAAAATAAAATACGAATATTTAATTAAAACTTTTGCGGTAAAATATTGTTTCCAAATATGAAAAATTTGTAAAATATTGTCACTGTTAAAAATTTTAGGAGCCGGTGTCATTATCAGCACTCATATCTATATATCCATACGTATACGTAGTTTTTGTGTCATGTTTTTGATGATACAATCATTTCATTTAACACTATAAATAATGTTATGCTAATTATCTAGCATTTTCACACACATACATATGCAGGCATGCACTCACGTGCAGAATTACATATACATATTCACATGTAATATATATATACATATATATATATATATATATGTATATATATATATACAAAAAACATATGTGTGTGTGTGATTGTTTATGTGTATGGTCAGTACGCTTGTATGTATCTAACTTCTAAATAATTTTTAAAAGCGCATATGGACATAAACTTATCCAGTTTTAAAAATATGAGTAGATTTGTAAATGGTCTACTGTTAGGTTTATTAGAATAAATTCCAAAAATTCTCTCTTAGACATAGTTGCATGAGATATTTTATACTTTTTAAAGAGGCGTTTAAAGAGTAATATTCGATTTTTTGCTGAAATACACAGAAAACTTAATGTAAACATTATTTAGTATTTTAATCAAAGACAAAAATTGTTGGTGTACAAATGAAAAAGTGAACACGCTTCGCAGTTAAAAGAGAAAATTAAAAACAAAACAAAAATAAGAACAATGAACAAACGGTGAACGGTAGGCGTCACCGAGAAAGAAAAAAAGAGAAATCTTCAGAAAATGTATTACTAAATTAAACTATTTAGTAAATAATCATGATAATCAGATAAAATATAATCATACTTGAGAAAATGAAAATTATTTTTTTTGGAAATTAAAGACTTCGCCCCAGAAAAGACACATCAAAAAATGATAAAGGTCATTTTCATCTTATATTTTCAGAGGGAATTTAAAAAAAATCGTGTTATTGCAGTTAACTTGTATATATATATATATATATATATATATGTATATATATATATATGTATATATATATATATATATATATATATATATATATATATATATATATATATATATATGTACACATTCAGTCGTAGTAAACTAATCAGGGATACAAGTACTAAAGGAGAACAATATTATTTCATTTCTTCATGGGACTTTAATGCTTTTGTCAATGTTAACATGTGAGGACACTAATGGTCTTAATATAAGTGAAGGAAGTAATGCTTAAAGTTTATACTTAATATAAGGAGAAACGTAATGTATTTCTTCTCATATGTATTATTTTATTACCGAAATGTAAGTTTGGGACACATATAAAAACACACAAAATAACATAATCAAAAATTATTTCTATATTGGTAATTTAAAATAAATTAAATTTGCTTTAGAACAGTTTAGTTTCAGTGTGGTTACGATTGTCGGATATAACCACTTCACATGGGCGGTACTGACGACATTAAATTTTTATATGTTTCTCTCGAAATATCGTTCCCATCTACATTTGGATATTTCTGTCGGATATCTAACCAATGGATGGAAAGGAACAACCAAAATCGATCAATAATTGCGACGTGTAGCTTATAATTTTACAGAGGTAAATTTAGATAAAAACAAATATTTCGATAAATTAAAAAAATTACCGATTTTTACAGCAAGTTGTAACTGTATCTGTTTCCCAAAAAGCTATATTAAAGTCAACATCTTTTAAAATTATTTAAGTTAAAATTACATTCATCATCATAGCACGAAGCTGGCGCGTTAGTCGATAAAAAAGCACTCACTCGGAGTCAAGTCTAAGCTTACGCTAATAATTCACAGGCCACCATTTCCCGTGACCTTTCATATCATTCCGTTAATAGAAAATAAAATATCCAATCTATTTTATTATTATAATTCGTTTGCCATGCGATCAGTTGAAATTGGTTAATATCGACGTTTTCCTACCATTATGCCGAGGTGCCGATTGACTTATCTAAACCTTTAAATAGATTTATTAATTTATACTACCTATACGATCTATCATATATCACTCCTATTATTATGATCATATGGTAAATGTATCGATAGACTTTGATTTTAAAAAATTATAATTATTTTCATTTAACTACTTCTGGCTAGAATTATTTCCTAAAATTGGAGATAAAAGATTTCACAACGTCGCGTTAGTATTAAAAAATATTGCATTAATCACTCTTGTGTAATATTAAAAAATGAGTAAGAATGATATGTAAATATTAAAACGTCTTCAAAAAAAAATTACTTCATTTAAAACTTAAATTTATTAATTTAAATTTCATTTAAATAACTAAAGTACTAATATAATTAAACTTTCCTCCTCTAATAAAACAGATAATAAACGACAAAATATACAAAATATAATTTTCAACTTGTGCGAAGCGATATAAAAACTCATCATCCTAACAAAGTATAGAGGGAAAAAAATATTGTACGATTAAAACGTATTACTGTGATCAATAATATCTATTCATTTCTTGACAATAAAGAATCACAAACTAACTCAATTATTGGCTTGTTCCTAAGTTTCTTTTGTGTGTATTGCCCAATTGTGGAGTTTAAAACAATGAAAAACTAAAATAAAACTAACAAAAGAATAGTACGTATATGAGTCTCGAAAAAATTACTAGACGAATTATTAGACGGATTACTATTGCAGCAGAAGAGGCGGAGAGGCAAAAAGGTATATTTACACGCAGCAATATGATTTAAAACTGAGTAGTTAACAAAAAAAGCTATCAATCATCGCCTTTAAAAAAAATTAATTACAATAAGCTGTATGAAACTCCGTCAAGAATTAATAGCTTTCTCAGAATGTCTATACCAAAATATTGGGTATATTAAAGAAATCATGTAAATACTTATCTACAGAATGTATATATATATATATATATATATATATATATTTATATATATATATATATATATATGCATATATATATATTTAAATAATCTAGTAAGAGATTTTTATGGTGGTTGGTTGTTCTATAGGCTTATAAAAATAAAAGTACGATTATTAATATGAGAAGCATTTCTAAGTTTCCTTTTTTGACATTGCTGCAAGAAAATATAGGTTTAAACATATTTTTTTTCCTAATGCTCTTCAGCTTCAAAAGTGATTGGAGTGAAACCTTTTCCTGGCATTTAATTTTATAAAAAGTAAAACCAAATATCAATTTTATTTCTTTTGCTATACGTATTATTGTAAACCAATTATATTTTAAAAACTGGCTGAGCTGGGGAGCCTTAATATATATTTAATCGATTATCGATGTTAATTAATCAGAATAATCTTGATAGGACGTTCTAATCAAAGGTTAATATTTAGAAGATGTCTAGAATATTGGAATCCATAATTAAAATTAAAAGGACGAGGTGAAATATTGCACGTTATTTTGGAAATTACCATTTCTCAAACGAGATTTCAAATTAAAAAAATGCTAAATAAATACTCCATTTTATGTCAAAATATCTATTTAATGGTACTCCACTCAAAAAATATTACATAAATTACATGCTTTTATATTTTACTACCTAAAAATAAGGTCTCCGCCTAAAATATTTACTTTAAAAAATCATACACTTAAGTCTGAAACTGTAAAAAAGTATGAAAGATTGGCGGAGAAGTGCATGCGCGTAAGGACATGAAATAATTATAAGGTCTTTATTTCACTACAAAGATTTAAAGATGCACGAATCAATACAATAAATTCAAAGAAATATTTATATTCGTAAAAAAGAAAACTGAAAAAATGAATTTCTTCCTCTTTCTTTCGTTCTTTCCCTCTCTCTCTTTGGCGAATAAAAATAAAATTAAAGAAACTAAGAATAATCTTAAAAAGATTTAAAGAAAGCATTAACTGTAATAAAAAAACATAGGTTGTATTAAAAATATATCAATCTAGACTTCAATAATAAAGAACAATCTATCCATGCTGGCCTCACGAAAACTGTGCTGCTACCATTGAGCGCTCAAATGATTAGTGAAATAAAGGTAGCCTGCACGTTATAAGACGTATATTTACTACTTCCGATACTAGGTGCTACTACGTATAATTCCCTATATTTTTATTACAACTCGTATAATTGATTTTTCATAGTATAGATTGTATATCTTGTACCCAGCTAGCAGTATAAATTAATTACTAGTCGTTACGTGTCTTTTGACAGAAATATTAACTTCAAGCTTCCAATAAACCGAGTTTAATTAGAAAATGTACATTGTTGCTTTATTTATAAGAATATTATTAAAACATTATTGAAAAACTAATTGCATAATGTTCTCAAAAAAATAATTTTTTAGTCAAATATTCATGTCCTCTAATTTTAATTTTGTTCTAATTACTATTCATGACAGGGTCTAAAGAAACAGGTCGTCCTTCTCTCGCAAAAGAATGTTTAGTCTACTTAAAATTTTACATCTCTCTTCAATCTCCTCTTACAATTTGCTATAAGAAATATAATTACATTTATACCCACGTTTATGATCAAAAAGTAATAAACATTAATTATATATACATATATATATATATATATATATATATATATATATATATATATTATTATTAGATATTACTTATTGGAATCGTTTAATGGAATATCGTTCAGCTGTTCTAAAATCTCTATTAGATCATCCATTGGGACCCCTAAATTGTGATCGCTCCCTTAATGAGTGATTCGTCAAAAACAACAAAAACAATTACTTAATTGGTGCAATTGGTTGGATGTTTACAAGTTTCATCTAATCGATGTTTTACCACAAAAAACGTCGAATATGATAATATCATAACATATCCGGAGTGGAAAAAGTTAAAATACAACTTGAGACCATTTTTAAATGGTATTACGAGTATTTAGCATCAGGTTTCACAAGTTGTTGTCTTTACTTAACCAATTTTCATGAAATTTTACAAATATACTCAGTTCCTACGATGATAATTTCTCACCAAAATTTTAATGCCGCCGAGGTACTGCCCGTCTGAATCCCGAGACTTTCACTGGTTTTAAATTGTGTCGATACGTATCAAACGTGTATAAATCAGGCCTAAGGAATTAAAAAAAAGAGAAAGAAAAAAGGTCGTTGTTTCTGTCTGCCTTTATTAAAATCAAAAAGCGGAATATAATACTGCCAATACTTTTATAGTAATGTCTACGGACAACCCTGAGAAAAGAATTTAAACCGCCGTCAGTTTTTAAAATAAACAGGTTTTTATTTTGGATTTAAACGATTTTGATAGTAACATCATGGATTTAAGGTCATTTGAAAAAAAAACTGTCACTGGACATAAGCGATAATAAAAAAAACACTATGTGATAATGAAAAAACACTATGTGAATTTTGATGTAACTGACTATAAAGGGGCGTACTTAGGTTTTAGGCCCCAGAAAAAAAAGAAACGCTGTTTTTTATTATTTATTTACAAAGGTCCATTCCTATTTAGAATCAAGTCAAAATAATATTTATTAAACAAGGAATACAAAAAAAATATTACATTTTTAATTGAGTACTATGTTACTTTACCAGCTCCGTTAATATATTTCTTCCCACTATTTACAATGCACAACCACTTTAAACTATAAAATAAAGAACACCTAATAAACTAATATTTAGTAATTAAACACACAAAATTATTATCATATTTGGAATCCGGTCAAAATGTTGACTAGACAATGTCAACAAATATTATTCACAATTAAATGAAATTACATGATGTAGTATTATTTCTACTTTCTTTAAGTTCTTTACCACGACCTAGGTTTCGTTGTATTTCAACATCTTCAAGCGAGCTATTAGTAAAGGTTACGTTAATCTTTGCTAATAGCCCTGAAGATGTTGTAATACAACGAAACCTAGGTCATGGTAAAGAAAATTAAATTTTCACTTCATTAGAACTTATTACTGACTAAGAGGTAAAATAGTTTCATCGCAAAAACTTAACAATTGTAAAACGCTGTTGCTTTATTTACCAAGTAACGTCTTCATTTTTATATTTTCTCTAAACCATTCCAAGTATCGCAAAATACTAACTATGGAACATGACATTAGATCATACATCAATTTTTATTAGAACAAATTTTTGTTTATCAGTAAAATCCAAAATATTTAAAAAATAATTTACAGAAGCGGTAAATAATTCGGCAGGTTCCAAATACCGTAGTCAAATTAATCAGCCAAAAAAATCTCAAGATACTGTACTGACATATGATTGCTAACAGTATTGTGCGAAGAAAATATTTTAACATTGACGACATATATTTAACCTAGCTTCATAAAACTTAAGGATAAAGACAAAGTTATGGTGAAACTTAGGACGATTTAACCTTATAGCCATAGTTAGAATGCTGGTCAACGTATGAACACTATCACGGAAAATATAATCCAAAATCGATACAGATTATTGCGTGGGTACGTAAATGCGATTTGGAACTAAACAATGTAAGTTCGTCCCTTATTGGTAATGAACAATGCGTAAATAAACTATGGAAAATAAAATATTCCTAAATATCAATCAATAAGTAATTCGTTGATAAGAACAAGGAATTAAAAAGTTAAAAGCGGTATGATTAACAAAGTTTCGTTTCAGACAGACTGATTCTATACCGCAATTAGCTCCTTGCTAAAGATGATTTTTTTTATTATTTTTAACTAAGTGTGAAATATAACTAACTGCATTCATATTTGGTGGCAGAATAGAGCATATTACATAATCCTCTTTACGTAATCAAGTTAAAAATAAAGCGGCACAATGTAATTCATAGACTTAATGATGGTTTAGATTCATTCCGCTTTTTTTTATTTGAATTACACATACTACTTATATCATATTCATTTTAAGAATATAAATTTGAATGAAGTATTTATGTTAAATACCAATAGTATCCGAATAGTTTACATGTAACAAAGAGTAGATATCCATAACGGGATGAGATTACAGCCGGGAGACTGATTATACCAAATGCCGATTATCTCCATGAAAGAAGAGCTATACCAAATCCAGAGCTATACCGTATTGGTATGTGGATAGTTAATGCAGAAAAACGTTCCAAACAATAAATCATTATATGTAATGCATAGAAAGAGATTGAAGGTTATACGTTCAAGTCATGTGAAATGGGAGAAAACTGAAGGAATTGGCGCGAATTCACAAAAATGGTGTATGTCTGTCCTTGTTTTTTTATCGGAAAAGTAGCTTAATTTGCACAATGTTTTCAGAAAAACATATTTCACTACCGCTTTGTTTCAATAAAGGAGAAACTTCTTGTTACTGAACAAACTAACTCTTCTTTTTTTAAAACTCCATACAGGTGGCGTTGCGGGTAACAGGTAGTACAAAATAAAGTATTTCACTTACGTGATAATTCTTAACCAAATATTACATACACGAATTGTTTACTTTACATGATCTTTTGAATTTAATTTTCATTCTATTTTCTACAAAAATACTTAGAAAACAATTTAAGTGTATCAGTTTTAAAGGCTCATCAGAGAACTTTATTTATATCATGACTGGCCCAAGGCATTACTGAAAGGTTGTGTTATTTCAACGTAATGTATAACACATGTACAGCATTTCATTTTATTCGACAAAAAAAATAAAAATGTAACTTGAAATAAAAATATTTTCTTGATAGTTTTACGCTTGGATAAATAAGGATGAGAAAATTAATATAAACGTGCAACATGAAATCGTATTTTCGAAACATTAGTATACGCCCAAAGTAAAATTTATGTTACCTAATGTACCATTTTATAGGAAACATGTAATCAATTTTGAGTATCCTTTGCAAAAACACCTATACGTAAAGAAATCAATGCATTCGTTAAAAAGTTATTGTTAAAAAATATACATACAAGACACGAACAAAAATTAGCAACCCATGTTCCTTGGGAGTCATTTAAAAATACCTGCATTTCAGAACAGTGGAAAAGTCACATCTTGTAGTAACCAGTTTTAGTTTCGTTGCTTTTTTTCTTACGTTATAAATTAACTTATGCTTTGAAATACATTTAATATGCTGTGTATCTATTGCACGTTTCAAGACACGTTTGAAATCACACGTAAGAGTCCCTAACCAAAAAACTATATGCAATTACTTTTCTTCCATGGATACGGTACACCATAACAACTATGGCCCCAAAAATACATAGACTAAAAAAAAAATATATACCCATGTAGCATTAGTATGAATCAATAATAAAAGAGAGAGAATCGATGAAGGCACATGAGTTTAAAAAAGAGACAGCTGTAATCAAGATATTTTTTCTTCATTATTAGGAAGGGTTTTACCCAAGTTATTTAAAGTACTATAAGCACATGTTATATTATTTATATTTTTATTATTAGTTAAGAGTTTACCTAATTTGAGTTATACATTACCTATGTATGGGATAGACTTATAGTAAATATTATTATTATTTGGTATGACCGGGTATATTTCTTGTATTAGTATTTTTATTAATTTTTTTATTATTTTTGCGTTCTATTGTGACATCTAAAAAGTTTAGTTTATTATCGGATTCTACTTCTAAAGTGAATTTGATATTATTGTGTAAGGAGTTGGCAAAGTTAACAAACTGGTCTAACTGTCACCGTGTGCCTTTCCAGCAGATAAGGATGTTATCAACGTATCTATAATAATATATAATATAATTTATAATATGTTGGTCGCTAATTTACTATTTAAGAGGCTGGTTTCTAGATTGTTCATAAATAACTCGGCTAAAACCCTAAAAGGGTAGGTTTAATAGCCCACCTAAAGATGTTGTAGTACAACGAAATTTAGGTCGTGGTAAATAAATTAAAGAAAGTAGAAAAAATACTACATCACGTAGAATAATGAATTTCTATAAAATTAACCCCAAATATACTAAATATTTGAAAACAGCCGATTTGGCTACATTGGCGATATTGTACCGTCGACTCGGAATTAAATTTCGGAATTACCTTAGCTTTTAGAAACCATTTTAGAATATTAATGACTGTTTAGATCATAAAATGAAAGTAATTTGAGAGTACGTATGGGTTCTAAAGTTTATATATTACCTACCATTGGTGGAGTTTTATGTAAATGGGTCATAAATAAAAGGAAATAATAATTGATGTATAAAAGTACCTCGTTCGTGAAGCTAGTATAACTAAAATACAGACATTTTTTCTCCATGATATTTTTTCTCGTAATTAGATTTTCATTTTTATAATAAGACAATTATTTTTTACACTATAATCCCGATAAATTATAAAATTAACATCCCGTGAAATAAATATAATCTTAATGTAGACTATCGTGTTGTATGGAATTGTTAAATTTTTTGAATTGAATGAAGAACGTTATCACCCTATACACATTATATTTTCTACCCTCTGTTATATATGTTATTACACACTATTACATACGTATATATATATATATATATGTGTGTGTGTGTGTGTGTTTTTGTGTGTGTATTAAACCGCTCAAGATATACTAGAAAATTAAAAACAATCCGCTCTTAGAACTTCAATATGAATTTCTATTAGGTTCAGTTAGACATGCATTCAAACGTGACCATGAAAATATTTTAACATTCGTAACTAAAAAACAGAACATGCAAAAAATAGAATATATACACGCATTGAAAAAAGATCGATGTAATCAAAATAGCAAAAATATATTCAAGAATTTTTATTATATTGAACAAAACAAGACACAACGTGAAGGCTAAATACGACTGGTTGAAGGTAAATCTAGTACAGTAATCTAATATTTGTGCATAGAAGGATTTCTATCCAAAAAATATATCCTAAAGAAATTTTCCATTTATTTCTCAGATAACAATTTTTGCTTACACTGCTTTTAAGTACCATTTTCCGTAGTGAAACCAAACTTAAGAGATAATAAAACAAAGCAAGTTATATTAACGATTTACACATTATATATATAAATTATAGGGAGGTTTTATTTTTCTTGTGTTTCAGTAGTTCAATGTTCCAGTAGTTCCAGTGTTCCAGTTCCAGTAAATGACGTATGATATTTGAACGTGGTTATCCCGTGACAATAAAATCTCCACCCAATTTATGATTCAATTTTTTTAGTATTATTAGTTAGTTTGTTGATTATGTTTGTAATTTTGATTATGGTTATTTTGATAGAAAAAAAAGAGTAAAACAAAAAGACATAGACAACTTGATTTGAAGAGAAACTTTAAATATTTGATTCTATGAAGATTAAAACCTCGCGTATTGATAATTGCTAAATCATTATGGTGTACGCCTTTAAATAACCATTACAGGCAGATAATATTTGTAATAACTGCGATATCTAACTTAATTTCATAAACTGACTGTTCACTTTCCAATTTCTGTAAAAATATATAATTCATTGCTTTCAATATTTAATAACTAATGAATTATACTGTCAGGTACATATTAGAGTGTAAACCGTGGTCGCTAAAATTCAACTTATATTGTACCTGTTTAGATAAACCCGTTTGATATATATATATATATATATATATATATATATATATATATATATATACATATATATATATATATATATATATATATATACAACTGCACTAAAAGGCCTTTTCCCAGTCTGGAAGAATAGACAATCTAAAAGAAAAACGTCTTGAATATCAGTGTAACCGATATTTCCTGGAAGAGTATATTCATTACCTTCTGACAGAAATTTAGAATTGTTGCAGAAAATTACCAAGATTATATGTGAATGAAAAAGACATGGGAAACACAAATCTACCACCTGAGATGCTAACTGTGAAGATAAAACATTTTTCTTCAACGAGAACATAGGAATATCTCACATTTGCAGTCAAAATTTGACCTCACACTCTAAGAAACATATTTCCAGACACCCATGTGTGTTTCTAACATAATTTACAAAACTAAAGAATTAACTGAAGGTATAAAAAGAATAAGAAGTTAAAGAGGACAAAAGGGACCACGAAAGAAAAAGGGGTAAAATAAAAAAAAATCAAGTACAGAATATTTCAGTTATGTGAAATTTTAATAAATACAATAATTAATTCAGCACTTATACTTATTACATATATTGCATGAAATATTTTAAGTATAAAAATAAATTTATCCAGTTTACTTATTGCATGAATATTATTTTTCCTAACATAACATATCGCCAGCTCTTCCCCTTGCTGGATATCAATTCACTTGCAGGACAATTAAAATGATCTTCACCAAAATCAACAAATTACTGGTTAATTTATCTTATCAGTTATTCCAGTTTTAAAATTTTGATACTCGTATTTGATTTATCTTCAGTTTTTCCTTTGGTATGTAGAACTATCTTATTTTAGTAGAATTATATGAAGAATTTTTAGCAAAAGCACACCTGAAACTAAAATTGAACATACTATAGAACGTTTAAAAAAACCTAGAACTCACAAGGAATATTTTAGATTTAATTGAGTTCAGAATTTGTACGAAGTATAAACGAAATCACGAAAAAATCAGAAATCACGAATCTACCTGAACTTAGTAAATTGGGATACTAGTTATCCGATGGAAATTATATCGCTTGGTGAAGCGCTATAATTTTTACATTGACAGAATCCTGTTAAAAAAATGTTAATTTATGTCCTGGAAAGGAAGTAGGAAGCGATAGAAACATCCAAAGAATTATAAAATTTACTGGAAATCAATTCAATAGGAGAATTATACATCCCTGGAGCTCGTATACATGAATTGGGAATTTTCTGATTTCATAAAAAGAGACTGAGATCATACATCAAAATACCATCCCATACAAACCCGAACAAAATATAGTAATGAATGAAATGAAGTGAACACTGGTTGAAAAGTCAAAGTGCTTATTTTTCTCTATCAATCTCCTAAATCAATTTTGACTGAAATGATGGGATCTGAATCTGAAATGATGGATTGGGATGAAACGGCCGCCTACCTGACTAATACAGCCCCAACACTAACAATAGGATATATCAACCCAGAAGTGGTGTGATCAAGAAAGAAACCAGATATCAGTTTTCATTCATATTCTCAGTATTTTGATATGAAGCAATGCTCCATCTCGCATAATAAAACGTAAGGAAATGGAATCACAGAGTAGGGAAGATAATGTTAATAGGACATTGTAAGAATACAAGTAAGTATCGATTGATTATACTAAATTCAAGGAAAATAATAAAAAGGGACGACGTAGTTTCTCTGAAATCCACCTTGAAAAAAATAACTTCCAATGAATCTCATAGAACCAAGCTAATGATGTCAAAGAATAAAAATAATAGTTGAGAGTGGGTCGCGACTCTAAGCTCCTTGTTACAGTCAAAAAGGATAACAAAAGGGCGTAATTTAAATAGTACATACAATGCCTTCTTCCAAATTAGAGCCTTCCTTGAAACACAAATTTCAAAAACATCATAAAATAAACAGCTTAACTTTCAAAGAAATTTATATATAGAAACGACATAGGCTATGGATGTTTGTTTCATAATTTAATATTCCAATTTATTTTCATCAGTTACATTCTCTTTGTGCATATCTTTCATAGACTTACATCACTTCGTAAGGATAAGCACACAGCAATCGAAAAATGTCCCACTAAAACGATGTTAAATAGCGATATTAGCACCGTTTCATTTTAGTTGGCATCTTCATTC
This sequence comes from Druceiella hillmani, assembly GCA_039881145.1. Lineage (NCBI taxonomy): Eukaryota > Metazoa > Arthropoda > Insecta > Lepidoptera > Hepialidae > Druceiella > Druceiella hillmani. The sequence goes on from JAYKKI010000004.1 coordinate 27,461,375, forward strand.
TCGTGAGTACGTTTATCCTGAAAACTGACAAAAAATGTCGGATTTCCTAGTAAAAATATGTTCAAATTTGTATTTGAGAATTTTCAAAAAAGTAGGAATGATCCTTCTATCGGTTAATTTTCATTTTTAAAGTATATTTTTGGTTATTTATTGAAAAAATATTCTTATTTCAAATCACCTAATAAATTCGAATGGCGTGATTTTGTAAGGACATATTTTACATATTTTTTAAAACATTTATTTCCCTTTGCTGTGGTTTTTGAAAATCTACTGATGAATAAGGTGCCAAAATAACAAGTAACCTTGCAAGCAAAAATAATTATTATTTCTACATCTATCTTCTACTTCAATAACTCAAAAACTGGTAAACTGGTAAACCAGTAAACCAATAAACCGAAAATATAGGCAAATATAAAATGTACATAAGTTTCAGCCGTTCAGTGATTAAATATAGAATATTATATATATATATATTTATATTTATTTATTTATCTTTTTTTTTTTTATTTTACGGACTGAAAACTATTTAGACACCCTTGTTACTCTTGTGTACATTTATTATTATTCCTAATCGTATGCCTTAAGTTACAAAATTAAAGTGTTTACAGCGGGTCTGTTCAATGTTATTCTTTCATTTTTACAGAGATAGAATTTATACATTTTCAGATCACACAAAATTATATTTTTGGATGATCGTTTAAAGTATTATAGTGGATTAAAGTGTTGTTTTGCGAACAACTGTGCGATATAGAGAATAAATTCAAACTGATTAGCACAGAATAGAGTTGATATAATTAAGATTATTTAATTTTGAACTATTCGCGACACATTCATACAATATAATGCCATCTACATCACAGTTCCCTTTTACTAAATTGAGTTCAAAATTAATTTTTTTCATTACTCTACATAAATTTCAAATAATCTAAACATGGCTATATCAATACATACGCAAAAAATTCAAAACTCTCTTTTTTACAATTTGGTTAATAAAGTAAAGAAATAACACATACGCCACGATAAGGCTGCTTCCACGTTCGCATACAGACAGCCACGTGACTGACTACGTAGTTTCGTTAGTCGTCATTTTTATAAGGCCAAATGTTCCTTTGACTGCATCCTGATATTTAAAAAAATGATTGGTTTACAAAAGTCAAGACTTGTAATGTGGGGCTATAAGTTCGCCTTTCATATGATGGTCAAATAGTTTACTACTAGACTGTAGACTTTTCTATAAATGTCCATGTTCCATTCAAATGATAGGTTTCTAATCCTTTATCTTTTGATATTTTCTAGCTAATTTTTTAATTTTTTTTTCTCGTGTTGTATAGTTAGGCACATCACCTAAACTAGATACGTAGACAACGTCGTACAATAAAATTAGGCAGTAATCATTTTTCTATTAGAAGATTTCACTGTGTCATTAAATGAAAAAAATATTTAAATTTTTTGAAAAACTAATTAAGTTTCTACTAGAAATCCAATATATGGGACTGTATTATTTTGCTATTTTGCAAAAACGCACTATTTTCTAATTGCATTGCCCTCCATACACTGTAAACTATTTCTTTCATGCAAACTGTTTTTCAATATTATGTTTTGATATATTATCACAGTGCTAATTCCTCTCACCATACCAAATACAAAATATTTCTGATAAATAAGAAAAAACCCAACCGTTTTAAAGATTATTTCATCAAAAAAAGTTGCCATTATTTCTTTATTCGACAAAAAGAAGCAGATAATTTGGCAAAAAGAAGCAGAGAAAACGACACACCAGATGAAAAATTTATTATAAATATACCTGCATATCAAAAATAAAATTATATACGCTTATCACAACCAATAACCAACCAACTAGCTGATTTTTAATTTAAAATAATAATTAATGAGTGTTTTACAGCTTTCATGTTATGAATTTGTTTCGCAATTTTTCGTAAAAAAAATACTTTAGCTCAACGAGGAATGAAGTTAAAGTTGCTTGTGTATAAAATGCAAATGCACGGAAATTTTGGAAAAAATTACACTGAAAATTTCAACTTATTTCCGTATTCTAAAATGCATTTTATAAATTTCAGGCAGTTTTAGCTTTTACAGTTCTGTAAGCTAACGGTGAAATAGAAATCTTATGATTTCATCAAATGCACCAAACTTGGGAATAATTTTTTTTTTCACAAAAAAAAATATTATTCCAATTATCAATTAATTAGAAGTATTTTAGAATATAATAGACACTTTTTAACTATATTCTTATATTAATATATGTTTTGTTGAGATATAAAAGTTCAAAATGTTCCGAATAAATATATTTACTATTTCAATGAAAAATCATTATGGTCGACGTATGTTAATAAATTAAACATATGTGGTATAAGCAATTATTTTCGTTACGCCTGTGAGAGATATTCTAGTCAATTTATTTAAATAGGGAAAGTTATAAAATATTCGTGGTAGTTTAATCGAAATATTATATTGTGTATATCATAAAAGAACAACTTGCACCCTTTTAGTGCAAGTTGTTCTTTTATTTAAAAAGTTTATTTTTCTCCAAAAATAGGCATATATAAGCAAAGAACAAGTTGCACACAGTAGAAGGAACAAATAAAATAATTTCCACGATTCGCTCGTAAACATAAAAGCAGCTTTTAATCCAATGTTTCTAAATATCGTAGTAATGTTAATCTTACTTGAAATATCAGGAATGTAATATCAATTTTATGGAACCTTTAATGCAAGAAAACTAAGAATTGTTTGTAGGTAAAAATTATTTCTAAAATCTATTAATTACATGGGAGAGTGATATTTTGACAGTTAAAAATGATTAAAAAGAAGGACTTCCCACGAACATTCACAGCAGCTTGTTCAAAAATATCACTTATAGTTAGTATCTTCTGCTTTCCATATTAGTAGTAGTACTTATCTTTATTCAAGAACATGTTAAGTATCATGTGAATATTAATAATCTTATCTTGTAACTTAAATTACATTAAAAATACCTAACTTTTCAAAGTGGCTTAAGGAAAACCAATTTGATGAAATAATATAGTAGGTATACGTGTGTCTCTTTTCTTACGTATTTTTTTTTCATTCTGCTATTTAAGCAAATAAATTACTGTCTTAAAAAGCGTACAACATACTATTCTTTTTATTTGTCTTCAGATGACGAACAATGCATATGCATTTATTCAAAAAAATTTTGAATAAATGCATATAACTTGAAAATTAATAAAATCATCACTTTACCTCTTATATAAAACTTAATAAGAACATTTCATAATAAAAGTACAAATTCAAAAACATAAAATTAACGATAACCGAGGAAATTCATATTTACTCAAATTAAATACGCATTGTAACACTACGCGGTTTGTGTATTTCATAATTTCTGTGCCTTCAATATAAGCTTTCGGTTTGAACCATATTAAGCAGCATTAGGGCTAGAACGAATCACAAATGAATGATCATAATAATACAGAAAAATCTTTTATATTTGTAAATGAAATCAGAATAATTATGATTTATTCTAATTAGTTAAATTATATAGTTCTCTGCGCCAAACCTGCCAGTGACTTTCGCAATATTTGGTGACTTTCGCAGTAATGATCGAATAGAAACTTCAAATTAAATTCCGTTTATAACCAAAGTGGTATTTTTACCTTACATATCATTTTTTTAATAACCAAAATAAATTTATAATAATATATAATTATATAATTTTATAATAATATACATATTAAATATGTTCCTTTTGTTTAGATGTTACTTTTTGCAAACCTAGTTTCAACAAAAATATCTGAAAATGGATGAAATGAAATTATGTTGATGAAAATGATATATTTAATTAATATGGTACAATTAATTACGTCCACAAAACTTGTAAAGTTTTTACTGCAACACTTAACAACTCGATTCATGTTTCCCCAAAATTCATCAAAAAAAGTATTTTTTTGAAACCAGAATAACAATTGCATGGAAGAATCACTTTATTCCGTTGTATTATCTACCTACGCATCCAAAATAAGGTGTTTAAGCTCGATTATACAATCTTAAAGACCTCATTTATTTCTAATTTTCCACGGAAACGCTTTGAAAATAACGTAAGGAAAAACATGCAATTATTAGAACGATTCTCGCGTAAAATGAAGAACCTTTTTATTTTTGTTATAAACGGTCCACTTCTTACTCAATACAATGTTTGCTTGAAAATGCTTCGATAATGTTATTTTAACGTGGAATGTACGATCCTGAATAGAGTGCCGCTTATAGCAGATAAATAAACGTATTTAGATGCAATTAAGGATAAAGTAATTTTATAGAATATCCACAAGTGGCCTAAACATTGAAGTATAATTTATTTTTAAAAGAATCTTCTATATGTGACACAACATAGTTCTTCTGTGAAAGGTAATAAATATAAAGTGGACATTTTATACCAGACTTTATGATTATTTGGAGTTACCTGCTTTCCTTTACTTTCTAAAAAATATGGTATACAAACTTTTATCAAATTTACTTTAAGCAGCCTAACTTAATATTAAATTAAAATTTTGCGATCGTTTACTTCAATAAAACGTATTAATTACAAATACAACTCTCACTACGAGGGTTCCTTACACTTTTAAAGGTTTAGAAACGTTTAGGCTATATGGACATGTTATAAATTACAAATATTAACATTATTTTTCACCATGTCATTATATTGCCATGTTGCCTTTCTATTATAAATCGAAGCGTGAAGATGTGAATTAAATCAGCGTTATAATGCATACGGTAAATGGCACAAACTTACTTAGTGCTCCATTGTATTTGGCCTGAAGGGAACTTCAACCTAATTTTTTTGTCCCTGTTGTAGCATCTTTGACGTTTGTTTCGAACGCGAATTTCTGAGAAATTTTATGTACATGAAATAGTATATTTTAAAGATATGCAATATGGTAATATATTGACATGATAGTATTAAAGATATAGGTAAATATATTACTACATATCTGTTACGAGCGTAAGAATATCGCGCTTATTTCAAAAATTATAAAATTTTGTATTAGCGCTACAGCCTTCAGATAACTTTTGGATAAACTTCTAGCAATACGATATTTTCTCAAAATTATTGCTTTAGCAATTTCAGGAATAGGTAAACATCTATTTGTGGGCATTTTCATAAAAATATCTAAAATTATCTCGGATAAAATTATGAAAAAATTGTTTTGCAAACTTTATAACTTGTTCTTTTAATCAAGTTACAAAGTTTGCAAATGTTTTTTTTATTTCTGCGTCAAACGGTTTTTGAGGAAAGCTGAAAGCTGTAACAAATGGATAGACACGTAAGTGATCTTATAATAGCTTCATTTTTTCCTTTTGCCGTACGGAACCCTAAAACTGGACCAAATATTCGAATTAAACAAAATCTGACAAGCATTACGCCTCAATTTTTGTTTGAACCTGTCTTTTCAACGCTTCTATTTTTTTAACTAGACCTTTCATTAAATGTTATTTTCCTAATTTTTGAGTTTTATTAAAATAAACCGCTTTTGCCACATAATTTTAAATTAATTTTGAATATGACGGTATTAACAAGTCTCCGCATAATACTCGACCGATTGGCATTTTATTTAATCATTAAAACAATGCAAGGTAATAAAGATCGAACTTGAGGTTTTTTATTAATACAAAATCGTAAACAATAATAAAGTATGAAAAACAAAATTGAAATGAATCACTGTGTATGGCTTCGTACATCCATCGCACAATCTGGCTCTTCGATTATTTGGTTGATTTGGTTGTGATTTCGTACTTGTGAATTATTTCTAAATATCTTGAAATATTTTCCTTCGCCATATTCATATTTACTGCTAGCCGCTGAAGAAAGATATGTAAACAAATATTATTTATTTTCTACGACCAACTTGCAAAAAACCGTCTATCTGATTTGCCACAGCTACCAAACAACTGATTTTTCTGTTATAACCATTGCAGCACTTTAAATTCCACTCTTTTGCCGTTTTAATAACCTGACTTAACGATTAATATATAATTATATATATTTGTTGCCAGATTAGGTACGCATAATACATCTTGTAACATGTAGTGATGGTCATGGTATCTTTATCTCCTGAGGAGAACACTTGCATAAACATTTCATTTGCTGCCATTAACTCCTTGTTATTTGGTTTAAAAATATTTTTTATCCTGAATCACTCGTCGCCATACGAACTCTCCCGCATAACTCTCCCGCATAAAAACCTTATTTACTCTAATTTTCACTCAAGAAATCTAAGGAAAATTCGTTCGTCTTCTCCACTTGCTTGTGACAATATTTTGTATTAATTTTTTTCGAAGCTTTTATTTTTCTTGCCGTGACTGTCAATTTTAAAATATTGTACCTCTGACCTTTGCTTAACAACGCATTTCCGGTGTCTGAATAGTTTTCCGCTATGTCAATCAATTTTGTCTTCACTACGTCAGCAGTAATGTCGATACCGGTATGTTGTACCGCCATTATCACAGTGAAGTATTTTTCAGGTAAATTTGCCAGTACTGAGTCAATCGACTCGTCATTCATGTAAAAATATATTCTGGATAATTTCTGGGCGATCTCAATAATTTGCGTAACACAGTCCATCATCAAATCGTCGTTATTGAGGCGAATCGCTATTAGATTATGTAGTAATGGTATTCTTCGGGAATACTTAAAATCATTGAACATGATATTCAATTTGTGCCGTAAACTTCTTGCGCTTGAAGCTTCGTTTATATGAACGTAAAATGATGGATCGATGGTCAAAACTAACCTGGATTTGACTTGTACCTTCTGCGCATTCTGTGACTTGGTTTTTTATTTTAAAAAACTTGACATTCCCTCTAAAGCTACAAATTTTCCACTGCAAATGCCCATTCGTGATAATTGTCGCACTCTTTCAACTTTTAAATGTTGATCAGGAATGAATTTGACGTCATTTCCATTAGTTACACACTTAACAATCAATCATTTTATTTTAACACTGCGACGCCTACGCCTACTCTAGTTATAACTCTTAAAAAGGGAATACTTAATAGGGAATAAATAAAATAATAGGGAATACTTGACCCATAATCTAATAAAATGACGTTGTTATTTGTGCGAGACAAAATACGATATTTTTGTTAAACAAATTGAATCTGCTAAGTTCATAGCCAAAAAGGTACAAAACCATAGTGTATTGCGAACGCAACAGATGACGTCATTTGTTTTATTGGTGTTACCTGTTTTTAAATAATGATAACAGTTTTTAATCTTCCCTTATATAGACCTCAACTTATTTAACTGTTATCAGACAATAAGAATGAGGCCGATTTCACTGAGTATTAACGTCAAGTCTATCTAAACCTGCCATTGAGTTTCCGATAAAATCTTCATCTTTTTGATAAAGGTATTCCTTGAAATTTATTTATGTTATACCATTTTTTCCGAATGATTGTGGTTTTGAGTTAATCTGTAAATTTGAGAACCAAAACGGGCCGTAAACAAGCTATTGGTAGTCTGTGTCTGTTTCGGCTGCGTTCGGTCAGTAATTTGATGTTCCACGGAGCTATGGGCATATTGTTAGTGTTTCTTTTAGTACTGTCGCTTTTGGAACGTGACATATACATCCTATTTTAGTTTAATTTTAGGTTTAGTTTGTGAGGTTTTAGCCTCTAATGTGTGACGAAACATTCCCTAATGAAACGCCGTGGAATAATTCTAGGCATACACGATATATCAATGTTCCAACTTAAACACACAGCAGTGCCCATACCAAGTTTTTGCAAAACCCCACGCGTACGTCATATATTATTTAAACTAAGTATTTCGAACCTCTTTTATTTCCTCCATATTCATATTGAAAATAACAATTGTAATCACAGCTAATATTTTTCTAGTGTGATAAGATAAATAAATTTATGGAATCCCCAATTTCATATATCTTCATTGAATTTCGCACTTAATAGATCACTTGCAAATCATCTTAACTTATTCCTTACCTCTAGTATTACAAGAATCGTTAAATTTGGCACAAATATAATATTACGCGTACAATGACAAAAAATTGGCAAAAAAGTATTGGTATTTTACAAAAGTATATGTGGGAATAAGACATTAATAACAATGTTTATTCATTAATATTTTTTTTGTAAACTAATTGCTATTATGAATGTAAACTTAATAACATTATCATATACATTTCAATCAACAATGAGGGTTAGAAAATTTGCAGATAGAGTTTGAGCTGCAAGTCCACATATAATCAAATACTTCAAGAAGTAAAGAGAGCTACATATTCAATAAAAACAACAAAAGTTCTAACAAGATAACATTTAATTCAGTTTTAAGAAAAACCTTGAATTTAAATTATATCATAGTGTACCCAGTCTAGCACACGCCGTGATATATAATACAAAATAAAAAGTAAATGCGTTTTTTTCATTATTAATGTTTTGTTCTTCTCAAGTTTAAATGATATAAATTCGTACGTTTACCTTCCTACGAGTATTTACTTAGAAAAAAATATTTTCAGTCAAACTTGACTTTTCCACGTGATAAAATTAAAAACAGGAGATGGATAAAATAAACAAGCTGAATAGCTGTAAGATAATATATATATTTCAGATCTGAGGCATGAATTAGTTTAAGTAGCCTTCATATCGCATTTTGCGTTGATCGCTTGTATGTAACATAGAATTAATACATTTTTAAATAATTCTCTCTAATAAAAGGAATTTAAAACGTCGACAGAAAATTACGGGCAATAAAACATACTTGTAATATCTCTATATAAATTGAAAATTTAATAGTATCATTTGTTAACACTGCCCTTGGAATTTTAACATCAATGAACAAACACACTCATCCAACGATTCCAAAAAACTTACAATATTTTAAAACAAATGAAAAGTAAATTAAAAGAGTATAGCAGGAATTCGGTGATATTCAAAAATTTTCCATTATTGCGAAAAGGAAAACGTCATTAACTCCTATTCTCAACTAAACAAGGAGTGAAACGTACTACAAAATAAAGCGTACTTAAATATATCTAGGTAATACTATATCCCGTTCTACTTTGAAAAAATAATCATACTAAATGATGATCATTATAAATTTTAAGGCTTTTTCGAGTTATGAACATGCTTAAAAAAGTATTGCGTGTTAAAACATTGCGTGCAAAATTTATAAATTTTTTTCTGGTTATTGGACCAAATGAATGAAAAGAATTAAAAGAAATGAATGAAAAGAAAATCGACCAGCCAAAAACGCATAATATATATTAGATGTCCTTTCGTAACAAACAATTAAAAACAACGTCAAAAACAATATATAAATATGTGACACATATGCAGGGTAAGAAATTTTGTTTATTCTTTAGGATTTCGTAGTGAAACAAAAAACATCCACCATAGTCTAATAGCTTCAGGCTTTAGAGTTAGACGTGCAGTCTTAGATTTATAAGTTTATGAATGAAGTTTTCAAAGTTTTTGTTTTATATGAAAAACCAGTTAATATACAGCAAAATATTAAAAAAGTTGATATTACCTACACATAAATAGTGAGGAAAGGATATTTTTCTAGTGCCTATGATCTAGTGAATTTTAATTTTTTATTTAAATTTTAGTTTCATTATTAAATCCCGTTTAAGAACTATTCAGTTCTCGAGTGACATGCTATATATCGCTCACCTAATCCGCCTCTTTGATTTCAACAATGGGTTTGAATAAATTCAAGATACTAGTGCATTTCATTAAAAGGTTCAAACGTAATTTCCGTTAACATCGCTTGGCGTCTCGGCATTGTGCGTATTCCAATGTGCACAAGATCATCTTTAACTATGTTTCGAGCTAACAAACATAATTTTAATGATCTTAAATCAAAAAGAACATAAGATATACATTTGAAGAAAATTGGTCAGTAGAATATATATATTTATATATATATATATATATATATATATATATATATATATATATGTATATATATTATAGGTTTTATTCAAAATACTCGCACAATATATGCGGTAATATCTTGAATAAATGAAAAAGAACGCTCATGAAACAAAGTAGAGCAACCCAATATCTTCACGTACGACAAACCTTAACTAAATATCGCATACAAAACGCCTATTTCTGTGCTGATTTTATCTCACACTGCTGATCTGTTATTTTATACCTTTCTTTAAGGCTCATTTTCGCCCTATTTTCCTCACTAAAAGCTTGGAAAACAACAGAAGGAAAGGCATAAAATTATTTTAACCATTCACAAAGCAAGGCTAGTTGGAGAAAGCTTTATTTTCCTTACAAATGGCTCGAGGTTTCCTAAACAATATCACTTCAGTAATATTATTGTGATGTGGAATTTCTGTGGTTATGGACGTGCGAGAGAACTGCGGTAATGCAATTGTGATCAAATATCATAACATAATACATGAAGTGATTTTGGAGCTACTAGGATGAATTTTTTATCGATTAAGTATTTAATAAATTTTTATCGATTAAGTATTTGAGTAAAATATTGAAATTATATTTTTTTGCATGGAAAATGGAAAAAGCGACGAAATGACAAGTGTTATCAATACGTAACACTTTATGTATCTTATTCCAACTAAATTGTAGTATTTTTTGGCTGGGCTATTAAGTTTTTAATTCCAATTTGCCCAGGCAAAAAAATTGAATCTAAATGTCTTAAAAAAATAAAGATGTATTTTTTTATTTACGATTTGTTACCATCTGAAATGAAGTGACAAGTTATTTTCATCGGTAAATCTGTACACTTATATCCCAAAAAATCGATAAGGTCTTGGTACCGTCAATCTATTATCCTACAAATAACCTGTTTAGAACTTTAAAGAAATAATAATCAAATGGCGTAATGTTGGGCGAATAAATTGGTTGTACTAACAGATCCCATTACAAATTTTGAAATGTTTCCGAATATATTTTCCAGTACGTGGTCTAGTGTTTTTATATAGATATGAAGTCGACCCCGTTAATTACTTAGTTCGATAGCTAGTCGATCCAGTTGCTCAAAGTAAATAAATTTACTATAGATTCCTCCTGAAGCGGCTTCCAATGAATAATACTCAGTAGAGTTGTAGGTTTTCAACATTAATTTGGTCTGTCTTTCGCGTTTTCCTTCTTGTTTAATGTGCTTAACTCCTTACAATCATCAATTGCTAATTGTTTCATCAAATCTAAATTACGTTTCAAGGTCAATAAATTTTGACAAACATTAATTTATAAAGTAAATAAGTAAGTAATTGACATCGATTTAAACCCATTTTTTATACAACTCACTCGGATCACTAACTGTACACACTTTATAATTTTTATGCCTTGTATTAAAATAAAATGGAACTTTTTAAAATTCAAACTCATAGTTAAAATTCTGTTAGCATACCCAGAATATAAAATTGGAACTTATGAAGATACATTAGACAATTATCGAACAAAATTTCCGAAATTAATCTTCGGTCTATTCTATTTTTCAAAAGAATGATAATATACTTTATCACAACACTTGATTTTATTCTCAAACTTTTCGATTCCAATTTTTTAAACTTTTAAGTGGAATAATAAACATAAACACACGTGCACAAAGCCTAACTTTTAAATGCAGACAGTAGCGTTGAATCAAACAAAATTTTAAATGCAAAAAGTGGAACTTATTTCGAACTCTAAGAAAAGGGACGGAAAATCGAACAATAATTACTGAAATATTTAAGAAAATAAAAGTTATCAGACATGAAATAAAAAGAAACTTTTTTAAAATAATTTGCTTATATTACCTATATACAGGCAAATTTAATTTTTTAGACTAGTTTCCCGGATATATTACATCTGATGCTTAGCAAATACAATTTCTAGAAAAGTTTTAGACGAACGTAAAAAGAATTTAATACAAAGAAACTTAAAATTTTGGTTGTTCTTCGAGATAATGTTTCATAATATAGATTAACTTCTTGGACATAACTTATAGCCCTTCCATTTATTTTGACTAGAGATCATCAGAAGTGGAGGATAAACTGTCAAAATATAGATGCAAACAATTCCAATAAGTGCCTTTTCTGTACATCATTTTGTTCAAATAATTTTAATCACAGATATGTGAAGTGGTTAATTGTCAGAGTGCTTCTTTTATTATATCGGATGGTAGATTTATTGTTAAATTCCTGTCCTATCCTGTCTCTTTTTAGGCATACAGACGTTTTTGAGCAGGATTAGCACCGATATATGGAGGGCAAGTATTTACCCAATTAAGTTGAAAACATATTAAGATAGGATTACTTAATTTTAGTGTCCTGAATCTGTATAATTATTCTCTTATGAATGAAGTTATAAATTAAAAATTGGAAAATGAAAATGTTCTACCTAGCCTGGTCTCATATTTGATGTTTAGAAACAATAAAAACTTGTGTAAAATTATTAAAAATTTAATGACTGCAATGAGGCAAGTGAGAAACAAATATCTAAAAGAAAATGGGTAAATTCTGAAATTTGTTTAAAAAAATTTACATGATGGTGTTATAAATGTTTTTACGTAGATTTGATTACTTATACTTAAATATGTTACACTTAAATATTATTAGAAATTCACACCGATTATATGTCAAAAGACGCCTATTAACCGCGCTACTTGCCGCTGAGCACACCAATGCGACATCACACCGCGTATGCGCAGAGCTGAGTGGAAAGTGTTTCGACCGAGCCACATTAAATTTTTTTAAATACTGGCTGAAACAAAATTTGTCCTTATATCGAGAGAAATGTGTTTTGTTGAAAATGTTTTTTCTCTAAAACCAATTATTCAGCACTTAAAAGAAAACAACTAAGTTGTTTACAAAAAATAATCGCATTAGAAGTTTTTAATCCCGATAATTTTTGTTCAATCTGTACCTAGTTCACATGTTCGTGATTTTGTTTACATTTTTCTGAGCGATCTTTTTGGTGATAAGGGCGGGGAACAACAATATTGAATGTTTTCCGCAAAAATACTTTATACATAATGTTGAACTCGTGCTTCGATATGTTTTTATGACACACCGGAACGATAATTTTGAAATTTTTTCTTTCCTTTTCCCAACTTATCCTCTGAAATTAACCTTCGGAATCAAAATTGATGTTTTATACCTCACGTCTATAAAAGGACCACCATACTGCATTACATACGTTTTCATAATTATGAAAATCGAATATCGAACGAATTTCAAGATCGGGTATCATGTTTTTTAAGACACATGATTATTATAAATTTATTCATTAATTCTTTATCTGAGAAACCGATAGAATAAGTAAATTTATGGTATTCCGATGAAGATTATTACCTTTTTTTAATGAAAGTATAAATAAACTTCCAGAGGAATAAAGTATATAAGTTAAAAATCTTAAAAAAACAACATTAATTATACGACCATTATTTCTTATTAAAGAACATAATATAATTTGCATAACCTAGTTCCAGGGATTTACATACTCTCATTTAAATAGATCTACAATAGGTTCTGAAATTTGAGTTCATGTTTCTGAAAAAGGCATGAGTAACTTCGAATATTGACAGAAAACCAGACAAATTAATGTAAATGAAATATTTTTGGGGTACCTTATTTTCCTTTTAAAGCATTTTTTTTTCTGAAATAAATTACAGTAATTCAATTCAAAATAAGAGGCAACTTTAAGGTGATATAAAAATGTTCAAATTCATACTTTAACAAGCGCTGTTAATTCTTCAAATAAATACCCGTTCTCACAGCATCTGTTAGTTGAAACCAACTTCTATTTAACACAAACTCACTAAACAACAATCGTTCACACGCCACTTCGCAACTTTATTGCTGCCTCAAAAACTCATGGCATTAACAATAAATAACTGCCCAATATTACTTTATTATTATGGCTTGTTTACCATATGGGCGCACCAGATTAGCCCATATAGATGTTTGCCTTCCTTTCCACGCCAACCAAGAACAATACGTAAGGGAAGTCATAAAATGGCCTTAATGATGACTGTTATCGGGGCAATAATTTTCGTATTTTTCCTTGAAGTTTGTATATATATTATTTAGTATAATTTCGTATCTGATATAGGTTTTACCGTCGACGTATTTGTAAGAAATGAAACACGCAACATATAATAATAATGAGTACTGAGTAAATATTACATGAGTTAATATTGAACAAAAAATTGGATAATTTTAGGCATATTCAAACGTGGAGTCAAAGGTGAGTCAAGACTATTAAAAGAGCAAATAGAGTATAGCATCAGGTGACACATTCTTATGATTTGTTACCCTCCTCAGTTGGTATGCCATAATATTACTTAATTATAAATTGAAGTTAAATTAAAATAAAACTGGTTAATGAATTTTACAGACATTATTAAGCCGATAAGCCACTAAAAGTTTTGAGATGAACGTCCTTAAAAAAGTTTTCCATGAATATGCTTAAAAACGTATTGCGTGTTAAAACATTGCGTGCAAAATTTATGAATATTGTCTGGTTAACGGACCATTGTAAGTGAATGAAAAGAAGAGGCAGTGACCAAAAACGCACAATACACATTAGACTTCCTTTGGTGAAAAACAATTAAAATCAACGTCAAAAACAATATAAAAAAGTAACAAATATGCAAGACAAGATTGTTAGTTTTTTAGAATCCCATAATGAACCAAATCCTTTGTAACTCATTTTATGCATCTGTTCATCTACCTTAGTTCAACAGCTTTAAACTTTAGAGTTATAGGTGCAGTTTTAGACTTATAAGTTTAGGACCGTAGTTTTTCAAGTTTATATTTTATATGAAGAACGCTGTTAATATACAGCAAAATATTAAAAAAGTTGACATTATCTCCATATAGATGAAGAGTGAGGAAAGAAAATTTTTCTCATTCCTATAACGTAGTGACTTTTCATTATTAAGCCCCGTTTAAGAAATATTAAGTGTCCGAATGGCATACAATGAATCGCGCACACAATCCGTTTTTTTTATTTCAACCATGGGTTTGAATAAATTCAAAATTCTAGTATATTTCGTTAAAACATTCAAATGTAATTTCTGTTAACATCCCTTGGCAATTTCATAAAATATAATTAAACAAGGAACCCTACCTTGTGCTTATTCCAATGTGCACTCGATCAATCAATCTCAATCGAGCTAACAAACATAATTTTAATAATTTGTAATCAAAAAGACATAACACACATATAAGAAGAAAATTGTTCAGCAGAATATATATATGTATATATATATATATATATATATATATATATATATATATATATATATATTATAAAAAATATTTAAAATACTCGCACTATGTATACGGTAACTTCTTGAATAAATAAAAAAAAACATTCATGGAACGAGCAATGTAGAGTAACCCAATATCTTCACGTACGACGAACATTAACTAAATATCGAATACAAAACGCACGTTTCTATGCTGATTTTATCTCATATTACTGATCTGTTATTTTATACCTTTCTTTAAGGCCCATTTTCGCCCTATTTTCCTCACTAAAAGCTTGGAAAACAACAGAAGGAAAGACATATAATTATTTTAACCACTCACACCGCAAGGCCGGTTGGAGAAGTTTTATTTTTCTTACCAATGGCTCGATGTTTACTCAAAAATATCGCTTCAGTAATATTATTGTGTTGTGGAATCTGATAATCCCTTGATACGGACATGCATGAGCACTGCGGCAATGCGATTGTGACCAAATAGTATAATACATGAGATGATTTCGGAGCTACCAATATGAATTTATTTTTATCGATTAAGTATTTGAGTAAAATATTGAAATTATATTTTTTTGCGTTGAAAATGGGTAAAAGGACCAAATAACCAGTGTTATCAATACGTATTTAAATGTTAACACTTTATGTGCATCTTGTTCCAACTAAATTTTAGTATTTTTTAGCTTGGCTAATAAGCTTTTAATTCCAATTTGATCAGGCAAAAAATTTAATCTAAATTACTTAAAAAAATAAACCAGTTTTATTTAATTATAATTTGTTACCATGTCAAACAAAGTGACAATTAACTTTGATTGTTAAATCTGGACACTTATATGCCAAAAATTCGATAAGTCTTCGTACTGTCCTTTTTTATCCTGTCAATGGTTAGAGCTTTAAAAAATAATGATCAAATAGCGTAATGTTGGGTGAATAAATTGGTTGCACTCAGAGTTTCCTGTTGTAATATTTGATGGATATATTTTCCAGTACGTTGTCTAGCGTTTTCATAGAAAAAATGAAGTTAATTACTTAGTTCGATAGCTAGCCGATCTAGTTACTCGAAGTATATGAATTCACTATATATCTCTCCAGAAACGGCTTTTATTGAAAAATACTCAATAGCGTTGTGGGTATTCAACATTAGTTTGATCTGTCTTTGGCGTTTGTCTTCGTGCAAAAAATTTAAAAGCTTAATTTTTAAATTTTAATTCAAACATTAGCGATGAATAAAACAAATTTTTAAATGCGAAAAGTGGAACTCATTTCGAACAATAAGAAAATGGATGGAAGGTCGAACCATAATTATGCAATATTTAAGCAAACAAAAAAGTTATATGTCATGAAATAAAAACAAACTTTTTTAAAATCCTTTGCATACAATACCTATATATATATATATATATATATATATATATATGCAAATCCCTTTTTTTTAGAATTGTTACCCTGAAATATTATTGCCTATCTCAAACAGATACTAGATTGTAAATAATTATCTCGATTTACTTTCCTTTCCCATATTTATTCTCAGAATGAACGCATCGGTCTCTATCAATATTTGCCTTACACCTGATGCATGGCAAGTATAATTTTTAGAAGAACTTAAAAAGAATTTAATACAAAAAACTTAAAATTTTGTTGTTCTTCGAAATAATATTTCATAATATAAATTAATTTCTTGGATATAAGTTAAAATCCTTACATTTATTTTTACTAGATAACTTCAAAAGTGGACGATGCACTCTCAAAACATAGATCCAAACCATTTCAACTTACTGCCTTTTCTATATATTATTCTGTTCAAACAATTTTAGTCAAAGGTACGTGAAGTGTTTACTTGTCAGAGTGCTTAATAACAGTTCTTTTATTATATCGAATTGCAGAGGTCTTGGTAAATTCGTGTCAGTCTCCTTTTAGGCCTACAGACATTTTTAAGCAGGGCTAGCAGCGATAGCTGGAGGATAGGACATGTGTAAGTACGGGCAAGTATTTACCCAATTAAGTTGAAAACCTATTACGACAGGATTCCTTCATATTAGTCTCCTGAATCTGTAGAATTATATCCTAATGTTAAAAACAAAAGTTATAAATAAAATTTTGGAAAATGAGATGTCGCATGTTCGATGAATGAAGACGATATAAACTTGTGTAAAATTATTAAAAATTGAATGGCTAAAATCATTGAGGTAGGTGAGAAGCAAATATCTAAAAGGAAATGTTTAAAAAAATTTACATGAGGATGTCGTAAATGTCATAACGAAGATTTGGTTACTTATACTTAAATTGGATATACTTAAATATAAAAAGACGCCCATCAGCCGCGCTACTTGCCGTTGACCACACCAATGCTGCATCACATCGCGTATGCGTGGAACTAAGTGGAAAGTGTTTCGACTAAGCCATAATAAAATTTAGAAAAACTTGTGAGTACAAAATGTTTCTATATTTCGTGAGTAATGTGTTTTGTTGAAAAACTTTATTCAGCAGTAAAAAAACAATAAAGAGCAGCATAAAACCAAATATTCGGCAGTAAAAAAATATACAATTTATTTATTTATTAAAAATAATCGCACTAGAATTTTTCAATCCCGATAATTTTCGTTCAATCTATACCTTTTTTTTTAGATTTTTCTAGCGATCTTTTTGGTGATAAGAGCGGGGAGCAATAATGTTGAATATTTTCACAAAAAATACTTCATACTTATTGTTGAACTCGTGCTTCAATATGTTTTTATGAAACATCCTAATGATAATTTAAAAAAAAATTTCCTTTTCCTAACTTATCCTTTGAAATTGACCTTCAGTCTATAAAAGGGCCACCATACTTATATGCATTACATACAATCTCATGATTACGAAAATAATCTTCGAACGAATTTCAAGATCGTATATCATGATTTTTAAGACACATGATTATTATAAATTTATTCATGAACTCTTTATATAAGAAACCGATAGAATAAGTAAACTTATAATAATCCGATAGATAGTCTTACGTTTTTTTTTTCAATAAAAGTGCAAATAAACTACCAGAGCAGAATAAAGTATATAAGTTAAAAATCCTAAAAAAGCAACATAAATTATTCGAAAATTATTTACTACTAAAGAACAGAATATAATTTACCCAGTTCCAGTGATTTACATATTCTCATTTAAATAGGTCTACAATAAATTCCGAAATTTCAGTTCATGTTTCTGAAAAAAACACGAACAACTTGGAATATTGACAGAAAACGAGATAATTTAATGTAAATGAAATATTTAAGGGGACCTTATATCCCATTTGAAGTATAAAATATATTTTTTTTAAATAAAGTACAATAATTCAATCTAAAATAAATGGCCACTCTAAATGTGATATAAAAATGTTCAAATTTATAGTTTAACAAGCGCTGTTAATTTCTTCAAATAAACATCCGTTCTCACATCATCTGTTAGATGAAAGCGCTTTTGTGCTTAACACAAACTCACTAAACAAGAATCGTTCACACGATACTTCGCAATTTTATTGCTGCGTCAAAAACTCACAGCATTCACAATAAATAACTGGCCAATATTATTTTACTATTATGACATGTTTACCATATGGGCGCACCAGATTGGCCCATATATATGTTTTGCCTTCCTTTCCACACCAAACAAGAACAATACGTAAGGGAAGTCATAAAATGACCTTAATGGTGACTGTTATCGGGGCAGTAATTTTCTTATTTTTCCTTGATGTTTGGTTATATGTTATTTCATATAATTTCCTATCTGATATAGTTTTTACCTTCTACGTATTTGTGAGAAATGGAACACGCAATATATGATAATAACGTATTATAAAAGTTTAGTCAAAGATGAATTAAGAGTATTAAAAGAGCAAATATAATACGGTATCAGGTGATACAATCTTTTATTTTGTTACCCTCCTCAGTTGGTATGTCATAATATTATTTAATTATAAATTGAAGTTAAAGTAAAATACAACTGGTTAATGTGTTTTATACACACTCTTAAGCCGATGATGATTAGAAGTTTAAATTAAATACATTTTGGGCCTTTTTGAGTCATGGACATGTTTAAAAAAGTATTGTGTGTTAAAACATTGTATGCAAAATTTAAAAATATTTTATGGTTAACGGACCATTTTAAAGAAGTGAATGAAAAAGAGATGCTGCGACCAGAAACGCATAATACATATTGAACTTCCTTTCGTGAAAAAACGTCAAAAACAATATTTAAAAAAGTGACAAATATGCAAGGTAATAATTTTTTTTTTTAGGATTTCGTAATAAGACAACAAACCTTTGTAACTTCTCTTATTCATCTGTTCATCTACCATAGTCCAATAGATTTAGACTTTAGAGTGATAAGTGCAGTCTTAGACTTATAAGTTTATGAATGGAGTTTTTCAAATTTAAATTTTATATGAAGAAGCCAATTAATATACAGAAAAATATTAAAAATATGATATCACCTACACATAAATGAAGAGTGTGCAAAGAAATTTTTCTCGTGCTTGTGACCTAGTGACTTTTCATTTTTGATTTACATTTTATTTTCATTATTAAGCCCCGTTTAAAAACTATTAAGTTCCCGAGAGGCATGCAATCTATCGCGCACCCAATCCGCCTCTTTTATTTCAACCATGGGTTTGAATAAATTCAAGACATAAGTGCATTTCATTAAAACATTCAAACGAAATTCCGTTCGGAACTCCACATTGCGTCCTTAACTATGTTTTGAACTAACGAACATAAGACATATATTTGAAGAAAATTATTCAGTAGAATATATATATATATAAATATATATACATATATATATATATATATATATATATATATATATATATATATATATATATGTGTGTGTGTGTGTGTGTGTTTGTGTATATATATATCACATTCATGGAACGAGCAAAGCAGAGCAACCCAACATCTCCACGTAGGACGAATCTTAAGCAAATACCGCATGAAAAACGCATGTTTCTATGCTGATTTTATCTCGTCCTACTGGTCTGTTTGTTTATACCTTTCTCTAAGACCCATTTTTGCCCTATTTTCCTCACTAAAAGCTTAGAAAACGACAGAAGAAAAGACATAAAATTATTTTAACGATTCGTACAGCAAGGCTGGTGGAAGAAGCTTTATTTTTCTTACAAATGGCTCGAAGTTTACTCAAAAACATCGCTTCAGTAATATTATCGTGATGTGGAATGTATGTGGTTATAGATGTGCATGAGCACTGCGGCAATGCGATTATGATCAAATAACATGAAGTGATTTTGGAGCTATTAGGATGAATTTCTTTTTATCGATTGGGTATTTGAGTAGAACAGAATTTACATTTTTTGCGTCAAAAATGGGTAAAAGGACCCAATAACGAGTGTTGTTAATATGTATTTAAATTTTACCACTTTATGTGTCTTGTTCCAACTAAATCTTAGTATTATTTAGCTTGGCTATTAACTTTTTAATTCCAATTTGCCTTTTTTTATTTATGATTTGTTACCGTCACAAACGAAGTGACAATTTACTTTCATCAGTAAATCTGGACACTTGTATTGATTTTATTTTTCTATAGAAAATAAAATACAAATTATGAAATTATATTAGAAAATTTACATACAAACTTTTCGAAATTATTCTTGCGTCTATTTGATTTTTCAAAAGAATATATAAAAACATACTTTAAGTCCCCGTTCTTGTTTTTATTCTCAAACTTTCCATTTCGAATTGTTTAAACTTTAACTGGAATGTTACACACACACACATCTACACACAAGAAACTTAACTTCTAAATTTTAATCCAAACAGTAGCGATGAACGAAAAAAATGGTTAAATGCGAAAAGTGGAATTTATTACGACCTATTAGGAAAGGGGTGGAAGGTTGAACCAAAATTATTGAAATATTTAAGCAAGCAATAAAAGTTATATGTTATGAAATAAAAAGAAACTTTTTAAAAATCCTTTGCAAACACTTCCTATATTTTTATATGCAAATATTATATGCAAACTTTATTTTTTCAGACTTGTACCTTTTCTTTTAGTCTTTTATCCTGTAACTAGTCTGAATATATCATTGCTTATCTCAAATAGTTGTCAGATTATTACAGTAAATAATTATCACTATTTACTTTCTTTTCCCATATTTATACTTAAAATAAACGCATTAGTCCATATCAATATTTTCCTTACATCTGATGCTTTGCAAATACAATTTTTAGAAAAGTTTTATAAGAACTTAAAAAGAATTTAGTACAATAGAACTTAAAACTTTGTTGTTCTTCGAGATAATATTTCATAATATAGATTAACTTCTTGGATGTAAGTTAAAGTCCATACATTTATTTTGACTAGAGAGCATCAGAAGTAAAGGATGAACTCTCAAAATATAGGTACAAACCATTTCAACTAAGTGCCTTTTCAGTACATTATTTTGTTCAAACAATTTTAGTCAAAGGTATGTGAAGTGTTTACTTATCAGAGTGCTTAAAAATAGTTCTTTTATTATATCGAATGTCAGAGATCTTGGTAAACTGTTGTTAGTCTCCTTTTAGGTGTACAGATATTTTTATGCAGGGTTAGCAGCAATATCTCGAGGTTAGGACATGTGTAAGGATGGACAAGGATTTACCCAATTAAGTTTAAATCTATAAACATATCAGGACAGGATTACTTCATTTTAGTCTCCTGAATCTATAGAATTATATTCTCATGAAAGAAGTCATAAATAAGAATTAGAAAATAAAAATGACCTACCTAACCTGGTCTCATGTTTGCTGAATAGAGATTAATTAAAATTATTAAACATTAAATGACTAGAATCATTGAGGTAGGTGAGAGAAAAATATCCAAAGGGAAATGGTTAAATGTTGAAATTTGTTTAAAAAAAAGTATATGAAGGTGTCGTAAATGTTATTGCGAAGATGTGATTACTTATTCTTAAATTTGTTATACTTAAATGTTTTTAGTAATGCACGCCAAATGATTTACTCAAACGATGCCCATCAGCCGGGCTACATGCCGCTGACCACATCACACCGCCAATGCGCGGAGCTGAGTAGAAAGTGTTTTGATTGAGCCATATTAAAAAAATTGAAAAACTTGTGGGAACAACATTTTTCCGTATATCGTGAGTATTGTATTTTGCTGAAAAACTTTTCCTCTAAAACCAATTATTCAGCAGTTAAAAAAATATAAACAATTAATTTGTTTATAAATTAATTACTTTTAAATAATCGCACTAAATTTTTTCAATCCCGATAATTTTCGTTCAATCCATACCAAGTTCACATGTTCGTTTTCTTTAGATTTTTCTGAGCAATCTTTTTGGTGATAAGGGCTGGGAACAACAATGTTGAATATTTTTTGCAAAACATACTTGAAGTATTTTTTGCAAAAAATATTCAACATATTCTTGAACTCGTACTTCAATATATTTTTAAGACTCTAACGATAATTTTGAAAAAAAAATTTCCTTTTCCCAGCTTATCCTCTGAAATTGACCTTCAGAATCAAAATCAAAACGTCTCTGACAGACAAAAGTACGAACGGACGGACGGACGGCGAAGTAATTCCGTTAGTGTTAGGTTTTGACAATGTTGCCACGATAAAACTAAAAAGGGAAAATTTTTAAATAATCATAGAATAAAAAAATTATTATGAGATTTAATAATCTGTTAATAACAGAGCCAAGATTAAAGAATATCAAAAATTATAAGAAATACTAATAGCAACTGAGAATCGTGAGATTTCATTTGCTATGTTTGAAATAATTATAGTTTCTTTTCTGTTTTAAATAAATATTTTAATTTTGCAGTTATAATTTGGATATATGGGATCCAAAAATATGTAAAAATTAAATACCCTTAGGTAATTTCCACCCCTGCATTTCTCATCTATCGTCAAAGAAACATAAATCTTGAATAATTCATATCATTAGTCGTGTTAAGCTGAACAACGAAAAATAAGTTACATTTTGATATTTAATATATGTTTTCAAGAGATTGATCATCTTTTATCAATTTTATATCCTCACGCTAGTGGAAGATATAATACCAGACGAAATAATAAATAAAATTAAAATTTATAAATAGCTTAATAGCAATACTCTGCACTCCTATATATATATATATATATATATATATATATATATATATATATATATTATAATATTAATATAAAAATGTTTCAATAAACACAATGATTCTCTGAAATAATCGATTTTTGAATACGAAAATTTCTAAATACAAAAAATATTTTTAAAATTATTAACAAGTCTTAAAAAAACACAATTGCCTTTCGTATGCCATATACATTAACAACTTAGAAGTAGATAACAAGTTTCTTAAGACTAAAAAATTAAGCCAAGTTTAGATAAAGAATCACCACGTCGGTAGAATACAAGTCTGAAAAATGTCACAAGCCAGTCAACTTCACAAAAACTTCTGTCCAAACTTCATAAAAACTTCTGTAAAATCTCTCCAAGTTTACACTCAAATAAAATAAAAGCAATTTGCGAGAAGTAGCAACAGTACAAGAAAATAGTTCTTTTATAGATATATCTAATAAAATAATTTTTACTAAAATATTAAAAATAATTTAACTAACTTTCAATAAATTATTTATTCTTTATTAGTCACGAAAATAAAGCTAAACTCTTTTTAAAAGTAAATCTTATTTATACCTTTAAAATACAGAGGCTTTATTAATTTCGATTTATCGACAGAGGCGTTCTCCCTTTTATTCTAATCTTAAATTCTCTTACGAAAACCATAAGATTCACCTAGGCTGGTCCGACTGAAAAATATTTTTTTATTCGTCTTTTTATATAAACGAGGTTATGTTCAAAGGGCATGTAAATATCTCCAAAATCACATAATCGTTTTATCCAAAATTGTTTACACTTCCGTTAGGGGAAAAGTAATTTAGTCAAAATTGTTTCTTTTCTCTGTGACTACAAACAATGAGACAGCTCCTAATGTACTTTGTGGTGTGATTTCTCAAAGAAATGAATATACAATTACTTATGTATCACATGTAAACTCCTCATGGAATTTTCTTTTGAAGAAATCAGGGATAAAAGAATTGTTTGAATGCGAAGAACTCTTACAATTTTGTTTCCATATAACAAATTGGACATATGTGAATAAAATTTTACTAGTACCTAGATGTTTCAAGTGGAGTTGATGAGTAACAAGTAGCAAAATATTTAAAAAAATAATTGAATATAGCTGCCTCTATATTTATATTTTTTGAACATAAATCGAGTTGAATATGAACAAAAAGTCTTTTAAAATAAAAATGTCTTTAAATTTATAATTTTCAATTCTTAAATTCCTTTGACAATTCATTAAGCAAGGTACAGTGCATTGCCGCTAATTTCATGGTTCATTACCTCAAAACGAAAAAGTAAATAATTTTCTTCTTAGATGTAAGTAATTTTTTCTCCAAGTTCTTTTCTTCGTATAATTTTTTTACTCAAAAGCGTAAGGATAATTTAATATTAATTTAGTTTATCATACAATATTTTTATTTACTTTTGAGCATACGAAATGTCATTTACTGCCCAAATACGACGCAATGAACACGGTTTAAGTTTTATGCAGAGTTCCAGCAACAACATCGTTTTTTTATACATATTTATATAAAGAAGTTAATTTTTATATTATTCAGATAATAAAAATATAGTAATATATGCTATACAAAACCAATGTACTGTAATAATATCGTATTAATATTATTAATTTATGTAAAGCCCCTCATTGTATTCATGCATTTCAAACCGTTCAAGCGATATGCATGCATAGCTGTAGTATCAGGTAACACTTTTATTAAAATCTGTACAGTTTTACGAAACTACCTAAACTACAATTTTTTATGAGTGCACATTATTCTAATGTTGGTTTTAAAATGTTAATAATAACCATAATGTGCTTTATTGGATGTGCCTCCTATCATATTAATCTAGAATATCAAGGTGATGTTGCATATTTTGACCATCAGAAAGTTTTTTATCGCATGTGTAATGTCATCTTAATGAATCGTATTGGTGAATCTAAATTCTACCTTTCATACTTATGCTTCCTTTAATTTGAGGTCAGAAAATAATTTTCACAAGGGATGAATCTTACAATCTTACTCTTACTTATTTTATATATCAATATCTGCAGAATTATGAAACGTAAAGTTCTGAAATGAATAGTTTTAAAATCCTTCTAAATTCTCATTTTGTTTGATACTTCATAAAGTATAGGAAATATAAAAAATCTATTCCATTAGAATTTAAATATATATAGGTAAACATCTATTATTACTAATTGGCGTGGTTTATTTAAAAAACCAGGCTCGTAATCGTACAAAAATCCAACGCCTTTCCTATTTTTAACATTTGAAGGCGAACTAATAACATGCCCACATTACTCGATCATCATAATTACCATCACCCTAATAGTTGATGTATCCAGAGACTGTACGTCATCTGAACCTCCGTTATAATTGATCGCTCATGGAGGTGTAACTTTAGGGCAAAGAGACCACCGCTAGGGCTAGGCTAAGTGCCTTCCATTGATGGCGTAAAAAGAAGATAGCGATCATCATTTATCGGCCATCTCATATTCTCGATCGACCTAATTGAGCGCTAAAAAAGTGATGTGAACTTATGTTCAAGATCGTCACCCTAATGTATTTTGCTATAGATAAGGAAAGGAGGGTGCTTGGTTGCTTAATGATGATTACTGGTATTATTCATTTGGGACAAATGTGTAAGAAGTTGCTTTAAACAAGTTTTTTTTTAATTATACGCTTCCTTTTTCATGGTTAATTTACATTTAAAACGTCAGTCCTCGCCCTACCAGGGGTTAATGCATTTATTTCCAAAAAAGTTAAGACAAAAATGACTTAATACTGAACACAAGCTAAAACCAAAAATACTGAAAATCTTGTCAGCTTGTGAGCTAGATTCAAGCTCTGAATAAACGGCTCATATTCAAATCGAACTTATTCCACTAAATATTTGAAAATTTCATCAAAATTTGTGAGATTTCACAAAATTTGTAAAACGAATACATTTTAAAATTTTTAAGGATTTTTTTGATAAATCGTAGCTTATTCTTTTTTTATGTTGTCTTTTCCATAGCTAAATAATAAAAAGAAAAACCTTATAACTTCATTTTTTGTCTATATATTAGTCACAACATCGAATGCCTTTCAGTTTAAAAGCGATTGGAAGAAAATTTTGCAGAAAGATGTAGTTGAGTTAAGTGAATTAAATTTGTTTAAATATTTCAACGGATGTTTTAAAAGTCATTGGTAAATATCTAGTTATATATTGAATAAGGCATCTTCTTCACTAGGTCTGAGTTTACAAATAATATAGGAAGTTCCCTTCTCTTCCCTTAACTTTTTAACCATGGATATAACACGTCTCGAAAAAATGAAGAAATGGTATTTAATGCGTATTACAATACAAAATTATTTCACTATAATTCGTTAATAAATTTAAAAGATATATATGACCAAGTTATTGATCTCATGACTGTGAAATGTGTACTAGAATATATATTTCCTCGATCAAAGTATAATATTACACGAAGGTGGGTCAAAAAGTTCATAGAGTGGAAAGGATGGCGAGAGGTGGAAGTTGCTTTCTCACATATTCACTAATGAACGACTCATTACGAGTATACTTAATAAGTTTCAGCTTAATTGTTTCTTTAATCTCTGAGCGACCATCGACCAAGCAACTCAATCTGGAAGAGAGTCTTTTGTCTATGAAAAAATAGAATTTCCGAATATCATCAAGTTCTAGACAAAGCAAGGAAAAACACAAAAAGTCCTTATGGAGTGAGATATCGACGATTCACGAGGCTCTTTCCTTTGTAAAACCGTGATTTTTAAGTCACATAATCTTTTCAAACAAGGCAGAGATTCGATCAAAGCAGCCGATCGAAGTCGTCTCCTCGGACATTGTTGAAAAAGTTGAAAATGTTATATCGAAAAAATCCTGATTAAAGAAGCAGTTGAATGTAGTAATTAGAGTATATTCTACAATCATATCGAACATTCTTTATGACCACCTTGACTTGTCAAAAGTTAGCGCGAAATTGTTACGAAGAATGCTCACGCCTTCACAAAAGTAACAACGTGTCGTGTTTACAATTTAAAGGAGCATTGAAGGAAAAACTTGAGGGAAATCATCGAAAGATGTGCTGCTATTACACGATAATGTAGCTGTACACAAGGGTCATTTGACTTGTCTGCTCTCCACAAATGCAACTTTCAAATATTGCAAAACCCACCTAACAGACTAGACATTGACCCTGCGAGTATTGAAAATCTACTACGTATATCGGTTACCTGGATCTGCCAATTAATATTTTAATCGGTCAATAGACTGTGGTAGAGAAAGTTATGAAAACATAGTTTAATGACAATTCCTGTGAATAATTTGTATTGAATTTAGAAAGAAGTCTCCTGTTATCCTCGTCACTGATAGAAATGGTCTAGGATTGGGTTAATTAACTGACATATCTTTTGTGCACGCTAACTGTTCAGGTCCTAATTTAAGGAGTTAATCAAAGTATCTACACAAGAGATAATTATAATAAAATTTCATGCCTAAAGTATTAATTAAGATTGAAAAAAGAAGCTGAGATAGAACATCAGTATGCCAGCTATGAAATCAGGCAACATAAAACAGATGTTCGATAATCAAATATGTTTCCGATAGTTAGCAATGTCGATACGATTTAACAACTCTAAAAAACATTAGCAAATTTATTCATATCAAGCGAGCTAATAAAACATCCAACTTTACAAAATTAAATGCACTACAGAAGTCGACAATAATAAGAATATTATGTTGAGTGTTATCCATAGCTTAACCTTATAGCATCAGTGAAATTTACTAATACACAAAACTGTAAAATTGTAGTCGACCATGCATGATACGCTCGGAAGTTTAGATAAAAAACCATCAAGCATGAATAGAATTTGCGCCATAAAGATTCCGTATGCATTTACGTAATTGTAAACTGTTTAGAATACATAATATTTCTAATAAACTATTTGCAAATATAAATTTTTCACAATGTAATTATATTTTTAGCAGGTGTTAAAACGTGACCAATTTAAAAAATATAATAGCTGTAGTATTCATTCAGCCTTTGTGTAGGCTTCTAAAAACCAAGTTTTTCGTAATTTTAGGTTAAGTAGTTTCGGGAACGAGAAGGGGTGGAGCATATTTTTTTTGGATATTTTTTCGGTACCGTACCATAAAAAGAAAAACGGAACTATTATAATATCAGTTACGTGTCTAATCCATTCTTCTATCACAGCCGTTTTTCTTTCAAACCGCTTGATGTCGAAACTTGAAATTTAGAATAGTAATAAAATATATTAACCGCACATACTACTTAAACTCAAAACCATTAATTTGGAAACTCGGGAGAGACATTGTCAAATTAAGAATATATATTTTTTATAATTATCTATAAAATGAGGAGAGTGATTTTGAAGGTTAGTTACAATGGTCCCAAAAACATATTTTTATAATTTTAGGTTTTATATCTTCCATATATCTGGAAAAATATTTTCCTCACCCTATTTATTTCCAAAACTACTCACCCTAAAATTATGAACAAAATATGGATTTTTAGAAATTTGTGGGAAAGCTATAGAGACGATTCTATTCTTTTTAAATATACACCTTATCTTTAAACCTGGGAAAGGAATACTAGGCAATTTACTTACATTTATTTTAGTCGCAGCACAATTTCCTAGAAAGTGTAACAATTACGTAAAGCAATTATAAAAATAATTATTATTATTTAATAATTACGTCAAGTAATAAATAATTACGTTAGTAAATTTGACTAAATAATACATAATAATAATACACAGCTTGCACTAACTTTTTAAGAATTAAAGAATGTGTAAATAAATCTCTTAATTTTATTTTAAATCATATAACCTGCGAGTTATCATTTGAAAGGGTTATAATAAAGAATAATATTCTAACAAAGATAATATTCCAAACAATACGAAAATATTCCAAAAAAATACACGAAATCACCTCACACCCCCCCCCCATTTCTTTTCGAAACTGCTGAGCTAAAGTTCATGAAAAAAATAGGGTTGGCAAAATCTGACCAGAAGATTACAAAAATTATAGCGATTAGCGTAGGGTCTACGCTAATCGCACAAGCAATAATTTTTAACACACACGCACCATTTACGTTGTGAAAAAATTAATATCTGTAATTAGTTTAATAGAAATACTCTGTAATTAGTATCTGTAATTAGTTTAATAGAAATACTCTGTTATTAGTATCTGTAATTAGTTTAATAGAAATACTCTTTAATTAATATCTATAATTAGTTTAACAGAAATACTCTGTAATTTATATCTGTAATTAGTTTAATAGAAATACTCTGTAATTAATATCTGTAATTAGTTTAATAGAAATACTCTGTAATTAATATCTGTAATTATTTAATAAAAATACTCTGTAATTAATATCTGTAATTAGTTTAATAGAAATACTCTGTAATTAGTATCTGTAATTAGTTTAATAGAATACCGTTTAAAATTTTTAAGTATCTAAATATGTAGGAATCCCTCCTAGTGCCAGTTCTATTTGTCCTTGACATATTATTATATAGTATATCTCGAAATGTTCGAGAATTTAGTTGAAATAATCTAATGCCCAAAAAATATTTTTGAGTGTTAGCTGTTGACAAATATATGAGTTAACATATTTTTTTACCATGTAAAATTCAAAGTTTCCACATCAAAGGGTTTTGAGAAAAGCGACTGTGACAGGCAGACAGACAGATAGCGACTGCAACCCTAAAAATACTAAAATGAAGAGAGAACGATGGTTTTTAGATTATGTTAGAGTATAAATTTTTAAACCTTTGTATTATATAAGCCTTTTTCCAATGAAAGGAAAAAAAAACGAATGAAAATAAAATTTTAAACAAGTGACATACATAAACTGATAAAATTAAACTAAAAGGAGAAAAGTTTCTAATTCTAAATTTCCTCAAATACAAATATTGCTACAGTAGAAATAACATTGCGACTTAAACATTGACGCAAATATCCAATAAACCAAAGCCTCAAGTTCATCCCTGCAGTAAGTATTTAATATACATTCAGATACATCCTAAACTCCACACATCTCGGTACAATGTATATTTACTTATAAAAATGTACAAATTTAAACACACACGATATCGACGGTTCCAAATAAGTAACCTTTGAATATATATTAATATTATTCGAAACCTCATCGATATAATGCCGCCGCAGTAATTTGGTACCCATCATGCGAAACTGTCAAGCTCTTAAGTAATCGATGTATCACCTAATGGAAACTAACGTATGTTTTAGTTTGGCATATTTGCTCCTTAAGAATTAGGAAGTCAATTTTACATTTTTTTTTTCATAATGGGGCAGGTGCAATAAAATTGGTGGAAATCTTGTCGTTTATAGTCTGTAATATGATATTTTTTAGAAATAATTCTTGTTCTCACAAGAAATAACGCTTAACATTTTTTTGGCGATTAGTAATTGATTGGTGGACAAAGCTTAACCAATGCTTAGCTGAGATAAAATTTGTTTTATCTTGTGATTAGTCTATCTCCAGCCGTTTTCCGCAGCAGCATTGCAAAACTCTAATATTCAAGTTTTCTAACAGAAGAAACGTTCAGATATTATCTGCTAACGTTCAGACTTTCTCTTAATCCATTCTGCAAATACTCGTATAACAGAATATCTTAGTAATATAGAAAGAGCAAAATAAACGTGGAAACCTGAAAATAGTAACAAGTTTAGTTTAGAATACAACTAGAAATAAATTTTTGAAATATTAATGTTTCCATAACATTGTTTAAAACAATTATAGTGTGTATTGTAAAATATATGTGAATACGAAGATTTAAACAAAATTAATTTGAGATAAATATCCAGGTTTTCAAGAGGTTTAATTAGGGATGAATACAATTTTTATTTTGATTTACATATTTTTAAAATTGGAAGAATTGTTTATAGAAAATTTCATCATTTTACAAGAATTTTTCTGGCGACGTGTCGTTTTTTACCTAACTTAAATGATGAGAATAATTTTTATTTTTACATGTTAGACGCCAAATCTTGGACCAGTAATTATGCACTTATAACACTCGTAGATATTTTGAAGGTACATAAACGTAGAAATTCTAAAACAAAAAACAGTCAAATAAATAAAATCTTTTAATTATTCATTTAGACATCTTTTAAAATCGGGTTGTGAATAAAATAAAACCGCGCAAAATATAAAATAATAAAAACGTTTGACCCCATTAAAATGGAAAGTGGCAATAGCCTCAACAACAGCAAATACTCACGATACTCACTTTAAAGACCAATGTAAAGTCATGGAAGTAATAACGACTCACAATTTCATTAGTGTATTTAGCTTTTCGCTTAGTTTGTATGTTATGCTATGTGTAGAAAGCTCAGCTAATATATACAAACCGACATCCATTGACCCGTTTAATTGATATCACTAATTACCCCTTCAACTAATTCATGAACAATACATTTCCTATATAAACAAGATTACCACATACTGACAGGCATCTGATTACAAGCAAACTTAGTGAGGTGTCAAATTTGAACCTTATCTACAATGGATATACGTTGTATACGCATGTCATGCCGGTGGTTACGTCGCATGGTATGTGCTATCTGTCATTTGATATTGTACTGCATAAGTTCATTTATAAACAGGTAAGTAATAAACTAACTTATTTTCACTCCTGTTTTTGTTCTACTCTTGTGGTTAAATTTTTTTTTCTGTAATGTGTAAATATTTGAGCCTACAATCCATTTTCATTCTTTCTTTTTATGGACACGTTGTTTATTATTACTTTTAGAGAGATAGATGATGTAATAATATGTTACTAAATATTCGGAAACTACCAGATATTTATATGAGAAATATTCTTTTCGTTATATACTTTCGGGGCGTGTTTTTACAACAGATTTTTTAGTTACACAACCGATGCATTCAGGTGTGTTGCCAGTTGTTAAGCACGCACCGTGTAAATTTATAAACGCTCGATTTCCATTGAAGAGACGTTAACATTATTCGCAAGAGAATCATGATGCTACGAATTCACGCCTCAGACGTGCAGATTTAAGGATAGCCATTTTAGAATTTATTTAATCACAGTAACCTCTGTACGATTTATATGTAATATGGGAGAATCGTGATTGCGTCTGTTCGGCAGATGAAATATATTAAACATTCTTCGTCACCCTCTTTGACCAGAGCATCGAACAAAATTTAGCAAGTATTACTTAAATAACCACACAGTTATGAAACAGCAAAGGCGTGTGAAACGCAGTACCTACGACTCATGCCCTATTCACTTACATCGCTAAGATCCCAAATTCATCAATAATATACTTACTTTTATAAGAAAAATACCTACGAATTAAATTCAATTATTCACGTTATACACAAATTCTACGAAAATGTCTACCAAATGTTTTTCTTGAATTCTTCTTACATGTATATTCTTATATACTATTTCCACCGATTAGTTAGTTATTTTGTACAATGTATCGATTTTTTACAATAATTTTCAAAATAGGTGTACCCAAACGTCTATTATTTTACGTCCGTATTTTACGTCACTATAGTGACGTAAAATAAGGTCTATTGAAATATTTTGCACTAATACTTTGTAAGGGTAGTAGATAAACAATGTGAGCCAAACTTGGTTTTTGGTACGATTGATAAACTTTTGTTAACTGAATTTCCAGTAAGAAAATTACATTTCATATATTTTTTACTATGTAATACTTTTGATTACTTGTAATACTTTTTATTTCATATGATTTTAAAATTATATTTGAACCAAAAGTAGGTTTTGATAGGTCAATCATTTAATTTTTAAAATAAGATATTTTGGGAGATTACATCTCGTAAATTTCTTAGCTTATGAATTACACATATTTGAGGCGAAAAATTGGAAATGTGGGTTAAAATGTTTCGTATAAATATACACATAACACCACGTATACATTCTCCACGTATGAATGTTTACATTGTTTTAGTACACAATGTAAACACTACAAAACAACAAACAAACAAACAATGTAAACACTAAACTATGAAAGTTATTAAGTTAGTCATCACTCTCACAAACAAGTGTACGAAAGAAACCGACAAGCAGATATTGTTTCTTAACTTCAAAATCCTTTCTTATTTTTATTCATTCCAAGAAATAGATTTTCTGGTCAAATTGACCATCAAGAAACAGTATTTGTATATACATGTCAGTTCTGCCCAGTTTACTTGGAAATCAGTATAATTTAGAAAGGCCCTGAATAACAAAAAAATTACATTTTCTAGTGTATCAATTCATAACTATCACAATTATATAAACTTGATGCAATAGAAAACAAATTTTAAAGCTAATAATGCAAAAGCGGCCTGAATTTTTTTTAATTGTGACACTGGTTTTTATTATTGTTCAACTAATTATTTAAAAAACCAAATCCTTAGATAAAAAACAATATATTTTTTTTACGAATGTGATGAAAAACTCGCGATAATTCAGCCACTAAAACACAGTAACCTTGATTCTAGGCCGAATTAAAACTTCTCTTAAACTAGAAATATACTGTTTACGAAACAATGTTTAAAATAAAAAAATAAGAGTTACAGTGATTTTTATATTAAATTTTGTAAATGGGGATGAGCAACAACGAATTTGTTAAAAACGACAGGAAATTTGAATATACCAAACCATAATAAACAAAACGATAATGGAAATTGTATCTTTGTATTATAAATGAAAATATATAGAAAATCCCGGTCATTATTAAAATAATTTTAATAAAAAAATGTCGGCCATCAACATCACAAAGTAACACATTAACCGAATGACTTAGTATCTTCTTTGTTATTGAAATAAATATATAATATAAACGTATCCCAACTTTATAAGAGTTAAGACATTATCAAACTTACGAAGACAATTTTTGCCTTTGGCCTGTGCACAACGAGGTTTCCTGCAAAAGAAAAAAGCGATCTCAAACTCCATCAACTTATTAAGAATTTGCGTTTTTAACTTTCCGGAAACTTTAAGGTTAAATTTAATTTTCTTCCAACATTTTCGTCACATTTTCATTAAAAAGTAAAATAAAATAGGGACTTTTCGGAACTACATTTTTCTTACACGATAATAAAAATGGCGTCAAAATTGATATCTACTCGCAAAGGCTCTATTATGTTTAGATACTCGTACAATTATTGCTTGGTAATAAAGCTTGCTGCATTTGAAAGGAATATTATTTAAAAACAAATTTTTATTAATAAGAACATATTTTTTGGTATTTTTGATCTTGTCCTTATAACACGAATATAGGTATTGCTATCCTCTTTTCACAATAAAATGATAATTTAAAGCATAGTAATAATTCGAAGTGAATCGTTTATCTATTAACACTTTTTTGCTTATTCAAATTCTTCTCACAAACAGAAAGTGTGGTAATAATATTTCTAATTGACTTAATTGTCAAATAATTTTTCAATTCTTATTAAACATTCTTCAATGTTTGTTATATTTTTACTACATTAACATACTTTTCATTTTTTTTGGTTCGTCATAAAGGAATTTTACCATACTAATACATAATTAGTGCGATTACATTTTGGAAACATTTTCTAATTAAATCAATATAATTAATATTAATTATATAACTAAATCAATGTAATTCAATTATTTTAAAATCAATGTAATTATTATTATTAATTAAAATAGAATTACATTGATTTAGGGAGAAATATAATTCAATTTTAATTAATGTAGTTATTCAGTCAAATTACAAAAACGGGTAACATAAAAATAAATATGTTTTATACTTATTACTTCATTAGATATGTAGCAAACAAGAATTTTCTTACACGGAAAAACTCTACCCAAACTTTCAAATTTAAATTTTACGTTGGCCTTGACGTGCATTTTGTGTTTCACGTTGCAACTAATGTAATTCAATTATAGTAAAATCAATGTAATTAATATTATTAATTAAAATGGAATTACATTGATTTAGGGAGAAATATAATTCAATTTTAATTAATGTAGTTATTCAGTCAAATTACAAAAACGCGTAACATAAAAATAAATATTTGTTATACTTATTACTTCATTAGATATGTAGCAAACAAGAATTTTCTTACACGGAAAAACTCTACCCAAACTTTCAAATTTAAATTTTACGTTTGCCTCGACGTGCATTTTGTGTTTCACGTTGCAACTAATGTAATTCAATTATAGTAAAATCAATGTAATTAATATTATTAATTAAAATGGAATTACATTGATTTAGGGAGAAATATAATTCAATTTTAATTAATGTAGTTATTCAGTCAAATTACAAAAACGCGTAACATAAAAATAAATATTTTTTATACTTATTACTTCATTAGATATGTAGCAAACAAGAATTTTCTTACACGGAAAAACTCTACCCAAACTTTCAAATTTAAATTTTACGTTGGCCTTGACGTGCATTTTGTGTTTCACGTTGCAACTAATGTAATTCAATTATAGTAAAATCAATGTAATTAATATTATTAATTAAAATGGAATTACATTGATTTAGGGAGAAATATAATTCAATTTTAATTAATGTAGTTATTCAGTCAAATTACAAAAACGCGTAACATAAAAATAAATATTTGTTATACTTATTACTTCATTAGATATGTAGCAAACAAGAATTTTCTTACACGGAAAAACTCTACCCAAACTTTCAAATTTAAATTTAACGTTGGCCTCGACGTGCGTTTTGTGTTTCACGTTGCAACTAAGCGTTAAACCTTGATATTTAGGAGATTGGACTAAACTATTCTAAAACAAAATTTACATTTTTTTCCGTCTGTTTGAAGGTTTCAAAAAATATTTGTTTAAAAAAGACGCTTTAAATATGGACTACCTAGCTTCCCGTGTGGCTTCTTCGCTCGTTTGCGTATAAAAAAGCGCCTACAGCAAGAGCACCCGCAGCTAGAAGCGACCACAGGGATGTGACTTATATTTTTATCGCCGACTTATGACTACTTGTATAAAATTCGTTTTATTATTTCTGTTATACTTTTCCGTTTAATTATTTGTGGTTGTGTTACATAAACTTTCGAAGATCATACGTTAGGAACTATATGATATTAATTCAAAATTAGAGCCAAGTTAAAAAATTAACTTTTTCAGTCTTATAGGATTCCACCATTATCTGTTGGTAAATATATTTAATTTATTAACTTGAATTATGCTGCTGACTTTTTTTCGAAAATCTTATTTTGGTCAATTAAATCATGCTTTGCAATGATACCACAGTTAACAAATATATGATACACAAATAAATAACTTGTAAAAACAAGAATTCCACAATATGGGTATCTAATATTGAACTCGCAAGTTGATTATTACAAATGACCTCACTGAAATCGCGATATTACGAGAATAATATTTTATGGAAATGTTTTTGTTTTGAGTTTTGTTTTAAAATAACTTTGGACTGTAAACAAATGTTATCACTAAAAAACTTTTGAAAACCAAAATTTGCAATAACAACAAAGCTTTAAAAGAAAATAATTGTATATCGATTACTCTAAGTTTTATAAAACATTGAATTTTTCTCTATAATAAACATGGCTTTTACGACGTATTATCATTTTAATTAGTATATTTGCAATCAGTAATTTCTAATATTTACATCTGATAATTCTCTGATCAAGTAAATTAAGGCGGCTTACCGCTAAATCGATACATGACCCAGCCATACCGCCCTTAACGCTATTTATTATTTATTGTAAATAATATTAGAAATATTTATGAAGATTTATGGGCTTATTCCAAGATGTTATTTAGGCCTTTAATTGAACTAAGAACTTTAAAAGGCGTGGAAAATTTTAGTATGGAGATCTGCGAAGTTGGCTAATATCAAACATTTTTGCTGTTTTGTAATCCTGGGTATCTACAAATACATAATTACTAAAAAATAAATTCAAGAACCTGAGGGTTTAATCAAAATTTTTAAAAGATTTTATTTATATTCCTAAATAATAATATATCAATTACTCTAAAAAATCTCATGCAGTTCGTCAAATTATTAAACGTAAATATTTAAACATAGACAGTCCTCTAATGTCAAGAAATAATAAAAATAATACAAAACAATAAAAAACACAATATTTATACCAACAAATGAAAGCATAACAAAGTAATTGAAATGGCGCTGTCATCTGTCCTCATTTTTGCTACATGTATTTAGATTTACAGACACACAATTGGTGAATTTTGGATAACTCATAATTTGAAAAAATAGTAAACTAACAATGTAAATAAGATAGCTCTATGTATATTTTATATTTTCATACCTGAATTGAAGAACGCCGATGGCGTTCTTGTTCCCTGTCTTGTTCGTAAAGGAGTTGACAACGAAGAGACGACATGCCTTCGCAGTTATTGCATGCTATTTTGCAGTTGATGCATCTCATAATGAGATGTCACACAATATGCAAAATATTATGCAATCGAAATAAAGATGCTGTGGACGATTAATCAGTCCTGAAAACCAAGCGTGAATAAAAAGTGCACAGTACTCAATGAACGAAAAAGTCACAAAGAAAGAGCAAAGGTACATGTAAACAAACGCTCGCTGTCATGTGTTAGTGTTACCAACTATAAAATACTTCTATCGAACGCGTGATGATTTTCAAATGTTTTCGTATTTTATTCAGTAGTTCAGATAATATTTATTTTATAATTATTGTTTTTTAACTTTAAAATGTACATCATTTCAATACACAGATTTACTATATAATATTAAATTATTCTGCTTACTTTCTGTACATAGATTATAATATCAAAATAGTGGAAAAAATAATAAAAAATTAAATTTAGATAATTCAAATATTTTTTATTTCTTTTCTATTTACCAATAAACAAAAAAAATTTTGATGTAAATTCATACTTATATTGTCGCTTCTAGTTATTAAAGTCAGTAGTCATTTCATTTTTTATATTAAAATAAAAAAATAATAATTTGATCTAAATTCTAGTAAAAACGAAAACAAAAACATTGAAATACTTCTTGAAAACTATTCAAGACATTAGTACATTTTCATTTCAGTACCATCTATAGCTTTTCCAACGTTAACTATAGGATTAAATAAGTCGCATTTTTACTTGCTAAATCTATAATAAACTGACAAAATCATGCAATAAGTTTAGTACAATAATAAACCTTTGTCTCTCAAAATGTAAACACGTCATTTTAAAATTTCAAATAAAACTAACTAAATGGAGCTAGTAGTACAAGTACAATGTAAAAAAAAGGAAGCTAATATTTCAATATTTTTTGAAGTATATAACACTGGTCTTGAAAATAAATAAATAACATCACATTATAATAAGAAAGTTCCGAAATAATTTTCTTTTCCATGATCTCTATAACGGTTATTTGTATATTTGCGTATATGACATGACTGATCTGATATTCTGTTCACTATTGAATTACTAGAAATTTTATTAGTGAAAATGTTTTTCATGTTTTTATTTCCATCACAAAATTTAATTAGAATCTTTTCTTTACAAAGATGCCGAGAACAAAATATGTACGAAACTTTAAGTAGCTCATCTAGAAATAAAAATATCATTGTATCAAATATTTCAAATTAATATTATACTTACGTGCATACCAATGTAGCGTAATGCGAACGTTGACACATGTTTGTTCAGTATATTTATATCTTATAAGCCTTAAAATTTAGTACAAGATCTTTCTTGACATAAATGGAATTTTAAAATCGAACGAATCTCAGATTGCACTACTAAGAAGTATTATTCATTGATTATTAAAAGAATTTACAAATATTCGAGCAGTAAAATGTGTCACCGATTGTAAGTTAGCAGTAATTTTGTAACTTTTAACTTTTGATCACAAATTAATTTTTAAAATAAAATGTCCACGTATTGATAAGAAGTCGATACGTGGACACCTATTTTAAAAGTTGCTTTAGGAATAACATTCAAATCGATGAAACCTTTCTTGAATAAGACAAAATACGACAGTGACCCAATCACTCAGTGTATCACTCACGTTAATATTCATAACGTTATAAATTATAATAAAAGTCAAAAACGCTATCCTGTAGATGTTATTTAAATATTCACTTTCGTTATTGGGATTTATTATAAATCTTACTGAAGTAAAATTGCTAAATGATTGATACAAACAAACATATTCGATTGAAATTGCTATGAATTTGATCCTATGAAATATTAACTCAGAAAACATTGAAAAGAAAAAAAATTTCATGGCCCGAAAAATAGACACATCTTCTCTAATAAAAAATGTATTACATTTTTCTAATTTATGTCACAACTTGCTGTACTTTTAGCCTATATTACAGATTTTTATGTAAATTTGCTACATCTTACTCATACTAATTTCGTTAAAATTAATTCATGTAAATAAAGAATAAAATAGACAGGAATATACCCATTTAAAAGTATTAAGGAAAGTCAAAAAAAGACAATTTCATCAAATTTAATTATCAAACGAAGTTTTGTAGCAAACATTTTATGTTAGAATTACATCTTCTTTCATATTTCTAAATACGTTAATTTTTTAAATATTAACAATATTTGACATATTAATATATTTGATATGACTATATTTGTTAAAAAATTAACTTAAAATGTTATTAAAATAATTATTTAATCTTTTAAAAATTAATAATATTAACGCTGAATAAATTTCATTCTATGAAAATATATTCGTCCAAAATATATTGTAATACAAAAAATAAATAATGAAAGAACATTACGAAACGCTTAACTAGCAGCCCTCCAATTATCTTCAAGAATACAAATTTCGAACAAAACTGCGAATATAAATTGCATTTCCATGCATATATTTCATCATATATTTATTTCATACCAACCTCCCAGTATTACTTTCTTTCCATTTTACTGATGACTTGAAATCAAAAAGAGACAAAGCATAGAATAATTTTTAAAATTTACGTTTACTAGCCACTTGAAGAAACTTAATTTTTTTACAACTGTTTGTTCAAAATTGTTTCATTGGAAATATCGTACCAATATGCGTGGGCGTCTCATTTCGAAGATAGTAAATGTCATTCGTTACTCAATGAAATGACATAAGCTAAAACGGGTTATAATATGAAAGAAATAATTTAATAAAAATTACGCGAGTAAAAATAATAGGAATATTTTTAAAGAGCAATTCCATATTTTAAATTAAGTAGAATAATTTTAGAAATGTTAAATTACATATAATTTCCATCAGAGGTAAATATTTCCTCGAGTTATATATATTTTAGTTTATTTATATTATAGTTTATATTTTTATCACAGTCTAATCGACGATACCA
Source organism: Druceiella hillmani (assembly GCA_039881145.1). NCBI lineage: Eukaryota > Metazoa > Arthropoda > Insecta > Lepidoptera > Hepialidae > Druceiella > Druceiella hillmani. The sequence goes on from JAYKKI010000004.1 coordinate 27,502,067, forward strand.
AGTTAAATAAGACTCTAAAATATAATATTTATGTATATATATATATATATATTTATATATATATATATATATACACATATATATATATATATATATATATATATATATATATATATAATATATAAATAGGAAAGATATTAGAAATGTTAGAATTATCTGAATTTGGTTTTTTATTATCTACAATTCATGTACTAACCAAATGGCAAAGGACATGGCCAATTTCTGCATAGTTTTACCTAATAATGTGCACGAATATAAAATTGACGCCAAAAACTAAAAATAAATTCATGAGATATGGTGAACTTTTTAGATACCTAGAGCTTGAAAGTATATATTTATGTGAAGTAACATTTCAGTCTGTATATAGAAAGTAAGCTGAATAATTTAATTTTATATATTTGTCCGTTGAAGTTTTTAAAGTTAAAAAATAATTATTATAATGTATATATTATTTGAACTACTGAATAAAATACAAAAAAACATTATTTCAGTCACAACGTGCTAGATAGAAGTATTTCACGGTTGGTAACACTGACAAATAACAGCAAGTATTCGTTTACTTGTATGTTTGCTTTCTCTATGTAAAATTTTCGTTCGTTGGGTACCTTGCAAGTTTTATTCATTCTTGATGTTCTAGACTGACTAATCATCAATAACGCCTTTATTTCTATTGCCTAATATTTCGCATATTGTATGATATCTTACTACGAGGTGTATCAACACTAAACTACCCATGCAATAACTGTGAAGTCATGTTGTGTCTTCGTTGTAAATTCCTTTACGTACAAGACTAGGGTGATGGCGTTCTTCAATTTAGATACAGAAGATATAAAGTATATAACCAGATACTCTATTTACATTATTAGTTTATTACTTCCGTAAATTATAAGTTATTAGAATTTTACCCAATGCATGTTTGTAACTCTAAACACATGCAGTAAAAATGCGGACAGATGACAACGCCATTTCAGTTACTTTGTTACACTTGCATTTGTTGGTGTAGATATTGTGCTTTTGTATAATTTTCGTATTACAGGCATGTTTATGCTTATTTATATATAAGCATAAACATGCCTGTTATTATATATATTATGCCATGCTTATTTATATATATTTATAGTGGGTGTAAAAAAGTATCTCAACGACTAAAAACCCACACCGTGGGGTCTGGGTAAGACATGCTGATTCTCTAATTGATAAGTAACAACTCATGGTGTTGAATGATCGTCGTGCCCCTATTCAATATAAAACCATAGTTTTACTAGCACTTCTCTGCGGAGATTTTGATCTAAAAAAACGTTACAATAGACAATTCAGCTGCAATCCCTGAAGAATTCAAATCATATGCTCTGGAGACCATCTACCTCAGATATCCTTTGATTGAGTGGCTCCATATCTACGCAGATAGTTCACACCTGCCTGAACTAAAGGCCGGAGCAGGATGATTCTGCAGCCTGTTTGAAGATACACTGTTAGTGGAAGAATATGCCAGCAACTATGATGGTGAGGTTTGCGCAGTTCACGGGATTTCAAGCCAGCAACTAGCCATGGACCTGGCACCCACGAAAGTGGTCTATCTAATTGACTCCCAGGCTGCAATCTCTATGGTCAGTAATAATGCTCCTACCAACTGTTTGCAATCGAGTATCCTGCAAAGCCAGCGGAGCTTATCACGCATGGATGAACGGTGGCTTTACAGTGGATGCTGACTCACGTAGGAATCCCTGGCAATTAAAGGGCCGACAGCAGTGTTAGGCCGCGGTTGAGTCAACCCAACCTCACATATCCATCACATTCCACTGGGCAAAAAAATAAAATTAATTAACTCATCCATCAACAACACCACTTTCAAGATCCTAAAAGACCAAAGCATTGGCACAAACTGGGAGATCCTCTCCGTGAAGGAGCCAATTTCAAAAAACCTAAAGAGGGCAGTGGCATTTGCTCGTTTTAGATTGACTACCGCTCACAACTACCCACGGGTTCATCTCTATAGGATTGGCCTGGCTGATAATCAGATTTGCCTGCCATGCGACTGTGCGCTAATGGACGGTGACCATTGTCAGACAGTACTGGAAGGCAGGCCGTTGAATGTTCGAAGGACCACGGACGGGCGTTGGTTAACTAACTAATGTTTTCTAAAACTTAGAGTGATCGAACTGCAATTATTTTCTTTTAAAACTTTGTTGTTATGGGAAATTTGGCATTCACAAATTTCTTAGTGATACAATTTGGTTACAATCTTTAGCTAACTTTAGCTAATCTTTAGCTAACAAAATTCAAAAGGAATACATTTTCATAGAATGTTATTCCCATAATATGACGATTTCTGTGAGCTTATTCGTAATATTCAACTTGCCAGTTGAATATTATATAACTATATCAAGAAATTTTTATTTTTCCAAGTCGTTTATTTGGAAATCATATAACTGGTGGTTGTGTTACCATTCAAAGCATGGTTTTACTGATCAAAACAAGATTTTCGGGGGAAAACGATAATAAAATACTTTAAGTTAATAAAATATGTTTACCAAAAAGTAATCGTTGAAACCTATAAGATGGAAAAGTTAATATTTAACTTGGCGCTAACCTTAAATAATATAATAGAGCATAGTTCCTAATGTATTATCTTCGAATGTTTATTTAACACAATTGCCAAACTTGAATAATTAGGCAGAAATGGTAAGACATCAGCAGAACACTCGAATAAGAACGTGGATATTAATGAAGTAATAAATGTAAAAAAATATTTATTTTTATGTTGCAGAAATTTTGCAATTTGACGCAATAATAATATCATCTAAAATAAAATATTAATTTTAATTAAAATATAATCACAGTGGTTATATATTGGAATGGTAAATTTCCTTATGATATACCAAAAAATTATAAATGTCATAATGTTGAAAAAAAACATCACAAATTGCGAAATATTTAATAAGGGTTGAAAAATTATTTGATAGTTGAGCAGATTCTAAATTTTAAATATGCGAAAAAGTGTTAATACATAATCGATTAACTTCGAATTATTACTGTGTTTTAAATTACCATGTGATTGTGAAAAGATGTTACCAATACCTATATTCGTGTAATAGAGATAACATCAAAAATACCAAGAAACATGCTCTCACATAAAATAATGCCCAAGTTATTAGAAAATCGTTATCCAAATTATATTCACCTTTCAACAGCATCAAGCTTTATTACCAAGCAAGAATTGTACAAGTATATGAACATAATATAGCATTTACGAATAGATGTCAATTTTGACGCCTTTTATATTAGCATGAAAGAAAAACGTCGTTCCAAAAAGTTCCTATTTTACTTTACTCTTTAATGAAAATGTGACGGAAATTTTCGAAGAAAATTAAATTTAACCTTAAAGTTTCTCGAAAGTTAAAAAACGAATTCCTAACAAGTTGACGGAGTTTGAGACCACTTTTTTTCTTTTGCAGAAAACCTCGTTGTCCATGCACAGGCCAAAAGCGAAAATTGACTTCGTAACTTTGATAATGTATTGACTTTTATAAAGTTGAGATACGTTTATATTATATACGAAAACAAAGAAGAGTCATGTGTTACTTGACGATGTTGATGGACGAAAGTTTTTTATCAAAATTATTTATATTTTCATATAAAATACAAAGATACGTTTTTCATTATCGTTTTCTTTATTCTTGGTTTGACATATTCAAATATCCTGTTATTTTGAAGAAATTCGGAGTTGCCCATTTCCATTTGCAAACTTTAATATAAAAATCAATATAACTCATGATTTCTATTTTAAACATTGTGTTAGTATAATTCTAGTTTAAGAGAGGTTTTAATTCGGTCTGCAATGAAGGTCACTGTGTTTTAGCGACTAAGTTACTGCGTATTTGTTCATTATATTTGAAACAAAAAATATTGCTTTTAATCTAATGATTTGGATATGCACTGAACAATAAAAAAAAACAGTGATACAATTAAAAAAGTTTTTCAGGCTAATTTAGGCAAAAAGAAAAACATAATTTATATTTTTTAATTTAAAATAAAATAATGTTTTTCTGCGATTTGCGAAGACATTTCCAGTATTAGTTTTAAAATTTGTTTTCTCTTGAATCGAGTTTTGGTAAATGTGATAGGTAGACTAAAACTTTTTTTTTGGGATTTCTAAATTACATTTTCTCGAACTTGCCGAGAGAACTAGGCAGAACTAACATATATATGCAAAACACTGTTTCTTGTTCGTCAATTTGACCAGAAATCTATTTCTTGAATGAATAAAAATAAGAAAAGATTTTGAAGTTAAGAAACAATATCTGCCTGTTGGTTCCTTCCATACAATTTTTTGTGTGAGTGATAACTAACTTAAAAATAATATTTTGGTACAACGGCATTATGTCAATCAAGTTTCAAGTCATGTGTATATTTATATAAAACATTTCAACCCATATTTCCCATAATCCATAAGTTTATTCTAAAACCATTCTATGAAAATTTTATACTTTTTTCCTAAGAAATTTACGAGATATAATCTCCAAAAATATCTTATTTTTAAAATTAAATGACTGACCCATCAAAACCTACTTCTGGTTTAAATACAATTTTACAATTTTGCAGAGTTGAAGGTATAAAACAAAATATTGTAAATAGTATTAAATGTATAGTAAAAAATATGGGAAATGCAATTTTCAGTAAACAAAAGTTTATCAATAATCTCAATCACCAAGTCTTACTCACATTGTTTATCCACTACCCTTACAAAGTATTAATGCAAAATATTTCGAGATTGCTTACTTTATGTCGAACGCTATATTTTGGGTATACCTATATTAAAAATTCTGGTAAAAAATCGATACGTTATATACGATAACCATCTAATCGGCAGAATTTACATATAAGAGTAGGCATGTAAGAGAAGTCAAAAAAAACATTTCATAAACGTAGGAAATTTGTGTGTAACTTAAATTATTGTATATATTTCGTGTGTATTTTTCTCATAAACATAATTATATCATTGATTTGTTTAAGATCTTAGTGATGCAGGCGAGTATGGCACAGGTTGCAGGTACATTTCATACGCGTTAAAAATTGCATATCTATATCAGATTAGAGAATAAGATAGATATAGGGTACTTAACACGGGACTGAGGCCAGCAAAACGAATACAATTTCGAAAGCAAAAATACAAACCTGAGTCAGTATGAAAGAGAGCAGTGTGCTGATAGTCCGTCTCGTGCTAACAGCAAATTTCTTTACAAAAATTCAATCTTATATTGTCAAATACTATAAAAAATTTTTCCGTTCAAAATCGTTACTGAATAATTTAAATAAGAAACTTCAACTAAAATCCGATGGCGTTAAACATTGAATTTTTTTCCCTGTAACCAAGGTAAATAAAGATAGATTTAGTTACAATATTTTCTATTATTTTTTAAATTATAGTTTGTAGGGTAGGTTTTCACAAATTGTATTTATATTTTTGGACACTGTTTTTGCTGTCTTTGTATATATTAATTTTACTCTAGAGCTTTAACGACCTAATCGATTAGACTAACAAAGTATCGCTGAATTTGTCTTTATACTGCAGTTAATATTGGCCCTAGTATGTAATTCAACTAGGATTAATACGTATACTTATGAGTATTTAAACGCTTGATTATTAATTTCCAAGAATTCTGTCATCTGACGTTTATTTATTCGATACTCTGGTCAAAGAAAGTAACAGAATGCCTTGTATATTTCATCTGTGGAACAGACGCAACACGACTCTCTTATATTACATATAAATAGTACAAATTTGCAATGAGAGCACCGAGATTAAATAAATTTTAAATTGGCCACGGTTCACCAAACAGCATATTTCCGGTGTAAATTTGATCCCCTCAAGATTCTCTCGCGAAGAATATTATACATCACTTAAACAGAAATCGAGCATTTATAAATTTACATGGTGTATGCTTATCCTGGCGACCTGCCCGAATGCGTTGATAATATGTGGTTGTGTCATGTAAAAAAACAAGTTTAAAAAAACGCGCTCAACATTATATAATTAAAATAATATTTCAGAAATGAATATCTGGTGGTTTCTAAATATTTAATAACATGTCGTTACATCATCTAGACTTTTGAAACGTAATAATAAACAATGCGTTCACAAAACGGAACAATGAAAATAGATAATGGGCTCCAATATTTGCATATTACGAAAGTTAAAAATATTTAACCACAAGAGTAAAGCAAAGACAGAAGTTTAAAGATGTCAGTTAATTACTAACCTGTGTGTAAGTGAACTAACACAATACATAAAAAATAACAACATAAACCATTCGACGTAACCGCCACCACGACATGCCTATACAAGATATATTGATTGTAGATAAGGTTCAAATTTGACCCTCAGTGACTTTGCTTGTAAGCTGATGCCTGTCAGTATGTGGTAATCTTGTTTATATAGAAAGTGTATTGTTGACGAATCAGTTGAGGAGGTAAATAGTGATATCAATTAAACGTGTCAATGCATGCCGGTGCGTAACGATTAAATGAGCTTTGACACATAGCACAACATGAAAACTAAGCGAATAGCTAAGTATTCTAATTAAATAATGAGTCGTTATTACATTCACGAGTTCTCGTTTGTCTTTAAAGTGAGTATTTTGAGTATATTTAGTTGTTGTTGCTAGGCTATTGCAAATTTCCATTTTAATGAGGTGAACAGTTTTTAGTATTTTATATTTTAGGCGGTCATATTTTCTCACAAGTCTATCTCAAACGATTTAGATATACAAACTAAAAGACTTCATTTAATTCTTTGTTTCCTTATTTCCTGTTTTAGAATTTCAACGTGTATTATACATTCAAAATATCTATGAGTGTTATAAATGCACAATTACTGGTCTAAGTCTGACTTTTGCGTCTAAAATGTAAAAAATAAATATTATTCTCAATAATTAAATTAAAATGATCGAATTTTTCTAGGAACTACTCCTCAAATTTTAAAAATATATATAAAGAAAGGGAATTTACTCCTAATCGATTACCTCGAAAACGACTGGTTGGAAAAATGCGTATTTACTAAAATTAATTTTGTTTATATCTTAGTGCTCACATATATGTTATAATACGTATTATAATTGTTTTAAACAATGTTATGGGAATTTTAATAAAGCAAGGATTTCTTTTTGGTTGTACTCTAAACTGTACTTGCGTTATTGTTTTCAGGTTTCCAAGTTGACTTTGCTCTTTTAATTGTTTTTTGATATTCTATTATATTACCATTTACAGAATAGATTAAGAAAAAGTCTAATACCTAGCAGGGAATATCTGAACACTACTTCTGTTAGAAAACCTGAGTTTTAGTATTTTGTAGTACTGCTGTGAAAAGTGGCTATTGATAGACTAATTACAACAGAAAAAAAATCTTAATGTCACTTAAGTATTGGTGTACGAAGCTTACCACTAGTCGTTAAAATGTTGTTTTTACGTTATTTCAACTATATTTTGTGGACAAATAAATATTAATTGAAAAAATATTATATTACACACTCAATAAACGATAATACTTAACCTGGTCTATTTCATATACTACGTTATCAAAAAATTATAAAATTTACTTTCTAATCCGTTAAGGGGTAGATATGCCAAACTTAAATAAACGTCAGTTCCCAGTAGCTGATATATGATCTGATAGCTTCGCAGGATCGCACATCGGGTAACAAATTAATACGGCGATGTTATATCGATGAGGTTTCGAATAACATTAACATATACTCAAAAGTTACTTGCTTGGAACCGTCAATATCGTGTGTGTTTCAAATTTGCACATTTTCAAAAGTAAACATACATCGTACCGAGATGTGCGGAGTTTAGGATATATTTGAATGCATATTAAACACTTACTGTAGATTTGAACTTGAGGCTTTGGTTTATTGGGTATTTGTGTCAATATTTATATCGCAACGTTATTGTCACAGTAGCATTATTTATATTTGAAGAAATATAAAATCACAAACTTTTTATCTTTAAGTTTAATTACCATACTATGAGACATTCCATCTTAAAAAGTTCAATTACGAGTGCTTCGTTTTCTTGTCATGGGAAGTAGCGTATATTATCCCATTGCTTAAAATTGCTACCTTCATACAGCCTGAAGATCTCTTATATTTATTTTACTATGTTTAGAGTTCGGTAATTAAAATGGGAACATAGAACCCTTAGAAAGTCACTCATTTTTCTATCTATCTGTCAGAGTCGCTTTTCTCAGCAACCGTTTGACATGCAAAACTTCAGATATAACAGAATAATAAAACATATTAAGCCACATTTATATCAATAGTTAACACTCAAAAATATTTTTCGAGTGTTATACTATTGTAAACTAATTACTCGAAATTTTATTTTTTTAATTGTACATATAGAGGAGATATCGTTAGAAAAGGTCAATAATAAGAAGGTCAATAATATTTGTTTCATAATTTTTGGCAGAGTGTATTTATAGGTATATTAAAAAATAACCTGTCAATTACAATTAGAATACGCACTACGAAGTTTCCCTACGCATTTAGATAGTTATCATTATTTAAGATACAAAGTATTTCTATTGAACTATTTACAAATATTCATTTTTTATACTACATTTATTGCATACCACATTTTCACATATTATAATCGCTATAGGTTTTCTACAACTTTTGCTTAAGCTTCTAAAACTATTATTTCATAATTTTAGGATAAATGATTTCGGAAATAAGGAGGGAGAGGTGGTAAGAAATACTTTTTAGATATTTTAGTGTCCCATACAACAAAGGGAAAAGCAGAACCCTTCTAAAATTATAAGAGGGAAAACACATAGCGCACATCTCACATTTCTCTACTACAACCAGCCAAATATTTAACGTGTTCAGTATTTACTCAGATATAAAAGTTCTCATGTTTGAAGGTTTATTCTTAAATTATAGTTTACTAATAAGAAAGACAATTATTAATATTCAAGTTGAAGAATGGGTGAAAATTAATTAAGTCGATATCAATAGCAAACAGATTTGAAATACATAATAATTATGTGAATAAACTCACATATATACATTTATACATGCCTAGTAAAAATAATATAAGGAATAATTTATGTGTCATATAGCCCATCCAAATCGATTCTTTTGATTTGACGATGTTTGCATATAAAATGTAAATGCACAGGCAGTTTGGGAAAAAATACACTAAAAATTTTAACTTTTTCTGTATTCTAAAATGCATTTTATAAATTTCAGACAGCCTTAATTTTTATAGTTCCGTAAGCAAACGGTGAAATAGAAACCTTATATCATCAGATGCACGAAACTTGGGAATGATGCTTTTTTCTCACAGGCTGCTTCGTGTGAATATTTTGGGTATCGATTAATCAGAAGTATTTTAGGATATAATTGAAAACTTTTATATTCATGCATTAACATATAAATTTTCTTGAAATGCAAAAGTTCAAAACGTTCCGCGGGATGACCATAACCCTAATTATTTCTGTATACGTCGAGAAAAATGTTCCGAATATATTCACTATTTCAATGAAAAACCATTGAGGTCAATTTATGTTAATAAATTAAAATGATATAAGAAATTAATTAATACCCTTACGCTTATGAGAGATATGCTAGTCAATATATTTAAATAGCGAAAGTAATAACAACATACGTGATAGTCTAATAGAAATACTAAATTGTGTATACGATGCCCTTGTAGTGCAAGTTGCTTTTTCATTTAAATAGTCTATTTTTCTCCAATCTGGCATAAAACAAGTTACACACAGCAGAAGGAATAAATAAAATCATTTTAACGATTCGCCCGTAAACATGAAAGGGGCTTTTTACGAACGACTTAAAGTTTTTTTAACACAATGGTTTTAAATATAGTAGTAATGTTATTCTGACTTGAATTATCAGGAATATAATACTAATTTAATGGAACTTTGATATAAGATAAATAAGAATTGTTTTGTTGATAAAAATCGTTCCAAAAATCTGTCTGTTGCATGGCAGAGTGCTATTTTGAGCGCTAAGTGATTAAAAAGAAGGGTCTCCAATGAATATCCGCATAGGCTTGTTAAAAATATCACTTAAAATTAGTATTTTTACTTTCCATATTAGCAGTGATACTTACCTTTATTCAGAATATTTCAAGCATTATGTGAGGATTAATAATCTTGTCTTATGACTTAAGCTATTTTGAAAAGTATATAACTTTTCAATGTGGCTTAAGAGAAGCAAATTTAATGAAATATAATAGCAAGCATATAAGCATCCTTTCTTACGTAATTTTATCCATCCTGATAGTTAAGCAATTAAATTGCTGTCTTTCGAAGCGCGTAACATATTATTATCTTTATTTTTCTTCAAATAACACACATATGAATATCTGAAATTCTAAACTCACATTTTGAGACCGCAGCTTTCCCGTAGACCGTAGATTTTTCTTTGTTTATGTTTTATTAATTTATTGAAATAAATCATGTTCGTCTGACACGGGAAATATTTATTTTCTATTATATGATAATTATGTCATTAAATTGCCCATTTCTTTAACATCAATTAGACGTTAAAAAGTAGTAGACAGTATAATTCACAAATCTTTTTATAAAACAACTGCGTGGTAGGTAACCACTTTGTAACTATTTATTTCAAGACATTATAACGAATTGAGCTTGATCGGCTGTAAGCAATTGAACGTGATATTGAAAGGTGAAAGTTTTAACGATCGTGACTGAAATAAACATCCTAATAAAAATTAATGTATGTCCTTGTTTACGATGCTCTGTGAATTCCTTTTTTTAAAAGCTTTAAAAATAAATATGGAAATGTAATTTAAATGCTCTAAGTCTGCGAAAACTTGATTAAATAATGTGACAGAGGGACGAAATTTAGGCTACGGTCTCAAAACGAGGACGGTGATTGATAGTAGAATACGACAGAATATACATTGTATAACAAATTTTACGACGGTTTATATTACGCTAGTTTTGAGAAAGAGAATTTAAAGAATAAAAATATATTAAAAGGCTGAATTATTGTGCCGGCAATCGATTGTTCTCGTACGATCTCTAAAATAATTAGATTGATAGATTATCTCACAAATATAGTTGGAAACGAAAAAAAAAATTAAAAATGTTTTACTTTATTCTCATTTTAAAAAGATATTGCCCTATATGCATCATATATATATATATATATATATATATATATATATATATATATATATATATATATATATGATGCATATATATTAGGTGTTGGTTAATTTATTTCTGTTCGTGTTCCTCTATAAAATATAAGGCGAAACTAATTTTCAACTCTTTTTTCAATTTCATTGCGGATTAATGCTCAACATACTACTGATTTGTAAGTTCAGAAAAAATAAACAATTTCTGCATATTGATATACATAAATATATATATATATATATATATATATATATATATATATATATATATATAATTACACATAAACTGTTCGTATGGTCCTAAAACTGCACATATGTGCCAATACGCTACCACATAATTGTTTCAAATTCATACTAGGGATGTATACTTATATTTAACTTATGCCGTGGACAATTCGTAGAAAAAATTCTCAATTTACCAGTATTTTGAATAACTTGTAAATTAATAAAATCATAGATTTTGTCACTTTTCTACTTATATAAAACTTAATAAGAAACTTTCAAAATAAAAGTTCTCTCTACACATTGTACCAGTACACGGTTTGTGTATTTCATAAATTCTGTGTATTCAAAATAAACTTTCCGTTTGAACCACATAAAGCAACATTAGACCTAGAGCCAATCATAAATAAACGATAATAACAATACAGAAAAGTTCTTTAGCTTGTATATTTACTGAGAATAATAATGATTTTTTCTATATTATGACATTATATTATATTTTTTTTGCGCCAAACCTGCCAGTGACTTCGTCAAATTTGGTGTAATTATGATCGAATAGAAACTTCAAATAAAATTCCATTTAATACCAAGGTGGTATTTTTGCCTTATATATAATTTTCTTAATAACTAAAATAAATGTTAAAAAAATTATGTCTCTTTTGTATTGGTGTAATTTTTTGAAAGCTAGTTTTAAATAAAATATCTAAAAATGGATAAGACCAAATTGCGTTGACGAAAATTATATATTGAATTAATATGTCACAATGAATTACGTATGAAAAACTTTAAAGTTTTTAACGCAACACTTAATAACTCAAACACAACAACGCAACACTTAACAACTCAATTTACATTTCCCCGAAATTCAACAAGAAAAGTATTTTTTTAGAAACCAGAATAACAATTGCACAGAAGAAGCACTTTATTCCGATGTATTAAATATTAAAGCACCAAACATCAAGTATTTAAGTTCGATTATACAATCTTAAAGACCTCATTCAATTCTAATTTTCCACGAAAACGCTTTGAAAATAAAGGAAGGAAAACATACATTTATTTGAACGATTTACACGTCAAATGAAGAACCTTTATTTTTGTTATAAACGGTCCACTGATTACTCAACAGAGCGTTTGCTTGAAAATGCTTCGATAATATTATTTTAACCTGGAACGTACGATTGTCCATGTAGTGTTGCTTATAGCAGGTAGATAAATGTATTTTAACACTATAAAGAATAAAGTAATTCTATGGAATATCCACAAGTGTCGTAGTTTTAAGGCGTAAACATTGAAGTATAGTTTATTTCTAAAAGAATCTTCTACGTATTTCAAAATTCACAATTTTTCTATGAAAAGTAATAAATGTAGCAGTTTTAGGAATCGATAAACATATTTTTGTGAACATTTTCATAACAATTTCTAAAATTATCCCGAATAAAATTGTGAAAAAAATTGTTTCGCAAACTTTGTAACTTGTTCTTTCACTCGGTACCAATTTTCCAAATGTTCTACAAAAAAAAAATTATTTCTGCGTCAAACGGTTTCTGAGGGAAGCGGCTGTGATGCATGGATAGACACGTGAGTGACCTTATAATATTTTGGTTTTTTTCCCTTTTTCAGTACAGAACCCTAAAACTGGATCAAATATTCGAACTAAAGGAAACTTGACTCGCATTACACCTCAATTTTTATTTTAATCCGCCTTTTTAACTATTTGTCTTTTTAACTAGATCTTTCAATAATTTTTATTTTTATAATTTATGAGGGCTAAACACTTTTGCCCAATATTTTAAATTAATTTTGAATACAACGGTATCTACAAGTCTCCACATAATACTCGACCGATTGGCCATCTTATATTTATACTTAACTGGGAATTGAAAATTGAAAGTTACTAAAATTACTATATACATAATTTCATAAATTTATTATTTTAACAATATAAAGAGAGAAGTGATAATAAGATTCTGTTTGTCCAACAAACCGAAATTGAGGTTTTTTTTGGTATCAAATCTTAAAAAATAATAAAGGATAAAAAAGGAAATTGAAAAGAATTACTGTGTGTGTCTTCGTACATTCATCGCTTAATCTATCGCTTGAATTATTAAGTTGATTTAGATGATATTTTGTACATGAGAATTCTTTCTAAATATCTTGAAAGAATATAACTATTTTGGTTATTTCACAAAGAAAAAACTAAATATCCGTTTTCCTCTAAAATTGCTTAAACAACTCTCTTCAAATAGTTCATATCGTCAATATATTATAACCGAATGATATACTAAAACTCATAATTCAAAACCTAATTAGGGTACCTAGAGAGGTTTATGTTTACTTAATTATACGAAAGTAAGGTGTGTGTTGGAAGAGATGTTCTGAACGGGGTCTTTTCTACCTCTATATGTATATATATATATATATATATATATATATATATATATATATATATATATATATATATATATATATATATAAATATATATACATAGGTGGCTATAATGTTAATTTTTTTAAATACGTTTTTTAGAATAGATTAACTACCTCCCGAACTAGTCACAATAGGAAAAAAGCAGCACGTGAAACTATCAAACCGTAGCGAATTTCTTGACGAATCCGGCATTTTGCATCATCATTTTGTACCTGCACATATGAAATACTATATTCGACTATTGATAGATATGCATTTCCAAAGCTCATTGGGCGTTGGACAAACGTGTGCGTCGATATCTCGAAAACCGTTGGGTTGCATTGGCGTTAAATTTTGGTATTTAAAAGCCTGTTAATTTTTATTTTTCAAGTCTGATTTCCCAGGAAAGACGTTGAATGAACGCAAGTCATAAATTTTCTACCTTTGCAAATACAAAATCAGACAACAATTTTCTCATTCAAATCATCCACTTCCCACGCACTATTTATCTGTGGTTATGCCAAAATTTAACACATTGTCTTCCGATTTGTTTGATTTGAATTTTGGAAATAGTAAGTTTGGTAGAAGTAAGATTTCACACTTTCCTATCATATGGACTATAAATTAAAATGGCAATATTTTTAGCTGCAAGTATTCAACAATGTGTTTTAAAATTATTTTCGAAAGTTTTCAAAGAAATTTCACCCTTATTTCTTAAACTGCTACAGACAAAATCACGAAAAAGTGGTACAACTATTCCTGGAAGTAAACTTTTTGCACTATTTTTCCATATTCTTTTCATTAGCAGTAAATAATTGCTTATGGTTAATGAATACAACTTATAAATCCCTTCAAAAGCAAAGAAAGATATTAAAAACTGATAAACCGCATAAAACGGTATACGCAAATGAATTGAAATAATGGAACTCACAGAGGAAATATTGCTTATCACTAATCGAATTTCAAAAGTCATAAAATATTAGTTTTCAACTTAATTAATACTCGATACAAATTGACGTACCCTTACAAAAGTAAATATTAATTTAGTTTTGAAGCGAAAACTGCGAGTTTAAAATAACGAATTGTTCTAATACACTCATACTAACCTAATTTAGGTTTGATCTTTACTTGAATTTTAACATATGTACATTAAACATTCTCTTTAGAGATTCCAAAATAATGGAATAAATCCTCGCTATGCAAAAATGTCTTCATATCAAAATTTAATAATTACAGGTATTTAAAAATTAAGCACCCTGAATTTTATTACTAAAATATCCACATAAAAACAAACAATTTTATCAGAACAACACACTAAACGTCAAAGAAAAACTCATATTGACGGATACAATGCAAAGTCTGCTCGCAAATCTATTGTATAAATTCAATACGTTAAAACAGCGGAAAATAAGTTCAAAGTAAGCTTTCGACCTGAATACACTAAGCTCTATTAAAGCTAGAACGGATCATAATAAATGATGAAAACTTTTAAAAGTACTTACAATTTAATAGCTTACAATATTTAATAGAAGCGATATGTTTGGGTTATCTTGAGCTTCGTAAAGAAAGTTGCATCGCTAAAAATTCATATCTCTACATTCACTAAAATTTGTATCGTAAAGCAGCGTATCACTTATTATTCTTTGTGATAACTCCTGTGGTTATTTTAGTGGAATTATATTGTCATAACTCCTGTAGTTATTTTAGTGCAATTAAGCTAATGAATTTCCACTGGTCGAAATTCGACCGTAATTCACAGCACGAAACTCATTCATCATCATTTTGAAATTATTTGGCCACAATATCTAGTATATCCGACTGTCAGATTATTATATTTTTGACATTGATAGGATGAACATAAACAATGAATATTTTATTATCGAACGTAAACAATCAATCTTATTGTATTTTTAACGCACCTTACATATAAATTTTAGTTTTCTGCACTTCTTCACCATAAAAACTTTAATTAAGCCAATCTCACACTCTTTCGTGCACGCAATATGCTTAAAAGGGGTACAAAGTTTTCTCTTCGCTTATTGATATATAGATATTTCTTGTCAAATTAATAAAATGTCTAGAACGTCTTATTTACAAATTGACATATCGGGAATATACGCATTTACTGAAGATATATTACAAAACTTTATTAAACTGGTTATTTATCTGCTACCTTATTTTACAATAGCATATTCATCTTCGAATCACTTCAAGCTACTATTAATTACTTCGTATAAATGAAAATAACTTCACAATGTGAATTCGTCTTTTACTACACTTTATATCATCGATATTTTAGAAGAATTTTCAGTTAAATACCCTTCAATGACTTTGCATATTCTCTTAAGTTTTTTTTTGTTCATTTAGGAAGACAAATATTAGTAACTATACATTATAACTCGTAATCCAATTTATAGTAACGATTTTGTTAAAGAACAAATATACATTCCTAACTTTAAACAAAACAATTTACACATCGATGGGTTTTTACCATTAACGAAAAATTAAACGAAACACACAATTAATGCGAACACATAATTAATAAACTTGCCTCTTCCTTTATTAGAACCAAAAAGATTATATTAAACTTATTTGATATTGTCACATTATAGAGAAATTGATATTCTCTGCCGATGTCTCTGGAGTTCAAATCATTCCATTTAAGTTCCAACAGGCAACAAATATTAATGTTCCGTCTGTGTAAAGTCTTTGCATATTTTCGGCTGCGTTCGGTCAGTAATTTTATGTTCCACGGAGCTATGGGCATATTGTTAGTGTTTCGTCTAGTATCATCGCTTTCGGGAAGTGACATATATAACCTATTTTTCGTTTAATTTTAGGTCATTTAGCTTCTGATTTGTGACCAACCATTCACTATTTAAGCGCCGTAGAATAATTCTTAACATACACCACATATTTATGTTCCAACTTAAGCATTCAGCAGTGCACATACCAAGTTCTTGCAAAACCCACGCATACTTCATATATTGTATAGACGAAGTATTTCAAACCACTTTTATTTCCCCCGTGTTTGTGTTTCAAATAACAATTGAAATCAGAGCTAATATTTTTCTAGTATGATAAGATAAATAAAATTATGGAGAAATCCCATTCTATATATCTTAATTTTTTCGCACTCACTAGCTTACTTGCAGATCATCTTAACTTATTGATTACCTCGAATATAACAAGAACCATTAAATTTGGAACAAACGTAATGTTATACGTACAATGATAGGAAAATTGTCAAAAAAGTTTCTATTATTTTACGAAAGTATATGTAGAAAAATGACATTGAGTTGACATGAACGTAAACTTTCTAACATTATCATACACATTTCAATCAAAAAGGCTTATAAAATTTGCCGACAGGGTTTGGGCTCAAAGCCCACATATTATCAAATGCTTCAAGAAGTAAAGAGAGCTAGAAATTCAATAAAAGCAACAAAGGTAATAAGAAGATAACATTTTAATTCAGTTTCAAAAGAAAATTTGAAACCCTATAAAAACACTTACAGGGAAAAATGTCTGACCATCCAATTGACTCTAAAAATTTGAAAATTGGTCAATTTGAATAACTTTAACAAACTTTATAGTTAAAAATGTTAGACGGACAAAGTAAAACAAGATGAAAAATTGTATTAAACAGGTGCTATGTTTAAACTTCTATGTTCAATGTAAAACATATTGACTATTGAAGTTTGAACTTGACAACTTTTTTACATATAGTGTAACCATTTTATATTAACTATTTCAATTGAAGTGAAAACTTATTTTTAAGAATCAAGAATTTGGAAGAATTGTTTTCTTAGACATTATAGTTTTACAGCCATGACGGGAAAAAATATGCCGAAGAATTGGGGAACGTTTCATACATCTATATGTTAAATAAACTGACAGATTTGGTGTTCTTAACGTTATTATATGGAGTGCAATAAACCAAATGGACAAAACTGACCCTATTTTTCTTACAGTGTTGCGTTAATGAGTTACTGTGATTGCCCTATTTATGTTTAATATATTGTCAAACGTCATCACAGACCATCCTAATTGAATGTAAGTTACTAAATCATAGTATGCTACATACAGTCTGTTATATATAGTAGCAAACCAAAAAAATAAATCATTAAAATTACGCTTTAATACGTTTATTCGAGTAGTATTTATAATAGGCAATAATTGCCTTTTTTGGCTCTTTGATGTAGAAAACTTATCTTATATAAAAATGACATGACACTTGCGTTTGAAAAATCGAAACTCGAAGGTTTTCGAGTGGCATGCAATGTATCGCGCACTCAATCCGCCTTTTTTATTTCAACCATGGATTTGAATAAATTCAAGATACTAGTGCATTTCATTAAACGGTTCAAACGTAATTTCCATTAACATCCCTCGGCAATATCATAAAATATAGTTAAACGAGGAACTCTACATTGTGCGTATTGCAATATGCACATGATCGTCTTTAACTATCTGTCTAGTTAACAAACATAATTTTAATGATCTTTATCATTAAGTATTTGAGTAAAATAATGAAATATTTTATTTTTGGCGTTGAAATTGAGTAAAAGGACCATATAATATGTATCATCAAGACGTATTTAAATGTTAACCTTTTATTCATATCTTGTTGCAACTAAATCTTAATATATTGTGGCTTATCTACTAAGTTTTTAATTCTAATTTGCCTAGGCAACAATTTACTCTAAATTTCATAAAAAAATAAACCAGTCTTCTTTTTAATTATAATTTCGAATTGACAATTTACTTTCATCGGTAAATCTAGATATTTACATTCCAAAAAATCGATAAGGTCTTGGTACCGTCGATCTATTATCTTACAAATAACCTGCTTAGAGCTTTAAAGAAATAATAATCGAGTCGCGTAATGTCGGGCGAACAAATTAATTGTGCTAACAAATCCCAGTACAATTCTTGAAAAGTTTTACGAATATATTTTCCAATACATGGTCTAGGGTTATGATGCAGAAAATGAAGTGGACCCAGTTGATTACTTAGTTCGATAGCTGGATCGACTGATCCAGTTGCTCAAAGTAAATAAATATACTATAGATCCCTTCAGACGCATCTTCCAATTAATAATATTCAGTATTCAGAGTTGTGGTGAGTATTCAATATTAGTTTGATCTGTCTTTTGCCTTTTCCTTCTTGTTTAATATGCTTAACTAGTTACAATCATCAATTATTAATTATTTCATCAAATCGAAGTTGCGTTTTAATGTCAATAACTTTTGACAAACATTAACTTGTAAAGTAGATAAGTCCACATTTGACATCGATTTAAACCCTTTTTTGATACAATTATCTCGAAGGCTATCTATCACTAACTGGATACACTTTATCACTTGTATACCTTGTAATAAAATAAAATGGAAATTTTCAAAAACTTTTATACACAAAAATGTTCCAAAATCATGGTTAAAATCGCATTAGCACACCCAGAATATTAAACTTTAACTTATGAAATTACATTAGAAAATTATCGAACCAACTTTACGAAATAAATCTTCGGTCTATTCTACTTTTGAAAAGAATGATAACATACTTTATGTCCACATACTTGTTTTTATTCCCAAACTTTCCGTTTCCAATTGTTTAAACTTTTAAGTGGAATGATACACACACACATACACAAAGCTTAACTTCTAAATTTTAATCCAGACAGTAGCGGTGAACCGAACAAATTTTTAAATGTGAAAAGTAAAACTTATTTCGAACAATAGGAAAAGAAACGGA
Organism: Druceiella hillmani; assembly: GCA_039881145.1. NCBI lineage: Eukaryota > Metazoa > Arthropoda > Insecta > Lepidoptera > Hepialidae > Druceiella > Druceiella hillmani. Next base: position 27,521,640 of record JAYKKI010000004.1, read on the forward strand.
AAGTCGAACAATAATTACTGAAATATTTAAGTAAATAATAAAAGTTATCAGACATAAAATAAAAAGAAACTTTTAAAATCATTTGCTTACTTTACCTATATAAAGGCAAATTTAATTTTTCAGACTTGTTTCCCTGATATATTATTGCTTATTTCAAACAGTTGCCAGATTATTATAGTAAATAATTATCTCGATTTACTTTCTTTTCACATATTTAATCTCATAATGAACGCATCGGTACGTATCAAGATTTGCCTTACATCTGATGCTTGGCAAATACAATTTTTATAAAAGTTTTAGAAGAACTTAAAAAGAATTTAATACAAATAAACTTAAAATTTTGTTGTTCTTCGAGAAAACATTTCATAATATAAATTAATTTCTTGTATGTAAGTTGCTTACATTTGTTTTGACTAGAGAGCATCAGAAGTGGAGGATGAACTCTCAAAATATAGGTACAACCTATTTCTAATAAGTGCCTTTTCTGTACATCATTATGTTCAAACAATTTTAGTGAGAGGTATGTGGAGTGTTTGTCGGAGCACTTAAAAACAGTTCTTTAATTATATCGAATGGCAGAGTTCTTAGTAAATTCTTGTCAGTATCGTTTTAGGCCTACAGTTGTTTTTAAGCAGAGTTAGCAGTGATATCCGGAGGTTAAGACATGTGTAAGGATGGGCAAGTATTTACCCAATTAAGTTGAAAACATATTAGGATAGGATTGCTTCATGCTAGTCTCTTGAATCTATAGAATTATATTCTTATGAAAGAAGTTATAAATAAAATTGGAAAATGAAAATGTTCTACCTACTCTGGTCAAGTTTGATGTATGGAGACGATACAAACTTGTATAAATTTATTAAAAATTTATTGACAAAAATCATTGAGGTAGGTGAAAAGCAAATATCTAAAAGAAATGGATAAACGCTGAAATTTGTTTAAAAAAATTTACGTAAGGGTGTCGTAAATGTTATTACCTAGATTTGATTACTTTCAATTAAATTTGTTATACTTAAATATTATTAGAAATGCATACCGATTATATGTCAAAAGACACCCATCAGCCGCGCTACTTGCCGCTGACCACACCAATGCCGTATCACATTGCGTATACGCGGAGCTGTGTAGAAAGTGTTTCGACAGTCATATTAAAATTTTGAAAAAATTGTGAGAAAAAACTTTTCCTCTAAAGCCAATTATTCAGCAGTAAAAAAAATAAACAAATTTTTTATAAAAAATAATCGCCCTAAAATGTTTCAAAAGCGATAATTTTTGTTCAATATATACCTAGTTCACATGTTCATTGTTTTTTGTAGATTTTTCTGAGCGATCATTTGATGATAAGGGCGGGGAACAACAATGTTGAATATTTTTCGCAAAAAATACTTTATACATATTGTTGAACTAGTGCTTCAATATGTTTTTATGAAACGATAATTTTGAAAAAAACATTTCCTTTTCCCAACTTATCTTCTGAAATTGACCTTCAGAATCAAAATTGGTTTTTTATACCTTACGTCTATAAAAGGGCTACCATACTTATATATTAGATACATTTTCATGATTACGAAAATTATCTTCAAACGAATTTCAAGATCAGGTATCATGTTTTTTAAGACACGTGATTATTTTAAATTTATTCAATAATTCTTTGTCTGAGAAACCGATAGAATAAATAAATTTATAATAATCCGATGAATAGTATTACCTTTTTCTTAATAAAATGCAAATAAACTTATAGCGCATAGAAGTTAAAACCCTAGAAAAACATTAATTTCTCGAACATTATTACTAAAGAACAGAATATAATTTACATAATCCAGTTCCAGTGATTTATATACTGTCATAGAATAGGTTCCGAAATTTCAGTTTATGTTTTTTGAAAAAAGAACGAACAACTTCGAATATTGACAAAAAACAAGTTAAATTAACGTAAATGAAATATTTTATATTTTATACTTTAAAAGGAAACCATATTTTCCTTTTAAAGTATAAAATATTTATTTTTTTCTGACAAGAAAAGGACAAAAATCAATTTAAAATAAAAGGCCACTCTAAGTGTGATACAATATGTTCAAATTAATAATTTAGCAAACGTTTTTATTCTTTCAAATAAACATCCGTTCTCACAGAATCTGCTCGTTGAAACCACTTTCTACTTCTTCTACTTAACACAAACTCGCTAAACAAGGATCGTTTACACTCAAAAACTCGTCGCATTAAGAATAAATAACTGGCCAGTATTACTTTACTATTATAGTTTGTTTACCATATGGGCGCACCAGATTGTCCCTTATCGATGTATGCTTTGCTTTCCACACCAAGCAAGAACAATACGTAGGGGAAGTCATAAAATGGCCTTAATGGTGACTGTTATCGGGGCAATAATTTTCTTATTTTTCCTTGAAGTTTGAATATATATTATATTACATAATTTCCTATCTGACATAGTTTTTAGCGTCGACGTATTTGTAAGAAATGGAACGTGCAAAATATAATAATAAAGTTTATATTTCGGTTTATATAACATCAAACAAAAATTGCATAATTTCAGACATATTCGAACGTGGAGGACTCAGCTATCAAAAGCATTATAAAAAGTTTAGTCAAAGATGAATCAAGAGCATTAAAAGAACAAATATAGTACAGTATCAGGTAACACCATTTTGTTAACCTCCTCAGATCGTATGCCATAATATTAATTATACATTGACGTTAAAGTAAAATAAAGATGGTTAATGTGTTTTGCACACACTCTTAAGCCGATGATTGTTAGAAGTTTTAATTAAATAGATGTGGCCTTTTCGAGTCTTGAACTTGCTTAAAAAAATATTGCGTGTTAAAACATGTGATGTTATAAAAGATATGGCATAAAACATTGCATGCAAAATGTATAAATCTTTTCTGGTTAACAGACCATTTTAAAAAAGTAAATGAAAAGGAGATGCAGCTACCAAAAACGCATAATACATATTAGACTTCTTTTCATGACAAACAACTAAAAACAACGTCAAAAACCATATTAAAAAAGGACAAATATACAAGGTAAAAAATATTGTTGGTTTTTTAGGATACCATAATGAAGCAAAAAACCTTTGTAATTTCTCTTGTTCATCTGTTCATCCACCGTAATCCAACAGCTTTAGACTTTAGAGTTATAAGTGCAGTCTTATAAGTTTATGACTAAAGTTTTTCAAGTTTATGTTTCATACGAAGAATCCAATGTATATACAGCAAAATATTAAAAGGTTCAAACGTAATTTCAATTAACATCCTTCGACAATTTCGTAAAATATATTTTCGTTAGCTCTAAACACAGTGAAAGACGATAATGTGCACATGATCGTCTTTGACTGTGTTTAGAGCTAACAAAAATAATTTTATTAATCTTAAATCAAAAAGAACATAATACGTATATTTGAAGAAAATTATTCAGTAGTATATATATATATATATATATATATATAGATATATATATATATATATATATATATATATATATTATAAATAATATTCAAAATACTTGCACAATGTATACGGTAACAACTAGAATAAGAACTTGAAAAAGAACATTCATGGAACGAGAAAGTAGAACAACCCAAGATCTTCACGTACAATGAACCTTAACCAAATACCGCATAAAAACGCATGATTCTACACTGATTTTCTCATACTACTAACCTGTTTATTTGTACCTTTCTTTAAGGCCTATTTTCGCCCTACTTCCTTCACTAAAAGCTTGAAAAACAACGGAAAGAAAGACATAAAATTATTTTAAGCATTAACACAGCAATGCTGGTTAGAGAACCTTTATTTTTCTTACAAATGGCTCAATGTTTACTGAAAAATATCGCTTAAGTAATATTATTGTTATGTGGAATATACGTGACTATAGACGTGTTGAGTACTGCGGCAATACGATCGGGATCAAATAACATAATACATGAAGTGATTTTGGAACTATTCGAATGAATTTCTTTTTATCGATTACTTAATCGATAAAAAGAAAATTCATCCGCTGAAATATTTAAAAAAATTAAATTCACTTAACTCAGCTACGTCTTTTTGCAAACTTTTGTTACAATCGCTTTTAAATTGAAAAGCCTTCGATGCTGTGGCTAATAAATAGAAGAAAAAATAAAGTTATAAGGTTTTTGTTTTTATTATTTAGCTATGGAAAAGACAACATAACAAAATAATAATACCCTACGATGTTTGAAAAATTTTTAGAATGGATTTTTTTTATAAATTTTGTGAAATCGTACATATTTTGATGAAATTTTCAAATATTTAGTAGAATAAATTCGATTTGAATATAAGCCCTTAATTCTGAGCTTGAATCTAGCTCACAAGACAAGATTTTCAATATTTTTGGTTTTAGGTTGTGTTCAGAATAAATTTGAGTAAAATATTGAAATTATATTTTTTGCATGGAAAACGGTAAAAGGACCAAATAACAAGTGTTATTAATACGTATTTAAATGTTAATATGTAAAGTTAACAATAATTTGTTCTAGTTCCAACTAAATCTTAGTATTTTATTTCCAATTTGCCCAGGCAAAAAACAGAATCTAAATGTTATAAAAAAATAAACCACTTTTTTTATTTATGATTTGTTACCATCTTAAACGAAGTGACAATTTACTTTCATCCGTAAATCTGAACACATATTGCAAAAAATCACGAGAGTAACATTCACGAGAGAGGAGTCTTACACCTAAGTCCTATTTCACGTCATCAGGATTGAGCCACTTTTCGAATAAAGAACTTTTTATTCAGGAATCAGTTAAATAATATCGGAATATATGAAGTGATGATTTACGATTTTTTTTCAGTTAACATGACATTGAAGTCATCCTCGAATAGAACCAGTTTAATAAAAGTAACATAGTCTTACAGTTAATACAAGAAATATTAAAATTTCATGTCGACTAAGTGCTATAATTCATTTTTACTACTGTGTCAAGCTAACTATTTTCTAGTCAATAAATGTGAAAATGTGAAATATTTGAATTGTAGGTTTTACGTGTATTTTAATATTAGCGACATATTTTACGTAAACTTGCCAAATTTTAAGTTTGTCAGTTTTCAAAAGTACACGTACTTTACCAATTAATATTCCGTTTTATCTTAAATAACTCATTATTTACGAGTAGAACCCTTTTAGGATTCCGTACACACATAAAATATAAACAGGTATTTGTAATGATATATACGCAGACATTAATATTAATTTTCAACATTTAAATAGATATTGCCCAGTTACATGCGTAAAAATATGTCAATATTTATAGAATTACGAAACGTAAAGTTCTGAAAGGAATAATTTTAAAATCGTAAATTTTTATTTTACTTGACACTTCATAAAACATCGAAAATATAAAAAATCTATTCCAATACAATCGAAATATATGTGGGCAAATATCTTTCATTACTTATTGACGTGGTTTAATTTTACAAACCAGGCTCGTAATCGTACAAAAATTTAGTGCTTCACATATTTTTAACATTTAAAAGCGAACTACAGTCTACATCATCATCATTACCATCATCGTAATAGTTGATGTATTCAAAGACCGTGCGTCCTCCGTTCCTTCGTCATAACTAATCGCTCTTACAGGTGAAACCTGAGGGGCAAAGAGGCAACCGCTGGAGCTAAGTGATTACCATCGATGGTATAAAAAGAAGACAGCTATCGCCATTTAACTGCAATCTCTCATTCTCGATCAAACTAATTGTGTGCAAAAAAAGTGACGTGAACTTAAGTTCAAGGTCGTCACCGTCACACATTTCGCTACAAATAGGGAAGGGAGGGTGCTTCGTTGCTATTATTCATTTGGCATTAATGTGTAAGAAATGGTTTTAAACAATTTTATTTATATTATCGCTTATCTTTTAATAGATTAAGTATTCAGTAAATTTCTTTCCAAAAAATTTGGCCAAAAATGATTTGATACTGGACATAACCTAAAACTAAAAATACTGAAAATCTTGTCAACTTGTGAGCTAGAATCGAGCTCTGAATAAACGGCTAATATTCAAATCAAATATTTTCTACTAAATATTTGAAAATTTCGTCAAAATGTATAAGATTTCACAAAAAGTGTAAAAAAACCTATGTTAAAATTTTTACAGATTTTTTCACACATTTTCATACAACGAGTTTAATCAAAGTAACATCATCTTTCGGCTAATAAAATATATATTAAAATTTCCTATCGACAAAGTGCTATAAGTCATTTTTACTACCGTGTCAAATAATCAGTCTCGTAATCGTACAAAAATCTAATGCCTTACGTATTTTTAATATTTAAAGGCGAAATAATAACATGCCGCATTACTCCATCATCATAATTACCATCACCTAGTCTGGATACATCACATAGTTGATGTATCCAGAGACTGTGCATCATCTGAACCTCCGTCGTAATTGATCGCTCATGGAGGTGTAACCTGAGGGCAAAGAGACCATTGCTAGGGCTAGGCTAAGTGCCTTCCATTGATGGCGGAAAAAGAAGATAGCGATCATTTATCGGCGATTTCATATTCTCTATCGACCTAATTGAGCGCTAAAAAGTGACGTGAACTTATGTTCAAGATCGTCATCCTAATGTATTTTGCTATAGATAAGGAAAGGAGCTTGGTTGCTTAATGATGATTACTGGTATTATTCATTTGACGTAAATGTATAAGAAGTTGTTTCAAATAGATTTTTTTGTATTATACGTTTACCTTGTCATGGTTAATTTACATTTTAAACGTGATCAGTTCTTCCCATACCAAAAATGACTTTATTCTGAACACAACCTAAAACCAAAAATATTGAAAATCTTGTCTTGTGAGCTAGATTCAAGCTCAGAATAAACGGCATATATTCAAATCAAATTTATTCTACTAAATATTTGAAAATTTCATCAAAATATGTACGATTTCACAAAATTTATAAAAAAAATCCATTCTAAAATTTTTATAGATTTTTTTCAAACATCGTAGCGTATTATTATTTTTTTATGTTGTCTTTTCCATAGCTAAATAATAAAAACAAAAACCTTATAACTTTATTTTTTCGTCTATTTATTAGCCACAGCATCGAAGGCTTTTCAATTTCAAAGCGATTGTAACAAAAGTTTGCAAAAAGACGTAGCTGAGTTAAGTGAATTAAATTTTTTTAAATATTTCCGCGGATGTTTTAAAATTCAATGGTAAATTTCTAGTAATGTATTATATATGGCATCATCTTCTGGAGATTTGAGCGTACAAATTATTTTGTAATTTACGAAGTTGCCTTCTATTCCCCTTAAGTTTTTAACCAGGGATATAAATCTTCTGACAAAAAATTAAATATGAGTATTTCGTGCGTACCATAATTCAAAATTATTTCCCTGTATTTTCCTTCATAAATCAAAAGCATATATGTGGCCAAGTTATTGGTCTCATGCTTGTGAAATACACGCTAGAATATATATTTACTTGACGAAATAAAATATCACACGGGGGTGGATTAAAAAGTATGCGTAATGGAGGGGATGGCGAGGGGTGGGAGTTACTTACTCACAAAGCCATTAATTAATGACTCATTACAAGTATACATACCAAGTTTTGGTTCAATCTTGTCATTAATCTCTGAGCAACCATCGATCAAGCAATTCAATCTGGAATAAAATCTTTTGACTAAGGAGAAAATCGAATTTCGAGATGTCATTAAATTCTAAACAAAGCAAGCAAAAACACAACAAGTCTTATGGAATGAGATATTGACAATTTGCGAGGCTTTTTCCTTAGTAAAACTATGATTTGCAAGTGACATAATCTTTTCAAACAAGGCAGATGTTCGAGAGACCCGCGCTCAAGACAGCCGGTCGAGACCATCCCCCTCGGATATGACTGAAAATGTAGTATCTAAAAATGCCCGATTAAAGAAGAAGCTGTTGAGGAAAATGGTTGTAGTATGTTCTACAATCATAATTAATATTCTTTATGACTATCTTGACTTGCCAAATGTTAGTGCGAAATATGTATAAGGAAAGGTCACACATCCGCAAAAGAAACAAGGTGTCGTATGTTCATACGATTTTTTGGATCTGTGTAGAGAGGATAAAAGATTTTGAGCCAAATTATTACGGGTGACGAAATTTAGTTGCAACATTGCAAACCTGAGTCAGGAGTCCATACAGTGGCATAAAAAGAGTACCTCACCTCTAAGAATCTCAAGGTATTACAATCGGCCGGAAAAGTCATGATGACGGTTTTTTGAACACGGAAAGTATCCTACTCGTTGACTTTAAAAAATGTGTTTCTATAATGGAAGAGTACTACGTTGGTCTACTGAAGAACTTAAAGAAGCAATGAAGGGGAAAACTCGAGAGAAATCATCGAAAGACGTGCTGCTTTTACACAACAATGTAGCTATAACAATGAGCCGTGTTGCGATGTATGCTCTTCACAAATGTGACTCTCATATATTTCAAGACCAGACATGGACCCTGCGAGTATTAAAAATCTCCTACATATATTGGTTACCTGCATCTGCCAATTAATATATTGATCGGTCAATAGACTGTGGTGGAGAAAGTAATGAAAACATAGTTTAATAACAATTCCTAAATTTCGAAAGAAGTCTGCTATTATTCTTGCCACTGATAGAAATGGTCTAGGATTGGATTAATTAACTGACATATCTTTTGTGCACGTTAACTTTTCAGATCCTAATTTAAGGAGTTAATCGGGATATTGACACACGAGATGGTTATAATTGAATTGTTTGACCACAGTATCAATTAAGATTGAAAAAAGGTGCTGAGATGGAATCAGCTATCAAATCAGCCAACATAAAACAGATATCCAATGATCAAATATGTGTCCGATATTTAACAATATTGATTCGATTTAAGCAATTCTAAAAAACATTGTGGTAAATTGGCTTATATCAAGCAAGCTAATACAACATCAAAATTCACACTACTGAAGTCAACAATAATAACATTAGTTGAGTATTATTCATAGCTGGACCTTATAGCATCGGTGACATTTACTAAGACGCAGAGAACATAATTGTGAAATTGTAGTTGACCATGTATGATACGCTAGAAACTTTAGATAAAAAAATCATCAAGCACGAGTAGAACTCGCGCTATAAAGATAACGTATGAATTTAGGTACTTATAAACTTTTAACAATACATAATATTTCTAATAAACTATTCGCAAATATACATTTTTAACAATGTAATTATATTTAGCAGGTATCAAAACGTGACCAATTTAAAAAAATATATTAACTGTAGTTTTCATTTAATCTTTGCCTAGGTTTCTAAAATCGCAGTTTTTTCATAATTTCAGGTTAAATAATTTCAGGAATGAGGAGGGGTGGAGAATATTTTTTCGCATATTTTACGGTACCATACCACAAAAAGATAAACGGAACCCTTACAATATCAGTCAAGCATTTAATCCATTCATTTGTCATAGATATTTTTCTATAAAACCGCCTGATGTGGAAACTTGAAATTTTGCATAGTAATCAAATATATTAAACGCATATACTATTTCAACTCAAAGACTTTAATTTGCAAACTTGAGAGAGAGTCAAACTAAGTACATATTTTTTTTTATAATTCCCTATAAAATGAGGGGCGTGATTTGAAACGTTAGTTACAATGGTCCCAAAAACATATATTTTATAATTTTAGATTTCATATCTTTAGAGATATACTGAAAAATATGAAAAAATATCTTCCTCCTATTTATTTCCAAAATTGCCCAACGTAAAATTATGAACATGGATTTTTAGAAGTTCGTAGGAAAACTATAGAGACGATTCTAGATGTCCTATTTTTGTTAATTATACACCTTGTTTTTAAACCTGCGAAAGAAATACTAGGCAATTTATTTACATTTTTAGTCGCAATATAATTTCCCAAAAACTGTAAACATTTTTAATTTCACTTAATAATACGCATTATTAATACACAGCTTGCACTAAATTTTTATGAATTAAAGAATGTGTAAATAAATGTCTTAATTTTTATTAAATCATGTATCACGCGAATTATCATTTAAAAGGGTTATATTGAAGAATACAAAAAGATAATATTCCAAAAAATACGAAAATATTCCAAAAAAAAATATACGAAATTAGAGAATCACCCACATACCCCCGTCCTTCTTTCCGAAACTGCAGAACTAAAATTCATGAAAAAATAGGGTTGGCAAAATCTGACCAGAAGATTACAAAAATTATAGCGATTTGCCTAGACATTATAATTTTTAACATGCGCATCACGTTTCTGCGCTTGTGAAAGGTTCAATATGCATTATATTTACGCTGTGAAAAAAATAATGTTTGTAATAAGAAATCCTCTGCACGCATCAATATTTTTAAGTGCCTAAATATGTAGGGAACGAGTTCTACTTGTACTTTACATATTATTATTTAGTATACCTTGAAATTTTCGAGTACTTAGTTTGAAATAATCTAACACTCAAAATATATTTTTGATTTTTAGGTATTGACAAATGTATGAGTTAAAATGTTCTTACCATGTCAAATTTAAACTTTCCACGTCAAATAGTTTTTTGAGAAAAGCGACTGTGACAGACAGATAGACCAATAGCGGCTGTGACAGACAGAGGTATAGAACCCTAAAAAATAAAAAGGGTTTTTACATTATATGAGAGTAGAAATTTTTAACCTTGCTATTATATAAGCCTTTTTCCCATGAAAACAAAACGTAGCAAATGAATATAAACTTTTAAACACTTTTAAAATTAAACTTAAAGGAGAAAAGTTCTAATCCTAAATTTCCTCAAATACAAATATTGCTACTGTAGCAATAATGCTGCGATATAAATATTGACACAAATACCCAATAAACCAAAACCTCAATTTCAACTATACAGTAAGTACTTAATACATCTTCAGATACATCCTAAACTCCACACATCTCGGTATAATGTATATTTACTTATGAAAATGTGCAAATTTGAACACAAACAATATTGACGGTTCTAAACAAGTAACCTTAGAGTATATGTTAATATTATTATAAACCTTATCGATAAAATACCGCCGTATTGATTTAATATCCGATGTGCGAATCTATCAAGCTCTTAAGCCATCGATACATCTACGGCTAGTGAAATAAAGCAGGTGAAATCTTGTCATTTATAAAATGTGTAATATAATACTTTTTAGGAATAATTCATGTTCTCACAAGAAATAATGCATAACATTTTTTAGCGATTAGTAGTCAATTTTGTACATCAATACTTAGCTGAGATAAAGTTTGTCTTATCTTGTGATTAGTCTATCTCCAGCCACTTTCTGCAGCAGCATTGCGAAACACTAAAATTCAAGTTTTCTAACAGAAGAAACGTTCATATATTATAATCTGCCAATTTTTAGATCTTTTTCGTAATCCATTCTCCAAATGCTCGTATAACAGAATATCTAAGTAAAATAGGAAGAGCAGAATCAACTTCGAAAAGTGAAAATAGTAACATAGTTTAACTTAGAGTAGGACTAAAAATAAATTCCTGAAATATTAATATTTCACTAACATTGTTTAAAACTATTATAATACACATTGCAACATATATGTAAATACGAAGATTTAAACAAAATTAATTTGAGACAAATATGCACTTTTTCCACCGGTCAATTTCGAGAGGGTCAATCAGGGATGAATACAAATTTTATTTTGTTTACATATGTTTAAAATTCGAAGAATTGTTTATAGAAAAATTTCATCATTTTACAAGAATATTTCTGTCGACGTATCGTATTTTACCTAATGATGAGAATAATTTTTATTTTTACATTTTAGACGATAAATCTAGGACCAGTAATCATGTACTTATAACACTCGTAGATATTTTGAATGAAAATACATGCAGAAATTCTACAATAGGGAACAGTGAAACAAATAAAATCTTTTAATTGTTCATGAATATATCTTTTAAAATCGACTTTTGAAAAAAATATGACCGCGCAAAATATAAAATACTAACTTGACCTCATTAAAATGGAAAGTGGCAATAGCCTCAACAGCAGCTCAAAGTACTCACGATACTCTAAAAACCAATGTAAAGTCATGGAAGTAATAACGACTCATTATTTAATTAGTATGCTTAGCTATTCGCTAATTTTCATGTTATGCTATTAGCAAAAGCTCAGCTAATTTTTACGCACCGGTATGCATTGACACGTTTAATTGACATCACTGTTTACCCCCTCAACTTATTTGTGAACAATACATTTCCTATATAAACAAGATTACCACGTACTGACAGGCATCACATTACAAGCAAACTCAGTGAGGTGTCAAATTTGAACCTTATCTACAATCAATATACGTTGTATACGCACGTCGTGCCGGAGGTTACGTCGCATGATATATGTTGTTTGTCATTTGATATTGTATTGCATTAGTTCATTTAACAGTTTAGTAATAAACTAACTTTTTTTAAGTTCTGTTTTTATTCTACTCTTGAGATTAAATATTTCTATTTTCTGTAAGGTGTAAATATTGGAGCCTACAATCCATTTTCATTCTTTCTTTTCATGGACACATTGTTTATTATTATATTTAAAAAGTCTAGGTGATATAATAATATGTTACTAAATATTCGAAAACTACCAGATATTTTTATGTGAAATATTCTTTTCATTATATACTTTCGAGGCACGTTTTTTTTACAACCGATTTTTTTACGTAACACAACCGATGCGTTCGGATGGGTCACCAGATTAAGCATGCCCCATGTAAATTTATAAACGCTCGCTTTTCTTTGAAGAGACGTTAATATTATTCGCGAGAGAATCTCGATGTTAGAAATTCACGCCTAAGACGTGCAGATTTAAGGTTAGCCACTTTACAATTTATTTAGTCACAGTAACCTCTGTACGATATATATATATATATATATATATATATATATATATATATATGTATATATATATATAATATGAGAGAATCGTGATTGCGTCTGTACCGCAGATGAAACATATTAGGCATTCTTCGCCACCTTCTTTGACTAGAGCGTCGAACAAAATTTAGCAAGTATTACTGTAATAACCACATAGTTATAAAACTGCAAAGGCGTGTGAAACGCAGTATCTACGACTCATGCCCTATTCACTTGCATCGCTAAGATCCCAAATTAATCAATAATATACTTGCTTTTATAAGAAAAATACCTACGAATTAAATTCAATTATTCACGTTATACACAAATTTCCTAAGTCTACGAAATGTTTTTTTTTTAATTGTCTTATATGTCTATTCTTATATACCATTTGCGCCGATCAGTTGGTCATTTTGTATAATGTTTCGATTTTTTATAATAATTTTAATTAAATAATTTATTAGGTGTACCCAAACTATAGTGTTTGGCGTAAAGTCCATTAAATATTTTGCACTAATACTGTTGTTAATACGATTGATAACTGAACTTTTGTCAACTGAATTTTCAGAATGAAAATTGCATTTTACATTTTACTTATAATAAAATTTACAATATTTTTTTTACTTACAACTGCATGAAATTTAAAATTTTTAATTAAACCGAAAGAAGGTTTTGATGGGTCAATCATTTAATTTTCAAAATGAGATCTTTAGGAGATTATATCTCGTAAATATCTTAGGGAAAAGTATCAAATTTTCGTAGAATACTTTTAGTATAAAATTATGAATTATGTATGTTTGAGGCGAAAAATGGAAAACAGGGTTAAAATGTTTCGTATAAATATACACATGGCTCCACATATACACATATATACATACACGTGCTCTTGCACGAACTTGGTTGGCATGCTGCCGTTGTACCGAAATAATGCTAAAAAAGTTATTAAGTTAGTTATCACACTCGCAAAATATTGTATGAAAGAAACCAACAAGCAGACATTGTTTCTTAACTTCAAAATCCTTTCTAATTTCTTTTTATTCCAAGAAATAGATTTTCTGGTCAAATGTTTGATCAAGAAACAGTGTTTGCATATATATGTTAGTTCTGCCCAGTTTCCTTGAAAAAAAAATATAATTTAGAAAGCCCACAAATAACAACAAAATTACATTTTCCAGTGTATCAACATATAACTATCACAATTACATAAACTTGATGTATTATAAAACAAAATTTAAGGCTAATAATGCAAAAGCGGCCTGAAAACTTCTTTAAATGTGACATGGTTTTTTTGTTGTACAACTCGTATTCAAATCATTACATAAAAAACAATATTTTTGTTTCCGAATATAACGAAATGCACGCGATAATTCAATTAGTAAAACACAGTAACCTTGATTCTAGATCGAATTAAAACTTCTCTTAAACTAGAAATATACTGTTTACGAAACAACATTTAAAATAAATAATAAGAGTTATAGTGACTTTTATATACACAGAAATCGTATCTTTGTATTTTAACTGGAAATATATAGAAAATTCTCACCATTATAATTTTAATAGAAAACTCTCGCCCATTGAAATCGTCAAGTAACACATTAACCGGATGACTTAGTATCTTCTTTGTTACCGAAATAAATATATAATATAAACGTATCTCAACTTTGTAATTCAAGACATTATCAAACTTACAAAGACAATTTTCGCCTTTGGCCTGAACATGGAAAACATGTTTTCTGAAAAAGAAAAAAAGGCGATCTCAAACTCCTTCAACTTTTACGAATTCGTTTTTTAACTTTCCGGAAACTTTAAGGTTAAATTTAATTTTCTTTGAGTCTTTTCGTTACATTCTCATTAAAGAGTAAAGTAAAATAGGGACTTTTCGGAACTATATTTTTCTTACACGATAATATAAAAGGCTTCAAAGTTGATATATATTCGTAAATTTTATATTATGTTCATATACTCGTACAATTTTTGCTTGGAAATAAAACTCGCTGCCGTTGAAAGATATTATTCCAAAAACGACTTTCCATTAACTGGGGCATTATTTTAAGTGAGAGCATATTTTCTGGTATTTTTGATCTTATATCTATAACACGAATATAGGTATTAAAAACATCCCTTCACAATCATATAATAATTTAAAGCACAGTGATAATTCAAAGTGAATCGTTTATCTATTAACACATTTGGCTTATTTAAAATTTTCTCGCAAACGAAAAATGTGGTAATAATATTAATAATTGGCTCAATTATCAAATAATTGTTCACTTCTTATTAAATATTCCTCAATATTTATTGTATTCTTACTACATTAACATATTTTTCATTTTTTGTTTCATCATAAGGAAATTTACCATACTAATACATAAACACTGCGATTATATTTTAAGAAAAAATGTCTAATTAAATCAATGTAATTCAATTGTTATTTTATTTTAATCAATATTATTATTGAGCCCAATTGCAAATATACGTAACACAAAAATAAATGCTTTTCATACTTAATACTTCATTCATATCCATCATCGATGACAACTTCAATTTAATATGTCAACAAGGTCCACTTTTAAATTAAACTTAACTTCTAGATTATAGCATATTAGATAAGTAGTAAACAATAATATTCTTACATGGAAGAATTCTACTCATATTTTCAAATTTAAATTTAAACTTGGCCTCGAGCGAAAAGTTTTTTATTGTTTGCACTACGTGCATTTTGTATTTTACTTAGCAACTGAGCGCTACACGTGCAAAATAGAAGAAATTGTATCGGATGTAGCACATAGCGGAAACAATTTTGCGGAAAATGCCAAAAAGTCTTGATATTTAGGAGCTTGATAAACTACATTATCCTAAAGTGAAATTCACATTTGTTTCCATCTGTTTGTTTGCAGGTTTAAAAAAATATTTGGTTAAAAAAGGCGTTTTGAATATGGATCGCCTAACATTCATCGTGAGTTCTTTCCTCGCTTGCGTATAGAAAGCGCCCGCAGCAAGAGCAATGTCACATAACGAGGGACCACAGGGATATGACTTATACGTTTATGTTTATCGTCGTCTTATGACTACTTGTATAAAATTTGTTTCATTAATTTATAGAATACGTTGTTAACTTTTCCGTTTAAATATTTGTGATTGTGTTAAATATACATTAGATTTGTGTTAAATATACAAAGATCGTGCATTAGGAACTATATGATATTAATTTAAAATTAGTGCAAAGTTAAAAAGTATCTTTTTCAATCTTATAGGATTCTACGATTACTTATTGGTAAACACATTTTATTAAATAGAATTATTTTGTTAACGTTTTTGACCCAGCCATACCGCTTTTACAAATTGCAAAGTTTAGTATGGAGCTCTGCCTAGTTGGTTAATATCAATACCTATGCATCAAACATTTTTCCTGTGTTGTAATCCTGGGTATCTACGAATAAATAAAAACTAAAAAATAATTTCAAGGAGCTGAGAGTTTAGTTAAAATTGCCGAAAAAAATGATTTATATTCCTACATAATAATATATCGATTCCTCTAAAAAATCTTATACAGTTCGTTAAATTATTAAACGTAAATCTTTAAACATAGACAGTCTTCTAATACCAAGAAATAATAAAAATAATACAAAACAATAAAAAACACAATATTTATACCAACAAATGCAAGCATAATATAGTAACTGAAATGGCGCTGTCATCTGTCCGCATTTTTGTTACATAGATTTAGAGTTCGGATAATTCGGTAAAATTCGGATAACTCATAATTTGCAGAATTAATAAACTAACAATGTAAATAGAGTAGCTCTATGTATACTTTATATTTTCGTACCTGAATTGAAGAACGCCATCGTCCCAGTCTTGTTCGTAAAGGAGCTGACAACGAAGAGACGACATGCCTTCGCATTTATTGCATGGCTATTTTACAGTTGATGCATCTCATAATGAGACATCACGCAATATGCGAAATATCAGGCAGTAGAAATAAAGATGTCGTGGGTGATTAGTCAGTATAGAATACCAAGCCTGAATAAAAATTGCGTAGTTCACAACGAGCCAAAACGTGGCGTTAAGTAAACGAACATTTGCTATGGGATATAAGTAAACGAACATTTGCTATGGGATATAAGTAAACGAATATTTGCTGTTATTTTTTAATATTACCAACTATAAAATACTTCTAATCCAACGCGTTATGAGTTTGAAATAATACTATTTTCTTATTTCATTCTGTAGTTCAGATAATATTTATATTATAATTTTGTTTTTTTAAGTTTAAAAAGTTTCATCATTTTAATATACAAATACATAACATTAAATTATTTGAATTAATTTCTGTACATAGATTGGAATATTAAAATAGTAGAGAAAAATAAAAGTAAAAACAATTCCTTTTTTATTTTATTTAAATAATCATTCCCATGCCTTAGGGATGTGAAAAATTCACAATAATTCATTAATTAATTTTTAGTTTTTTTCACGTCTATTTTATATTCATGCACGTTACCATGTACAACTACATGGAAACTGGCCATGTCCTTTGATATTTGGTTAGTACATTAATTCTAGATAATAAAAAATCAAATTCAGATAATTTAAATATTTCATATTTACCATTGAAACAAATAAAAAATACCATGTAAATTTATATTTATATCGCCGCTTCTTATCATTAAAGCCATTTAATTTTTTTACAATCAATTTTTTTTTTCTAATTTGATCTAAATTCTACTAAGAGCAAAAACAAAAAAAATGAATTGTTTCATGAAAATTATTAAAAGAATTAGTACCTCTTCATTTTAGAGCCATCTATAGCTGTTCCCATGTCAACTACAAAGTCAAAGAAGCCGCATTTTTGTTCCCAAAATCTGTAATAAAGTGACAAAATCATGTAATAAGTTAAGTCTCGTAATAAAATATATCTTTCAAAATCTAATCGTGTCTTTTCAATATTCAAATATCCCGGTTACTATTGAATTATTAGAAACTTTATTAGTGAAAATGTTTCAGCAAGCGTTTGTTTCAATCACAAAATTTAATTAGAATCTTTGGTTTACAAAGAAGCCCAGAATAAAGTATCTACAAAAGTTTAAATAACTCATACAGAGATAAAAATATCATTGAATAAAATATTTCAATTCAATATAAAAATAAGTACATACTAGTAGATGTAGTGTACTGCAAACATTGACACATATTTGTTCAGTATATTTACATCTTATAAATCTGAAAATTTAATACAAGATCTTTCTTGAAATAAATGGAATTTTAAAATCGAACCTAGGTTGTACTGCTAAGAAGTATTAATTATTGATTATTAAAATAATTTACAAATAATCGAGCAGTAAAATATGTCACCGATTTTAAAATAGAAATATCAGAAGTAATAAATTATACAGTTATTTTTTAACTTTTAACTTTTGATCGTAAACCAATGTTTAAAATAGAATATCTACATATCGTAAAGAAGTCGATACGTGGACATTCTATTTGAAAAATTGCTATAGGAATAAAATCACAATGGATAGAATCTTACTTGAACAATACAAAATACGACAACTATCACGACAATGATCTACACAAAATTTAATAGGCCCACTTGTATATGTATCACTCACATTAATATTTGAACTTATTATGGAAATCAGAAACGCCATATTGTACAAGTTATTTAAATATTAGTTTCGCTTTCTCATTTACTTTACTGGGATTTATTACAAACGTCATTTACGTACTGAAGTAATATTGCTAAATATCATTTACGTACTGAAGTAATATTGCTAAATAAATGATACAAACAAATATATTCGATTGAAGTTGCTATGAATTTGATCCTGTGAAAGATTCACTCAGAAACCATTAAAAGGAAAAAACATGGTTCATGGCCCTAAAAAGAGACTCAACTTCCCTGATAAGTAATTTATTACATTTTTCTAATTTTTGCCACAACTTGCTGTACTTCTAGCCCATATTCTAGATTTTTATGTAAATTTTCCACTTTTTATTCAAACTAAACATTTCTAATAAAACCGCCCATATAATATGCATTTCCATGCCTATTTTTCATCATATTTTTGATATCTTTGCTTCGTACTGCTCTGCCTGTATAGCTGTCTTCCAATTTTACTGAAGACTTGAAATTATAAAGAGGCAAAGCATAAAAGAATTTTTAATTTACTAGCCACTTGGAGAACCTTCATTTTTTTACGAAGGTCCAAATGTTTATCAAATTTCTTTCCAATACACGTGACGATCTCGTGTTAAAGATGGTTAGGAATGGATTGCCGCTGTTGATGTGCTGGTGAAGGTATAATTCAAATAATTGAAAAATAGAAGTGGATCTATATCAAAGATAATTTATTTATACTATGAAATATATATTCTGTCCAAGATTACCTATTAATTTTAAACAATATTATTTTTAAACATTGTATGGTTTAAATTAAATAGAATAATTTTAAAAAATGTTAAATTAAATATAATTTCCAAAACAGCGGTAAATATTTCCATGAGTTTCAAATATCACAGTCCAATCGACGATACCGACTTAAATAAGATTCCAAAAATATAATAGTTATTTATATATATATATATATATATATATACATATATATATATATATATATATAAACTCAATTACTTTCACTCATAGAAAACTACATTTTAAGGGTCTAAACGATTGTGCTAACTATTGTTAGTGATTTCGTAACCATGAACGTGTGCTTCAAAAAATGGTATTAACACGTATCTTTACCAACTTTAATCAGATCATCATTTACTAAGGACATATCGATGTATTGTTAAAAATCCTTATCTGATGTGTAAATTAAAATCAAATTGAAAATTTCGTTACGTGATGAATTTTTATTAGTTTTTACGGATAGCTCACGTACCATTTCGTCACTTCATCATAGACTTATTAAATCAATATTAAATAACCAATTCTTTTTCTGCGATGTGGCACCATGATGTAAATAACTGTAATAACCTGTAATAACCTACCTATTTTTCATAATTGAAAACAAAAAAACTGAAAACATTGTCCCATTACGCCTCATGACCTTTTAAGAAATTAATCGATATTTACCAATTTTTTTCCGTCATTAAAACTTATTACAGACAAACATATTACATAAAATACCAGTAATCGCCAAAACCTTAAAGTTCCTAAGGAATAAGGCTTTTTTTAGAACGTCGCCGCCGCTTAGCATAAAATATTTCAATTCATTAATAAGTAAGACTTTCGTCGAGTAATTAACTGCTCATCATTTTTAATTTCTACTATGTGATTCGAAGCACCAAAAAATACTAGCTATAGAATATGAAATTAGATCATACATTATTATGTAAAATATTTTTTATTAAGTAAATTCAAAATATTTAAACAATTTAATATCAATAGCTCCATAAAAATACCTAAATTTATGAAACTTACATATATATATATATATATATATATATATATATATACATACATATATATATACATACATATATATATATATATATATATATATATATATATATATATATATTAATAACAATGTACAAAAAAAACATTTTAGCATTGATGTCATTTATTTAACCTACCTGCATACAACTTAACGATGAGGACAAAATTCATTCAGTGGAACTTAGGATGCAATTAATTTAACGTGGCGGCGACCATAGCTAAAATGAAGTCGTCGCATAAACCTTACGTCTTTCTATGTCAATGAAAAATGCGTACGCATGTAATGCGTGAAAAGGCTCTCAATGCGTGAAAAGAATGGGAAATAAACTATACCTCAATATCAACTAGTAAGTAGTTCTTTCATACGGCAAGGAATAAAAAAATTAAACACGTCGTAACAACTTATAAAGTTCCAGTTTCAGTCAGACTGATTCTATTTCACAAGCTATGATGAGATTCTTGTATTAATTTGTTAGTGAAGATGAATCTTTTTATTACTTTTGTATACATATATAAAATATAACTAACTGTAATAATATTTGGTGGCAGAATAGAGCATTGACTTAATCATCTTTACTTAATCTGATTAAAAAGAAAGGATTACAATGTAATTCATGAACTTAATGAGAATTTGAATTATTTTCGCTTATCTTATTCGCGTTACATGTACTGCCTCTATGACATACATTTTAATTATATAAATATTAACGCATAATTTATATAAAGTGATAATAGAATCCGAATAGTCTACATAGGATAAAGAGTTGTTATTCTTAACGAGATTTGACAACAGCCGAGAGAGACTGATTATCCTACGTGCTGGTCTTCACATGAAAGAGAAAATACAGCAGTGATAAACGATATTGGTATGTGAATAGTGTATATAAATGTGTATAAGTGTATACAAATATGACAAATTAATAAATCTTTAAATGTTACGCACGGAAAAACATTGAACATTCTACGTCCAAGGGAGAGAGTTGAAGCCAGAGACACTGAGGGAATTTGTCTCAGTGATGTCTGTGTAATTGAATATCCGCGACAGTAGATATATAAAATAATGTCACCTATTCTGCTGACTATGCACACGTATAAAAATGATACCTCTTTAAATGTAAGATACTGAAGGCAAAACTCCAAATATGAACAAATTTGATATTCATGATAGTGACATTCGCATTTGTAAAGTTAGCTTAGGTGGTTTCTATAATAAAGTTATATCTTGCATTGGATGAGTTTAATGGTGACAAAAAAATAAGCACAAGACGATTTTGACAGGTGAGCTGAAATTAAAAAAGAGAGATTTCTTATCATTTTAGCAAATCCTTAATATGCGAATATCAAGGAGAAATGGTGAAATAGTATGTATAAAAACAAATAGATTTGTAGCAAACGCTAACTGCCTCACAAAAACATGGAGAGGCAATATAACATAATAGAAGCGTAATAGTTTTCATAATTTACTGTTTCAAAAACAGGGCCCAAATACAGTATTCATTGAATATCCTATTTATGGATTGATTTTGGTGTGATTATATTACCGAATGTTATTCCGAAGATGGTGTTAACAGTCAGTGCAGGCTGTTATTCCTAATCAGGACGAACGGATTCAAGCAAATTGCACTATGAAATGGTTTATGTAATGACACGTATTTGGAGGAATACATTCCTACGAATACCAGTAAGTATAAAGAAATAGTTTTCCATAATATTGAACGTAAATATTCAGAATAAAGTAAAGGTTATGTGATTGTGGTTTAAGTGAATGAATTTTCTTTAGGATTTACATTATTAAGCAACATATTAACATAAGGGCGCGTGAAAAGATAAGCTTGTAATAAAATATCATAGCTAATTTAAAAATTGAACACCAATTGGCGTGTTTATTATCACAAAAGCAATATTGTATAACAAACCCGAGATTAAAACGGTATCGAAGATCATATGTCACATTGGCAAAAGTATATTTAATCCGATGGCGACTATTTTCTTTAGTAAAATAATTTTTAAGTTGATTAAATATAAAGTTCAAATGCCAAGGATTTTAAATACGTGTTATAAGGTGACTTCGAAAATATTAATGGTTTTTTCGTATCAGCTCTAGCTCACGAAATAAAAAAATGTTTTTTTACCAAAAATATAGCTTTACTTTTAAAATTAAACAAGAAGAATTGTCTTATAAGCGATTCTCTGGAATGAAGTTTTCTTACATTTCACGCATAATTCCTCAGCTATTATCTGCCATTATATGTACAACCTATCTGCCTTGATACCTTTTCTCCATTATGTTAATATGTTCGTGGAAACGTTCTTCTTGTTCTTCGCCAAGATCTCCTAGGTTATGTTAAAAAATTTTTATATGACTAAATAAGTAGTGTATTTTCATGTTTAAATTGTAGCCTAAATTTTCAAAGTGGTGAAGCATCTCATCAACTAGCTTTACATAGTTTTAAGCCTTGTAATTTCCAAGGAAATTTTATGCAACCGCTATGAAATATATCGACACAAGTCGTTCCATTTGAGTAATAATTGCCTCAAAATTAATGGAGTCTTTAAATAATTTTAATTTACCTACTAAAATCTTCTCGCACTTATCTTTTGTCAGTATTAAATTAATCTAATAAAGGATATCATTTTATTATAGAAACCACTTGTGCCACCTTTACAAATGCGAACGTCACTATCATGAATGTAAAATTTATTTTTATTTGGAGTTTTGGCTTCAGTATCTTATTATTAAAAAGGTATCTTTTTTATACATGTGCATAGTCACCAGCATAGATGACATCACTTTATATGGCTACTGTCTGGGATATTCAATTACACACACATCACCGGGGCAGATTCCCTCAGTTCAAGAAAAGCGAAAATAATTCAAATTCTCATTAAGTCCGTGAATTACATTGTACTCCTTTCTTTTTAACCTGATTACGTAAAGAGGATTAAATTTTGTGCGCTATACTACCACCAAATATTATTACAGTTAGTTATATTTTATATGTACACAAAATTAATAAAAAAATTAATCTTCAACTAACATATTAATATAAGAAGCTCAGCTTGTGAAATAGAATCAGTCTGTCTGAAACTGGAACTTTATAAGTTCTAATGACATGTTTCATTTTTTTATTCCATGCCGTTTCAAAGAATTACTTATTAGTTGATATTTAGGTATATTTTATTTGCCATTCTTTATTAAGGTACTCATTGTTCATTACTATCGAAAAACTAACATACATTGTTTAGTTCCATTTTGCATTTACGTACCCGAGCAATAGTCTGTATCGATTTTGAAACACATTTTCTTTGATAAAGTTTATTCGGCGACTAGCATTTTAGCTATGGCCGCCAAATTATATTAAATGAGTCTCAAGTTTCATTGCAATTTTGTTGTATTTTATCTTCATCTTTAAGTTGTATTAAGCTAAGTTAAATAAATGACATCAATGTTAAAATCTTAATGTATGATCTAATTTCATATTCCATAGCTAGTATTTTGCGATGCTTCGAATTGCATTGAGGAAATGAAGAATAATGAGCAGTTAATTACTCGACGAAAAACTTACTTGGTTAAGCCAATCAATAGCAGCTTCATGTAACGACGTTCTAGCAAAACTTTATTTTTCCTTTGGAACTTTGTGGTTTTTGCAATGACGGCTATTTTAATTAAAAAATATGAAATTTACTTTCTAATCCGTTAAAGGGTAGATATGCCAAACTAAAATAAACGTTAGTTCCCATTAGTTGGTGTATCGACGACCAATAATCTTGGCAGGATCACACATCGGGTAGCAAATTAATTCGCCGACATTATATGGATGAGGTTTCGAATAATATTAATATATACTCAAAGCTTATTTGTTTCAAACAGTCAATATCGTATGTATTCCAAATTTGCACACTTTCATAAGTAAACAGACATTGTACCGAGATGTGCGGAATTTAGGATATATTTGAATGTATTTCAAATACTTACTGTAGAGTTGAATTTGTGGCTTTGGTTTATTGGATATTTGTGTCAATATTTATGTCGCAACGTTAATGCCACAGTAGCAATATTTGTATTTGAGGTAAAATCAGAAACTATTCTCCTTTAAGTTTAATTGCCAGACTATAAGACATTCCATCTTGAAAAGTTCAGTTGCGATTACTTCATTTTCTTGTCATGGAAAGAAGCTTATATAATCCATTTGCTCAAAATTTCTGCCCTTGTACAGCCTAAAGACTTTCGTCTTCCTTTAATTTTAGTATGCTTAGGGTTCTATACTTTAAAAGGAAAATTAAAACCCTTAGAAAATCACTCATGTTTCTGTCTGTCTATCGAATTCGATCTTCTCAAAAATCATATGACGTGCAAAACTTTAACACGATAATAAAACATATTAAGTCACACTTACGTCAATAGTTAACACTCAAAAATATTTTCTGAGTATTATGCTATTGCAAATTAAGTAATGAAATTTTCCCTTGTTAATTGTGCATATAGTAGGGGACATCTTTTTTGAAAGTGTTAAAAATAAGGGTCTGAAAAATATTTGTTTAATAATTTTATATAGTATATATTCAGAGGTACACCGAATAATAACCTACAAAATACAGGTAGAACTCGCAGTACGACGGTTTGCTAGATATTTAGCTACTTATGAACATTTAAGGGTATAGAGTATTTTTATTAAACTATTTACAAATATTATT
Organism: Druceiella hillmani; assembly: GCA_039881145.1. NCBI lineage: Eukaryota > Metazoa > Arthropoda > Insecta > Lepidoptera > Hepialidae > Druceiella > Druceiella hillmani. The sequence goes on from JAYKKI010000004.1 coordinate 27,546,690, forward strand.
TTTCACAACGTAATTATATATTGCATACCACATCTTTCACAGATGTAAAAACATGGTGCATATGTCAAAATTTAAAAGATCTAAGATAATCATTATAGTTTTACTGTATTCTTTGAATCAAATTTTAACCAACAAATTTTTTTGCGATTTTAAGCTGAGCGGATTCGGAAATAAGGGGCGGAGGGTGGTTTCAATTTTGCATATTTTTTGGAATATTTTCTTCTGTACACAATATCAAATTATAAAAAAAATGTGTACTTATGTACGCACGGAGTAGGGAATTTTTACTTTTTTGACATAATACAAGAACAATGGAAAGCCCGCAGAAAAATTATATGGTGGACGTCAAGGACATTTCGCCATGTCAAACACGACAGTTCAAATGCTAACTAAATAAAGTTTGATCAATAAAGAATAAAAATTGATGTAAGGGAAATTTACTTTAATTTACTAATTTTAATTATTTAATAATTTATAATTAATAATGCAAAATAAATGCATATCGAATTGAAAACGGTATGCCAGATTATTGGCTTAGAATAGAAAACCAGCAGAAAAATAAACTATGACATATCTATCACTCACCTTACGAAAGATATACACATTTTTTTTTAACAAATGCAACTATTTTAGTGCGAGCTCTACTCGTTCTTGATAGTTTGTATCTAAATATTCGAGCTTAACATTAGTTGATTGTTATTATAGTATCAGTGACATTATTTAGTAAATGTCACTGATGCTATAATAACAATCAACTAATATTCTGATTATTGTCGACTTCAATAGTGCATTTAATTCTATGAATTTTGATGTTTTATTAGCTTACTTACTATAAGTCAACATACCACAATCTTCTTTAGAGTGCCTTAAATCGTATCGACATTGCTAAATATCTGACATCTGTCCAAGCACCGAACATCTATTTTGAGTTGCCTGATTTGATAGCTGGCATACTGATCTTCTATCTTAGCTTATTTTTTTAATCTTAATTGATACCCTTAGTCACGAAATTCCACTGTGATTATCTTAACAGTTAATGTGCATAAAAGATGTGTCTTTCAATTAGTTCTAATTAAATTCAACTATACACCAAAATTGCCATTAAACAATTCTTTCATCACTTTCTTTACCACGGTTCATTAACCGATCAAAATATTGAGTAACTGATATAAGTTTTCTATAATATCGTTTATTTTATCATACCAGAAAAATATTAGCTTTGATTTCAATTATTATTTACAAAACAAATATAGGCGGAACAAAAGTGGTTCGAAATATTTCGTGTAAATAACGTACGACATACGTGTTTGGTTTTACAAGAACTTGGTATGTGCACTGCTCTATGCTTAAATTGGAACATAAATATATGCTGTATGCTGAGAATTCATCTATGGCGTTTCAATAGAGAATGGTTGGTCACAAATCAGAAGCTATATGGTCTAAAATTGAATAAAACATAGTTTATAAACATCACCTTCCAAAAACTACGATACCAGACTCAACACAAACAATATTCGCGTAGCTCGGTGGAACATCAAATTACTGACTTGACGCAGCCAAGAATTTGCATAGACTCTACAAAGGCCGAATATTAATATTTGTTTTCTGTTGAAACTTACATGGAAATATGTGTACCACAGAGATATGAGCAGCCAATATCAACTCCTCTATAATGATGATTAAAGTATCCAATAGAAACGGAGTCGGAATAGTATCGATCAAAATCTAAAGCAATGAATAGTTAAGGTAGAAAGAACGAGTTATAATAATTAAGAGTGACAGGCCCATCTAGCCAATCAATTAATCTATGTGCGACAGATCATACTCAAATGCTTTAAAGATTGCAAGGTCATATCCGGGAAAACACTCAGTACACGACTGAAACAACCAGTAGCCTACTTAAGACTCCCATCTTGGTTCTGAATTCTAATTTAAAATCACAACCATTCGGAAAAATGGTATAACATAAGTATATTTTGAGGTAATACTTTTATCGAACAAGCGAAGATCTTTATCGAACACTCGATGGCAGGTTTTGATAGGTCTTACGTTAACACTTACTGGAATCGGCTTCATTTTTATTGCCTGAAAACAGCTAAATAAGTTAAGATATATCTAAAGGTAGTTTGAAAACTGTTATGATTGTTTAAAAACAGGTTATAAATAGCATCATCTACTGTCTTCGCAATATATTATGGTTTTGTACCTTTCGTCCATGAACACAGTAGATTCAATTTGTTTAGAAAAAGATCGTATTTTGTCTCGCAAAAATACACATTTCATCTTATTAGATTATGGACCAAGTGTGCCCTATTTTAAGAAAAACTTGTTAAGTGTTATAACTAGCGTCGGCGTAGGTATCGCAGCGTTAAAAATAAAATAATTGATTGTCAATAATTTATTAATATTAATTATAACAATCTTACTGACTAGTGCCTTCTTTGTGTCTGACATTTTCGTGACTTCTCCATCCTCAATTTTTTCTAGTCATTCATATTATGAGCCAATAAGCCAATCCAAATGAGCCAATCTTCTATGCTATATTTTACTGCTAGCCGCTAGAGAAGGAGATATAAACAAATATTACTTATATTTTATGACCAACTTGCGAAAATCGTCTATCTGATTTGCCACAGCTACAAAACAACTGATTTCTCTGTTGTAAAAATTGCAGCACTTTTCTTTATATCCCATTCTATTGCCATTTTAATAAGCTCACTTATTGTTATCAAGTTTGTCACCAGATTTGATACGCATAATATGTCCCTCAAAATATCTTCATACTTGCAGCAAAGAGCGTGATCGTCTCGACACCCAAATCTTCTGAACTTGCATAAACTTTTCATTTGCTGCCATTATCTCCTTTTTACTTGGTAATATTCTTTATCATGATTACACCCATCGTCACATGAACACTAATGCCGCTATCCAGATAAAAGTCTTATTTACTGTAATTTTCACTCAAGAAAGCTAAGGAAAATGCTTTCATCTTCTTTACTTGGTGCTGATTACTTTAATATCACTGAAACTCTTAATGTCCAAGATGCTTGCGACGATAACATTTTGTATTCGTTTTAGTCGAAGCTGCCATTCTTCTTGCCGTGGCTGCCAACTTACGAATATTATTAACTTTGCTGTCTTCTGCTCAAGAATGCGTTTCCGATTACTGCATCGTTTTCCGCAATGTCAATCTACTTTGTCTACCCTACGACATAAGTAATGGCGATCCCAGTATGTCATATCGCCATTATCATATTGACATATTTTTCATGTAAACCTGCCAGCACCGAATAACTAATCCACTCATCGTTCACGAAATAACCTGTTTTGCGTAATTTCTGCACGATCTCAATAATTGGTTTAACATTGTTCGTCATAAAATTGAAGTTATCGAGGGGAATCGATATTAGAGTACGTAGTAAGGTGATTCTTCGGGAAAACCCAGAATCATCGAATATGAACTTTCATTTCTGAACTTTCATGAACTTCTTTCGGTTGAAACTTCATTTATATGAACGTAAATTGGTCATTTCTATTGTTTACCCTCTTGACAATCAATTATTTTAATTTGAACACTGCGATACCTACGCCGACGCTAGTTATAACTCTTAACAAGTTGTTCTTAAAATAGGGCATACTTTGCCCATAATCTAATAAGACGACATATGTATTTTTGCGAGACAAAATACGGTCTTTTTCTAAAGAAATTGAATCTACTATGTTCATGGACGAAAGGTACAAAACCATAATATATTGCGAAGACAGTAGATGACGCTATTTATAACCTGTTTTTAAACAATCATCACAATTTTCAAACTACCTTTCGATATGTCTTAACTTATTTAGCTGTTTTCAGGCAATTAGTATTAACGACTTAGTATTAATACATTTTTAAATAATTCTCTCTAATAAAAGGAACATAATACATAAGCAGAAAGTTACAGGCGATAAAACAGGCTAATAATGCATTTCTATAAATTGAAAATTTAATAGTGTAGTTTTTTAATGCCGCCTCTTGAATTTTTAAATCAATAAACAAACAAATTTACCCAACCATTCCAAACATAACGCCTTCACACCCCACTCTACTATTTTCTAGCAATCCATGTACTACTTTCACCGCCAGAAAATAATTGACACGTATTATTTTATTATTATATGTTGTCATTATTATTTCATATTAATATTTACTTCTTTTTATGCCAAGCAAAGAAAATATTTACTTCGAAATTCGATATAAAACTTGTATTCTAATATTTTCAAACAAGAGAAAATGAAATTGACGTAAGAAATTTTGTTAGGTTTTTAGAGTTCCATAGTGGTGAAAAAACTATCGTTACTTCTCTTTTTCATCTGTTCATCCACCATAGTCAAACAGCTTTAGACTTTAGGGTTGTACGTCTAGTTTTAGACTTATAAGTTTTGAATGAAGTTTTGCAAGTATGTGCTTTATATGAAGAACGCAATTAATATGCAGCAAAGTATTAAAAAAGAGGATATTGCCTACACATAGATGAAAAGTGAGGAAAAAAAAAATTTCGCGCGTATGCCCTAGTGACTTTTTATTTTTAAACCCCGTTTAAGAATTATTATTATTGTTTCCGAGTGGCGTGCAATGTGTCGCACACCTCTCTTATTTCAACCATGAGTGTGTAAAAATCAAGACGCTAGTGCATTTCATTAAAACGTTCAAACAAAATTCCTGTTAAAATCCCTCGCTAATTTCATAAAATATAGATAACCAAGGAATTCTACATTGCGCGTATCCCAATTTTTACATGATCGTCTTTAACTATGTTTCGAGATAACAAACATAAATTTAATAATCGTAAATAAAAAAAAACATAAGACATGCACATGGAATAAAATGTTCAGTAGAATATATATACTAAAATAATATTCAAAATATTTACACAGTATATATGGTAACATCCTGAATAAATAAAAAAAGAATGTTCACGAAACAACCAAAGCAGAGCAACCCAATATCTTCACGTACAACGATCCCTAACCAAATAGCGCATACAAAACGCACGTTTCTATGATGATTTTACTTCATACAACTGATCTATTTATTTATACCTTCCTTTAAGTTCATTTTTGCCCTAATTTCCGCACCAAAAGCTTGGGAAATAACGGAGGGAAAGACACAAAATTGTATAAATAATATAGGTTCATCGCAAAAATCTGATCACTTTTGCAGCAAAAAAATCAATAAGATATTTTTGAATGTTTTCGTGCTATCGATTTTTTTTTCTTTAAAGAACATGTAATATTTGAAGTGTTGATTTTCCACTATGTGGTCTAGTGTTTTCATAGAAGAAATTAAGTTAATCCCATTGATTATTTAGTTCGTCAGAAGCAGCTCAAAATGAATAATATTCAGTAAAATGTTGGATGAATGTCCAGGTTGAATAACCTTTATGTGAACTGTCATTGACGTTTGCGTTCGTGAATAATATACGTAATATCTTTTAAGCACCAATTAATAGAAGTTTCCTCCAATCGAAGTTACGTTTTGATGTCAATAACTGTTGACAAACTTGTAAAGTGTAAAAGGCCGAATTTGATGTCGATTTTAACCAATTTTCTGATACAGTGCACTCAGAGGCTTGGTACTAACTATCATTAATCAAATACACTTTAACCTTTTCATGCCTTATAACAAAACAAAATGCAACTTTTAGAAATTTTTTAACAAAACGATTCCAAATTCATTATTAAAAATTTACTATATTTAGCAAAACCTATTACATAAATGTAATATTAGCAACCCTAGCATAAAAATACAACTTGTGAAGTTATATTAGAAAATTATCAATCTTTAATAAATTAGTCTTCCATTTGCTTGATTTTTGAAAAGAATGACGATATATATATATATATATATATATATATATATATATATATATATACACACACACACACACACACACATATATATATATATACATTCCCACACACACATGCACGCACGCACGCACACACGCACGCATGCACGCCACCACGCGTAAGCTCGCATGAACACATGCACTCAAAGCCAAACATTCTAAATTTTATTTGGATTAAAATTGAGCGATGAAGCTAACAAATTTTTAAATATGGAAAGTGGAACTTATTTACGAAAAATAATTACTGAGTTTCACGCCATAAAATAAGAAGAAAACTTTTGAAAAATTCTTTGCATACACTATTTATATACAGGCACATTCCATTTTTTCGGACATTTTACCCGTTGTATTATAGTCCATCTCAAATAGTTGCTATGTTATTAGGTACAATAAATAATTAACTCGATTTACATTTTTTTCACAAGTTTTTTATTAGAATGGATGCATACCGATGCAGCCCTTTCAATATTTGCCTACATTTCGCTCTTGGAAAGAAAAACATATTGAAAAAATGTTAGAAAAGAATTTAGGCACAATTTTACACGGTGTTACTTATAGTTTTGTATTTTCTTTTAGAAAATATTTCATAATATGGACTAACTTATTTGATGTGAGTAAAATTCCTTACTTGGAAGGATCACAAGTGGAGGATGAACTCTTAAAATATAGGTACACACTATTTCAACTAAGTGCCTCTTGGAAACATCATTCTATTCAAACAATTATAGCTAGAGAGGTATGTGAAATGACTTGTCAGATTGCTTAAAAAATAGTTCTTTTATTGTATCAAAGGGCAAAGTTCTTGATAAACACTAATCAGTCCCCTTTTAGACCTAACATACATTTTTATGCAGAGCTAATAGCTGTCTCCAGAGATTAGGACCTGTGTTAGGATAAGGGAGAATTTACCCAATTATATTAAAATTAATAAATATATCAGGATAGGATTACTTCATTTTTCTCTTCTGAATCCGTAAAATGATATTACTATGAAAGAAGGAGTGAATAAGAATTAGTAAGTAAAAATGATCTACCTATCCCACTTTCAAGTTTGATGTATGCAGAATATGCAAACACGTATAAAATTGTTGATAAATCTGATTACTAGAATCAGTGAGACAGGTATGAATTAAATATCTAACAGAATATGGATAAATTTTAAGATTCGAATTACAAAATTCATAAAAATATGGTATATGTTATCAGGAAAATAAAAAAATGTAAATAATGATAAAAAATCTGTCAAACTTCCCATTTAAGTGTTTGTACAGATGAAACAAACAATAAATTGAGAGTAAAATGTCTCACAACTGGAGGAAAGGTCTCATCGTAATCGATGCCAGGTCTCTAAGCAAAACCCTTAGATATCAAACGCGATTTATATCGCACTGCGCTGTTATCACTAACTTTTCTTTTAAACACTCACTAATGTATTATCTAAAGGTAATTCTTCCACTGGAGTCCACGCTCTGTTTTCCTTAAACGCTTGCAGCTCATTTTTCATTGCTGCAAACCAGTCTTCTCCACTTGAACTCTCCAGAGCTCCTCAGATACTGAGAGGATTGCTGGTGACTTATTTACATCTTTACTAGCTTGTACGTGGTTTTAATGTAATCATAGACTTGGTAGCCTTGGACGTTTTCAGAAAAACCAACTATGATGTGCTCCTTTGACTTAGTGTTCTACTTACGCTGGTTTTATTTGGGCACGTGCAGCGTTCCTTAGCTGACAGATATGCTACAATGACTCAAATCCGGTATTTTTATTTGTTCTGAGCTCGTACGAAATTTCATTACTTAATTAAAAGGCGATACACCGATTCCTTAAATAGACAGCGGTTTTTATCCAAGCCTGCGTCGAATAATGAACAATAACTTGCTTAACAATGGTTTGATTAATGCGTTCACTTAAACCATTCCGTTCTGGAATATAAGCATTGAGCTTTTGACGAACAATGGCAACATCTTTCAAATAATTCTCGAATTCATTGCTACAGAACTCCAAGCTATAATCTGATCAGAACACTTTTATTTTTTTTTGCTAATTTAGTTTTCTATCATTGCTTTGAATTTCTTGAAGTATTTGAAGACCTCTCCTTTTTCTTTAAGAAAAAAAGACCATACGTATACATTCACTAACAAATATAAGGAAATACCTTGCACCGCTAATTGAAGTCGACTCCATATGGAGTCGACTAGACATAAACTAATTTATTGTTTGTTTCATATGTACAGCTAAATTTTACTTTTCTTTAAAATCACCCATTTAGACGTGGAAACAGATTTTTTAAGGGCTATCTCAAAGAAGAAGCTTCAACCAGATATTAGTTGTGATGTTAACTAAACAAAGGTTATTGTTAAATTTAAAAAGGAACTATGGGTTAAAACAATTGCCTAGGTCCTGGTATGAGAGAGTAGAACCACGTTTATGTGAATTAGTATTAAAAAAGGATCACGTAGAACCATGTGTTTTCACAAAAATTAATGATAATGTAAAAATTATCGTTGCGTTATATGCTGACGATTTTTTTTTATTTCTTAAAATAGTAATAATGAAAAAGAGACTGAAAAATCAATTTTCGTATTAAGTTCAACTTTAAGATAAATGATTTAAGACAGGTTTTGCAATGTTCAGGGGTGAAGAAATTTGGATCAGGGACAATACGTAGAACAGTTACTGGATATATTCATAATGTTAAATTGTAACATTGCTGGTACTCGCATGGAATGTAATTTAAGTATTTAGAAACCAGAAACTTGTGATCTAGATCTTTCATATTAACAGTTTAGTAGTTGATGTCGATTGGGCAAGTAATACTGTAGATTCCAATTTTTATACAGGATACAGCTTTATAATGTTTCTATCAGGTTATATGGAGAGAGCAAAAAGCAACGAACACTCGCTCTTTCGAGTATGGAAGCTAAGTATAAGTTAATAACCGAGGCTTACAAAGAAGCTATATATTTAAGAGCTTTGAGTGGACTATTAATAAATAATAGTTTGTTCAAAGATAAGCAAAATGCATAGAAGGTAGGGGAAAGTGATGTGCATCATAGAAACAGTTACGACATTGTTATTAGATATTATTTCGTCAAGGATGTGGTTAACGATAAAATTAAAAATTTAAAAAACAAATGCCAGCTAATGTTCTTACTAAAGCATGAAATCCCATGAACAGTATATATATATATATATATATATATATATATATATATATATATATGTATATATATATATATATATATATATATGTATATATATATATATATATATATATATATATATATGTGTGTGTGTGTATATATATATATCGAAAATTTGGTGGTCAGTTAAATAGAGTGTCAAAAGTACTATTATCTTCTACTTTTATTTCCTGTAGTTGAAGTTTAAGATTATTAAAACCTGGTAACATCAAATAAACAAATAGTGCCATCTGCCGTATTCATAACACCTTATAGTTCAGTACCTTTTTTTCTATGAACATTGTAGGTTCAATTCGTCTAGTAAAGACTGCATTTTTTCTCACAAAGATAACTACGTCGTTTTATTTAAAACCAACAAAAATCCTACACAGTGAAGTGAGGAAATAAAAGCGATATTGGGAACAAAAAAATGGCGGGTTTTTGATGATGAATATGAAAAAGCTGAGGAACCTGAGAACAAGAGAATCCAAGCTGTTAAAATAACATTTCCAGCACACCGCTTATTGAAATATTCAATACTCAACTCCATGGGATATTTATGAAGATTCATTCGCGTAGAGTTTCCATTCGATGTTTGTTTCTAATTGAAATGATTAATTATCATAATAGATAGGTCATATCTCATTATAATACTTATGTAATGATTTGTGACGGGTATGTAGCGAAGTAAGGAAAAAATAATATATTTCATCCATTCGTTTAGCTGTAAGTTTAGAAAATATGCCGATAAATGACAAAATGCAATATGGAAATCATAACTTAATAATATAATCTTCACTATTTATGTAGACTGCAAAATGCTGATGTTACTTCGAGAAACTTAAGGAAAATGAAAGCTTTTACGCTGAGTAAGTTTTACGAGATTCAATTGATTTTCCGACGGCGTTTCGATTATTTATTTATAACGCATGCTATGTCGTCAAGTGACCCTTATAATGTGTACTTAATTTTCAAAGCTTATTATTAATGTGTAATTAACTCCGAAAGCTTATTTTCATATATGAGTACGTATTGAATGTTATCGGAACTCCGTGTCTGGTATAATTGGGTTGTTCGTTTCAAGTTAGTGAGTCGACTTTATTTACATTGTCACGGTAGATGTGCTACTTGTGTGTATGTTTACTTTTGTCCTCCGAAGTTTATGAGAAATTTTTTTAAGTTAAACTTTTTATCGTTTGTTGTAATGTAAATCGCTTTAGACTATATTAGAAAAAAATGTGATATAAAAAACGTAATCGGGATAGGGACAGAATACTAATTCTAACAGTATTTGAGTGTATGAAATTTTCTACTATGCTTGTTTAAAATATCAAATCAAAATAAGGATGAAATCCTTGATAAAATCGAATACTATTCTTGGTAGCTGTTTATATTTTATGACTTCTTTGTAAGAACGAAATATAAAGTAAGTACTCAGTTACCATATTCGTGTTCATATAACAGTATTGTAAGTATATAAAGTGAAAAATATTTAATTGAATTCTTCGAGTGCGAAAGAAAATCATTTTGTATGCAAAAAATAGTTATGCAGTTTTACAGTTACACAGGCTTCACGTTGCTTTTTTTTCGGCATTCGAATTTACATAGCATAGTATTTTGCCACATTGGGCAATATATACGTCAACATTGTCTGATAATTAATTTATTTTTTTTATCACGATAACCCTGCTTTACAAATATAATAAATAGATCAAACAATCTAGGGGGAAAAGCCGATTTAAATTTTCATTTCCTATTTTTCCCGAAAGAAAAACTGAAAATGAGAAGGAGATAAAATTATGTTAATTCAGAACAATAATGTATGAGTTAGTAGTATTCAAATAACACAATTTATTAAGAGATTTCATTTTGGTTCTAACAAAGGGAGAACCAAGTTAATTAATTATTTATTCGCATCAATTGTGTGTTTTATTTAATTTCAATGGTAAATACTCATTGATATGCAAATTATTTTGCTCAATGTTCAGAATGTATTTTCACTCTATATCAAAATTCGTGAGCCAACTATAAGTTAGTTCACGAATTATAGCATACAGTTATGAATATTTATTTCCTTAATTGAACAAAAAAAAATTAGAAGACTTTGTAGAGTCATTGAATGGTATTTATCTGAAATTTTTTTTAAAATATCGACGGTCGAAATGTAGTAAAAGACAAATTCACGTCATGTACATCGATTGTAGCAACTTGAAGAGCGATAACAAGAAACTGACAAATAACACTCAACTCGTAATTTGATTACACAATCTTCACTGAGTGAGAAGTTAGATATAAAAGTTCAGAGACCCGGTTCTTCTCTGCAAGCTCGAGGGAAATCATATCGCCCGTGCTGAGTCCATTTTATATGTCAAAAAGAGTGTTTCAAGAATATTTTGATCATTTATTAATAACTTCTTTGACCTTCCTTGTTTACGTGTGCTCAAGGTTGAAACTTACTTTTTATACGTGTAGTATTTGTACGTATGAACGAAATTCCAATCAGTTTATAACGACGGATTTTATGTGGCTAATGTTTGTGCCAATTTCACACGAGGCATCTTTGAGTTTTATTGTTTCTCTTTTACTCACAATTAAATGAAACTACGTGATGTAGTATTATTTCTACTTTCTTTGATTTCTTCTAAGGAAACTATCATTTAATTGTGAATAATGAATTTCTACAAAATTAACGCCAAATATAATCAATATTTCTCTTTTAGTTAATTCACGTAAAGCATTCGTTTGTTTCCAATAGTGTAACGCTTTTAGCATTTTCTACCAATTGTAATAATCATTCATTTTATTCTAATTATTTCTTACAAAACAAGTCTGAAGAATGAAAATTTCAAGGACTGATTTCATAAGTTTTGACAATGTTTTTATATATTTACATCTGTGAAGGGTATGCTAGACAATATATTTCTATAGTGAAATTCACATTTATAAATACTACGTACCTTATTGTAATTTAAGATTTACACATAACTCAATGTGTATGAAGACCTCGTAATACTGGCTCTACTCCGGAGTGCTCAACAGAGAGCGTTTTACATTATAATATAAAGTTATTTTCATTTGTATGAAGTAATTAGGAAAGTAACTTAAGGAGTGGTAAAATAGGTCGAAACAAATACGTCGTAAAATAAATTTGTCGTAAAATAAATTTGCCGATAAATGACCAGTTTAGTAAAACTTAATAATGCATATCTTCAATAAATGCATATATCTCCCGATATGTCGTTCCAGACATTTTTATTTCACAAGGAATTTCTATATAATAATACGTGAAGGGAAAACTTCGTACCTCTTGTCAAACAATCGCATAGACTGGAGATTATCGCCAAAGGATTTTAAAATATCAGATTGACTGAACGAGTTTCGTGTTGTGAATTAACACCCAATTTTGAATAATGTGCGACAACTAATACGGTATAATTCCACTGAAATAGCTACAGAAATTATGATCAGGAACAACAATTGACACGCTGCTTTACAACATAACTTTTAGAGACTGGGGAGATATGAAAGTTTAGCTATGCGACTTTCATCTCAAAGCTTGAGGGGAAACATACACATCCCTTCTTCTAAATATTGTAAACTCAAGTATGTTTAGATAAAGTTTTCATTATTTTTTATGATGTATTTTAACTCCAAAAGAGCTTTGTGTACTTCAGGTCGAAAGCTTCCTTTAAACTTATTTTACCCTGTTGTAGCGCACTGAATTAATACAATAGATTTGCGAGCAGGCTATACGTTATTTCCATCAATGTGAATTTCTCTTTGAAGTTAAGCGTGTGGTTGTGATGATTTTTTTAAAGTTTTTATATGGAAATTTTAGTAATAAAATTTAGGATACTTAATACTCAAATACGTGTATTTAATAAATTGTTTTTAGTAGTCTAGGAAATAATGGAGAAATAATTTTAAAAACTTTCGACAATACCTTCAAAACTCGTTTTGGAATGCTCACAGCTTGCTATTTTAACTTATATTCCATATAATACGAAAACTAGATCCGTTTTTATACCAAAAAAATTGTCGGGCAAATGATTTAAGTTCTTACTACTGAAAAATGTGCCAAACAATAAGATATTTTATTACGTCGAAATTAACCTGTTTACATAAATACAATTTCTATGGAAAATAGCTGTGATTGCTGGACGCGTGAATGATTATTTCAAGGAGTTGTTTGTTTCTTCTTAAAATCAAAAAGTCATTGGTTTGAAATAACACTCAATTGTTATTTTACTAATATGTTTTGATTTGTACTTTCTTAAATATCAACATTGCAAATTTATTATTAGTTAATCTATTAAGATTATTCAACACTTATTGCTGATCAATATATTTTACACTTTAAATACTCGTATACTACAAATGAAACAAATCAAAAGACAATATATTAAATCCTTTTGTAAGATACGTAGACAAATATATCCGTGGAAAATGTATATAACCATTTGAAATGAGCAAATTAATGCAATTGTGTCTGATTTTGCATTGCAGAGGTAGAAAATTCATGGCTTACATTCTTCTTCAGGCTTGTAAAATAATTAATAACAGGCTTTCAAATACCAAAATGATTGTCGACGATACGATCAACGGTTTTCGAGATATCGGCAAACGAGTTAGTCCAGCGCATAACGAGCTTTCCAAATACATCCTTATCAATAGCTGAGTAAAGTATATCATATGTGCTGGTACAATTAGAATGCTGAATGCGTCAAGGAATTCGCTATAGTTTGGAAGGTCCAAGTGTTGATTTTTCATCTCATAACTAGTCTCGGATGTAACTAAACCGTTTCAAAAAATATATTTAAAAAACAATTAAAATCAAAGCCAGATTGCATACAGTTTTTCGCGAAACGTAATGTTTCGCAAAAAACTATATGCAATCTAGCCGGATTTTAATTATTTTTTATGTGTATATGTTTACATAATTTTGCACAAAAATTGTGCTGTTTTAATTGTACTGTTGGACTTAGAAAGTACTTGCATTGTCAGGATTATGAAATTTGATTAGAGGAATCCCGTCCACATCGGTTTTACTGAGAGATGCCCTTATTAGATTTTGAATTATGAGTTTAAGTATATTATTTAGTACAAAATATTGACGATGTGAATTATTTGAAGAGAATCGTTTAACCAATTTTTGAGAAAAACTGATATTAGATTTTTTGTGAAATAACCTAAATATTGAGGTTAAAAGAAATAACAAATATTTACAGATAACTAGAAGTAATTCTCGTATATAAAATCTCATCTAAATCAACCTAATAATCGAAGAGCCAGATAAAAGAATCAGATAAAAGAATTGAAGAGCCAGATAAATCAATCTAATAATCGAAGAGCCAGATAAAGCGAAGACATACACGGTGATTCTTTTCAATTGCAATTTTTTCATCCTTTTCATGTTGTTTAAGTTTTCATAGCTACAAAAATCTCAATTATGGTTCAAATACGTATTATTATTTCTTTTCTATTGACATTTCTTTTCTATTATTTCTTTTATATTTCTATTTACATTATTATGTGGAGACTTCTAGATGCTATCACTTTGAAAATTAATTTGAAATTTTGTAGCAAAAGTGATTAATATTGCTTAGCCCTTATATATTCAGAAAATAAAATTGAAAAAAAATCTAGTTAAAAAGACAAAAAAGCCTTTTTCGGTGACTATTTACGGTTATTTCAAATTAGAATTCATGCAGGGGTACCTGTATGTATATATATATATATATGTATACGTGGAGTCATTTGTATATTTATACGAAACATTTTAACCCACATTTCCCATTTTTTCCTCAAAAACACATAATTCATAAGTTAATACTGAAACTATTCTATGAAAATTTTATTCTTTTTCAATAAGAAATTTACGAGACGTAATCTCCTAAAATATGTTATTATAAAAATTAAATAATTTACCCATCAATACCTACTTTCGGTTCAATTAAAATTTTAAAATTTCGCACAATTTTAGGTAAAAAAATATTATATATATTACTACAAGTATAATAAAAAATATGTGAAATGCAATTTTCTTACCGGAAATTTAATTAACAAAAGTTTATCCCAACAACCAGGTTTACTCACATTGTTTATCTACCACCCCTACAAACTATTAGTACAAAATATTTTAATAGAGCTTATCTGACGTCAAACAGTATAGTTTGTGTACACCTATTTTGAAAATTATGATAAAAAATTGAAACATTGTACAAAATGACCAGCTAATCGTCGGAAATAGTATATAAGAGTAGACATGTAAGAGAAGTCAAGAAAACATTTCATAGACTTAGGAAATTTGTGTAACGTGAATAATTGAATTCAGTTCGTTGGTATTTTTCTTATAAAAGTAAGTATATTATTGATTAGTTTAGGATCTTAGTGGTGCAAGTTAATAGGTCACAAGTCGCAGGTACTGCGTTTTATACGCCTTTGAAGTTTCATAACCATGTAGTTATTTAAGCAATACTTGCTAAATTTTGTTCGATGCTCTGACAAAGTATGCCTAATATTTTTGATCTGCGGAACAGACGCAATCACGATTCTCTCATATTATATATAAATGGTACAGAGGTTACTGTGATTAAATAAATTCTAAAATGGCTAACCTTAAATCTACACGTCTCAAGCGTGAATTCGTAGCATCGAGATTCCCGCGCGAAGGATATTATAGGTCTCTTCAACGGAAATCGAGCGTTTATAACATGGTGCATGCTTGCCGTGGCGACGTGGCGTAGTTGCGTCAATTATAAAAAAGCGCACCTCAACAGTATATAATTAAAAGAATACCTCACATATAAATATCTGGTGGTTTCCGAATATATAATAATTTATTATAATACCATCTAGACTTTTAAAATTTAATAATAAACAACGTGTCCTTAAAACGGAAGAATGAAAATGGATTGTGAGCTCCGATAATTATATATTACAGAAAATAAAAATATTTAACTACGAGAGTAGAACAAAAATAGAAGTGAAAACATGTCAGTTAATTACTAACCTGTATGTAAATGGACTAACGCAATACATAAACAAATAACAAACATATACCATGCAACATAACCGCCATCACGGCATGCGTATACAACGTATATTGATTCGAATTTCACACCTCATTGAGTTTGCTTGTAATCAGATGCCTGTCAGTATGTGGTAATCTTGTTTCTATAGGAAGTGTATTGTTCACGAATTAGTTGATGGAGTAAGTAGTGACATCAATTAAACATGTCAATGCATGTCGGCTCGTATATATTAGCTGAGCTTTCTACACATAGCATAACATGAAAACTAAGCGAAAAGCTAAGTACACTAATTTAATGGTGAGTCGTTATTACATTCATAACTTTACGTTGGTCCTTAAAGTGAGTATTTTAAATATTTTGTTGAGGCTATTGCCGTTTTCCATTTTAATGAGGTCAACAGTTATTATTATTTTATATTTTGGGCGGTCATATTTTATTCACACGCCGATTTCAAACGGTGTGGATATAAATAATTTAAAGTATTATTTGTTTTACTACTTCCTGTTTTAGAATTTCTACGTGTGTTCACGTTCAAAATACCTACGAGTGTTATAAGTGCATGATTATTGGTCCTAGACTTTACGTTTAATATGTCAAAACAAAAATTATTCTCAGCGCTTAAGTTAGGTTTATAACGATACATCGGCAGGAATATTATTGTAAAATGAAGGAATTTTTCTTTGAACAACTCCCCAAATTCTGAAAATATATGCAATAAAATAAAAAATTGTATTCATCCCCAATTGATTATCTCGAAAACGACTGGTTGAAAAAATGCATATTTATCCCAAATTAATTTTGTTTAAATCTTCGTACTCACATGCATGTTATAATGTGCATTATAATTGTTTTAATTGATATTACGGAAATATCAATATTTCAAAAATTTATTTTTGGTTGTACTCTATACTCGTGTTACTATTTTTAGGTGGACTCTACTCTTCCTATTGTACTTTGATATTCTATTAAACGAGCATTTGTAGAAGGGATTAAGAAAAAGATCTAAAAGTTAGCAGATATCTGAACGTTTCTTACGTTATAAAACCGAAATTTTTGTGTTTTACAGTGCCGCTGCAGAAAGTGGCTTCAGAGAGGCTAATCACAAGGCAAAACAAGCTTTATCTCAGCTAAATATTGATGTAAGAAGCTTACCACTAATAGATACAAAAATATTATGCGCCATTTCTCGTGAGAACAAGAATTATTTCTGAAAAAATATTATATGACAGACTTTATAAAGGACAAAATTTCACTTGTTTTATTTCACCTGCCGTAGATGTATCGATGACTTAAGTGATTGACAGGTTTGCACATCGGATACCAAATTAATGCGGCGACATTATATCGATGAGGTTTAGAATAATATTAACATATACTCAAAGGTTACTTGTCTTGAACCGTCAATAAATTGTGTCCAAGCTTGCACCTATTCATAGGTAAATATACATTGTACAGAGATATGCGGAGTTTAGGATGCATCTGAATGTATATTAATTACTTACTGTAGAGTTGAACTTAAGGCTTTAGTTTATTGAGTATTTCAGTCAATATTTATGTCGCAAACTTTATGTCACAATAGCAATATTTGTATTTGAGGAAATTTAAAATTATAAACTTTTCTCCTTAAAGTTTCATTTTATCAGTCCATGTGATGTTCCATATTTAAAAGTTGATTTTCGATTACTTCATTTTCTTTTCGTGGGAAAAAGGCTTATACTAATGTCATACCAAGTTCAAAATGTCTACTCTCATACAATCTAAAGACCGGAGGGCCTTCTCTCTTCATTATAGTATTTTTAGAGGTCAGTACCTCTCTCTGGCATAGCCACTGTCTGTTTGTCTGTGTGTCTGTCACAGTCACTTTTCTCAAAAACCATTTGACGTGAAAGTTGGCATGGTAAAAAACATTTTAACTCGTACATTTGTCAGTAGCTAAAACTCAAAAATTTCGAGGTATGCTAAATAATAATATGTCATGTACAAGTAGAACTCGCACAAGGGGGGTTCCCTACATATTTAGGTACTTAAAAATATTTAAGCATACAGAGTATTTCTATTGAATTTATTACAAACATTATTTTTTTCGCAGCGTAAATACAATGCATAATCAATCTTTCACAGGCGCAGAAACGTGATGCATATGTTAAAAATAAAAGTCTAGGCAAATCGCTATAATTTTTGTAATCTTCTGGTCAGAGTTTGCCAACCCTATTTTTTCATGAATTTTAGTTCAGCAGTTCAGAGAGAAGGGGGTGTATGTGGATGATTCTCTAATTTCGTTTATTTTTTTGGAATCTTTTCGTATTTTTTTGGAAAGTTATCTTTTGTATTCTCTATTATAACCCTTTCAAATTATAACTCGCATGTCATATTAGTTTTAAAAAAAATTAAGACATTTATTTACATAGTGTTTAATTATTAAAAGTTAATTCAACCTGTGTATTAATAATGTGAATTATCAAGTAAAATTTCAAATATTTATAGTTTCTTGGAAATCATACTGCGACTAAAAAAATGTACATAAATGACTTAGTATTCCTTTCGAAAGTTTAAAAACAAGGTGTATAATTAAAAAATACGACTTCTAGAACCGTCTCTATAGTTTTCCTACAAACTTCTAAAAATTCATATTTTGTTCATAATTTTAGGTTGGGCAGTTTTGGAAATAAATAGGGGGAGGAACATTTTTATATTTTTCAGTATATTCCTAAAGATATAAAACCTAAAATTATAAAAAATAAGTTTTGTGGACCATTGTAACTGACTTTTCAAATCACGCCCCTCATTTTATAGATAATTATAAAACAAATTATATACTTAATTCCTCTCTCTCTCAAGTTTCTAAATTAATGTTTTTGAGTTTAAGTAGTATATGCGGTTAATATATTTTATTACATTGCATAATTTCAAGTTTCTATATCAAGCGGTTTTAAAAAAACGACTCTCACAGACGCATGGATTAGACACGTGACTGATATTATATGGGTTCCGTTTTTTTGTGGTATGGTACCGTAAAATATGCAAAAAAAATATACTCCACCCCTTTTCATTCCTGAAACTATTTAACCTGAAATAAGAAATTATTGGGTTTTTAGAAACCTACGCAAAAGTCGTAAGAAAACTACAGCTGTTATATTTTTTTTAAATTGGTCACGTTTTAATTCCTGCTAAATATATTATTGCGAAAAATGTGTATTTGCAAATAGTTTAATAGAAATATTATATTTTCTTAACAGTTTACAAGTACCTAAATGCATACGGAATCGCTTCATTAGATTAGCGTAGTACTCTTCCGTTATAGAAATCACAAACCCGTCACTATAACTTTTCCAACCGAATATAATACTTTGACATTTTTAGAAGGTGAGGTACAGTCTTTGTGCCACTGTATGGAGTCGTGACTCAGATTTGAAATGATGAAACCAAATTCTAAATTGATGAAACTAATCCTTATCCTCTCTAGACGGATCCAAAAATTCGTATGAACATACAACACGTTGCTTTTGCGAAGACGTGAGCAATGCTCATACCCATTTCGCGCTAACTTTTGACAAACTAAGATAGTTTTAAAGAATGTTCAATACGATTTTAGAAGATACCCCAACCATTTCCCCCAACTGCTTTTTCAATAATGTCCGACAAGAAGGCCCTGTTGTCTTGAGCGCGGTTCGTCTTCGATCGAATCTCTGTCCTGTTTGAAAAGATTACGTCACTAAAAATCTTGGTTTTACTAAGGAAGGATCCCCGTAAATCGTTGACATTTCATTCCATAAAACTTGCAGTGTTTTTCGTTGCTTTGTCTAGAACTTGATGACATCTTGAAATTCGATTTTCTACATAGTCAAAAGACTTTTTCCCCATCAAGATGCCTTTTTCCAAATTACGTTGCTTGATCGATGGTCGCCCAGAGACTAATGGCACAATTAAGCTGAAACTTGGTAGGCTTAATGAGTCGTTCATTAGCGACTATATGAATAAGTAACTAACACCAACCCCCCGTCATCCCTTTCATTACGCAAACTTTTTAATCCACCCCGTGTGATATTATATTTCGTCGAGTAAATATACATTCTAGCATCTATTTAACAGAGATAAGACCACATATATCTTTTTAATTTATTAGGGAAAGTATAACAAAATAATTTTGCATTATAGTACGTATGAAATACTAAGCGTATCAAATGTTTTTTGAGAAGTTTTATATCCATGATGACAAAATTTAGGGATGAGAGAAGGGAATTTCCTATATTGTAAAATGATTTATAGACTCCGATCTTTAGAACAAGATGCCGTATTCAATATATTACTAGAAATTTAACATTGAATTTTAAAATATCTGTTGAATAATATATATCCCTTTGGATAGGTTCAGTGAAAAAATAAATGTTATCTCCAACTTTGATCTATCACGGAACTTTAAAAAAAATTAAATTCACTTAACTCAGCTACCTCTTTGTGCAAACTTTTTTTACAATCGCTTTTAAACTGAAAAGTCTTTAATGCTGTGGCTAACATATAGACGGAGAAAATGAAGTTATAAGGTTTTTCTTTTTATTTTTTAGCTATGAAAAAGACAACATAAAAAAAATAATACGATGAAACTTTGTAAGAATTGTGAGCTAGATTCTTACTAACAATTTTTTTTTAATCTTATAGATTGGGATGAAATCTTAAAATATTCATTGAATGAAATTTGAATTAAATATTAGCCATTCGTTCAAAGTTTGACTGTAGCTCACGAGTTTATAAGACTTTCAGTATTTTTGGTTTTGGGTTGTGTTCAATGTAAGTAATTGTTTTAAAAAACTTTTTTTTTAAACAAATACATCGTCCCTTTTATACCTATTTGAAACTTGTTTAAAACAACTTCTTTCACATTTATCCCAAATGAATAATACCCATAATCATCATAAGCGACCAAGCACCCTCCCTTCGTTATCTATAACGAAATATATTATGATGATCACCTCGAACATCAGTTCACGTCACTTTTTTCGCGCTTAATTAGTTTGAACGAAAATACGAAATTGCAGATAGATGACAATCGCTATCTTCTTTTCACGCCATCAATGGAAGGCACTTAGCCCCAGCGGTTATCTCTTTGCCCTCAGATTACACCTCTAGGAGCGATCAATTATGACGGAGGTTCGGAGGATGCACAGTTTCTGAATAAATCAACTATTAAGATGATGGTAACGATGATGATGGAGACTGGAATAATGCGGGTATGTTATTAGTTTCCCTTTAAGTTTTAAAAATACGTAAGATATTGGATTTTTGTACGATCAAGAGCATGGTTTTTAAAATTAAACTACTTCAATTAGTACTAAAAGATATTTATCCACATATTCAATTGTAATGGAATTGATTTTTACGCTTCCAATATTTTATGAAGTATCAAGCAAAATAAAAATTTAAAAGGATTTTAAAACTATTCCTTTCAGAACTTTACGTTTCATAATTCTATATGTAACATATTCAGCATGTAACTAGGCAATATATATTTAAATGGTGAAAAGTAATATTAATATCTGCGAATATATTATTACAAATACCATATACACTTAAATGTTTATATACGATGTGTGTACGGAATCCTCAAAGGGCGAGTTCTACTCACAAATAAGATATTTAACCGTTTTAACTTAATATTGTTGAAGATAAAACGGAATATTAATTGGTAAAGTACGTGTACTTCCGAAAACAGACAAACTTAAAATTTGGCAAGTTTACGTAAAATGTATCGTTAATCTTGAAATAAATGTAAGTCGTAGAATTCAAAAATTTCTAATCTTTACATTTAATGGCTAGAAAAAAGTAATTTTGACACAGTAGTAGTGACTTACAGCACTTTGTCGATATGAAATTTGAATATTTCTTGTATTAGCCGTAAGATGATGTTACTTTGAATAAACTCGCTCGATTCGAGGACGATACTAATGTCACACTACAGCAACGACATTAATTGAAAAAAAAATTTTGTCATATTGCCTATATTATTTACCCGACTCATGAATAAAAATTCATTACTCGAAAACTGGCTCAATCCTGATGACGTGAATTAGAACTTAAGTATAAGATTCCTCTGTCGTGAATATTATTTTCTCACATCTAAATAAGGTGAAAGGAAACGTACATATGAAAAGAAGATTTGAGCTTCACCAAGGCGATTCATTAAGATGCCATTATCCATGCGATAAAAAGCTTTCTGATGATCAAAATATGCAACATTATCTTGATATTCTAGGTCAATATGATAGAAGGCACATTCAATAAAGCACATTACGGTTATTTTTAATATTTCAAAATCAAGATTACAATAACGTGCACTCATAACATTTTTTAAGTTTATTCGTAAAGCTGTAGAGATTTTAAATAAAGTGTCACCAAATATTACAGCTATGAATGCATATCGCTTGAACGTTTTGAAAAATACGAATACAATGAGGGGTTTTATATAAAGTAATAATATTATAAACATATTATTACAGTATATTGGGTCTAAGACCTTATACAGTAACTATATCTTTATCATCTTAATAATATAAAAATTAATTTCTTTATATAAATATTTATGCAAAACGCGACGTTCTTCGTTCGACGTTCTCGACGTATTTGGGCAGTAAATAACATATCGTAGGAGCAAAAGTAAATAAGAATATTAAATAAAAATCTAAATTATTATTAAACTATCCTTACGCTTTTGAGTAAAAAATAGTTATACAAAAAAAGAACTTGGAGAAAAAATTACTTATTTATGAGAAGAAAATGATTTACTTTTTCATTTTGAGGTAATGAACTTTAAAATCAGCGAGAATGCACTGTACGTTGCTTGATGAATTGTCAAAGGAATTTAAGAATGAAAACTATGGATTTAAACAAATTTTATATTAAAAGACTTTTTATTCATATTCCACTCGATTTATCTTAAAAAAATGTATAGGGAGCTATATTAAATTCTTTTTTTAAACATTTTGCTATTTGGCTACTCATAAATTATATGTGAAACATCTACTAGTAAAATGTTATTCTCATATGTCTAATTTCTTGTATATAGTCAAAATGTTAAGGGTTCTTTACCTTCCAAAAAAATTAGTTTATTCCTGATTTATTCAAAAGAAAATTCAATGTAAATTTTATAGATGATACATAAGTAATCGTAAATTAATACCGTTGAGAAATAAAATCACAAAGTATATTAGGAGCTGGCTCATTATTTGTAGCCATGGAGAAAAGAAACAATACTGACTAAACTCTTTTTCCATTCTGTTATTAACCGATCATTAAATCTCATAATTTGTCTTTCCACTGTATGATTATTTCAAATTTTACTTTTTTAGTATATCGAGGCAAATTGTCAAAAACTAATGGAATTGCTTCGTTGTCCGCCCGTCCGTTCGTACTTTCGTCTGTCACAGACGATTTTTTATTTCCCACCAGACTGCTAAGAAAAATCTAAAAAAAATAATGAACATGTGAACTAGGTGTAGACTGAGCAGAGAAAAATTTTATCGAGAATGAAAAATTCTAGTGCGATTATTTTATATAAACAAATTAATTGTTTATTTTTTTAACTACTGAATAATTGGTTTTAGAGGACAACATTTTTCAACAAAACACATTTCTCATGGTATATGGAAAAATTATGTTCTCACAAGTTTTTCAAAATTGTTAATATGGCTCAGTCGAAACATTTCCCACCCAGCTCCGTGCATTTACGGCGTGATACAGCATATGTGTGATCAGCGGAAAGTAACATGGCTGATGGGCGTCTTTTGAGTAAATAATAGGTTTGCCTTATTAACAATATTAAGTATAAGGAATCAAATCTTCCTAATAACATTTACGACACCCTTATGTAATTTTTTTAAACAAATTTCAGCATTTACCCATTTCCTTTTAGATATTTGCTTCTCATCTACCTGAATGATTTTAGTCACTAAATTTTTAATAATTTTACATAAGTCTGTATCGTCTCCATACATCAAACATAGGGCCAGGTTAGGTAGGTCAATTTTATTTTGTAATTCTCATTTATAACTTCTTCATAAGAATGTATTTCTACAGATTCAGGAGACTAAAATGAAATAATCCTATCCTGAATGTTTATCGATTTCAACTTAATTTGGTGAATTATTGTCCATCCTTACGAACATGTGTACCTAACCTAACCTCCAGATATCGCTACTAACCCTGTATAAAAATATTTGTAGATCTAAAAGGAGGCTTACACACGTTTACCAAGAGCTCGCCCTTCGATATAATAAGAGAACTGTTTTAAGCCCTCTGACAAGTCAACACTTCACGTACCTCTGACTAAAATTGTTTATTCAGAATGATGTACAGAACGGGCACTTAGTTGAAATGGTGTGTATTTTGAGAGTTCATCCTCCACTTCTGATGCTCTCCAGTCAAAATAAATGTAAGGACTTTAACTTACTTTAAGTTAGTCTATATTATAAAATATTATCTCGAAGAACAAATAAATTTTAAGTTTATTTGTATTAAATTCTGTTTAAGTTCTCCTAAAACTTTTCTAAAAATTGTACTTACCAAGCATCAGATGTAAGGCAAATATTGACACGGACCGGTGCATCTATTCAAAGAATAAATATGTGAAAAAGTAAATCGAAATAAGTATTTACTGTAATAATCTGGCAACTATTTGAAATAGGCAATAATATATCAGGTTAACATGTCTGAAAAATGGAATTTGCATGTGTACGCAAAGGATTATAAAAAAGTTTCTTTTTATTTCATGATATATAACTTTCATTATTCGCTTAAATATTTCAGTAATTATTGTTCGTTAATAAGTTCCACTTTCGCACATAAAAATTCTGTTTGGATTAAAATTTATAAGTTAAGCATTGTATACGTGTGTGTTTATATCACTCCAGATAAAAGTTTAAAAAATTCAAAATGGAAAGTTTCAGAATAAAAACAAGTACGGGGACATAAAATATGTTTTAATATGTTCTTTTGAAAAATAGAATAAACGGAAGATTAATTTCGATAAGTATTCGTAAATATTATTTCGTAAAGTTTGAATTGAATAAGTTTGAATAAATTTCTAATATGATTTTAACTATGAGTTTGGAACTCTTTTAATTTATTACAAGGTGTAAAAGCGATAAAGTGTTTTCGGTTAGTTATAGTTAGCGCCAAGCATGCGAATGAATCGTATGAAAAAATGGGTTTAATGCGGACTTATTTACTTTACAAGTTAAAGTTTGTCAAAATTTATTGACATTAAAACGTAACTTCTATTGGATGAAACAATTAGTAATTGATGATTGTAAGGAGTTAAGCACATTAATCACGAAGGCAAACGCCACCGACAGATCAAACTAGGGTTAAATACCCACAACTTTACTGAATATTATTCATTAGAAGCCGCTTCTGGAGGGACCTATGGTAAATTCATTTGAGCAACTGAATCGACTAGCTATCGAACTTAGTAATTAACGGGGTCGACTTCATTTTCTTCATGAAACGTTTGAAAAAACGCATGAAACTACTAAAAAATATATTCATCAATCATTATAAGAATTGTACTGGAAACTATTATTACAACCAATTTATTCACCCAACATTACGCCATTTGATTATTATTTCTTTAAAGCGGGTTATTTATAGAATAAAAGATTGAGAGTGGGAAGACCTTATCGATTTTTTGCAATATGATTGTTTAGATTTACCGATAAAAGTAAATTGCACTTCGTTTTAGATGGTAACAAATCGAAAATGAAAAAAATCTGGTTCATTTTTTGTGGCATTTAGATTTTTGCCCAGATAAATGGGAATTAAAAACTTAACAGCCAAGCCAAAAACACTAAGATTTAGTTGGAACAAAATACACATAAAGTGTTACCATTTAAATACGCATTGATAATACACTTGTTATTTGGTCCTTTTACCCATTTTCCACGTAAAAAATATAACTTCAAAATTTTTCTCAAATACTTAATCGATAAAAATAAAGTCGTCCTGGTAGTTCCAAAATCACTTCATGTATTATGTAATTTGATCACAATCGCATTGTCGCAATGCTCACGCATGTCTATATCAAGGAATCGCCCCACGTACTTTCCACATCACAATAACATTACTTACGCGATATTTTTGAGTAAACATCGAGCCATTTGTAAGAAAAATAAAGCTTCTCCAACCAACCTTGTTGTGCGAATGGTTAAAATAATTTTATGTCTTTCTTTTTGTTATTTTCCAAGCTTTTAGTGAGGGAAATGGGGCGAATATGGACCTTAAAGAAAGGTATAAACAAACAGATCAGTAGTATGAGGTAAAATCAGCATAGAAATGTGCGTTTTGTATGCGGTATTTGGTTAGGGATCGTTGTACGTGAAGATATTGAGTTGCTCTGCTTTCCATATTCCATGAATGTTCTTTTTTCATTTACTCAGGATATTACCGTATATATCGTGCGAGTATTTTGAATATTATTTATAGTATATATGTATATCCTACTGAACAATTTACTTCCAGTGTATGTCTTATGTTCTTTTTGATTTACGATTATTAAAATTATGTTTGTGATCTCGAAACATAGTTAAAGACGATCATGTACAAATTGGAATACATTTCCATCATTTATAAAATGGAATACCTTTACTTCCTTGGTTATATATATTTTATGAAATTGCTGAGGGATGTTAACAGAAGTTTCGTTTGAACGTTTTAATGAAATCCACTAGTGTCTTGAATTTTTCACACTCATGGTTGAAATAAAAGAGGCAGATTGGGTGTACGATCATTGCATGCCATTCGGAAACTTAACAGTTCTTAAACGGGGCTAAATAATGAACATAAAAATCACTAGGTAATAGGCACAAGAATAATTTTCTTTCTTCACTTTTCATGTATGTGGAGGTAATGTCATTTTTTAAATATTTTGCTGTATATTAATTGGGTTCATCATATAAAGCACAAAACTTCATTCATAAACTTATAAGTCCAAGACTACGTACAATGCTAAACTCTAAAGCTGTTAGACTATTGTAGTTGAAGAAATAGAAGAACAAAAGAATTTACAAAGGTTTTTGTTTCACTACAGAACCCTAAACCAATAAGAAAATATCTTACCTTGAATATTTGTCACTTTTTTAAAGATTTTTTGACATTGTGATTAATTGCTATCACGAAAGAAAATCTAATATAGTGTTATGCGTTTTTGGTTACCCGATCTTCTTCTTCGTTCACTTGTTTAAAATGGTCCGTTAATCAGAAAAGATTTATAAATTTTACATCCTATGATCTAAAAGTCCATCAATTAACACCATCCATCAATATATGACAATCAATTTAACACGTAATGCTTTTTAAGCATGTTCATGACTATAGTAGTGCTACATTTATGTAATTAAAACTTCTAATGATCATCGCCCTAAGAGTGTGTGTAAAAGACATTAACCAGTTTTATTTTATTTTAATTTCAGTGCTTACTTATGCAATATTATGGCATACCAATGAGGAGTGTAACAAAATATAAGATGGTATCACCGATTGCTGTACCATATTTGCTCTTTTAATACTCTTGATTCATATTTGACTAAACTTCTTATAATACTATTCATACTTTGAGTCCTCCACGTTCGAATATGCCTAAGATTATGCAACGATTTGTTCAATGTTATACAAATACAAATAAAAACTTTATTATAATATGTGGCCTGTTCTATCTCTTACAAATACGTCAACGGTTAAAACTATATCAAATAGAAAATTATATAAAATAACATATATCGAAACTTCAAAGAAAAATAAGAAAACTGCCTCGATACCAGTCACCATTAAGGCCATTTTATGACTTCCCCTAGGTACTATTCTTGTGTGGTGTGGAAAGGAAGGCAAACAGCGATATGAGCCAATCCGGGGGCCGTATGGTAAACCTACTATGATAATAAAATAATATTGGCCAGATATATTTTATTAATGCGTGTTTGAGGCAGCAATAAAATTGCGAAGTGGCGTGTGAACGGTTGTCATTTAGTGAATTTGTGTTAAGTAGAAAGGCGGTTTCATCTAACAGATGTTGTGAGAACGGATGTTTATTTGAAGAAATTAACAGTGCTTGTTCAACTATGAATATGAACATTTTCATATCATATTTAGAGTAGCCTGTTATTTTAGATTGAATTATTGTACCTTATTTTTAGAAAAAATTACTACTTTATACTTTAAACGGAAAATATGGTGCCTCAAAATACTTTATTTTTATTAATTTATCTTATTTTCTGTTAATATTCGAAATTACTCGCGCCTTTTACAGAAACGTGAACTCAAATTTTGGAACGTAACCTGTTGTAGACTTATATAAATGACAGTATATAAATCACTGAAATTGGGTTATGTAAATTATATTTTATTCTTTAATAATAAATAATGTTCGTATAATTAATATGTTTTTTACGATTTTTAGGGCATATACTTTGTTTCTGGAAGTTTATTTGCACTTTTATCTAAAAAAGGTAATTCTATTCATAAACGTGTGTTGGATAATTATAAATTTCCTTATTCTTTCGGTTTCTCCGATAAAGAATAAAGAATTAATGAATAAATTGATAATAATTATGTGTCTTTAAAAATATTACATCCGATCTTGAAATTCGTTCGAAGATAATTTTTACAATTGTGAAAATTTATTTATATATATAACTAGAAAAAATGGATCAACGTTTCTGTAGATTCTAAAACAAACATAAGAAAAATAAGTTATTAATGCTAGTAACAATTGGCACGTAATATATATACACACACACACATGTGTACATATATATATATATACATATATATATATATATATATATATATATATATATATATATACACACATACACACACATACATACGCAGTCCATTCTATATTAATTAGTACATTATTCCTTTTAATTTGAAACAGAGAGTCTTAAGTAATGAATTAGCCCTTCAATTATATTGCTAGTTGTCAGAATCAATAGTCACAAATGGACAGTTTCACGCAAAATAGATCACAACCTTTGAGTTTCGATTTTTCAAACGCAATTGTCCTTATTTTTAAATAAACTAAGTCTACATCAAAAATCCAAAATATAATTGCCTATTATAAAGTACTACTCGAATAAACGTATTAAAGCGTAATTTTAAAGAACTTTCAGCATACGACCAATGCTTGAATAAATTAAGTCGCAGTCGTTTCGGTTAAAGACATGTCATCAAGACTAGTTAAATAGAAAAATCTTAGCAACGTTAACAAATTAAAAATATTAACTAACAACATAGTAACACTTTCATCAACCAATATATAATATCAGCGTTCAGCTTATTTGGCGAGAAACTCGGTACAATAGTGCCTTAATATATATATATATATATATATATATATATATATATATATATATATATATATATATATATTTATATATACA
Source organism: Druceiella hillmani (assembly GCA_039881145.1). Taxonomy (NCBI): domain Eukaryota; kingdom Metazoa; phylum Arthropoda; class Insecta; order Lepidoptera; family Hepialidae; genus Druceiella; species Druceiella hillmani. Next base: position 27,576,221 of record JAYKKI010000004.1, read on the forward strand.
TTTATATATATATATATATATATATATATATACACACATATATATATATATATATATATATATATATATATATATATATTCTATTAGAAATGAAAAGCTATGAAACATTTTATCGCGAATATTTCCTAAATGCTATTTATAGATGATTTAAAAAGATGACAAACAATATTTTCGTACGGATCACAACGAGGATTCTGATAATTGGCACTAAATGTACTTCTTCATTATAAACAACTTCTGGTAATTCTCTACACGTTTACATCATCTAAAATGACTTCTGAGTTATTTTTAGCACGATTTTTTTTCAAAATAGAACGTGATATAGTATTCACTAGATGCATTTAAGTTAGCTTTATTTTGAAGTCAATACGGTTCACTCCTCGTTTAGTATAGAATAGGAGCTAATGACATTTCCCTTGTCGTGATAATGGCAACCTTTTAGATATCACCGAATTCCTGATATATCCTCTCAATTTAATATTCGTCTGTTTCAAAATATAATAAGTTTTTTATCGAAGATTTCAACGTAAATATTTTCATTGCTTGGCATAAAAAGAAGTAAGTATTGATATGAAATAATCACGACTACACAAACAATAAACATAGTATAAAATAAGATAATACGTGTCAATTATTTTTTGGGGATAGGAGTAGTATGTGTATACGGCAAGAAAATGGTAGTGTTATGTGAAAGCGTTATGTTTAGAATTATTGTGTAAGTTTATTTGTTTATTGATTTTAATATTCCAAAGGCGGTATTAATAAATGACACTATTAAGTATATATTCAATTTATATAAATATATTACAAGTCTGTTTTATTGCCTGTAATTTTCTGTCGACGCTTTAAATTCCTTTTATTAGAGAGAATTTTCTAAAAATGTTTTAATTCTCTGTCGCATGTAAGTGTTCAACGTAAAATGCGATATCAAGGCTGCTTAAACTAATTCGTGTCTCAGATCAGAAATATATATTATTTTACATCTGTTTTGCTTGTTTATTTTGTCATGCAGAAAAGTCAAGTTTGACTGAAAATATTTTTCCTACGTAAACACTTGTAGGAAAGGAACCATGTGAAGTGAAAATTTTATATCATTAAAACTTGAGAAGAACAAAATATTAATAATGAAAAAATGACATTTACTTTTTAATTTGCAATTTATTTCACGGCGTATGCTTTGATTTTGTTAAAAGAATTAATGGAGACATTTCGTATAAGACTTTTTTTATACATTATATATGATAAACTGGGTGTAAAACACTATGATATAATAATTTAAATTCAACGTCTTTCTTAAAACTGAATTGAAATATTATCACGTTAAAACCTTTGTTGTTTTTATTGAATTTGTAGCTCTCTTTACTTCTTGACACATGTGGTGATATGTGAACTTGAAGCCCAAACCCTATCTGCAAATTTTGTAAGTCTTGTTGATCGAAATATGTATGATAGTGTTAGAAAGTTTACATTCATAATCGTAGTTATTTAAAAAAAATTAAAACAATGTTATCAATGTCTTATTTCCACATGTACTTTTGTAAAACAACAGTACATTTTTGCCAATTCTCCTGTCATTGTACGTGTAACATACTTAAGGTAATCGATAGGTTAAGATGATGTGCAAGTAAGCTATTTAGTGCAAAATTCAATGAAGATATATGAAGTTGGGGATTCTCCATAATTTTATTTATCTTATCACACTAGAAAAATATTAGCTGGGATTTCAACTATTATTTTCAATACAAATATGGAGGAAACAAAAGTGATTCGAAATACTTCGTGTAAATAATATATGACGTACGCGTGGGGTTTTGCAAGAACTTGGTATATGCACTACTGTGTACTTAAGCTGGAACATCAATATATGGTGTATGCTGAGAGTTGATGCTTCAAGAGTGAATGGTTCGTCACAAATTAGAGACCACACAACCTAAAATTAAGCAGAAATAGTTTATATATGTCACGTCCCGAAAGCGACGAAACCAGACGAAACACTAACAATACGCACATAGCTCCGTGTAACACCAAATTACTAACCTAAAGCAGCCAATTGCAAAATTTTACAAGGGCGGAACATTAATATTTGGCGCCTGCTAGAACTTATATGGAAAGATTTGAACTCCAAAGATGTTAGCAGAGAATATTAACTCATCTCTAACGGGAAACTATCGGCATAGTACTCTATCAAAATCTGAAGCAATGAATTATTAAAGTAAAAACGAAGAACGATAGAGTTATGAGTGTGAATATAGTCCTGGATAACTATCCTCTTTTTAATATTATATCGGCCTACCTTCCACAAGTGGGTTGCTCACGCGAAGAGAAAAAGTTTTTGGGGGACCTTCACAACATCATATAGTCTTTACCTATGGAAGAAAAGGAAATTATCGGTGGTGACCCGAATTGGAACGTAGGGTGTTATGCTCCTGATTATACACGAGTCCAAGGTAATTTTGGGTTTCAAATACCTAACAGAGGATTGTTTTCGATGCGGCAACTAAGTTCGATTTATAAATTATGAACACGTTTTTAGAAAGGAAAAGCACGTATCTTATAACAATTAAGGGTGGTAACTCTCTCTCACCAACAAAATAATTTATATGCAATAGAGCATACACAAATGCTTTAGAGATTTCAAGGTCATAACCAGGAAAGCTTTTACTAGATAACATAGACTACCAGTAGCTTGTTTAAGACCCGTATTAGTTCTCAAATTTGCAGATTATCTCAATACCATAACCATTCGGGAAAATGGTAAAACCAAAATAAATTTCAAGGAATAACTTTATCAAATAGACGAAGACTTTTTTCGCAAGCTCAGTGGCAGATTTTAATAGACTTGACTTTAATACTCAATAGAATCGGTCTCAGTCTTATTGCCTGAAAACAGCTAAATAAGTTAAGGTATATATAAGAGAAGATTAGAAACAGTTATCATTATATAAAACTGCTGCCTTCGCATTACACTATTGTTTTGTACCTTTTTGCTATGAACTTAGCAGATTTAATTGATTTAACAAAAGATCGTATTTTTTCTAGCATAAATAACTAGGTCATTTTATTAGATTATGGGCCAAGTATGCCCTATTTTAAGAAAAACTTGTTAAGAGTTATAAGTAGAGTAGGTGTAGGCATCCCAAAGTTAAAAATAAAATGATTGTACGTTAAGTGTGTAACCAATAAAAATGATATCAAACTCATTACTGATCAACATTTAAAAGTGGAAGGGGTGCGACAATTATCACGAATGGGCATTTGCAGTGGAAAATTTGTTTGGTTTTGGACGGCACGTCAAGTTTTTTCAAGTAAAAAAACCAAGCCACATAGGCTGCAGAAGATACACAAGTTAAATCTAGCTAAGTTCTGACCGTCGATCCATCATTTTACGTTCATATAAATGAAGCTTCAAGCACAAGAAGTTTAGGGGAAAAATTGAATTTTCAATGATTTTAGGTTTTCCCGAAGAATACCATTGCTACATAATCTAATATCGAATCGCCTCAATAACTGCGATTTGATGACGGACCATGTTACGCAAATTATTAAAACCACCCAGAAATTATCCGTAATATATTTTTACGTGAACGACGAGTCGATTGGCTGTTCGGTACTGGCAAGTTCACCTGAATAAGAAAAAATATTTCACTATGATAATAGCAGTACAACATACCGGTATCGACATTACTTCTGACGTAGTGAAGACAAAATTGATTGACATAGCGAAAAACGTTTCAGAAACCGGAAATGCATTGTTAAGCGTATAAGAAGACGTATACAGTGATTCATTTCAATTTCGTTTTTTTATCCTTTATTATCGCTTAAGATCTGAAACCAAAAAAAACCTCAATTTCGGTTTATTGAACAAATAAAATGTTATTATCTCTTTTCTAATTACATGGTTCTAGTGAGTAAATAAAAATTTTATGGAATTACATTTATAGCAATTTTCCTTGCCTATCAATTTTCAGTTCCCAGTTAAGTATACAAATAAGATGGCCAATCGGTCGAGCATTGTGCGGAGACTTGTAATATCGTCATATCCAAAATAAATTTAAAATTGTATGGCAAAATGATATATATTGCTTAGCCCTCATAAATTAATAAAACAAAATTTAATGAAAGGTCTAGTTAAAAAGACAGGCTCAAATAAAACTTGAGGCATAATGCAAGTCAGATTTCCTTTAGTTCGTTTGGTCCGGTCTTAGGGTTCCGTGTCATAAAATGGAAAAACGAAACTATTTAAAATCACTTACGTGTCTATACATTTATCACAGCTGTTTCCTCAGAAAAAACAAATTATAAGGTTTGCAAAACAATTTTTTAACAATTTAATGTGAGATAATTTTAGAATTGTTTATAAAAATATCCACAAAAATTCATTTATATCTTGCTGAAACTAATAATGTATGAAGTAATAATTATGACAAAAAATCGTGTTGCTAAAAGTTTACGCAAAGTTTATCACAAGCTTTAAAACTTATAGGAGATTTTATCATTTTTGAGATAAGCATGATATTCTTACTCTGGTGAAAGATATATAGTAAAATATTGACCTATATTTTTAATACTATCATGTACTTTAAAATATACTATTTCTAGTATATGGAGAGGAATGTTTCTTCAGAAATTCCTTTTCAAGACAGACGTCAGACATTCTAATAGCGTCATGTGTCAGTAGAATTCTTTGTAAGTAGAAACAGTGACAAGAAAATTAGGCGGAAGTTCCTTTAAGGCTAAAAATAATGGAGCACTCTGTAAGTTTGTGTCATTCACGTATGCATTATAACGCTGCTTTAATTCACATATGTGATCGCTTCGACTGATAATAGGAAGAAAATATTGCGATATATTTACGTGGTGAAAATAATGGTAATATTTGTGAATAGTTTTATAAAATGTCCGTACCGCTTAAGTTTCTAAATGCTTAAAAGTGTTCAGAACCCTCGTAGTATTAATAATTAAAAAGTTTTATTGAAAATAAACGATTGGAAAACGTTAAATTTATATTAAGTTAGGCGGCTTAAAAAAAGTTTGATGAAGAAAGTAAACCATTTTGTTTTAAAAAGTAAAGGTAAACAGGTAAAGCCAAAAAATCACGAAGACTGAAAAGTGAAAACAACACTGAAGTATGAAATTTCCACTTTATATTTATTACCTTTAACAAAAGAATGGTATTGTGTGATACATACTCGTAGAAGATTCGTTTACAAATAAACTATACTTCAATGTTTACGCTTTTAAACTTCGACACGCGTGAATATTCGACAGAATTACTTTATTTTCCATAGTGCCAAAATACATTTACCTGCTATAAGCAGCACTACATAAGTGATACATAAAGCATACAAAACAATAGCAAACAAACCCTTTATTGAGCAAGCAGTGAATTATTACAACTATTTTTGTTATTGATATAGATTATTGATTTCGCATGTGAATCGTCCAAATAAATGTATGTTTTTTCTTCATTTATTTTCAAAGCGTTTCCGTGGAAAATTAGAAATAAATTAGGTCTTTAAAATTATATAAATGAGCTTAAATACCTGACGTAGGGCGCACTGATATTCAATATAAAGGAATAAACTAATTCTTCTGTGCAATTGTTATTCTAGTTTCTAAAAAAAGTCTTTTCTTGTTGAATTGGGGAAAACGTGAATTAAGTGTCACATTAAAAATTTATGAAGTTTTGTGTACGTAATTAATGGTAAAATATTAATTAAATATATAATTATCAACACAATTTCGTTTCAACCATTTTCAGATGTTTTTGATTGAAACTAACTTTGCAGATGTAACATCTGTACAAAATAAACATATTTTTATCAACATTTATTTTTGTTATTAAGAAAATTATACGTAAAGCAAAAATACCACTTTGGTAATAAATGGAATTTTATTTGAAATTTCTATTCGATCATAATTACACCAAATTTTGCCCAAATTACTGGCAGATTTGGCGCAAGAAATTACATAATGATTTATCTATAACGTTAAGATGATTCATTTGTGATTCGTTCTAGCCCTAATGCTGCTTTATGTGGTTCAAATCGAAAACTTATTTTGAATTTGAAGAGAATTTTATTTTGAAAGGTTCTTATTAAATTATATATTTAAGAGTAAAATCGATAAAAGTGATAATTTTATTAATTTTTGAATTATATACGTTTATTCAAAAATATTGATAAATAGAGAACGAATTGTTCAAGGCATAAGTTAAATACAAGCAGGTGTGTATAAATTTGAAACAATAATATGGGAGCATATTATTACAGACATGGAGTATTAAAATTATAGGAACAGTTTATATGTAATTATATATCAATATGCAGAACTTTTTTATTTTCTCTGAACTTAGAAATCATGTATTTTGAAAATAATTATGATGAGTATAAATTCATGTATTTAGAAAATAATATAAAATTATGTTACAAATGAAATTAGGTCAGGTACGCTATTTGAGTTTAAAAATTATGGGAGTTAATATGCGCAATAATAGTGTAAATAACTTTTGCACGATAATATTAATTGTTACTGTGAAGTATTTTATTTTAAGATTACTCGTACACAATTTATCAGATATATTATTTCCGGTTTACTTTTTCAAGAAAGGCAATATTGCATTTTTAATAAAGTTTTTATTTCAGAATTTCTTGGCGAAAATGTTCGTGCCGTATATTGGAAAATTGAGATAGATTTTATTAAATAATCCTATGAAAACCTGTTCGTGAAAAGAAAAATGTACAAAATTTCGTTACGTTACATACAAACGAAACATCACACATAAATGTGCCCACGCACACACACATACATAAACATTTACAACTATATTATACACTTGTGATATTTCTTTAAGGGCGAGATATATACACATCTATACAGGTGTTGTTATATCGCTTTAATAAGCTGCTTCAATGGATTACTTAGTACTAAATACAAAATTAATGCTTTTTATTATCAAGATACACTTAGTCGACGTTGCCGCAAGGGTTAAGCTTCCTGCAGTGCACGCACACCAGATGCCATTATCAGGGATGTGCAACACGACGTACGAAAACAATAATCATATATGTTAATATTAATTAAGTAGTAATAACGTAAATCATTGATTAGTTACAAATTTAAATGTGAAAATTATTGAAAAATGTTGAAAACAAAAATTATTTCCTTGTGGAAAAATAAACTATTTCTCTATAAGAAAGGCGCAAGTCAAAAAAAAGGTGAAGATTATTTTCTCCTTATATATATATATATATATATATATATATATATATATATATATATATATATTAGTTTCTTATCATATGGTATGGTGTCTCATGCCTTTTTATCTTTTTTAATTAACACCGTCACCAGGGACGAGAGTTTTAGATCAGACTTTATTTATCCATTCACAATAATTACAGCAATCTTCCGGAGCAATTTTAAATTCTTTTAATAGGTTAATGGAAGAGTAGCCTTTTCAAAAACTACCATTTACACCACTATTTAGGATGTTTTTCTTCTAGGTTATCTATTATTCCAGACTGGTAAAAGAACTTTTAGTGCCGACACCTTACTGTGCCCTACTATCTACCAGTTTACCGCTACGTATGTGTACTAAACTGGTTTACTTAAACTGATATATTGTCAGTTAAGATCGAGCATGTACAACCCACGTGCTAATGGGTAACAGCATAACTAATACTTATCATGTATTGAAAACAACGAATTATATATTTTTGTAGAATTTAGAAAGTGTAAAACCAGTTTATAAAACTATGTTTAATATAGGAACTATTCTGATATTATCTAGCCGCAACGGTTTTCAGGTTAAATGTGTACATCAACATTTACCTAGATGTGAGTTTTAATTTTAATCTTCCTGGAATCTTCGTGGAATTTTCTCTTTTACGAGAAAAAATTAATTCTCAATCATTAACACTTATGTTATACGAATACATTTTGAAACAAAAATCTTGTTTACTATGTCTTTCTTGGTAACTTTTGCCTTTCTCTTAAAGTGACCATAACATAAATGATCAATGCACTCAATATAATAATTAGTAGTACTAGAAAAATTGGTTTTTCTTTTATAAAGATTTGTAATTTTATTTGCAACAGAAACACCAAATCCTACTATTTTATTACATTTTCGTAAAAATATATTCCAGATATATAAGGGAAATAAAATCTCCCAGTGTATGCAATGTGTAAATCATTAATACAGCTCGTTTTGTTTTGTTTGTTTTATGTTTAGCTTTTACTGCGAAAAATTTTATTTAGGAATGGTGTAAGCAAAGATTGTTATCAGAGAAATAAATGGGAAACATTTTTAGCACATATTATTTGGACAAAAATCCTTGTATGCAAAAATATTAGATTACTGTACCAGTTTTACCTTCAACCGACCTTATTCCGCCTTCCCTTATTTCATCTAATATTCAATATAATAACGCACATATTTTTTTAGATATTTTTTTTACTCTGATTAAGTCGATTTTTGAATAGACGTATTTGTTCTGTTTTTTTTTCAGTTACGATTGTTGCAGATAAAAACTGGTCTCGGAGTTTTTAAAGTATATAGTTCATAACTTTCTAGTATATCCGTATTTAAATGCCTAATATTTATAATGCAGAAAATATAATGTCTACACGCAGACAAAACTTTTTACGTAGTTTAAAAAACTTAACATTTTAAAAAATCAAAACAGTCTGCTTTTAGATTATATTCATTTCATGGAACGTTAATTCTTTAACTTTTTAGTTATAAATTAAACTGTCAAAAGTAATAATTTTATTATAAAAATTAAAATTTATATGCGAGAAGGAAAATGTCGTAGAAATACGCAAAATTCTGTATTTTATTTTTCTGGATTATTACCTCACGAACCGGATAAAGAAATGCAAATATTAGTTTGTTTTACTTATTACCCATTTATATAAAATACTACGAATCATAAATGATGCTTTACGTTAATTACATTTTACGAACTAATAATTTCATTAGCACTCTAAAATAGTTTTCTAAAGGTCCTTTCACTCATTCCCTCTCTTTTATTATTGTTCGTGCATAGCGCTATTTGACGACATATTTTTTTGGGTAGATATATGATATAACGTATCTACGTATAATGTTATAGTATAACGTTATATATGCAGATACGTAGTAGAACCAGGTAAATATTTATTGGTACAATAGATACACAGAATATTAAATGTATCTGAAAAAATAGATGAACTTATTACGCAGGAAAAAAACTGCAACTGGTTGTAGCAAGATGTGACTTCAACACTGTCCTAAAATGTAAGTATATTTACACGAATGCAAATAAGCGAGAGTTCCTCAATTATTTTTAACCATATTTTTTTAAATAATGCTCTTTTGTATAGAATGTTTAAAAATCATTGCACTATGCTAGTAAAATATACTGTACGTGAAAAAAAATATTCTTTAGGCCTATAATACAATTTTGATAAGCTATCTTCGTTGTGTATACAGAATAAATTCTTTATATGGAATAAAATGAAAGGCTCTACGTGTTTTATATATTACAATACAATACAATAAAAACTCCACGTGTGTTATAAATTTCCATAGATACAGTACGTCATATGTCACATACGTAAAATGTTGAATCACATTCAACAAAATTAAAATTATTACTTGAACCAAATTAAAAAAATAATGATCTTATCAAATATTGAACTAGAATTATTTATAACCGCGTATATCGCAAATTTATTTCAGGACGGGGCCGACTATTCACATTAGTCCGTTCGCGTGTTCTGAGTCCGCGCGATCGGGAGCCCTAGCGACATAAACTTAATTCACCGTGGCACTACGGGGACGCGCGAGTCAAAGGAACAGGCTCACGAACGACACAGATAAAGAAGAGGTCAACTCCGGGAACACTCTGATAACGACACCGCGCGTTGGTATGTTTAGGATAATTTAAGAGATAAGAACAAGTATAAAGGGCCTGTGAGTTAATACACATTGTGCAGTTATGGTTATTGAAGTAGGATATAAGTACTTAATATTGTAACAGCTCTTTAAAATAAAATTAATTTTTGTTTGATCTACGGAAAACATTTAACTTTAACTGGTTCCCAACGTGGGGCAGGCATCAAGAAAACCTCTCCCGAAACGTTTTCTTGGTCAGAAGCTCACCTACAAATCAAGTAAAGTGGAGACTTCTCTTTCCAAGGCGAGCACCGGTTAAGTACACGGCGCTACGCAGCAACAAAAAGCAGTCAGGAGTCAACAGGCATACTATTTTTTCAAAGTCATCCCGATGACGTGCATTCTTCTCGTGCTTATAATGTAATTGTAAGTACTTGATTATTTATATCATATGTATCATATAAATGGTCATGTGATCATTTATATCACTGTTCCATACTTAAAATGGCTACCCCAGTAACAGTCTCATTATCCAATAGACTAGTCATATGACATATTCCCATCCCCGGCTATAGTGGAGAAGGAGGTAAAAGAGTGTTAGCAGGAATTATAAGGGCTGTAGAAAACTTCTTATCAGTAACACCTGGGAACGAGCAAACAAAAAATAATATACTCTCGATACTGATCGGCGAAGCTGCATGGCCAGTTTAGGGGAGAGCTCAATTCTCTCATGTGAATGAATAAAAGAAGTTTTCACTAAGGGATTTGGAGGATACAAAAACCGAATTAAAGATTTAATAGAGGAAATACAAAATTTAAAACCTAAGGACGATAGATTCATATCATTTAGGCATGAGCTAAATGGTATAATCATACAAAGTGGGACTACCCTAAAAGGAATGAAATTAGTATTAGAGCCAATCGCCGCGATACCCACTATTTCAAAAACCCATGCAAACGCCTTATAAATCACCACGCTACCCACAACAAAATAAACCATTTACCTCACCAATTCTACGACAAGATCATACATACCCACCATCTCCATTTTCCCAAAAAATAAGACAAATGAATCAAACCATGGACATGACTATGAGGACCGCGCCTCAAATAGTATTTAATATGAATACTGACACGCCGGAAGACAACATTTTTTTTAATTCTGTGATCAAATGTATCAATATTATTATAATCAGAACGGCAATGACGACAATCACTATGAGGAGATAAAATTAAACACTGAAGTCTTTAAAGAAGACGACAATTTTCAATTATAAAGGAAAGGCGACCAGTCCAAATAACCTTAAATAAAATTAATATTATACCTATCTAGCTATCAACTCCCATATATTGTTTTACCAGACGACAAATGTTAATAGACACGGCGAGTGCCCGTTCATTTATCCAACCGCCACTTGTTGAATGCAACCATGCAAAATGAAATGAAGCAACCGCCACTACTAAGCAAGCGATAGCGAAATATACCGATGAACTATTTACAGTATAAACGGCCCATAAAGCCAATAAACCCGGTGAAAATAACTTTACCGCCATTCAATAATGTGTTTAGGCCATTTGAATTTTTTATGTTCGAATTATCGAATAAATACGATTATCTGACGCTTTGTTTAAATTAAACCACAACATAATATAATTACAACAAACGTCTGTATCATTCCTTTATTCCATGTTACAAACAACGTTTTATCACTTTTATACAAAATTGCAATATAATTACAATGTAATAATTACAATGGACGACTGTATCGCCCCTTATTCTACACAACAAAAACGTTTATCACTAAATGAAATACTGCATCTACATACTAGCACATTCGCTGACACAGTTCAACAAGCTTTGGTAAGATCACACCGCATAACGTTACTACGAAATAAGCCGATATATCAACGACCGTATCGACCATCGGAATCTCAACGCAGAGAGATCACGCGACAAATACAAGAAATGTTAAGTAATAAAATAATAAAACCATCAGACTCGCCCTGGTCTAGTCCAATTCAAAACATGTAGAGGAAGGACACACTCCCAAATAGAGATTAGTAATAGATTATCGCAAACTCAACAAACAAACTAGAAACAGTAAATTCCCTTTGCCAAATATAGAAGATATTTTTTCCAAACTAAACGGAGCGAATACGCCACAATTCTCGACTTAACAGCGACATTTCATCAAATTAAAATGCACCCGTAAAGTAGAGAATTGACTGTTTTTACTATACTCGACGGACATTACGAATATGCAAGAATGCCCTTTGGCTTAAAAACAGCCCCGGCTACTTTTCAGAGAATGATGAACAATATTCTTAGGACGCACTTAGAAATTGGTAATTGTTTGGTATATTTAGACGACGTTATAATCTACGCCCCAAACGAAAACAAACAAATTAGAAAGTTTAGATCAATATAATTTAAAAATAAACCAGTCTAAATGTAAATTTTTCCAAACTTCTGTAAAATTTCTAACAAATATATTAATTGTAAAAGGGGACTAAGATAAAATAAGACATGCAATTCGACGAAGTGTTCAAAACAACTAAACGAATGATAAACCACCCACCGGCTTTAGCATACCCGGTCTTTGATAAAATGTTCACGATAACATTCGATGCCAGCGATATGGCATTAGGTGCAGTGTTATCACAGGAAGGCAGACCCATGGCGTTCGCATCAAGAACATTAAACTAAACATAGCAAAAATGTAATATCACGGAAAGAGAACTATTAGGAATATTATATGCTTTAACACTATATAGACCATATATATAAACCGCAGACACTTCATCTTAGAAACGGATCATCAACGTCTAGTATGGACTGCAAAGCTTAAAGAGCTGAACTCTAAACTAACGCGATAGAGATTAAAACTACAGGAATACGACTATAAGATTAAACATAAAAAAGAAAAAAATTATTTCATGGCAGATGCACTGTTACATATAGAGTTAAATTACAATTCAAACCAAATCACAGTACATAGTAATGCTGACGACTCAGGTTATGGTTTTGTTATAAAACACGAACATCCATGGCAAAGAATGAATCGCATTTATTTAGAAAAGGACAGGTACGATGTACAAATAATTAAAAACCGCGAGAAACGAATGACTACTATGTTGAGTTAGAAGAAATAGTAGAATCCAAAATATTTATAATAGGACTTTGTAGAGGAAAATATTACGCAATCATAACAGAATAAAAATTAGGTGAACGAACCTCAGAAGTCCATAGAAATAATTTTAATACTCAAACCCTATAAATAATATAGTTTAAGTCACCACGTACAAAAATGTGGGACCAAGAATAAATACTAAAAATTATACAAGAAACACACGAAAAAGTACAATCGCCATATTGACAAACCTGTACTCGTAACAAAAATATAAAAAAATATTATATTGAAAATATTAAACAGCAGACATCGAGTTTAGTTTAAAAATGCGATGTTTGCAATAAAACTAAATATAACGGACACCCTATAAGGGTAACTTTAGAACTAACTCCAACATACGATATACCTATGTCAAAATAGCAACTAGACACCTTTTTCCTCAAAAGTAAAAAATACTTAACCGAGATAGATTTATTTTCTGAATGGGAGTTTATAATCCCACTACAACATAGCACTAACGCCACCATTACGGGAGAATTAATTAAACTATTTTTTAGTAGGAAAACCTGAAACAGGTCTAAGCAGCGAACTCGGAAAAGAATTCTTCTCTTCTCTAGATATAAAATGTTACGTACCAACACCGCAACATATATCACACGGCAACATAGAAAGACTACACTCCACATTAATAGAAATATTAAGAATCCAACAGGAAATTATAAAAATAATTCCTCCAGTTATGTTTTCATATAATAACACAATTCATTCAACTACAGAAAAACACTTTACGGATTACACTTGCTTCACGAAATTAATTTACCGATTAATAATGATATAGCATCTGACTATTTATTACAAAAAAGATTTGAAACTACAAAAAGAGATACCCTTGAAGAGAAATCCCCGTAATAAATGGATAAACTAAAAGGACTAAAAATTAAAAGGAGACTATGAGTTGTACATAACAAGCGACAGCAAAATAAAAAGTTTTAAAATAGATCTTTAAAAAAAAATTATAACCTCGTAACGAAATATAATATTATTCCAAGGGAAAAAATTGAAAAATACATATAAAGGGAATACGTATTCCAGGGCCTCCGCTAGAATTAAACCCCTCAATGGGGACTTAGCAATAGTATACATTGACGAAGTATGGATAATAGAAGGAGAGTGGAACATAATTATCCCCATAAAAACAAATGCTCTATACCTTGAATATCATAAACTCCAAACGGTAATAAATAATCCAAATGAAGCGGATAAATAATCCAATGATACCTCTTATACAATATTTAAATATAAAATTACTCGATTGTCTCAACCGACTGAGAATCAAAACTCGCACCGAAAGAGGACTTGCTAATGGACTAGACACAATAATAAAAGCACTAAAAGGTAACCCAAAAAATAATGACTTAATAGACATAGAGAATAAATTCAGTAAATTCTGATTGTTTTAATGAAGTACACAAATAAATTTATACGTAACACAAGAAATTAACACAATTTTGAATGTTATAAATAAAAGGGAAAATTAAAAAAATTAAATAAAGTTCGCATACGAGAAATTAAATGAAGTATACCTCAGCATAAACGAACATATTTGTACAAAACAGTATACAACACCCTTCTATTATATCAGTTACATTATTCAGTTACATTAAAAACGGAGTATTTCTAAAATACCAGAAACCATAAACATACCTGGAAACCTGTTAGCACTCGAAACCCAAATATCTCAAAATGTAGAAATATCCTCTAATATGATCATATTTCAGTCACCTATCCTAATCCTATCAAAAAAATAAGTATTAACACAGTCAAAGGACAATATTTGATACGATATGACCAGGCATATAAATTAAAAGAATGTACTCAAAACATTTGCACTTCAGAAACAGTCAAACCTATGTACAAGAAGGTGTTATAAAAAGGAGGAACATGTGCAAAAAAATATCGATCGCATATCCACATCATCTCAAGAAGAAAATAACTTATCACTTATGGTATCAATATGAAGACGAACAAACGAAGACACAAGATATGTGCGAAACTGGGGTCAAAAGATCACTTCTTCATAACATATAAACCTGTACATATAGTGAAAGTAAGGCTAACATAGAAGTGTTCCGATAACCGATAAAGCAAAACCAATTGAAAATAATTATCCTATAATAATGAATACTCAAGATAACTCAATGGATAGCTAACTAGCACTACTGAAAATCCATAACGAGTAAGCTTCTACACGAGAAATATTAAATTGGGTATTAGAAATAACGATATCCTTGATAATAATAATAACCGTCTATAAACTCATCTGTAAAAAAACTCAAGATGAACTTCAGACTGGGTAGGAGGAGTCAAAGGAACTGACCCACGGAAGACGCAGATAAAAAGAGGTTAACTCCGGGATCACTCTGATAACGACACCACGGGTCAGCATTGCGTAAGGCAATTTAAGAGATTCAGCACATATATAAAAGGCCTGTGAGCCAATACACATTGTTCAGTTATAGTCATTGGAGTAGGACATAAGAACTTGATATCGTAACAGTTCTTTGAAATAAAATTTATATTTGTTTGATCTACGGAGAGCGTTTAACTTTAACTCACATATGGAGATAGCGGCCGGCTGCCGGCGCGGCAGCGCGGCACATCGACGTTAGACGTGCGGACTCGTTTAGTATTTATTTACTGACCCCACGCGTTTTTAATTTTTTTTGTTTTATTTATTATACTTATTATTATATTATTAAATTAATTGTTATATTATTCATGTACAAGGTCATAAATATAGTTGCAGTTAAAATTTTGCCCTTAATGTTAAACATTTTTTAATTTTTTTCGTAGGAATTCTAAATATTATCATAATAAAAAGTAACCTAGATCACTCCTCAGCTCCAACAAACAGATAGACGGAGAGACAAAAATGTTAAAACAAATATTTGGATTTTGATTACTTGCAAATAAACACATAAGCTTAAGAAAGGCGTGTTATTTCAAAATTACAGACAGATACTAAAAATTTACATATTCCTCAAAAGATTTTTCTTTATTTACTCATATCATTTAAATAATTGTCACCCTAACATTTTGATTTCACTTGTAATATTTCATAAAATTCTATTATTATAATCCAGGATTTGAAAAAAGAGATTCCAAAATACTATTCAATAATTCAGACTATCTTTAACTATCTTCTGTAACGCTTTATTTTATTTCAAATTAAATTTTTTTCATTTAATAATTTATTTTCAATATTTAATTCAATATAATTTATTTACCAGTCCCCCCACGGTACTAATAGGTAATTGGTACAAAAGAAACTACTAATGGCATATTTTAATAACATTCGGTACCAATAAGATCACTTGATTTCATATCTTTCCCATTGATGAAAGTAAGAATAAAATAAAGAAGTTCACTCATTTTCTTTATATAAGGTAACGAGACCAAAAAAAAAATTGTTTCTGTTCTGTTTTTATCTATAGTCGATAAGTAAGTTAGTGTACCATATGTCGGTAATAATTATTTTATCCTCTCAGCTCTAGTTTACTACCTAACCTCATTTTAATTTTTTTGGTGTCTTATTAAAAAATAGCAGTTTTACAAGAAAAATAATTTTATACCGATAAAATAAGTCTTTTTATTTCATAATGCTAGTAAGTTAAGACGTTGTGTGAACGACTCTGATAAATTTTGTTACGTTTGTGGTGAACAAATTTGGAAAGATCAACGTAGATTTCGCTGATCTTTACAGATAATGTGATCGGCTTGTATTTTGCTTACCTTAATGTTGAAATTCACAATCAATATAAAGCGCAGGTACTTCATATTGTAAGTTAAATGTGCATTGAATATTTGCGATAGTGGGAGAAAGATACATGTAAATTTTTAAATTTAAAGTAACTTTGGTTTGGCAAGAACAAAAAAATATCACAGCGCCCTTACTTCCATATGACAAATATAGTGAGCATTAATAAACACAATCATCACAAATGGAAATATGACAAATTTTTTCAGCACTATGACTAATTCCCCTTTCAGAAAAAGTTCCAATATCAGATTTTCATCAGCCACCATAATTTCAGGAGAAAGAAATTAAAGAACCCAGTGCGTGGCAAGAAAATTATGACTTTAAATGCAATAGAGGACACCGAATTCTCAAACATTTTTACAAAATGACACAAAATGAACTTAATGATCATATAAGACTTCAATTTTTCAGAAGAGTATGCTGAGTTGCAAGCATCAAGATTAACAGAAAACAATACCTATCCTCTAATGTATGAATTACTTCATATCGCACGAAAGAAATAAGGTTATTGCAATTTCCTTCTTCCATAAAAAATTAATATATTGATGTAATGTGAGCAGGTCACTGATTTTAATGAGCTTAGAAACATAGCAAGTAATTGGCGTCTCTTTATCGATAGCAGAAAAAGAGGTCTAAAAGCTGTTATTTTAAATAATGGCAATAAACGTGTTTCTATTCCAATTGCCCACTCTACTTGCATGAGAGACGAATATGAAGTGATTCCAGTTCTTTTTTATACAAAATAAAGTATATTGAACACAAATGGATGATATATGTCAACTTGAAGATAATTAATTTGTTATTAGGTCAACAAAGTAGCTGTACAAAACACTCATGTTTTATTTGTCTTTGAGGTAGTCGAGCCAAATCAAAACACTGGATACGAAGAAATTTAGCTGTGAAATATACTTTAGTGGTTATTGAAAATATGTGATAAGTTCACAAAAAATTTAAATTAAATTAAATCTCTGGATAAAAGTGGTCAATATTTTCAGTTTATTTCTCAGAAATTTCCTGGATTAGGTACTGAGAAATTAAAAGCATGCATTTTTGGTGGACCCTAAATACGTCGAATAATTTTGAGGTAACTCTTGTGCGGACATACTTTGTACCGTTTGAATAAAATTTCCTCGGAAATTACAAGGCTGAAAACTATGTAGAATTAGTTTATCAAATGCTTCATTACTTTGAAAATTTAGACTGTAATATAAGCATAAAAGTATTCTAGAGTCATATAGATTACTTTTAACATAACCTAGGAGATCTTGGCGGAAAACAAGAAGACTGATTCCACGAAGATATAAAAATAATGGAGGTCGGGTATCAAGGTAGGTTGTTCATATAATGGCAGATTATAGCTTAGGAATTATGCACGATTGCCTTAGAAAACTCCATTCCAGAAAATGGCTTACAAGAAAATTTCCTCTCGTATAATATTAAAATAAAGCCATATTTTTGTAAAAATGCATTTTTTTACCTCATGAACTCTAGCTGTTACAAAAAAACTAGTAATATTTTCGAAGTCACCTTATAGGAGATACTTAAATTCAAGTCTAAAACCCTAGGCAGCAAAATGTGTGTAGGGCAGGAATAATTAAATGAAACTCCTAAAGAATTGTGAAATTTTTATTTTCAACAAACGGGTGGTTTTATATATTTATAAGTAGTTTTAAATTTCTAGAACTACGACTGTATTTTCTGTTTTAAGTTAATATTAATATATTCGGATGTAATTAGTTTAATTCAAAAGAAATAAACTGAAACGCAACATGTTACCGAAACCCAACATGTGAACTTTATACTTAATCAACTTAAAATTAATTTTACTGCTACAATTATTTGATTGTACTTTGCCAATAAGTATCATAATTCATAAACATGTATTCTTCCAAGTACACAAGTTATTACATTAACAATTTCATAGTGCAATTTATTCGAAATTGGTGATTGGGAATAATAACCCGTGCTGGGTTTTAACACCATCTTCAGAATAACATTCGCTAATATAATCACATCAAAATCAATCCATAAATAGGATATTTGATTAAACTATATTAGGGCCCTGTTTTTCATACAGTAAATATGAATACTATTGCACTTCTCCTATGGT
Source organism: Druceiella hillmani (assembly GCA_039881145.1). Classification (NCBI taxonomy): domain Eukaryota; kingdom Metazoa; phylum Arthropoda; class Insecta; order Lepidoptera; family Hepialidae; genus Druceiella; species Druceiella hillmani. The sequence goes on from JAYKKI010000004.1 coordinate 27,595,165, forward strand.
ATAATGCCCCTCCATATTTTTGTGGGACACCCAGTGTTTGTATCAAAATAAATATATTTTTATACACACTATTTCACCATTTTTCATTGATTTTCGCATATTAAAGATTTCCTAAAATTATTAAAAAAATCTTCCTTTTATAGTTTCAATTCATCTATTAAAACCTCTCAAATTTATTTATTCGTCAGTATTAAATTTATCTAACACAGCGTATAATTTTATTATAAAAACCACCAAGGTAGCACACCTTTACAAAAGCGAACATCACTATCATGAATATCAAATTAGTTTTTATTTGAAATTTTGCCTTCAGTATCTTATAATTAAAAAGGTGTCTTTTTTATACATGTGCATAGATAGCAGCATAGGTGACATTATTTCATATGTCTACTGTCGGGGATATTCAATTACATCCATGTCATGTATTGTTCCAAGTACATATTCCTGTTTATTTAAATTTGGTAAATAATGATCAATTTCTTAAAAGCTATTAAGTAGCAACAAACAAAAAACTCCATTTTAAATTTTAAATTCTAAATTCTGAATCTATTGCCTAGACATTGATAAACAGACTGGGAGAAAATAAAACAAATTATAATTACAATTTTATAATTTTCGTTTTTTTTCTGCTGCAATTATTGTGAAAAATAGGCGTCAATATACTTTAATACAGTCATTTAGATTATAGTGCCACATCGTAAAAAAGAGGTAGTTAATCAACATTAATTTAATAAGTATTTTTTGTATTAAAATACATTTTGGATGTGTATATTTTGAATGAATGAAATTTAATCAGAGTTGGCAGTGTTAGCTTTTAAAAGAGTAAATAATGATTAGAATAAAATTTTGAATCCACTTTTTATATAAAATATAGTCATATCAAATATAATTAATGTTTAAGAATTCAAGCCAATTTAAATTGTTTTAATAATTTTAATTTAAGACACATCTTAAAATGTGAAAGAAGATTTAATAATTTTAAATTAATATATTCCTGTTTATTTTTTCTTAAATTATATGAGCAAGCAAAATAAAATTAGCATGAGCAAGAAGTAGCAAATTTACATAAAAATGTATAATACAAGAACAGCAATTTGCGGCAAAAATTATAAAAATGTAATAAATTTCGTATCAGAGAATAAGTATCTCTTTTTCGGACTATGAAGTATTTTTCTTCGTTTTAATGTTTCTTGGAGTAGATATTTCATAGTATCAAATTAATAACAAATCCAATTGAAAATATTTGTTCGCATCATCCACAATATTACTCCAGTCAATTTTAAATGAATCCCAGTAAAGTAAATGAGAAAGCGAAACTAATATTTAAACAATTTCTACAAGATAGCCTTACTGATTTCCATAATAATTTCAAATATTAATGTGAGTGATATACATTGAAGTGGGCCTAATAATTTTATATAGGTCACAGTCGTAAAAATTTGTCATATTTTGTCTTATTCATGTAAGATTTTATCCATTTCGATTTTATTCTTAAAAAATCTTTTCAATACGTATACCTACTATTTTAATAGTTGCTTTATGATCAAAAGTTAAAAGTTACAAAATAACTGTATAACTTATGACTTCTGATATTCCTGTTTTAAAACAGATGATATATTTTACTGAAAACGTAAAAAAGAATGTTTAAAAGATATTAAAAAAATTATTTGGGAACTTTGTTATTACAATTTGATGTTATTTATCGATTTCTTTTCAAACCCATAGTTCCACACTTCAAAAATATTGGAATATCTCCTTTCTTTTTTGAACTTTGTACTGCATTACTAACAACATTTACTTAATTTTCTTTGAAAATTTAAAACGATTTGTTTATATTTTGAGAGATAAAGGTTTATTATTAGACTAAACATATTACATGATTTTGTCTATTTATTATAGATTTTGCAAGCAAAAATGCGGCTCCTTAAGCTCTATAGTTAATGTTGGAAAAGTCATAGATGGCGTTCTAATGAAAATCCACTAATTTTTTTAATATATTTCATAAAACAATTTAATTTTTGGTTTTTGCTTTTAGTAGAATCAAGATATATAATCTATTTTTTTTATTTTAAACAATGAAATGATTTTAATAAGCAGAAGCAACAATATAAATATAAATTTGATTTGTAATTTTTCATTTGTTTTAATAGTAAATAGGAAAGAAATCGGTAATATTCGAATCATATGAATTTGATTTTTTTAATATCTAACCAAATGTAAAAAAATATGTCTAATTTCTGCGTAATTGCACCTAGTAGTTGTGCATATACAACTATAAAATAGACACGAACATACTGAAAATAAATTAATGATCTTTGATGGATTCTTTACATCCCTAGAACTCGCGAGTAATCATTTACTTGAAATAAAAAAGGAATTGCTTGGACGTTTACTTTTCTCCACTATTTTAATATTCTAATCTATATATAGAAAGTTCAGATGATTTAATGTTATATATATTTGGTATTATATTATAAATATTATCTGAACTATTGAATAAAACACCAAAGTAATCTTAATGCGTTGGATAGACTATTTTACAGTTGGTCACACTGATAAATGACAGCATGCGTTCGTTTACTTGCATCTTTGCTTTCTCTTCGTGACGTTTTCGTTCGTTGGGTGCTGTGCGACTTTTATTCATGCTTGGTATTCTAGGCTGACTAAGCATCCACGACACCTTTATTTCTACTGCCTAATATTTCGCGTATTGTGTGGTATTTCAATATGAGATGCATCAAATATAATATAGCCTTGCAATAACTGCGAAGCCATGTTGTATCTTAATTGCCAACTTCTTTACAAATAATACTTGGACGACGGCGTTCATCAGTTCAGGTATGGCAAATATTAAATATGGGTAGAGGTACTCTGTTTACATTATTAGTTTATTACTTCCGCAAATTATGAGTTATCCGAACTTTACCAAATGCGTGTCTGTAACTGTAAATACAGGTAGCAAAAATGCGAACAGATGACAACACCATTTCAGTTACTTTGTTACGCTTGCATTTGTTGGTGAAAATATTTTGTTTTTTATTAAAGCAATAAAAAACAAAATACTATTTTTATTTTTTTTTCTAGTACTATTTTTATTATTTTTTGATATTACAGGACTGTTTACGATTAAAGATTTATTAATAATTTCACGAACTGCATAAGATTTTTCAAAGAAGTATCGACTTCTTTATTTTATTATGTAGGATATATGTATATATATATATATATATATATATATAGACGTAGACATAGACGTAGACGTAGATATATATATATATATATATATATATATATATATATATATATATATATATATATCCTTCTAGCTCTTTTAACTTATTTTTTAATTCTTATGTATTTATAGATACCAAGGTCTACAAAACAACAAAAATGTTTGATGCATATTAATATTAGCCAACTAGACAGACTTGCATACGAAAATTTGCCATGCCCTTTAAAGTTCTTAGTTTAATTAGAGGCCTAAATAACGTATTGAAACAAGCCTATTATTGATTGCAAATATTGTAATTAAATAGATAATATATCATAAAAGTTATGCTCATTGTAGAAAAATATTACTACGAATAATTAAGCTACAATTATTTTCTTTTAAAGATTTGTTGTTATTGCAAATTTTGGTATTCAATTTTTTTTTAGTTTAGTCAGTCTATTTATAACCCTCACCGCAGCAAAGCCATTTAAAACAAAATTCAAAACATCTTCATAAAATGTGATTATAATTAAATTTCGGTAAGCTCAATTGAAGTATTCAATTTGCGATTTGAATATTAGAAACACATATTATGAGATTCTCATTTCTATAAATTGTATACTTGTATAACATATATTTGATAGTGGATTTATGGGCGATTTTCGGAGAAAAACCGTAATGGAATACTTCAAGTTAGTAAAATTTATAAGTAATTATAGAAACCTGTAAGATTGAAAAAGTTAGTCTACAACTTAGCGCTAATCTTAAATTAATATAATAGAATGTATTCCTTAATGTATGATATTTGAAAGTTTATATAACACAACCACAAATAATTGAAGGCAAAAGTTAACAATGTGTTTTATGAAATAATGAAACGAATTGTTAACAAGTAATCTTAAATCGACGATAAATATATATATATATATATATATATATATATATATATATATATATATATATATATATAAATATATATATATATATATATATATGTGTGTGTGTGTGTGTGTGTATAAGTTACATCTCTGTGGTCGCTCCTAGCGTTATGTGTCATCGCTCTTGTTGCGGGCGCTTTTTATATCCAAGCGAGCGAAGAAGATGGAGTCTAGGAGTCATTTTTTTATTTTTTTAACCAAATATTTTTTTCAAACCTTCAAACAGACAGACGGAAAAACTGTGTATTTCGTTTTAGGATAATGAAGTTGATCAATCCCCTAAAGACCAAGGCAAAAACTATTAAATGGTTTTATTTTACATACATTTGGTATTTTCTATTTCCCACAAAATTGTTTCCGCTATGCACTAAATTTCCATTACAATTTGTCGTTTTATGTTAATTTCTTCTATTTTGCACGTGTAGCGTTCATTTGTCAATTGAAAAAAATGCATGTAGTGCAAACAATAAAAAACTTTTCGCTCGAAGCCAACGTTAAATATAAGTTTGAAAATTTGAGTAGAGTTCTTACGCGTAAGAAAATTGTTGTATATTAACTATTTAATATACGATAACCGAGCAGTTAAGGTTTAAAAGTGGAGCTTGTTGATATATTAAATTAAAGTGCCACTGATGATGCTTAGTCCTTTCATTTTTAGTAATCTTCACCTGGAAAAGTCTATTAATCTATTATTTTTGATAGAAATACATAACAAAAATAAACCGTATCACAAAAATATTCAATAGGTCTTAATACAAATTTTAATCAACATATACAATTTTTATTTAATTTTTTTTATAATTATTGACTCGAAAAAGGATCTTACTAAGGATCGAATAAATAATAATTTTACCATTAGATACATTATTATGTGAATATTAACACAATGCGTTCAAAACACGTGAGTGACCAATTTATAATCAAAATAGTGGCAAAAATGCAACGGTTATGAAAACTTTAGAGAGAACGAACACCATATAATCACAGATAAAGATAAAGATGTTGTGGAAACTTAGATAATTAGGCAAAAGCAGTAGCACATCAGCAGAACACTCCAATAAGAACCTGGATGTGAATGAAGTAGTAAGTGTAAAAAATGTTTATTTTTATGTTACGAAAATTTAATTAATATTATTAAAAATAACGTAATAACTTTAATTGCATTGATTTAATTAGAATTGTTTTCTTAAAATAGAATCCCAGTGATTATATATTAGCATGGAAAATTTCCTCATGATAAACCAAAAACAGAAAAATATGTTAATGTATAAACAATACAAAAAAAGAGAGAAATATTTAATAAGAATTAAACAATTATTTGATAATTGAGCCAATTATAAATATAAATACCACATTTTCTGATTGCGAGAAAATTTTAAATAGGCGTAAAAGAGTTAACATATGGACGATTGGCTTTGAATTATGACTATGCTTTAAATTACTATTTGATTGTGTAGGTATATTACCAATAGTTATATTCTTGTTGTAGAGATAAGATCAAAAATACCCAAAAATATACTCTTGCTTAAAGTAATTTCAAGTTAATAGAAAATAGTTTTTCAAATTATATTCACCTTTCAACTGCAGCGAGTTTTATTACCAAGCAAAAATTAAACAAATATACGAACATAATAACACTTACGAATAGATATCGACTTTAACGCCTTTATATTACCGTATAATAAAAATGTAATTCAGAAAAATTCCTATTTTACTTTACACTTTAATAAAAATTAACATTCAAAGAGAATCAAATTTACCTTAAAGTTTCCGGAAATTTAAAAAAAGGAATTTTTAACAAGCTGACTGACTTTGAAATCACTTTTTTTTTCTTTCGCAGAAAACGTCAATGTCCATACACGGGTCAAAGACGAAAATTGTTTTCGCAAGTTTGATAATGTTTCGAATTTTATAAAGTTATATTATTTATTTATTTCGATAACAAAGAAGAGACTAAATCGTTCGGTTAATGTGTTACTTGACGATGTTCATGTGGACTTTCTAAATTACATTTTCTCCAATTTGCCAAGAAAACTGAACAGAACTAATATGTTTCTTGATCGTCGATTTGAATAAATAAAAACAGGAAGTTGTTTTGAAGATAGGAAACAATGTTTTGTCCATACAATTTTTTGCGAAAATGTTAACTAACTTAATAACTTTTACAATTCGAATAGGTTTGCCAAACTGCACGTCTCAGATATATTTCAGATTAATTTGTAGCATCGAGATTCCCCTGCGAAGAATATTATACGTCTCTTCAAAGGAAAACTAGCATTATAAATTTACATAGTGTATGTTAAGCCTGGCAACCCGCTCGAATGCGTCGATACTGTGCGATTGTGTCACGTAAAAAATATTAATTAAAAGAATATTTCACATTTAAATATTTAGTAGTTTTTGAATATTTAGTAACATATTGTTATATCATCTAGACTTTTGAAATATAATAATAAACAACGTGTCCATAAAACGGAAGAATGGAAATGGATTATGGACTCCAATATTTACGTATTACAGAAAATAAAAATATTTAACCACAAGAATAGAACAAAAACAGAAGTTTAAAGATGGCAGTTAATTACTAACCTATATGAAAATGGACTAACGTAATACATAAACAAATACAAACAACATATACCATGCGACGTAACCGCCGGCACGACATGCGTATACAACGTATATTGATTGTAGATAAGGTTCAAATTTGACACCTCACTAAGTTTGCTTGTAATCAGATGCCTGTCAGTATGTGGTAATCTTGTTTATATAGGAAATGTATTGTTCACGAATCAGTTGAGGGGGTAAATAGTGATATCAATTAAACGTGTCAATGCATGTCGGTTCGTAAAAATTAGCTGAGCTTTTGCTCATAGCATAACATGAAAACTAATCGAATAGCTAAGTGCACTAATAAAATAATGAGTCGTTATTACTTTTACAATTTTACGTTGATTTTTAAAGTGAGTATTTTGAGTATTTTGAACTGTTGTTGCTAAACTATTGTCATTTACCATTTTAATGAGGTTAAGAGTTTTGGTATTGTATATTTTGCGCGGTCGTATTTTTTTCACAAATTGATTTCAAACGATGTAAACATAAATAATTAAAAGGTTTAATTTAACGCTTTGTTTCCTTATTTCTTGTTTTAGAATTTCTACGTGTATTTACGTTCAAAATATCTGTGAGATTTATAAATGCATGATTACTGGTTTTTCGTCAAAAAGTAAAAATAAAAATTATTCTCAACAATTAAATTAAAATGAAGGAGTTTTTCTAATAACAATTCAAGTTCTAAAATTAATTATAAAAAAGTGAATTCATTCCAAATCGATCACTTCGAAAACGACTGATTGATAATTTTGTTAAAATCTTGGTACTAACATATATGTTACAATGTGTAATATAATTGTTTTAAACAATATTATGGAAATATTAATAAACCAGGGATTTCTTTTGGATTGCACTAGAAACTATATTTGCGTTACTATTTTCAGGTTTCGAAGTTAACTCGGGTCTTTTTATTGTATTTTTTGATATTCTATTATATTAACATTTGCATAATGAATTAAGAAAAAGTCTAATAGTTAGGGGAGAATATCTGAATATTTCTTATATTAAAAAACCTGAATTTTAGTATTTTGTAGTGCTGCCAAGAAAAGTGGCCAGAAATAGACTAATTACAATAGAAAATATATCTTCATATCACTTAAGTATCGGTGTATGAAGCTTACTATCGTTAAAACGTTTTTTTTACATTATTTCAACTTTATATTGCGAACAAATAAATATTAATTGAAAAAATATTATGTTACAGACTCAATAAACATTAAGACTTCACCTGGTTTATTTCGTTTAACGCATCATCAAAAATAAATATGAGTTTTATTGTCTAATTCGTCAAGGGGTAGATATGCCAAACTAAAACAAACGTCAGTTCCCATTAGTTGGTGTATCGACGACCTATAATCTGAGAGCTTCGCAGGATGGCACATCGGGTAACAAATTAATGCGGCGGTGTTATATCGATGAGGTTTCGAATAACATTAACATATACTCAAAGCTTATTTGTTTGGATCCGTCAATATCGTGCGTGTTCAAATTTGCACATTTTCAAAAGTAAACATACATTATACCGAGATGTTGTCGGAGTTTAGGATATAATGTACATTATATTAGATACTTACTGTAGAGTTGAACTTGAGGCTTTGGTTTATTGGGTATTTGTGTCAATATTTATGTCGCTACGTTATTGCCACAGTATCAATATTTGCATTTGAGGAAATTTAGTATCAGAAACTTTTCTCCTTTAAGTTTAATTATCAGACTATGAGACATTCCGTCTTAAAAAGTTCAGTGACGATTGCTTCATTTTCTTGACATATAAAAAAGCTTATATAATCTCATTATAAACTGATGCCTCCATACAGCCTAAAGGCTTTTGTCCTCCCTTAATTTTGATGTTTAGGGTTCGGTACTTTAAAAGGAAAAATAGAACCCTTAGAAAATTACTCACATGTCTGTCTATCTGTTACTGTCGCTTTTCTCATGAATCGTTTGACATTTAAAATTTTAAATATAACACAATAATTAAACATATTAAGCCACACATATGTCAATAGTTAACACTGAGAAATATTTTCTGAGTGTTATGCTATTGCAGACTCAATACGCAAATTTTTTTTTTAATTGTGTATATAGTGGGGGATATGGTTTGGAAGGGTTAAAAATAAGGGTCTCAAAAATATTTGTTTAATAATTTTCGGTAGTATATATTCAGAGGTATACTAAATAATAACCTACAAAATATAGGTATAAGGCGTGGACTACGGCGATTTGCTAGACATTTAGCTACTTATAAACATTTAAAGGTACAAAGTATTTCTATTAAAATATTTACAAATATTAATTTTTCACAATTTATACGCTTAAGTTAAATTGTATACTACATCTTTCACAGATGTAAAAACATGGTGTCTATGTCAAAAATGATAAGATCTAAGATAATTGTTATAATTGTTCTGTAATCTTCGGACCAAATCCTGATGTTCTATCTCGGCTCCTTTTTTCAATCTTAGTTGATACCGTTAGACACGAATTTCTATTATAAGTATCTCTTGTGTGGACACTGTGATTAACTTCTTAAGTTAAGATCTGAACAGTTAACGTGCTCAAAAATGTGTCTGTTAAATATTTCTTTCTAAATTCAATACTAATTATTAACCAAAATTGCCATTAAATAATTCTTTTACCCTTTCTTTACCACGGTCTGTTAACCGATCAAAATATTAAATGGCAGATCCATCTGGATATACCATTTAATATTTTGATCGGTCAACAGACCGTGGTAAAGAAAGTGATGAAAGAATTGTTTATTATTGACAGTTATCTAACTGATATAATTCGTAGACTTTTTGGCGATTCATTATCCTTATAATTAAATCTTACATCTTCCAAACTGTTTACAGCCTTTCCTTAATTATGGACATTGTAACATTTAGATATTGCCGATCACTTTCTAACTTTCAGCGATTACTTCACAACCTAGAAAGCCTTGAAAATATCCTATTCGTAAAATATTAGGCCTCAAAAATATGGTCATATTTCTAAGTTTAAGTCACAATTCCGATAGGTCATCCAAATCTCGCATAAAATTGCTATGTTATAATATTTTAAATATTTCACATAAACCTCCTTATCTCGGCTCTACCATCTCGGAGCTTTCTTTCTATCTTGCTTGCATTTGTTATTTATAGTTGACTGGAAGAAATTTCTCGTGTTCCATAACTCCTCTATATATACAGATGTTGCAATAAAAACCAAATCAGAAAATATTTCATTCAAAAAATGTACACGAAAAACTATTTATTTCTAGTAATATTAATCGTACCAACCTGAAAAATACGGTATACTTCTAGAATTACTACTTCTGTCTATCATAAGCAACATTCTTGTATACCATTTTATTTAACAAATTGAAGTTTTGTGTAGGTATAGGAAGTAGAGAAACGTCACGTACAAAGAACTATAGTTACATTTTGGAAGTATTAATTGATGGAATAGAAAGGGATTTTTTTTAAATCATCGTGTTTTATTTGAATTAATAGCTCATTGAAATGGGATTTAAAACACATATAAAATTTTTTTCTTTTTTTCATTGAATTTTTCTAGCAAAATTCTTTAAAATTCTTGAAACATGCTCATAATCTCAATTCTTACTTATTTCTCAATCCTTATTTTGAAAACTATTGGACGGAAAAATCTAAAAAGTTGGAGAGAAAGTTAAGGAAGATGAGGAAAGCTCAAGTATTATTGATACCAAAAACTATGATGTAATTTTTATAAGGGTTTAAATAGTTTTTTTATTTTTTTAAATTAATTTCTATTCTGACATCATGCCTGATATTCCACAAAATCTACGGACCTCTTTATGATTTCATAATACCATCGGCAATTTTATTATGTGTGATATTTTATAATAATTCGTAAATTGAGAGCTACATGTTAAAACGTCTTGAAAATAGTACAACGAGAATGGAACTATTTGTAAAGGCAGATTAAGTCTTTAACTTTTTAAATCGTATAAAAACAAAATGTCATCAGTTATTCCAATGTCGTAAAATAAAAAAAATTATAAATGACGCAAGCAAGTCATAAAACATTGCCCGCAAATACCTCATGACCAGATTATATCCTTTCTAAACAATGGAACGCAACTCTCTTTGTTTTATTTGAATACACCGTGAATCTGTGTGAATTTCTATTCTAATAATCCCTAAATTATGTCATTTAAAGACCTTTCGAAAATACATACAGTTATTACTTATACAATGATGTATCTTGGAATAGGTGTAAGTGTAATTTTATTTTATTTACAAATACAAGAGAGGAATTTTCCAGAATGGGGTGAAAAGAAGGACAAAAACGAGGTGCTATTTTTACTTTTCAAGATATTAGGTTGGTTAAAAAGTAATGTGCGTTTTTTTCGATAATCATCTAGATGTATGTAGCCTCATGATGACCACGACCACTCTGTCAAGAGCGACATGACTGAGAAGAAGAATCTATAATACATAGAAACGTTCTAAGAAGCTAATAAAAGGTGCGGCACACTTTTCGATTCAGTAGAAATAATGACGCTGCACTATTAAAACCATAAAATATAGACGACACTAATGTCAAACACGCATGTCAAACATTGTTTACTCTACGAGTATCAATTTGCTCTTTCTGACGCCGAAGCTACGCATAACATATTCCAACGCGTAGCTCCCCTACGCGAAGCTACTGCAGAACCATAGTTTCAACTGTTTTACAGCGGCGATTATTCCCTGAGTGAACCACGCTCTGATCAATCGGTGAAATTGGATAGCTACAGGATAAAGTTGTTAATTGTAGAATATAGCCAATTAACGAGACGCTGGCTACTGAGCTCGGGTGTTCCCGCCGAACTATAGAGGATCATTTTCGTAGCTTGGAAAAAATATGCAAATACGGTGCGTGGGTACTACATGAACTTAACCCGGATCACTGGTAGCCGTACCCCGGTCCTCTTATAGCCCAACAGACCCACCTTAAAATTTTGGATTTGGTTGAACACAGATCCCCCAACTGCTATATTCCTTAGACCTTTCACCCATTGACTACTAGGGTGGAGCGAAACGGGTCGAAATTTTTTTTTTTAATTTTTCACTTCCTATGTAATTAAAAGGTGCCTTGATAGAAAATACCTTCAATTGCAAAATATGAACTTCCTACGATAACATCTTCAGGTGGCGCATAAGCGATGAAATTTTCGAAGTTAGTGGAAATTCAAGGTTTATAAAAAAATACAATTCATTTAATTTCAGGCTTTATTTGAGTATTTTTAACGTAAATTGTAAAGGAAGCATAGAATAAAAATAATTGACTGATTACATCAGAATCTGAATCTTTTTCTTTTATATTAAAATATTGTGATTTTGTCTCAAAAATTGGTAAAGATTTTCTTGAAAGGATCCTGGTTTTGATCTATCTTGAGCCTCTAGACCGCAAACTAGCAATGATGCCTCTGTAACAAGTTTAACACACCGATCGACAGCCTGGGTATGATAGGGATATACAAAAATTTGCTTCAATCTGTCTTCATTTGATGTTAACTGTTGTAATTCCGAAATACTTAAACGCTTTGTAAGCGGTGGTTCATAGATTTTTTCTTTCGTCCAATCTATTATATTACAGTAAACTGATGCTTCATATTGCAACTGTGGTATGACAAACTGACAAACTTTGTCATTATTTTGCTCCCGAGCCTTTAAAATGTGCGAAATAGCAAGCTCACTTATATCTTGATGCACGTCTTGCAGCATTGCTACTAGTAAATCTTCAGGGTGTAAAAAGAATGCGTTTCTCTGTATTATTTTATACACGATGTTTTTTTAAACCCTGAAAGAGATACGAAGATCTTCATATAATATGCAATATGTGAATCGGGCCATTTGCATTTGTAGATTTCGTTTTAATGTCAAACCATATTGGCGCATAAACTTTTAATATAAAAGTAGACCAATCTTTCAGGATTTGCAATATATTCTGAGTACCCACATATAAACGCAGGATTCTATTTGCACAAGTGAGCAATCTAGAGTGCGCTTATTTTCCAGGATCTCTATTGGCTAAGCTGGATGTAACACTGCCCTGAGATATGGCAAAACACATTTCATATAAATATTTTTGGTCAGTGGTTAGGAACTCTTCGTCAAAGTTTGGAAATTCTGCGTGAATGGGTTCGAAATCAATTACTTCTTTCTTTAAACAGTTATTAAGTAATTTACCGATTTTATCAAAAAAACTATTCGGGCCAGTAGTTATACCGTCCAGCTGCATGAATAAAGGACGAAAAGGTAACTCATTTGCGTGTAATAATCAAACAAACCATTACAGCGTTCGATTAAAATGTCTCTCTAATAACGTTATCGCACCATTCTTGGGTCCTTTGTTAATTTCTGTGTCATCACATCCAATTGCCATTAAGGAAATGTATTCGTATTTATCTTGTAAAAATTCCACAACTCTTTTTTTTAAGATACTCTGATCCTGGTTCAGTGATTAAGGAGATATGCTCCTCAGTCACAGTAAAGCGATGTTGTTGGTTTGCTGTCGTTGATGTGACTAAAGTTTTGTCCTTGCGTTCGTCAAAATAAAGTAAGGAGATAGAAATTTTATCTTCGGAAAATTGCTGCAAATTTTTGCGGGCTTTTTACCCTCACGCCGTAATTTGCTTTGATCGATGACTTTCGAAGGATCCATTCTAGTAATAACGTTTAAATCTGATAATGCTGTGTTTACAATAATTATTGCTGATCTATCTGAAACCGCAGTTATATCGCAAGCGACTGGTAAATTTAGTAAAATTGTACGCATTTGCTTTCGTGAAACCTCAGACGTATAACAGATAACAGAATCGATTGTGGTATCCAAAACTTGGGATTATCCTGAAGGCGAGGAATCACTGGTAGAACTTTCGGAGTCGCAAGAGGTCTTCTAAAGTATTGATGGCTTGAGTTGACTTGGAGTTTCATTAAATTTTTTCACACGTTCTTCATACTTTATTTTTCTTAACAAACTTCTATAATTTTTAGAAGTTGCCAGTTTATCCAGTCCTCCAATATACATTTGGGGATTGTTTCGCTAATCTTCCAAAAATTCAACTTCTTCTAAGGGTACTTTACCTCGACATTTACAAGTATCTCTTGAAATGCATTTACGAACAGCAATATCAAACAATTTTTTGCGACATGGAGAAATTCTTGTTTTTTCAAATAATTTCGTATTTTTTTTAATCTTTTATATTTGTTATTATATTGTATTGCACGAGAAACAACTTGTTGGTGACTTACAATTGGAATACGTGATTTTTCCCACAGCTTCTCGATGTCACGAGCTATAATTTCACAGATTTCTATTACGGAAGGGTCTTTGCCGTTGTAAAGATCGTTTAAATTGTTCTGCGTCAATAAATAATATTTTAAAACATCTAAATAAATCGGCAACATATGTTCTTTCAATTGTTGTAGTTCACCAGCTAACTACGTAGATCTTTTCTTGTTTAAGGCATGTTTTGTCTCGAACTTGGTTGAAACAAAACTGAATGAAATCGTTGAAGACGTCAAATATATATTGTAGGGTAGTTGGAGAAATGTATACACGGTAACTTAGATAACTTTGCTTATTTAAAAAAAAGGTAGTTAAGTTAATAAAAACGTATAATAACCCAAGTTATATGTGAATTTAAGTAACGTAAAAAATTATATTTTTAGTAATAAACAAGTGATGTGCGCCACCTCTAAACTATGTCCTAGGGAATTGATATTTTGCGTAGTTATTACTTATAACATTATCGTAATCATTTAATTCTACGGGAACCATAAAATTAAATTTTCGGTTTTTTCGCTCCACCCTACTGACTACTATTTGTTTAGATTGCTCAGCAATGCCTTAAGCAAAAAAATATTTTATGATGAAGACTACCTACAACAGTTCATAAGCCAATTTTTTTCATTCCAAGCCATCTAAATTTTACACAGATCCTATCCACTCCTTGCTAGTATATTGGGGACATATAGGTTAAAATGATGCTGAATATTATGTCAACGTGATTTTATATCAGAAATATAATAAACAATTATAACATTAATGATCGCTCATTACTAATTAGCCAACCCGGTATTTTTTCTTAACCCTAATACCTTTACCAGGTCTGTCAATTAGTTTATTTAAGACCTCAAAAAACAAAGTTTTCTCTTTATAAGATGAAAATAAGCTAAAACTACAGATTATATTTTTATCAACGAATTTTCTTTTCCATTTTTGGGAAAAAACAATGGTTGCTGGGTCCATGTCTGGTTTGTAAGATGGATCTTACAATATTTGAAAGCCGCATTTGTGAAGTGCAGCCATAGCAACACGGTTCTTGTGTACAGATACATTGCCAGGCAAAAGCACCACACCTTTAGCTAATTACCCTCGACTTTTATCCTTCAATGCTTCTTTAAGTTGCTTCACTAGATTAGCATAGTACTCTCTCAATATAGAGACATAGTTATCTTTGAAGTCAATGAGCAGACTACTCTCCGTGTCTACAAAACTATCACCATGGATTTTCCGGCCGATGAAGATACCTTAGACTTCTTAGAGGGTGAGATACCTTTTTTGTGCTGCTACAATGACTCCTGACTCAAATTTATAACGATGAAGCCAAATTTCGTCACTCGTAACAATTTGGCTCAAAATTTTGTCCCTATCCTATCTACATAGATCCAAAAACACGGACGAAGACACGACATGTTGTTGCTTTTGAGGCAATGTCATCATTTTCTGTACCCATTATGCGCTAATTTTTGACATTTCGCTAATTTTGGTCATGAGGAATGATCAATATGACTACAGAAGATACTTCAACCATTTCTGCAAGAAGAAGCAGTTGGACTGCTTCTTCTTTAATCGAGCATTTTTCGATACAACATTTTCAACTTTTTCAAATGACCGTGGCTTTACTAGAGGTAATTTTAGTTTTATAAGGAAAGAACCCTGAAAATCGCCGATATCTCTTTCAATAAGAGTAACGAATGACATAATTCAGCTGAAACTTGGTATGTATACTCGTAATGAGTCGTTCATTAGTGACTATGTGCAATTTCCACCCCTCGCCATCCCCTCCACTCTGCGAACTTTTTGATCCACTCTCGTGTAATATTATATTTCGTCGAGGAAATATATATTCTAGTACATGTTTCACAGAGATAATACCAATAACTTGGTCGCATAAATCTTATTAATTTATTAATAAAGTATAGCGAAATAATTTTGCATCGTAATACGCATTAAATACCACTATCTTCATTTCTTCGAGACGTGTTACACCCATCGTTGAAAAGTTAAGGAGGAGAGAAGAAAACTTCCTATTACAAAATGATTTGTAGACTCAGATCTAGTGAAGATGATGCCGTATTCAATATATAACTAAATATTTAAAATTGAATTTTGAGAGATCTTTTGAATAACACATTCTGGATAGACTCTGAAAAAAAATACTATCTTCAATTTCAATGTGTATTGAAATATTAATTAACTTAAATTCACTTAACTTTGCTACGTCTTTTATAAAATTTGTTATAATCGCTTTTAAACTGAAATAGTTTTAGTGTAGTAACTACCATATAAGGGGATAAAATAAAATTAGATGGTTTTGGTGTTTATTATTTTATTACGGAAAAGACAACATACGATAAAATTATAATACCATACGATACATGAAACACTTGTAAAAATTGTGAGCTAGATTTTATTCGCAATTTTTTCGAAATCTTGTAGATATTGATGAAATCTTAAAATATTTAGTGAAAGAAATTTTAATTGAATATAAGCCATTTATTCCGAGTTTGATTCCAGCTCACAAGCCGACAAGGCTTTCAGTGTTTTTGGTTTTAGTTTGTGTTCAATATAAAGCAATTTTTTTACTTCTGTTGGAGAGAAATACATCGTCTCTTTTATACTCACATTAACCCTTGGTATTGCCAGGACCGATCACATTTTAATTACAAATTAAACCATGAAAAGGTAAGTATATAATCTACAAAACTTGTTTAAAACAAATTCCTTCACATTTACCCCAAATGAATAATACCCATAATCACCATTGAGCGACCAATCACCCTCCCTTCGTTATCTATAGCGAAATACATTACGGTGACGACCTCGAACATAAGTTCACGTTACTTTTTTTTGCACTCAATTAGGTCGACCAAGAATACGAGATCGCAGATAAATGACGATCAAAGTCTTCTTTTTACACCATCAATAGACGGTATTTAACCCCAACAATTCTCTCTTTGTCCCACAGATTACTCCTCTGGGGGCAATTAATTCTGACAGAGGTCCGGCTAACGTTCCAAAAGTTTTGAATCTATCAATTATTAAGATGATGGTAATTATGAAAATGGAGAATTAAATAATGCGGACATGCCGTGAGTTGGCATTAATTTTTTAAAAATACGTTAAACATTGAATTTGTATGCGATTCCGAGTCTGACTTTTAAAATTAAACTACGTCAATCATCAATAAAAAAACATTGGCCCGTACGTATTTCAATAGTAATGTAATTTATTTGTTTATATTTTTATATCTTGTGAATTATTACATAAAAGAAAAAGTTACAAGGATTTTAAAACTATTTCTTTCAGAATTTTATGTTTGATAATTCCAAAGATATTACTGAAAATGTTCAGAACTAAAATATCCTTACGCTTTTGAGTAAAACCAAAATTATATGAGGAAAATATCTCGGAGAAAAAATTACTTCTGAGAAATACAATTGTGACGAACAAACTGAAAGATACGTGTGTGGTCTTATGAGGGTTCCTTATAATGGTTTTTCCTTTTGCGGTACGAAACCATAAAAATTAGTGGAACACTCTGTACGTTACTTAGTAAGTCGCAGAAGGATCTTAAAAAGGAAAAAGATAAATTTAAACGATGTTTTTATTTAAAAAGGACTTTTTGGTCCTTTTCCAATTAATATACGTTAAACAAAAATTACGTGCATGGGGAACTATATTAAATTATCTTTTTAATATTTTCGATATATCACCTATCAAGTCCGTATGAAACATCTACTAGTAAAATTTTATTCACGTGTGTCTAATTCCTAGGTCTGTCTTTTTTTCCATTTTGGGAACATTTATATGCTCTTTTAAGAGAACCACCTTTAGACAAAAGGGTGAATAAGAAATATTTATGATTCTGACTGAACTATGTGAATTTTGTGGTTTTGGTGAGAGTAATGGTTGATAGAGAATCTTGTCTTCAAAATAATGAATAGAGTAAAGAAAAATGCCTCCATCTATGAAGCAAATTGAAAATGCCTGTGACTTAAAAGTATGAATAGAACTTACTTGGAATAAAGAGTTTAACTATGTTTTCGTGATTGATAAAAAATTTATTATCTATGGAAAGTTAATAAATTATTTATCACATTTTATTAAAAATGATTTTTTTTAGATACTAAAAGAACGATTTTCCTTTTAATGTTTACGTTCTTCGCAAACATACTTTTATGTTATTCGATTATAATCATTGGGCAGAATTTTCTATGATGTTAACTGATTTGTAAAACGTAATGTCATACCATATGTTTTTGAAGACATGTTACTTTACTAATAATTCTCTTGTTTCTAAAAATTTTCCTTTGTGGAATTCTATTGAAATAACAGGTTTCTTTAGGTAAAAGGATTATTAAAAGATATTTTTTTGCTGAAAAATTTCTAAGATTAGAAATTGTGATATATGAGAAAACTTGCGATATATGAGAAAAAGTGTGTTAATTAAAAGTAGAATTCTAAGTACAAAACTTTCGAATACTTTTTACAAATATTGTAGAGTACACAGCATTGCTATTAAGCTATTTACAAATATTAATTATTATGACTTTTTTATAATACGTACATTGGTATGAATGTCTTCCACTAGCGTGAGAAGATAAAATTTATAAAAGACGAATCATTCTAAAATATATATGAAATATCAAAATAGAACTTATTTTTCGTTTTTAAGCTTAGTATAGTTAATGAAAATATTACAATTATTTTAGATTTATGTTAAAATGACGTTAAATGAGAGACGTAGGGGTGAGAAGTAGCTATGGGCACTCAATGTTTACATATTTTTGAATTTCATAAATCAAAGTTGCAACTAAAAAATTTAAATGTTTACTTAAAACAGATAAAAGTTATAACCATTCCGAACAAAGTAAATAACATTTCTTGATTTTCAATTACTTTCCCCGTCGTATGTTAAGCGTTCATTATATCTCATAATTAGCTTTTCCCCTCTGAGGTTATTTTAAATTTTACTTATTTAATATTTTGTGACAAATTTTTCAAAACCAGTAGCCAATGGAACTACTTGGGTATCTGCCCATCCGTCCATAGGTTAGTCTATTATAGGGGATTTTGGATTTGACGTAAAAATTTATCATAGCGATAAAGTTACAGATAAAATACAGTTTTGATTCTAGATGTTAATTTCATGGGTAAGTTAGAAACGAAAAAAAAAATTCCTAAATTGTCATATAGGGTATCAAATAAAAACTTGTTGAAAATGAATTTAACAATATATGTATGAAGTATTTTATATTAAATTTTTTAAACCTTTTTTTGAAAATTGTTTAAAATTGTTATCATCCGCTCTTATCATCAAAAGGATCGCTCAGAAAAATCCGAAAAAATCATAAACATTGAGAATTAGGCATAATATTGAATGAAAATTATCTATATTTATACATTTTGGCACGATTAATTGTTACAAATAAAATAATTACTATTTTCTCACAGCTGTTGAACGATTGATTTAGAGGAAAAGTTTTGGACAAAACATATTTCTCACGATGTATCGAAACATTTTCTTCTTACATGTTTTTCAAAATTTTAATTTTTAATTGGGCTGAGCCGAAACAATTCTCACTCGAATCCGTGCATACGCAGTGTGATGCGGTATTGGTGTGGTCGGCGACCGGAAGCGCGGCTGATGGACGCCTTTTGAACACGTAATCAGAGTACATTACAACTAATACTTAAATGGGGGGGCTTGATCGATTTTTCTTATTATTTCCATTTTCTTATATCTTCCTAATAATATATACGATACTTTTTATGAATTGTATTTCAAATCTTAAAATTTACCCATATTCTGTTAGATATTTACATCTTACCTACCTCACTGATTGTTCTCATCAGATTTATCAATCATTTTACACAAGTCTGTATCTTCTGCATACATCAAACTTGAGACCGGGATAGGCTGGTATTTTTACTTTCTTCTTCTTATTCACTTCTTCTACAAGAATATCATTCTACAGATTGAGGAGAGAAAAATGAAGTAATCCTAATCTAATATATTTATTAATTTTAACTTAATTGGGTAAATTGTCACTCATCCTAACACAGGTCCAAATATCTAGAGATAGCTACTAACTCTGTATAAAATGTTTGCCTTTTGATACAATGAAAGAACTATTTTTTAAGCACTCTGACAGATCAATACTTCACATACCTCTCTAACTAAAATTGTTTGAACAGAATGATGTTCGCAAAAGGCACTTAGTTGAAGTAGAGTGTACTTATATTTTAAGA
The DNA here is from genome assembly GCA_039881145.1 of Druceiella hillmani. Taxonomy (NCBI): domain Eukaryota; kingdom Metazoa; phylum Arthropoda; class Insecta; order Lepidoptera; family Hepialidae; genus Druceiella; species Druceiella hillmani. Next base: position 27,615,481 of record JAYKKI010000004.1, read on the forward strand.
GTTCATCCTCCACTTCTGATGCTCTCAAATAAGAAATTTATATCAAATAAATTTGTCCATATTATAAAATATTTTTTGAAAAAAAAAACACAACTATAAGTATCACTGTATTAAATTGTACTTAGTTCTTTTTAACTTTTTTTAAAGTGATTTTCTTGCCAAGTCACTTTAAAAAAAATCTAAGGCAAATTTTGATAGTGACCGATGTATCCATTCTAATAATAAAAATATGAAAAAAATATAAATCGAAGTAATTACTTATTGGACCTTATATCATTGCAACTATTTGAAATGGACAATAATACAAGGGGTAACATGTCTGAAAAAAACGGAATTTGCCTGTATATAAATAGCGTATGCATAAAATTATAAAAAGTTTCCTTTTTATTTCATGGCGTGAAACTCAGTAATTATTGTTCATTAATAAGTCCCATTTTCCGCATCTAAAAATTCGTTAGGTTCATCCCTGCTGTTTGGATTAAAATTTACGATATTTGGCTTTGTGTATGTGTGCGCATGTACGCTTGCATGTGCAAGCGTGCGTTCGCTTGTGTGTGTGTGTGTTTGTATGTGTTTATGTGTGTGGATATATATACCAATGTAAAAAGTTCAAAAAAGAAAGTTTCAATATAAATACAAGTGTGAAGATATAAGTAGATTGTCATTCTTTTGAAAAATCAAACAGATGGAAGACTAATTTCTTAAAGATTGTTTGGCAATTTTCTAATATAACTTCACATGTTGTATTTTTATGCTAAAGTTGCTAATATTATATATATGTAATAAATTTTGCTATGTATAATAGCTTTTTAACTACGAGTTTGGAACTGTTTGTTTTTTTTAAAGTTCCTAAAAGTCATATTTTCTTTTGTTACAAGGTATAAAAAGGTTAAAGTTTCTTCGTTCAATGATAGTACCAAGCCTCGGAGTGCATTGTATGTAATAAAAATTGGTTAAAATCGACAGCGAGTTCGGACTTTTCTACTTTAGAAGTTGATGTTTGTCAACAGTGACTGACATCAAATCGTAACTTCGATTGGATTAAATTTCTATTAATATGTGATTAAAAGAGATTACATATATTATTCACGAATGCAAACGCCAATGACATATCACGTATGGGTTGAATACCTAAAACTTTACTGAAAATTATACATTTTGAGTTGCTTCTGCTAAACTAAATAATCAATGGCATTGACCTAATTTTCACCACGAAAACGTTTTAATCACATAGTGGAAAATATACACTTCAAATATTACATATTATTCATAGAATAAAAAATCGACAGTACGAAAACCTTCAAAAAGATCTTATTGATTTTTTTGCAATAAAAGTGATCAGATTACGACTTTACGATAACCTATGTTGTCACTTCCTATGAAATTTTAAACATTTTCCACGAAAAAAAATATAATTTCAAAATTTTACTCAAACGCTTAATCGGTAAAAATAAATTCATTCTACTAATTCCACAATCAATTCATATATCATATAATTTGATCACAATCGCATTATCGCAGTGCTCACGCGCGTGTATAACAAGGGATCGCCACGTACATACCATAACACAATAATATTATTGAAGCGATATTTTTGAGTAAACATTGAGCCATTTGTAAGAAAAATAAAGCTTCAGCTATCTTTGCTATGTGAATAGTTAAAATAATTTTATGTCTTTCCTTTCGTTGTTTCGCAAGCTTTTAGTGAGGAAAATGGGGCAAAAATGGAACGTAAAGGAAGGTATAAACAAACAAATCAGTAGTTTGAGGTAAAATCAGCATAGAAACGTGCGTTTTGTATGAGGTGTTTGGTTAGGGATCGTTGTACGTGAAGATATTGAGTTGCTGTGCTTTGCTCGTTACGTGAATCTTCTTTTTTCATTAATTCAGGATATTACCTTATATACTATGTGAATATTTTGAATATTATTTGTAGCATGTGATATGAACTGAGCAATTTTCTGTGTAGCAGAAAATTACTACTAGTTCATATACTACTGAACAATTTTCTCCAAAGGTACGTCTTATCTTCTTTTTGAGTTACGATTATTGATACATTATACGTATTAACTTGAAACATGGATGAAGACAATCATGTGGGCATTGGAATACGCACAATGTAGAGTTCCTATATTCTTCTTTATTTTACGAAATTGCTGAGGTGATGTTAACGGAAATCTCCTTTGAACGTTTTAATGAAATGCACTAGTATCTTGAATTGATTCAAACCCATGGTTGAAATAAAAGAGGCGGATTGGGTGAGCGATATATTGCATGCCACTCGGAAACATAATAGTTCTTAAACGGGGCTTAAAAATGACAAGTCACTAGGTCATAGGCGCGAGAAAACTTTCTTGCATCATTCTTCATTTATGTGTAGGTAATATCATATTTTTTAATACTTTGCTGCATATTAACTGGGTCATTTGTATGTCACATACTTGCCAAACTTAATTCATAAACTTATAAGTCTGAGACTACACGTACAATTCTAAAGTCTAAAGCTGTTGGACTTGGTGGATGAACAGATGAACAAGGTAAATTACAATAGTTTTTTGTTTCACTAGGGAACTCTAAAAAACTAACATAATTTCTTTTGGATATCACCGAATTATTACTATACTCACAATTTAATGTTCTTCTACTTCAAAATAGAATATAAGTTTTTTTCTAATTTCGAAGTAAACATTTTCTTGCTTAGCATAAAAAGAAGTAAATATTAATATGAAATAATCATGATTACACAAACCATAAACATATAATAATAAAATAATACGCATCAATTATTTTCTGGCAGTGAAAGTAGTACACGGGTGGGTAGAAAATAATAGAGTGGGGTGTGAAAGCGTTATGTTTGGAGTCTTTGCTTGTTTATTGATTTTAACATTCAAAGGAGGATATTAACAAATGACACTATTAAATATTCAATTTATATAAATACATTATTAGCCTGTTTTATCGCCTGTAATTTTCTGTCGACGTATTAAGTTTCTTTTATTAGAGAAAATTATTTTAAAATGTATTAATACTATGTCACACATAAGTTTTCGACGTAAAATGCGATATGAAGGCTATTTGCACTAATTCGTGTCTCAGATCTGAAATATATATTATCATACACCTGCTCTCTTGCTTGTTTATTTTATCAATCTGTCTCATTTATTGTCAATTTCATAACGTAGAGTAGGTAAATTTGACTGGAAATATTTTATCCCAAATATATGCTTATAGGTAAGGAAACGTGCAAAATGTATACAAGCGCCGCCCGCCATTAATTTCAAACTTACTATTTTCACATTTTATTTAATTAAAGTTGAAAAGAACGAGATATTAATAACATAATAAAAAGAAAATTACTTTTTATTTTGTATTATATTCCACGACACGTTCTTTAATTTTGTTAAAAGAATCGCTGGAGAAATTTCTTATTTAGCCTTTTTTTATTTGCTCCTATATGTGATAGACTGGGTGTAGCACATTATAATTTAGTAATTTAAATTCAGTGAGGATGAACTGTGATGAGGTTTGACAATACATTCAACATAAATAGCGCAGTTACAGTACCTCATTTTAGTAAAATGGAGCCAGTTTTATCCAGTTGGCTTATTTCACTACAAATAATAACATTAGGAACGCCAAATCGGTCAGTTTCTTGAACACATGGATTTATGAAACATTATTCAATTCTCCTTCATGCTTTTATCTGTCATTGCTATAGAACTATAACATTTAAGAGTACACTTCTTCCAAATTCTTGAGTCTTAAAAATAATTTGCATTTCAATTGAAACTAACATAATTAATATAAAAAGTAATAACATGTATAAAAAAGTTACCAACTTCAGACTTTAGTAGTCAATATGTTTTACATTGAATAATAAAGCATGAATTTCGAAACTTTTTAATACACTTTTTCAACATGTTTTATTTTGTCCTTGTAATATTTTTAATTACAAAGTTTGTTAAAATTATTAACTTGGCCAAATTTAATATTTTTTATTTTTATTTGAATAGTCAAAAGAGATTTCCATTAAGTGTTTTGATAGAATTTAAACTTTTCTCTTAAAACTGAATTTGAAATATTGTCTTGTTAGAATCTTTATTGTTTTTATTGAATTTGTAGCTCTCTTTACTTCTTGGAGCAATTGATAATATGTGGACGTTGAGCCCATACATCATCTGCAACTTTTGTAACTCTTTTTGAATGAAATATGTATGATAATGTTGGAATGTTTAAATTCATAGTCCCATTTTTTTAAACAAATTAAAACAATGTTATCAATGCCATATTTCCACAAATACGTTTGCAAAATTACCATAACTTTGTTGCCAATTTTTCTGTCATTATACGTGTAACATTACGTTTGTTCTCAAGTTCGAAGTTATCGATACGTTAAAATGATCTGTAAGTTTGCTAGTGAGTGAGAAATTCAATAAAGATATATGAAGTCGGGTATTCTCCATAATCTTTTCTATCTTATTAAAATAGAAAAATATTATATCTGATCTCAATTATTATTTATAATACAAATATAGTGGGGAAAAAGTTGTCCAAAATATTTCGACTTAATGATGTATGACGTACGCGTGGAGTTTTGCGAGAACTTGGTAAGTGCACCGCTGTAGCTTAAATTGGAACTTAAATACATGGTATATGCTAAAAATTCATCTGTGGCGCTTCAGTGGGGAATATGTGGTTACAAATCAGAAGCAATATGGTCTAAAATTAATTAAAAAATAAGTTATATATGTCTCCATATATACGCACACCACATAGACGCAACACGTCAAAAAATAGATTATGTATGCAACCCAAAAGCGACGTTACTAAACGCAACACTAACAATATGCTTACAGCTTCGTGGAACATAAAATTACTGACCTGACGCAGCCAAGGATTTGCAGAGATTCTCCACAGGCGGAATATTAATATGTTTTGCCAGCTGGAACTGAAATGGATAGATGTAAACTTCAGAGATATTGGCAGAGAATATCAACTCCTCTATAACGGGACAGTATAAAATAGGAAGGGAGTCGGCATAGTACTCGATCAAAATGATAACAATCTTATTCATAAAGTTAGCTATTTTCAGCGACAACATCAAGTTTTTTTATTAATACACTACATTATCTTACTAATCCAACAGTAAAACATTTTTTTTTATAGATTTCGTTAATTGCATTGGTGTTAATGACATACGATTATATTTAAAACAAATTTTTTCACGATTAAGCTCTTAATTAAAACGAAATATAAAGTAAGTACTCAGTTATTATATTCGCACTCATACTACAGTATTGTAAGCATGTAAAGTAAAAAAATGTTTAATTGGTTTCTTCGGATGCGAGAGAAAATAATTTTGTACGCAAAAAACACTTGCGCAATTATACAGTTCCACGGGGTTCGCTTTGTACTTTTTTGACACTCGAATTTATACAACATTATATTTGGCCACATTGGGCAATGTATACGTCAACATTGTAAGATAAATAATATTTTTTTACGGTACCCTTGCTATAAAGGTAATAAATATATCAAACAATCTAGGGGAAAAGGCCCATCTTATGGACTATTATTTTCATTTCCTATTTTTGCGGAAAAATCTGAAAATGAGAAAGAAAAAAATTATTTAGGGGTTTAGTATAATAGGATGTTTTATTTTATTAATGTTAATTCATAATAATAATGGATGATGTTGTAATATTAAAATAACATAATTTGTCAAGAGACTTCTTTTTGGTTCTAAAAAAGGAAAAACCAAATTTATGAAATCCATCCACATGCTGATTGTTTTGCTTAACGTTAGTTAGTTGTAAGTTCTTTCATGAATTATACAGTTATGAATATTTGTTTTCCTAATTGAAAAAAAAAACTTAAAGGAATTTGCTCTCATTGAAGGATGTTTAACTGAAAATACTTCTAAAATATCGACCGAAAATCTAAATGTAATAAAAAACGAATTCACGTCATATACGTCTATTGCAGCAACTTTAAAGGTGATAAAAATAAACTCAATAACAACATTCATATTGTACATAATCTTCACTGCACTTCTTTAGTACTTAATATACATTCACAAAGTTCAAAGACCCGATTCACCTCTGCAAGCTCGAGGAAAATATTGGCTACCGTTTTGAGGCCATTTTAAAAATCAAAAAGGTTGTTTCGAGAATATTTCGATCACTTATTTATAAACTCCTTTGATCTTCCGTATTTACGTATGCTCAAGGTTTGTAGTTTATATGTATATGTGTAGTGTTTCTACGTGTGAACGAATTTCCCATCAGTTCATAACGATGTGTCGATTTTATGTGACAAATAACTGTGCCGACTTTACACGAGGCAATTTTGTGTTTTATTATTCCTATTTTAGTTTATTTACGTGATGAATTCGTTTCTTTCCAATAGTTTTACGCTATTAAACATTTTCTATCAATATTTTATATTCATTCATTGTATTCGAATTATTTCTTTACAAAACAAGTCTGGAGAATAAAAATTTCAAACAATTTAAAATTCATGGCTTTTGTCAAATTTACTATACATTTTCATCCATGAATGGTATGCTAGACAACATATTTCTCTAGGGTAATTTATATTTATAAATACTACATATCATACTGTAATTTAATGTATACATATGACAAAGTCATGCGATTTCTACTCAGTGATGATTTTAGATTGAAAATGCATACAAATACAAATTGCTTAACAGAGATTAATTTAGATTAAAAGATAAAGTTATTTTCATTTACACGAAGTAATTAGCAGAGTAGTTTGAAGTGTGGTAAATTAGGTCGAAACTGACTATGCTATTGTGAATAAAGTTTGCAGATTAACAACGGAAAATGAAGGTACATTTTATCAAGAAATCTTTGAAAAATCTGTTTTCAAAAATAAAAATGTTTAAAATTGTATTAGGTATATATAGAAAAACATATGCACTCGCACACACACATACATGTGCAGCTGTATTGCACTTATAATATTTCTTTAAGGGTGAGATGTATACACATCTATTATATATATATATATATATATATATATATATATTTGTTATAATGGTTTAACAAGCTGCTTCAATGGGTTACTGAGTACAAAATATGATAAATATAATCAATCCATATTTTATTCTATTATCAAGATTAACTCTATCTATGTAGCCACAAAATTTAAACGCACGCCGGACGCCAACATCAGAGATAATCAACACAGCGCACAAAAATTACACAAAATTAATAGTAATTTTAATTAAGTAGCAATAACATGGATTAAATAATTGCTTAGTTACAGATTTAAAGGTGAAAATCATTGAAAAAATGTCGTAAAGAATTATCTCCATGTTAAAGATGCAAATTAAACAAAAAGTTATTTTCACCTTATATTTTCAAGAGGAACATGAGTCGAAATAAATTAACCAACACCTAAAATAAATATCTTTTGACAAGATATTTTATGTGACAATATTATTATTGAGAGAAGAATAAAGGAAAATATTTGAATTTTTATTGTGTCGAACCTTATTTATGAGATCATCTATAAATCTAATTGTTTCGGAGATCATACGAGAAGAAACGATCATCAAGATAATAATTTAGCCGTTTAATATATTGTCAGTCTTTAAATTCTCCTTCTCAAAACTAGCATAATACAAACCATCGTAAAATTTGGTATAGAACGTATATTCTGTCATACTCTACTATCAATCACCGTCCTTATTTTGAGACCATGGCCTAAATTTCATTCCTATATCACATTATTAAATCAAGGTTTTCGCAGAAACGCAGAGCATTTGAATTACATTTCCATATTTATTTTTAAAGCTTTAAAGAAATATATTCACACAGCAATGTAAACGTGGCCATAAATTTATTTTTATTAGGATTTTTATTTCAGTCACGATCGTTAAACTTTTTAACTTTCAATATCATATTCGATTACTTACAGCCAAGCAAGCCAAATTCGTTACAATGTCTTGAAATAAATAGCTGCAAAAGAACTGACTGCCACGCAGTTATTTTATAAAAGGGTTTGTGAAATATACTGTCTACAACTTTTTAATGTCTAATTGGTATTAAAGATATATGCAATTTTATGAAATTATTGTAATATAACAGAAAATAAATATTTCCACTATCAGATGAACATGGTTTATTTCGATATATTAATACCACATACACAAAGAAAAATATAATAAATGTTTTTTTAGAATTTCAGGTATTCATATGTTTGTTATATGAAGAGAAAGAAAGATAATAATATTTTCTTGGTCTATTATAAGTATAGTGAGTAAAAGATACTAATTATAAGTGATATATTTTAACTAGCTACTGTGGATGTTCGTGGACGATCTTTCTTGTTAATTTGGCTTTTGCAGCCGAAATAGCACTCTTCTATGTGACACAGATTTTAAGAATCATTTTTTTATCAATAAAAAATTCTTAGTTTTCTTGCATAAATTCAATAAAATTAGTATTCCGTTCCAGACAGTGCATTTGTAGTTAGAGTAACATTACTGTAACATTTAAGAAGACTGGGTTAAGTTAACATTAGGATGTTTGTAAAAATCTTCTTTCATGTTTACGGTCGCATCGTTAAAATTATTTTATGTTTTTGTAATGTTGTTTACAGCTTGTTCTCTGCTTAGTGAAGAAAAATTAAGTTGTTAAAAAAAGAGAAAGTAGAGGGTATCGTTTACACAAACGTACTACTTCTGTTAAACCACAACGTATATTGTCATTACTATTTAAAAATATTGCGTCGCATATCTTTCACAGGCGTGACAAAAACAATTATTTCCTTATATCACTTTAATTTGTTGATATACGTCGACCACAATAAATTGTATTTGAACCTATTTAAAATTCTTGACCTATGCAGTTAAAAAATTAAGGTGATGTTCATTCTTCGGAAGATTTTGGATGTTTAACTTTAAGAAAACATTTATATTTAATGTAAGAGTGTCAATAAACATTTTTAATTATTCTGATTAGCCACCCAAAATATTAATACCAAGGAGTAGGTGAGAAAAAAATTATTCCCAACTTTGGTGTATGCAAAGGTGCTTAAATTGAAAGATTTTTGTATTCCTATGCCTTCACGTAATACATTACATTTTCCGTAAAATTACATCACAAACGGATCTAAACCTAAGACCCCTAGGACATTGATACATATGGATGTACTTGATGAAATTTTAAGATTTGTGTTTTAACTTTCGCTTACGGAACTCTAAAAATTAAAACTGTCTGTATTTCAAAATACTGATAAAGTAAGCTAACTTCGATTTTTAATTTAAAAAAATGTGTTATTTTTCTTTATAAACTATTCCTATGGATAAATTATTTTTTTAAGATAACCGAAATTTACAATATGCATTTTGGAATCCAGAAAAAGTTAAAGTGTTTACTGATTTTTTGTCCAAAATGCCAGTGCATTTGTAATTTATACACGAGCATCGTTAATTAAAAGAATCTATTCGGATGGGCTATATAGAATAAAAAAAAGATGGGCTATATAGTTAAATTATAAGAATCTATTCCGATGGGCTACATAGAATAAAAAAAAAGATGGGCTATATAGTTAAATTATAAGAATCTATTCGGATGGGCTACATAGAATAAAAAAAAAGATGGGCTATATAGTTAAATTATAAGAATCTATTCGGATGGGCTACATAGAATAAAAAAAAAGATGGGCTATATAGTTAAATTATAAGAATCTATTCGGATGGGCTACATAGAATAAAAAAAAAGATGGGCTATATAGTTAAATTATAAGAATCTATTCGGATGGGCTACATAGAATAAAAAAAAAGATGGGCTATATAGTTAAATTATAAGAATCTATTCGGATGGGCTACATAGAATAAAAAAAAAGATGGGCTATATAGTTAAATTATAAGAATCTATTCGGATGGGCTACATAGAATAAAAAAAAAGATGGGCTATATAGTTAAATTATAAGAATCTATTCGGATGGGCTACATAGAATAAAAAAAAAGATGGGCTATATAGTTAAATTATAAGAATCTATTCGGATGGGCTACATAGAATAAAAAAAAAGATGGGCTATATAGTTAAATTATAAGAATCTATTCGGATGGGCTACATAGAATAAAAAAAAAGATGGGCTATATAGTTAAATTATAAGAATCTATTCGGATGGGCTACATAGAATAAAAAAAAAGATGGGCTATATAGTTAAATTATAAGAATCTATTCGGATGGGCTACATAGAATAAAAAAAAGATGGGCTATATAGTTAAATTATAAGAATCTATTCGGATGGGCTACATAGAATAAAAAAAAAGATGGGCTATATAGTTAAATTATAAGAATCTATTCGGATGGGCATAAGTCATTCCTTATAACATTTTTACTAGGTATCTACAAAATATACGTGGGTGTAAGTTTATTTACATAATTTTCACTGTATTTTCAATTTGTTTGCTGTTGATTTTGACCTGATTAATTTTGAACCATTCTGGGCACATTAAAATCTTGGCTTTTTGTAGTTGAGAATTATGAGAAGTGCGCTATATGTTTTTTCTTATGACCTTATAAGGGTTCTCCTTTTCCTTTTGTTGTACGGGACCGTAAAATATCAAAAAAAATATTTTTCACCGCCCCTCTCTCCTCATTTCCAAAATTACTTAAGGTAAAATTATGTAATAATAGTTTTAGGAAGCTTAGGAAAAGGTTGTAGAAAACCCATAGTAATTATAATTTGTGAAAAATATAGTATGCAATATATTATGCAATATATATTGAGAATATCTTGTGAATATAATATGCAACATATGTCGTGAAAAATGAATATTTGTACATAGTTTAATATAAATATTTTGTACCCTTAAATATTGATAACTAGCTAAATGCGTAGGGAAACCTCGTAGATCTAATTGTAATTAACAAGTCAATATTTAATATACCTATGACTATACACCACCTAAAACTAAGAAATAAGTATTTTAAGGTTCTGTTACCCCTTTCATATGATATCCCTTGCTACATGCCCAATTAAAAAAATAAATGTTCGTGTACTTAATTTGTAACAGCCTAACACTCAGAAAATATTTCTGAGTGCTAACTATTGACATCTGTGCGGTTTAATATACCTATGAATATACACTACCTAAAACTAAGAAATAAATATTTTAAGCTCCTGTTAACTCTTTCAAATGATATACCCAGCTACATGCCCAATTAAAAAAATAAATGTTCGTGTACTTAGTTTGTAACAGCCTAACACTCAGAAAATATTTCTTTTTTTTATTAAAGAATCACAAAGATGCTGAAATTAAGAGAGGACAAAAGTCTCTAGACTGTATGAGGGCAGAAATTTTGAACAGTTGAATTATATTAGCCTTTTCCCAATGATAAGAAAACTAAGCAATCTTAGTTGAATTTTTCACGTGAAATGTCATATGGACTGATAATTAAACATAAAGGAGAAAGTTTATAATTCGAAATTTCTTTAAATACAAATATTACCACTGTAGCAATAATGTTGCGAAATAAATATTGATACAAAATACCCAATAAACCAAAGCCTTAAGTTCAATTCTATAGTAAGTACTTAATATACATTTAAATACATCCTAAACTCCACAAATCTCGGTATAATGTATATTTACTTATGAAAATTTGCAAATTTGGAATACGCACGATATTGACGGTTCGAAACAAATAAGCTTTGAGTATATGTTAATATTATTCCAAACCTCATCGATATAAAACTGCCGCATTAATTTATTATCCTATGTGCGATCCTGTCAAGCTAATAAATCATCGACACATCAGCTAATGGGAACTAATATTTATTTTATTTTGGCATATCTATCCCTTAAGGATTAAGGAATATATTTTCAAATTTTTTTTTTTTGATTATGCGGCAATAAATCAGGAAAAGTCTTGTAAATATAATATTTTTTCAGAAATAATTCATTTTTTTCTCAAAAAATATAATTCAAATAACCAATAACATATATTTTAGCTATTAGTAATACGCTTCGTACATTGATATTTCACTGAATAAAGATTTCTTTGTCTTGTGATTACTCCATCTCTAGCCACTTTTTGAAGCGGCTCTCTGGAATACTAAATTAAGATTTTCTAACGAAGATAAGAAAGAAAGGTATTAGATTAAAGATATTCTCTACTAATTTTTGGACATTTTTCTTAATGCATTCTGTAAATGCTCCTGTAATAGAATATCAAAGTAGAGTCAAATAAAAAGCACAGTAAACTTGGAAACCTGAAAATTATAACGCAAATGTAATTTAGAGTGGAACCTAAAAGAAATCACTGAACTGACTGAGACAATTATAATGAACATTTCAATATACGTGTAAATTTTAAAAATTAAATAAAATTAATTAGCAGTAGAAAAATATTTATTTTATCAACCTGTCGTTTTTGAAATGTTCAATTAGAGATCACTTTTCATTCTATTTTATATATTTTTAGAATTTGAGACGAAGTTGGTTATAGAAAAATTGCTCCATTTAAAAAAACATTTTTTTGTGATGCGGCAGGTTTCTTGTTCTTTATAAAGTCTGTAATACTTATGCCTATATATCATTATACCTACACCTAACTCAATTGTTGAGAATCATTTTTATTTTCACATTTTAGACTCAATATATGGAACCAGTTATTATGCACTTATAACTTAAACACATAGAAATTCTAAAAAGTGGTATCATTTTTTTATATTAATAACGATTCAAACATTTACATATATTTTACATGTAAATGTTTGAATAGTTATATTTCTGTTCCTCTTTAATTAATTTTTATTTTCGTATCATGCTTTACACGCAATAAAATTACGGATATCTTTATGATCTCATAAATACCATTGGCTTAATTATTTTCACGGAATTTTTTTCATATGTAAAACAGTTTTTTACACGTTTTCTTTTGTGGTTTATAACTACTTATTCAAAACTAGCCCAGATTATCGCAGCAGCAAATTAAAAACTACACGCAGAAACGTCTTCTAAATAGTTGCTTTTCTAAACAAGTACCATGAATCTGCATGACTTTGCATTCTAATAATCTCTAAATTATGTCACTTAAAGACTTTTCGAAAATACATGCAATTGTTATATATACATATATATATATATATATATATATATATATATATATATATATATATATATATACATATATATATATATATGTGTGTATATATATACTCTCATTGAACGTATAATATTTCAAGAAGCTTTCCAGTCTTAAACTTTTCCAAAAACTATAAGTCGTTTCTTTCCGAACATGCTGCAGGAGCTCAGTATCGCTATCTAACATAAACTATAACAAGAAAAACACTAATTTAAGTAATTGAGTTCCTGTTTTGTCAATTTAAACTGATATTTAATCATGAAAAGCTTAAAGCAATAAATTACCTTTGCCATTCATAGTTCACGATGAAGCCTGCTGGAGCACCGAATATTAGGTATATTCCTTTATTAGGTACGCCTCTCAGAAATATTATATAATAATTAATTTAAATTTTAACCACTTCTGGAGGTTTATAATCATTTAGCTGTTTCCAGTAAATAAAATTGTGCTACTTGCTACATTTCTTACATATCTTGAAGCGTCAGGATCTGAAGAAACTATGCTAGCCTTATTTTGATCAATATTAGGCCAAGCAATTCTAACACGTTTAAAAAACTATACTTTTGGCCTGTTGGATGAACCTAATGCTTCAAGCGATCGTAAGACTGCTTCTAGCATTATTTCCATTATATGCCAACGATAGGCTAACCAAAGCACATATTTTTCCATCTTCTGTTCTGATAGGATGCAAGCATAACCTCTTAAACCTGTGTTGGCCACAGTAGTGTCAAGGCACAAGCAAAAAAGATTCAGGAAAGAGAAGTTTCAGAAAGAATAATGTCATACATACCTAAAGCACACACATCCCCGTTGGGTGGTTTACTTTTGGAATTGCCAAAAGTTGTTCTACACGCCGTCTTAACATTTAAGTGGATAGGCAATCCACTGTTTCGTGTTTTGTTATGTCTTACATTAATTTGGACATCCCAATGAACCGGTTTACAAATTTTATGGTAGAAATTGCGTTGAATACATTGTTTTTGCTATTGCGTCAATTTAAATTATTTTTTGTAGAAGTTAAAGAAGAGAGAATGAACATTTTACTGCTTTTCTATATTCAAAATTAAAGTGCAATTGTTTGGAGTTGATTTGGTCTTTAACTTTAATGGGTTGTAAAAAGTCGATTTTCATGAAATAAATCAATAAAACCAATAAAAATTGATCTGTTAACATTATAGAAGAATATTTAATCTATTTTTTTTTATAAAAAATCATTATATTACGTATTCCCAGAGTAAACTTGGAAAAAATGAAAGTTAATCAAAAGTCAAAAGTTACATTTTTACACACCCTTAATCCTAATATATTTCTCAAAACTGTCAGTTACTTTATACACTCTCAAAAGAAATGTTTCCTATTTATCATGAAAATAAGCTGAAATTGCAGACTTTACTATTGGTATTTTTTTCCACACGAAGTTTCTTTTTCAAAAATTTATAATAGCTGGGTCAAGTCTGGTTTATAAGATCGGAGTTGCAATATTTTCAGGCCGTACATGTGAAGGGAACCATCGCAATGTTGCTCTTGTGTACAAGTGTATTGTTGTGCAAAAGCAGTACATCTTTCGCTAATTTCCCTGGCTTTTACTCCTTCAATGCTTTTCCCCTTAATCCCTTTACAAAAAGACCCTTATTTTTGAAGTCAATGGGCAGGGTCCCTCTTAATCCAGAAAACCATCTTCGTGACTTTTTCGGCCCATGGCAACACCTTAAACTTCTTAACTGATGGGATACTCTTTTTTATACTATTTCATGGACTTCTGACTCAGACTCGTTATGATTAACCCTTATTTCGATACCCGTAACAATGTGGCTCAAAATTTCATCCTTATCCTCTCTACAGAAATCCAAAAATTTGCATGAATACACGACATCTTCTTTTTGCGGCGGCGTGAGCATTCTCGGCACCCATCTTGCGTTGACGTTTAACATGACAAAATGGTTCTTCATGACCATTTTGTCATGTTAAACGTCAACATTAATATTGCTAATATTGCTTTTGTGTTAATATTGCTTTTGTCATGTTAATATTCAAAAATTAATGTAGAAAGTACTCCAACGATTTCTCCCAACTGCTCCTTCTTTAATCGGCATCTTCCAATACAACTTTTCCAAAAACATTCGAGGAGATGGCCTCGATCGGCAGTCCTATCGGCAGTCGAATCTAAGCCTAGTTTGAAGAAATTATGCTACTTCTATTCATGGGCTTACTAGATCAAGAGTCCTTTAAACCGGCGACATCTCATTAAATAGGACTTGAGGTATTTTCTTGATTTGTCAGGAACTAGTTGACAATTTGAAATTTCAATGATTTCTTCCCAATTGAATTGCTTGATCAATGGTAGCTCGAAAGTTAACCCTTACCTACCAAACTATATATAGTTTAAGAATTTTTTTAAAATGAACTTTTTCACTTTATTGTAGTAGTTGAAGATAAATAATCAGATTTTTTTCAGATTTTGATTAAATCTATTTGTACTATTCCTTAGATATAAATCTATGAGTACCGATAAGGACTTTGTGTATCACAATGTTATAATGACTTAGGAAAAATAATGAAATATTAATTAACTTTGGAACATATTTATTAAGAGTAAATGCTTCATAATACCGTACAAAACAGTTTTTCTTGTCGCTCAGACATAAAAACATATTGCAGTGGCTACATTTTCTGTGAGATTTTGATTGTATCTTCCTTATACTACATAATTCATATCGTCCTCTCTTTTCTACAAATACTAAAAATATAATAAAGCGGTAGATTTAGTGTCTAGTAGAATAGTCTAATTTGTATCTCTTGAAACGACCAGCATTTTCAATCCTTTCTTGAGAAGTTATCTTTTTCGGACCAGCTTATTTCATTGTCATAAATTCTTTAGCAATAGATCATTTAAAACCGTTCACCGTAGTTTTCTCGAATACAAGGCCATGAATAATATAATCATTGAAAAATATTACATCCAGTACACCCAAAAACAATCTATTCCATCATCTACACAACGCAGAACTCTCAGTTGATCAACAGTATTCACACCTCCAGATATTATATTCTTTTAGAGCACATATGTAAGTTACTTTGTAGACTTGTTTTATAGACTTTGATCCATTTGTTTCTTTTCAGGATACAGTGGCTTCCTCGTTTCTATGAAAATTGGAGACTAAATCTACCACTTTATTATACTTTATTTTCAATATCCAATATCTAGATTTCAAAAATATGTAGTCATTTTCCTTTTTTCATTTCAGAAACTGCCAGGAAGAACCATTTTATTACTTATTATTGTGACACAATTATAAATACTTGCAATCGTCGGTTTTTCTAGTAAACAGTAGATGAAAAAAATTGTCAACATATATATTTTTACTTTGCCCCATTCTGCCTCCGTCAACTCTAAAACTACTCTGTCCCTTAAACCATGATCCAAAAATTTAGATTTCATTATTTCGTCTTTTCTTTGATAAATTATAAATTTTTTAATATATTCTCTCTAATTAGACAAGTATCTTATTTCATAACCTTTTTTATGGGTATCAAAGGCAAAAATTTGGTTTTAGTGCAGACCTAACCTTAAACTTGATCGTTATACATTATCCCTCGTTTATCGAATCCCGTAATAATTTATCCTCGCAATTTATAGGTATTTGAGTATTTTAGTAATATTCGCAGTCTATTCGACGAAATATATCTCTAAGTCTCACTTTGTGTGACATCTTCACAATTTGGTTACTTGTTTATGGCAAGTTATTTTCAGATTTGGGACTAAGAGCCGAAGGCGTATGTATTACCTAATCAACAGAAGATTCTGACAATATTTACTCATACGAAGATGAGCAACAAACGTTGGGAGAAGATATCATACGTCATCTGGGATCCTTTAAGGAGCTTCAAAAACTTAATTTAAACCCCTCAATCTAGGTAACAGGTTATAGTGGACATTCCCTTCATCAGACTTTGCTACATCAAACTATTCATTGCTATTTGGGAGGTCTTCCAGCAGCAATGATTCAGTGAGAGCAGTATTCTTTGAAATATCTATCCTCCTACATCTAAGATCAAGAAAAAACGACTCCAATAAAACAATAAGTTACCAAAAGAGAAACACTTCAAAATAACGACTGTCCATTCAAAATCCATTACATTATGATACCAAAAGTCCCTTATGGTACTTATTAGTTCTTTTTCCTTTTATCATATTTATGCATAAACCAAATAGTCGAACAACATAAAAATATGGTAAATTTCAACTTAAGAATTAAAAAAACGATATAATCAAAAATATATGTACCTACCTAATAAATTCTATAATGAAATATTTTCAAAAGCGGAACAGGTTGCACTCGGTGGTAGTCTAAAAAGTAGTAACAACTTCGAAAAAAGGTCAAATTGATTGACCTTTTAAGTTGAATGTCAAATCAAGCGCTGTAAGCGGCTGACCCGACGTAGATAAAAGGATCTTCAGAAAATCTGAGCATGACGCGATCGGCAAAACAAATGTAAAATATATTTGTTGGGAAGGTATTTGTCAGGTAGGTGATACAAATTAGTAAGGAAATTGTTAATGACATAATGAAAGTGTAACTAGTTATAAACTCGTAATAGGTTGTTTGTAGGTGAATATTTGTATAAGTAATTTGAATTACAAATATAAACAAGTTTCTCTAATTTAAAGTGATTGAAAATATTTTATTCGAACAAAACTAATGTCGCGCTGTATCTAAATACACGACGTCATAGTTTGCATCTATAACTCTACAAAGCGACACCTAGTGTTAAAATTAGTAACTTATGTTTTTTCTTTATTTACCGTAGATACAGACAACTATGGAAATAGTCAAGTATAAATATAAAATTTAAAACATCTCTTATATATTCAAATTTAAGGATAGGTAGGGCCTTAATACAAATAACAGAACTCAGAACTTTGCACATGTGTAAAACTGAATTCAACATCAATGTGTTTTGTCTTCTTGTGGTAAACTATATTATTTATTAGTTTAATAGTACTTTGATTCTCAATACATAAAATGCAATTTTGACTAATATCAATTACTTTGTAAAACCAAATCCAGCCATAAATTTGGCTTTAATTGTTGATAAGGCAATACTAGATTGCTTTTGACTAGCCCCAGATATAGAACCACCATTCAAGATAAAAATATAAACACTGGTTGATTTTCTTGTATTCAAGTCCCCAACAAAATCTAAGTCTAAATGTACAATTAAATCTTCATTACCTTGATGCTTTATACATAAATCTTTAGTTTTAATAAGATAACGAATTATTCTTTTAAGCTGAGTTGCTGTAGATAAAAATAATGGTAACCCTGTGGCTTCCCTGTAAGGAAAATTAATCTGCTAAATATTTCATTTAAACATTTGCATCACAGGTGTAATATAGGGGTGTGCTGTATTCATATTAAATTTATTTATTATGTGTTTGATACATTGTCTTTGACTAATATAAACAGAATTATCAGTTTTTATAATTGTTAACCCAACAAAGCAATTTAAATTCAACTTTGTTTACATTAAGTCCTTGCTTCAATTAACTGAAATTAGATCTAATACTGTATTTAACTAAGCCATGAAAATTAACTACGAATACATAATTATCTGCTTCTGACTGAACGAAAGCAAACTTCAATAAAATATTATTAAATTTTATGTTGCATCAGCGAGATGCTTGTTTCAATACATATGGGGATTTATTCAGTTTACTTATCCTATTTGCAGGTGCGTTCACTCTATCTGGTATTTCCATAAAATTATCTTCTAGTAATTCTCCACACAAGGCGGTTGATTTTACATCTAACTGCCTTATATTTTAGTCATATTCAGCGGAGACAGATAGCAGTATCCTCATTAACTCATAATTTGTGGTATGTGAAAATAGTTCATTATAATCTATTATTTTAATTTGTGTGAATCCATGGGCATAAAGTCAAACTTTATATCTGTCTCTTTTACTATCTTGGTTTCTTTCAATATTAAAAACCCATTTTGATGATATAGTTTTCTGATTTTACTTATAAACAAAACTCCAGGTGTTGTTAGTAGGGTGAGCTTCTAGTTCTCTATTTGCAGTCTCCAGCCATAACTTAGATTCCTCACTGTTGATTGTTTCATCATAAGTCAGAGGAAAATTATATTTGTACTACCTCTGTCCATAAGATCAATTTCATGCTAATGTTTATAGGTCTCATCATTTTCATCGCTAGAAGTGTATGTGTTGTCATTGCTTTCACGATCCTGATATTTCGCATTCTTCTCATGTTATCTGTTTCTCCTCGGCTTTTTGATCTTTTTCATCATAATTGAAAATCGGAGGTTTATTCCTTCTTAATGCAGGACTTTTCTGTTCATTGAAAATAATATTTTTTGATACTGTTATTCTGCTCGTATTCGGATCATATATTTTATAGTTAGTATTATCATGGCCAACTAACATCATCTTACGACTTTTACCATCAAGTTTCCTTCGCGGCTGATCTGGCACATAGGCATATCCTTCCTAACCAAACACTCTGACATGATCCAAACTAGATTTTACACCACTCCTCAGTTTTATAAGTGTAATATTTGGTGTATGACTCGAAAATGCCCGATTTAATAAATAAACAGCACAATTAACTGATTCTGTCCATAAATTAAGTGATATACTACGGGCATAAAGCATGGGTCGAGCATTTTCTACTGTTGTCCTGATTTCTCTTTCAGCCCAGCCATTTTTTTCGAGCGTATAAGGGGCAGTAAGTTCATAATAAATACCCTCACTATCTAGATATTCTTTGAAGTATATGCTCGTATATTTTCCGCCGCTATCTGTATATAATATACGTACACCATATGAAAAATAGTTTTTAATCCTTGCATTATATTTCTTAAAATAGTCCAACACATCACATTTATTTTTTATAAAGCAAAATAAAGCATTTCATACCTTATACATATGGCACATTGAATAGCCCTCCAAAACCAAAGTCTATAAATAACATCACCTAGTAGTAGTTCCCTGTTCGATTTATGGAACGGTTGACAAGTACGCTGGTCATATGTATCACATTCAAACTTGTCACAGTCCGATAAGTCCACACCAGTAATCACATTTTCTGTACTTCTTTGATATTCAAATATCCCAAACGTTCATGCCAATGTTTAATTTTTGTACCATATTACAGACTAAATTTTGAATTTTTTTCACTTTTAACTTGTATAAATTGTTTCTTCGTAAAGACACGCACATTCCTATTTATTGTCCTTAAAAATTAAAGTATCAATTTGTTTCTTTATAATACTATAGCCTTACCTTCTTACTACACCTTCTGAAAATAAGTTTCATCTTAATTTAAGTACATAAAGAACATTTCTCAAAACACTGATATTCCACTGTCCATTGACACACTTGTTAATCAAAACAGTTCCTTGGCCAACTACTTCTAGGGCTTCTCGGTTTCCTAATTTCAGGAGATACCATGTATACTCGTCCAATTATGAAACATTTTTGCGTTTTTTAAGACAGGCGAGCTGAGGCACCTTTGTCCAATATATCTATTACTTTAATCATCGTCTTTCCAATCACTAACCGTTACACTGGAAGCTAACATATTTTTCTCGTTTTCGTTTAGGAGCACGAAAATCTTTGCAAAATGACCGCGTTTTGTCATTAATGAGGCAGTTTCATTCTCTACGTCCACATTCAAACCTCTTCAGCTAATAAACACGCGTCAAGTTGATTATGGTCTGTTTTATTGAATCAAGTGACACAGGGAGAAAAAGATCTGTACTTGGAAAGTAGTGTATTCCATATCTTATTTATGATTGCAGTATCGCTGATATCCTCTCCATTTTCTTCCATTCGTTTAGTTAAACTTTAGTTACAACTCTAGTTACATGCTGAGCTATCTGCCGGTAACACTGTAAATTAATAAAAGCGTTATGTAACAGCATTTTAGTCATCTCGAGTTTTTGTTAATAGATGGACTCAAGTTTAGTCATCACCTCAAGCGCTGATTCGTAATTCTCAATGAGTACTACTTGGTTAATATCCATAGCTGATGTTATTATAAACATTACCATTCCATCACCTTTTTCCACTGAGTCGCATTTGTTTCTCTTGGTCTTGGCGCGTTGATATCTCAACCTTTTATACCCAGGGCGCAATTACCTGTAATTTCCATTGCTTGAAATTTGCTCCATAGAATTTATCGACGTTCATTGTCTTTCCGAACTCCATTTTAGGTAGAGCACGTGTTTCAATTGTATTTTACTATTTCACTGTTTTTGTCTACCACTCACGCAAGTCTGGGCATATGACCAATTCAATTTACAATAATAAACAAGACTTATCTAACTAAAACTTATTGAAAATATTTTATTCAAACAAAACTAACATTGCACAGTATCTAAATACACGACATGACAGTTCGCGTCTGTAGCTCTACAAAAACGACACTTAGTGTTAAAATTAGTGACATATTTTTTTTTATTTGACTTAAGCACAGGCAAACATCCAAACAGCTAAGTATATATATAAAATTTAATCCAATGTAAACAGCACCCACCACTCGCCATCGTCTCGATTCCGCGAAGTTTTTGGTCCACCCTCGTATGATATGATATTTTGTCGAGTAAATGTTTAGTCTCACGTATATTTCACAGGCGTAAGACAAATAACTGAGTAACCTATATCTTTTTAATTTGTTAATGAAAGTGCAGCTCTCTTCTCTTATTCTCTTTTTTGAGATTATCTATATATATATATGGTTAAAAAGTTAAAAAGGAGACTTAGAGACGTCGTATTAAACATATTTCTAGATCTTTTCTACCGAGTTTTAAAAGACCTGTTGAATAGTACCCTCTGGATAGACCCTATTGAAAAAAATGTAATCTCCAATTTTATTTTGTATTAAAAAAATTCAATTCACTTAACTTACCTACATATTTTTTAATAAAATTTTGTCACAGTCGCTTTTGAAACTTGAAAAACTTTGATGCAGTGACTAACATGTAAACGGACATAATTAAATCATAAGCTTTTTACTATTTCGCAGGTGAAAAGACAATGTAAGAAAAAATAATAATACGGTAAGAAAAATTAGTAATAATTGTGCAAGATGATTTTTTGAAATTTTATGTATTATTTTTTATGCAATTTTATGCATTATTTTTTTATGCATTATTTGAAATTTTATGCATTATTTTTTTAATCCTCTAATATTTATTGAAATAGATTTGATTTTAAAATGTATACTTTAGTTCCAGCTCAGAATCCAATAATTCTTTTAGTATTTTTGGTTTTAGGTTGGTAGGTTATATTTAGGATGTTTTTCAAAGCATCACATCTAAGTTATTTTTACATGAAAATATAAGTAAAATGTATACTTGTAATTCTCAAGGAGCTTTATAAAACTTACATCTAGTATTTTAGTTACCAGGAACATGAAAAGCAAAAAAATTCTATTCAGTATTTATCAACAATTTTATAGTAAAAATATTATTTTTCTACTTTCTTATAGCCTAGCGATATTAAAATGTATGTGCAATTTTCCACCTCAAGACTATGTCAACCGGTGACATTACATCTGTTGTCGTATGTCGGTAACATCATGTAACAAATAAGAATATTAATATCATGTAACAAATAAGAATATACGCTACTTTACTAATATTCCCACAAACTTTTGCAATATAGTGATGCGGAAGGGGGATTTGAATGTTTTCATTAAAAAATAGTGAGATTTTCCTATTTTATTGAGATGTTTTATTATCACTGGAAAAATGTGATGACAGGCATTAGGACCAATAACTTATAAACACAAGACGAAAGAATTTTGCTCGCACATGCGGATGTCAAAGGAAATGTGTTAATTCAATAATCATGTGAATGTAACAATATAAAACTTCAAGAATTATGAAAAACGACATAGTATCTAATTCTGTTGTGTAATTATTTATGTTTAAGATCATATAAGATGCCTCTTTCCATGCTGTTCGGGACAAACACAATCGCAAACTTATATTGGAGACTAAGAATCATACACAACTATTCTGTCTATAGAGCAGTGATAATACCATTAGAAGATGTGTGTTCCAATTTGCAGTCACATCACTCACTTGATGATTTTAGTCAATCATTATTTCGGTATTATTGAATAATTTTGTTCTATTGAAATATATGTATGCTCTAGAAAATTTTGGACAATCTGATTTATATTTGGCTTTCCTCAAACTTATAATTAAGCCAGTGGAAGTATTCTCCTATTTTTTCCCATTATCAAAATTGCTAATGTAAATTTATTCCGAAAGTTACACATTTTAAACAAAATTTTGAGTAATGAAATATTTTGAATCAATCACATATTGCAGTTTTCCTCATTGCTTGATATTACGAACGGTGAGACGGTAACATTTGGTGAAATCATTATATGATATAATTAATTTTAACTGAAGTCAATTTTGCTTCACTTCCGTTGGAAAAGAATACATTCTCTCTTTTCACACCCACGTAAACCTCTGATAGGGCCAGGACTGATCACGTTTTAAACGTAAATTAAGCTACAAAAAGGTAAGCATATAATCTAAAAACTTGTTTAAAACGATTCCTTAAACATTTATCCCAAATGAATAACAGCCGTAATCATCATTAAGCGACCGAGAACCCTTTCATCTTTATCTATAGCGAAATACATTCCGGTGACGACCTCGAACACAAGTTCATGTCTCTTTTTTCGCGCACAATTAGGTCAATCGAGAATATGAGATCGCAGATAAATGACGATCGCTGTCTTCTTTTTACGTCATCAATGGACGGCACTTAGCACCAGCGGTTTTCCCTTTGTCCCTCAGGTTACACTTCTGGGGTGATTAATTATGACGGAGGTCCGGAGGGCGCACAGTCTTTTAATACATTAACTATTAAGATGATGTTAATGATAATGATGGAGCCTAACGTAACGCTCAATAACTCTTTACATGTCCATGTTGTGAGTTCGCTTTTACATATTAAAATATACGTTAGACGTTGGATTTTAGTGGCTTTAGGAGAAATAATTATTAATATTTAAACAACGTTAATATTTACATTGTTGATCACAGAATATTTACTCTAATATCATAAAATGAGAAATCTTATTTTAAAGTAAATAAAAAGAAAATAAAAATATTAGAGAATAATAATCATTCTTAAAATATATTTAGTATATTTACCGCAAGAATAAAAAATTTGGACGTTTTCATTTTATTTTTATATTATTTTTACACTATAACTATAATTACGTCACTATTATTCTCATTCATTGTAATAATACTCTAAATATTATACACGAAGTTTTTAGAAAAGTATACATTTTTCTAAACCCGTGAAAATAACTCACGTATTTGTCCTGCTCTTCAATCACGACCGTTTTCTCAGAACGGGTTGACATATGAACTGAATTTTTTCGTAGTGTAATCGATTTTTTTATATTTCGTGTATCTTCAGAAAAAGAAATTCATGAAGATTTTAAAATTATTTTTCTCCGAACTTTATGTTTGATAATTAATAGGTTATTATTGAAAATGGCCCCAAAAAATAGCCGCTCCCCATCTCCGAATATATAATTACTATACTAAGAATAAGAAAAAATCAGCGTTATTAGAAATTGGTCTATAGTTTACCGGAAAATTAAAATAATGTTTTTGAATTTTATATTTCTTGAGATATGAACATATTTTCACGCTAGAAACAGTCGTACTCAGCAATATATATATAAATATATATATATATATATATATATATATATATATATATATATATATATGTATATATATATATATGTGTGTTTGTGTGTGTATATATATATATATATATATATATTACATCCTTCAATATTTATATTTGCTTACGTGTATATCGTAAGGCGAGTTCTCGTTCATAAATGTTTATTTAAGATAAAACAAAATATTAATAGGAAATTATTATAAATATTAATATATTAAGGTATATTCCCAAAAACTGGTACACTTAAAATATGACAAATTTATGCCAGTCGTTAATATTGAAATAAATATTAAAACTTGAAAATCAAAAAGTTGAATTAATTTTTACATTTCGTTACCTTGACATAGTAGTGAATGTGACTTGACATAGCACTTTACCGATAGAAAATATAAATATTTTTTGCATTAACTATAAGATTCTGTTACTTTGAGGAATCTTTTTGAGATACTTTGAGGAATTTCGCTTCGTTCGAAGACGTCAATGACGTCAAACTGTAAAAAATATAGTAACTGAAAAAGTCTTCATTAAATCCACAAAAAAAGGAAAAAGAGAGCGTAAATTTTGCCATATCACCGATATTATTTACCCAATTTATGAATAAAATGATTCAATATTCGAAACCTGGCTCAATTCTGATGGCGTGAAATAGAATTTAGTTATATGATTCTTTTATTGGGCGTATCGTTTTCTTACATCAAAATAGAATGAAAGGAAACATAAGTATGATAGCTTCACTAAGGCGACTGATTAGGATGCCTTTATCCAAAGCATCCTAATCAATCGCCTTGGTGAAGCTTTCATATTTATATAAAAATGCTCTCTCATAGTCAAATACATAATATCCCCCTTTAATTTTAGGTCAACGTGATAGAAGGCACATTCAATCACTCATATTTCGGTCATTATCAACATTTACAAATCGACATCAGAAGAGCATATATTCGCATAAATTTTACAATTTATTCGAACGACTGTATAGATTTTCATTAAGGTATTATCAATTATTATAGTTACGTACGCATACAGCAAGAACGTTTATGGATTTAAGTTTCAATACATGCATTTGCTAATATTAATAAGATATCATTATAGTACATTGAGTCTAATATGTCTTTACGCAGCAACTATATCTTCATTATCCAAATAATTGAAAAAGTTATATTTATATAAATATGTATATATATTTATATAAGTATATCAAATATATATATATATATATATATATATATATATATTTATATATATATATATATATTTATAAAAGTATGTAAAGCAACGTTGACGGAATTTTACGCAAAACTTGCATTGTATTCTTGTACCGTTAACTATATGGGCAGTAATTGACATTTCATATGTTGCAATTTGCCCACATTTTGCTACTTTATCATTGATCGCTAACTTCTGCCTCCTTTTAATATACTGTAGGAATATATGACCGATAATTTATTCGAGAAACTGTTGTATTTGTATAAGTTTTATTAAAATTGCTTCAATATTGTTTGATATTAACATTAACATGCAACCAAGTAAAATGAAATATTTGTGTGTAAGATTTTTTACAAGTAATTGCTTTGTAAACAATAATATTGAATAAAAAACAAATTATTCCCTATATATAAAGACATTTTCTTAATGTGCTAATTTAATTATAGGCTTTTCACTAAAACCAAAATTACACGATGAAAATTACTTAAAATACGTAAAAATCAATATAGAAAAATAATTGTATACGGTTATCTACGACAAATAAGTTAGTACTATTCGGTTAACATATTGATATCTGCTAAAAGCCGGTAACTGCAAAAGGAAAACTATAAAAGTAACCCACTACATGTCGGAAATTTTTGATGTAAGTAATATTTTAAATAGTATTAACCTAATATTTTTTTGAAAATTGGATAAGTTTAATACAAATTGTATTCGATATTTCTTGACCTTAGCATTAATATGTAATCACATAAACTTAATGTTGGTATATTAGCTTTTTTACATGTAATTGCTTTTTAAATTATAAACGGAATAAAAAACTGAACCAAAATTGAATTATCCTTACGGTTTTCAATGAAAACAAAACTATACCAAGAAAATTACTTAGAGAAAAGGTTACTTAGAGAAGAAAATTATTTACTTCTAAGAGAAACAATTGTGACGAAGAAACGGATCAACACATATGTGATATTATGAGGGAGGCACCCTCATTATCTTGCAAGGATTAGGATTTAAAAAAGTAAAAATTATAAATTTTATTTTATTATAAATTTGATGCATATATATTTAATTTCTGGTACAGAAACTAAATTTTAAAGGTCCTTTGCCTTCCGAAAACATTGTCTAAGAGAAAATTCTGTGAGGTTATTACACGTAATACATCAGTAATCAGATATCAATACTGTTGGAAATTCAAATTACAAATTAGGGACTGTCTCATAAATTATAGTCACTTGAAAAAAAAATGTCGCTAAATTCTTAATATAATAGCTACGTGTTTTTGATGATATTTACATGCCCTTTTTGTAGAACGAAGTTTAGGCAAAAACACGAATAAAAACTATTTTAATCTGACCATATTACGTGAATCTTGCGGTTTTCACGAGAGTCATGATTGACAGAGAATCTCGTTAAAATAAAGAAGAGAGTAAAAGGAGAAATGTCTCTACACACAAGGCGAAATTAAAAACGACTGTGACTTTTAAAAGTATAAATGGATTGTTTTAATAAAGACTTTAACTATTTTTTCGTAACCAATAAAGAATAAATAATTTATGAAATGTTAGTAAAATTATTTATAATAATTTAGTGAAAATTTCTTTATTTGATATATCAATAGATTTAGTTAAAAATTTCTTTATTAGATATATCAGTAGATATAGTTAAAATTTTCTTTATTAGATATATCAATAGATTTAGTTAAACATTTCTTTATTAGATATATCAATAGATTTAGTTAAAAATTTCTTTATTAGATATATCAACAGATTTAGTTAAAAATTTCTTAATTAGATATATCAATAGATTTAGTTAAAAATGTCTTTATTAGATATATCAATAGATTTAGTTAAATATTTCTTTATTAGATATATCAATAGATTTAGTTAAAAATTTCTTTATTAGATATATCAATAGATTTAGTTAAAAATTTCTTTATTAGATATATCAACAGATTTAGTTAAAAATTTCTTAATTAGATATATCAATAGATTTAGTTAAAAATTTCTTTATTAGATATATCAATAGATTTAGTTAAATATTTCTTTATTAGATATATCAATAGATTTAGTTAAAAATTTCTTCATTAGATCTATTAATAGATTTAGTTAAAAATTTCTTTATTAGATATATCAATAGATTTAGTTAAAATTTTCTTTATTAGATATATCAATAGATTTAGTTAAAAATTTATTAGATATAACAATTTTCTTTTAATTTTATTTTAATTGCTCCTTGCATATTTGCTTTTATGTTAGTCTAGTGTAATTGGGCAGAAGTTTTTATGAGGTTAATTAATATATAAAACAACTTTTGCAGCCTTTTATTATGCAGATGTTGATGTATTATTTCTTATCTAAAGCAGGCATAATTATTTAGTCCTCAGAAACTTGTTATCTACTTGCAAGTAATTATATACATGGCATACGAAAGGAAGTAATATTTTCGAAGACTAATTACTAACTTTACCGATAATTATTTATTAAAAATAAGATTCCTTATACGGAAGCTCATTATTTTTGGAATTTTTTCGGTTTGTTCAAATATTTCTATAATAAATCAATTCTATAATAAACATATTTCTATAATAAAAACTTGTTAACTACGAGTAATATTCAATGTACAAAGGTTAATATTATTTTTTTTAAATATTTAAGGTTGCATGGAATTTTTATTATGTTATTTACAAATAATAATTATTATTTATCATTTTTTTGACACGTATTGTCTAGAATGAATGTCTTTTACTAGCATGAGAAATTTACGAGATTAAAAATGCTGATGAGATTAATTATTACAAACAAATTAATAATATATCTTCTTATACTTGCTGAACAAATGGCTTTAGACAAAAAAATATGCGACATAACATGTTTTTCACGATGTACGGAACAGTTCACTTCTTACGCGTTTTCAATGTGGCTTAGTTGAAACACACTTCATTTAACTCCGCGCATACGCAATGAGATACGGCATTGGTGTGGTCGGCAGTAGGTAGCGCGGCGGATGGGCGTATTTTGAGCAAATAGATGGGTTGCATTACTATTATCATTTTAGCCTCCCAGACTTGATCGATTTTTTTATTATTATTTTCCTCTTTTTCTAATCTTCCTAATAACATATACAACACCCATTTATATATTTTTTAATCAAATCCTAGCATGTACTCATATCCTTTTTGATATCTTCTTTTTATCTACCTGAATTATTCTAGTTCTCAGATTTCTTCTGCATACATCAAATGTGATACCAGGGTAGGTGGGTCATTTTTATTTTTATGTACCGCTTCTTTCATACAGTACATCATTCTACAGATTGAAAAGAGGAAGATGAAATAATCCTCTCAAAGTATATTTATTGATTTTAACTTGATTGAGTAAATTCTCATATAGCACTTACCCACCCTCACATAACACTTAACCTCTAGATATAGCTGCTAACTCTGTATAAAAATGCCTGTTAGATTTAACTAAGGAGACTGATATATGTTTACCAAGAGATATGCAATTTACTATAATAAAAAAAAACTATTTTTAAGCATCCTGATAAGTCAACATTTCACATACCTCTGGCTAAAATTGCTATGTAGAATTATATGAAGTATTGACTTGTTTTTATTTTTGAATTTAACTTACATCAAAGAAGTAAGGATGTATTATGAAATATTTTCTGAAAATATAAAAAAGATAGGTCTCAATGTGTTAAATTCTATTTAAATACTTTTATAAGTATTCTAAAGTATTATTCTTACCAAGCATCACATGTAAGGCAAATATTGATACGGACCGAATCGTCTATTCTGATGATAAGCATATGAAGAGAAAATAAATCGAGGTAATTGTTCATTGTAATAATGTGGCAACTATTTGAGATGGGCAATAATATAACGGAGTAATATGTCAGAAAAAATAGAATATACTTATACATGGGTAGTGTACACAAAGGATCTTAAAAAATGTTTCTTTTTAAATCATGGCATAAAGCTTTTATTGCTCGCTTAAATATTTCAGTAATTGGTGCTCGTTAATATGGTCCACTTTCAGCATTTAAAAATTTATTCGTTTTATCTCTGCTATTTTGATTAAACTTTAGAAAGTTTGCCTTTGTGTATGTGTGTATGTGTGTGTGTGTGTGTGTGTGAGGAAGAGAATTCTAATAAGAAATGTAAAACTTTCAAAAAGAAAGTTAGGGCATAATACAAGTGCGATGATATGGGTATATTGTCATTATTTTGAAAAATCAAACGAATGGTAATTTTCTAATATAAATTCATACCATGTATTGTTATGCTAGGGTTGCTAATACATCTTTAATTACGAATTTCGAACTTTCTTGTGGTTAAAAAGTTTTTCAAAATTTCCATTATTTTGTTATAAGGTGTAAAAAATGTAAAGTGTATTCGATTAGTAATCGTAAAATTCTTAATATTAAAAAAAAATCACAAACGCCTCTGAGTGCATTGCATCTAATAAAATGGGTTAAAACCGACTTTTCTACTTTAGAAGTTAATGTTTGTCAACAGTTATTGATATTAGAACGTAACTTGTATTGAGAGTGAAACAATTAGTAATTAGTGATAGTAAGGGTTTAAGTTTATTAATCACAAGGGCAAATGCCAACAACAGATTAGAAGGGTGGAATACCCAAAACTTTACTGAATATTGTTCATTTGGAGCTGATTCTGACAAACTAAATAATTAACGGGATCGACTTCATTTTCTCCCGGAAAACGCTAGACCATATACTGGAAAATATACTCGTCAAACATTACAGGTTATTTATATGATAAAAAATCGACAGTACAAAAAGACTTTATTGGTTATTTCCAATATAAGTCACCAGATTTATACTAAAAAGGCATATTGTCACTTTATAAAAGCTGGTAATGAAACGTAAACAAACAAAATATCTGCTTCATTTTAAATGACATTTAGATTAAACTTTTTTTGCATAGAAAAATCGGAGTTAAAAACTTTTTAGTCTAGTCGAAAAATACCTTAAATTTAGTTAGAATAAGATACACATAAACAGTTAAGATAAATACGTATTGATGACCGTGTTGTTTGGTCTTTTTAACCATTTTCCAGGCAAAATAATATGATGTCCAAATTTTACTCAAGTACTTAATCGATAAAATTAAATATACTCTAGTAGCTCCACAATCACATTCTGTATTGTTTTATTTGATCACAATCGTATTACCACAAGGCACGTTCATATCCCGGTACAGCCACCTACTTTCTACGTCACAATAATATTAGTGAAGCGATATTTTTGAGTAAACATTGAGCTATTTGTGAGAAAAACAAAGTTTCTCCAACCAGCCGTTTTGTGCGAATGGTTAAAATAATGTCTTTCCTTCTGTTTTGTTCCAAGCTTTTAAAGGGGAAAATAAAGTAAACATTGGACTTATAGGATGATATAAACTAACAGATCGGTAATATAATTGAAATCAGCATAAAAACGTTTGTGTGCAGTATATGGCCAGGGATCGTTGTACGTGAATTTGCTGTGCTTTTCTCCTTCCATGAATGTTCTTTTTTTTAATATTCAGGATATTACCACGAGTATTTTGAATATTTTTTATGGTGTATAGATTCTACTAAACAACTTTCTTTGACGTTTTGTGTTAGCTCGAAACATGGATAAAAACTATCAAGTATATGTACATTGGAATACGTATAATTTAGGGTTCCCTGGTTATCTACATTTCATGAAAATACTGAGTCATATTAACGGAGATTTGCTTGAACGTTTTAATCAAATACAATAGTATCTTGAAATTGTTCAAACCCTTGTTTAAAATATAAGAGGCGAATTGAGAGACCGATGTGTAGAATGTCATTAGGATACTTACAATAAAAAGAATAAAAAAAATGTAAATCAAAACTTAACCTTATTAGGTCATAGGCAAACAATATTTTTCTCACATCACTCTTCGTTTATGAGGAGATAATACTATCTTTTTTAATATTTTGCTACTCCATATGAAGCACATATTTGCAAAACTTAATTCGTAAACTTATAAGTCAGAAAGACAAGAGAAGTTATGAGGGTTTTTTTATTTCACTATTAAACCATAAAAAAACTAACAAAATTCCTTATCTTGCATATTTGTCACTTCTTTAAACTATTGTTTTTGATGT
Source organism: Druceiella hillmani (assembly GCA_039881145.1). Taxonomy (NCBI): domain Eukaryota; kingdom Metazoa; phylum Arthropoda; class Insecta; order Lepidoptera; family Hepialidae; genus Druceiella; species Druceiella hillmani. The sequence continues at coordinate 27,647,724 of JAYKKI010000004.1, forward strand.
CCTGAATAATTATTTAATGCAAAAAGAAAAGTCTAATCTGCATTATGCTTTTCTGGTCGCTCAATATCCTTTTTGTAGAGTCTCTATCTCTATCAACTCTTAACTCATCTTTGAATAAACTTTTTACATAATACTATTTATTTCTGAGTTCTTCATATTCTCCACATCTTAAAGAAATACGAAATGTTTTTTCGGAGTTTCTCCACATCTTAAAAAAAATACGCAATGTTTTGTTCAATTTTATATAAACTCAAATAAAAACCTCATTGTTACATGTTGCATGTTCCATTTCTTACAAATACGACGACGATAACACTCTATTGAATAGAAAATTATATAAAATAATACATATATATTTATCCAAACTACAAGGAAAAATAAGAAAATTACTACCCCGATAACAGCCATCATTAAGACCATTTTATGACTTCCCCTACGTATTGTTCTTGTTTGGTGTGGAAAGGAAGGCAAACATCGATATGGGCCAATCGGGTGCGCCCATATGGTAAACACGCCATAATAATAAAATAATATTGGCCAGTTATTTATTGTTAATGCGATGAGTGTTTGAGGCAGCAATAAAATTGCGGAGTGGCGTGTGAACGGATGAACGATTGTTTTTAGCGAGTTTGGGTTAAGTCGAAAGGCGGTGTCAATTAGGGGATTTTGCGAGCGACGGATGTTTATTTGAAGAAGTTAACAGTACTTGATCAACTATGATTTTGAACGTTTTTATGTTTACGGTGCAACTTTCAACCTTTTTATGTTATACGGTGCAACACTAAACTCAAGTACATTACGTTTTTTTTAGAAAAAATACATATTTTATGCTTTAAAAGTGTAATAATGTACCCTAAAATATTTAATTTACGTAGATTAATTCATTTATCTGTTTGATAATCAATGTTGGAAGTCGTTCGTGTTTTTCATAGAAACATGAACTGAAATTCGGGACTTAACCAAATATAGACATATTTCAATTTTAGTCCATAAATCACTGAAAATGGGTAAATGAATGTTGCTTTTTTCTTTTCTCCTGTTTTGAGTTAATTATTTTTTACTTTTTAATACCTACTTTTTTGAAGTCGGTTTTATAGAAGACGTTTTATGTAAACTTCCAGTGCATGACCAAAGTTTGAGAAAATTAAGTTACAGTCGTAAAAAGAGATGTTATTCTAGTATAAAATAAATTAGCAATATTATGTGAAGATTACAAAGTTGTGACACTATAATAAAACAGTAACACTTTCTTCGAATCATTACATCAAAATTCAGCTTATTTAACGATGAACTCAGTACAACAATGCCATAATATATGCTTTGGAGATACAGTACTTTTACGAAGTATAAACTTTTTAAGTAAACCTTTCAACTTGGAAATGGAAATCTATTGCAAAATGTTTTCTGAGAATATTTCCTACGTGTTATTGATAGATGCTTTGAAAAGAAGATTATACCCTTTATATTCTTATGGACCCTCGTTCTTGTGATTGGCACAGAATAGACCTCTTTCTTGTTGTAAACGACTACTGCCGATTCTCTAGAAATTCGCTTCGTTTAAAATGACTTATGTCTTATTTTTTATACGATTCTTTTCAAAGCAGAACAGGCCATAGTATTCCTGCTACACTCTTTCAAATTAATTTTTTTCTATTGTAAAAATTAGAATATAAGTTTTTTATCAAATTTCAAAGTAAATATTTTCCTTACCTGGCATAAAAGCAAATAAACATTGATAGGATATAATCACTACTACACATACGATAAAGTTATCACAATAATAAAATAATATGAGTCAATTATTTCCTGTCGACGGATGTAATACACGGATAGCAAGAAAATGGTAGAGTCGCGTGTTAAAGCGTCATGTTTTGAGTCGTTGGATAAGTGAGCTTGTTTATTCATTTTGACATTCAAAGGGCGGTATTTACAAACAGCACTGCTTAATTTTCTATTTATATAAAGACATTAAGAGCTCGTTACTTCCTATCGACGTATTCACATCCTTTTAAGAGACAAAATTATTTAAAAATGTATTAATTCAATGTCGCACATAATTATTTGACGTAAAATGCAATATGAAGGCTACTTAATATAATCCATGTCACAGATATGAAATATATATAATTTTACATCTACTTTGCCGTTTGTTTATTTTATCCACCTATCATAGTCTCATTTGGTAAAAAATCATTCTTTGCTAATATCCCTCCTGAAGATGTTATAATTCAACGAAACCTAGGTCGTGGTAAAGAAATTAAAGAAAGTAGGAATAATACTACATCACGTAGTTTCATTTAATTGTAAATATTGTAAGTTAAAGTATTTTTGGAAAGTTTTCATAATTTGTTATGATCCGTTCTAGCTCTAATAGATTTTTGTTTACTTCAAGTCAGAAGCTTACTTTGAACGTATTTTCTGCTTTTATAATACTTCTCTTCTCTTTTACGTTTAGTCCCTTGTTGTAATGAAAGTTTTTATACGGGAATTGTAGCAATTAAGTTCAGGATACTTAATTCTCAAATTCTAACGTTTAATACACTAACTGTTAAATTTTAATATGCAGATATTTATACGTAGTAAAGATATGTTGTATTATTTTGGAAACTTTAAAGATTATGCATATTCCAGGCGAATTTTTAATGAATGTATGTTTAAGTATAGTAAGTATTTAAATATTGGAAAAATAAAGTGGGTGCATGTTATTTTAAACCTGCAGTTCTCACCTTTAAAATAAAATAATGACTATTTTTGAAAGAGTACTTAAATTTACATCGAATATTTACTTTATCTTAAGTTGAAAACTAATATTTTAAGTTAATTATTAATAATTATTTAACTGATAATCAATAAATTTTGAAAATCAATACATTACAATAATATTTTCTTTGGGATTTTCATTATTTTAATATCATTGCGTACCTCACTCTATACGGTATGTATGCTTTTTAATAGCAATGGTTTGAATGTTTTGATTTGTTAAATTCATAAACAGTTATTAATTCTTTACTGTTAATAAATACAACATAGAAAAACAATACAACCAGATTTTTTTTGGACTGCTTTTCCATAAATTTATGTTTAGCAGTTTAGGAAATAACGCAGAAGTACTTTCATAAATTTTCAAAAGTAAGTTTAAAAAGTACATAAAATTGTGGGGAAAAAAATTGTTTTGGAATATTAACAGATCAACATTTTAAATTATATTCCTTTCGATACGAAAGCAAGAACCATTTTTATACCAAACTTACCATTTCCAAAATTATCGGACAAGTGGTTTTAAGTTCTTACTACTGAAAAATATGCTTAATAAGCTTCTTTATTATGCCGAAGTTAAACTTCTGGCATAAATACAATTTGTGTAGAAAATAACTCTAATTGTCAGATGCGAGCGATTCTATAAGACAGTCGTTTGTTTTCTTTTTAAAATTCGAAACCCATTAACATAAAATAACTAAACACATTTTTGTTATACCAATTGATTGTGATTTGTATTTTCTGCAATATTAACAATGCCAATTTATTATTAGTTATTAAATTAGGATTATTCAATACTTATTGCCAGTCGATATATCTTAAATGACAAAAGCCATATATATATTTTTTTGTTCCAATAGTTGTATACATCAAATCAAATATATTGGAAGACAATGTAATAAATCCGTTTGTCAGATCCGCTAACACATAGTTAGTGGGAAGTAAATATAACCATTTGAAATGAGGAAATTTCGCAATAGTTTTGCACAGCCAAGGCAGAAAATTCATGATTTATGCATTCTTCTTCAGGCTTTCAAAATAATAGTTAAGAGACTTTCAAATACCAAATTGTTCGTTGCCGATACCAGCTCGTTACAAGCAACGGTCTTCGAGATATCGGCGAAGCAAATTAGTCCAGCGCCTAACAAGCTTCCCAAATGCATCCCTGTCAATAATCGAATACGTCAAGAAATTCGCTACGGTTCAGCAATTCTACCCGCTGATTTTTTCTTATTTCAACTAGTTTGGAATATAATTAACCTGTTTTAAAAATGTATAGGTATTTAAAAGAAATTAATTTCATAGCCAGACTGTATATAGTTTTTCGCGAAACCTAAACCTTTCTATATATGTTTCCGTAATGGAAACGCAAAAATTGTATTGTTTTAATTGTAATGTTGGTTTTAAAAAGTATTCACATTGTCAAGCCCTTGAAATTTGGTTAGAGGTACCCAGTCCACAATACCTCCCCTACTCGTTTAATTCAATTCGGTTTTGCGGAGAGGCGTAATTACGTTTTGAATTAGGAGTTGTAGTATATTATCTGGTTATAAATTATTTACAATGTAAACTGTCTGAAGGGGGTTGCTTAACCAATTTATAAAAGTGGATATTAATTTTTTTCTTTGTAAAATAAATTTGAGGTTCAAAAAAAATAAACACCATTTCAATATAATTAAAAATAATTCACATGTACAAAATCTCATCTAAATCAACTTATTAATTAAAGAGCCTAGAGATGGTGATTCTTTTTAATTTCGATTTTTTTATCTTTTATTTTTGTTTAAGATTTGATACCAATAAAAATCTCAATTTCGGTTTTTTGAACAAATGCAACATTATCTCTTCTCTATTTACATTGTTTTAACAAAACTCCATATTGTGAGTTGTATTTGTAATTAACAAATTTTATTTAAAATAAACGATTGGAAAAGTTAATTTTATATTAATTTTAGGGAAGTTTGTAAACCATCTTATTTTAGAAAATAAAAAAAACAGGTAACGCCAAAAAATTACTTAGTCTGGTATAAACTTCCCATTTTTTATTTATTATTTTTCACAGAAGAATTGTATTGTGTCAAGCACGGAAGATTATTTTACGAATAAACTATACTTCAATGTTTACGCCTTAAAACTTTGATACGTGCGAATATTCGATAGAATTACTTCATCCTCTATAACGTTAAAATACATTTATTTACCTGCTATAAGCGGCACTCCATTGATAATCGCACCTTCCACGTTAAAATAACATTATCGAAGCATTTTCAAGCAAACATTGTGTCGAGTGAGAAGTGGACCGTTTATAACAAAAATAAAACGGTTCTTCACTTTACGCGAGAATCGTTCTAATAATTGTATGTTTTTCCTTATATTATTTTCAAAGCGTTTCCGTGGAAAATTAGAAATAAATGAGGTCTTTAAGATTGTATAACCGAGCTCAAACACCTAATTTTGGGCGTGTGGGTAGTTAATACAACGGAATAAAGTGATTCTTCCATGCGATTGTTATTCTGGTAAAAAAAATACTTTTCTTGATGAATTTCGGGAAAACGTGAATTGAGTTGTTAAGTGCTAAACTAAAAACTTTACAAGTTTTATGGACGTAATTAATTGTACCTTATTAATTAAATATATAATTTCCATCAACACAATTTCATTTCATCCATTTTCAGATATTTTTTGTTGAAACAAGCAAAAAGTAACATCAATACAAAAGAAACATATTATTATTTTTGTTATTAATATAATGATATGCAAGGCAAAAATACAATTTTTGCTATAAATAGAATTTTATTTAAAGTTTTTATTCCATCATAATTGCGCCAAATTTTGCCTGTCACCGGTAAGTTTGGCGCAAAGAATTATTTAATTTAATGTTATAATATTTAATAAATCATAATTATTCTGAATCAATTTAAAAGCTAAAGGATTTTTCTAAATTAATCATTTTGAAATGTTCTTATTAAGTTTTATATAAGATTGCAAGCAATAAAAGTTATGATTTTATTAATTTCCAAGTTCATACATTTATTCAGAAATAATGATAAATTGAGAATTTTTGTTAGGAATTGTTCAAGGTATAAGTTAAGTATAAGCAGGTTTGTATAAACTTGAAACAATTATGTGATAGCATATTAGTAGAGATGTGCGGTTTTAGAACTATATGAACAGTTTATACCTAATTATATATCAATATGCGGAAAGTGTTTATCTTCTTTAAACTTACAAATCAGTAATATTACGAGTATAAATTCATGTATTTCGAAAATAATATAAAATTATGTTACAGATGAAATTAAATCAGGTGCGCCATTGAAACTTACAAAATTATAGGAGGAAATATGCACTACAATGGTATAAATAACCTTTGCGTAACAATATTGTTTATGTGGTGTTTTTTTAATTTTAATATTACTCGCACACTGGTTTATCCTCTATACATTACCGGGTTACTTTTTAAAGAAAGGCAATATTGCATTTTTAATAAAGTTATTATTTTAGGATTTCTTGGCGAAAATTTTCTTACCATGTTTTGGAAATGTATCTTAACATTTTATTAATTAATCCTATGAAAACCTGTTTGTGAAAAGAAAAATGTTTAAATTTTTTTTACCTACACATAGAAAAACACATACACATAAATGTGCCCTCGCACATACTCATACATAAACATGTACGACTATATTACACTTATAATATTTCTTTAAGGGTTGAGATACGCAAGTGTTGTTATATTAGTTTAACAAGCTGCTTTAATGGTATACTGAGTACAAAATATAATAAATATAATCAATGCAGTTTTTCTCATATTTTATCCTTTTATCAAGATACACTATGTCGATGTTGCCGCAAGGGCCAAGGGTCCTGCATCGCACGCACACCGGACGCCATCATCAGAAATATTCAACACGACGTACGAAAATAGTAATAACGTGGATAAAATAATTGTTTAGTTACAGATTTAAATGTGAAAATCATTGAAAAAATTTCCAAACCAAAAACAATTTCCTTATTGAAAAATAAACTATTTTTTTAGAATAAAAACACAAATTAAAAATAAGTGGAACATTATTTTACCTTATATTTTCTAGAGGAACATGAGAAGAAATAAATTAACAAAAACACCTAATATATACAAATATACATATATATATATATATATATATATATATAAATATATACATATATATATATATATATATATAAATATATATATATATATATATATATATATATATATATATATATATGTATATATTTATATATATATATCCTACTAAGCCAAGAATAAAATAAAACATTTTAAATTTTTTTTTGTTTCCAACCATATTTATGAGATTATCTATCAATCGAATTATTTTAGAGACCATACGAGAACAAACGTTTGTCAGGACAAGTCAGCTTTTTAATATAAATATAATGTTAGTCTTTAAATTCTCTTTCTCAAAACTATCAAAATATAAAATGTCATAAAATTTGGTATACATCTTATATTCTGTCGTACTCTACTATCAATCACCATCCTTGTTTTGAAACCATGGCCTAAATTTCATTCCTCTGTCATATTATTAAATCAAGGTTTTCGCAGAAACGCAGAGAATTTTTATTATATTGCCATATTTATTTTTAAAGCTTTAAAAAAAGATATTCACACAGCAATGTAAACAAGGACATAAATCAACTTTTATTAGAATGTTTATTTCAGTCACGATCGTTAAAAGTTTTACCTTTCAATATCACGTTCAATTGCTTACAGCCGGGCAAGCCAAATTCTTTCTAATGCCTTGAAATAAATAACTGCAAAGTGGTTAACTCCCACCCAGTTGTTTAACAAAGGGGCTTGTGAATTATACTGTGTACTACTTTTTAGCACCTCATTGATATTAAGGAAATAGGCAATTTTATGAAATAATGATAATATAATAGAAAATAAATATTTCCCTTGTTAGACAAACATGATTTATTTCAATGTATTAATACAACCTACACTAAGCGAAATATCATAAATGTGAGTTTAGAATTTCAAATATTCGTATGTTTGTTATCTGAAGACAAATCAGGATGAAAAAAAATTACGTAAGAAATGAGACACGCATTTATACCTACTGCATTATTTCATCAAATTTGCTTTCCTTAAGCCACTTGGAAAAGTTATATACTTTTAATGCAGCTTAAATCACAAGATAAGATTATATTATCAATCTTCATGTAATGCTTCAAATGTTCTTGAATAAAGGTAAGAACTACTGATAATATGAAAAGTAGAAGATACTAATTATAAGTGATATTTTTAACAAGCTTCTGTGGGTCTTCGTGGGGGTCCCCCTTTTTAATCACTTTAACTGCTAAAATAGCCCTGTCCCATGTAATAAATAGATTTTATGAATCATTTTTACCAACAATCAATTCTTAGTTTCCTTACATCAAAGGTTCCCTAAAATTAGTATTCCAAAAGAATAATAATATAAGAATAACATATATAACAATATAATAATAATATACAATATTTAAAAACATTGTGTTAAGTTAACGTTAGTAAAAATCTTCTTTCATGTTTACGTGCGAATCGTTAAAACAATTTTATTTATTCCTTCTTCTGTGTGCAACTTGTTTTCTGCTTATATATGCCTGAGTGAAGAAAAATAAACTTTTTAAATAAAAGATCAATTTGCAATAGAATTATTTTTGTTACGCCTGTGAACGATATGCTAGGAAATATATTATTAGCGAAAGTAATAAAAATATTCGCGGTAGTTTAACAGAATACACATATATAGCTTTTCTGTTAAACTACCACGAATTTTGTCATTACTTTCGCTATCTAAATATATTGCCTAGCATGACTTTGACAGGCGTAAAAAAATAATTGCTTATTTTGAACATTTTTCTCGAGATATGCAGAAAAAAATTAAGGTGATGGTCATCCTGTGGAACGTTTTGAACTTTTATATCTCAACAAAATTTATGTGTTAATGTAAGAATATAGTTAAAAGTTTTCCATTATATTCTAAAACACATCTGATTAATTGATACTCGAATTATCCACACGAGCCTGTGAGAAAAAAAAATACATTCCCATGTTTGGTGCATTCGATGATCTTATAAGGTTTCTATTTCATCATTCGCTTACGGAACTGTAATATCTAAAACTGCCTGAAAATTATAAAATGCATTTTAAAATATAGAAAGAAGTATCAGTGTAATTTTGTCCAAAATGCCGGTGCATTTGCATTTTATGTACAAGCATAGTTAAATCAAAAGAATCGATTTGGGTGGGCTATATGACACATAAATTATTCCTTGGAATATTTATTGACATAATTATCACTATATTTCCAATCTGTTTGCTATTGATTTTTAAACATTCTTCAACTTGAACATCATTAATTGTCTTTCTACTACAATGTGAGAACGAAACGTTCACAGATAAGAACTTTTACTTCTGTATAAATACTGAACACATTGAATATTTGGCTTGTAGTTCAGAAAAATTAAATATGCGCTATGTGACTTTAAAATTGTTATGGGCACAAATATTTCATTGATATGTAAGATTTCCGTTATATTATATTTTTACATGAATATTTTAATTATTTTTTTCTTTTCTTTCGCGTATTTGAGTCTTATATTCATGACTATTAGAAAGTAAGTTTGCATAATATCCAGCATGTTAAATTAATTTAATCTGAATCAAAGGGACCTTCCGGCATAACCCACTGTTGGTGAATACAAACTTCAGACAAATTTATTCCGCGCTCTAATTGTTAATATTTACCCGCGACTCTGTCGACTTTAATTTCATTCCTCGTTGAGCCAAAGTTTATTTATTACGAAAAGTTGCGAATCAACTTCATGAAATGAAAGCTATAAAATATTTATTAATTTTTATTTCAAATTAAAGATCCACTAGTTGGTTGGTTAATTGTTTGTTATAAGCGTGTGTAATTTTGTTTATTGTATGTAGATATACTTATAATAAACTTATCATCTATTCTATCGTTTTTTTCTTTTATACATACACACCCATATATATATATATATATATATATATATATATACATATATATATATATATATATATATATATACATATATATTACGAATAAATTAAATAATCTTAAGTATTCTCTAAATTGTTCACAAATACTTTATCTCACTATATTACTTTAAACGATCATCCCAAAATGTCATTTTGTGTAATCTGAAAATGTATAAACTCTGTCTCTGTTAATAGTAAATGTGAAAGAATAACATTGAACAGACTTGCATTCACAATTCCCTAATTTTATTACTTTAGGTATGATAATTAGGAACAATAGTGAATATACACAAGAGTAACAAGGATGTCCAAATATCTGATGATGATTTATGAAAATGATTTTAATAACCAACAACATTGTCAATATTGCTCGCAATAATTAAAAAACACAATGTGTGTGTGTTTAATGTGGAGACTACATCAAAAAATATAAGTATTTGCTATAAGTAATCACTGAAAGACTGAAACTTATATACATTTTAAATCTGCCCACATTTTCGGTTTACTGGTTTACCAGTTTTTGAGTTATTAAAGTCGCAAATAGATGGACAAATAATAATTCGTTTTTATTGTAAGTTTCCTTGTTATTTTGAAAACTTATTCATCAATAGATTTTCAAAAACCAAATCATAGAGAAACAAATGTTTAAAAAACTATAAAAAATACGTCCTTACAAAAAATTCATAAAGTTATTTAAACTCTGAATATTTTTTCAATAAATAACCAAAAGAATACTTTAAAAACGATTATTAGCCGATAGATAGATTCTCCAAACTTTTAAAAATTCTCGAACTCTAATTTGAACATATTTTTACTAAACAATCCGTCATTTTTTCTCAGATTTCAGGATAAACGTACTCACAAGAATGAAGATGCTAATTGAAATGAAAGGGCGCTAACATCGCTATTTAGCATCGTTTTTAGTTAGAACTGTATATAGTTGTGACTAATTCTCGACTATTTATTTTTTTCTCCGAAAGCATGAGTTTCGTTGATTCTTTGTAAAAGTTCCGAAATCGATTAAATCTAAAATATTCCATGTATTTTCTATATTTTACTAAGCGTACTATAGTATGTTCAATTTTGTTTCAGGTGTGCTCATAATAAAAATTCTTCATATAATGCTACTAAAGTAAGATAGTTCTACACAACAAAGAAAGGTATGGAAACAGAAAATAAATCAAATATGAGTATCAAAATCTGAAAACAGGAAAAACTGACGAAATAAATTAACTAGCAATTTGTAATTATTGTAATTGAAATTAACTGTAAATTTTGGTGAGGGCTATTATTGTCCTGCAAGTGAGTTGATATCCTGCAAGGGAAATAACTGGAGGTATTGGAGGTAGTGCCGATGCACCATAGTAACGTCGATGCCATAGTTTCAACTCAACCTAACTACCAATTCACCGCAACATTTGTATAACAAACGAGATTACCTAAAAAGGTATATTATCAGTTGAACTAATATGTAACTAACAGTATAAATCAATTACTAAAAGTTATTAAATGTTAAAAGCAATAAATTACATATTTTAAAGAAATTAGAAAGTTAACAGTCAGTTTATGAAATTAAGTTTGATATGGCAGTTATTACAAATATTATCTGCCTGTAATGGTTGTTTAAATGTTTACACCAAAATTATTAAGCAATTATCAATATGTGAGGTTTTAATCTTCATAGGGCCAAATATTTAAACTCTCCTTTTAAGCAGAAAAAATTAACTCTGAATCGTTAGTATTTGTGGCATATAGATTTTAAAACACAAATCCCGTTGCCTATGTCTTCATTTTTATCCTTTTTCCCTTTCCTATCAAAATCACCATAATGGAAATAACCAACATAATCATTAACAACGCCAAAAAATAATTGATTCATCTTTTATAAAGATTTTTTTGTCACGGAATCACCACGTCCTATTATCAGATGTTATTTTCTGGAACTGGAACTACTGAAACATGGGAATACTGGAACACATTCTCCACATTGTATATAATGTGTAAATCGTTAAAATAACTTGTTTTGTTTTATTATCTCTTATGTTTGTTTTACTGCGAAAAATTCTTCTTAAAGCAGTGTAAGCAAAGATTGTTATTTAAGAAAGAAAGAGGAAACTTTTCGCTACGGGAATTACTGTACTAGCTTTACTTTCAACCAACCGTAATCTGGCTTCACATTATTTCATGTTTTGTTCAATATAATAAAATATATATTTTTTGAATATTTCTTTTACGCGGATTTTTTTGAATATGTGTATATGTTCTATTATCTGCATGTTCTGTTTTTTCATTCAGGATTGTCGAAATATTTTCATGGTCACGTTTGAACATCTGAATGACTGGAAGTAATAGAAATTCGTATTGAATTATATAAATTTTTAATTTTCTAGTATATTTGTAGCGGTTTAATATATGTATGTATATATATATATATATATATATATATATACACACATACATAATCAAGGGTAGAAATTATAATGTCTATACGCAGACAACATTCCTCTTTTAGTTCATTAAATTTAACTTTCATAAAACACAATATTCTACATTCAGATAATATTTGTTTCACGGGATGTCGTTTTTTTAATATATCAGTTGTAAATTATACTGTTAAAAATAATTGTTTTATTTTAAAAGGAAAAACCTTATTATAAAAAAAATGTCATGGAAAGGAGCAAAATTCTGTATTTTAAGTATACTAGGATGATTGCATCACGAATAAGGTACTCTCACAATTAAATTATTATTTTCTTTTACTTATCACCCATTTACACAAAACTCCAGAAATGATAGGTAATATATAAACGTTAGACCCCATACTTACAGTCAAAAACATTTTATGATCTAAAAGGATCATTAATACTCCAGACTGGTTTTTAAAAGCTAAGGTAATTATCTTGATTTACTTTAATTAATTCACTCTCTTTTAGTACTGATCACACCTAGTACTACTTGGGGCCATATTTTTACGATATAACGTATTCATGGAATAAAAATCCACTGCATATAGTTTTTTCTTTAGTGACTCTCACGTGTGATTTGAAATGTGTCTTGAAACGTGCAACGAATGCACAGGATATTAAATGTATTTGAAAACATAAATTAACTTATAGCGCAAGAAAAAAAAACAATGAAACTGAAGCTAATTACTGCAAGATGTAGATTTACCGCTGTTCTGAAACCCAGCTATTTTTATATGATTGCCAATGAAAACCCTTGCGGTTGCTATTTTTTTTTCATGTCATTTATGTATAATTTTACCACTAACTTTTCAATGAATGCGTTGATTTTTTTTGGGTATAGGTGTTTTTTGCATAGGATATTAAAAAATGATCACATTGTTCCTGTAAAATAGTACATTAGATAACAGACATTTTACTTTAGGAGTATACTAATATTCGACCATATGTCTTCATGGTGCACGTTTATATTGAGGTTCTCGTTCTTATTTATCTAAGCATAAAACTATCAAGAAAATATTTTTATTTCAAGTTACGTTATTATTTTCTCTGTCGAATAAAATGAAACTCTATATATATATATATATATATATATATATGTGTGTGTGTATATATATATATGTATATATATATATATATATATATATATATATATATATATATATATATATGTATATATATACATTATGTTAAAATTAATACAACATTTTCAAAAATACCTTGAGCCGATCATGAAATAAATAAGGTTCTCTAATAAGCTCTTAAAACTAATTCACTTAAATTGTTTTCTAAGTTTTTTTGCAGAAAATAGGTTGAAAATAAAATGAAACGATCATATGAAGTAAATAATGTCGTTTACGTAATATTTGGTCAGGAACTATCACGTAAGTGTTTATACTATATACTTAACTATCAAGTAAGTGTTTATACTATATACTTAACTATCACGTAAGTGTTTATACTATATACTTAACTATCACGAGTTATTTTGTACTACCTGTTACCCACGATGCCATCCGCGTGGAATTTAAAAAAAAGTTATTTTGTTCGCTTACAAGAATTATACTTACAAGAATAAAACGGTATCAAAATATGTTTCCCTGAAAACATTATGCAAATTAGGTTAATTTTTCTCGATAAAAGGACAAGGACAGTCATATGCCATTTTTGAGAAATATAACTAATTCCTTCAATTTCCTCCAACTTCACGATCTCTTTCTATGCATTACTAAGTAAGATAATTATTAAGTTTGGTACATTTATTCACACTAACTATTCATATACCAATACTGTATACCATTTTGCTACAACTCCTCTTTCATAGAATAAACCGGGTATGTGACATAATCAGTCTTCATGCTGTAATCAAATCCCGTTATAGATAACCACTCTTTGTTACATATAAACTGTTCGGATACTATTAGTATTTGCTACAAATACTGCATTCATATTTTTATTCTTAAAATGAATGTCATGTAAATTGTATGTGTAATTCAAATACAAAAAGCGAAATAAATTCAAATTCTCATTAAGTCCATGAATTACATTGTACCCTTTTTCCTTTTAACTTGATTACGTAAAGAGGATTATGTTATATGCTCTATTCTGTCACCAAATATTACTTCAGTTAGTTATCTTTCATATTTAAGTTAAAGCAATAAAAAAATTCATTTTTAACTGACAAATTAATACAAGGAGCTAATTGCGGTATAGAATCAGTTTGTCCTAAACTGAAACTTTATTAAACCTGACGACGCGTTAAATTTTTAATTTCTTGTTCTTACCAAAAAATTACTTATTAATTGATATTTAGAAATATTTTTCCACAATTTATTTACCCATTGTTCATTACCAACAATGGACGAACTTACATTGTTTAGTTCCATATCGCATTTAGTATCCACGCAATACAACGTACCGATTTTGAAATATATTTTCTCTGATACAGTTTATACGTTGACCGGCATTTTAGTTATGCCCGCCACATTAATTTAAAGACGGCCTAATTTTCACTGCAACTTTGTCGTATTTTGTCTTTATCCTTAAGTTTTATGAAGCTAGGTTAAATATACGACACCAATCTTAAAATATTTTCTTTGCACAATATTATTAGTAATTGTATATGTCAATACCAATCTTGAGATTTCTTTGATTATGATTAATTTTACTATTTTTTTTAAAGTTGGATAATTATTCACCGTAGAAATAAATATAAAAATAAATATATGGTGCTTAGGACATTTGATTGCACAGTTAAAACAACTTAAAAACACGACTGGCTTTATTGTTTTATGCTTTTTATCTCTGTTGATTTCAAATCATCTTTTAGGAAAACGGAGAGAAAATAATACTGGGAAGGTAGTATGAAACAAAAAGTTCAACGATGTGACGGAAAATAAGCACGGAAATACATATTATAGGCGCGGTTTTGTTAGAAATTATTATTAGTGAAGATGTTTGACGGTCTGCTGATTTGAATATCTACAACGTTTCCTCATTATAGGTATATTTTGAACTTTTTTATTTCAAACTTTTAAAATAGTAAATTAATTATGTGAATAAAATCTTGAGTCCGCTTTTCATATCAAAAACAGTCAATTTGTAACAACACGTATTTTTTGTTCTATGTTGTACAGGTATATCAAATAGATTCTATGTATTATGTATTTATTAACATATTAATATATTGATTTGTGGATTAAAGATTTTGAAAAATTACCGCATTATGATGAGTTGGAGATTTTTTTAAACCAACACGTAGGTCCATGCATTTGCCTAATGTTTATATTGTCTACTTTCTTTCTGTTTTTTATCAGTTTTTTTTAGACAGTTTCAAAACATGTGCAAAAAACTTTCAAAACCGGTCATATTCTGTGTAAAGACACTGCCGTAAGGTATTTCCATTAAGTCCAGCGCGACCTTATCAGAAAAATTAGTCATCGAAGTATTCGCCCGATTAATAAGTTTTCATTTCAAAATGGTTCATCTAAAAAATATAAATTGCATAGCAAACAAAGCCTACGTTTTTAAAATTACATTAAAAAGGTGTTGTTATACAAAAATTCAAGACATTCATATTCTTTTGTAGGGTGATTACGTAGAAAATTTGATTTGTTAAAACCTGGGCATTTGTTTAAACCTAAACCTTCTTCTGTCTGTTTTCTTCGATTTTAATACTCGTATTGTATTAAAAATTTAGTAATAATATAAAATAACTAACAAAACTTGGTGACCCTAACGTAGAAATAAATGAGCTCGACGATTTTTTTTTCATCTGGTAAAACCACAGACTAGTGACCCGTAATTATTTATTAAGATGTAATCTACCATAGCTTGTAAAACAAAACATTTTTTTTAAATAGTTTCTTTGCTTTATTTTGTTCCTAAATTTTTGGTAATATTTCTTGTAACCTATTTTATCCATTTAAAACCAGTAGATCGTCAAATCCTGAATAAGGTAGACTGTACTAATGTAGTAAAGTAGACTGTACTTAGGGGAAAGGAATTGGAATTAGAAATTTAGTGACATGTTTCCTGCTTAAAACCGAATATAATAAATTAAAACCAGCATTTTCTCGAATCTCATGGCTCAAATAGAAAAAACCGTAGTATTGGAACTAAGAAAACGGCACCGGAGTTTAATGACAATGTCACTTAAGACCAACAATTCTAATTTAAAACCAGTGATTGACAAGTCTTAAAATTTAAACAGGCAGTACTTCTGTGCATCAAAATTTTGGGAATCAAAGGTTAAAATTACCATCGTTACCATCGTGGGGACTGAATACATAATGAAAAGTTCCATAAAAATTGATATTATTATATTCGTTTGTGCAGTAAAATACCAGTGAAGTATAAAACGCCACAAGCATTCAATTACATAAATTAAGTATTTGTCTTTGATGAATCACTAATTAAAGGAACGACCACAATTTAACAAAGTACAAATGGATCTAATACGGATTTTAGAACAGCAGAACAATATTCCATTCAATGATTTCAATAAATAATTTCTAGTAATAAAATAAATATAATTAATCTAGTCGTCTTAATTATTTTTTAATCACTATTAAATGAAACTACGTGATGTAGTATTATTTCTACTTTCTTTAATTTCTTTACCACGACCTAAGTTTCGTTGTATTAAACATCTTCAGGTGGAATATTTTTTAATTGTAAACGTAGGTTTTATAAGTGTAATTATATTTTCTATACCAAATTATAATATAAGATTGTAGACATGTACAATTTTAGGTAGGTTGAACATTATTTTACAAGAAAAGGACGATTTGTTTCTTTAGATCCTGTTATGAATAGTAATTAGAACAAAATTAAAATTAGAGAGCGTGAATATTTGATTAATAAAATTTATATTAGAAGAACATTGTGAAATTAATTTTTTTTTAAAAATGTTTAGCAAAACAAAATGAAATTAGCATAGTGAGTTTCTTGTTTTAATCGCTAATTATTTAATTTCAGTTCTTGCAAGGAGAAATGAATGAAATGAAATGATATGAAATTAGTTTTTCAATATTTTAATAATATTCTTGTAAATAAAGTAACAACGTGCATTTTCTAACAAAACTCCGTAGATTGGAAGTTTAGAGTTAATATTTTTCTCAAAAAACACGTAACGACAAGTAATTAATTTATAACAATATCTGAGTATAAAGTGTACTATGGAAACTCAATGATACAAGTTATAATAAAAAAATAGGGATATATGCAAAGTAGCACTTAGTATCGGAAGTAGTAAAAATAGGACCCCTAACGCGCAGCTCACTTTCATTTCAGCACCCATTTGACCATTCAATCACACCAGCAAAATTGTAATAAGCCCAGCATGGATAGTTAGCACATTTATTTTTCTTTTTGGAACGAAGTTCTTTTACGCGGCTTACAATAGAGCGAACTGACAGAAATCATCATGTAAGGAAAAAGCGTTATACTCCCTCCAAGCAACGTTTCTCTCTCTCTCTGTCTCTTTCTATTATATACGGTTATTTGGTATCTTGTAACATTTCCAATTCAATATGTATTTATTTGCATTATAAATTACAAATTATTGTTATATCATTTACTAAATATTAAAAATTTATAAATTCCAAAATTTTACGGCAAATTCATTTATTTTCATTATTTATTAAATACTTAAAATTAATAAATTACAACGTTAAATGTCAACATATTCATTTATTTTTATTAATTTATTAAACTTTATTTAGATTTTTTAGTAAATTGATTTCATTATATTAATTGAAATTTTTTAAATATTTTAATGTAAAATAAAATATGTTTTAATTTTCAATATAACTAAATTTAATTCTAAAAGTAATATTAAATTTTATTCATTTATTAAAAAATTAGAATAACTAACCTTAAAAAAAATATAAATAATTACATTTTAATTATTAAGATAATTAAATTTAAACTTAAAATTAACTTTAAATTAAATTGATTTAATAAGTAAATTTTCAAATAATAAAATGAGAAAATATTAAATTTTTAGAATAATAAAATTTAATGTTAAAATTAGTCTTAAATTTAATTCAACTTTTAAATAATTAAAATAAAAGTATTCTAATTTTAAAACACTTAAATTTTAATTTTTGATTGAATTAAATTTAAAATTAATTTTAACATAAAATTTTATTACTCTAAAATTGTTTTATTTGTAATTTATTATTCACTATTTTATATTTAACTTGTTTTAATAAATGATTATTTTTCCCTAACATAAAATAAACAAATTATAGAGAGAGAGAGATAGACAGAGTTGAATAAAAAAGTTTTTTAAATCATGTTTGGAGTTGAAAAAATAATGTAAGGAACTTCATTCCTGACGGGGTCCCCTGACCGTATAGTTTTTTTTTGTACATTTTTATTGATTCATACATTCCTAAAATTTTATAGTGAAGTAAGGATCATATAACTCTTTCGTGTCCTTCCGCACATCCACCCCTCCGAAAATATCTCACCGTTTTTTATAATTTTAGACTAAAATATATGAAATTTAGTAATATTTTAGTAACTATTTTAGGCGTAGACTTGTTTTTTAGGTAGTAAAATATAAAAGCATGTAGTTTATGTAATTTTTTTTCGAATGGAGTACCATCGAATATATATTTTGATATAAAATGGAGTATTTATTTAGCATTCTTCAAAATTTAAACCTCATTTGAGACAAACATGTTGTAAATAGTAACCTTTGATCAGAATATTCTGTCAAGATTATTCTGATTAAGTTCTATCAAAAAATTTAAAAGATACAGATAACTACTTAATTGTACTAAGTATATATTAAAATAAGTATATATATAAATATTATTGGTTTACAATATATATATATATATATATATATATATATATATATATATATATATATATATATATATATATATATATATATATATAATAAAAGAAATGAAATTGAAGTTTTATTTTCCTTTTTATAAAATCAAATGCCAGAAAAAGTTTACTTCACCCACGGTTGAAGCTAAAGAACATTAAGAAAAAATTGTACTTAAAACGATATTCTCTTGCCGCAATGCCAAAAAAGAAAACATTGAAAGGCTACCCATATTGATAACCGTACGTTAAATTTTTTCAAATCTATAAGAGACGATTCTATGTGTATTATTTAAATCTATATATATTCTATCGCTAAGTATTTACATTATTTTTTTTATATCCCTCATGTTCTCGTATGAACATTCTGGGAAAGTCATTAATCTTTAGCTGTTGAGTAATTTTTGATATAATTTGGTATAGCTTATTGTAATTCAGTTTTGTTTTTGTTGAAAGGCAATGACTGATAGCTTTCTTTTGTTAACTACTCACTTTTAAATCACATCGTGCGTGTAAATCTACCGTTCTTCCCTCCCCCCCCCCCTTTTGCAGCAATAATAGTTCGTCTAGTAGTTTAATACCTAATTTAGAAATTGTGGACACAAACTTAGGAGCAGGACAATAAATTGAGTTCTGTGTTTGTGATTCTTTATTGTTGATAAATGAATACATATTCTTGAACGTAGAAATACGTTTTACTTCTACAATATTTCTACTTCCTATACTTTGTTAGGGTGATGAAATTTCATACTGTATTGTCCAAGTTAAAAATGATGTCGTATTTTGCGTTTAATATTTGTTTTATTAAAGGAGGAAATTATATTTATGTTAGTGACTTAAATAGTACTTTAGGTATTTTAATAACATTTAAATATTAAATGAGGTAATTTTATTTTTTTGGAGAGATTTTTACTTTCATATGTTTGCACCATATGTTTTTTACTTAAATTTTACTCTCACAACAATTCAATAAAAACAGCGAATAATGGAATCTTTTTTATAACGCGATGTTGCGAAAACTTTTGTCTCGAATGTTAGATAATAATTCTAATCAGAATTATATACAATAAAATAATTCTAATTCTGGAAAATCAAAGTCGTTCGATACATTGTTTGTATTATCATAATTATAGGAATGACATATCGATTCGTATAGTACAAATCGGTAAATTCATTTAAAGACTCAGCTAACGTACTGCTATCAATTGGCACCTACTAGCAAGGAATCGTCGATATTAGCTAATTGCAATTGCTCGTATGGTAAACGAATTTTAATAATAACATAATTGCGATGTTCTAGTTTCTATTAATATAATGATAAGGAAGACGTAAATAGTTCCATGGGGCATGGTAATATATGATGAGTCATCGTGGTCAAGTCAAAGACGAGCGTGTCTTTTATCGACTAGGGCGGTCTTTGCTATGATGATGAAAGTAATTATAACTTAAAAAAATTTAAAAGTGGTCAAATTTTAACAAAGCTTTTTGGATCAGAAAATGGATACACAAACGGTTCATTTTTTAATTTATATTGATCTAAATTTGCCTCTGATAAATTATAAGGTAGAAGTCACAAATATTAGTTGAATTTGGTTATTTTTGCTTGTATCGATTAGATATCTGATAGAAATATTCGATTATGGATTAAAACGACATTTCTATAAAAAACATATATCAATTTGATTTCGTCAGTGTCTCCCATGTAAAATAGTTATATCCGACAATGGTATAAATACATCAGTGTTACTGTACGTAAACACTATCAGTGTAAGCACTACCAGTACGTTTAACACTATTAGTGTAAAAACCCAGTCAACTATCGATGTAAAAACAATCAGTGTATAAACACTATCAGCGTGAAAACACTATGCGTATATACTATCAGTGTAAAAATATATCAGCGTTACACTAAACTGTTCTAAAGCAAATTTAATTTAGTTTACATTACCAATGTAGAAAGTTTTCGATTATGTTATTCTGTGTGTTTTCATATATGTCCCTAACTAATAGTTCGGTAATAAAATAGTACCACAAGAGTAGTAGTACTTTAAGTTTCTACTTAATTAAGCAGGAATTTTAAAATTACTACTCTTCGTTATATTAGGAACATTGGTGTATTTAAATGTTAATGTTAACACAAGTCCCGTGAAGAAATGAAACAATATTTTACTCCTTTAGTACTAACGTTCCTACTAATTTTCTACTACTGAATATACATAGAAGTAATCTGATATAACACGAACTTTTTACAAATTTTCTCTGAAAAACAAAATAAAAACGATCATGTTCTGAGGAATGATCATGAGCTGTATCATTTTTGATGTGTCTTTTTTTACGGGGAAGTCATTTATTTTCCGGTAAAAAAATATATTTTATTTTCTCAAGCAGAATTACATTTTATTTTTATTAGGATGATTTATTAAATAATTTAATTGTATAATAAATTTTCTGAAAAACTCCCTTTTTCTTTCTGGGCGACTCCTATCGGTCTCCGTTCTGCGCAGATTTCTCGCTATTTCTCCCCGTCCTCCATTGTTTATAACTTTGTTTTATTGTTTATAACTTTGTTTTATTTTCTCCCCGGCCTCCATTGTTTATAACATTGTTTATAACTTTGTTTTATTTCTAATTTTCTCTTTCAACTGTTTATTTATTTAAAAAAACGCGAGCCGTGTTCACATTTTCATTTTTACACCAACAATTTTTGCCTTTGATTAAAATATTTTTAACCAACTGACTTCTAGGAGATATTAAGTTTTGTTATTTCTTGTGAATTTAACAAAAATACGAATATTTATACTTTTAAATGGGCTTTTTAAAAGTATAAAAATATCTCATGGAAAATGGCATTTTGGTAACTTATTATAATAAATCTAACAATAGACAATTTGCATATCTCCTCATATTTGTTATATATATACGTATATAAAGAAATGAATCTACTTATACATGTATATATTTATTTATTTTGCGCGTGCGTGCGTGCACACGTGAACAAGCTAAATAACTAACACAATATTATATTCTTAAATAAAATGATTGTTTCATCAAAAAACATGACACAACAAATATGTTTATGAAAGGACATATAGATAACCTTTAACGGAAAAGAGGTCGGGGCCCCTTTCGGACTTGCTGAGTTCTTTGTTCACAAATTATAGCCAAGTTTAAATAATAGAGCCGGATGGTGATATCAAAATGAAAATAATAATAATACGAGTATTTAGTTAAAATTTTACGTTAAAATATTTTTTTCCAAACATGAGTAAATTTGTAATATATTGTTATTGTTAAAGATTTTAGGAGTCGATATCAATGTCAACAATATTTCCATTCATAAACATTATGAGAGGTCATTAATAAGAGCCTATGAAGGATATATTGTCGATTGTCCAATATAATCGATTAGAAAAATCGTAATTTTGAAACTAATTACAAGTGCCATTATGACAGTTATTGAGTTTTCTATTTAAGCACATTGGCAAAACTAACCAGGCGCTCGGCTTAATTGCATCTAAACTCGCCTTTTAATTTTATTTTTTCCAGGGATAATATCAGTTACAATGTTTACTTTTTCAAATAACATTACTTTTAAAAGTATATCAAACTGTTTATGATAAAAAAGTAAACCTACAATAAATAATTATTTTATTGTGAATGTATCATCTTTTGCGTAGGCATTTTTTTTTATTGCTGATAAAGTAAAATGAAAAGAATAAATTTTTTTTCATTTCATTTGTAACTTGTTTTTTTCTTTGGTTATAAATTTATCATTTAGCTATCAAAAGTGAACTAAAATTATTAAATATTATACATCTTAATTCCGAGGACAAAATATTGAGCGAAATTAAGGACGTAGATGAAAATGTCACCAAAATATTCAATCAATGGTTGTAGATAGCAGTAATGGAGCATATGTTGAAAAGTCTTCAAGTTATGTAAATAATTAAAGCGGTGGTAGAACCAATAGTCGTTTCAGCACACAAGTTACGAGATACGCCGGTAATCAAATAATTATAATTAAAAATTTCTCTGATTTAGTCACAAACCATCAAATAAAATGCCTAATATTGAACTGTACCAATGTTGAAAGTTTTTTGCAATTTCCAAATAAACAAAATGCCATATTTAGAAAAGAAATTAAAAATTTCTAAATCATATTATTTTTTTTAATCTTAAGAAAATTTAAGGTCTGATTGTTATGGAAGACAATACATCACGTAAGAATATCCCTGAAACATTTCGGTTGAACAAATTCTTCTTTTCCGTATTGAGAAAGAGAACAAGAAAACAATTGGATAATTTGGCAACCGTACTGAAATACTTATTTGGTATAAATTAATTTTTATTTACAAATATTTTGAAACTGCTAAAAATGCGCGTCGGAAAAAAATCGAAATATTTTCGAAAACAGTAAAGGCTGAAAAGATAACCTAACATAAAAGTTGTCTCAAACGCCGAAGAAATTACAATATTATTTTTTTTATTTTAAAGAGTCTATAATTAATTCCACAAAATGCGCGGTAACAAGATAGTTTGTACATAAAAATATTATAAATATTTACCTGAACTTACGAAGTTTAATAACTTCCTAACGCACCTAAAACTTCCTAAGGCAGTTTGATAACTTCCTAGTACGGCTATTTTCTGATTAATTAATTAAAAAACGTATTTCTAAAAATTCGGATAAAATTAATTCCAAATCCAATGATTAATGTTAAAAATAATCCGAGGGAACTTGAGTTTCTTTCAGGAAAATATACATATTTTTTTGTCAACAACTAAAATTTTTAAGACGATGACTAATAAATTAAATTTAGAGAAGGTTTAGTTTAAAAAAATACTTAATATAGTATAATAACGAAACGTAATACGAAAATGTTTATTAAAAGCCTTTCCTATTACAGAACACAAGAAAAATAAGAATTATTCCTTCATCAGATTGACTATTGAAAGTAACAAATGATCTAACCCTTATAAATCATAAATAAAACAAAACCTTTTCGGGATATCCAGTTTCTAGAACCACTCATTGTAAAAACAATATCATCACGAGGCTACTGAGTTTCTTAGTAACCACAACTAAATTTGCGAACTCTACGCTCGCAGGTAAAGCGATTTTTTTTATATCGATAAAGTAGAAAGCTTTAGGGAATAAGAGTAAAAGGCAAAATAAGATAGAGTTAATGGATTATTTCTAGTGTGTTCAGTAACATGATTGTATTTTTGAAGCCGAAAATGTACCGGATGCAAAAACTTTGAAGGCTCTCTCACTCTCTTAACTACTTTTCTTTAGGACCTGGATGGTACAAATCACCATAGTCAATTAATGATAATAGGAGTGTTTTACAAAGGTAGATTTTTTTATTTGGAAAAGAACCTTTAAAATGCTTCAGGAAGTGTGAATACATGACTCAGTCTAAGAAAATGACGTAAATCGTAATGTTCTAATGAATACATGACGGTTTACGTCATTTTCTTAGACAGACAAAAAATGTATTTATGTACTTATGTCAATGAATTAAATTACGCAACATCTATAGCATTTCGTCTCAGCGGTTATCCTTTGAAATTCAATCTAAACTCTAAGTATACGATGTATATAATATTTACAGGTGACGTAATAACCCTTCGATTATTGGTTAAAGACCGCCAATACGTGGATAGTGTTTTCCTCGAAAACGATCATGTTGACATATTGGCGTACGTCAATCACCCTTGTATATATCTGTATAAGATAATTCCTGAACATGAAAGATCACAGAAACGGTTTCATCGCAAGATGTAACTTAAATAGATACATAAAAATGTCAAATTAGAAAATAATAAAATTTTATGAATGATACTGAAGCTGTAAGAATCGATAATATTCATTAAAATTTCCGATCATAAAAAAGTTTGTTTGTTCGAAATATAATAATTTCAAACAAAATCTTCAATAAACTTCCAAATCTACGTCAAGAAACTTAAGATATCGTTAAATAAAATGACACAAAAGTTAACAGACTTATCGTTGAGACATAATTATGTCTCATAATTAAAAGAAAATAATAATGAATACCTAGTGGATATAAAAAGACACACAGCTTGGTATTTTATGGAGATAGAGTAAACTTTTTACGAAGAAAATGATTCAAATATATATATATATGTATATATATATATATATATATATATATATATACATATATATATATATATATATATATATATATATATACCCGATTCAAATAAAAATTGACATAAAATTATTTAAATATTTATTTATATTATTTCAGAACAAACACTGTCGCTCGGTATATGGCACTTATATTTTTTAAGTAAACGTAAATGCATTTTCGTCCCACAATATTAGGTACAATAATCTTTGTTATGTAATAACAAAATATCAGTACGAATTTTAATTGATCCAAGACCTTTCAAAGTTAGTAACTGTTTCCCAAAACTTACATTCCACAACTTGAAAACGGCTCATAATACCCCACTCAAAAGCATATTATGTTTGTAACTTTAGATAATAACTCTCGTATTAGTTTATTCCTGTGGCTAATTTTGATAGTAAGAAATGGAACTACTGATAATTTAAAAAATAAATAAAATATTAAATTTAAGACAAGAAAGTATTAAGTTTCTCTTTATTAATTATATCGTAATACTCAATGAAGTCCCGTCTAATTTATTTACAAAATATATGTTCCCAAAAAACTATTTTATAAAAGCCATAGGCCACTTTACATAGAAAACTGAATGGGAAAAGAAGACCATTGGCCTGTTTCCATAGACAATTAAATGGCAAAAAAAGACGTGAATATCCTAGAAGGACGTATACAATCGAATTGAGAAATGCTCAGAAGTATTATAAACTTATACGAGAATAAGTAATTTGAATGAAGTAAGGTGTGCCATTCCATCAATACTCTGTACTTTGCCTAATTATGGCGTGGAAGTTTAGTGCCAAAAATACAAAAATGAAACGAAGTACAACATTCACCGCTGTTATTAAATGAAAAGCATATAATATTAATACACAACTCAAAAGTATTTTTAAAATACGCATTGCATTTGCTTCAAGCTTCTATTATTTATGACTGACTTTATTTTTCTTTCTATTAGAATAATTAACTCTAAAGGAGTTAGAACCGAATACTTCCTGTATATTGGAAGGCGCTCGCTCGTATTATTTAGAAACTTCATACGGAATATTCTGTGTCAAGAATTTAAATTAGAATAGTGCAAAATGATAATAAATTTCAGTAAAGATATGCTGTTGAAAAAAAATATTTATTTACTTATTACATTACGAAAACTTCGTTAGGGTTAGGGAATTTTACGTGCATAATAATAATGAAACATAAGGCATACAAAATATTCATAAAAACAGTCACAACAACTAACGAAAACGAAATGTTTAAGAACCATTTCGAGAAAAAACTTATATATTGAAGCAAAATACAAAAATAAAGGGGTTCCGTAATAAAAGGTGGAAGAAAACCCACGCGTTCAAATTGAAACTTTTAACAGAATGTGACATAAAAATATTCCTTTCTTCATTTTACTCGTATTATACTAACATTTTCGTAAACATAAATTGGTTTTGTCACAACTACGAAGCTTATTTGTAATGGATATATAAAAAAGGGTTGTAAGAAAATGTTAATCTAAAAATTTACTTAAATTTATTTTGAATAAAAGTGAGTCTTGCATACATAGCAGATGTCAGACGCTTCACGAAAAGATTAGGTTTAAGGAGACGGAGCATAACCAGAGTATCTGGGATAACGCCGAACATGCCACAGCTCAGTATGATGAAAGAAGATTCTCACAGTTCGTATCGATGTTAACATATATGTAAATTAAGTCATATAAAATCATTTGACTTGGTGCATTATTATAATATTTGGAATATTGATAAACTTACCTTGAATGTAAATTTTACTGAATTAGTTATTTTGTCAGGCTGGGAACAGTCAATGGATAATTGGTTTTGTCAATATGTTGTGGCCCACAATGATGTGGAGAAGTAGCAAAGTGCTTCGTCGTATTTGTGCACTTCTCCCATTCTGTTCCTCTCAATGAAATTAACCATGACAAGTCCGACCTTTTCCAATCAGTGCAATCAGTTCAGCTAATTCAGTGCACTTAGTATGTCCAATTCACTCATTCAGTTTCCATTCTTCCTTGTACCTACACAGGTTATTGTTTTTTAAATATTTATTTAATTATGTTGAAGATATTTATTTTTTCATTTAAACTAATTAAACTTTTCCAGACATCTCTTAATAGTTTAATAAATTTTAACCATATAAGTTTAAAACATTTTAAATTTATGCTATTCAATAAATAAAAATGTATAATATAAATATCCAGTGAAAGTAAATATCCATATTGCCATTTTGTAGACATCATTTTCATAAATGCAACTTTCAAGAAATTATATGTTTTTTTCCGAACAGAGATTTACAACATATGCAAATACATCATCGCAGAGAATGCTCAATATATTCACGCAAATGATACCATTTGCGTGAATATATGACCCGCTTAGTCTAGGACGTCCACTTTGTTCCAAATTCTATTTCTTTACATAGTGATGGTTACTTTTCGTTCCAACGTAGGTGTTAAAACAAAGCTTGGATTTGTTTGTAAACGGCTATCGCGATTGAAAACCTGAAACATTACACTGAATTTATTGATGGCGTTTTGGCCACCTATGTCAATAGACTGTTATTGTAAAAATCTTGACCTTATTAGTTTATATATCTTTTAAAAAATATCCCGTCTTCGCTGAAATATGCCCTTATTGTATAACAACCCTCTAACAATATTTTGTAGACTTCTATAGAGTAAATTTTACTTTATTAATTTGTGAATGATTTACATATTCTTACCGATAGTAAATAATATAAATCATTATTTTCTTAATTTACTAAATATGATGTTGACAAACATTCGAATAATAAAAAAAATTAAATTTTGTATCGAAAATATCTTTAATAATTTGGATCAAATTAAATAAAATATATATTTTAATTTATTACTTTTATTTTTATGAAAACATTTATTTACATAAAATAATAAAACTATAAACTGTTACACTGCTCTCTAAGTACTTCATATTCTATGGTACTAGGACAATAAAAATTCCTTGTTACGAATCAAAGCCTCCTCGAGATATATAGCAACCACAAAAGCAAGTATATAAAGAAATAATTTTCTAAATGGGCCTTGGTTTGTTTACTTCTCTGGATAGGAAATTCTATGCTTCCGGGAAATCAATTGATTTTTAAAGTGAATTATGGTATGTCTGATAAAACATAGCAGAAATTCAGTCGTACATCCACCACCCACGATATGTACAAACTCGTAAGACGTTTATTCAACGTTAAAATTACTCTAAGTATATATTACTTATATTAGATTGAAATGTACTCGAGTTGTATAAAACTCTAAAACAATCAGCATTTATTCTGAAGTACTGAGGAGAAACATTTTGAAACAGACTATTCTATGAATATTATATACATAAAACATGTTTTTATATATACTATAAAACATGTTTTATATACATGTTTCATAATTTTATAATTATAGTAATCAAAAAGAAATTAAAACAATCTGCAGGAATTTCAGCCAGTGTTAAAAAACGAAACACATATATAACTTATTGTGTCCACCTTGTTATTTGTCACTATTGGACACGTTTTCTTTCTTGGAAATATTTCGTCATAAATAGTTTATATCTATTACAGTTACAATCAATTATAGACAATCCCACATGTAAGCGACAAAACTGTAGACGTTTCAGCGAGTAGTCAAAAGAAAACCAACAACATAAAAAAACGACAAATATGACATTTTGCGAGTATCTCTGTAAAAACGATATATAATTTAATTTCAAAAATACGAAAATGCACTTTTAAATCAAATTTGGTTGATAAATACCAATGCGGAAAAACGTAGAACTTTTATTTTTAAGCCGTTTTTAACCCGTGGTGTTACTTTTAATTTGGGAATCATGAGCTTAACTCAAAATAAATTACGAATTTTAAAAATTAGTTTAATGATCTAATTCAAACTAAAAACTTTTTCAATTATCTAATTTTTACTTTAAATTCTGAATATTTTTATCGCAAAATTTTAAATCCTGCAAATAAACATTGCCAACACCAAATTCAACGGTATTTCTGTTTCAGCAAACAAGAACTCTATTTTATCCACATTATGCGAGAAACGTTTGCGGACCCCGAAAATATCCTTATTATATATATTCAGGATATAATCCTAGATCTAACATTACATGGACAAATCTTTATGTAGATATTACCTTCAAATGAGCTATCGCAGCGTGCTCACTTATTTATGAAAAGAGTATCGACTCAGGGAAATTCTCTTTTTCCTTAAACAAGGACGATGGAACAATACAGTTACGTGCGGCTTCAAGTCTCGATGAATATATTACGACGAAGCGAGAATTGTATTCCTAAGTAATTAAAGCTCGCGGAAGTTGGCAGTCTAGCGTAGTTCATCACAGGTCGTTTATATTTTAAACGCACTTCTTGCGAAACGTGTTTTCGTAAGATTTTAAACGATGTACTTTGAATGTATGGAGATATTTTTTTATGTTCGGAACATGCACTTGAGAAAATTGCCTGCATATTTTATTATCTAAACGTTACTTTAAAGGTATTTTATATATTTTGATACATGTAATAGCGTAATTGTTTCCGCTATAGATACACAGTTGCTTTTTAAATTTATCTTCTGCCAAATAACGCAAATAAAATAACATCAAAACATAAATATAAAGTAAAAACTTTCATAATTATTGATAAACTTTATTTTCATGATCAAATATAGCAATATAAGACTTATGATTTTAATTAAATTAAGATACATTTAAATTATATTTTACTAAATTAACCGAGTCAATAAAAATAACCAGGTATTGACGTTTTTACAAGCGTCTTTTAAAAAACACAAGAAATACATGGGTTAAAATTATTTAATTGGTTTCCTATATAATAAGTTTCAAAATATTGCTGGGGAAAATCTATAATAGGTTTGCAAAAAAAAATTTTGAAAAGTGTCGATGTATTTATCAATAAAAAAATTCGCAATACTACCTTAGTAAAACCGATGTCACAATTATTACAACTGTAAATTATTATCTCTCTGTCCACCCACATATACATCCATGGCAACAAATAGAAATTGACTTAGTATGGATATGGTTTATGAGTAGCAAGTATATTAGTTTTATATCTGATATATAGAAGTATAAAATGTTACATACATCATTAAAATAAATGACTGTTAAAATAATATTAAAGACAGATTTACGAAATCCTGTCATACATTGTAACGCCGTTTGTTGGTGTGCAATATATTTATGGATTGCTTGCATTATAACTAAAATGAGAAAATGTAATTTATATTTGTCTGGTAATTACTTTTGTTTGCTTTGTGATATTAAAATTATATCTATACAATAATAACAAATATCAGTATTATTTCAGTATTAATTA
Source organism: Druceiella hillmani (assembly GCA_039881145.1). Taxonomy (NCBI): domain Eukaryota; kingdom Metazoa; phylum Arthropoda; class Insecta; order Lepidoptera; family Hepialidae; genus Druceiella; species Druceiella hillmani. The sequence goes on from JAYKKI010000004.1 coordinate 27,678,359, forward strand.
AGATTTCGCCCATTGACCGAGTTATCTAACTGGAATGGCTGCGTCCAATGATTTTATCTTATACGTGCGGCTTTATTGAGGCAGTAGTAACTATTAATTAACAACGTTAATCATTCACAATTAATTGAAACTACCTGATGTAGTATTATTTCTACTTTCTTTAAGTTCTTTACCACGACCTAGGTATCGTTGTATTACAACATCTTCAGGTGGGATATTAGCAAAGAAATTTTCTTTCCCAATATGAACGAAACCTAGGTCGTGGTAAAGAACTTAAAGAAAGTAGAAATAATATTACATCACGTAGTTTTATTTATTTTTCGTGACTCTTTTCCTTTTAAGCCAATACGTGCCAATAATGTGCAATGTCACGTTCAAATCCCAAACGAATGGAAATTGCATAAATTCCTCCGACGAAGCAAATTTGTAATTAGAATTAAATATATCTATGTAAATATTATCTTGAAAAAGATATATATATCTATGTAAATATTATTTTGTTTTATGTTTAGGCTTGTTTGCTACAATAAAAACTATTCATTTAATACTCAATTTAGTTAACGAAACAATCACAATTTTTTTTTTCATTTTTCAAATGAAAACCATAAGGAGAATGGACTATGGAAATATCGGTGCTCTGATATGCAGAATTTTTATACTGACCATGTTTAATTTTCCGTTTTCAAAATCTAAGTACTAATAGAAAAGAGAATGCTCTCTTAATTTCATTGATCTCAACTGTCGAGGATCCACCAATTTTGAAAGCAAAGAGTTTTGCTAAATTTCACTAAATACGATTTTATGTTATATTTCTAGAATTGATCGTCATTCTCAATACATCCAAATTTCAATCTATGAGTATTGGTTTAGACGATAAACGTGCGGACATCGTGGCCAGTTACAAAAGCTTACATTTTATTTTGACAAAACCAAGAATATTTTTCATTGACATTTATTTTACCATAACTGTGTTTGCAAAAACCTATTTCTTGTTTATCGTATTGTTTTGCCTTGGTTCAAATCGAATATAGATGATAGGACTTCATTTCTACAATATCGTGCATGTAGTGACCGTATAGTGTAGCTTCTAGGAAGATTTAATTTGAAAAAACCAGGAATATTTTTCATTGACATTTATTTTACCATAACTGTGTTTGCAAAAACCTATTTCTTGTTTATTGTATTGTTTTGCCTTGGTTCAAATCGAATATAGATGATAGGGCTTCATTTCTACAATATCGTCCATGTAGTGACCGTATAGTTTAGCTTCTAGGAAGATTTAATTTGACAAAAGCAGGAATATTTTTCATTGACATTTATTTGTTGGACTTCATTTCTACAATATCGTCCATGTCCTGACCGTATGATGTGACTTCTAGGAAGTAAAATTCATTATCAAGTAATAAACCGCACACTTCAATGTGGAAATGTTGCTAACTTTTGATTTTAGTATTTCGTTGTTTTTTCCTTCTTTTACTGATGAGACATGGTTCAAATTTTTCTAATATAAAATTTGTTTAACTAATGAAGTACAATTTGTATTTACACATTTCTTCCATGATTTCTGCAAACCAATAAACTGTTAATAATTTCCGCCTACGCTCTAATCAGTATGGAATAGTAGTTTCCTCACCTATATCGCACTGTAGATCACGCAATACCAATTCTTTCAGAAAACCTTTTTTCGCTTTTTCTGATATTCTCATATAATATCAATATCAATCATATCCAGTTTCTAAGAGCTCTTACCATAGTAAGTCTTTTTATACGGAGTTCTTTCTATTTTTTTTCATCCCTTCGGAACTTCTGGCGTCATTAGAACATTTCCGAAATGCTCCAATTTAAATATTTCCGAACTAAAGTTTCGAAAATAAATTTTTGCACAAAAGATTCTAAACAGCCTATAGTATTATATAGTAGTATAGACATTACTATTAGAAGCTTAGTGAGAAAAGTTAAATCTCTTTCCTCCCATATACTTAACAATACGAGAATTAGGGCTTTCTTCTAAATTATTAATTTCATTGTGAACTAAACTATATTTTGTATTAGTATAATTAGTATATATTTCCTATTAAAACGGGTTCTTCTTTCAGAGATTTACTGTACCAATTTTGAAGAAATTATGTTATTATGCAATGTTATCATGGTTTGAAATTCGAGTCAAAGTAACAAAATGAATGAACAAAATAACATAGAATAGAGTAGTTAAATTTACTTACTAATATATGTTACTGAAACGAATAGTGAAATATATTAAATAGTCAAATAAGTAGATGAAATCGAAACTAGTTATAATTAGATTGTTATTAATGTTGATTATCAGCATAACGCTTGAATGACTGCGGTAAAGACACTTTAAAATTATAAAACGTACCTGAATTTACATAAAATACATAGAAATCTGGCAGGTACGAGTAGAGCAATACTAGAGTTCCTTATATATTTAGACCATTATAAACATTTATGGGTATGTAATATTTCTACTGACTATTTATAATATTAGTTTTTCATAATGTAAATGTATTGAGATATTTCGGAAATAGGGAGGAAATGCTAACTTTTCGCAAATTTTTGGATAATTTTTTTAAATATACACTTTAAAATTATAAAAAATTTATCCATGTATGCCTCATAATCAAATGACACATGAAATTTAAAAAAAAATTAAGGCCTTTTTTTACTCCGTCTTTAGTTTTTATATGAATATTTTAACTGTATTAATATATTACAAGATAGGTTAATAAGATGCATTACACCGCCAATTTCAATTTTCTGCCTTGCATTATTTCTGAGAAAATCGGTTGAGAATATAGAAAAATGTAAATATATTTTCTACTATATATTTTATAGGCTTACACATATGATGTATATTTAAAAAAATATGATATCTAAAATCATCTTTATAGTTTTCCGACAACCTTTCCGTGGGCTTTTAAACATCCCTATTCTTCTCATAGTTTTTAAGTTCAATACTTTCGGAATTAAGCAGTGGCATATTTTTTATATATTTTTTAATGTCTCTGAAAATATGATCCTAAAATTATGAAAAATGATTTGGCAGACGCTAACAAGTAGTCTTTTCAAACAATACTACACAACAATATACGGAATTTGAAAACAGATTCAGAAATATTAATTGTCTCCATTGGAAATTTCGATTTGAATATTTTTAATTGTAAGCTATTGAAATTTATACGGATTTATATGTTTTACTATCATGTCAAATTTCAAATTTCTATATCAGGCGGTTTCTGAGAAAAACGGCAAACATGTGAGTGATCTTATAACGGCTGTTTTTCCTTTTGATGTAGGGAACCCTAAGAAGCTAGTAAAGAATTCGTAACTTACAATCGTGTCAACTGTGTATTTTTTATAGCTCCCCGGGCTCTGAGAATAAAGTCGTACAAAAAAAGATGCTATTCGTTGGCTCTAAAGGAATAAATTGTCGTTGAAGTAAAACGTAAAACACGCCCTTTTTCTAATTGAGTGCAAAAAAAATATTACACGTAATTCTTTTTAACACACCGAATACTTTTCCGAAACGCGGTGCTTACTCAGCTAGATGTCTTCGCAATTGTTCACGGTTTATTACCCTGAGCAACGGTGAATAATGTGCGCACGAAAACGTGTGTACGAAAATGATGACAAACAGTTGTGAATATAATTTTAATTTTTAAAAAAAAAGTCAAATTTTAAATATTTATGATATTTTAACGACAATCAACTATTTTTCAGTCAATGAATAACATCTTTATTTGTTCGACACTTATTCTCGGACACCGTATGTGTGTATATACATATATATATATACACACACACACACACACACACATATATATATATATATATATATATATATATATATATATATATATATATATAAATATATATTTATATACATATAAATATATGTATATATATATATATATATGTGTGTGTGTGTGTGTATATATACATTCAACTATTTGATATATATAATTACAATATTTAATATAGCGAACATCGCGAATATTTTCATTCAGTGCAGCCACAGCACGACCGACTTGAAGCACGTATTAGCGCAGAATGACTAGCCGATGTCATTAAAGTATGGCAAATTGAAACCCTATTTTTCTTGAATAAATATTTTTCATTTTTTCTTTTGCTATTGCGTCGATCAAAATTATTTCTTTGTTATAATTAAATCAGAAGAATTTCAATTCATTTCAAAATAATGTCTAATTCTTTGGAAATAATCCTCTAAACTGAGGCAAATTTACTTACTGTCTACCAATTTTAGCGGATAGTGAGTTGCCAAAAAAACTATTGTCGTGAAATAAATATTTGAAATCAATATAACATATTACGCTTGAATTTTAAATGAAGATTTAATCTATTTCTCTCTTTTAAAATCATTACAATACATTTTCGTAGAGTTTCTGTCAAAATTGTCTTTTTGTCAAAAATGTAAATACGTCCTTAAATAAAAGCAGTGATGAAAAGATTTGCATATAGATACAAAAATTGTTACTTTAAAAATTAAGGCTATTAATAAAATTGTAGTTGCAAATATACTGCAGTAATGTAAAATAAACTTCACGATAATAATATGATAACAGATGATCGTATATATATATATATATATATATATATATATATATATATATATATATATATATATATATATATATAAAGATTATTATTAAGAAATGGAAAGAGAAAATATGGTGTGAACCAAAAAGTAGAAGTGTTTGGTATAATAAAAAGCACTGTTACGAAAGTACTTGAAGAACAAACGTATATCTCAAAAAATAATTTAGTTTATAATCTTGTAAAAACGATTGTGTAACTTAAGATAATCCAAAAAAAACGATAAATACAAATTAAATTGGTTGAAACAAGGTCCACAAATAAATGAAACTACATGATGTAGTACTATTTCTACTTTCTTTAAGTTCTTTAGAAATTAAGGAAAGTAGAAATAATACTACATCATATAGTTTCATTTAATTGTGAATAATAAACTTCTACAAAATTAACGCCAAATATATTCAATATTTGAAACAGGTCGTTGCCAAATCCTTACAAAATAATTTTCGCCGTGTAAATAAATATTTCATTCCTTTATGTTGATCATATGTATACAACATTGATTGTATTTTATGCTCAGTACTTTCTAACTATGAAGTGAAAAACTCTTTGTCACTAAGCTTCTGAATTATAAAGTTAGAAAACTATAAGATTGATGACAATCATTGGAAAGTAAATTTCCCCAATAATAATTATTTTTTCGCTATAAAGTAACAAAATTGACAGTAAAGATAAAACTTAGCTTGAGTCGGTATGTATTTTTATTATAAAAGAACTTGTTTTATCATTGGCAATAACATAAAACCAGATTTAAGAAAACCCTCAATCTTTCTTACACCACAATTATTTCTTAATCATTTTTGTAAATAGTTCCATATAAACTTTTAAAAATAACAGCAATTTAGCTTAACAAAGAAATAACAATTTCATAATTACTTCAAATATTTGCAGGCCTTTCATAACTATACTCAAGATTTAACTTGTTTATTAATCGTTTTTTTGCTAGTTTCCACATTAAGAAATGAAGGTATCGATAGTTTAAGAATAATAGGAAAAGAATTCACAAAGTTAGCTGTATTACGAGAAACTTCATATGAAATAACCTTTATCAAGATTTTAAATTAGAATTTTATAAGGTGAGAATAAGTTATGGCAAGAATGTGCTTTGAAAGGATATTTATGTACTTGTTACGTTATGTAAACGTTAGGTCTTTCGACTTTGACGTAAAACGTAATAACAAAACTTGAAGCATGCAGAGTGACAGGGATACGTATCTGTGGAATATTCATGAAGATATATGAGATTCTGTTATATTTATTGCTGAAGAGTGGCGGGAATTTGCATATAATGTAAATGAAATGTTTAAGAATCATTGCGTTAAGACTTGAATGTTATATAGGTATAAAACAAGAATACGTATTGATGTTAAAGTGTTCAAATTAAAATTTTAAATAAAGAAAAGTGAAAGGAAATTCTTACATTCAAATTGAACTTCATTTGCTGAATGTACCATTTACACATTTCTTTATTCTATTTAGTATACTACTATTCCTATGAACTTAATTCGTTTCGTAACTATGAATATATTTGAAGGTATGACGTTATTCATATGTAGTTTATTTATAGAAATATATGAAATTAAATCTTATCAGGGTGTTAGTATATAAGTTAATTAGAAATAGACGAAGATTCTAAGAAGGTTCTAATTCAAGTCAAAAACCAAACACTTCACGTGAATGCTCAGGCTAACCAGAAAATATATGATGGAAATGCCATCTAAGAAGAGAAAGTCAGTTTGAGGGTTGGTAAGCGCCATCTCTAATTTAAATTAAAATTGAGTCATATAAAATTACCTGACTCAGTCTATTATAATATATGGAGTCATATGAAGTAGTGCAATGTAATTAAGATATAAACGATAATTGATCAATAAATCGTATTTTTGTCTACACACATTGATTACAAAAATATTACCTTATTCATATATCGACTAAATATTGAGGAATTTAAATACTAAGACCCAATGTTTCCGCAAGTCGGAAATAAAAGCAAATTAAACCGAGACTTGACAAATTATGTAAATACGCTAATCTACAAATTGGCTTTCACAGCATCGCAGAGCAAGCTCAATTTATTCGTGTAAATGGTTTTCACTCGTCTATTTCCATGTATGAGTTTTGGAGAGTATTTCGAATTCGATCTCTTTATGAGGTTCGACGTAAGTGTTAGAACTAAGTTTGTAATTTATTCGGAAATTATGAACGCAGCTTACAATTTTGCCAAATACCATCAGATAATCGATGTAAATTTTGAATTTAGCCCATTATTATATTATTTAACAACTACATGCACAATGCGGAGATTAAAATATTCACATATTTTGAAAATGGATAAGAGTGGATTATCTCATAATTAACATATTAAAAATATTATATTGTTATTAAAATGGCTGTTCAATTTAACTTACTGATTTATTTTATCTGTCTAAAAAGATAACAAAAATAAGAAAGTAATTTTGTTTACAAAATATAACACCATGCAATAAAAGAGTTATCAATATTCGTACTCAAATTAAATTCAGATTGTCAGTGATCAGTGTTACAAAAACAATACACTTATTGCAATAAATTCGATACCTATTAATATTTCGTACTTTCTTTCAAAAACAGTTATATAAAGGGTGCAAATATATTGCATTTACATTACTAAAGACAGAAATAAGTTAAACGTTCTCAATATCGCATTTTAGTAATAAAATTAAAATTTTAGTAATAAAAAAAATATTTTTTTAACGTTAAGAGAAACTAATAAATATAACAATTTTCCTCTTGACAAAACTTAATTGAACGTAATACAGTAGTTGACTAATTCTAAATTTTGATATTTTTCGTACAATATTGTGAAATATAAGTTAATTAAAAACCAGTCTTGAAAAATTTATTGAAAAATAAGCTAGTTGTAGGCTTTTAAATTTGAAGATACGGATAGAGTTGGGTACATCCCTGTCTCTTTTCCTCTCGTAGAATATAATGTACAATATTAAAAATGACCTCACAACACAGTATTGCCGTTCGTAAAGGTTAAATTTAAACTTTTATTACTCGGTCAATTTTTAAGATTATTAAAAAATTGTTTCACTCTTCATCGGCTTGTACCTTTGAATTATGATTAATGAAATAAAAAAAATTTAGTCAAATACCCAATTATTACGAGAAGTAATATTAAAGTTATTGGAGCATCAAAAATGATAACAATTCAAAAGTTTGTCATTTATTTATTATTTTTCAAAATAGTCTCAGTAGCAACTATCGTTTCATTTGAAAAAAAAACTACGAGGAGAAGCAGGCGCACCACTTTCCTTGGATGTCCTTCACAACCTTTTCGAAGGAAGCCACTGCTTCTTCTGTTTATGACAATCGTATTCCTTCTAGTTTATCTTTTATTATAGAGAATAAATAGAAAATGCGTGGTTATCCCATAATTTTTGCCATTGACATAATTATTCAGTAGTTTGTCTGAGTATTAGAAAGGATTTAACTGCAAGGGCGTTGCTCTCAAAATGCTTTCCTAAAGAACAGCATTATTACTGACAAGCCTGTCTGCGGTAATTGTTATTTCAACTGCAATTTTTTACGTATTAAATTCATCTTGACGTGATACAATGGATTACTAAAAAGTTACCATTACTTTAAACAATTACCCTTGCTTTCAGTGCTACCCTCGTGAATAATATAATTGCGTATTAAAAATGAAGTAGACGTTGCAATTATAAAAAGGAAGTCTACAGGGTTTTGGGTGTTTTTGGCTAAAGAGCTTAAGACGTTGATGTGACAATGCGCCACTACTAAATTTATGGTCGTATGAGTTTCAATCGCATGAAGCTATTTTTTTATAATTTCATCATATTGCCACCAAGGTCTTTTTGTAGTGTTGATTTGATTATAGCGAGTTGTGGACGATTAGTTACTAATATATAAATCACGAAAGAAAATTTTGTGTGGAATTTTCAAATACAATTTGTAAATATGTGACAGTAAACTTATTTATACTCTATTTTTGTATTCATTATAATGTTATGTATGCTTGTTATCTTGTCTATTTTTGAACATAACTAGGCCAGTATCTATTAATTCTGGCAACTCACTACTGTGTATTAACCATGCAAAATCGAATATTCAAAGCGAGGAATTTGTGCAGGAAAATATTGTATCGTGTGCAAAATTTATTGATTTTTTTGAGTTTAGTTGAAGTTTTAAGCTATTTGACAAAATTAAACAAATTATTTCTGGTTTAAAAGATATGGCCGGTGATAAATAAGCGATATTCGAAGTATCGCCAACTTTCGGTTTGTGGACGTCACGCTAAAATTTATTCATTGATAGATAGCGATATGGAAGGCCACCAAAGCTATCGTTTATAAAACAATTTCGTTATATTTCATGAACGAATCGTAAATTTTTACTGAAAATAAATTTCTAACAAATTAATTTCTCTAACATATTATATTCAAAGTTAGTTCTTGCGGCATGGTCACTCATTTATGGAAAGGGCGTTTGTCGACTTGGTGAAATATTATTTTTCATTACTTTACCGATGGAACAATACAATTACGTTAAATTTCTATTCGCCATGAATGTTAATATATTCATTGACAAAACAAGAATTTTATTCCCAAGTAGTTAAAATGTACGAAAGTTGGTAGTCTCGTGGAGTGCCGCCAGTACCAAATATGTTTTGGCAAGACATTAAAGATATATTTATGAAGTTAAGAGGTTGTTTACGCGAGAAACATGTATTTGAGAGATTTACTTGCATATTTCATTACAGAAACAATATCTTTGATGCATATTAATAACGAAAATAAGAACTTTAAGTTGAGCATGGTGTATTTTAAAAGCATTTATTAATTACATTACATTTGGAAGAAATAAGTACATAATTTCCTAAAATTTATTTTGGAAATAGTTTATTCTTAACCGAGACTTCGGAATATTTCTTTAATATTTTTTAGTATATAATTTTACTAGTGTACAAAACTAATTTTTTTTAATAGTAGTTACTTATTGAAAAAAATTAATTTTTAAATTTGAAAACCTATATACTCTCATGAAAAAAATATTTTTGAACTAGTCTTTTTGAACTAGTAGAGAGTTTGTAAACTATTTGAGATACATACGGTAGAATAAATAACATTAAAAGAAAAAATACCTATGTAACCTACAGTAGATATCGACTATTTCCTATCGGTGTGATATGATATTGCATATTTATGTTCATGTCCTTGCTTACGTTCATGCTCTTATACCTAACAGGATGACTTTTTAATTACGAAAAGAAATCAATTCTATTTCAGAAACAGGTTTTTGCAATTCGTAAACTGTTGAATATTTCTATTCAATTAATACCAAATTTCAATTATAATTAGACCCATTTGGAAAAATTTGGTGCCACTCACACGTATCACTTTTCAACGACTTTTTAATTACAAAAAAATGGGGTGTGACTTTGTTATGGACACGGCTGTGTGTTGTACGTGAATACGTCTATGTAACATATAATTTCAACCGCCCGGCTGCAGATATACTGGCACCGTCGTTGATCCGCTCGGCCGCATTCATTCTTTTATATTCCCGGCACTGCTTGACTCGGTCGTATGGTGTTTTATTATAACCATTCTATTGTTCTTGAGAAACCCTTTCCAGCCCTATTAGATCTTTGTATTTGGTTTTGGCTTTTCGACGCATATAAGCCGTCATTATAAATTTTTGATAATATTTTTTTTATTCTAACACCTTATTATATTCATTGTCACCACTTAAAACTAATGTTTTATATACTTAAAACTAATGTTTTATATATGTATTTTGGTGATAGCTGACGATTAAAATATAAACGAACATCGTAGCTTTTCCGAATCAAAAATTATAATAAATCAAAAGTTATACTAAATCTCGATACGCAGCAAAATGACCTCAAAATGGCAGCGCTTCCCCCTCCACTTATGACCGTAATGAATTCTTTGATCTTTTAGTTATCTAGTGGTATAATTTAATTTTTGATGTAGAGAATAGATTCGAAACTGCAATACCAGACTGTATCCCCCGATTTTGTAATCATTAATTTTTTTGTATTGCCCCCGTATGGTAGCAAATTTAAAGACGTATTCACATCAAAAAAAGTCGTCGTAAGGAAATTAGTTCAAAAACCTGTCGTCGAAATGGACGGTAGTGTGTCGCACGGACGTGCGATACTCTTTCGTCGATACTATTTTACAGACGACGTTTTTTTTTCTGCGGAAATCGTTGGAAAGTCATACGTATGAGATGCGCCTTAGCAAAATCTTTTGTTTTGATTTTAAAAGTTCTGATCTAGTAAATTTTTACTCTATTTTCAATACATTTCCGGCATAAATAACAAAATATGCAATTTTTAAAAGTAGGCTTTAGATCATAATCGCTCAATTCACAAATTAGCTGTTTTCAATCGGGTGCCTTAAAGTTAGAAAACATTAGATTTACAGGTTGCGGATATGAGTTAATATTTATAAGGCATCTCCTCAAATGCGGGCAAGCATGAAAAGTGCTGGAGATTAGTAGGAAGCAGAGTTTAAAGTTGAATTCAACTGCTATATTCTTTCCGAACGCAGGGTTTGATGATGCTTTTAATCGTTCATGTATCGACGATCGGCTATGACATTAGGTATCTCGTCACCATCTTTGGTTTCGACCTCGATGTTACCCTTGATTTAGTTGACCTCGATGTTACCCTTCATATAGTTGTGTGGCCTACAAGATATAGATTTACATTAGAAGAAAAATAATAATGAAAGTGGAAACATTACATAATATTGAAATTAATCAATTTATATATTGTACTCGTAGCGGCGAAAATCTTTGAGGGCATAATATTTTCTTCATAGTAGTGACTTAAAAATTTTTACCGATTTTTTCTTGTGGTCAAATATAGTAAACCTCGGAGTATTCCACAAGTTCTTTGATTAATTTTCTAAAATTTATTCAAAAAATTCACTATTATTTCTAGAGACGCAATATCCAGTTACTCTCCGGTATCGGGCCTTTTCTGCCATTTGTATTACTATGCGGTATCCGGCCCAGTACCAACTGCGGCATTTCGATTACGAAATGTATTTATTTTAAAAAATAATGCATTACAAAATTTTCAAATTATTAAAGACAATTAATGGTAAATTATGATGAAAGAAAACAGGGTTTTCAGCGTTTCTTGTCAATAACGATTATTCTTTTGTTTATACACAAGATCAGTTTCTGAGAACAGTCCCTCACTATACACGATGCACTTTTAAATATCTGTCTAACAGTTTTTAAATAATACTCTATCCCATTTGTGATAGAACTTTTTTCTTTAACCTGAATTTGGCTGTCGCCTGTTGCAATTTCAGAAACTGCCGTGAATGCCAAGGTTTATATTAATAATATTATTATCTTTGTTTCTTTTTGGCAGGTCGTGAAAAGGTACTATTAGTGCTAGATTTAGCACAACTTACTTCGGAGATTCTTAAACAATTTCATGCCTCTCTGTTAATTTGAACTATTCAGGAAACTGGTTTTAAAGCTTGGTTCAGGTAAATTATAAGTAATATTTGTCATTCTCTTCAACATCAAAGCGCTTTTCTAACTTTTCTTAGTGAATAACACATATTATTTCATCAATGTGACAACATGTGGAATCACTTTAGAAATACCCGATAATCCAAAGATGGTTATAATGGTTATATATTCGAACAGTTCGAAGCGAAGAATTCTGGCGTGTATTGATATCTTGCAATAGTTGGTCATTTGGTAAATTAACTTCTTAACGGATTGATTTAAGCGTATTTTGTTCTACACAAGAGCGATTAAAATGGGTAAGAATTGGTCTCGTAGCAGTTACTGTCTCTGTAACTTCTAGTTTGGATTTCAAAGATTAATTTACAGCTTAGTTTAATGAATTAATAAAATATCTTTTATTATTTGCAACTCGTATGCCTTTTATCATATTAGTTCTACATCGTAGACAATCAAATGGATTTTGCTTTGAGGAATGTATCTAAAATGGAATTAAGCGCTATTGCAATATTTTCACTAATATATGAGTAAGCAAACCACATCATTGCTAAAACACCATGTTCAAGAATAAATTTTGGAGACAAACAATATTTCATAAAACTCAAGAAATTAGCGTAACTTTATGAACTGGTCCCGATATCAAGTATCATAGATACCACTAAAACTTTTGAGATATTAGCTTTAATCTTAGCTTGAATTTTCTAATATATATAGTCCGTAGCAATAATTTTAGAGAAGAAATAGTGTTAGCTTTTAACCTAAAATCATTTATATCCCACAACAGTTACTTTAATTGGAATTAACTGTTTTGTGACTTATTTGGTAGACGCACTTGTAGCAAGAATGACAGTACTTATACTTCAACTTGTTGAGGGAGCTACAGTTATAATCCTTTTTCCTTCTTCTATAATAAAAAAATGAGTCTGGTTCTGCAATCTTCCTTACGAAGAAAACGATTTTAAAGTACTGTGATACAAAAAAAAGTTACATTTATTAATATAACAATGATGTAATTGAATATAATAACTTAATTGAAGAAAATGGTAAAAGATAATTTAACTTACCTAATTTATATACTAAAACACATTTAAAAATTATTAAATAACCCATTGATTATGGGATCTCAATAAGAAGCGAAAATAAATTAAATGTTTATATTTAAATGAAGGTATTTAAATTTTTTCTAACTTTTAGATGGTAGCTTTTCATACGCATAATAATAGTGTTCATGAAGTAATTATTTACATAATTCTAAATAGTCAGTTCATAAAAATACCCATATGATACATAGTTTACACATTCAAAAATTAAATCAAAGAAATATCAAATACAGAGATATTAGAAAAGCAGTAAAATTGTAAAATTTATGAATAATTTATAAAAATGTTAGGTGACCAGCGTAAGCAATCAACGACAACCAAGGACCTTAATTAATAATTTAGGGTAAATTTTACGATTTTCCGTTTTTGTTTAGATGCTTCCTTTCTTTCTCTACCACGAGATCTTAGAGACTTATTATCGTCCCTTAAATAATATTAATATTTTTCCAATTTAGTAATCTTTTCTTCACCGACGCCATTTTAAAAGGGAAAATGTGTAAAAACCGTGTTAAGAGCAAACGAAAACAAAATGCGTGATTCAAAAAAACTTCATGCTTGTCAGGACATGGTCAAATAACAAACAAACTAAATACTTCTGGCCCTGCGCTCCTGATGCATCGTCCAGCCACGTACCGTGGTGATAAGTTGTGACTTGCAACTACTTGCAACGCATACAACTTGCTCTTGATATTCGACCCCCTGGCGTAATGAATTGCCAGATATCTGGTATCCGGTAATCAGCTAAATCACTATCCGTTTAATTTCTAATTATTTCCTTTGCTTATATTTTATTACATCGAGCAGCCATGACAAACAAAAACATGTTTTCCTAATTAATTAATAAATTTAAGATATTCAACTGTGCACCGTTTAATTACAAAATCTCAAACACACTCTTTTAATTTTTGTAATATGTGAAACGTTTAGAGAATAGAAATTGTAATAAGTGAAATATGTAATTCATATTTAGAGTTTAATCTCTTCTTTTATTTTTAACAATGGAACTTCACTCGAAATAAAAATTTCTTTCATTTTGATTTATCATTACTAATAGTGTAATTTAAATCAATTTATATGAACTCAAAATTAAAAGAACTTACTATTGTCTTCCGTGAAAATTTTTAAAACGAAAAATCTATACATATGGTAAAATTGTAATGGAGTGAATTCTGTAAATTGAAAATATTTAAAAGAAAGTGATTGATTTAGAGTATTGAATGATAATAGAACCATAAATATTTTTTTTTTAGAATTATTGTCTGTCTTTCTGTATGTTAACTTGAGCGGGTATTACGGAAAATTTACTGGACGGATTTTAATAAAATTTTATATCATAATCGTATATATCCAGGAGCAAGCAACATATAAGAAAAAAGAAAAAATTAATATGTTTCGTAGTCTAACGAGGTTATAGGCACAGCTAGTGTTCTATAAGATACGAATCAGAAATAGTCTAAAAGGATATGGTAGCAAATTCTTATTCACGTTGAAATACCACTGACTCGAAATATCGTTGATTAACAATATTCAAAGCTGTGTTTCTTTTTTATAATCTTCAGTGCCAACAAATTTGTCAATATTTGAACTGAGTACGCAAAATACATGAAATTTATATTCATAATAATATATAAAAGGGCTTCAATGTAAAACGCTATAACAAAATTAAAACTTATGTAGTAGTGTTTTAAGAAAAACTTTAATGAATATATATTTTATTTGCCATGTCTTTACGGTAAGCGAGTACAATACTCGCTTAAATAAATTACATAATTCTCGAAAAAAGAATTATTCAATTAATCTCATGGGTTCTACATAAAAATCATTAAACAGAAAGATGAAATAAAATTGCGAAAAGTGCTTATCAAAATTTTAAAAAATCCTTCATTTTGGGATACGTTCAATAAAAGTATTTTCTTAAGGAACAACGTTATGTAAGTTTAATACATAAATTTTATATCATCTGATTTTTTTAACAATTTGCACTTCGTAATTTTTAGGTATTTTTGACGAAATAAAATACAAACTTATTTATTAACGAATTATCTGATTATTCAGGGTTTACAATCTACTTCCTTTATTTCTAGTAATTATATTAATAACAATTTTTTTTGACTTAAAATTTCTCTATCAAGCCTGTTCACTTCGAAGCTCCACCATTAATCTGTTCTAACTTAACATATCTGCTGAATAATTATATTCGAAATATCGCAACGAATCTGATCGATTGGTAAGTAATTTAATCTATATACTAGCATTGAGGAAATATTATTAAATCTTAAATAAGCAAACATATCATTAGATTTTTTTTATTATTAATATTTATTTAGCTCAGAATTCCTCTAAAAGCTAATATTTTTCGATCATTATATTTGAACTCGAACCTACCTTTCAACTTCTATAATTATAAATAAGATTTAGTTTAATGGCAGTTTATACACTTTGACGTGTATTGTCCAGTAGTCGAAAAATTATAATTGTAATTACTTTTAAAATTGTAGATGCTGTTTCATTTCAATTTGTATAAAAGTCACTTAATGAAAAGAACAGGTGGTTTAATTTTAATTCCTTGTTAAACAAATTTAAAAAATACACTTCTCTAACTTCCTGTCACCTTTATCTTTTTAACGAGTATTTTTGAAACTATTCAAGGTTACGCATAGAGTTTCGTAATGTAGATTATAATCACAACCAATAATTATAGTAACAATATAACCTAATGAGAAACCTTTACGATCGTTTATACTAGCACTAAGAAAATATCTTTCACACCACATATTTGTAAAAAATTTAAATACAACAAAATTTAAATAACAGTTTATCGAAAATCTGAATGTTTTCTAAATTAGAAAGCGTGTCCTAAACTTTTTTTTTACTGTTCCAGTTGCCGCTATCCCAGAAATTTTGAATTAGACAAATGTCTTTGTGGGTCATAACAATATACTACTTAGTTTTTATTAGGCTTGATGCATTCATTACAAGTAACATTGATGCGTCACCAAATATCAAGTAATAACTATCTTAAAACAGGGTTAAAAATAATGTGCAATTAAGAATCAAAATTAAAATATGAAGTCAAAGATAGTGATAGTATAGTAACTGAAAAATTGTTACGCCGAAGATAACACTATATAGATAATATTCAAAGATTATCGAAAGGTAGAAACTATAGTTTCAAAAGCCGGTGTATGTTAAAAGAATGTTTTTTTATTTACTTTTACGACATGGCGGTCCTAATTTTTTTTTGCATCAATTTTTAGTAGAAGTTCATTTAAATTAAATTGAAGTCATATTTTATTTATTGCAATGTAAATGTGAAATAACTATCACTGATATTTTTTAAAATTTATATGAAATTATTAGAATGCAAAATTTTAATTAGCATACCATTTTTTAAGCATTCACATGATCTTCGTAGTCTGTTGCATGATGTATATTAATGCCACTAGACAAATGTGGCAAATCCTCTTTTTAGTTTAATAAATAAATACTAAATTTTTCTTCTCACGTCTCAATTTAAACTTGTAATATTCCTTTTGCCCACAATAAATTAGGGGTTTCTGAAAGAAGTAAAAAATGACTTAAATTAACTTTTAACCTATAGGGATAGTTTAATAATACAGTTACATTACGACAGACTACTGCATTAAAATTTTAAGCAATGACATTATTAATTTTCTACCCGACTTTTATACTGTTATAGTTGGTAGCATCGCGGGGGTATTGAAGAAATAAGCCCTTAACTACATGACTTACACAAAGAGGAAACCGTCGATCTCGCTATATAACATCTTGCCATTACAGCTTTAGCGTCGACCTCGATTTTAATCGCAATGAATTCGACATGTCCAATTCAATCGCAATCCAAAAAAATAATTAGTTTTAATATAAACCATGGCTGAAATTCCCACTACGCGTAAGTATGACGCAGTGAAGGGGAGAAGGGCTTTCGTGGCTTCATCAGACAGACAGGTGTCAGCAACTGAAACCCAGAACTTGGATAGTTGCCAGCGATCAAAAGTATTTTCCATCAACTCGTCTTCTGATAAATCAATAAATTCTTCACATACTTTTGGTGATAGTTCCATTGGTATGTTGTTTAAATGGGTTACAAATCCAGGTCATCGTATTTAACTATTTCATCTCTTCTCTGAAGTATGTCTCAAAGTTATTTTTTAATTCAGTTAAATGTGTGTAAATAGCAGACAATATGTTGCTATCTGGCTGCACTTCATTTTCTATAATAACAGTTTTAAATGTTTCAAAACAATCATACTTGCCTTTCTCGATAATTTTTTCCACAACATAAGTTTTTTCATAAACGCTCGAATTTTGTCGTGAAATGAACACATCCAGATTCGTCTGATCCTTACAGGTATAAACTGAGTTCTTTTAACTTTGAGAAAACTTTGCGCTAAATATCTGACCCTGAGAATGAGTTCTTCGTCCAATAGAGATTAAAAATATTCATTGTTTCCTTCCGGGTAAACTGTGACTGCACTGCGTAATTCTACTAATCTTGTTAAAACTTTCCCTCTTAATAACAATCGTACCTCTTTATGCAAAAGAAGGGATTTATGAACGCTCCCCATCTCTTCGCACGACTTTTGAAATAACCTTGTTTGTGAGGATCGCGTTTTAATGTAATTTACAATTTTTACAGAAGTATTTAATATTCTTCTTAAATCGTCGGGCAATGGTTTTGAAATCAATGCTTCTCTGTGAAGACTAGAGTTCGGGAGGCATGGCGGATTCATTCAAGAACCCTTGTAAAGACATTGCTCTTTTTGCCAAACATAGCTCGAGCTCCGTCAGTGCATATTCCGATGCAGTCTTGTTCTATTACATATCTTGTTCTATTATATCAATTTCTTTGAAAATTTCTTAGGCCTTTCGACGACTAATTGGTTTGCTAAGTAATATATCTTCACGCGTGTTTCTTTTCCATATATTATGCACAAAAACAAGTAACTGAGATAGGTTTTGTACATCGATATAATCATCCAATTGTAGTGAAAAATATTTACTAGTTATTACTCTCCGGATTAACACTTCCTCGGCCCATTCAGAAATTTGGTCTATTTACGTGAAACAGTATTATTAGAAAGTGATATACGCCCTATTTCCTTCACTTCTATTTCTCCAAACATCGCTTCAACTTCATCTTTAATCGATGGCAAAACTAAATTTTCGCCAATGATAGAAGGTTTACCTGCTCTTGGGATTCTTAAGCTAATTAAATAGGAGGTATAAGTAGCATTTTTATTAATATTTGTGAAATATGAAGTAATATTCTTTAGAGATTTAATTTCCAATAACTTTCTTTGAAAACATTTTACTCGTTTGTTTTTTAAATGGAAATATTTTGTTTCAATGTGACGTGTCAACATACCCGAACGCATACTTTCGTTCGCCAATATTTGACAGCCAATAACGTATTGAAAACGTAGGTCCATCGTATTATGATTCCACGCAAATTCTAGTTCCAAGTATCACTCGTCATATTTTCTCATAATTTTTGTACGTTTTGTTTAATGTGTACTGGTCGAGGAAGCTAGTACATCAGGCTGGGTATCAATATTTTGATCTGAAATATGGTCTTATTATTTTTCCATGGCTCTGTACACAATCTGGTGGTATACTTTCTATCCATTTCAAGCACTTGTCCGTTATTATGTTTTAAACTTACAAGACGCAACGACGAACAATATGCTACAGTGACGACTGACGACTGATGCTCGGACTCGTGAGTCACATTCGGCTGCTCCGTCTCCGCCCCCGCACTATAGGCGAACGATCACTTAAAGGTCATGAAGCTACAAACGCCTCTTACGCCACCCGAATGTAGTAAGCATAACGTGGCGATACAAACTTGTAGCTCACGCAAATATTTACATCTTTTGTTCAAGGCATTCGACTCCCGATCAAAGCAACGAACGCTTGTCTTTTTAAAAATTTTAAGCGGGTTTTGACTATTAAACACGGTTAATTGTTATATGAAACTTTGTGGAAATTATCCTGCAAAAAAGGCTTTTCGTAGCATCTCTTTTTCAAGCAATTAATATATACCCGGTTAATAAATAAGTGAAATTATTGTTAACCTCCGTATTATCACTACGAGAAGTACGCCATGATTGTAAGTATAATACAAACGATGTCTCATATTGAATAATATAACGAATAATTCATCATCCAACGTGTGAGCAGCTTAATACTCCACTCTACGTCGCGACCTAATTTAGGTTGAACGACATAGCGAAACGTCCGTGTTACGAGCGTCGTCCTGATAGGAGGTTTCAGGTCCCACCTGAAATTTGCTTACGACCCACCAGTGGGCCGCGACCCATAGTTAGGGAAAGACTGAACTGTAAAATACTTCTATCCAATGTGTTATGATTTCGAAATATTAAGAAAGTTTTCATATTTTATTCCGTGGTACATATAATATTTTTATTATAATTATTGTTTTCTTTACGTTAAAAAGTTACGTTATTTCAATACAAAAACATATGACATTAAATTATTCAGCTTGTTTTTTATACATAGAATATAATATTAAAATAGTGGAGAAAAATTAACAACAAAATAATTACTTTTTTTTCACGATATTTCATTAATTTATTTTTAGTTTTTTCGCATCTACTTTACATTCGTGCACATTACTAGGTACAACTAGACTAAAATTGACCATGTCCTTTGGAGTCATTTGAAAGAGGGCAAAACGAAAGTGATGCTTATTCTTTCACATAACTTTCAAACATATTTTCTTCCTTTACGATAGGTTTGAAAAAGTTTTAAAGCTGTAAATTAATTATTAGACCCATGTCAGTCCTTAGTCAACAAGTCAACCGTGGGAAAATAAAAATATGTTAGGTTCAAAATAGCAGCAAATTGTTCACTGGTCAAATAAATTGACAAATAAATTGTGATCAAGTAGAATTAATACAAAAGGAGTACACAATTAAATGAAACTCCGTAATGTAGTATTATTTCTACTTTCTTTAAGTTCTTTACCACGACCTAGGTTTCGTTGTATTACAACATCTTCAGATGGGCTATTAGCAAAGATATCTTAATAAGCAAAGAAATTAAATCTTTAAAGAAATAAGCATCTTTCCTAATAGCCCACCTAAAGATGTTGTAATACAACGAAACCTAGGTCGTGATAAAGAAATTAAATATAGTAGAAATAATACTACATCGCGTAGTTTCATTTAATTGTGAATAATGAATTTCTACAAAATTAACGCCAAATATATTTAACAAAATGAGTACACATGGATATAAAATAGTATTTGCGTAAAATGTATAATTCCATACCGCAA
The DNA here is from genome assembly GCA_039881145.1 of Druceiella hillmani. Classification (NCBI taxonomy): domain Eukaryota; kingdom Metazoa; phylum Arthropoda; class Insecta; order Lepidoptera; family Hepialidae; genus Druceiella; species Druceiella hillmani. Next base: position 27,698,940 of record JAYKKI010000004.1, read on the forward strand.
CTTGGAGTTGTCCAAATATTCAATATTCATATATTATTCAATATCCATGATATTCAAAATCCATAGATTACTTCTAATCACGTCTTAAAATAAAAATGTTCACAAAAATAATCTACATAAATGACATAAATTGAATGATGGGTTTGATGATATTGACAAAACAACACTCAAACATTTTATGGAAAAATTCTCAATTCAATTTCAATATAAAACACAATGAGATTTGGAACTAAATTGTTGGCCACGAAATGTCTCATTTAATAAATTATCCAACAGAAAAAACACAACAATAAAAAGTTTTGTTTCATAGAGGCTGGCTCTATTATGACGGTCTTTATGCAATTTCCATGCACTTTTTCCTTTTAATTGTTAATGACATCTGTACATCATATAATTAAAATTACATCAAGTAGCTCTGAAACTTATACATAACTTTATAAATATCATAAAGGATTATAAAACTATGTTATAACTTATATTTTGTAAATGGCACTTTGTACTAGTGATAATATAAACCCCCTATTTGGGGGAAAATATAGCAAATTTAGTGATTAAAAATTAAAGCAATAATATATTTGATAGTTTGCTATGATCTTACGGCAGACTTTAACTTATCTCGTGCGGCTATTTCAATTAACTTATTATATTTAAGCTTATTTACACTCACAAAACTCTACAAAGGTTGTGACTAAAAATAATATGAATACTGAAAAACTGTTAAAAAAACAGATAGTCAAACTAATTATTGCAAAAATTCTATGCAAACATTTATGCGTCCAACTTCCGCAATATAAGGGTTGTTCAAAAACATTATTGGTTTCACCAAGATTAGTGTAGCCGTGTAATAAAAAAAAATAATGGAAGTAGTTAAATTCCCAAGTAACGAAAACTTTATATCCTCTTTTGAATCTGAAGTAAAAAATCAATTTATTCGCAGTTTTTCCTGTAAGCATTTGTTGATCAAGGTAAAGAAGTACAAAGTCTTAAGAAAAGATGATAGAATATTTTCTTTGATAGGTTTTGTCATTACGCTCCCATTTCTTCAGAGAATAGCAGAACACTGTAAACTGATATATTAACATGAGAGTATTTTACGTTTTAGAAACAATCATACGTCCTACAATTCTAACTTGCAATTTTTGTTTATTTCGCGACTATAATTCAGGCAGAATACAAAAATATTTAGTACTTCTTTCACACAATAGTAACAAAAAGAGTACATAAACATTATTTATTGTGAATTCAATAAAGTTGCAACGATAAAAAAATCCTTAATCTCCAAATGAAAGAGCCATTCATTGAGCTAAGATCATTTATAAATATCAAGTTTTGTTGTGCAAAATGATTCAGGCTAGTCAATACGATTGAAAACTCTCCGAAGAGCTTGAAATAAAATTGCTAACAACTTTCTTTTAAGTACAAACTTTGAATCAGCTCAGCTATATTATTATTGGAGGCTAGGGTAAACTTAGCGGCTGTTTCTGCATGTTGAAACCAAAACACGACCCAAATCACATCCAACATGTCTGTTTAATGTTAATCCAAATATTGTTAATAATTTCGACAGTTTCTTCCTACAACTGGTAAGTTCAGAACAACAGCTTCCCATATTATGAAATTGTTTAGATTAGGGTTGCGCTTCGTGGAGAGTTTTGATGTATAAAATTCTTTTACTATTCCTTTATTTATATACTGAAATGTTATCTGGAGTTTAGTTTTTATGGCATTGTTTAGAAAAATATAACGACTTTTTGAGTTAAAAAATAATGACCATTTCTTCGACTTCAAAGTTACTTATTAGAAGATGTACTAATTTTTTCGTCGCTCTGATCATTATACTTCAAACGTACAACCACAATTATGAAGTTTTAATATGTTAAAAACTACACAAAATCAATGTTTATTATTATCACAAGAACATCTGTCTACCAATTGTTATTTTCGATATCGTTTGGATTAAAAATGTTAAAATTATTTTTAATTTAAACATTAACATTAGATACTTTATTTTTGTAAATAGTATGTCATAAAAGTACTGGTTTTTGATTTTACTATTTGAAAATCTAACGAAATAAAAATGTACCGATAGATTAAAGATACCGCCACAGTAAACAAATATACAAATATTGTATTCGTTAAAATAAATAAATAAAGAAAATTTAATAAAGTATACAATAAGCAATATATAGAAAGTAAAATTAAATATCACAAAATTATTGTAAATAAAACATTCATTTGACACAAAAAAGAAAGCTGCGGTATACTCTTCAATATGTGTTTGTATGTTGATTCATCCCTTCTTTGATGGAAAATTATGTGATAACCTAAGTTTAAGCCTCAATTTTATAGTACACTTATACAAATTTATGTTGGCCTTGGGAAATGGAATGGAATTACTCTTTTATGTAATTCTTCTTTTATGGAATGAATCTTCATTGGATTAAAAAATTCAACGTTATTTCCTAAAATCTTTCCAGCTCTTAACTTTGGTAATAAAAAATCTAAACATATTATTAGATGAAGAACAAATATAAATATAGAAAGATTTTAACAAGGCATATTTCAACTCGACAATGTAAACTTCACTCCTGATATCTAACAAATCTTACCCTTAAATAAAGTAAGCAGACATTATCTCTATCGATGCAAGATACTACAAACTTGTAACTAAAGATAATACAAAAGTTTTCTTAGCCAAATTAGATAAACAGCGAAGATAGGACCAGCAATAAAATTTGTGTGGAACGTTAGGCTGTACCAGGGACGCTGTAGCGAAAGCGCGCTTGTTTATCAATTTTCGAGGCATGTTTTTGCAATATATTTGCGAGAAACAGATTGGTATTATGAGTGGATATTTACTTTGTAAACGTATTTAATCCCTAATTTATGGTCCTTCAGCGGATTTTACGAGTGCGGGTGCAATTATCGGATTATGGAGAGCTTACTGGTCGAATGGCAAGATATTTTAATGATATATGAGCAGTATTAAAATTGTTAATAGGGTGAAATAATCCGTGGCTTTATGTATTTAAGCACTTTGAAAATAACACCATTAATTTTCAAAATATTTGGCTTATTTTCCGTACTTTAATATCTCTTTATGGCTTTTACGAGAATACCGGTTAATTATTTTCCATTTTAATCCTATGGACATGTTCATTCCTTTATTTTAATTCTGTTTCCTTACATAGGATAGACGCATAGATTTAGTACAAGTATAAAATAAATTAGGTTTACTGTACAATACTTATAAAAATATAAGTAATCTTACTCGTATAGAATAATTCGAAATTTTTAAAATGTAATGAAAAATAATTTTAATCACTGAGTCTAAGATATCTACCGTTACTATGGGCTTCAACCTTATTATAAATTACGCATTTTTTAGCCAATAAGCAAACAATTTACAATGATCAAAATTAATAAAACAATGATTTAAACAAATTTCTGTCTTTTTGAAAAAGTGGAAGAGTCGTTAGAGGAAGTAGTTCTTTTGTGTATTAATATGAAATAAAGATGCAGTTACGGCATTTTTATAATAAAAGCGTTATTATGGTAAGTTTAGAAAAGCGTTAAAATATGACTAATAAAAGATATAAAAAATGAAATGGTCCGTAACGAAATATAAAAAAATGGCTCTATAAATTTGTATAAAATAAGCGCAAACAGGTTGCCTTTAAGCTGATTAGAAAAATGGCTAGGAAGTAGGTTTTAGACGTGTGTATATATATATATATATATATATATATATATGTACGTATGTGTATAAATAAATAAATATATATATATATATATATATATATAATATTTGTGTGTATATATATGTGTATGTATTATTTAATTTTCACCATCAAAACACATAAATATATTTCTTATTATATTTTTCACAGGTGTAAGACATATGAAATATCTAAAAAATTAGGAGAGTTTCCGTCGTTGACATAGTTTGCCGGTAAACGTTAGATAAACTTATAATAATTATTTTTTCTTAAATTACACTCCAACAGTTTCGGATGTGTTGAGGGGGGGGCATATTTTTTGTGGAGATTTTCACCAAAATGTCTAGAACATAATAATTAATTCCGAAAAAATAGTTTAAAACGCAATCTTTCTAATTGATCCTGTAAGATGCACGATACGATAAAATCGGTCAATATTTTGCCTCACATAAAATTTCTACGCCCAACATTTTAGAATTATATACGGCTTAATACACTCTATTTTAACCAAATATCAAGTTTCTGCCTCAAACGGTTTCTGAGAAAAATTGCTGTAAAAGACGCACAGAGGAAAGTTACATTTCTCTTCTATGGTACAAAACCCAAACAAACCCTACTTTACCTGTTTTTAAGTGGAAAGTATTCAAATATTAAATCTGATATGTCGAATAAAAAGAATACAATTTTTCAGAGTACGTAAAATGAACCTATGAAGCATTTCATATTATTGAATACGATAACTTAAAAAAAATCTTAAAAAAAATTGTTTTAATTTATGATTCAGAATAATATCTGCTATTGTCTATTTAAAAATAGTTATTGTCTATTTGACACAATATTAACTGAGAAATCTCAATTATCACAATATTAGGAATGCATGCTGTATAGAAAGAATTATAGTAATATGTTACTGCTGCATTTCTTACATGGAGTATTAAATAAGGTATCGACGAAATTTACCAAATTGGATCAAAATACGTACAGCAGGTTTTTTTTATAACTTTCGGTAGTTTCTATTACATATTTTAATTCCCTTATCAGGCATGAACGATTTGCGTTTAGAAAGATGTTATTTCTGGTATATTGGCAGGTAACGTTTTGTTTTAATAAATACTAAAGGGCATCTTGAAAAACTCTGTTAATAACTGAAACATCTAAAACTTTGAATTTGCAATTCACTTTAGACACATATTTTAAAAAGCATTAGATGGATGCTTGCATATTTCATATTGTTAGCAAAGAATATCCATAAAATTAATGTGGTCATTTGGTCCCACAAAAAGATGACGTCAATAAATTGTCGCAACTTCAGCATGTTGCGAGTTTTTCGCTAAAACATGTTGTTTTCCTAAATAATATTATAAATGCTAAAGTTTTGATGGATGGTTGTTTATCAATACTTTTTATCCAGAAATTTGAATTATTTGCTGAGGTACAGCAACAATCTTTTCTGATGTTCATTAGTTTTCTACTTCATCACGAGGAAAATTCCTACGAGGAAAATTCTTTATACTTCATTTTAACGTGTATTAATGGATAAAGAATATTTCGAGCTACCATTTGAGCGCGATTTCTGTGGGATAGCGTCAAACTTTTCCCCTTATTATGACCCGATCACGATATTACTACCGAACGAGAACAAATTTTGAAAAATTTGGAGCAGAAATAAATTATAATCATTGACACATAGCCCATAGTACTGCAGTCTAAACGAACGAAGATGGGGATGGAATCTAGTTACAACATAATTATGGAAAAATAAAATATTATGTAATAAAAGTATTGGCAATAGCTTTACAGTATAAATAAATTATTAGTGGTAGGCAATTTTGAGCACTTCTAGTTAAAATAACAATAATAAACAAAATTTTAAAACTTGTGGATTTTAAACATATGTACTACAAAACAAGAATGAAAACAACATTGCTACTTTTGAATATAATCATTACAGAATAACTGAGAATATAATATACGTTATTTCAATAAAAATACTGATATGGATAGAAAAATTTAGGGCACAGAAAACGTAAAATGTTGGAAAAGTTTGGTATTTTAGATGTTCTATTCCTAAACAATTTCATAAAATTGACCTTACAATTTAAGTTTCGAACTTTTTTTGTAATATTATAGAATTAGAAAAACGTAAAATATCTCTATACAATTTTTTCGTTAACAAATATTGAATTAATAGAAATATTTTCTGTGAGCTCTTTCAACGATACACCGGCAGAAAATATAAAAAAATTACAGCATTTAATCATTTATCTTTAAAGATGGGTAATACATAAATACATGAATAACTTTTTAGAGTAGATTTAAGAATATTTTCTTCCACCGAACAAAACAGGATGTCCAAATGTTTGTAATATAATTTTAAATAGTTTCAGCATCTTTTATTAAGCTGTTATAAAACCATGACGTGATCATATTGGACGGATAATTAGAAATTTTAGTTTTTAAAAATAAATTGAAAATTACTATGTTTTTTAAATTAGATCATGTAGAAGCAGAAATGGGCTCACGTAATTACCAACTATTGTAATAAAAACGCAATGGTCGTCACATATCAAAATCTATACCGATGCTGATTTAATGAATTGTACTTTATATTGTGTATCATACCCTCAATTAAATTATCTTTAACTCTCGGTTTAATGAATTGTGCTTTATGTTATAGTATATATCCTCAATTCAGTTATCTATATTACTGAAAGTAATGAATTATACTTCATCTAGCAAAATGAGCTGGGGCCTTGGTTTTTCCCAGCCAAAAAGAATCATGACTACATTTCTTTTCAAGGGTTTTGTTTAAATAATACACGTTGGCGCCTAATTTATTAATGGTATATGAAACGCTTTAGTTATTTATTCTCTATTATAATCGAGCGTAAAAATATGTAGCTCAATGTTATAACATGAAAGCGTTTAGATGAAAAAATCTGGTGGAATTATTAAAAAAAACACGTTTCATTAAGTACGATTTTCAAAAGACCAAATAATAAATAAAGAAGTAATTTAAAATGTACCTAGCTATGATACCTAATTCTTATATATTTTAACATTTATGTACCCTTTTGTCTGTCTGTTCCCCTATAAATTCAGCTCTACTAAATTAATTTCAATTAGGCTCTTACCATCATAAATGATGTGTATTCCGAAAAATATTTCCATACAAAAATATAATATAGGTTATCAAGCTGTCGATATATGTAAATATTTGCTATGCCTAGAAGGTGGGCAAGCATGAAGAGCTGTGGAAGTGCGCGAACGGCCGCGGCAACCGTTGGTTACAAGTTATTATTCGAAGTTTGCATTTCCAAACTATGATGGCTGTTCTGGCTAGCTCCTGCCTCTAAGTCCGTCAATTTTACTAATTTTGAAGAAAAATATATGTAACGTATATAAAGATGATTACCTTGAAAAACACATCTTTCGCAAATCAATTTCTGAAGTATGTAATATAGACCAAAACCAATTTCATCAATTAAAATATGAATTCTGAAGTGGCTTTTAAGTACCAAATCTCAGACATTACTAAAACAGTAACATTTTTACGTTATGAAAGATGTTCGTTTAATTTTATTATTTACTTTGATACTTTTACGTCAACCTTCGCAATGCCCTTTAGTTTTAAGTAGCTTTTAAATAAATTTCGTTATCAGATCCAAGTACCCAAGGTTCGACATATCTAGGCAGCCAATATTCAAACACTATGGCAGATATTAGTTACACAAGAGGTCACGTATTCCATACCGTCTCTAAAGAATTAGAAACCTTTCCTATCTGCTAACATTCAACATATCTTTGGAATGCAGCACGTATAACATATTAATAATTCTGAACTGTTGCAAGACGTGGGTGGTAAAGCAAAAAACTATTAATATTCAACTTGCGGAATTTATTTCACCTATTTTATGTAATTTCAAGGTGGATCTCCAATACAGAATGAATAGACTGGCAGAATAATTTTATATTCCAGTCACATATATTTCTAAGTTTAAGGTTTGTTTTATAGGTACTTAGATACTAACTTCATCTTCTTATGTTACAAAGTTTTTAACAGATAAATGCTTTTAAATTAATTAATTTCTCATTCTTAAGGGGATATTTAATACGTAAACATTTTGCGATACCTGAATGAAATTCAAACGCGTCTATATATTTGTCTCAAATATCTTATAAATAGTATTATTCCCAAACATGTTTCTACTATATTTATAACATTACGACAAAGCAAACATATAAATAAATAGTACAAACTCGTGAAGAAGAATATATGGTCAAACCAACATCAATCGCAAAAGGCGAAGGGCATGTTTGTAAAGAAAATACGACGTATCTATTATAAAATATGGGAAAACATATGTTAATTATAATCTATATTTTTCGTGTCCATAGAGGACTGAAATTAACTGGAATTGTCCGCAGAGGAGTGAAATATTAAAATGTACGCAAAGAAGTGAACTATGAATTACATCAAACGAACCAAAACCCTTTGACATTGGTTGAGCGTTATATTGTATAAATTTTACAGGTTATAATTTTGGTAAATAATTAAAGAGTTTTACTTTCAATTATTACGAAGGTACTGAGTAGAAGGCCAACTTGATAACTTTGTATGCTAATAGCAGCAAAACTGAAATGGAATGTAATAAAAAATTATGGATTGTTAGGGATATTCGCTAGTCATAATATTTCGAAAGATTTTAACGAAATCAGTTCTACGGATATTAGGCGTAAATCAAATTGCTGTTCTAGAAAAAATTGTTACCAATTTTTTGATGATGTCAAAGAGGATAGCGTACAGTGTAAGCAAGTGGGATGAATCGTAGTGTATTTTTTTTTTAAAAAGTAATTTTGTCATTTTTTCGATTTTTAAAAATAACTCCCTAATTTCTTCAATGTAGTTTTAATTAATTCTCCCTCAGGATAAAATTAAATTTAATAAAACATTATTGGAAAGAGTCTAACTTTTCGTAACATTTGTGTATACAATAAAATTCTATGTATATCAGAATGCTTTATTTGCTCGCAGCTTTCAGCTGCTCAATCGTTTAGCGGGGCTTTTACACTAAGGAAAAATACGGGATTAAAGTTACAGTGTACAATTTTTCTAAAAGAAATATGTCAATATTTTCAATTAAAATTAGTTTGTCCGTTTTCGGTTTTAATTTAGTTATTACTAAAAACTTCTAAATAAATCAACTGCAAAAATGGCAACAAATACGTTTTAATTATTTACGCAATTTACGCAAATATGCTGGTCGTCTTCCACCTTTTTATTTACTTTCCTAGCGAGTAACACGTATTTTATTGCTTGAATAAACGATCGCGAAGAGCAAAGTTTTCATAAACCGTATACTTTGTTTACATCCGACGTGTTTGGTTCAGCGACAGCGAATGGAAAATTTAGAAGTTTTCCGTTGAAATGAAGTGAAGCTTTCCTACTTTATTAGTTGCAATATGCTTCGCGGAAATTTCATCAATGATGAGAAAGTATACGAATTTGGTGTTCAAAGTTTAAAGTTGTGTAAATAAATTTAAATGGTAAGTTGTTTGTGTAAATGCAGTATCAAATTTTTCCAAACTAATTCAGTTTTTCTTTTAAATTCTTGACAAAATTTGCTCTAAAGGAATAATAGTAGATAATTTAAATCGCGTTTTGGGATTTCAGTTTTTTACATTATGACTTATAAATAAATTCACAAATAACTGATATTACAGATAATTATGCACTTTTTCTAACCCGTATTTTACAAACAATAGCTCTATTGTGTTATACATTGCACAAGGATTGAAACCAGGGTGTATTCACTTTTTTTGCGACTTTTTAAGTAAATCGATACTAAACATACACATGTTGTTTTTACTTATTTATGGCATCTAAGCACACGTAAGGTGCAATTATTACTAAAAGATGAACTACTTTGTCGACCGTAATGGAAATAAACTATTTAAGAAGTGTCATTTTAGCCTAAAACATTTGTTAACACAATTCAAGATATGTTGTTGGAATAACATTAGTTTGATAGGAATTGTTTTTGTAGTCAATACGAGAGAAACCTTACCCTGGGATATTGTTTACATTTACATAGAAAGAACAAACCATGTAGATTGTTTGACCATGCCCGTATGAAAAGATGTACAAATATTTTTAGCAATTATTGCGCCAAATTTCTATTTTGCTTCACTATTCCAGCAAATAATTCCTGAACCGATCTAAATATGCATCATAAATAACAAGGCCGTAAGCCTATTATTTTAAGTTAGCCGATAAACTGAAAATTATTGAAACTAGCCGCTTAGCCTTAAGGCATTAGGAAACTAAACGTAATTTCGAAAATGGAACTCTTCACTTTTGAATAGGAGAAATTGTCATTCGTCTCGTAAAGTCAAATAGCCTGTAATTTTTTTTTGCAAAAGACTCCAGTTTTCAAATTGGTAATAGTTAATAGATCCCTTCCGTGTATAGATTTTAGTTGGCATGACGCGATAGGGGACGGCGCAAGCTTAAGTTTCCGCCATCATTTTTGGAAGAGGTTTGTATTAAATATCTCTTAAATATTTATTCATCCTTTCTTTGCAAAAAGAGAATCGGGACAAGCGGCCAGAGTGGTACTTTTTTCGATTTTCTTTGCGCACGTTACTAAATTGTTCCATGTCAAAAATATTTCATTCATTCTGAAATTTCGAAATATTAAAATTTTGGAAATTAGTATTCTTTATTACAATTGTAAATTAAAATTTTAATAATTTAATTCGTTTGGAAAATATAATAGAAGAAAAGCGATCGCATGTCGCTTCTTCTGTCGGTGACGTCGCATTTACTTTCAGTGCCGGTTGCTTCAACTATGTTTCATAATTTTATTTTGACGGACGATCATAAATTTTATTTATTGTATTACCTTTTTTTCTTATTGCTATTTAATAGCATTTGAACCTTTTTTATAACCATTATACATTGTAGACTTAATATTCTACGTGGTCGCCTTAGAGCTAATAACTTATATACTTTACCAAACATTCTAGACTGATTAAGATAAGTTTAAATTTATCTTCAATCAGTCACCATCTATTTTACATCTTCAAATATGTCTGCGGTTATATTCTAAATTGATGAAAACGCACATAATGAAAGGTAGGCTCAGTGCACTGCAGTAATGTACTCCAATAGATGTAAAGGTATATCGCTTATAATAGAAGTTATTTTGATAAAAAATCGAATAGTAAAAAAGTATTTCATTTAGTTTTTGAAAACCTAAAAATGATTAAGATTAAAATCGAAATTAAAAAGAAAGCAGGACAAAATTCATTTCTTAAAGCCAAATGAGACATGATACAATATTTCATATAAAAATAGATATTGTCCATTAAATACTTTACAGTAATACTTTGTAAAATATATGTAATTTAATATTGTTCAGCCATAATCATCCAAAACTATTTCGTACGACATATTTATCTGCTACCTCAGTCAATTTTATAAATATGTCTCATACTGGAATATTCAATATTTTTCCCCTTCTACGTTAAAGAAACTAATAAATAACTAGACACGAACATATATAAGGGGAAACATTTCCGCAAGTTAAATCTAAGAAATAATATTTCCTACCAAACTTTCTTCGCGTAGAAAGTAACTTCAATCAGAAAAGTTTCTTTCGTTCGGAGGTGATGATGGTCATTTTAAAGGGTTAGCTTTTACGTTGCTAGGATTTTTGCCCCCACTAAAGTTTAACACAGAATGAAACTTTTCTTTATTAAATTAAGCTAAACTGTTATATTTCAAATGATTATGACAATCCTGTCATGCCATCTGTACATGGAAGTCTTTGTTTCTTTTTTCGAAAGAACACTTCTTAAAAATTCTCATTTTTAAGAAGTATTTTGTTTCGAGGTTTCATTTTTAGAAGTGCTCAATTTGTTTCAAGTATACAATTATTTGCAAAAAACTTTACATAATGGTTAAGAGTTCTTATACAAACAAAATATAAATGGAAATACAATTGCTTAAAAATAACTTTTACAAAAAATCACTTTCAATTCACATTATTCGGACATGTCAAACATGTAGATGAATAAAACTAGTGAAAAAATAAATCTGAAAAGGATATTCTAGAAACTAAATTTGATATGAATGAAAGAGACTGAATAATATTTAAAAGGTAAAGAAGTTAGTAATAATAGTTTGAGAAGTGGAAAAATGAGAAGATATCCAGGGTTATTTAAAGAGAAAACGTATTTCAAAGAAGTTCGGCATAGCAACAAGTTTTGAAATAGATAAATATTGGTTGAAATTTTTCTGGGTTTATATTAAAGTCGAACTGAATTAAATATTGTTTAATGATAATCAGTATTTTTAATGTAGTGATAATCAGTATCTTTATGGCATAGAAAAATACTATTAGAATTTTTAGTGAAAAATAGTATTTTTAATAATGTAAATATTTTATTGGTATCCGTTGTGAAATCGTGTTTTAAAAATAACGAGAAAGAATAAATATTTGTTTTGCAAATTACAAAAAAATAACACATAGAAATTTAGAAATAATTACAAGTCCAAGTGTTAATACAAAATTAAACAAAGAACACTTTTAAGAACCTCACTAAAATTTAACACGCAGCTCTAAATATATCGTATAAATTGCATTTTTATTTACAGCCCATATGTTTTCAGTATGTTGCGAAAATAAATTAGTAAAATTTTGTGTTATTATTATGTTTTACAATAGTTGCAACTATGCTAAAACGGTAACACAAAGAAGATCACTGAAAAATGGCGGTGAAACAAAATTTTAAGGTACTGTAATTTGTGAAAAGTGGTTTCATTTCTAATTTCTATTGTAAATGTAAATTATAGAAAATTTAATTCAAATTAAATTAAATACAGAAAAAATAATTCAATAATTTTTATCATAATATCAACGATTCAAAATAAAATTGTCAAAGAAATTAAATTGGAATAGCAAAAAAAAGTTAAATTGCTTGGTAATTATATTTCTTTTTTACCATACACACATATCACATCTTTCTCAACGATATACTTTTCATAATAACTTCAAATTGAACCTTTTTGTTTTGATTTTATATTGTCTTCGAACATTTTGTATTCATATTGTTAGCTACATTGTTTATATTGTATTTTGGAAAATTGACAAATATAGAAAATATTTATAACATATATAGAATATATAATCCCGCTATCTTGGATCTCGAGATAACAGATTCTCAGTAAATTACCGATCCCATGAATTCTGGGATCGTTATTCCAAAATATATTTCGTACATGATATATGGATATTAACTTATCAAATTCATGAAAAACAAATTAAAGTGGTAAAATAAATTAAATATATAAAACAAATAAGAGTTCCCTGCAGTTATAATCCTGGCTTTTATATTCTGGAACTGGAACTGTGTTTGGTGTTCGTCAAGTGATTATTTTTGTATAGTTTAAAGAAAAAAAATGACGTTTAACTATTTATTATTTAAAGACGAGAAACAAGTTTATTTTTTCTTGATTGAAGAACAGGAAGAAATGATTGAAGTACAACAGCTTATTGTATAACAAGCAAAACAACGAACTGACAAAAACAATTACCAATCGTACAGGTCTAAGCGTGATTCGTTGATTAATGGTGTCGCCTCTAGTCGGTTCGGCGAGTTGACTTGGTATGATGACTAGTATATGAGTAGACGCGAGTCGCATCCCTTATTCAAAATGTATCTATTTTGACGGTACATTATAGTAAACCCTATGGAATAATTTCTGGTAAAAAGTTGTCAGTAGTCAGTCTCGTGATAATTTCTTTGTCGCTTCTTTGTTTTATATAAATAAAAATTGAAATTCAATGATGTATTTTAGTCAGGACAAGATATACTTATAGTTCTTATAGCAAAAATTCAATATCTGAAAAATAAGTGCTCAAATATAATCCTCGTTCCAAAACATCTTATTCAAGATGCCAAATGATGTTATATGCCCTAATTAGGATGTATTCAAGAAATTATTTAGTAGAATTCTGGAGGGAATTCATAAGTGTCTGGATAAGAATGGCAACAATAATTGTAAATAGGTCTGTCTATAATGTAGCGTTATTTTTATGCAATAGGATGAGTGTCAAACGACAATTTGGAAACTGCTGGACTGTGGCATGATACTGAAAATGTCATGGGGGAATTGAACTCTTCAATTATTTTATTACATGTGATTAAATATGCTAAAGTTTAATCATTAATTGATGATTTAATCATTATCACAACGTACAACATTCACGCAGAACCAAATTCGTGATTTTAAACTCATTCCGCTTTACGCATTGATAAGTACACAATATAATTCATTGGTGGCCTCGTCACTTAAAACCAAAAACCTTTGGTATATTTTAAAGTTTGTATCGATAATTATTACAGTTTATTTTACGCAATATTTCTTAGTATAAATATTTTTAATCGTTAACAGTCAAAAAGACAATTAATTGTTTGGCCTAACAACGATATATGTGTTTTTATATCTTAAAATTTATATGGAAAATACAACTTTTCGAAGAGTTAATAAAAAATTCAAATAAAAATATTATAAAATTTGAATAGGCAGGTAAGTTGAAAGATATCCTGAAAACGGAGTAAATAAAATGTTTAAAACCTACGCTGTATTCAAATTGGAAAAGTAATTTCTAACCTTTTAAATTATAAAAGATAAAGTTTTCTTTCGACGCTTTTGGGAAAATTCCTTAAACTCGATGGAAGAAAATTCCAATTTTGAGCAGAATCTTAACGGAATTAGTAATTGATTTCTAGTGGTAAGTAAATATTTAACTGAAAATTTAATTTCTCCTTTGTTACATTGAAACTTCTCATTGCCTATTTCGGAACTATACCTAGCCAAGTCAATAAATAAATTCTTGATGGAAATCAGCAACATTTGAAGATATTTATGTAAAATTCTGATTTTAATGTTTACTAAATCATTACGTAAATATTATTGTTAGTTTTCGGGGTAACAATACTTTTTTATATCTCGATCTGCAAAATGTGAAGACGCCTTTATAAAAATCATAATTAATGAATAAACATTTTAAAGCCTTAAATACTTTGGAAATATAATAGTTTTACATTATTATTTTGAAAGACTCCTTGAAAGACATATGAAAGATTATTTTTATTATGTGCACGTTTATTTCAATTCACCTAAAAATAAAAACGGGTTATTATTATATACACAAACATAAAGTAAAGCGAAGCTTCTTGACAGACGTTTGGCATGGATACCTATCTGAAAAAAGTGAACGTCACGAAGGAACGCGGCGATGAAACGCTCATATTTGGCTGGACAGCGCGTGTCGTTGCCCATAGGAGTGAGCGAGATAGAATAAAAGAGAGACAGAGTGGACAAGGCAGCTCGTAGCGCTGCCTCTCTCCCAACTTCATTCTCTTTAAATATATATATATATATATATATATATATATATATATATATATATATGTGTGTGTGTGTGTGTGTGTGTGTGTTTGTTCCAACGAGAGCTTATACGTGCTTGGTTACTACACACATGGGCACGTATTAGGAAAAAGTAATCATTCTCTCGGTATTCCAAATAAGTTCACATTTGGTACACTTAACCTGTTTACGTATTTTCGTTTTTTTCTTATTAATTTTTTATTATGTGAAGGATAATTCGAAAATTATTTGGAAAATATCTATTACTTATTTTTACTACTACTTATACTATATTACATCATATTAATTAATAATTAAAATTGAATTTTAATTGCGATGCGTAAGAAGCTTTATTTTTGGGGGGTGTCCCACAACATCTCACATCTTTTTTTTAAATATTTTCATCTCCTTACACCTTTTCAGGCGACTTTATATCTGGGTGTAATATTTATTTAGTCAAAATAGAAATTAATTTTTAGCTATAACATAGTTATGATGTGTTTGAATATAAGTTTTCTTTAAATATCTAAACTTGTTTTAATTTTACCTGTAAATCTCACTCACTATAAAAAGTTTTTGAGATGAAGAAAATACATGAACAAAGGTTTATGAGAATTAAAGAAATAAATTATTTAATTGAGCTATGCGGGTATTTCATTCATACGTTTAATTAACTTTTCGCGAATTACATTAAAAGTATATCTATAATTAATCATTTTGTTTAAATTAGTTTCTGAACCATTTCTCTGGAGATACAGTAGAAAAATTGGTTTCTTAGTCTTACTTGCTCTATATAAAGTTACATAAACGTTCTATTTTCGATCAAGATATAGCGAGTAAAGCAAGTAAAAAGGGGGCTGTCGAAAAGAAAATCCCCTTCCCCTATCCTTTTGAATGAAGTAAGTGAGACTAGTAAGTCATATGTGACCAACGTCTTGTCCTACTAACAAGCACTCATCTTACTCCATTATTGCCCAGGCGTTCACATACCGTGTTTCCGGCCTAATATCGCGTGTTTCTGCAAAATACACCCCAGTCAAGCATTTGAATTATTAATGTGGAACAGGTTATTAAAGCTCTATTCTGGTTTAAGTTTACCTGCTAATTTTTATATATTATGTAAACATTATATATGGCAATTTAACAGATTTGAACTAATTTGCTGTTGCGGAAAGTCCTAAGTGTAGCAAGGACAGTTTAATATGAGAGTTTACCCAGCTTATACATTTAAGAAATAGAATCCATGTCAAAATATTCGTGCGTTGTAAGCGCGTTGACGGTTTAAACACGGATTAAACCGTGACTGGTAGTTTCAAACTTCTACGGGAGTTTCATACTTTAGGTGAAAGGAAATTGACGTATGTGTTGGAAAATTATTTTTTCTTTCTAAAAATTTACATTTATCGACGGCTGGGTATTAAAAACGTCAATGCTAACTCGCATTACAACACTTTAAGAGAAATTATGCGTTTGATTCTTAAGTGCTCCTAATCCGGTTTAGTTTTGTGTTTATTTCTAACCATCCATTAATATGTACATTGAATACGTGCTTAAGTTTTGCCGATGTGGCTAGTTTATAAGTACGGTACAATATTGTATCTGGACGTAATAATAATCGTGTTATCCATTTTCAGAGACCTTTATGACATTGTATGTCGTCATAAATATTTCGCTGTTGCTAATTCCACAAACTTTGTAGACTATATGATAAATATGATTAGATGAGTAAATCATGATTACCAATGAGATATAACTTGTTTTGATATTTTCATCACTTTTCTATGATTATTTGGTCATTGTAAGGAGTATTCTGTAAAAAATAAATAATTTATATCAATTCTTCAACGTACCAAAAACAAGAAAAACAAAAAGTTTGAGTAATTAAAGTTATTTTACATTTCTAATACATTATATATATTTTAAATCTTTGTACTTACTCGCGATTTTTTGCTACTCAACCATTTTACACAAAATCATGAAATTAAATAAGCTACGATATAATTTACGTCAATTAAAATGAAGCTCTTAATACTTTATAACAAACGAAAAGAAATATTTTCTTGTATTCTTTAGTGATTAATTAATTTTTTAAAAGAAATCGGATAATACATACTGTAATATAAGCAATGTATATTATTCTAAAATATTTTCATGGAACAGGCTGGCCATTTTTTTCTTTTGATTTATCATCCAAAATAATAACAAGTTTTATTGCTTGAATAAACAATCGCGGAGGGGAACTTTTCATAGACAGCATAATTTGTAAATACCGATGTTCTTGGTTTAGTTAAGGAAAACGGAAAATTTAAAAGTTTTCCAGCAAAATGAAGTGTTTGTGCTACAAATTCGCCACCTAATGAGGCAGTCGATCAATTTCCTACTTTATTAGTCGCAGTATGAAAAGCGAAAATTTTTTTCTACCTTGAAAAAAAACTAGATGGTCAAAAATTATATTCCAGTTTCTTTACGTAACATTCTCATGGTAACTCTATTGGTAAGTTTTTTTTTGTTTAACTTTAATTTTTTTTCTTATCTTTTATTGTAATTAACGAAACACTAAGCTATAACTTGTTACTATGATTTTTAAAGCGCATTCTAGAATCTAATTTTTTTTATTTTTCATTGTAACTCTTCCAAATTAAAAAGAATCTGCATTGCAATAATTAAATACTCTTGCATACCCATATTAAACTTACTTATTGCATTTTACAAAAAAATGCATTTAAGTGAACTTAAAAAAAAAGCAACTAACTAACCGTAATTTAATGAAAACAACTAGTTGTAATTTAAGTATGAAATATTTGTTGTCACAAAAACATATATAAGTCTATACTGCTATACTATAGTCACATAACTTATCATACCTTATCACATCATACTTAAAATAAAGGAATTTATATTCAATTTGAAATATTTTTAGTACTTTATCTTGGGCAGTTATTCACATTTACGTAACTGAAACGGATTTCGTAAAATGCATGTCGTTACTTTATAAGACAAATACTTTTGAATCCATTGCTTATGTTGTTGGCGATGAAAGCATAATATCTGGCAAGTTCTATGTTGTGAAACTAGTTTTCTCGTTAATCTTTTTATGGTCATACAAAATGTGTTGTAAATAACGACGCATTAAGATTTTATCATATTCCATTAAATGAATTGAATGTCATTGGAACTGAACATTTGGACTTAAAGATTAACGAAACTAATGGCTATAATAA
This sequence comes from Druceiella hillmani, assembly GCA_039881145.1. Taxonomy (NCBI): domain Eukaryota; kingdom Metazoa; phylum Arthropoda; class Insecta; order Lepidoptera; family Hepialidae; genus Druceiella; species Druceiella hillmani. The sequence continues at coordinate 27,717,320 of JAYKKI010000004.1, forward strand.
CCCTTTTATATTACGAAGCTCTTATTTGTCTCATGAATTTAAAATTTTATATTTGGAACAAATCTTCATTACTTTTGTTTGGAAAAAATCTTACAATTTTTCACAAGGTATTATGAACAATTCCCCACGTATTCTACCAAATAATGGGTCTGGTACTAAAAATAGGCAAAGCTGCGGTAATCTCTCCTGAAATCGTTAAATGTTAACTGATAAGTGATGTGCTACATTGATTAATCTGGTAAAAAATAATAAATGACAACATAAAATACTTGACTTGTATAGACAATATTGAGTAAGAAATAGTAATTTCATTGGTCGTACAATTTTAACCAAATTAATTTATTTGTCCGATGTATAAGAAATTATTGTTTTTTATTTTAGAAATAAACGAATTATATAAACAAAAATTTTAATAAAAGCGACAAATTAGTCATTATTTTTTACGTACAAATTTTTAAGCGTTGTTTTTTAATGTAACGAGTAGCAATATTTTTGTTTTAAACAAGTTTAGGGAGTATTTTTGTCTTAGTTAAATATGTTTTCAGTCATAGTGTCTTACAATCGCTTTATAAAAATGTGAGTAATAGCACGATAACAGACTCGAAAAAGTATATTTCTTTAGGAAATGACGTTAATGTAAATCGTTGTCCTTGATATCGCCTGAAAATGAACCACTTTCATGTTGGAAAATTTAACCATTCAGTAAAATATAATTTTTATAATTATATTTTCCTGAAATATAAAGTATTTCTTTATAAAACGATATTTTGTGATAATTTTAATGATGACAATAATTTTAGCAAATCGTCTTTACTTATATATTTATATTATATTTCAGAAATGTTTATTTGAAAAGTAAAGTCAATATTTTTGAAATAATGTCATTCTGAAATATCTGTATAAATAGTAGTATAATTTCTTCAGCAAAATAGGTGTAAATTCTTGAGGATATTATTTGAAACAGGGGTGTCTATCTCAGATTATTCAAACATGTCGAAAAATATTTTATTAAAATTAGTATAAGAATTAAGTCAGATAAACATTTCAGAACAGTTTAGCATTAAAATGTAGAACGAAAATTTAAATAAATAGCTTTTTAAACTTTCATGTCTTTTCTACTTAGTCATATATAATCGTACGTCAAAGCAATAAATATTATTTTTGCGTAATATTAATGTTATAATCTGATTAATATCGAAAACAATTCCGTAATTTTTAATATAAATTAAAAGATTAAAAAGCTCACACAAGAATTTTAAAAAATTAATGAACAATATAACAAGAACAACAGAACTCTTTTAATAAAAAATATATAAATAGCGTCTTTTAAAAATGTTTACCTCTCTTTCATTCAAAATTTAAAAAGAAACTTCGTTATTTCTTACAATACCTCTTTTCTTACTAAAACCTTAATACGCTATAGAAAATAGCGAGGAATTCATAATAAAAAGCAAACCGCACAAACTTCTTGGCAATATTTCTAAAGTCACGGATCAGACATAAAAGTGTATCGAGTAAAGAGTATAAAGCGCGAACTATCGTGTGTAGGGGTGAATATTTGAACGTGACGCGGTAAATAAATCGATTTGTGGTACCGACTGCGAGAGAACAAAGAACAATTTCATTTTCAACTAAACTTCGGTATATTATGAACATAAACCGTGTAAGCCTAACCATATTAAACTCACAGCCAGTTATAACCCTTATCTTATTAGAATTTTAATAGAACATATTACTTCGTTTTCGAAGTTTAATGTGTTACTTCGACCGTATGAGTTAAGACTTAAATTTAAAAGTATTCTGCGGATTTTGGAGTACAAGTACACTCATATTGTGATTATACGTTTGCATTCTATTCATTTAAATTAGTAACATAATATTATTATGAACAATAGGATGTAAAAATATTTTGGAAAATCGAAAGCATTTATAGAAAACAATTTGATATCATGATGGTATACGAAAAAGAAAATTTGAAGTGCAGAATTCCATGTAACAGGTTTCTTTGTTGTAAAGAAGAGTTGCCATGATCGACAGAAATAAACGAATTATATAAACAAAAATTTTAATAAAAGCGACAAATTAGTCATTATTTTTTACGTACAAATTTTTAAGCGTTGTTTTTTAATGTAACGAGTAGCAATATTTTTCTGGAACACTCACGTAAAGGTTAAATAGAGTATTTTTCAGTCTATGTATTTCACTTTCGTGTACGGCAAAATGAACACCATAATAACAACTGCTTGCGAAATGAACATGGTATAGTCACTATTAGCATAAGAGTAAAACGGCTTGTTTGTGAAGTAAATATGTTTAGAAAAAAGTGCATCGACATATAAGTTATAAAATAATACAAAATTTGTTATTTTCCGCTAAAAACCTTGGAATCTAGATCTACGAAAAGCATTTACCATATTTACGAACATAAAACACCTAGAAAAAATTGTGTGAATTAAAACTACCATTCTTAATAATTATAAGGTATAAATAATCATACAGGAGATGAAAAATTGTTTTGAATAATATAACAATTTTAGAAAAATAATGTTTCCCAACAATTACATAATTCTAATTAAGGGCATAATGTGCACACATAGACATACAAAACAAAATAAAATATGCACATACGCATATAATTTCAAAACAATTAAAATTCACATATTTCATCCATCATTAATAAACTACATTTTAACGGATACTATTTTTATACATTTGGCTTTGAAAGTTTATAGTGTAATTCCATCATGTATATTAAACAAATTTATAAAGTAATTTGTTTATTTTATACATTAATATTTTATAATTAATTATAGATAATTGAATTTGTGCATGATCACTGATACTCATTTTTTTCTTATTACTGTTTGTTATTCCATATAGTCTAATCATGGGAACTTCTAATTACCAATATTATGGAACACGCTTACGTGACACACTACTGATTATAAGGATTTAAAGTTATCAGAAAACTTATATAATTCATTTACTCAATTTAGTCAACGCTTAATGCACACATATACACACGTGTACACACACACATACATACGTATGTATATTTATATATATGTACATATATATATATATATATATATATATATATATATATATATATATATACACATATACATATATATAATTAAATACACTCTAATTAATACTGACGTTATATTTTTGAGATTTTTATTTTCCATGACATTCCTAATTGTGCCTGTTTTTTACACTATACTGTTAAGTTGTTAAGTATATCATATGGAGTAAAATAACAAGTACACTTTTATAATCACGCGATTCTAAAGCAATAGAGCAGTTACAAGAGCGATATTCACAAGTAAACCTTAACATACGAGGGTGGATGAATAACTTCCCAGAATACAGGGGTTGACAAAGGGTGGTGCTTGCTTATTAAAATAGCTCCTAATGAGAGACTCGTTACGATCATATATACCAAGTTTCAGCTTAATTGTGTTATAACCTCTGAGCTAGCATCGATCAAGCAACTCATTTTTGAAACATCATCGACTGTGGAAGAAATCGAATTTTGAGCTGTCATTAAATTCCTGGCAAAGCAAGAGAAAATACCACAAATCATATTGAATGAGATTCGTCGAGTTACGAGCACTCTTGTCTTAGTAAAACCGCGATAAACAAGGAATAATCTCTTCAAACAAATCATAAATTCGATTGAAGACGACCCGCTCTCGAGACAATTAATTGAGAACATTTCCTCGTATTGGAAAATATAATATAAATGTCCATAGAAAAACGAAAATGATACCATCTTACGCTGCGTAACTTATAATGGTAATTGACTTATTCCATCTAATACATGCCAAAAAATAAAAAAACCTCATAAAATTTTGGCGCCATTCATCGTGCTACGTGCTTGCGCATGCCAAGAACATTGTTGTTTGTTTCTGTATTTAAATGCATCTAATTGATACATATGGCGGACTTATTGCTATAAGAGCAATTTCTTACAGCCAACTACAACACCAATCCAGCCCAGCTCGACGAACGGACTGGAATCGAACCCGGGTCCCCGCGGTGCACAGTCAAAGGTCGTATGCCTTATGATCAACCAAACACATCACGGTGGCGACTTATCGTAGCTATTATAAGTCGCAAATTTACAGCGGGCTACTACTGTGAGGGAAGCGTTTTTGCCTAATAAGCCATTATTATCTAAGACACTATAAATTATAACATTACTAGATCTCACTATGCCTTAATAATGTCCACATGAGCTGTAACACCGTATGTGGCATAAATTTGCAATTTTAAATTAGACAGTGCTAAATGAACACCACGTGTATTAACACGTGGTGTGTTCATTAATTAACTGTTAGTCACGTGTTAATATTAACATGGGTTTTTATTACAATCGATTTACATGTTTCGACCATTTTTGTTTAAATATTTTGTAACTTATATAACTGCTTATATACTATTGACGAGTCCAGTAAAATGTAGAGAACCGAGCTTTTGGTATTGGTCGTAAACAAAAGGTACAAAGTAATCATGATACCGATTAAAGGAGCATGTTTCATGACATATTTACGCTGCACCTTCTTTTCTTTACATGGTACACTTTTAATATCCAGAACGGGGGATATTTTACGAGATTATATAATTAGATTATTGGGGCATTTTGCTGGAACAAGTGTTATATACCTCTAAATTTTACATGCTCACGAAAATAAATTAAAAGAAATAAAAAGTAAGTAAGTAGTTATTATTCCTTTATTTCGCCATTAGGATCTTTGTGGAGGACTTTATTGTCTTCTTTAAGTCAAATTTGATTTCATTTACGACTAATTTATCCGCTTCAGCTTTTGAAAGATCTAGAATGTCGTTAACTAAATCCAAAAGATGAATACTGGAATCGTAAATATAATTTATATATTCCTTGTATTTAGGATTTTATATTTGTCCTGCAGATTCATTTTTGATAATTTCTGAAAATCCAATTATTGAGTTCAAAGTGTGCGTAATTCATGAGTAATATACCAGATTTGTCTAAATGTCGTGAATAAGCCTTAGCAGCATAGAGTTGAGCACGTTTTTCAAACCCTTTATCACGAGCGAGTTGCATCTCAATCACTATTGTCTAAACTGGGAAGTGCTGAACTAAAATAATTAGTACTCAGGTAAGTATTTTAATTTCATTTGGTTTTGTAAACTACTAGAACACTAATAAAATTATTTAAGGATGTTATTCCACAATATGTTTAATATTAACTAACAGATCCAAGGAGCCGCTGCAATACTACGCCATCCAGGGTTAACTTAATCAGAACTGAATTTGGTTGAATGACGTTATCTACGTATCAAGTACAGAAAGCATATCTATGTGTATGAGACAAAAAACCTTTGCTGATTTAGATTGAATATTTTAAACAATGAAACATTTTTAGGACCCATTTGGAAGAGAAGATAAAAGAAAGTGGAAATTCAATTTATTATTTTATAGCAACAGATAACAAAACTATAAACGCACTTTTTCTATATAGAAAATTTATTGATCTTAATTTTTTAAAAGTTTATTAATTTATACTACTAATATACTAACAGTATGGAGTTTCTTCGCGCTTAGATGGACTACATATTCAAGAATGGAGAAATCGAATATAAAAAAATAATACAATACATACGTACTAATAAAATCATTTACGTATATAAGGTATTATGATGTGTCAAAGGATATTATGTTTATGCGTTGGCACACAAGTTTGGCAATTATTAATTCAAGATCTACTGACTTCTATCAAATGTTTGCTCTAATTTAAGTATAAATCTGACTCTTCATTCGAGCTATAGTATTGAATTATATATCAGCAGTAAACTAAAGTAAGAAGTAGGAGAATAGTAAAGATATCCACACCGGCGAAGATACAGACAAAACCTCAGAGTGAATAAAATTAAATTAATAGAAATATGCCAAGTCTTTCAGTTAAGATTAAGACCTAGGAAGAAGAAGAGAAGATTTTTTTAAATTTTATAAATTGATATTTTTGCAAATAAAAACTTATTTGATTTTGTAAATTTTCCATACTCTTATAACTTCTGAGACATTTTATATTCATTTACACGACAAACAAAACGAGCAATTTTTCATACTTCAAAAATGATTATGTTGTTTATTACTATTAAATTTTCTGTGAATCATATAAATTAAAAAACACAAAAAAGTTAACCTGTATTACAACAACCAGTTATCACAGTAAAAGAAAAGTAATCCGTAAAAAGTAAAATTTCGAAATATTAATTTTTAAATTTAAATATAATTCATGACAGTGTGCGTTTATACATTACATAAAGTTTCATCCAGTTTTCGTTCCTATGTTTTATCTTAATAAAATGCAAAAGTTTTATTTGACTATATATTTATGACAAGAGCATAATATATAGATGTATGTTCACTTAAATCTCACCATGTTAATAGTACTTTAGTAAAATGTAAAAGACTTCTATCAAATGCAAAATAAATTCAAATATTCATCATCGATCTGAGGGAAAAAGAAATCCTGTATTTCAGATTCACTGCAATATACCTTTGTGTTTCAAGTTCACTAAAAATTCAAACTCATTCCTCGACTCTAGTTTACTACGGTATTTTTTACATTTTCTTTATTTTACGAAGCAAACGTCAAGTGTAATTAAGTTAGAACGTGAATTTTCCAAGAATAGTACGTACAACGGTGCCGAGCAATAAACGTCAACATTTAGTATCGTTATGAAAAAGCCACAAAACAAATTATCAACGTTCAAAATTTTTTTAAATTTTTACGGTGTGTGTGTATTTACGATTAGCATATTCCATGAAACGATTAATTAGCCGATATTTCTTCACACTAATTGTGGAAAAATACTTTAACTTGATCGTCACGATTTTTTGGTTTGTAAAATTAACAAAATATTCATATTATCAAGTTTTTATAACATGTCGCTTATTCTAAATTAATTTACGTTTTACAATTATAAAATAATATTAGAAATCAGTTTTCATTCTATATAAAATCCCTTTGAAACATCGTGAATAACTATTCAAAGAGAATATCGACTTTTTTTTCATTATCGTTAAAAATATTAACAACATCTTATTCTTTATATCAATGGAGGTGATGAAAAACGATTTGTTGAAGAAACTATTCCCCAGAATTCTGCAGAAAGTTTTCAAAATTTTGGATTCGAATTGAGCCAAAAATCTTGAATATATTTGTTTAAAATTTTTTTATAAGCAAAGAAAAAAACTTTATACTTCAGATGTGTATAAAGTCAAATGATAATTTTTATACTAATAACCGAAAACGGTAGAAAATTAGTTTCCACTTTTTTTTTAATAACTATTTTAAAAATTGTGGAAAAAAGTTGGCAATAAAATACGGTAAAAATTTTATGTTAATTATATATAGTTATATTATGTATATATATATATATATATATATATACATATATATATATATATATATATATATATACACATATATATATACATATATATATATATATATATATATAATTATATGTAATTGTACATGCCAAAATGTTTAACCACTTGTTTTATTTTTTTCTTTGACGCTATTATTTTATGAGATTCCCAATAATATTGCCAATCCAAAAAAATTTAGATGTAGGAACATTCCTGAATCTTTTGTAACTTGGGCAACACCTTTTATAGCTAAATAATTCTCTCTGTAGCCAAACATGACAAATAAGCTACAATATCTTACTCGTCATTGCTGGATGCCCGCGTAAAATCAGTAAGATTAAAATCATCTAAAAATGCTACACCATCCACATGCACTACCATATTAACTGACGCAAAGTAACAAGAATACCATCGCTATAACCTGCTGAAGGGGCGCAACTGGCACCTTGTCCCTTATTTATTCTTCACTCACTCTCATACTCTGCTCCCGACCAAGCGTCGCGTGCTTTCATACACCACGCATGCGCATGAATCAGATGTGATTAATATCGCACTGTGAAATAAACCAGATACGGTAGTCATCGGAACTCATTGCGGCTACTGTCTTACAACTTTAATCGCCAAACAACCGTTTATTCTAATTACTGTATTCCCTCTTTTAAGTAATTATTTATATTGTTTCAATGTGCGATATATTTTATCATATTGTAAGTAGCTACTTTTCTTAAAAAGAACATTTTTTAGGATACTATTTTAGGGCTAATACAGTCCAATAAATCTAGGATTGAGTTCGACCAGACTGTTAATACTGTTAAGTTTTCATTTTTTGAAATCCTGATTTTGCAAACTAATGTTCTAAAATAATGAAATCCAAAAAAATATCAAGAACATGTCTATTTACAATATAAGTGACTAAAGGAAAAAACACAGTTTTTTTGTCATTTCATAGGTGGCTGAATTTTAATTAAATTTTTGTTAATTATCAGATTTGTTTACATACAATAAAAATTGTTTTATTATTTTGTTTATTTATTAATGTTTAATTGACTGAAACTAAACTTACATTTAATTTAATTTTCTACTTTTAAAATTATAATACGAAATATTTGACTTGAAGATTGGGTAGGCCGTTTTAACCGCAGATAACATAGTTGGACATTATTTGTAGTCATTAAGTGAGGTCTTTAGAGACAAATTTACTTTAGAAATAAACGTGTAATATTAAACGGGAGGTATCGATATCCAATTTATTCAACTCCTATCTCATTGATTATTTAAATACTGCAATTGAAAATAAAGAAATTTTAACTAACATTTTATATTAATAACCTAATTAAAACAGACACAGTTTGTCGTGAGAGCTTCCGTTACGTGCACATCCGGGCCTTTAAATCAGCCCAAAACCTAAATATGATTTAAGAACTCTGACAGGTATGGATGAAGAACTCTGAAAGGATAGCTAAAGTATGATCCGCAATTTCAAACTTCCAACGAAGTTTTATTCTGTAGAAGGAAGGAAATTGGTAAATGAATTCACAAATTATTTGTAAGTAATTTTTTTAATAACTTACTCGTGTTAAATATTGAATTTCAATTATTTTAATGTTGAACTCTTATTTCGTCATTTTAATTAAAATCGTGTTTTTGACACTGAAGGTTTTTTTTTGTTTGTGCTTAACAAGTTTTGTTTGATATATTTAATAGTGCGATTGGATGGGGATTGGGGTAATGCAATATTGTAATTTTCATTTAATATTCATGACTATTTACACTTTTATACTTTCAGGGAAAAGGAAGTGATTATTCAAAAAGATAACAAGGAAAAACAAATTATAAATTTTTAAGTTTGTATTAGGAATTTTAAATTTTTTTTTTAACTTCTTGAAGCACAAATCCAAAAATGTCTTAAAATATAAAAAAAAATAAGTCTTGAAATTTTTCGTTGAACTTTCGATTTTAACCTACTTAATTAATCCCCGAAATGAAGATCAACATGTTTTATCGTTTATAATTATCCCATTACTTCCCATAATTATGCCAATTGTATTGGTGTAAACAACTTGTAATATGAATTTTAAAAATAAGAATTCTTTATAATAATTTACGCAGGTTGTAAAAATATTAAATGTGTCGCACTATGTAACGCGATACTAAACATCGTAAATTATACATTAATATTAAACACTAAAAAAATTAAATAGTGTTTCATGACAACAACAATTTATATAAAAACGATTACCACAAAATAAATTTAGAAGCACTGGCGAAAAATAACTAGGACTGGAAGTGGTTAATCCAGAGTTTCCCTGAGGATTAATGTTTTTGTCTACTAGTTTTTAATGTAACATTGAAATATAATATTAAACCTATTTATTCCATTTTACATTAATATTTAATTTATATTAGCACAAATATGTTGACTAGTTTAAGATAGGACATTTTTTTAAATTTATAGAAAATAAAAATTTGTTACTTACATTTTATTTTAATAATTGATATTTACCATGTTTATGAATGTAAATAATATAACATTTAATAGAAATATTACATATTAACAAAATCTCTGCAATGTATTAAATTGGCTAATTTGCAAAATTTTACCTTCTTGAGAATTTTTAAGACCAATTAATATTTAAACTTAATTCTATACATATCCACTTTATCAAATAAATATCTTGACAGTCATATTACGCTTAGGTAATGTGCGCTCTGTTGGGCACAGGCATTATGGAAAATCATTTTTCCCGTTGTCTAAATCTCCGCTAATCCCGTCCTAAATCCTAAAGCACTAAATTACGTTACTAACATGTTCCCTCAACCGAGTATTAATATCACAATATTCACCCTTCTTCTGCCTGTATGATGTCTGCCGATCATCATACTTTAGATGCGGCACGAGCCAAATCGGGCTACTAGTTTCAAATTTGAAACTTATGATCCTATATTTTATAAGTGCGTTTACTCACATAATTCAGAAAACTTGTATTAAGCATATCTACATCTATATTTCCAGACAAACGTAAAATTCTAAGACAATTCATTTAAATTCGGGAGAAAAAAATTATAAACCACAAATTATGATTAAAATTAATTTTGTTTCTTGTTCTAATTTAATAATGGCACATAAACAAGTAAAAAAATTTGGGGCATGGAGCTCGTGTACACTAATAATTGGAAATTAACTTATAGCGATTTAAAATGAGTTAACGAAATGATTACTTATCCATTTTATACCCGTTGGAAGAAGAGAATATAAATTATTATCTCAGTATAAAAATAATTTATCAGCTTAGTATATAATTACGAATTACGTATTTGTTATATAATAACTCGAACAATTAAACATAAGTATTTCAATACAATAACTCCTTCGTTTTATACCAGTCCGAAGAATGAAATATAAATTAGTAAATCTTCAATCATAGAGACAATTAGTCAAAATCTAATCTCAGGGGTTCGGTAATAACATATTTGTCTTGATTCAACTCGCCTGCCGGTCGAGGAGAGACTCATAAGACCAATTATAATTTGAGTTTTAACATAAAACTGGCCAATTATAAACGAATCCCCATAAAATATAATTCCACAGTTGTTTGTATGAGATAAATAGAATAAAGCTTAATGTAAGTTAACATAATGACAATAATTAAAATGTCTGATCAAAATGAGTGTTAAGAGACTAATATTTTTTAAAACTTTTTTCAGATTTTTCAAATCTCCAATTGAAAAATTAGGAGGTGAGGGATATTTTAAATCATTTTGAAATTTAATATTTCGAATATGAATCTCCAAAATGAAAATTGGTAAATGGAAACTTTATTTAAATTAAAAGGCATGTGCAATGTGATCTCAATAAATGAGGTGCTAAAAAATGCAATGATGCTTTATATATGTGATGAAGCTGAAAACATTTTCTCAATATTTTACTGCCTATGAACTGAGGCTTCAGTTAAAGTATCCGTTTTCAAAATTAGATTCATATATATCTTATACTAAGTGGGCTTCAGTCAAAGTATCCATTTTCAAACTCCATTATCCATTTAAACTGAGGCTTCAGTTAAAGTATCCTTTTTCAAAATTATATTCATAAATATCTAATACTAAGTGGGCTTCAGTTAAAGTATCCATTTTCAAACTACATTATCAATTTAAACTTAAGCTTCAGTTAAAGTATCCATTTTCAAAATTAAATTCATAAATATCTGATACTATAGAGATTGAAGCTATAACAGACAGGTGACATAAAGAAGTTTTAGGGGAGCCATATATCACTAGGTACCCTAAAAACAATCTTCAAAATGTTGCCCCTGGGAATTCTCCCAGTACAAAGTACATAATGAAGAACTTCTTACTGTGATTCACATGAATAATAAATTAAATTATGAAATAGGATTTTGGAATAATATTTTATAATATTTCTCAATATGTACAGAACAATACGTAATTGTTTCTTCCCTATATAAAGTTACACATCACTCCATCTCAAATTTCAATCGAATATGCTGCAACTAAAAAGTATCGTATAGTTATTATCACATTTCCACGTCAGCTTTTATTTTATATTCTAATATTATATTATTCTTATTACATTATTTAAATTAACAATTTTTATAACAAATATTACCACACCCTTCTATAAAACATCCCATAATCAATAACTTAAAACTTCTAGTAATCGCCGACTTAAAAAATAATTTCCGTTTTATTATTAATTACTTCCTAAAAAAGGATTGAGCATCTATGTATGTAATTTATCACTTAGAAAAGTGCGTTACCTGACGAATTACGTACACCCGTTCAGAGGAAATATGAAATTATGAAGTAATTATACAAGTAAATAATTAAAAAAAGTCATCTTGTTAAGAAGTTTCAATATATTGTTTCGTAATGATAATTAATATTATAAGTATTATATATACTTACAGTAATAATTACTGCATATTTTAACTTGTTAATAACTCATCTGAAGTGGTGAGAATTATGTAACGTGTTAAAATTAATTAATATTTACACAAGGGTTACCCCAACGGGAAAATATTTAAATTATGGTAACAAGAAGAGAATTTAATTAGGTTTTCTACTCGCATCCAGTTTTGTTTCACATCCTCTATTCTGAAATATATTTAAATGACAATTAAGATGAAATAAGTATGATTTATGATGTTATTCATTTGTATAGTCTTTTTCGTTGCAAAGAGTTTAAATATGTGCCCTGGTAATCATATATATGTATGTTACAGTTTCAATAATTTTAGACTAATCTGCATAACATTTTTCAGACAAATATTTCTAAAAAATTTCTCGATGAATATGCAGCAAAATTTAGAAAAATAATGAACTCTACATTCTTTCAATATCTTGCAATTTAATTTTTTAAGTCTTTGTGGAGAAATATTAAACTTTAGAATGCAAATTGATACTATTTTTTACCAATCGATATTTTCTTTCAATTTCATGAAACTTGCTACAAGTTTCAGATTATATTCAATTTAAATGCTCTTTATTAAGTTTCCTTAGATAATCCTGTTAGTTTGCTATAATCTCCCATTATTGTTTCACCAGTTTATAGCTTCTATAAACAAACCCATAACGTGTTAACGAATTAAAAATTGAGTATAAAGAGACACAGAAGTTCAATGAATTGGATATCCAAAATTCTACTTGATACTGTTTGATCACTATGCCAATTTTTAATATCAAATCATTATACCCCAAACTGTTTCTAAGAGCAATTATAGAGAGACGGAAAGCTACATGATAAAGGTTTTTTTTTCCTTTTAAGGTATAGAAGTCTTGAAATAATTCTTTATTCTTAATTGAATTATTAACTAAATAATTATTAAATAATTAAACTAAATTATTAAATAATTCTTATTATTCGAACGACACCCACATTAGACAAGTCTCCCAAAAGCCAAGAATTACGGTCGACTACACAGGACACCACCCTGTGAACATACATTTATGAAGCCAAAGTTTACACAATAACGACTTTACTTGTCGTTACAAACTATCTAACGGCAAGTTGCAACGTCCAGTGCCACTAGACACATGAGTGATCTGAAGGCTATAATTCCTCATAATCTTGTTTCTCACTTTATCATCTTGGCTTTGAGGGGCGACAACCGCCGACGGATGCGACGCCGCGGGTAGCTGTCCATGTTTACTTGCACTACGTGACGTTCATTAAAGCCTTTGGTTAGGCTAGCTAGTTAGACCGTTATGTGAATAGTTATATATAATAGTGCGATAGTGGTAAATATAATAGATTAACTTGTGGCCTCCATTACATTGCTTTAATACCACAGCGGCCGGTAAGAAGCAAGCTAGTATTATCGTGAAGATTTTATCTGCGATATGCCGATATTAAAATAAAATTAATGGTGAAAAAGCACTTGCTTATACAATAAAATATTTTGTAACTTCATACTTTGCAATTAATAAGCATTTTTTTTTGCAATTAAGATCAGATAAAAATGGATAGAACCCCTCGCGCCGAATGTTCGTTACGGGATTTAACTTGTCGACATTTTAACAAGAGGCTGTAATGAAGTTGATTATGATAAATACTACATTCTCATCGAGTTTGATTCCACATCAACTATGATTGTTATATTCAATAAGAAGTACTAATAAGAGTGAGGTATCAAATTTTAACCAAAAGGAAAAAAGTCCTCATATTTTTTTATGTTTATATTTCCGACTTCTGTAAAAGGGGCTACATATTTTTAAAAATATTTTATTGAAACAAGAAACTCTTATAATTTTGTTATATCTATTCCTTTATTTTTCACAGCATTACATTTTTAGAGTTTTAGACGTAAACCCATGAAATTTTCTAAATAACTACTTCATATATAGATACGAATACATAGCAAAATAAAGAAGAATAATTTTCACATATTTCACCGAGTGGCATCATTGGAAGGATCTATTCATATAACACCGAGGCTGGATTTATAAGTGTTCATTTTTACTCTGTAAAATATTCAGCTTCAAAGTGACATGTAATTCTTCCCAAATTTTTAGCCTTGTCAAATCAGTTGTTAAACAGTTAGGGGTTTAACAACTGATTTGACAAGGCTAAAAATTAAAACTAAATGTCATTTAAATATAATTTTTAATTAAATTATTCTGCGGTTACTTTCCCCAATATTTTTTAAGAAATGTAGACAACTAGTAAAGACGTTGAAAATATGATTTCTTTAATGGAGCTAAATATTGAAACGAAACTTTTTAAAATACTCATCAACAAAATTTAATTACAAAAGAATGCACTGCACTCAATTTAATTTCGTTCTATCAAGAGTATTTATGTTCTCATAAAATTATGACACCAGCGTGTCTATCCGATTCGAATAGAACTCACTGAATAATTTGAAGTATCTTCAATACAACAATTATATGGCTGTAATTTAGATCACGTCCGGTCCCTTTGAACAATTTCCTAAGGGAATTTTGTAAAGGGTTTTGTCGGACTCTCTCATTCAAATTTGCGCTCCAACTCCGCAGTCCTTAGTATTTTGGGTTTCGAACAGATACTGTAACTGAACTTTGGGTTTCCACTCCTCAATCTTGACACCGTGGGGGGAAAACCTTTTTAAATCGTAAAACTTAAGAATCTGATGTTTTTAAAATAATATTATCGATCTCAACAAGAGACTGTAAATGAAATGCGGGTTCCAACTCCTCAGTCCTGATGCGACAAGAGTAATTCCAAAACGTGGGACTTATAGACCTCCTGTTGTAAATTAGTATTCTGTGTCTTGGGTAGAGATTCCGCCATTAAACTCCGGACACTAATTCGTCAGTCCGATATTGCAGGAGTTATGCCAGAAAACTTATGGACCCGCTGTTTTTAAATTAGTATTGTAGGTCTCAAGCAGAGATTATGCCAATAAACTGTGTGTTCTAACTCCTCGGTTTTGATACCATGAGAGTACTGTCTAGTTTAATCGTGAAAATTGAGGATATGTTATTTTTAAGTTAGTATTGTGAGTTTAAAGCAGGAACTTTGTCATCGTACTTCGGGTTTCAATTCTAGAAATTCTAATATTGAGGTCTGGCTTGCAACTTCTTAATCCTGATACTATAAAAATACTGCCTACCTAACCCGTGAGACTTGAGGACCTGCTATTTTAGTATTCGTATTTTAAATCTCCAGCAGAATATCCACCACACTCCGAGTTCAAACTCATCCTATTTCAGACTCATCCGTCTTGATGCTGGAGTATACTGTCTACTTATATCGTGAGAATTGATGATTTGCTGTTGTTAATTATTATTGTGAGTCTCAAGTTGAGATATTGTCATTGAACTCGGGATTCGTGCTCTTCAGTCATCATGCTTAAATTTTATGGCCTGTTTTGTATATTTAAACTCATATCCTTACACTAATCAACCAATTTGAATCATTTTTTTTTAATGGCCCCAGTGTAATATAATAAAAAACAATTAGAATTTGACCATTGTAATATAATGTACACTATAGAACCCTATAACAATGAACAGCGCAAGTGCTGTGAACGACTTTGGATTATATAAGTCTAACAGTAATCTAGTAGTAACGTCCAAATGTCGTCGTGGTGTGTTGGATTGATCACAAGACGTATAGCCATTGACAATGCGGCGCATCGCGGGGACTCGGGTTCGATTCCCGGCCGTTTGTCAAACGGTGCTGGACTGGTGTTATGGTTGGCTGTAAGAAATTTCCTTCGTAGCAATAAGTCCGTCATATGTATTGATTAGATACATTAAATTGAAAAAATAAGTTAATTAATAAATATAATGTTTTCATGAGCGACATAAACCTGCCTTTAACAAGATCAGTGTAAAATTATTGGGGCGGGAGGTGGTGATAGGAACTTTTCTGTGATGAGAAATAAATATTTGGACTTGTTTTAGATATCTTTACGCAAGCAAGAAAATAGCAAAGTAATTATGTAGGTAAATACATACAGGTAAACGTATGCAAAGGTTTCAAGCAACTGAGTTATTTGATAGGTAAATTAGTAAGTTAGTATAAGTCTAAACACACTCAGAAAGTGACTAAACATGAGTTTGCAGGTTGGTAGATAAGTGAGTATGAGCAGGTACATACAAAGCATTAAAATAGCAACTAGAAGAACTTTTAGGAAGCAGCTAAGGACATAAATATACAAAAGCCTAAGGTACCTATGATGTTAATAGACGTGTATATGGTATGTAAAACTGAATGAAAATTTGAAGCACTGACTACGATGAAAATAAAAGACGCAATGTGATTTATTTGTCCGTAGGTATATATATATATATATATATATATATATATATATATATATATATATATATATATATATATATATATATATTATGATAGATTAGGTTAGTTTAGATAGAGTTATGCTACATATAGGCAAAATTGTAAAATTGGGATAGGTTGGGTTACGTTAAGTTAGATTTACATTGTATTTACTACCTCAGAAATTAAAATACTTTACTGGAGAGAAACCCGTAAAAAAATCGTTATTAACCGGTAAGGTGATTATTTCAGAAGAAAATATATGATTATTGATATAACTTAGTTTTACAAATACTGAAACACAAATCATAAAGACGCAAATTTAAATATTACTGAGATGTACAAATGATTCATTCAATGCTTTTTCAAATATAATTTTTAAAAAACGCCAAAAAAGCAAAGCAAAGGAGATAACTTTATCAAAAAATTCTAACCAAATGCTAGGATTTTTAACATCACTCAAACAGATGGCGAACAGTTATATCGGATGATAATAGGCGAAATTTTTTTATTACCTTCTTTCAAATGTCATTTTTTTCCAGCATTCTTTTACGCGTGTATTGAGATTCACAGACAAAGCGTCTGCTTGAAAGGAGACCGGCAAAAGTCTATATAGTGTTATAATCTCCTTCAAAGTTTTATCAAAATCGTCAATCAGACAAAGAGATATCTTGTATTTTTTATATAAAGTTAGGTTATTTTTCATAATAAATTTCAAATGTAATTTTGACATAATTATTTGAACTAGCGAGATAAAACAAAGTGCAGATTGTGTCTTGTTATATCCTCCATCCATAGATGTACCATATTAGACCATAATCCTCACAGGCTCGATCCGATAGTCGAAAAAAGTTCCTCATTTTTTACGCCATTCATTTTTACAACAATATAAACATTGTCAATGTAATAACAGTTTCTTTTTAATTACTTTAGGCAATGATTAAACGTTAAAGAAAGCAGAAAAAAACATTGATTATTTTTGTAATCGTGTCTAAAAATTTATTACGTATTCTGTTCATTTTTTTTTGTTATTTTTATTTCCTATTAACAATTATTTATATTTAAAAATAAAACATAAGCGCATTTAAGAAGATAACTTTTTTGTTTCATATTATGGTTAGAAATTGTAATTTAATTTTTTCCTCTTTCCCGATTGTCAATTACTGAATTGTTTAGTTTTATATGTACTTAACCATCATATTGCAGCCATCGGTTGTTTCCGCGACGATGTCCCTATACATATATTATCCTATCACATAACTAGCCAGTATTGTTTTATTTGCTCTATTCGTTTCATTGCAGGTAGAGACCCGTGCATCCAACATAGTTGAGAGAATATAAAATCAAACTAATGGATCTGCGATTTCGGTTTCATATCCATTTATCAAAGATATACCAATTTTTTCATCTTCAATTAAACGTCTTTCGATTTTATCATTTAGATCTTTCTTTTCCATCGTAATATTTAAATACAATTTCTCGTAAATTATTCTCAGATTTAGGTATCTTAAACCCAGCTTTTGGAAAAGTAACCTCAAGACATCTGAATTTGATAGCATGTGAAATGATATTCTGTCTAGTGCCACCAAGCTAGAAATTATTATTTCCATAGGAGGGTCTGGATCTAATTCGTGTTAGTCGGTTAATTAGCTCCTTTTGATTGAAGTCGAAGCCGAGGACTCCTGTATCTCGGAACAATTTTTGGTGTATATTTTTTATATATTTGTATAGTTTGCAAGTGCTTCCCACCAGTGATTTTAATATCTTGTATCATATTTTATATTTCGCAAGATTTTTATCATTGACACGAAGAAAGTATCCCCAAACGGATTATCTGTCATCGGAGTCTCTTTACGGAGGAGTCGGAGAAATCTTCATATTTACCATTTACATGTAAGGACATTTCATCGCATGTTGTTTTTTTACTTTACATTATTGTAAACGTTATATTTAACAATACTTATACAAGTTATACAGTTACGAATTCAATGCAATTTATAGAAATCACATTGGACCAAAATCAACAAATCAGTTTAATATTATTTTTAGCTTCATATAATATTATCACTCGCAATCTGACTCATCGGTAAATGATTATAGAACAATGACGTACCAGAAAAGAAGACGTATAGAACAATGACGTATGAGTCTACCCGCCACACGAATTTTCACGCGAGTAACACCACGGCACGAAGTACTGAACAGATTGGGCCCAGATGGATGCAGGTTGTGTTTCGCGGGCGCAAATAGTCAACGGATCCGTCGAGTGAGGCAAACAACGCGCGCAACTTTGCCAGCTCACCGTGCGAACATGAGATTATTACTCGTAGAGTTACAGCTCAATATGGAGATTATATAATATAACTAGGAGTATCGAGGGTCTGTAATCGCCGAGAATCTGTAATTGACGGACTACACCTCCCGAGCACCTGGATTGTCCGGATATTCCGGCACCGGAAATACCTAGAAGCAAGCCCTAATGTCTGGTATATATTTGAAGTCAGCCAGGCCAAAGTTATTAAAATAATGACTATATTTAAATATAAACTGTTGTCTCTTTTAAGTCACAAAGTATCACACATAAGCACAATTTTAAAAAAATTCTAGGAATACAAAAACAGATATAAATCCGTGGTTTGGACTTACGAGTGTAGTATCATGGTATATCGATAAACATGGATTTCGTTTTCAACTATATACTAACATCCTCAAAATCTCGAGGGTGTCTCATGTCGAATCCAAAATTACAATACTTGTTATTATATATATACATATATATATATATATATATATATATATATACGTATATACATGTTACATATATCCATATTAGGGGCTGTATCCGAAAACTATTCAAAAAGTTTTCAACAATGGCAGCTTTAATAAGAAAACTTTCAAGTTTAAGTGAATTCGTAAATTCGAGCTATATCACCCCTAAATTATGTTAATGACCGAACATTACGTTCGAGCTTGTTTCAATTCACATTGTCTATAAAGTTTCATGACAGACCACTTAATTAAATATAAAATAATATCATTAGAAAATGCGTAATCGAACGTTTCAATGAAATTGCCGAGTAATCGATAAATTAACGCATTATGCCACCATGCAATAACCATATTTTTTGTTAGTAATTTTGAAGAGGGAAATAACCAAAGAAATTGAAAAAACATAAGTTATAATTATATATATATATATATATATATATATATATATATATATATATATATATGTATATATATATATATATATATATGTATATATATATATATATATATATATATATATATATATATATATATATATACAACGATCCTTAGCGTTGTGTAAACGAATTGAAAATTATATTTAAAAATAATTGTAAAAATATGAATAAGAATACTATAAAATTTCACACTATCATGTTCTTTTTTCCATTGTCTTTTCTTCAATACTTCTGAAAATAAAATTGAAATACGTAAATAAAATATTTTATAATATAATTTTAAATACATAAATAACACTTGATGTAAATATTCAAAATTTTCCTAAGCAAGATTTATTAGACCCACCTGACTCACTTTAAGAAGTGATAAAATAAAGGTGAACTTACCACTTACTTACCCATCTTCCTTATTTTCGGGATATAGGGGCAAAAAACTGGTAAAACTGGTAATTATCCCATATGTACTGTCCAAATACTTAATAACAAATTCTTAGCTGTAATAAAAGTGTCTAAATAACATGATTACAAAGCCGCGACAAATGTCTTTATTAACATTGGCAATATTTAAAAACCGCGTGTTTATAAAAAAGACATCAAACATGAAACATTATAAAGATTTACAGCTTTCAAGTTTTAACGTCATAACTTTTCTGTCATAACGATTTAACAGACAAACAGGTAAAATTTTTATAATAAATTTAAAGATTTCCTTTTTCCAATTTTAATGTAGATTTCTATAAACAAAACCATTCAGATTTCATGTTTTCACTCAAATTGCTATAAGACATAAAACAAGAAATATCCAAGTCATAATTCGATTACGTTAACTTTTCTAAGTGAAAATGTACGAAAGTTAGATGGGAAAATCAAAGTGCTGATCTCTACAATTAGTCCTTTCTATAAGTTGAAGGGTGCTTCGAAAATGTTTTGATCATTTATTTACGATTTGTCCTGGATTACCTTCTGTGAAACCTGGGTCCTTTACGAAAGATTTAAAAGCTTTTTCTACCTTTATATATCATATGTTTTTTACTGTGTAATAGTGTGTATGCATTTGAATGCAGCATGAATTTTATTTTTGTGTATTTATAGAATATAAGTATTTGCTTAGAGATTGTATGTTTTGTTAACATTCTGTTGATCGGAAAATATACTTAGGAAAATATCTCTAAAAGATTTGCAACTGAATATTATTTTTTTATTTGTAGGGTTAATAACTATATATATATAGGCGATTAAAATATTTTTATTATTTTTTGCTTAATAACTATATATATATAGTCGATTAAAATATTTTTTCATGAATGCAAACTGGAGAAAGTGATTTTTATAAAAATATTTATAAAAGTAAATAGTGTTATGTTAATACAAATAATTATTCATCTAAATAGAGTTTTTTCCTTTTTTGTACAGTATCCCGTAAGGAGTAACGAAATTTCGGTCATAAAGGGGGTTATTACATATACGAAACAATAAATTTTATTATCCTGAGCCTAATAGCTTTAGAGATATGATTTTTTTTTTATTTTTATTAAATTTTTTTTCTACGCCTGAAAAAAACATTTTCCATTAGGTATTATTACTATTTCTGCTTTTTTGTCCCAGATTTTTAAGAGAACATTCGTCTTCCTAATTAAAATATTATTCATTCGTTGTTATTGGCAACAAAAAAATTAAACGTTGAAACATGTGCATTTTTTAAATTACAAAACGCAAAACGAAATTTTTGAACAACGCTAGTGTAAAAAAATTTATAGCAACCTTGTGGAATTTTATTTCATAAACATGTTTATTTCACATAGATTTCAAAAATGTATAACTTTCTGGTACTTCATTAAGGTAAGTCATTTCATAACATGTTTTTTATTCCTAAACCCATAACATTTGATCATTTTGTAGTATTTATGATCTATATCAACAAGTGTAGTATTTATGATCATACCACATTTATTATATTTTTTATAACAGTAAATCTTCAAAATGCCTCCCCCTAGTTCTTATACATAACCAGCATCTTCTCACAAAATTTCTTCTTAAATTTCGTAAGGCCGTTTCGTTGTTTTTTACCTCTTCAGACACATGGTGTAATTTTTGTCTTAATTACTATTCATTACCATTAGTAGTCTCATAGACAGCCTCCTTGAAATATTCCCATAGAAAATAGTCCAATAGTTTGAAGTCCAGCAAACCTAGTGGTCATACCGCCACGTTTTAATTGTACCGCCACGTCCTACCCATCGATTTGGGTAAGTTGCGTTTAAGTATTCAGTTCCTTGTCGCGAAAAGTGGGCCGGTGAACCATCGTACTGTAGCCACATCCTGTCATGTACATCATGTTGCATTTCATTCTACAGATTTCCAAGTTCGTCTTTTAAAAACCGTAAGTAACGAACTCCATTAAACTTTGGGGGTGGTTCAAATGATCCGATAATTTTACTATCCAGGATTCTAGACCACAAATTGACTCCGAATTGATGTTGTAATCTATCTTGCCTTACTATGCGGATTTTTCGTTGGCTCATTGATGTAAATTGTGTATATTAAATATTCCCATTCCTCTAAACATGGTTCATCGGTTCATAAGATTAAATTTTTAAAAAAGAGGGTCTTGCATGTATCGACGCAACATCTCCCGACAGAAATCTATTTGTCGTTGATAGTCAGCTGCTAGCAGTGCTTGCACTCGTTGTTCATGGTACAGGTACAAATTATTTCCAATTAAAATGTGAAGTACTGTACTTCTTGCGACACCAGTACGTCGAGAAATCCGCCGAACACTAGTAGAAGGAGCTTCTTTCACTTCAGCTAGCACTTAATGCTCATAAAAATTTCTAAGCCGTCCTTCAGGAACTACACTCCAAGAATTTGACCCTCTAAATATGCGGGGGTAGCGCTCGCGATACTTATGTATGGGTTGCCGAACATTTCCGTCACGCAAACCGTAGATGAAATACATTTCTCCATATTCACGATCAGTGTAGGTTTAAGGCATTTTGCAATGCAGTCTATCAAACAATATTCAAATAACAAACAAGGTCCAGTTCAAGCATAGGTCAACAAATAAAAATAGCGGTAGGAAAAAAACACCAAAAATACGTTGTTAGCTCCGAGCAATAAGGAAGTCACTAAAGAAGTGAAGTTGTCGAGGGAAGGAGTAGAGGAGGTTGCTTGACGGGCGAAACCAATAAAAGACCACAAGAGTGGGAAAGAGAAAGCGAAACAATTCAGATAAGCGGTTGTTCTGATCGTAAGCATATCTGCGAATGCAGAGTTATTTCAATAAAGCAGGTATTTTTCGAATGTTTACGGAATTAATTGTAACAATTACTTTTTAGGAACTTGTGTGAATTGTAGATATTTTTGAAATAAAAGTTCCACAAAGTCGTCATACATTTTTTACACTAGCATTATCCAAAAATCATTTTTCATGTTTCGTAATTGAATAAATACAAATGTTTCAGCATTTAATAATGTTTCCAATAATAACGAATGAATAACATTTTAATTAGAAAGACGAATTTTGTTTTAAAGATCTTAGACAATAAAAAAGCAAAAATAATAATAATACCTAATATTTTTTTTCATGCGCAGTAAGAAAAATTTTAACAAAATTAAAAAATCATATTTCTGAAACTATTAGGCCCAGAAAAATAAAATTAATTGTTTCGTTTGTGTAATAACTCCCTCTATCCCCGACATTTCGTCAGTCTACTCTTTACGGGACAACCTGTATATATTTACTGAGAATAATTCTGTGGGAATTTCTTCATGAATAATTTAACGATAATTTAACCGGAAATTTTTTGTCCCGGGAATAGTAGAAAGGAATAATTAACCGTGTTATAATATTCCGTGCTAAAATGGCATAAAAAGGAAATATTTATGATCAGACTTCAGTATTCGTTTTTATATTTGCCTTCGCTTTTTTCAGAAACTACTAATGCTATAGACTTGACAATACCTTTAATTGCTTAACCTGTTTGCCTGCAATATTATGAAAATGTACATTTTTTTCTCTTTATACGAAGATAGGTCAACAATTTTGCGGATTGGATGAAAGGAAGGTCAAAAAAACTTGTTTTTTTCCTTTTTAATACGTTCTCCTTTAATTAGTATATCTCTCAGATTTGTCGATTAATTTATTAAACTCTCAAAAAAATTTCTTTATTTTGAAAATAAGCTGAAATTGCAGACTTGACCTTTTCATCATCGTTGATTTTTTCCACAAACTCCCTTTTCATTTTTAGAAACAAATAATATTCCCAGTTAGCCAACTCTGGGCTGCAAGTAAGGTGAGTGTTGCAACATTTGAAAGTCGCACTTGTGTAGGGCAGCCATCGCAACATAGCTCTTTCGTAGAGGTGCATTGTAGTGCATAAGCAGCACAACTTGCGAAAGTTCCTACACCTTTTATACTTCAATGCTGATTTAAGCGATCCAAAAGACCAGCATAATACTTTCCCGTTACAGAAACACCCTTATCTTTGAAGTGAATGAGCAGTATATTCTTTATGTGTCAGAAAACCGTCGCAATAACGTTTCCCGTCCGATAGCAATACCTTGAATCTATTAGTTAGGACATGGGGTTCTTTTTTATACTTACCAAATAAACAATAATATTTAGTCGCATGGAAAATAACTTTATTGAACTCCTCTTCAACAACTTCCGAGGATTCGATCGGCCGTCCCGAGCGCGTGTCGTCTTTTGTCGAAACTGCCTTGTTTGAAGAGATTATGTCACTTGAAAATTATGATTTTACAAGGACATGAGTTTCTTAAACTGATTATATTTCATTCAATGTGTTGTATTTATACGTGCTTTTTAGGAACTTGATGACAGCTCAAAATTCAAATTTTCATAATCGTCGTGTATGGAAAACATTAAATTTCGAGCCGATTTTTTCCAGAACGATTTGCCTGTTCGATGATAGCTCAGAGATTAATGACCCAATTAAGCTGCAACTTGGTATATATATTTATAATGAGTCTCTCATTACCATGTGACCATGTGAGTAAAAAGTGCCGAACCATTGCTATCGGATCGTAAATCGGAGCATCGGAGGTAAAAATAATATGAGAGATGTTAAAAATTTGTTTTTTTTAATCACGTCGAGAGTCAGTCATGTGGGTTTTATATAAAAATAATTTTAAAGTTACTTCAATTTTAATTTTGTCTTCGTTATTTTTTTTATATCAACATAAATTTAAACCAAAAATGATGCTTCTATATCCTGTTCTTTTATTTCCACAGTGGGACGATTAAAAAATTTCTAATTATTTAAAAATATTGACAGGCGTTCAAAAATTACAAGAAAAATAAAACGATTTGCCTAACTTATATAGCTCAAAAAATCTCTATAATTTTTAGTCACCATTAACAAATGTTGCACGGATTCAATCATTATTGGAGAACTGCAAAATTAAGTTTGTTAATTAATTGTCCTTGGTACAGAACTGTTGGTTGTTTTTAAATCAAAATGGTCATAAAAAACGTAGCTATTTATAAGAAACTACATTCATAGATAATGTAAGATAATAAGATATCAATATAAGAAATGTTATTGTATTGTCATTGACAGAAGGATATGCAAAATATATGTATCTACTCCCCATGTATGATTACATTAAACAACATGTTTCGTTCACGCTAATTATGTATTTGATAAAATATCTTCACGTTTCTCTAGGCAAAACAAATCAAATAAGCTGAAATAACAAGATAAATCGACTACACTTTTATCTATACCGGTAACTACCAGAGCAGTAACAAGAAACAGACAAGTAATATTCAACTCATAATTCGATTACACAGTCTTCAGTGACTGAGGAGATATGAAAGTTTAGTATCGCAACTTTCCTCGCGAAGCTCGAGGGAAATCAAAGCTCCCGCGTTGAGTCCATTTTGTAAGCTAAAAAGAGTGTTTCGAGAATATTTTGATAATTTATTTATGGACCGCTTTGACCCTCCACCACCGTGTACTCTAGAGCTTATTTTTATAAACACAGTACCCCTACCAGTACCCCTACCTGTGAATGGACTGCTTGACTCGTAATAGGTGCAAGATTTATTTGATAGATTTGTTTGCTAAGTTTATTTACTTTCATTTATTGGGCGATGGTTTTGTGCTTTTCTTTTAATGTTTGATTTTTATTTGAGGAGAGTCGTTCTGAAGCTTCAATATTTTGGCAATCTTTTATATTTTTGGTAGTGAAAATATACCTAAAATGTATTATGAATTCACCATTTAATTCTACTTCGAAGGATTGACACATCGATTTTTACTGATTTTATTTGTTATTTCGTGAATTAAAACTAAGGATTATGTGTTAGTGTTAAATGAGTTGCATGACTAAAGATAGGTAAAATGGATAAGAAAATTGTTTGCAATATAAACGATTATATATTACAAAAAGTTGTAAAACAGACAAGGGGGAAAAGTTTACTTGATCAGGTCTTGTAAACGTTTAGGTGAATTCAATACCATTTTTACAATGCTGAAAAATATTGGATCTCCTTATTGTGTACTGGGATTTTCTTTTAGGACAAAACAATATTTTAATAATAAATAAAATTAAAATTTATGCCTTATTAGAAAATTTATTAACCAGTTAAATTTAAAAAGGCTTAATTTTTTTACATCACATTTCATTCGATATTAACGAATATGAACTAAGTGGCGATAATAATATATCATATTAGCTTAAACTACGTAACCTAATTAAGCCTGGTCTATAATTTATACTATATATATATATATATATATATATATATATATATACATAAATATATATATATATATATATATATATATATATATATATATGTATAATTTAATTCTAAAATTGCTCATATTTTTCTTATATTTTGATTACAGTTGAAACTATAAAACATATGATAAAAATGACAAAACCTGGCCAAAACCATAAAACACAGAAAAGTTATTTAAACCTTCAACGTAGATATATGAATATGATGTATTAATACCGTTTCAAAAATTGGTTATGTATAAGTTAAATCTCGTGTAATGAATGTTACATATGAATCAATGCAATAATCATTTTTTAGCTTTACTGAAATTGCATTGCATTCAATTTCAATGATTAAACTTGTAAGTACACGTATAGTGCGAATAAGTCACGCCTGTTATGTATGCTATCTGTGAATCCAACAGACCCAATGTCAATCTAATACTTTACCCAACTTGATAAAAAATAGAGACGGGAAAAAATTGTAATCATTTTTTTGTTATATTGTATTGGTTCCTTAAATGAAATTTATGTTAATTAATACTTTTTTTCTTTCATTAAATTTTTAATTCAGATTTTTGAGCTGAATTGCTCATAATAAAAACGGCCACATGTAATGGAATATTCTTAACTTTTGGTCATTACAGACCTCATCCTCAACATTTTTCATTGTTATTTCTAACTTATAATTCACGATATAGTGAGAAGGATAGAGATTTTCTGAAAAAGTCTTTATTTGTCTCTTTTCTCGCCTCGTACAACAGGTCCCGTGTTATGATACCTTACTTCTTCCAACAGCAAAGCAAAATTTAAACTTTCTATGTTGAATATTCTTCGAAAATATGCCCGTATCAGTATAGAGGGGCAAACGCCGAGGTTATTTCTTAACTGGTCTTGTTTTTCAATTTCGATTTCCAGAACATAAGACAAACCATTTTTATTTACACTTCTTTAACGTTTAGTTTCACACGTGTTATTCTTTATGATACGAAAAATATCCTGACCAGCATTTGGACTCTAGCAGGAATAAAAGATAACGCGGACCGAATAATGAATTGAACTACGTTTGTAAATGATCGATAACTACGAGGTTTTTCTACTCATTCAGAGTAGATAGTATTTCTACTAAATTATTTAGAAATGTTTTTATTATGTTTCAACATATAAGTATGCCTGTTAGACATTTCTTTCATAGGTATAAAGCAAATATTTAAAGTGATGAAATTTGGAATGATCGCCATAAATTTCTAATGCTGGTTCTTGTGTAATTTTGATATTAACAGCTTCGGAGTTGGGCGTGGAGGAGGGTAATGAATGATTTTAATTCATTTTTCATTAATATTATCTCTTGAATATTTTAAGTAATGTCTCGTATCATTGCACTGACTGAAAGTATATTTTTTGGAATCTTTGTAACCGATTTTTCAGAGCACATGAAATTTTTAAAAAATCGAATTTGTTGTATATCGATATAAATATTTTTAAATGTTTACTACTTAGATATATGCAGGTTAAGACACTTCAAATTTTTACGTCGAACTATTTTTGAGATTAACAGCTACAGAGTCTGTCTGCAAAGCAATGATTTTTTTTCATCCATTTTGGCTATCTTTTTGAGCAACAGGTTTTATATTTTTAATATTTCATGTTTTTAAAATAAAAAAACATTAAATGTAATAAAAATCTGCCCGAAGTAGCAAATTATATATATATATATATATATATATATATATATATATATATATATATATATATATATATGTATATATATATATACATATATATATTATGAAAGGGTTGTTCATGTTGTTTTTATTATGTTATTCAAAAAGGCGAATACGCGACTATATTTTGACTTTTTGGTATAGAAAGCTTGCGTTATTAAAAATAATGACATTAACATTTAAAAAAGGAAAATTCTAAGTTTGTGCTCTACTTTTATGCGGAACTGTATACTCGTGACTATTGATATTGACCACTAGTAATAGTGAAATGACCAACTGATAAATTAAGGCCCACTTTTTAACATTTCAAGCGATATGCTATGTGCTTATCAGTAGTGGACCGAAAACGTTTGTATATACATATAGATATATTTATTTATACATACACACGTAGAAACATATATATATATATATATATATATATATATATATATATATATATATATATATATATATATATATATATATATATATATATATATATTATGAAAGGGTTGTTCATGTTGTCTTTATTATTATTATCTATCTAGTGTTTCCATTTTAAACAAACTTGCATTATTAATTGAGTATCAATATTCAATTGTTGTCTTCAACACATCATAATTAAATGGACATTACGTAAAATAATTTTATTTATTATGTCACATTACATAATATTTCTGATTATCAATTTCTTACTACTTATATACTTTGGACTGTGATTTGAAGAATGTTTTGAATTGTTAAATACGTTTTAAGCCGATGTACAAAAATCAGTTAAACTTTTTTTACAAACATTACGAGTACAAAAGATATTACGTTTTCCATATTGTTTTTCATATTCTGATCTTATAAACATCGGTTCAGTTCGGATTTTGATGTCGATCCAATATATGTTTTCTCAGAAATTGAGGCTTCTAATACATAGTTTTGTGTTCTTCATAAAAATAGCATTTTTAGTATGTAAATAATACCGCCAAGACTAAGCGAAACTTACGCGTTGAAGGTAACGTATCCAGATCATAAATACATGATTATAATCTAGAAATTGAGAAAATGGAGAAATAAAAACAATGAATAATATTTTTTCTATGAAACTATAGATTCCTGGAACTTTGTTTAATTTTTCTTGTAATATATACGCGACATTTATTAGTGTGAATTATTTCAATATTTTAAACATCGGTAACGATGGTGGTACTAATGGTTTTTTGTATAATTTTAGTAATAAGCAAAAAGCTACGTTGTATAAAATTTTAAAAAATGGAATGTGTAAACAAAGCCATTTCAAAAATCAACCTAACCCTAATTATTTTACAAAAATCAACCTAACCCATTCTAACCCTACAACTTTACGACGGAGGAATAGAGAGGATGTACCTCAAAGCCATCTTGAATCTATTACTTTCACTTTCCACCAGGTCCTAAAAGTGTATTGACAATTATTAGCGAGTATATTAGGGAAATTTCAAAATAAATTTTCTTAGGAGCTATGCATCTTACTAGCCCAGGGTATTGGTGCTTTTTGGATAGTGGAGTAATATCTGAACTACGTTAAGAAATATTCGATAGGAACAAAAAGTAGTCAAAATTTTAATGCGAACCCAAATGATTACTCCAGTGAAAGTTCCAATCAAATCAGTCGGAAATTATATGCGAACAGACGGAGATACAGAAATACGTTGCGTACTCCAGTATGAGCGGATTCTCATACCTCTTTAACTACTTATATACGTGTGTATATGCGTGTGTGCGTGCGAGCGTGCTTGCGTGCGAGCGTACGCGCGACCGTGCGTGCGTTTGTGCGTATGTGTGTATCTCTCTTCACTATGTTCGTTGATGATGGTTTTATAGTATATTTGAAAAAAACAAACCGTTTCCAAAATAATCCACTTCAAATTTTCAAATTTTAAAATAAATATTTCCAATTTTTGTTTATTATTATATTTAATTAAATATTTTAGTTCATATTTTGACCATGAATAATTTTTATTATTTCTTATAACATACATTTTAAAGTGAGAGTAGAACGTATGCATTCATAATAGACGTTCAACGTATTTTTGTGAATATTTTGTTCAGTACAGTCCATCATCTAAGTGGTAAGTTAGTTAATCTTATCTCTGTAATTAAATAACAGATTATCCGTGAGTTGAATCCATTCGACATTTTGGCAAACCTCAAGGACAATTAAAGTTCTGACTCTTAGTCATATTTTACAGTCCGAAGTTGTCTTCAATAGTGTTTTGATCATTTATTTGTGATCCTCTATGACCACTTTTACGCAATCGCGTAAGCTTAAAAAAAACATACATATGCAACATATCTATCAACATTCTTGTCTCCTCTTCGTCTTCTTGCCGTCTTGTATAACATATTTATTGTCTTCTCTCAACTCGAACTATTTTAGTGATCCATTTGTACGTAAACTTTATTTAGGTTATTACGACAGCATATTTGCCCGGTATATGTACCAGATATATTAACGCTATTCTATAGAGTTAATACAATATTTTTAATATAATTTTCTAGTTATAGACGTGTACGTAATTAATCAATTGTAAGGAATGTAATAGAAAAATAAAAGGTGTTATTACACTAGAGATTTTGAAACTTGAGCATTGACGGATATTTATTTATGCATATAACAAGGCAATCATAAACATACTTAGTTTTATATTTAAGAATATTTCATTTGTGGTTTACAATAAAAATCCTCCTTCGCTATAAATAGTTATATGAAATATATTGTGTTTTTACCTTTTCCCATCCGATAATTTCTCGAAAAACTGTAGAATTATCCTTTACATTTTCACACAAGCTTATCAGCGATTTAACTATTTTTAAATATGTATGCGAACATAAAATGATAAAGTGCTATTTCCGAACTTCCTCTTTCATGCCCACTCATAAACCGAAAGATTTCCGCAAACATTAAATCAAAAATCCTTCCTGAATCAAAGCCTTTACATCAAACAGAAACGATAAAGCTTATACCTGTCGTAGCGCCGTAACTAAAATATGCGCACAAGTATATTATACATCTTGCCAATGTTTGTAATGACCAGGCATGAAGTTCATTCACACACGTAAATATTATGTACACTAAACAAATTTTTAAACTTAAATACGCTAATTATGGCATACTAAATAAATATAGGTGAACTATTGGGATAAAATTGTATTCATACATTGCGAAAACAACAAAACAAATATATATTTAAAAGTCACACGAACACACGCTCTGTTTTTTTCTTTCAATTGATGTATCTTAAATGTGTTATAACATACATATTTTACAGAGTAGATGCATTTGGTAGTACATAATGAAAAATAATTGAATTCGATTACATACATCATCAAATGATATATATATATATGTATGTATATATATATATATATATATATATATATATATATATATATATATATATAATACAGCACAATTATTAAAACAACTGAAGAGGAAATGTTTGTTTTAACTATTGAAAACGAGATATCTGTTTTATTTTTTCTTTTGAAATATGTATTAGAAATAATTTAAAATACAAAAAATAAATATTTATAACGCCCATAAGGGTTTTTACTGATCAAAAAATGTATTTATTTTCTAGGATATATATGACAGTAGAATACTGAAAACAATGAAATTTGTTTGAAAATCCATTCAATAAATTCCATGAGATAAGTTCCTGACATAAGATTTAATGTTTTAAACTAATTTTATATTCCCTTTCCTTTTCTTATTCCGTTGTTTACACAGGATAATAAGGCGTAACTTAATTTTGAAGGTAAGCCCAAAAACTTAAAAAATATAGTTTTAACGTAATGACATTGCAAACAAATAAACAAACATTTTTAAAAATGGCTCAGAGATCATCAAATAATCCTTAAACATTTTTCTCATATTATATTTATTTAAAGATACACCTCCCTTACTGTTGCATAATAATATGGATCAGTTCTTACCATCAATAAATTTGTTTATTGTAAATATGAATATAATTATTTGTAAATATCTAATCATATTAACGACATTGTTATTTCACACTATAGAAATGTAGTTATTGAAAAAAAAAACAAGAAAGTCGTATAAATTCGCCAGGCATCAATTGTACCCATACCATCGGGCAATTTTTACCCTAAATACATAATCAACTGATATATACTTCATTTTCGTTATTGTTTCAAGGTGTTCCCTCCACGAGAAAGCCGATTGATCCGATATTTTTCTTCAATTCGACAAAGGACGAAAAATACTTAAGGGAGTGATAAAAACATTTCGACAAATGCTTTCGTAAGACCGCTTGTAATTTTCCTGTTATTCTTTGAAACATCGATATCGGCATATTCTTATCCGAAGTAATATATTTTAGCCAGTATAAAAACATACGAAACCTTGGGCTTATTCTTGATCGAATGAAGAAATTCCGAAATTGAATACTAAAAATATTTTTTTATCGTAAGCTGCGCCGGTGGTTTCCAGGAAATTTCACATTCAGTACTCAGAAAGAAAGACAAATGATTATAGTCGCTTATGAAGTAGTCAGAACGACAAGAATATAATAATATTTTTTGTACTTTGGGCACATTTCTTTTAGATGAAAATACGTATCCTTGTATATTCCATATTCATTATTAGGAAATATGAAATATATTATCAATGAAAAAGTACAGACTTGATCTAAATTATAGATACTCCAGGGTTATCAACATAAATGTTCACAATTCACAAAAAATACTTGCCAAGTATTATATCGAAATATGTAGTGATTCGTGATAATTATGTAGCTTATAGAATTATTGTTGAAATATAATTAATTTGTGGAAGGCGTGTGGGTGATTCTTGGTTTATTTGACATGAGGATCCTGGATAAATAGTGATGGTGTCACCACAACTATTATTGTAATCGCATAGAAGAAGAAAATTACACTGATAGAAACACGAGTATTATACCCCCGGCCATAGATTAAAATAAGTACCGCACAGAAATGGAGTGACATTTCTATATTATTAGTCTGATGTCATTATTTTAAAAATCATCATCTATCTGACAGAGAGAAAGCGTCAAATCGAAAATATCAAATCAAATATTCTTACAATATTCTCAATAATAATTTGTAGTTCACTCGCATATTTAGATACGACAAGTAAATAATTAATGTATACTGAATTGTTTAATTGGGATATTTTATTTATATTTTCCATCAATACATAGTGAGCAATCTAAAACTACTTTATAATAATGACTAAAATGCTATGATTTTCAATAAAATAATTTGTAATATTTCTTGTACATAATTTCTCCTCGACTTTTAGGTAATCTTATCTCATTGTTAAGTTGAAAGTGAAATAATTTAAAATACAAAAGCCCCAAAGACTTTACATTCATTTGGAACTCATTTTTTTCATTTCGTTTGATTTTAAATTAAACATTTTCATTTCATTTTTGTTCGATTCGAACTAGTTATTTTGTATTACTAGCATACATATTACATATTTTTTATATTATTAGCATTCATGTTATATCTCATATCGCACAGCGGATTGACAAAAATAATTGCAATTTTTTTTTTATTTTTGAACGAAAAAAGATTGATGATCGATTTCTATTTCTTAGATTTCTATTTTTTCTATTTTTAAACGAGAAAAGATTGATGATCGATTTCGTGACAATAGCAGACTGCCATATTCAAAGTGCTTGCCACTGTATTCAGTTTTGAAAATTGCTTAAAATTGTATATAAGATTTATACAAAATTAGAGAAGATTTTGTTAAGATTTTATACATATTTATTACAAAATATAATATCTATAACATAAAATCTATTATATAAAATATATCAAAGCACGTGTTTTAGTCTGTGCTACTTCGACTGGTCATATCTATGCAACTATTGTGCTGCTTAAGTAGACCTTTCTATTAACGTCTATTCACCAAGTACAATTTAGACAATGTTTGAAATAAAATTTATATTTTTAAGTTCACTCATTGGAGAAACGGTTGTACATTAAATTCAAACCGTAACCATACGTTGCATTATTCTATGGTTTTAGCATAAAAAAATAAACCTTTTATTCGCTTAGCAAGTGAAGTGCCCGGAAAAGTTTTTACTGCAACAACTGTTAAAGTTGAATAGATTAAAAAGCATATCGCTACTTTCTTTTTGCATTACGACCAAGTTATTCTTAATCCATAAAAATATCCGTGTTTCGAAACCTATTTTAATTTTTTCAAACTTGAAAAACTTGACAACTTTTTCGGAATTGATTTACTTGTTCAGAGGATAATAATAATATTCAAAAGGATAAGAAATAAACAAGAGAAAATTTGTAAAATCTCAAACTATCAGAAAGTTCCATATATGACTTTTGAAGTCTAATACTCTATGGAAAATGTCACATTTTTATGTTGCTTTTAACATATATCACTAATTTTTGCTTATATTATCCTATTTGACCTGTTTTTTTCTAATTTTGTCTGGCTTGAAAAACGTATTAAATAGCGAATAAACATGATATTTTATTATTAATTAATGAATTAATTCTTTACTTATAAAATGTTTGTAGCTTATTCCTAAATTCATTTTTTTTCTCGTATTGTATGGCTGGCACGACACCTAAACTAGATACGTAGATAACGTTGTACAATAAAATTAAGCGCTGATCACGTTTCTACTAAAGATATCACTGTATTATTTATTTTAAAATATATAATTTAATTTTATTAAAAAACTAAGTTTTTACTAGAATTTAAATGGAAGAGGCTGTATTATTTTTCAAAAATACTTTATTTTCTTACTGCATTAATTGGTGTTTCGTACAATTCAAAATATTACTCAATGTCATATTTTTTCTCTAAAAATGTGAACAATAAAGCAGATAGTAAAATATTCTGCTCATAATTAGTATCTTCTCCTCTCTATAAACAAAACTTAGCTTTTATACAAGAACGTTTCAACCATTATGTGAAAATTATAAACTTATTTTGTGCCCAAGGCACATTTACAAGTCACGTGCCCGTAAGCAAATCTGATGAAGTATATGAAGATGAAATATGTAAGCATGTTTCCTCTCTTACGTGAATATTTCAACCCTGATATATCAATACTTCGACTGCTTTGTCGTGAAATGCGTAACAAACTATTATCATTATTTGTCTTCAGATGACAAGCATATAAATATCTTGAAATTCTAATCTTAAGTTTGTAATATTTTGCTCTCTGCACGTGGTATTAATATACTAAATTAACTATATCTTTCTCTCACGGTAAATACTTGTTTCCTAATATTTTATAATTATTTCATAAAATTGTCTGCTTTTTAATATGATTAAAATCTAAAAACCGTAGAGAGTATAATTCACAAAACCGTTTTAAAAAACAACTGCCCAAAAGTAAGGTATTTTGAAGCTATTTATTTCAAGGCATAATAACGAATTCGACTTACCCGCCTATAGTCAATCAAACTTATATTAAAAGATAAAAGTTTTAACAATCGTGGCTGAAAACAAGCACCCATGTTTGAATGAATTTATAGTTTAGTTTAAAAGGCTGAATTTTTGACCTGACATTCGTTTGTTCTCAAATGATCTCCAAAACAACTAGATCGATAGATAATCTAACAAATATTGTGGGAAACTTAAAAAAAATATCTTGACAATGGAAAAAGTAATTAAGTGAAGACAACGGAAAATGTAATTAATGGGTCAAAGGGATTGACTTGAAAATGAAGCTTACTTAGATACATTTAGTGAATATCATATCCTGCTCTACTTTGAAAAATCATACAAAAAAAGAGTTCAGAACTCATTTTAACTGAGGTAAATATGTAAAGGATCAGCAGAAGTGCTTATCATGAGGAAGAGGTCCATTCTGCGCCAATTACAAGAATGTGGATCCTTACGAATATAAAGCGTATTATCTCCTTTTTGAATCATTTATCAATACACTTAGAAAATATTCGCAAAAAAAATTTGCAATAGCTTTCCACTTCCAAGTGTTCCAAAGTTTACTTAAAGAGTTTTATAATACGTAAAAGCAATCTATCTCCTGAATATATATTACGGACAGTTGTACTGAGTTCATAATTAAATAAGCTGAATCCTGATATTATAATTCGAAGAAAGTATTACTGTTTTATTACAGTGTTACAATTTTATTATTTTCATATAATTTATCTAATTCATCTTACTGTAAGTTGAGGAATATTTGAATCATTAAGATTTTTATTTAACTAGAATATTCTCTTTTCCCGAAACGACTGCAACTTAATTTATTTAAACTTTTATCGTACATAGGAACTTTACAAAAATCACGCTTTAATACTGTTATTCAAAAAGGCGAATACGCGACTATATTTTGACTTGTTGGTATAGAAAGCTTACGTTATTAAAAATAACGGCATTAACATTTAAAAAAGGAAAATTCTAAGTTTGTGCTCTACTTTTGTGCGGAACTGTACACTCGTTACTATTGATATTGACCACTAGTAATAGTAAAATGACCAACTGATAAATTAAGGCCCACTTTCGCACATTTCAGGTGATATGCTATGTGCTTATTAGTAGTGGACCAAAACGTTTGTATATACATATAGATATATTTATTTATACATACACACATGGAAACATATATATATATATATATATATATATATATATAGAGAGAGAGAGAGAGAGAGAGAGAGAGAGAAAGAGAGAGAGATTGGGTTTTATATTATTTAAGACGTAAGATTAATATATACGACTTGATAGTTAATGGCTACTTATGATCAGGTAATTGAAATACAAGAATTTAAAATCAAAAAATTATCTGAGAAAACCAATGTTATGAATGGAATTAAATGAATGGAATTAAAGTCAAAACGCAAACGAATTTCCGGAAAAGAAAAAGTATGTAAAGTAAAAAATAAAAATAAAAAAAACAACATTAATTGACCTATTTATGGACTTAAATTTAAATGTCAGTATTTGGTTAAGTCCCAAAATTCCTATTCACGTTTCTGTGAAAAACACTTTCAATATTGATTAACAAATAGAGAAAAGAATGAATCGATATAAATTAAATGTATTAGGGCACTTTATTACACTTTTAAAGCATTAAATATACATTTTTCTAAGATAACGTACTATACTTCATTTTAGTTTGACACCTCTGGGTATGAGATAAAAACGTTCAAAATCATAATTGATCAAGCACTGTTTACTTCTTCAAATAAACATCCGTCGCTCACAACATATCCTAGTTGACACCGCCTTTCGACATCAAACTCGCTATACAACAATCGTTCACCCGTTCACACGCCACTCCGCAATTTTATTGCTACCTCCAACACTTATCGCATTAACAATAAATAACTGGCCAATATTATTTTATTATTATGGCGTGTTTACCATATGGGCGCACCCGATTGGCCCATATCGATGTTTGCCTTGCTTTCCACGCCACACAAGAACAATACGTAGGGGAAGTCATAAAATGGTCTTAATGATGGCTGTTATCGGGGTAGTAATTTTCTTATTTTTCCTTGAAGTTCGGATACATGTATATATTATTTTATATAATTTTCTATCCGATAGAATTTTAACCGTCGTCGTATTTGTAAGGAATAATACATGCAGCATGTAACAATGAAGTTTTTATTTTAGTTTATATAAAATTGAACAAAACATTGCGTATTTTTTTTAAGATATTCGAATGTGGAGGACTCAAAAATAAACAGTATTATATAAAAAATTTAGTCGAAGACGAATCAGGAGAGTTGATAGAGTAAATAAAATACCATTTCTGGTGACGCCATTTTATCCATTGTTACTTACCTGGCTCAGTTGGAGATTCCGTAATATTATATGTGTATATATAGACCTTAAAGTAAACTAACCTAGTTAATGTGTTTTATCCACATTCTTAAGCCAATGATCATTTAGAGTATTATTTAAATAAATTTTCTACTCTTCAAGTCATAAACATGCTTAATAAATGTTGTGTGATAAAACATTGCATGCATAATATTAAGATTTTTCTGGTCATCGGACCATTTAAAAAAATTGTATAGAAAGGACATTAAGCGACCAAAAAACATAATACAGATTAGACTTATTTTTATATTAAATAATTATTCAGGACGTCAAAAACAATATTTTAAGAAAAATGTAAGATAAAGAATTTTGTTAGTTTTCTTAAGGTTTCGTAGTAAAACAAAATTCCCTTGTAACTTCTCTTGTTTTTCTGTTTAAGTAAACCATAGTTTTTACCCACAGTTTTAGACTTTAGACTTAACCGTGCAGTTTCAGACTTGTAAGTTTATGAATTAAGTTTTGCAAATATGTGCTTAATATGGAGTAGCAAAATATTAAAAAAGATGATATTACCACCTCATAAACGAAGGTTGAGGTGAGTAAAATATTATTTGTGCCTACGATCTAATATGGTGTCAGTTTAGATTTACATTTTTTTTATTATAAGCCCCTTTTACGAAATAATACATCACACTTTTAAAGAAGGGTTTGAAAAAAAATCAAAATACTATTGCATTTGATTAAAACGTCTAATCGAAATCTTCGTTAATATGCCTCAAAAATTTCATGAAATATAGTTAAACAAGGAACACTAAATTATGCATATTCCGATCTACACTTGATCGTCTGGATCCATGTTTTGAGCTAACACAAAATGTCGATGGAAGTTGTTCAGGAGAATATCTATATTATAAAAATGTCATTCATGGAAGGAGAAAAACAGAGCAAGTCTTCAAGTACAACGATCCAAAATCAAATACCGCACAAAATGCATGTTTCTATGCTGATTTCATCTCATATCGCTGATGTTAGTTTATACAGTTCTGTGAGTTCAATGTTCGCCTTATTTTTTTACTTATTTTTCAACCAATTTTCGTCTTATTTTTTGCCTTTAAAAGCTTGAAACACAACAGAAGGAAAGACATGCAATTATTTTAACCATTCACACAGAAACGATGATTGAATAAACTTTGTTTTTCTTACAAATTCCTCAATTATTACTCAAAAATATCACTGTCACAAATATTATTGTGACGAGGAATGTATTTAGCAGTACAGGGATGCTGCATTGTGGCAATGCGATTGTAATTAAATACGTGAAGTGATTGTGAAGCTATTAGAATATATTTATTTTTATCGATTAAGTAGTTAAGTAAAATTTTGAAATCATATTTTTCCGTGTAAAATCGTTAAAAAGACCAAAAAACACCTGTCATCAATACGTATTTAAATGTTAACAGTTTACCTGTATATCATTCTAATGAAATCTCCGGTATTTTTTGACTTGGTTGATAAGTTTTTAATCCCTTAATTATTCTAAATGTCAGAAAAAATAAACCTTTTCTTTCTAATTCTTTTTGAAGATCTTCATACTGTCAATTTTTCTATAAATAACCTGTAATGTTTGATGGGTATATTTACTACTATACTATCTAGGGTTTTCCGTGAGAAAACGAAGTCGATCCCGTTAATTACTTAGTTTGCCAGAAGCAACTCTGAATGAAGAATATTCAGTAAAGTTTTGGGTATTCAACCCTTTTGATCCGATTCTGATGAACTATTATTTTTACTTGTAATAAAATAAAATGGAAATTTTAAAAACCTTTCTTAAAAAAAAAGTTCCAAACTTGTAGTTAAAATCGTGTTTGCTAACACTATTTTAACCTACCTAAAAATACCCTAGCATAAAAATACAAGATGTGAAGTTATATTAGAAATTTACCGAAGAAACTTAAAGAATTTAATTTTGCGTCTGTTTGACTTCAAAAGAATAACATTATACTTATACCGCCGCACTTTATTTCAATCTCACACCTTCTTTTTGAAATGTTTACATTTCTTATTGGAAAAAAACACACTCACATACACAAAGTCAAACTTTCTCAATTTTAATTCAAACAGCACCGTGGTGCCAGCAGCAAGGTGGAACTTATTAAGGAACAACAATCACTGAAGTATTCAAGGAAGCAACAGAAGTTTTACGCCATGAAATAAAAAGAAACTTTTTTGAAAATCGTAAACTCAATTTTTTCAGTCACGTTACCCCGTTATATTACCGCTTACCTCAAATATTGGCCACACTATTACAATAAACAATTAGCTCGAATTATTTTATTTTCATATGCTCATTATCTCGGAGCTCAACATTAGTGCAGTAAACCCACACATGTCTTACTTTAAAATAAAATTAAGTACATTTCATCAAAGATAATTAATTAATTGTATATTAAGGTTGTATCAATAAAGGATGTTTTAAAAAATATATATTCTTATTATCAGAATGGACGAATCGGTCGATATCAATATGTGCCTTGCATGTGATGCTTGGCAAGAATAATACTTTAGAATACTTATAGAAGCGTTTAAATTGAATTTAACACAAAGTACTTATAATTTTTTTATATTTTCAGAAAATATTTCATTTTACATACTAACATTTTTTATCTAAGTTAAATTCTTCATATTTACTTGAGAGCGTCAAAAGTGGAGGATGAACTTTTCAAATATAAGTACACATTATTTCAACTATGTGCCTTTTCTGAACATCATTCAGTTCAAACATTTTAGTTAGAGAGGTATGTGAAGTGTTGACTTATCAGACTGCTTAAAAATATCTTTTTATTGTATCAAATGGCAAATTCTTTGTAAACACGTATCAGTCTCTTTTTAGACTTAACAGATATTTTTATACAGAGTTAGCGGCTATAACTAGAGGTTAAGACCTGTGTAAGGATAAGTGAAAATTTACTCAATTAAGTTGAAATCAATAATGTGCCAGGAGAGGATTATTCCATTTACCTCTTATAAATCTGCAAAATGATGTTCTTTTGAAAGAAGTTATGAAAAATAATTAGAAAGTGGAAATGACCCACCTACCCTGGTCTTATATTTGATGTATAGAGGAGATACGGATTTACGTAAATGGCTAAAAAATCTGATGACTAGAGCATTCATATAGCATAAGTCAAATATCTAAAAGGATATTGCATATATGCTGAGGTTTGATTTACAAATTCATAAGTGTGTCGTATATGTTATTAGGAATATTTTAAAAAGGGGAATATAATGATAAATATCTATTAACCCCCCCCCCCAACTTAAATACTAATAGTATTGCACTCCGACTAGGTGCCTAAAAGGCGCCCATCTGCGACACTATCTACAGCCGACCACACCAATGCGTATGCGTTGAGTGAGGAGTATTGCGACTAAGCCAAATTAAAAAAAATTAAAAAACGAGTGAGAATAAAATTATTCCCTACATCGTCAGAAATATATTTTGTTGAAAAACTATTTTCTAAAACCGATTGATCACCAGTTATAAGATAAAAAATCAATTGGTTTATAACAATTAATCGTGCTAAAATTTTCCAATCTCAATAATTTTCATGCAATCTATACCAGATTCTCAATGTTCATGACTTTTTTCGGATTTAGCTATCGATATAGCTATAACATGAAAATTGATTTTTTTCTTCACGTCTATAATACTTTATCTCCATGTCTAATCTGGAAAGGTTAATGATGAGATTCAATGAAAGGTTAGTAACAAAACTAAAAAAATGTTATAAAATAAGAAATATCAGAAGCAATTTAAAACCGTAAATGTTATTCACTTTGTTCGAGATTTGAATATTATTTTTTTCTAGTTTAAGTAAAAACTTAAATTTTTAACTGTAAGCTGGATTTATGAGATCTAAAAATATGTAAAATCTCTGTACCTCAACGTCTCACATCAAACGTCAATGAAATATATAAATAACATAATTCAAATTATTACTGTTTTAGGCTTAACAACGAAAAACAATTTACAGTTTGACATTGTATATATATTTTAGAAGAAATCCTTTTTAATCCATTTTTTCTCAAACTGGATAAAAACATCCATACTAGACAATAGATAACAAAAAATAATTAATAATAATTAATATTTGTAAATAGTTTAAAAGCAATGCAATCTAGCCTTAATTATAAAAAAGTGTACTAGACCCTTTAACTTCGAATTCTACTCGTAGTTAACAAATTTTTTTATAACTCGATTTGGTTTAAAAGTATTCCACCAAAACTTCATAAAAATTTCTGCCCAATGGTTAGACTCGAATAATATAAAAGCATGTATGCGAAAGGTAATAAAATTTAAAGAAAAATTGTTCAATTAGTGATATACCCATTAAAGTAATATTTCATAAATTATTATAAATAGCTACTTTCGAGAAATTATATATTCTTTTTCAGACACCAAACAATTTTCAAATTTTTAATAAAATCAAGTCCCTTTAAAAATCACAGGTATTTTCAATTTCGCCTTATAGGTAGAAGTATATTTCCTCTTACTCTATTCTTTATTTTGACCACGAAATTTTTTGTCAACCATGACTTTCACGGAAACAGCAAGATTCACGTAGTTCGGTCAAAATGAAAAATATGTCTTAACAACCCTTTTTTCCTATACGGGGTTCTGTTAAAAGGGCATAAAAATATTCCCAATATCATTTAACTATTATATCTAAAATTGGTTAACTTCCATTAGCGAAAAAAAGAGTTCAGTAATTTTTTTTTTCTTTTCACGGTGAATTCAAATGATGAGACAGCCACTAATATAATGCTAAAACTACAAAGGTTTTAGCTTTATACAGTCTTAATATATATATATATATATATATATATATATATATATATATATATATATAGAAATATATATATATATATATATATATATATATATATATATATATATGTATATATATATATATATATATAATGCACTATTCATATGTATAATATATATTTTACACATGTATCACATGTAAACTTTTCATTGAATTTTCTTTTAGAAAAACCAAGGAAAAAAAACGCTTACAATTTCGTAATTTAATGTCTAAACAAAAAATTAAACATGTTAAGAAATTTTGCTAGTAGATATTTCACATATAGTAGATAAGTAATATGTGGCAAAATTAATAAAAAGTATTTTAATATAACTCCCCGTGCATGTAATTTTTTTGAACTCCTATCAGGTAGAATATGACGAAATAGGGATTTAAAAAAAAAATTTGTTCCAATTTATAATTTTTACTTTTTA
Source organism: Druceiella hillmani (assembly GCA_039881145.1). NCBI lineage: Eukaryota > Metazoa > Arthropoda > Insecta > Lepidoptera > Hepialidae > Druceiella > Druceiella hillmani. Next base: position 27,760,786 of record JAYKKI010000004.1, read on the forward strand.
AGATTCTTCTACGACATATAAAGCAATGTATAGTGTGTTCCTGCCAATTTTCAGAGTTCCATACTTAAAAAGGAAAAACCTTTATAAGGAACCCTCATAATATCACACACATATCTGTCGGTTTGTTCGTCACAATCATTTTTCCCAGAAATAAATAATTTTCTTCCCGGAGCAAGTCATTTCTCACTAAATACTTTTCTTGGTATTATTTTGTTTTTACTGAAAATCGTGGGGATAATTCAATATTATTATTTAAAAAGTAAATAAATGTACAAAGCTAATATTCAAAAATGTAAGTTTATGTGATTGTAAGTTAATGCTAACGTCAAAGAATATTGAATAACATTTGAATTAAACTTATTAACTTTCAAACAATTTTACGTTAATACAATTTAAATATTATTTACATCAATAACTTCCGACATGTACTGGGCTGTTTTATAGTTTTCCTTTTGCGGTTACCGGCTTTTAGCCAATATCAATATTATATTAACCAAATTGTACTAAGATCTTTTTCGTAGATAATCGTATAAAATGATTTTTCCAGCTTGATTTTTGACTATGCCGACGTATATTTTTTTAAGTAATATTCTTCGTGTAATTTTGTTTTTAATGAAAAGCCTAAGGATAATTCAATTAGCACATTAAACAAATGTTATTATAAATAGGGAATAACTGTTTTTAAATAAAATTGTATTATTTACAAAGTATATTTGCTGCATAAGGCCATATTAGACTTAATGTATTAGTATAATAAAATGTTATCATGGCCCTCATTGCATATGTCAAACCGTTCAAGCGATACGCATACTTACCTGTAATATTTGGTAACACCTTAATTAAAATCTGTACAGCTGTACTGTCGATGTGTTGTAAATGTCGCAAAATTTACATGAATAAATGTAATTCTAATATTTGTTTGTAAATGTTAATAATGACCAACAAGTGCTTTATTGAATATGCTTTCTATCACGTTGACCTAGAATGGCAGCATGATATTGTGTATTATGACTATTAGAAAGCTTTTTGTCGCAAGGATAATGGCAACTTAAACAGTCGCCTTGACGAAGCTTTCATACTTATGTTTCCTTTCATACTATTTAGAGGTCAGAAAAACATATGCACCAGAAAGGAATCATATAGCTAGATCCTATTTCGTGTCATCAGGATAAATACTATCGCAATGTGGCAAAAATTATGTCAACCAGTTCTGAGAGAAACGGCTGTAATTGAAGTTTTCTAAAGATCTTCATTCATAGTTTTAGAAGATTGTTATAATAAATTAGAGTAATAATGACGTAATTATAGTTATAGTGCGATACATAATATAAGAAATTATAATAAATTAAGATAAATATAAAATTAAGATATTCTTAGTATATTTCAAAGTATTTATTCTTGCAATAAATATATTAAATATATTTTAAGAACGATTGTTTTCAAGTATTTTTATTTATTTTTAAATAAGACTTCTTGTTTTATGATATTAGAGTAAATATTCCGTGATCAAAAATGTGAGTATTACCATAGTCTAATTTTAAAAACTAGACTCGTAATCCCACTAAAATTCAATGTCTAACATATTTTTGATACTTAAAAGTGAACTCACAATATGCCTGGGTTATTCCAGTCTCCATCATCATCATTAACATCATTCTAATAGTTGATGTATTCAAAGACTGTGCACCCTCCGAACCTCCGTCATAATTAATCACCCCAGAAGTGTGACCTGAGGGACAAAGGGAAAACCGCTGGGGCTAAGTGCCATTCATTGATGACGTAAAAAGAAGACAGCGATCGTCATTTATCTACGATCTCATATTCTCGATCGACCTAATTGAGCGCGAAAAAAGTGACATGAACTTGTGTTCGAGGTCGTCACCGTAATGTATTTCGCTATAGATAAGGAAAGATGGGCGCTCGGTCGTTTAATGATGATTACGGCTGTTATTCATTTGGGATAAATGTTTAAGAAGTTGTTTTAAACATTTGGTATTATGTGCTTACCTTTTTATAGGTTAATTTACGTTTAAAACGTGATCAGTTTTTGCCGTACCAGAGGTTTAAGTGGCTATGAAAAGATATAATATGAATAAAATCAATTTTGTTTAACTTCGAACAGAAATTAAACAAAATTTATGTTATTTTGAATTAATTATTTCATATGATTTCATCGAATGTTAAAATCTCACCAATCATAACATCAAGCAATGAGAAATAATGCAATATATGATTGATTCAAAACACTTCATCACTCAAAATTTTGTGTAAAAACTTTTGGAATGAGTTTTCCAATTTAATTTTTTTAATAACAATTTTGATAATGGGAAAAATAGGAGAATATTTCCACTGACTTAATTACAAGTTTGTGGAAAGCCAAATACAAACCAGGTTGCCTCAAATTTTCTAGACCTACATATATTTAAATAATATAAATTATTCAATAATAACAAAGTAATGATTGATTAAAATGGTAAGTGAGTGACGCGACTGCAAATTGGAGCACACGTCTTTTAGTGGAATTATCACTGCTTTAAAGACTTTTGTCTTTAAACAGTAGTGAATGATCTCCAATATAAATTTGAGAGTGTGCTTGTCCCGAACAGCGTGGAAGGGGGCATCTTATACGATTTTAAACATAAATAATTACACAGTAGAATTCAATATTACGTCGCTTGCCACAATTTTTGCAGTTTTATATTGTTACATCCACATGAATATTGAATGAATACATTCATTCCCTTGTACATCGGCATATGCGAGCAAAATTATTTTCTTCGTCGAAAATCGTCAGAGAATCCCAGCATGGTGCGATCGCCTTGTAAAATATATTTGGTGGGAAAATATTAAAAATTAGTACCGTCAGTAAAGAAATTATTAATCACTCAATATATATATTTGTAATGAGTCGTTCATAAGCGATTATGTGAGTAAGAAACCCATACCACTCGCCATCTTTTCGCCCCTCCATTCCGCAAACTTTTTGATCCTCCCTAGTATGATTTATATTTATCACGGACGTAAGACTGTGCAGGAATATTTCAGGAATTTTGCATTATAGTATACACTAAATACCATTATTCTGATTTTTGAGATTATCTATGTCCATTGTTATAAAGTTAAGGGGGAGAGAAGTGAACTCCTTGTATTGCAAAATGATCTCAAATATTATGAAAAGGATCTGAACTCAGGGATGCCGTATTGAAAATATTTCTACATCTTTTCTACTGTATTTTAAAAAACCTGTTGAATAATAATCTTTGGACAGGCTCTGTGAAAAAAAAACGTTATCTCCAATTTGGATGTATAACGAAGTATTAAAAAAATTAAATTCATTTAGCTATAAATTTTCGTTAACCGAATATTATCACAATCGCTTTTAAATTTAAGCAGCTATGATGCTCTGACTAACATAAACGGACATAATGAAATTATACGCTTTTTGCCATTTAGCCAGTGAAAAGAAAATATAAGAAAAAAAAATACGATACAACGTAAGAAAAATTTGTAACAATTGACAATTTTTTTGAAACCTTATTGATTTTTTAAAATCGTCAAATATTTATTGAAATAAATTTGAGTTGAAGATTAAACATTTGCTTACAGTTTAATTCTAGCTCAGAGTCCAACAAATCTTTCAGTATTTTTGGTTTTAGGTTGGTAGGTTTGGATTTAGAACGTTTTTTAAAACTTTACATCTGTCTGATTTATTTTTATATGAAAGATAAGTAACATGTATCCTTGTAATTATCAAGGTACTTTATCAAACTTAACCATGTCGTTTATATTTTACGTTCTAGTTAATAGGAACACAGAAAGTAAAGCTTTCTATTTAATGTTTATTAATAATTATGTAGTTCAAATATTATTTTTCCTTTTTTTTATAATTGTCTATTATTATTAAAGTACACATGCAATTTTACAACTCTACATTATGTCATCCGGTGACATTACATTTCGTGTTGGATGTCGGTAACATCATGTAACAAATAAAGATATTACGTTAATTTACTTAAATTCAAGCCAAATTTCGCGATATAGGAATTTGAAAGCCTTTATTAAAAATTATTGAGGTTTTCCCATTTTATTGAGATGTTTTATTATGACTGGAAAAATGTCAATGACAGGCAATAGAATCTATGACTTATAAACACAGATGGAAACAATTTTGCTTGCACATGCCGATGTCCAAGCGAATAATTGATTGAATCTTTGCTAATATCCCACCTGAAGATATTGTAATACAACGAAACCTAGGTCGTGGTAAAGAAATTAAAGAAAGTAGAAATAATACTAAATTACGTAGTTTCATTTAATTGTGAATAATGAATTTCTACAAAATTAACGCCAAATATATTCAAAATTTTTAGTGTTATTATTGGTGGGTTAATATGTTTTATTATTGTGTCAAACATAAAGTTTTCACATCAAATAGTTTCCGAGAAAATCGAATTCCATAGACAGACAGAAATATGAGTGATTTTCTAAAGGTTCTATTTTTTCCTTTTGAGTTACAAAATTTTTAAAATGCTGAAATGAAGCGATGATGAAAGTCTTTAGACTGTATGAGGGCAGAAATTAGGAGCAGGTAAATTATATAGGCCTTATCCCAATGAGAAGAAAACCAAGCAATCTTGGTTGAACTTTTACATGTGAAATGTCATATGACTGATAATGAAACTTAAAGGAGACATTTTATAACTTTAAATTCCCTTAATACAAATATTGCTACTGTGGCAATAACGTTACGACATAAATATTGACACAAATACCCAATAAACCAAAGCTGCAAGTTCAACTCTACAGCATTAAAATATATCCTAAACTCCACACATGGCCGTACAATGTATGTTTACTTATGAAAATTTGCAAATTCGGTACACACAAGATATTGACGGTTACAAACCGTATATTCTAATATTATTCGAAACCTCATTAATATATCGCATTAATTTACGATCCTCATGTGCGATCCTGTCAAGCTCTTAAGTCGTATTTACATCAGCTAAGGGAAACTAATGTTTATTTTATATTTGGCATATCTATCCCTTAAGAAATTGTTAAAATAAACTGCATGAAATATTTTGGTTTCTAAAGTCTGTAACATAATATTTTTTTCAGAAATAATCCTTGTTTCTCTCTAAAGTATCGTTGAAATAACACATAAAAATATTTCAGCGATTAGTAGTAAGCTTTGTATACCAATACTTAAATGAGATAAAAATTTGTTTCTCTTGTGATTAGTCTATCTCCACTTTTTGCAGCAGCATTGCATAGCAAAAGACTATCAGATTACGAAATACTATTAGCAAAATACTATTGGATATACTTCAGATTTTCTGTTTAAAGAAACGTTCAGATATTTTCTGCTAACTATTAGACTTTTTCTTAATCTATTCTGCAATATCTCTACTAATATAGTATCAAAGTACAATGTAAAGAGTAAAGTCAACATAAAAACCTAAAAGTCATAACACAAGTATATTTAAAGTACAACCAAAAAGAAATCCCTGAAATACTAATATTTCTATAAATTCATTCAAAACCATTATAATGCACATTGTAACATATACGTGAGTTCTAAGAATTAAACAAAGTTAATTTTAGGTAAATATGATTTTTTTTTCAATTAGTGTTTTGGAGATGATTAATTTGGGTTGAATTCATATTTTATTTTACATATTTTTAGCATTTGAGAAGGAGTTTTTTATAGAAAAATTGCTTCATTTTACGAAAATCTTTATCCCGTTATATCATCATGTACTTAACTTATTTGATGGGAGATCATGCACTTCTAACACTAATATATATTTTGAACGTATAATACACGTACAAACTTTAAAACGCGAAATAAGCAAAACGCTAGACTAGGAAACAAACAATTAAATAAAATATTTTAATTATTTATGTATTCATCGTTTTAAATCAACTTGTGAATGAAATATGGCCTTGAAAAATATAAAATACAAAAAACTAATTACCTTATTTAAATAGAAAGTTGCAATAGCCTCAACAACAACTCAGAATACCTAAAATATTCACTCTAAAGACCAATCCAATGCGAAGTCGTAAAAGAAATAACGACTCATTATTTAATTAGTGTGCTTAGCTATTCGCATAGCTATCATATTGTGTTATAAAGGTCAGAAAGGTCAGCTAATCTTTACGCACTGACATGCATTGACACGTCTAATTGATATCAATATTTACCCCCTCCAATGGATTCCTGAACAATACCTTTCCTGAATCAACAAGATTACCACGAACTGGCATCTGATTACGAGCGAACTTGTGAGGTAACAAATTTCAACCTTATCAACAATCAATATACGTAAGCAACGTATTGGGAGTACATAATCTCCCTTGATTATGTATTTCACATTTTATTTATTGTTCGTCATTTGTTTATGTATTACGTTAGTCCATATACTGGTCAACAATAAACAAACTTCTTTGTTTCAAAATTTAACAACTTTTAAATAACTTCGTCATACCGATCGAAACCGAACGTCATATCTTTCTTAACTGCAAGTCTCGTCATTATTCTTCACTTCCGGCAAGCTTTGCATTAGATGGTCCTGTTCCTCTTCCTATATAATTTGAAAGTAAAACCTGCATAAATTCATAGGATTCCTTTGAAAACTGTGTCAATCCAGTTCCACTTACAGATCGATCAAATTTTTTTAATTGGTGCTCGAGCGAAACGTTCCTGCATGATTCTATCAAGTCATTATTAGATATCATCGCAAGGAGAAATATTTGATGCGGATTTGTCTCATAAAATTTGTCTAATAAGGTTAAAAAAGGTAATCAAGTTCTATCGAGATACTCAATTGTTATCTTATTTTGCAATTGGTTGACTTTTATTTTGTAATTACTAAAATGTCGCCAAAATCATGAATGTAAAAAAGAGCCAAGTTCCACACCATATTAGTTTGTTTCGTCGAAAAAAGAATTGATATTGATAAGGCTACCAAGGTCTATTTTAATTTTATTTTAAATTTTGTTTCCATGGCAGTTTTTTACTTTTTTAATTAAAAATCAGCACTTTACAGACATTTGGTTCGAAGGTGACATATCTTATGTATTACATGTCGACCGTAGTAACCTCCAAGTCCTATTAGTTAAAAAATAAAATTAACTTGCCAGTATTTAATTATACTCAACAAGTTTTCAATTATCGTTAATATTTAAATACCTGTATGGAAACTTGTCAGGTAAAATCAGATATTAGTTAGTAAACATTGCGTATTAACTAAAGAAAATTAGGACCCATGTATGCGATATGCAATTTGCAAAATAGATACCCCCCCCACCAAGAGTTTATGAAATGCTGACTTAGCATTCAGTAAATAAAATCTGACATAGAGCTAGAATTTTAACTATCATTAAAAGGGAACAAGTTAATATAATGTAAACCTTGAATTCTTTTTTATAACAATGTTATAATAGTTGAATGTTATAATTTTTTATAAATTTAAATCTTTCTATTTTCTTTAATAAAGACTTTTCTTTAATATTTAAATTTTCTTTCAGCATTTCACTTCTACCTTTGTTTTACTTTTTAAATAACTTCAAAAAAAGGAGAAGGTTCTCAATTTGTCGAATTTTTTTTTATGTACGTTGGCCAATAATTCTTCACCGAGTAGACCGATTGCCATTATTCTTTTTTTTATTTAAAAGAAGATGCTTTAGAGGTAGCTTCATAAAAATATGATGATGAGGTCCGGAAAAAAACGATGGAAATCCTTATCGAATGGCAGTAAATCAACCGTGATTAAAGATATGTGCTAATAGTACTTTGCAAAATAACTATACCGTTGACCCGGTCAGGGTCTCATGATGAGTTATAAAGATGTACAATGGGACTCCTTAACGAATGGTAGTAAAAGTAATTTAATGTATTTGCTACTGGTAGTTACTTTACAAAATAACTACACCATCGAGATGATGATTTCTGAAGATGAATAATGCAACTCTTTAACGGATGGTAGTAAATCAATCGGCATTCAATATATATACTATTGGTTAGTTATCACTTCAGTTATTACTTTGCAAAATCTAATATTGGATTTCGGATATGGAGAATCGAACTCCTCCATCAGTAGTTGGTATATACATGATATTAGACTTCAGATACGGAGAACGAAACTCCTGAAGGGCTAACAATTAACCACTAGCGGCTACTACTTTCGCTTCGTTTCTATGTGTTGTTGATAACCAACTTTGGACAAGGAGGAAATTATCTATATAGGTACCAGCTGTTGCCCGTGACTTTTAATAATTATAAAATATTCTAAGACAGAAAATAAATCAATGTTAGTTATAGTGTGATGATTAACATTATTGATCGTTAAAAATTCTAGAACAAAATATGTTTTAAAAAATTAACTTCAAAACAAAAATAGATACTAAAAAGTAAAAAATAATATATTAAAAATAAGTACCTACTTATTCGCAATAAATAACTAAGTTACTTATTTTTGAAGACGATACCGAACAATTTAAACAAATATGAAATTATGAACCTTTTTCGTATTGTGGGTACATTAAAAATTGAGGTTTTAAATTTACAATATAAATTAAATTAAACTATAAATTTGTTTAAATTTGTCGGCAATGTTGACACTGACTTCAAAAATAAATAACTTATTTATTGCGAATAAGTAGCCCAATTTTGTGTTAATTATTTTTTATTTTTTAGTACCTATTTGTTTTTAAGTCGGTTTTTAAAAGATATTTTTTTATGATTACATATTTTTATTTTCTGGTATGTCTAAAATTTGGAACTTCTCAATGTTTTGTTTTTCTGACACGTTTTCGTTTTATTATTAAATTTTACAAGTCTAGATGATTTAATAATTTGTAATTTGTTACTGAATATGTGAAATATTCTTTTAATTTTATATATTCGAGGCTTTTATTTACAAATATTTTTTTTTTACATGAACATCATAGTATCGACGCGTTCGGGCGGGTCGTAAAGCTAAGCACACACCACGTAAACTTATTAACGTCGGAGTTCCGTTGAAGATACGTATAATGATTTTAGAGGGAAATTCTCAATACCATGAATTCACGCCTGACACGTGCAGATTAACAAACCTTAGCCATTTTAGAATTTATTTAATCGGAGTTCCCTCATTACAAGTTTGTATTATCATTTTTGTATTTATCTACATATAATAAAATTTAAATAGATTGAATTTTCTATATTGGGAATACTTTAAAAAGTGATGGATTTAGCGTACGATTATCATTCTATACGCATTCTAATGTCAAGACCGGCGCGTTCCCTTACATTAACATTATTGATTATTTTCTGTGGGTTATTTTTAAAGAAAAGACCAACTTGAAATAAAATTTCAACATTACAGGTATTACGAAGAAGAATAAATGTGACCGTGAAACAAGTAAAAAAACCATTGTTCGTTAAAGTTTTAAAACGAAACTTTTTAGTCTCTGCTTAAGGGCTGAAGTCGGACTTTTGAATACTTAATGTAGTGTAATATAAATTTATATTTTTTTTAAAAATGGTTTTACTTATAATGCTTATCCAGTTTATTTGTGTGCTTTTTGATCGTCGCTAATTACGTTTCAGACTTATTTGAAGTTTGGAAGAAAAAAGCAGTTTAAAAAAACTGACCTTACGTAAGAAAAAATAAAAAAAAATAAAACTAAAGAAAAAAAATCGCTTGTGTTACGCCAATGGAATCTGCATTAAATAGGTCAATTTTTGTCATATCGGGGCACTTAACTTTCATTACATTTCTTTTTTACCAGCCGAGTCGGCCAAAAATTATTATTTATTTAATTCTTGAGAAACTTCGTTTTTTGTGACTGCCCCATGAGAGTTAACTAAGTGTCCGTATTTGAGTCACAAAGGCTTATCTCTTACGTACCCAAAAAACAAAATAACGGCTCCGTCAGTTTACTTTTGATGCCTATTTTTACTTCTATTATGTTACATTAGCATTTTAAAGAAACATAATAAAGTGAAGGTAACTTTTTGACCTTGAGGGCTAGAGTTGTGATCCCATACACAAATTGACCCATATAAGACCCTCAATCTTAGTGTTACTTTTCAGCGCCACTTCTTGGGCATTCTGTATAGCATTTCAGGGGGGAAAATATCGAAACTTAACTAACGACAACTTATTTTTAACTATGCACCCATCTGTTCAATTCTAACTTAATACGAAAGTAATGATTTTGTATTTTTAAAAGCAATTTTGTGCCGTATATTTAAAGGGGTTGTAGTAAATATTTAAACGTATACATTATAATATAATCATAAACAATCGTTATCCTCATGAATTAAATATCAAACTTTAATTTTTCCTTGTTTTAAAATACCATCCTGCCCAAAATCACCTACTGCCACAGCAAATAACGCGTGAGTTGCATTTATCGTAAACGTAAAAGTATGATAATATTTATGCAAGCACAAACATTACTAAAAAAATATTAATAGATGAGTGCAAAGTTAAATTTTGCCAGGAGTGGCGACCGTAAAGTTAAAAATTTGTGTAAATATATGAGCCGCCGTATCAGTGAAGAAGTTGCTTTCTCTCTGTATGTGCGTGCGTGCGGCATTCGTGCGTGCGAGCGAGCGTGCGTGCGTGCGTGCACGCGTGCATGCGTGCGTGAGGGCGTGCGTACGTGCATGCTGGCTTGTGTGAGTGCGTGCGTACGTGATCCAGACTGAGCCGATATGTTTCTATATATCTCACACTTTCACTAAAGTTACTAAACTACACTAAAGTAAAAAACAAATATTTTAAACTGAAATAATATAAAATACGAGAGCAGTGTAAATGATTATAGAAAATATGCCACAGATATGCAACTGCATACAGATGGAGAGTATTATAATAATATAAATTGTTTAAATCCTTTAAGATAAATTTATTTTTTTTAATCTAAACCTTTTCATCGCCGATAGTGTATATACCGGTTCTTGCATAATCGTCTTACCAATGCTGATAACTGTAAGTATATTATGGTAATGGAATCGTGAAAATGAAAAAATGTAAATACGCAAAAAAATCGAAGACGGATTTTTTTAATTGGTGAAAAAATTAATAAAATAACATATATGCCACAACACTACATCTACTTTCGCCTACAGACGGCCATGTGACTGACGACGTAGTTTCATTTAATTGCAATAGATGCCGTCCATGAATTGGCTTCCCTATTTTTGTTTGGCTTAATGTTCCTTTGATCGTATCTTGATATTTAAATCAATGGTTATGATATGTAACTATGAATTTTGAAAGTATATTGATTAAACTTTATCTTCGTGTTTTCTATAACCAGAGCGTCAAAAAAACTTTTTTCTCAATATATAATATCCTATAACTATTACATTTACTTAAACTTGATGCAACAGAAAAAAAAATAATTTAAATCGGAAAACGCCCTCGCAATACGCAAATAAACATTATTTCCTTATAAACTAAAATTTTTTTTTGTCTTTTTTTTCCTTAAACAGTCTTAAAAGCTTGTTTAATTGTGACCCTTTTTTTAAACAGTTGAACTTATAAATAATTTCTTTTCATTTTTGTAACATAGTGTACTAACAAACTCGTGATAATTCAGTAGCTGAAACAGAAGAACCTTGAATTCTAGCTCGAATTCAAACCTCTCTTAAACCAGAATCATCCTGTTTACAACACCATATTTAGAAAAAAAGAAGTAAGATCATATTGATTTTCATATTAAAGTTTGTAAATGGAAATTTGTATGGAAGAATTTCTTCAAAATGACAGGAAATTCAAATATACCGAACCAGAAATAAAGACAATGATAATGAACAAAGGTATCTTTGTGTTTTAACTGAAAATATATGAAACATTTCCTACATTATAAAATAATTTTAATGAAAAAAGTTTCGCCCATCACCATCACCAAGTAACACATTAACCGAATGACTTAGACTTTTCTTTGTTATGAAAATAAATATATAACATAAACTTATCTCAACTTTGTATTAAATTCAAGACATTACCAAACTTACGAAGACAATTTTCGCCTCTGGCCAATGCATGGACAAAGAGGTTTTCTGCGAAAGAAAAAAAAGCGATATCAAACTCCGTCAACTTGTTAAGAATTCATTTTTTTAACTTTCCGGAAACTTTAGGATTAAATTTAATTTTCTTTGAATATTTCCGTCACATTTTCATTAAAGAGTAAAGTAAAATGGGAACTTTTTGGAACTACCATTTTATTACACGTTACTACAAAAGGCGTTAAAGTTATTATCTATGCACAGGTGCCATTATGTTCATATAGAATTCTTGCTTGGTAATGAAACTTGCTGCAGTTAAAAGGTTAAAATCATTTTTAAAACGATTTTTCATTAACTGGAGCATTATTTTTAGTAATAGAATATTTTTTATCTCTATGATACGAATATATGTATTGGAGAAGTCCCTTCACAATCACAAGGTAATTTTAATCATAGTGATAATTCGAAGTAATCTTTTCTCTATCGCCTTAACATGTTTTCGCCTAATTCGATTTCTCGCAATCAGAAAATGTGGTATCATTTGTTAAAAAAATTAATAACGCTTTATCTTTATTTCTTTAAAAAAATTTGGACAGAACTGGCTCAAATGTCAAATAATTGTTCAATCCTTCTAAAAATATTTTTCAGTTGTTTTCGTGTTTTTACTACATCAACGCGTTTTCCTTTTTTCGGTGTATCATATGGAAATCTGCTTAACTAATATATAATCATCGCGGTTACATCATAATTGTCATTATTATATTAAAAAAACTTTCTAATTAAATCAACATACTTAAAATTAACATCACTCAGTAATATTATTACTGAGTCAAATTACAAATTCGTCTAACATAAATCTAAATACTTTTTATATATTTATATATTTTTATTACTTCTTTGGTATCCGTTTTCTTATTCGAGTGTTCTACTAATGTCCTATTAATTTTGCCTAATAGTTCAAATTTTCGTAACCGTTGTATTTTTTGCCAAAATGTTGCTTTTAAATTGTTCATACGCATGTCACGAACTCATTGTTTCTAATAATCTAGTAGAACCTTGTTATTTATTCAGTCTCCAGTAAAATTATTTTCTGGGTCAATAAATACAATAAAATAAAATAACAAGAATTAAATAAACATTTTGTCTAATGATTAAAATTCAAGGACATTTGGGTATTTTCAGTTATACGGCTTAGATTTGCTATGTATTTCTACCAGAAACAACAAATTAATAAACTTTTCCAGAAAGACTACTAAAAATGAAACGAGTAAACAACATTGATGAAAAATTTAATTCAATGTATCAACAGGGCCCACTTACTTTTTTAAATCCAAACGTTCATTTATGGTGCATTATCTAACATAAAAAACCAAAATTATTTTACATCCAAGAACTGTAACCAAATTTACAAAAATAAATTTAAAATTGTCGTCGAACGAAAAATTTGTTGTTGTTTGCTCTAGATCCATTTTTTCTCTAATTGCGCCTGAACGCTTGAAGTGCAAAACAAAAGAAATTGTTATTTTAATACAAGAAATTATAATGGAAATTTAGTGCATGGCGGAAACAATTTTACGAGCAATGGAAAATATCAAATGTATAGTAAAATCGTTTAATCGTTTTTTTTCTCTGTATTTAGAGGATCAATCGATTAACTTATCCTAAGACGAAAATCACAATTTAGTCAACCTCTCTATCTGAAGACTTCAAAAAATATTTGGTTCAAGAAGACGCTTTGAATATGAACCGCCTAGCATCCAGTGTGGCATCTTCGTTCGCTTGCGTATAAAAAGGGCCTGCATAGTATAAAATTCGTTTTACTATTTTATAGGATACGTAGTTCAATTTTCCGTTTAATAATTTGTGGTTGTATCAAATAACCTTTCTAAAATCATATATTGGTAACTGGTCGTCGCCATGATGTATTGGGTTGGTCACAAGGCATACGACCTTTGACGGCACGGTGCACCGTGGAAACCCGGATTCGATTCCCGGCCTCTCATCGAACGAGGTTGTCTGGTTGACTGTAAAAGATTGCTCTCATAGCAATAAGTCCGCTATAAGTATCGATTGGCTACTATAAAGTACATAAATAAATATATTCTGTTTCTATGATTACTTATTGACCAATACATTTTATTAACTTGACTTATTTAACTACCATTTTTCTCCGAAAAGTTATATTACTAAACTTATTTTGGCCAGTTAAGCATGGAACTTTGCAAGGGTACCACAATACAGTGGCGGATTAACACATTTGCCGCCAGTAGGCTGTTCAAATTTTGCCGCCCCTTGTGATCTCTGCATTTCGATACCCTACACGGAGAAAATAAGGTGGAAGAAAATGTCAAATTTTATAATTAAAAAACTAAAAAATATTTATATTTTTATTGAACTTACAGTTTAAAACAATATTCCTATTAAATTATGTGTTAAGAATCCGCTTGATGATGATAATAAAATCAATTAAAATATAAAAGTTTTAAATTACCTTTTTGCGCGATTTTATATTCGCAAAATAGTCAATTAAATCGTCGTATGAAATATTGTTCATAAGTTCTGACTCTATGCACAAAAGAGCCCCCTGCGACGACCCGCCCGCGCCCTGTGCTCGTGCGCCCGCGACGTCATTTCGGTCAGACACTCAGCGAATGGTCATGTCATTCGTTGCGCACCGCAAATACGTAGTATAAAAAAAGTATTAGCAGATTGACAAACGTCCAATACCCCATTTTCACAAATTAAGCAGTGAAACCTAATAACATTTAAGTAGGTATTTTTTAATTTCTGTAGGAAAAAAAACTTTTGACACCGAATTTGCCGCCCCCTAAAATCCGCCGCCGCCCTAGGCTTCAGCCTACTCAGCCTGCTGGTAAATCCGCCACTGCCACAATATAAATATATATATATATATATATATATATATATATATATATATATATATATAATTCAGCTTGGGAGAGATATAAATAAGCTCACTGAAATTGTGTTAGTAATTTTATAACAATATTTATAAGCAGTAATTTCCAATACTTACTTTATATGAAAATAGATAGTTCTCCTATTTTAGGGCGGCTTACCGCCCTAAAATCGATTGAGCGGGAACTAAAACTTTTGCCATCATTTATTGTTTGTTGTGATTAATGTTGGAAACGTTTATGAGTACGAGTTGTGCGCTTAGTTTAATATGTTATTTGAACCTCTAATTGGGCTAAGGAATTTGACTTTTAAATTTGACGTTTAGGTAGTAAGTAAATTGTAAATAAGAAAAAAACAAATTCAGGTAATTCGAAATTAACACAAATATTTCGTGAAGCTTTTCTTAATTTAAAAAAAAATTGAAATAAAAACAAAAGTATAACAAAGACAATTACAGTATATTTCAATAATCCTTGAAATTGTTCATACAACTTTTATTCTGAATCATAAATTAATAAAAAATTTAGTATTTCATTTAAACATCATGCGATTTTTACATAAATTTGCGACTTTTTGCGCATGATAATTTCATTTAATCTGGATAATCGTTAATATTGTTACGGGAGAAATTAGCGAGAATATCATCATTTAAAAGGATTATAGAAAATTTTAAACATGTTGAAAATTTTATTACCAAATAAAGCGTTATTTCAAACATTTTATGTTAAAATTAAATATTCTTTCATATTTTTAGATATTTCTTCTATTAACGTTGATTTCTTAAATATGCAAAATGCATTATATCACCAAATCTGCGATATGGCTGCACAATCAAATTAAAAAAAAATTAGGCCATAAAAATTAATTGGAAATAAATTAAAATAATTGGAGGTACACAATAACACAAATAAAGTATTCGTATACTTAAATACAAATACGTCTGCAAACGCCAAGGATAATCAAAACAGTCTCACTACTTTCACTTCCGTTATTTATTATCCAGAAGGTGCTTATTCTTAAATAATAGTGCTTTTCCTCGAACAGCGTTTCTTAATTCGATATTTGTACACTCGTTAAGTAGTTATTTACCCAGAATTACGTGGCTAAGCGTGCGGAGTGCTGGAGCTTTCACATTAAGGCCGTAATTACGTAACGAAAGCGGAAAGTTCACTTACAGCCGCCTCGATTTCCTAGTGCTTTTTAGTATGTACCTTTTAATTAAGAGGTAAAAGCCTCATTTTTATTATATTATTTACTAAAAAGTATATACTTACTGAAAAAATATATCATCGTGTGTACAGAGTAAATGGGTAAAAAATACTGACCCCGCAAATTAAGAAGATACAGTATGGTTAATGGAATATTTCTATAAATTAAAGAGGGATGTATTGAAAGCTTTCCGATGTACGAAATTTATGAAAAAAATCCCTTCCAAGTGCGAGTAGAACCGTGTACATTTAAGTACTTATAAACTTTTAAGGGTACGTAGTATTTCAAATATTATATTTACAAATAGTAGCCTAAATTTATAGCCTACTACATATAGAACATCTAGGAATCATCATTACGGTTTTCCTACAATCTTTAGTATATCTCCGATCTTTATATGTAGTTTTATTTTTTAGATTTTAAAAACAATAAGATTTCACCTGGTTTATTTCACTCACCGCATCATCAAAAAAATTATAAAATTTACTTTCTAATTCTTAAGGGGTAGATAAGCCAAACTAAAGTAAACGATAGTTCCCGTTAGCTGATGTATCGACGACTTAAGAGCTTGACAGAATCGCACATGTATCATCGTAAATTAATGCGACGGAATTGTATTGATGAGGTTTCGAATAATATTAACATGTAAGGGTTGTAACCGTCAATATCGTGTGTGTTCCAAATTTGCACATTTTCAGAAGTAAATTTATTTTGCACTGAAATGTATGGAGTTCAGGATGTATATGAATATATAATAAGTACTTACTGTAAAGTTAAACTTGAAGCTTTGGTTTATTGGGTATTTGTGTCGATATTTATGTCGCAACGTTATTGCCACAGTAGCAATATTTGTATTTGAGAAAATTTAGAATAATATATTTTCTCCTTTAAATTTCATTATCAGTCATATGAGATTTCACGTATAAAAGTTCAACTAAGATTGCTTCGTTTTCTTCTTGTTGAGGAATGGCTTATATAATTTAACTGCTCAAAATTTCTGCCTATACAGTCTAAATACTTTCATCCTCGCTTTATTTCAGCATTTCAATGAGTTTGTAAGTCAAAAGGAAAAAAATAGAACCTTTAGAAAATCAATCATATTTCTGTCTGTCTATCGAATGCGATTTTTTCAGAAACCATTTGATGTGAAAACTTTATATTTAACACAATAATAAAACATATTAACCTGCACATATATCAATAGTTAACACTCAAAAATATGTTCTAAGTGTTAAGCTGTTACAAACTCAGTGCACGAAAATTTATTTTTTTAATTGTGCCTACAATAGGATATATAGTTTGAAAGGGTTAAATAATAAGGGTATAAAAATAAATATTCAGACGTATACTAAGCAAGAACCTGTCAAGCACAAATAGAACTCGCAATACGATGTTTCGCTATACATACTACATACTAGCTACATATCAATATATAAGAGTAGTGAGTATTTCAATTAAACTATTTAAAAATGTTAATTAATCACAACGTAAATATATTGCACACTAAATATTTCACAGGTGTAAAAACATGGTGTACTTTTAAAAAATGATAACCTCTGTAGGTTGTCTACAACCTTTGCGTAGGATTCTAAAAACTCTAAATCTTCTTATTTTAGGATAAGTAATTATTTATTTTTATTGTTTCATACCGACCTTGAATTACTGTTTATGTTTGACACAGACTATATTCTCAGATACCACTTTATTGAAAAAAATTAAATTGTATGTAGTTGTTTGAATCAGAGGGGTTACTGACGTCAAGTGTAAAGAATTATTGACCCATATTGGTAGTATTGAAAGGTGAAATACAATGCGATTTTTTGTAAGATCATCATGTTCTCGTATAAAATTGAAGTTTATTGGAACAGAAGCATATGTAATTTGTTTTTTTAGCGCAATTTTTTAAAAATTTTTGCAAAAATGACTTCCCCATACGATTTTGACAACTATTGGATAGAAATATATGAAATGTTAAAGATGAGATTTATATTGCTCAAGAAATATTAGCATTGCATTAGGCGAGATAGACCTTTGGCCAAATGATTTTAATTTAAATTATAATTATAGTTTTAATGATACCAAAAAAGTGGCGAAGTTTTTTTTATATTAAAATACACGTAAATATTTTGATTGTTATTTTTATATTTGTTTTTTATAATTAATTTCTATTTTTATATTATGCTTGATATACTATGAAATTTAGAGACATCTTTATGATCTCATAAATACCATTGGCATAATTATTACACTAGGTTTTTTTCCATACGTAAAAAAGTTTCCCACAAGTTATCTTTTGCGGTTTATAACTACTTGTTCAATATTGGTCTAGATTATCGCAGGCAGTACCTAAATTTGATAATGATTCGTAAATTAAAAACTTCACACAGAAATGTCTTCCAAAGGGTTGATTTTCGAAACAAGTACCAATAATCGGTATGAGTTATTATTCTAAAAATTCCTAAATTATACCATTTAAAGACGTTTTGAGAATACATGCAAGTATTTGTTGTAGAAAGTTGTATCTTGGAGTATATATATATATATATATATATATATATATATATATATATATACATACACACACATATACATACCCACATTTCTCAGGAACACTAAAAAAATAACTACGTGAGTGAAGCCGCGGGTAAAAGATAGTATTTATGTATAATACGGGTTCATCTTTTAGACGTTTTCTGTACAAACTTTGAATGAATTATTGTTATTCTAAAATGTTTACGAAAAATGGGGCAAGTGGCATTCCATTCGTTTGCATGTATTTGAAATTCACATCAAATCTAAAAAACGAATGGACGAAATAAATCAAATACTTCTTGAGGGTTTCCTTACTAAAATAATTTACTTCAACGAATAAGTGAGATGAATTAAATAGCCGAATAAATTAAATGAAATCCAAATTAATAGTAATGAGACTGAGAAATTATTAATTTAATTTTTAATGTAACCCTAGATAGACTAAGGCAGAGAAAATTTAAAATTAAACAAGTACACGCATTTACACAGAATACATAAAAGACTGACAACTACGAGTAGAACCCGCACTACGAAGGTTGGTTACACATTTAGGTAGTTATGAAGATTTAAGTATGCATAATATTAAGCTATTTGCATGTTTTATTTTTACATAACGTATATATATATATATATATATATATATACATATATATATATATATATATATATATATATATATATATATATATTCAGTAGTTTCGAAAATAAGGGAAATACTAAACTGCATATTCTTGAATTTTTTGTAAAACACAATTTAATATATTTATGTATGCCTCATCAGTAAATGATACTCACAAGATATACAACATTACAAAATTAAGGTCTTTATTTACCCCGTGTTTAAATTTTAAATATAGAAATTAAAAAAAGTTATTAAAAAATATATGAGCTACTAAGATGCAATACTATGCCAAGTTTAAGTTCCTACGTCGCATGGTTTATGAAAAAAATCGTTTGTGACAGACAAACGGACACATGGGTGAGTGATTTGATAAGATATCTGTTTTTCTTTTCTCAGTGATATTAACTGCGTCTGATTATATATATATATATATATATATATATATATATATATATATATATATATATATATATATACACGTATATAAATATATGTTTATAGTTTTTATTGGAAGCATCTTCCAACTGTCAAATAAAAAATTTAAAGTAATATACACTACGTAATAAAATATTTAAAAAAGATAATTTTTTTATAATAAATAAGAATGGTCAATCATATTTTAATTACACAGCAGGTTAGAAAACATTGCACGTACTATTAGAGCGGCCGAGACGTGATTGCCTCAGGGCGCATCTCAGCGCAGAGTGACAAACCGGTTTACAAAATATACGAGAGAAATTTTGTTGAATAAATATTTGTCTTTTTCCCTTTTGCTATTGCGTCAATCTTAATTATTTTATGAACAAATTAAAGGAGAGGAAATGAATATTTAAAATTAAAGTACAATTGTTTTGAATGAATCCTTTAAACTTTTTCTCTCGATCAGAAAACTTTTGTATTCATCCTTTGCTCTTTAGCGATATTGCGAGTAATGATTGGTGCAAAGTCGATTTTCATGAAATAATTAAATATACAAGACCAATAAAAAGTAGTCTGCTGAAATTATAGATGAAAGTTTGATCTATATTTCCATACCAAAATCATTGTATTACATATTCCCAGAATAAACTTAGCAAAAATTGAGGTTTTTCTTTAACTCTTACACACGCCTTTAACTCTTAACACATTTCTCAAAACTGTCTGTTAGTTTATTTATACTTTTAAAAGAAATGTTTCCTATTTATAATAAAAATAATCTGCAATTGCAGACTATACTTATTTATTTTCACTATTTTTTATACAAACAACCTTTTTGATTTTTGAGAACAATTAATACTCAAAGGGTCAAGTCTGAGCTGCAAGGTGGGAATTGTAATATTTGAAAGGCTCATATGTGAAGGCAGTCATCGCAATATAGCTCTTGTGTACAAGTGCATTATTGTGCAAAGTAGCACATCTTTCGCTAATTTCTCTAGCCTTTTCTCCTCCAATACTTCTTTAATTTTCTCCAGTAGACCAGCGTAATATTCTCCTGTTACAAAAACACTCATAGCTTTGAAGTTAATGGGCAGGGTATTGAGAAAACCGTCGTCATGACTTCTCCATCTATCATGACACCTTGACCTTCTCAGGGGGCGGGGTACTTTTTTTACTTCATGGACTTTTGACTTACAATGATAAACTCAAATTTCGACATTCGTAAAAATGTGACTCAAAATTTTGTCCTTATCCACTCTACAGAGATTCGAAAACTTGCGCGACCACATAACATGTCGTTGTTTTGCGGCGATGTGAGCATTCTCGGTATCCATCTTGCGCTAACTTTTGACAAACCAAGATGGTCATGAAGAATATTCAAAATCATTGTAAAAGATACTCCAAACATTTCTCCCAACTGCTTCTTCTTTAATCGAATGTCTTCCGATACTACTAATCTTTTTCAATAACACCCAAGAAGACGGCCTCGATCGGTAGTTCTGAGCGCAGGTAGTCTTCTATCGAATCTCAGCCTTGTTTGAAGAGATAATGTTACTTTTAAGTCGTAGTTTTACTAGGGCAAGAGTCCCTTAAACCGACGACATCTCATCAAATATGACTTGGGGTATTATTCCATGCTTTCTCAGGAAATGGTCGATAACCTGAAATTTTATTTTCTTCGTAGCAATTGATTTGCTTTATCAATGGTAGCTCAACAGGTAGGTCAATTATGCATAGTTTAAGAAATGTTTAAAATTAACTTTTTCACTTTACTTTAGTAGCAGAAATAAATATTCAATTTTTTTTTCAGATTTTGATTAGACATAGACTACATATAAACTACACTATTTCTTATATAAATATATATATATATATATATATATATATATATATATATATATATATATATATAAATATATACATATATATATATATATATATATATATATATATATATATATACAAATTTATAAGTACCGACAGAGACTTTACGTACACACTGCTATAAGGACCAGGAAAAATTAATAAAGTAATAATTAACTTTGAAACATATTTATAATGAAGAAATGCTCAAATGTTCCCCTCATAATATCGTAAAAGACAGGTTTTTTTGTCATTCAGAACACTCACTTCAGCGGCTATATTTGCTGTGTAGTTTTGATTATATACTCTTCATACCACACAATTCACATCGTCTTCTCTTTTCTACAAATACAAGCCAATATATTCCTCTATTGCCCAGTCGAATACGTCTTAGCCTATAGTGATCTAATTTGCATGTTTTGGAATGACCAGAGCTTTCAACTCTTTCTTTAGAAGCTCTCTTTTTCTGACTAGCTGATTTCATTGTCATTAGTCCTGGAGCAATAGAGCATCTTTCACTGTAGTTTTCTCGAAGATAAGAACATAATCACTTTGGTGAATTCCGGTCTATACAATACAGAATTTTCAGCTGATCAGCAGTGTTCACGTCGCCCATCTATATATTATAATATTTTACAACCCTTGGGAAAGCTACTGTAGACTTTGATCCATTTGTTTCTTTTCGGGATACAGTGCTTCCTTATTTCCATTTAAATTATAGACTAAATATACCACTTTACTATCCTTCCATTTCCAATATCTAATATTAATATTTAAAAATCTATAGTCATTTTTCCTTTTTTTATCTGCCAGCGGAATACTAGGAAGATCTTTTCTATTACTTCTTTTTGTGCCAAAACCATAAGTACTTTCGATCTGCAATTTTTCCTGTAAAGCAGTTAATGAAAAAAGTTGTCTAAATGTACATCTTCACCTTTGCCTCATTCTTTTTCCGTCAATTCTAAAACCATTCTCTCTCCTAAACCATGGGTAGGAAATTTAGAGTATGGGTAGAAAAATTAGGTCGACTTGTCCTTGATAAATTATAAATTTCTTAATATATTCTCTCTAATCAACCGAGCACCATAGTTTGTAACCTTTTTTATAGGTTTCGTAGGTAAATAGGGTTATAGCGTAGATCTAACCTTGAACTTGATCATTGATTCATCAACACTCGTTTTTCAAATCCCGTAATAACATTCCTGAAACTTTCTGTTTAGCTCGTCCACTAGTGGTCTTATTTTGTACAGTTTATCCTTGCAGTTCATAGGTATTTGAGTATTATCACTGAAATGTAAATGTGATAAAATATTGGCAAATCTATCTCTTACCATGGATTTGCATATGAATTGACAGATCATATCAGCTGCCGAAGAATAGTGGTCAGTTCAAGCAGGTCAATTATTGTAGCCTTAGTAAAAATGTATACCAATAAATGTTTTAAGTTTCTACTTTTTCAGTTTTAAAACCTTGTCTTTCTGCGTCGCGTAAAAATTGCTTTGGTATACAATAATATCTAACAGTGAATCAATCAAGACTAAGAAAATTTCAGTTAGAGCAGTACAAATAAGGGCCAAATAATCTACTACAACTTCATTATTCGCAGAGTATTCGGCTAAATATATCCCTAAGTCTCGCTTTTTTCACTTACGATTTAATTTTATTATTTTTTCACTGGTAGTTTTTAATGTATGATGGCAAGTCATTTTCAGGTTTGGGACTAAAATAAAGAAGCGTGAGTGTTACCTAATCAACAGAAGATTTTGCTAATATTTCTTCATATGATGATGAACGACAAATCTTGGGAGAAGGTAATTGGACATTAACTTGAATCCTTTCAAGAGCTTCTTCAAAAACTTCATCAAAACCTATCGGCCTAGGTAATATCCTCAATATTCTCTTCAACAAACTGTGGTACATCAAACCGTCCATCGCAATCTAGGAGGCCTTCTACCAGCAAGGATTGGCAAAATAGGTGGTAAAAATTAGTACCGTCAGTGAAGAAATTATTTATGACTCAATTCAGCTGAAACTCGATATATATATATATATATATATATATATATATATATATATATATATATATATATATATACGTATATATATATATATATATATATATGCATACATACATACGTGTATATATATATATATATATATATATTTATATTTGTAATGAGTCGTTCATAAGCGATTATGTGAGTAAATAACCCCTACCACTCGCTATCTCCTCCATTCCGCAAACTTTTTGATCCTCCCTCGTATGATATTATATTTTGCTAGGAATATATAGTCTTATTTATTTCACGGTCGCAAGAGTGTGCAGGAATATTTCAGGAATTTTGCATTGTAGTACACACTAAATAATTTTTTTGAGATTATCTGTATCCATGGTTATAAAGTTAAGGGGGAGAGAAAAGAACTCCTTGTATTGCAAAATGATCTCAAACATGATGAAAATGATCTGAACTCAGGGACGCCGTATTAAAAATATTTCGACATATTTTCTACCATATTTAAAAAAAACTGTTGAATAATAATCTCTGGACAGGCTCTGTGTAACATTATCTCCAATTTGGATGTATAACGAAGTATTAAAAAAAATTAATTCATTTAGCTGTAAATTTTCTTTAACCAAATTTTATCACAATCGCTTTTAAATTTAAACGGCTGTGATGCTGTGTGACTAACATATAAAGGTACATAATGAAATTGGAAGCTTTTTGCCATTTGGCTAGTAAAAAGAAAAAAATAATATTACGATATAATGTAAGAAAAAATTGTAAAAATTGTGAGAGATAGATTTTTTGACATTTTTTTTTAAACCTTATTGTTTTTTTGAAATCATAAAATATCTACTGAAATAAATTTGAGTTGAAGATTAAACATATATTTAAAGTTTAATTCCAGTTCAGAGTCCAACAAATCTTTCAGTATTTTTGGTTTTAGGTTGGTAGATTTTGATTTAGAACGTTTTTCAACACTTTACATCTGTCTGATATTTTTATATGAAAAGATAAGTAACATGTATCCTTGTAATTATCAAGGAGCCTTATGAAACTTAACCATGTCGTTTATATTTTACATTCTAGTTAATAGGAACACAGAAAGCAAAGCTTTCTATTTAGTATTTATTTATAATTGTATGGTTCAAATATTATTTTTCCTTTTTTTTATAATTGCCAAGCAATATTAAAGTGTACGTGCAATTCTCCACATCTACATTATGTCGTTCGGTGATATACATTTGATGTCGGATGTTGGTAACATTATGTAACAAATAAAGATATTACATTAATTTAGTAATATTCAAGATGAATTTCACGATATAGTAGTGCGGAAGGGGAATTTGAATGTCTTTATATAAAATTATTGAGTTTTTCCTGTTTTGTTGAGATATTTTATTATCACTGGAAAAATGTCGATGACAGGCAATAGGATATATGACTTGTAAACACAGAAGGAAATAATTTTGCTCGCATATGCGGATGTCAAAGCGAATGAATTCAATAATCATGTGCATATAACAATATAAAACTGAAGAATTGTGGAAAGCGACGTAATGTCTAATTCTATTGTGTAATTATTTATGTTTGAGATCGTATAAGATGCTCCACCCCATGCTGTTCGGTACAAACACACTTTTAAACTTATATTGGTGACTAAAAATCATGCACAACTGTTTTGGCTTTAAAGCAGTGATAATTCCATTAAAAGACGTGTGCTCCAATTTGCGGTCACGTTGCTCACTTGACGATTTTAATAAATCATTACTTCGGTATTATTGAATAATTTATATTATTGAAATATATGTAGCTCTGGAAAATTTTAGCAACCTGGTTTGTATTTGGCTTTTCACAAACTTATAATTAAACCAGTGGAAGTATTCTCCTATTTTTCCTATCATCAAAATTGTTAATAAAAAAAAGTTAAATTGGAAAACTTATTCCGAAAATTACACATTTTATACAAAGTGTTTTGCAGTTTTTCTCATCGCTTGATTATGATTGGTGAAATTGTAACGTTTGGTGAAATCATTAAATGAAATGATTAATTTGTTTAACTTCTTTTTAACAAAATAAAATTAATTTTGTTTAACTTCTGTTGGAAAAGAATACATTGTCTTTTTTCATACCCACGTAAACCTCCGGTACGGCCAAGACTAATCATATTTTAAACGTAAATTAACCTATAAAAAGGTAAGCACATAATATCAAATGTTGTTTAAAACAACTTCTTAAACATTTATCCCAAATGAATAACAGCCGTAATCATCATTAAGCGACCGAGCGCCCTTCCTTCCTTATCTATAACGAAATACATTCCAGTGACGACCTCAAACACAAGTTCGTGTCACTTTTTTCGCGCTCAATTAGGTCGATCAAGAATATGAGATCGCAGATAAATGACGATCGCTGTCTTCTTTTTACGTCATCAATGGATGGCACTTAGCCCCAGTAGTTTTCCCTTTGTCCCTCGGGTTATGCTTCTGGGGGTGATTAATTATAACGGAGGTCCGGAGGGCGCACGGTCTTCCAATACATCAACTATTAAGATCATGTTAATGATGATGATGGAGGCTGGAATAACCCGGGCATGTTGTGAGTTCACTTGTACGTATTAAAAATACGTTAGACATTGGATTTTAGTGGGATTACGAGTCTAATTTTTAAAATTAAACTACGTTAATACTCACATTGTTGATCACGGAATATTTACTCTAATATCATAGAATAAGAAGCCTTATTTTAAAATAAATAAAAAGTAAATAAAATCATTCGAGTCCAATCATTCTTAAAATATATTTAATATGTTTATTGCTAGAATAAATACTTTGAAATATGCTAACAGTCCTCTAAAATTACGAACGAAAGTCTTTAGAAAACTTCAATCACAGCCGTTTCTCCAAAGCTGGTTGACGTAATTTTAGCCCTATTGCCTATATTATTTACCCGATTTATGAATAAAACGATTCAATATTCGAAACTTGGCTCAACCCTGATGACACGAAACCTGGCTCAACCCTGAAGGATACAGCTATATGATTCCTCTGACATGCAAATTGTTTTCTAACCTCAGAATGGTATGAAACGACAAACGAAACTTTCATACATGTACTTCATGTATGAAAGTTTCGTTAAGGTGACTGATTAAGTTGCCATTATCCATGCGACAAAAAGCTTTCTAATTGTCAAAATACGCAATATCATGCTGCCATTTTAGGTCAACGTGATAGAAGGCATATTCAATAAAGCACATGTTGGTCATTTTTAACATTTACAAACAAATATTAGAATGACATTTATTCATATAAATTTTGCGGTTTATTCGTACAGCTGTACAGATTTTAATTAAGGTGTTACTAAATATTACAGGTAAGCATGCGTATCGCTTGAACGGTTTGACATATGCAATGAGGGCCATTATATAATTTTATAATACTAATACATTAAGTCTAATATGGCCTTATGCAGCAAATATACTTTGTAAATATTACAATTTTATTTAAAAACAGTTATTCCCTATTTATAACATTTGTTTAATGTGCTAATTGAATTATCCTGAGGCTTTTCACTAAAAACAAACAAAAACAATTACACGAAGAATATTACTTAAAAAAATATACGTCGGCATACTCAAAAATCAACCTGGAAAAATAATTTTATACGATCATCTACGAAAAAAATCGAAGTTCAATTCGGTTAATATAATATTGATATTGGCTAAAAGCCGGTGACTGCAAAAGGAAAACTATAAAACAGTTTAAAGTAAAATTGTTTGAAAGTTGGATAAGTTTAATTTAAATTTTGTTTAATATTCTTTGACGTTAGTAGTAACTTGCAATCACATAAACTTACTTCTTTGTATATATTTATTTACTTTGTAAATAATAATATTGGAAGAGATTTTAAGTAAAAGCAAAATAATACCAGGAAAATTATTTAAAGAGAAATGACTTACTTCCGAGAAGAAAATTATTTATTTCTGAGAAAAACGATTGTGACGAACACACCGACCGATATGTGTGTGATATTATGAGGGTTCCTTGTAAAGGTTTTTCCTTTTTAAGTACGGAACTCTAAAAATTGGCAGGAACACACTAGACATTGCTTTATATGTCGTAGAAGAATCTTAAAAAGTAAACATTATAAACTGGAAAAAATTTTTATTTTAAAAGACCTATTTCGTCATATTCCACTTGATAGGAGTTCAAAAAAATTACATGCTCGGGGAGTTACATTAAAGTACTTTTTATTAATTTTGCCACATTTTACTTATCTACTACATGTGAAATATCTACTAGCAAAATTTCTTCACATGTTTAATTTTTTGTTCAGACATGAAATTCTATACGTTTTTTTTTCCTGGTTTGTCTAAGAGAAAATTCTATGAGAAGTTTACATATGATACATAAATAAAATATATATTAATAGTACATTATATATATATGTATATATATATATATATATATATATATATATATATATATATATATATATATATATTAATACTGTATAAAACTTAAACTGCAAAGTAGATTAAGGGATGTCTCATCATTTGAATTCACCGTGAAAAGAAAAGAAACGACTGAACTCTTTTTTCCTCTAATGGAAGTTAAGAAATATTAGATATAATAGTTAAGTGATTTTGGGAATATTTATATGCCCTTTTAACAGTATCCCGTATAGGAAAAAGGGTCGTTAAGGCATATTTTCCATTTTGACAGAACTACATGAAACTTGCTGTTTCCCGTGAAAGTCGTGGTTGACAAAAAATTTTGTGATCAAAATAAAGAATAGAGTAAAAAGAAATATACCTCTACCCAGAAGGCAAAATTAAAAACACGTATAAATGGGACTTGATTTTATTAAAAAGTTTAACAATTTTTTGGTGACTGAAAAAGAATAAATAATTTCTCGAAAGTAAGTAGTTATTCAAAATAATTTATTAAATATTACTTTAATGGGTATATGACTAATTGAACAATTTTTCTTTAAATTTTATTACCTATCGTATACATGCTTTTATATCATTCGAGTCTAACCATTGGGCAGAAATTTTTATGAAGTTAACTGACTTGTAAAACAACTTCTGCAGACTTTTGTTACGCAGATGTTCATGTACTATTCCTCATCTAAAGCAGGCCTAATTATTTAATTTGCAGAAACTTGTTATCTATTTCGAAGTAATTATTGTATATGACACAAGAAAGGCAATTGTATTTTTGAAAACATGGTCGTAATTTCATTAATAATAATTTGTTTTTAGAAATTTTCGTTTTATTCGAAAACCCATTATTTCATGGTAGCTTTTCATTTGGTAAAATACTTTTAAACCAAATCAAGATATACAAAAAACTTGTTAACTACGAGTAGAATTGAAAGTTCAAGGTTCTAGTATACTTTTTATAATTAAGGCTAAATAACATTGCTATTGAGCTATTTACAAATATTAATTTTCATTAATTATTTTTTGTTTTCTTGTGTCTAGTATGAATGTCTTTCGCTAGTGTGAGAAAAAAATAGATAAAAAAGGATTTCTTCTAAAATATATGCAAAATGTTAAAATATAAGTTATTTTTCGTTGTTAAGCCTAAAAGCACTAATGATTGGAATTATTTTAGATATAAATTTCATTGACGTTAGATGTGTGACGTTGAGGCGAGAGATACCTATAGGTACTGAGATTTTACATATCTTCGGATCTCGTAAATCTAACTTACAGTTTAAAGATTTACGTGTTTACTTAAACTAGAAAAAAATTATAATCATCCCAAAAAAACTAAATAACAATTCACGGTTTTCAATTGCTTCTGCTATTTCTGATTTTATAACGTTCTTTTAGTTCTGTTATTAACCTTTCATTGAATCTCATGATTAACCTTTCCACACTAGACAAGGAGATAAAGTATTATAGACGTGAAATAAAAAAAAATCTAAATTTTGATATTAATTCCAGGGGTAAGTTGGAAATAAAAAAAATTGAAGATTATCGTACAGAGTGTCAAATGAAAAGTTATTGAAGCACGAATTCAACAATACATATGACATATTCTTTATGAATTTTTTTGATTTTTAAAAATTGATCTTCTCCGCCCTTATTACCAAAAGGATCGCTAAAAAAACAGAAACAAGTCATGAACATTGAGAACTAGGTGCAGATTGAATGAAAATTATAGCGATTGAAAAATTTTAGCGGCTTTAATTATTATAACCCAATTCATTTTTTTTTCTTATAGCTGCTGAACGATAGGTTTTAGAAAAAAGTTTTACAACAAAACATATTTCTCACCATGTACTTAACAATTTTGTTCTCACACGTTTTTAAAATTTTTTAGTTTGGTTTAGTCGCAAAACTCCTAACTCAGCTTAGCGCATATGCGATGTGATAAGGCAGTAGTATGGTCGGCAGCAGGTAGCGTCGCAGATGGGTGCCTTTTAGGCACAGAATCGAAGTGCATTACTATTAACATTTAAGTTGGGGGATTTAATCGATTTTTATCATTATTTTCCTCTTTTTAAAATGTTCCTAATGATATATACGACAAACTTTTGAATTTGTAAATGAAAGCTCAGCACGTACCCATATCTATTTAGATA
The DNA here is from genome assembly GCA_039881145.1 of Druceiella hillmani. Taxonomy (NCBI): domain Eukaryota; kingdom Metazoa; phylum Arthropoda; class Insecta; order Lepidoptera; family Hepialidae; genus Druceiella; species Druceiella hillmani. The sequence goes on from JAYKKI010000004.1 coordinate 27,790,961, forward strand.
TTTGCTTCTTACCTATCTGAATGCTATAGTCATCAAATCATTTACGTAAATCCGTGTTTTCTGCGTGCATCAAATATAAGACAAAAGTAGGTGGGTCACTTTCACTTTTTAATTTTTATCCACAACTTTTTTCAAAAGAACATCATTCTGCGGATTGAAAAGAGGAAAATGGAATAATCCTCTCTTAACATATTTATTAATTTCAACTTATTGGGTAAATTTTCACTCATCCTTACACGGGTCCTAACTTCTAGAGATAGCTGCTAACTCTGTATAAAAATATCTGATAGGTCTAAAAAGAGGCTGACAGGTGTTTACCAAGAACTTTGCCATTTGATACAATAAAAGAACTATTTTTAAGCACTCTGACAAGTCAGCACTTCACATACCTCTCGAACTAAAATTGTTTGAACAGAATGCTGTTCAGAGAAGGCACTTAGTTGAAATAATGTGTACCTATATTTGAAGAGTTCTTCCTCCACTTTCGACGCTATTCCTCCACTTACGACTTCAAGTAAATGCCAGGAATTTAACTTAGATCAAAGAAGTTAGTATGTAATAAAGTATAAATTTAACTTAGGTCAAAGAAGTTAGTATTTCAGAAAATATATTTTCTGAAAATGTAAAAATGTATAGGTATCATTATGTTAAATTCTGTTTAAATGCTTTTATAAGTATTTTAAAGTATTATTCTTGCCAAGCATCACATATAAGGCAAATATTGATATGGACCGATTTGTCCATTCTGATAATAAGCATATATTTTTTTTCCAAACATCCTTTGTTGATACAACCTTAATATATAATTAATTAATTATCTTTGAGGAAATTTACTAGATTTTATTTTCAAGTAACTCGTGTGCAGGTTTACTGTACCAATGTTCAGCTCCCAGATAATAAACATATCAAGAGAAAATAAATCGAGCTAATTGTTTGTTGTAATAATGTGGCAACTATTTGAGATGGGCGATAATATAAAGGAGTAACATATTTGAAGAATAGAAGTAGCGTGTATATAGGTAGTGTATGCGAAGGAATTTCAAAAAAGTTTATTTTCGTCTCATGTCGTAAAATATCTGTTGCTCGCTTGGATATTTCAGTAATTGTTGTTCCTTAATAAGCTCCACCTTCTGCATTTAAAAATTTATTCGTTTCATCTCTGCTGTTTGGATTAAAATTTAAAAAGTTTGGCTTTGTGTGTGAGCATTTCAACGAGAAATGAAAAAAAATCAAAAAAGCAGTTTGAAAATAAAATAAAATGCCGTGGTAAAGTACACTGTCATTCGCAATTAAATGAAACTACGTGATGTAGTATTATTTCGACTTTCTTTAAAGAAAGTAGAAATAATACTACATCACGTGGTTTTATTTAATTGTGAATAATGAATTTCTACAAAATTAACGCCAAATATATTCAATACACTGTCATTTTTTTTAAAAGTCAAAGAGACAGAAGATGAATTTCTTAAAGTTTCTTTGGTAAATTTCTAATATAACTACGCATCTTGTACTTTTGTGCTAGGGTTGATAACACGATTTTATTATTATTTTATTTTATTACAAGTTATAAAAAGGTTAAAGTGTATTCAATTAATAATTGTTCATCAGAATCAGATCAGAAGGGTTGAATACCCAAAACTTTACTGAATATTATTCATTTCGAGCTACTTCTGGCTAACTAAATAATTAATGGGATCTACTTATTTTCTCTCTGAAAACCCTAGATCGTACACTGGAAAATATACTCATCATTATTTATTTATAGAAAAAACAACAGTACAAAAATCATCAAAAAGAATTGGAAAGAAAAGGTTTATTTTTTTGTAACATTTCGAATAAATTTTTTTGCAAGTGAAAATCGGGATTAAAAATTTATCAGCCAAGTCAAAAAATACCGGAGATTTTTTAGAACGAGATAAACTGTTATCATTGAAATACGTGTTGATAACACGTGTTGTTTGGTTTTTTTAATAATTTTCCAAGCAAAAATATGATTATAAAATTTTACTCAAGTATTTAATCGATAAAAATAAATATATTCACAATCACATTGCCACAATGCAGCATCCCTGTACCGCTACCTACATTTCACGTCACAGTAATATTAGTGAAGCGATATTTTTGAGTAATAATTGAGCCATTCGTAAGAGAAACAAAGTTTCTCCAACCAGCGTTTCTGTGCGAATGTGTAAAATAATTTCATATCTTTCCTTCTGTTGTGTTCGAAGCTTTTAAAGACAAAAACTAAGGCGAAAATTGGTCGAAAATAAATAAAAAAATAAGGCAAATTTTAAACTTAAAGAATTGTATAAACTAACATCAGCAATATGAGTTGAAAACAGCATAGAAACGTGCGTTTTGTGTGCGGTATTTGGTTAGGGATCGTGGTACTTGAAGATTTCCTTCCATGAATGGTCTTTTTTCATTTATTCAGGTTATTACTATGTGTATTGAGCCAGTATTTTGAATATGTTTTTAGTATAGATATTCTCCTGAACATCTTCCTTCGACATTTTGTGTTAGCTCAAAACATGGATCAAGACGATCAAATGCACATTGGAATACGCATAATTTAGTGTTCCTTGGTTATTTATATTTCATGAAATTTTTGAGGCATATTAACGGAGATTTCGTTTGAACGTTTTAATCAAATGCAATAGTATTTTGAATTTTTCCAAAGACTTGCTTAAAAACGAGATGTAATATTTTGTAAAAAAAGGTTTAGAATAAAAAAAATCTAAATTAAAAATGAAACCTTATTAAGTCGTAGGCAAACAAAATTTTTCCTCTCTTTTTTTAATATTTTGCTACTCCATATGAAGCATATATTTGCAAAGCTTAATTCGTAAACTTACAAGTTTGAGACTGTACGGATAAGTCTAAAGTCTAAGACTGTGGGACTATGTGGATAAACAGAAAGATAAGAGAAGATACAAGAGTTTTTTGTTTCACTAGGAAAACTTAAAAAAACTAACAAAATTCCTTATCTTGCATGTTTGTCACTTCTTTAAACATTGCTTTTGACGTCCTGAATAATTATTTACTACGAAAAGTAGTCTAATCTGTATTATGCTTTTTTGGTCGCTTAATGTCCTTTTTATACAATTTTTTCAAATGGTCCACTGACCAGAAAAATCTTAAAATTATGAATGCGATGTTTTAACACGCAACATTTATTAAGCATGTTCATGGCTTGAAAAATAAAAAATTGATTTAAATAACACTCCAAATGATCATTGGCTTAAGAGTGTGTTTAAAACACATTAACCAGGTTTTAGCTTACTCTATGGTAATATGGAACCAACTGAACCTGGCTAAGTAACAATATAAAAAATGGTGTCACCCTTAAAAAATTACACAATGTTTCGTTCAATTTTATATAAACTATTACATGTTGCATGTTCTATTCGTCTTCATTGTTACATGTCGCATGTTCTGTTTCTTATAAATACAATGACGTTAAAAACTCTATCGAATAGGAAATCATATAAAATTATATAAATATATATCCAAACTTCAAGGAAAAAGAAAAAAATTACTACCCCGATAACAGCCATCATTAAGACCATTTTATGACTTCCCCTACGTATTGTTCTTGTTTGGTGTGGAAAGGAAGGCAAACATCGATATGGGTAAACACGCCATAATAATAAAATAATATTGGCCAGTTATTTATTGTTAATGCGGTGAGTGTTGGAGGCGGCAATAAAATTGCGGAGTGGCGTGTGAAGGGGTGAACGATTGTTGTTTAGCGAGTTTGGATGAAGTCGAAAGGCGGTGTCAACTAGGATATGTTGTGAGCGACGGATGTTTATTTGAAGAAGTTAACAGTGCTTCATCAACTATACTTTTGAACGTTTTTATCTCATACCCAGAGATGCCAAACTAAATTGTAGTATTGTACGTTATTTTAGAAAAATGTATATTTTATGCTTTAAAAGTGTAATAAAGTACCTTAAAATATTTAATTTACATAGATTCATTCATTTATCTGTTTGTTAATCAATATTGAAAGTGTTTTTCACAGAAATATGGGCTGAAACTTCGGAACTTAACCAAATATTGACATTTAAATTTCAGTCTATAAATAACTGAAAATAGGTAAATTGATGTTGTTTTTTCTTTAGTATTTTTTAATTTACATACTTTTTTCTTTACTGGAAATTCATTTACACTTTTACTTTAAGAAATAATTCTATTCACAATATTGGTTTTTGTCAGATTAAGAATTTATGAGTAAATTTAGATTTTAAATTCTTATATTTAAATTATCTGACTATAGTAGCTATTAACTATCAAGTCCTATATAAAAATCTTACGTCTTAAATAATATGACACCCAATCTTAAAATTTGTGAACGAATGGATCAAAATTTCTGGGATTCTATTCGAAATAAAAGAAAATGTAAGTCATTAATGTTAGCTATGACTTACTTTTTCTTCTATATATATATATATATATATATATATATATATATATATATATATATATATATATATGTATATATATATATATAATGTTTGAAATGTGCAAAAGGGGCCTTAATTTATTAATTGGTCATTTCATTATTGCTAGTGGTCAATATAAATAGACACCAGTGTACAGTTGTGCACACAAACTTAGAATTTCCGTTTTTTAAATATTAGTGTCATTATTTCTATACCAAAAAGCCAAAATATAGCCGCGTATTATGAAGTGTTATTCGAACAAATGTATTAAGGCATGATTTGTAAATTTTCTGTCGATGACCAAAGTTTAAATAAGTCGTTTCGGCAAGAGATGTTATTCCAGTTAAAAAAATCTTCATCATTCGAATATTTCCCAATTTACCATAAGATAAATTTATACATTATGTGAAAATAATAAAATTGTAACACTGTAATAAAACAGTAATACTTTCTTCGAATTATAATATCAGAATTCAGCTTATTTAACGATGAACTCAGTACAATTTTCCGTAATATATGTTCTGCAGATAGATTGCCTTTACGCAGTATAAACCTCTTTAAGTAAACCTTTCAACTTGGAAGTGGAAAGCTATTGCTAAATTTTTTGGCGACTATTTCCGACATGTTATTGATAGATGATTCAAAAAGAAATTAATACGCTTTACATTCTTAAGGGCCCTCGTTCTTGTAATTGGCACAAAATAGACCTTTTCCTCATAATAAGCCACTTCTATTTGTTTCCTATAAATTTACCTCAGTTAAAATTACTTCTGAGATATTTTTGTACAATTTTTTTTCAAAATAGAACAGGATATATTATTCACTAAATGTATCTAAATAAGATTTATTTTCAAGTCAATCCCTTTCACCCATTAATTACATTTTCCGTTGTCTTCATTTAATTACATTTTCCGTTGTCAAAATATTGGCAATGTTTTGAATATCACCAAGCCCCTGGTATATTTCTTCAATTTAATTTCCTTTTTTTAAATATTAGAATATAATTGTTTTTATCGAATTTCAAAATATGCATTTTCTTTACTTGGCATAAAAAAAATCAAACGTTGATATGAAATAATCATGACTATACATACAATAAACATATAACAATAAAATAATAAGCAATTATTTCCTGTCGACGGATGTAATACACGGACGGCAAGAAAATGGTGGAGTGGCGTGTTAAAACATTATGTTTTGAGTCGTTAGGTAAGTTTTTAACATCCTAAGGCTGGTATTAACAGACGACACTGTTAAATTTTCAATTTATATAAAGATATTAATAACCCGTTTTTTTGCATGTAATTTTCTGTTGACATATTAAGATCCTTTGATAAGAAAGAATTATTTAAAAATGTATTAATTCTATGTCGCATAAGAATTCAACGCAAAATTCGACATGAAGGCTATTTAAACTAATTCGTATTTCAGATCTGAAATATATATTATTTCCTATTTTTTATCCATCTATCATCTGGAGAGAACACAAACGTCAATTTAATGCAACTCAGGTAGACGAAGTCGCCATCGTAATTATGGACAATGACAATATAAGCCGTGACATAATTGTACAATGAAGAAAAAAGGGACTACAACGCATTGTAGAGCCGTACCGTTCGTATGCCGCCTTCCAATATTCATTAACATTTCTGCACGGAGAGGACGGATATAATTTTAATGTGAAACAAATCCAACCTGAAACAGACTTAGAAACAAACAAGAAATTCACGTCCAAAATTACATGCTTACCGCTTAATAATCAAAGACAATGAACTATACAATCACATTTTCAACACTCGCCGTTTATTCCAAAATATCCTGGTAGATGCAAAAATAAAAGCGGACCGTATGCTTCATTTAAGATTGAATTAGAAGAAAGTACGTATGGAAGAATACATCCTTCTTCGAAACTCAACCATAAATGATGAAAACATTGACGACATTGGAACAATGGTAATTTTACCCTCATCTTACATAGGAAGTCCAAGATACATGCACGAATACACTCAAGATGCCATGCCCTACGTAAGAAAATATGTCTCATCTCCATAACATTCAAATGCGACTCATCGTGGTTAGAAATCAAAGAACAAGTAAAATTCAGAAAGCCCCCATGGATCGACATAATAGCCCGAGTTTTCCGACAAAAACGAATGAGATTTATTGAAATCAACACAAAATACCACATTTTTGGAACCGTTAGATGCTAAATGTACACAATCAAATGGCAAAAACGAGGACTGCCTCACTCACACAATCTCATATGGCTACACGACAGAATTTATCCCACGGATATCGACTAAATCATCCAAGCTGAATTTCCTAATCAACAAGAAGATCCGTAGCTGTACGACATAGTTATGTAAAACGTCATTCACGGACCATGCGGGTCATTAAGCCCCAATTCGCATGAGTGATGGAAAATGCACTAAAAGTACCCAAAACCATACTTGGACGACACATAAACCGGATGTGATGGCTATCCCAAAAAAACAAGACGATTATCCAAAAAAGTGGCTTCACAGCAAAATACCAATACGAAGCAGAAACAAATTGGAAATAGGAAATCAATGGGTAGTACCACTACTTTACAGTAGGTAAACTTTCCAAAATGTTCCAAGCACACATAAATGTAAAATACTGCAATTCAGTGAAATCTACTAAATATGTTTGTAAGTATGTAAACAATGGCAGTGACGTGGCAGTATTTTAAATGGCCGAAGACAGCAAACAACAAAATAGAGACGACGAGATCCTCATATACCAAGTGGGAAGATACATCAACACTAACGAAGCAACGTGGCGGATTTTTGGTTGTCCTCTATACGAACATGAACCAAGTGTGCAACATCTAGTAGTACATTTGGAGAATGGACAGAGAGTTTACTTCATAAAAGACACTGCCACAAAAATTGCAAGCAGACCACCTAAGAACACAACATTTACAGTTTTTTTCCAACTTTTCCCAACGGACCTATTCGCGAAAATATTAGTATATGTCGACGTTCCTACCTATTATTCGTGAAAGACAACAAGAAAAATCTTTCAATGATGAAAACAAGGAATTTCAGCAGAGCATCGTCCAAGAATCATGTAAACTAACGCACTAGGCCGGGAATACGCCGTACATCCGAACAACGCCGAATTTTTCTATCTCCGGATGTTGCTACACAAAATAAGGGGACCAATAAGTTTCACAGATCTTAAAATTGTTGACAGTTACTTATGCCAGACGTACAGAAAAACATGTCAACACTTAGGTCTATTGATAAACGACAACCCCTGGGAATAAACACTACAAGAAGCCTCACTCGCAGCCTCAGCTGAACAAGTCAGAGATTTATTCGCCATAATACTAACAACATGTAACCCATCGAATCCAAAACAGCTATGGGACTCCTTTAAAGAGAGTATGAGTGATGACATACTGTATTAAATACTTCAATATATAGCTCACAACAAACCACTCCTCAATGATAATAAAAAAAAAATTACAATGTCATCATAGACTGGATCAACAACACTGGCCGAATTATTTACTCGGACGCACCAGGTGACACCGGGAAAACGTTTTTAATAAATCTATTGCTGGCAGAAAAACGTGCTAAACAATACATCGCACTTGCATGGGCATCATCCGGTATTGCCACCAGACTTATGGGAGGAGGGCGTACTGCCAATTCCGTCCCACAACTACTGTTGAATACAGCCGAAGAACAATTCCCAGTATGTGAAATCTCAAGAGCATCTGGACGGGGTGAACAAGTTAAAATTATCTTTCGGAAAAAATGCACAATAGCACATAAAAATTCATCATTCGAAGCCATGGACAGAACATTACAAGACTTGCGAGGAAACTCTGAAGTGATGGGAGGAGCTCTACTTATACCCTCAGAAGATTTTGAAAATTTCTGCAACATTTCCCCTACTGAGAACGACCTCATCGATCAAATTTATCCAAACATTGTTAAAAAGCATACCAACCCGGAGTGGCTGTTTCAGAAGGCAATTTTTGCAACTAAAATAATTTTTTGGACGATATATATATTCAAAAGAAAATTCCCGGTGAAGAGAGAACATACAAATCGATCGATATCATACTCAGAAATCTCAACTCACCAAAACTATGTAATAGAAGAAGGATGATCGTCGAACAGCTATCGAATAACATCATGGAAGCCGAACTTATGACTGGAAAGGACAAAGGACACAGTATTTAATCCCATGATGACTGATATCTACTGAACTAACATTCCAATTTAAAAGACTGCCATTTCCAGTGAAATTAGCCTATACAATTAACAAAATTTTTAATTTTACAATTAACAAAACGCGAGAACAAACTTTAAAACATTGCGGCATCGACCTCAAAGAATTCTGCTTTTCTCACGGTCAACTATACGTAGCTTGCTCTCAAGTAGCAAATTCAAAAAATTTGCATATGTATACCCCGGATAACATAATGTTGTTTATAAAAAAGTATTGTAAATAGCTAGAATATGTTTTCAATAACAATTTTTTACCTCTTATATTTCAAAATCTTTCCTTTTATTCCAACTCCCTGAGCGAACCCGAGTATCCTAGCTAGTATTAATAATGCAATAAAAATGAACTTATTTTATATTTTGTATTATATTTCACGGCACATGTTTTAATTTATGTCAAAAAGAATTTCTGGAGAAATTTCTTCTCAGTCATTCTTTGGGTCCCTCTTACATGTAATAGACTCGGGTCAGAACACTACGATGTAGTAATTTCGACTTCAGTGAAAGTGTTCTGAGCAGAGGTCTGACAATACATTCAATATATATGACGCAGTCACGTACCTTCCTTTAGAATAACGAGGTCAGTTTTGTCCAGTAGGCTTATTTGGACCCATATAATTATATTAGGTCTGCCGAATTGATCAGTTTCTCGAACATAAAGATTTATGAAATATTCTCCAATCCTTTGGCATACTTCAATATGTCTTAGTTATAAAACCATAACATTCAAGAGAACAGTTCCTACTAACTCTAGATTCTTAATAATAAGTTTGCGCTTCAGTTGAATACCTAAGTATTAATACAAAAAAATGATACTATGTATAAAAAAGTTAAAATGTTAAAACTTTAGTATTCAATGTGTTTTATATTAAATAATGAACTTTGAACTTGGTAAATTGTTTATATATTTTTTCAACGTTTTTTACTTCGTCCTTGTAATATTTTTAATTATAAATTTGTTAAAGATATAAATTTTACTAATTATGAAATCTTTTTTATGGTCGACTGGATACTCAAAAACAAAACATTTCAGTGTTTTGACAAGGTTTTAACTTTTCCATTAAAATTGAGTTAAAGTTGTATCTCCTTACAAAACTTTATTGTTTTTACTGAATTTGCAATTGATAATACGTGTATGTGGAGTCAACTTCTTCTCTTCAACTTTTGTAATCCTTTTTAAATGAAATGTGTTCAACAGTTTAGAAATGTTCTATTCTAAACTGATTACAGTCCTAATCAGTTTAGAAAAAAATAGAATAAAATGATAAATGCCATAAATCTACATAAACTTTTACAAAATAACCATAACTTGAAGAGTGTTAAAGTAGATCGAAAGTGATTTTACGATTTTGGGTTTGCAGATAAACGTAGTTTATTAAAGTTTTTTTATACATCTTCAGTGAATGTGTATATTTATTACGCTATGTAGTTCTATTTGTAAATATTACTTCCTAGACATTTCATTAATTTGTCTAACAATATACAGTAGAATCACTACTGAAATTACTACAGGAGTTATGACAAGAAATAACGAGTAACACGTTTCTTTACAATATAACTTTTAGTGAATGGAGATAAATAAATATTTAGTGATGAGACTTTCTTCATGAAGCTCAAGAGAAAACAAACATTTAGCTCCTATTAAGTATTGAAAGATGGAGTATTTTAGAAAATGTCTTCATCATTTACTATGATCCATTCTAGCTTTAATAGAGCTTTGTTTACTTCGGGTTGGAAGCTTACTTTGAACTTATTTTCTACTTTTATGGTGCTCTGAATTAAAATAATAGATTTGAAGCCGGCTTTAAATTAATTCCATCAACACGAATTTGTCTTTTACGTTTAGTCCCTGGTTGTGATAGAAATTTTTTAAGTTTTCTTTAAGTTTTCATTTGGAAATTTTTGTAATTAAGTTTAGGGTACTTAATTATGAAATGCGACTATCTAATATGCTTACTTAAATATTAATATGAAGATACTTATACCTCATAAAGGCATGTTCTATTTTTTGGAAACTTTAGAGATGATGCATATTTCGGGCGAATGTTTAATGTATGTATGTTAAAATGTAAGAAACTTAGGTTATACTAATCTAAATTTGTATTTTACTTGCGCTTTAAATATATTTGTGTATATTGAAACAATAAAGTGAATGCATAAGGTATTAAACTTGAAATTTTTGCTTTGAAAATAAATAATAAGTAACTTTGAAAGGATACTTAAATTTACATTGAGTGTTTACTTTCCTTTAAGTTGAAAACTAATATTTTATGAAATACATAATACAACGAAACCTAGATCATGGTAAAGAAATTAAAGAAAGTAGAAATAGTACTACTAGTAGTAGTAGTTTCATTTAATTCTGAAGTATTTTATGAGTTATAATAAATATTTTCGAAAACTGAAACATGGCACAGTAATATCTTGTATAAAATTGTTTTAGAATGCTTACAGCTTGCCATTTTAACTTATTCTCTATGCGATACGAAAGTAAGATCCCTTTTTTATACCAAACTTCCCATTTACCAAATTGTCGAATAAGTGGTTTTACTGGACAATTTGCGAAATGACAAGGTAATTATTACGCTGAAATTAAAATAGTTATGTAAATACAATTTCTGTGAAAAATAATTTTGAGTACCGTAAGTCTGAGTGATTCTATAAGGGAGTTGTTTGTTTCTTTTTAAGATCCGAAATTCATTGGCATAAAATATCAAAATACACCTGTTATTTTTTACGAATGGTTTGTGACCACATCGCAAATTTGTTATTAGTTATTATATTACGATTATTCATCACTTATTGCTAGTCGATATATCTTACACAACAAATGTTGAACATTATTTTGTTCTACATTCTTGTATTTAAATACTTTTATACGTCAAATCAAATAAATCGGAAGACAATGTATTAAATCGTTCTGACAGATCAACAGACAAATAGTTGGTGGGAAGTGCATGTAACTATTTTAAATGAGGAAATTTTGGGCAATGGTGTCTGATTTTGCATTACAAAGGCAGAATATTCACGACTTTTGCGTTCTTCTCCAAGTTTACGAAATAATAATTAACCGACTTTCAAAAACCAAATTTATTGCTGCCGGTTCCAGCTCGGTACAAACACAAGTTAGTCCAGAATCTAACGAGCTTCTCAAATGCATACCTATCAATAGTCGAGTATAGTATTTCATATGTGCAGATAAGATTACGCGGATGGTGCGGAATGTCGAATACGTCAAGAAATTCGTTACAGTCCAACAGTTTCACTTGCCGCTTTTTAGGGTTCCGTAACCAAACGGCAAAAACGGATCCCATATAACTTTGTCCTATACGTCTGTCCGTCTGTCAGTTTGTAAGTCATAGCCATTTTACTAGGAGATTTGGCACTATATAGATGAAATTTGTATGGTAGGTGTCTTCTATGAACTGCTATAGAACGAAATGATGGAATTATGAAAAAAAATAATATTAGGGGTGGGACTCCATACATGTAAATGAGGCTGAAAAAATTCCAGTGCACATACGCGTGTAGGTTATTAAGGTACGAGCAATAGAACATAAAATAAACATCCGACAAAAATTGGTTTGATTAAGATATGTTGTGTATTTTTTGAGATATATGCGCACCGACCGCAGCAATAAATTTGTTTTTCACAGTGTCTTTTAAAAATAAAAACTTATAACTTTAATATTGTTTGGTACTACGAACCCTTCGTTCGCGAATCTGACTTTACGAGTCAGATTACGGTTTAATCAGATACGCTGGTATTTTCTTATTATAACTAGTCAGGGATGTAACTAATCTTTCGCAAAAAAATATATTTAAACGAAATTAACGTCGTGACTTTTCTTTTGGGCTAAGAAAGTATTTGTATTGTCGGCTCATGGAACTTGATTAGAGGTAGAAGCAACTATGTCCACACATCTCTTCCATACTTAACTTTCGCGTAATTAAATTGGGCTTTACAGAGAGATACCCTAATTAGGTTCGGAATTATGAGTTATAGTATTTGGCTATAAAATATTGATGACAGGAGAATAGTTTAATTTTTTTCACTGTGGAAAACCAAAGTTTTAAGGCTGGAAAAAATATTTCAAGATAATTAAACATAATTCCAACGCACGAAATCTCGCCAAACTCAATAATAAAGAGCCACATTGTGTGATGGATATACGAAGACACACACAGTGATACTTTTCAATTACGATTTTTTATCCTTTATTGTTGTTTAAGATTTGATATCAATAAAAATGTCAATTTTGTTTTTTTTAAACAAATAAAATATTATATCTCTTCTCTATTTATGTTGTATTGATGGGCCAATAAAGATTTGATTAATTAACACGTATAGGGTAAACCATTAAATTTTCAATTCGTATGAAATAAAAATCTAAGTTGGTTAACGAATACTTTGAGAATTATGTAGACACTTATACGAGGCGTCACACTTATAATTAATTTGAAATTATGTGGCATAAGCTGTTTCTATTACTAAGTGAATATTTGATTTATATTGCCTCCTGAATGATAATATTCTTATTTCAAATTAGAAAAGGCTGAAATAAAAAGTGAAAGTAATGCCAGAGCGATTTCCTTAAGTTGGAATATTTTGTCTTATTTTAGGGTTCTTTACTACAAAAGAAAAAAGCGAAACTTTAATAAATCATGTGTCGGTCTATCTGTTACAGTTGATTTTCCCAGAAATCGTTTAAACAGAAATTTAAAAACATACGGAGAAAATTGGACAGAATGATAAAACATATTAAAAAATTAAAAATTGGACAGAATGATAACATGCATATATTTCAATGAATTAACATTCAAAAATATCATTCAAGTGTTAACATTCAAAAATATCCTTGGAAATTTATAAGAGTGCAAATAGTATTCATTTTCTTTTTAATTTCACGTATAACGTTTTAGATATCGTCTGAAAGAACAAGTCATGTTTCAAAACAATTTTATTTAAGATAGTTTTTTAAATTTTTATAAAAATCTCCACAAAAATATGTTTGTCTCGGAAACTGCTAAAGTAATAATTATAATAAAAAAGTGTTGCTAGAAGTTTACCTAAAGTTTATTAGAAAGCTGTTGCGCTAATTAGATATTTTATAATTTATGAGATATTCTTAACTATGATATTTTTGCCCGCGCTAATACAATATTTTGTAATATATGAGATATTTTTAATTATGATATTTTTGCCCGCGCTAATACAATATTTTATAATATATGAGATATTTTTGCCCGCGCTAATACAATGTTTTATAATATATGAGATATTTTTAACTATGATATTTTTGCCCGCACTAATACAATATTTTATAATATATGAGATATTTTTAACTATGATATTTTTGCCCGCGCTAATTCAATATTTTATAATATATGAGATATTTTTAACTATGATATTTTTGCCCGCGCTAATTCGATATTTTATAATTTATGAGATATTCTTAACTATGATATTTTTGCCCGCGCTAATACAATATTTTATAATATATGAGATATTTTTAACTATGATATTTTTGCCCGCGCTAATACAATATTTTATAATATATGAGATATTTTTAACTATGATATTTTTGCCCGCGCTAATACAATATTTTATAATATATGAAATATTTTTAATTATGATATTTTTGCCCGCGCTAATTCAATATTTTATAATATATGAGATATTTTTAACTATGATATTTTTGCCCGCGGTAATTCGATATTTTATAATTTATGAGATATTCTTAACTATGATATTTTTGCCCGCGTTAATACAATATTTTATAATATATGATATATTTTTAACTATGATATTTTTGCCCGCGCTAATACAATATTTTATAATATATGAGATATTTTTAACTATGATATTTTTGCCCGCGCTAATTCGATATTTTATAATTTATGAGATATTCTTAACTATGATATTTTTACCCGAGCGTACAATATAGCAATTTATTCACATGGTGAAAAATGTTGTTAATATTTATGAATAGTTTCATAAATCGTCCATATCGCTTAACCGTTCATAAATGCTAAAAAGTGTATGGAACCCCTGTAGTGCGAGTTGTATTTGTAATTAACAGGTTTTATTTAAAATAGATGATCGGAAAATTTTAACTCTGTATTAAGTTAGGCTCTTCAAAGCAAATTTGCTAAAGGTTTGTAAACCATCTTATTATAGAAAATAAAGGAAATTACAAAGTCTGGTATATACCTCCCATTTTATATTTATTAATTTTCTCGGGAGAATTTTGTGTTACAATTTATCGTTCATAATTTTAAAATACAGTTACCTGCTATAAGCAGCACTACATTGATGATCGTACGTTCCATGTTAAAATAATATTATCGAAGCATTTGCAAGCAAACTTCGTTAAGAGTACCCAGTAGACCGTTTAAGTGATGGGCATTTTTGATGGGCATTTTCGAATTATGTGCATGTATTTAAAAAAAATCTGGGCAAATTGAAATGCAATATGTTTTACTACCTTAAGAAAAAAAATTATGAGAGTTTTCTTTACAAATTATTCAAGGTATAAGTTAAGTATAAGGTGTACCTATATAAAATTTTAAAAAAATATGTGGGAGCATATTAGTAGAGATATGCAATTTTAGAATTATATGAACAGTTTATATATAATATATTAATAGGCATTTATCGTTTATTGTCTCCGAACCTGCACATCAGTAGTATGATGAATACAAATCTATATGTATCAAAAATATGATAGAATTATCTTCAAATGAAATTAGATCACGTACGCCGTCGGAATTTACAAAAGAATAGTGGGAAATATGTATAAATGTATGAATAACTTTTGTAGGCAATATTGATTGTTTTTGTGGAGTACTTCATTTGAATATTTACTCGCATACTCATTTATCAGATATGTGTTTCAGTGTCATTTTCTCAAGAAAAACAATATTATATTTTAAATATTTTTTGCCGAAAACTTTCTTACCGAATTTTGGAAGACTAAGATACATTTTATTTACCTAATAATCATATGAAAACTGTGAAGAGCGATAACATTCATAGTGTACATTCTGCGCTGTTTCAAAAACAATTTTTTTTTTATTTAAGGATATTTTACGTCACCGAAAGAAAAACAAAATTTTATATACGCAACATATAGACAAGCACACTCACACATACATGCGCGCTCGCACACACATACATAAACATATACAAGTTTGTCACATTTATAATATTCTTTTAAGTAGGATTTGTATACATATATATGGAGTTTTATTTATTTTGGTATAACAAAATGCTTCTCTGGATTTCTGAGTACAAAACATGAAAATTATAATTAACGCATTTTTTCCCATATTTTATCCGATTTTCAAGATACACCATATCGACGCTGCTGCAACGATTGAGCGTACTGCAGTGATGCCATCATCAGAAATATACATTGCTACGCACGAAAAGCACAATTATATATAAATATTAATTAAGTACTAGTAACATGGATAAAGTAATTCCTTAGTTTCAAATTTAAATCCGTTGAATTCGTTTCGTTTTCGACATTTTCTCAATGACAATCATTGGAAAAATATCGAAAACTAAAAATGTTTTCTTATCGAAAAATAAAGTTTTTCTCTGCAATAAAGATGCAAAATTAAAAAAAAAATGTCGAACATTATTTTCGTCTTACATTTTTGAGAGGAATGTGAGAAGAAATAAATTATTGAATATATTTGGCGTTAATTTTGTAGAAATTCATTATTCACAATTAATATTTGATAATAGCCCTCCTGAAGATATAATACAACGAAACCTAGGTCGTGGTAAAGAACTAAAAGAAAGTGAAAATAATACTACATCACGTTGTTTCATTTAATTGTGAGAAATAAATTAATCAACTCCTTAAATATCTGATACTAAAATGTTTTTATGGGGTAATACTATTTTAAACAACTATAAAATAAAATATTTTGAATTTTTGTTTATTTCCCACAATATTTCTGGTCATCGACCTAATTGTTTCAGAAATCATTCGTGAACAAACGAATGTCAGGACAAAAAATCAGCATTTTAATATATTCTTATTCTTTAAATTCTCTTTCTATAAACTAATAATACGAACGGACAAGGATACTCTACCATCAATTCCCGTCCTTGTTTTGATACTATAACCTAAATTTCATTCTTCTGTTATATTACTGCATTATTAAGTCAAAATTTTTACGTCAACGTAGAGCATTTGGATTTATTTTTAAAGTTTTGAAAAAAATATGTTTAGACATCTGTGTAAACTAAGCTATAACTCCATTCATATACGGATGCTTATTTCCAGTCACGATTGTTAAAACTTTTATCTTCCAATATACGTTCGATTTTCTATAGCCGGGCAAGCCAAATGCGTTATTATGCGTTGAAATAAATAACTTCAAAATACCTGACTCTTGGGCAGTTGTTTTTTAAAACGGTTTTATGAATTATACTCTCTACTGTTTTTAGATTTTAATCATATTAAAAAACAGACAGATTTATGAAATAATGATAAAATTATAGAAAAGAAGTGTTTATCGTGACAAAAAAATATAGTTAATTTAGTATATTAACACCACATACAGAGAGCAAAATATCACAAACTTAAGATTAGAATTTCAAGATATTCAGTCTTCAAATAATGATAATAGTTTGTTATGGGCTTCACGACACAGGAGTTAAAGTATTTAAATTTCAGGAGTGAAAAATTTACGTAAGAGAGGAAACATGCCTGTATATTTCATCTTCATATACTTCATCAGATTTGCTTACGGGCACGTCACTTGTAAATGTGCCTTGGGCACAAAATAAGATTATAATTTTCACATAATGGTTGAAACGTTCTTGTATAAAAGCTAAGTAAAGTTTTGTTAATGTAATACTAATGTAGAGAGCAGAAGATACCAATTATGAGTAAAATATTTTAACTATCTGCTTTATTGTTCACATTTTTAGAGAAAAAATATGATACTGAGAATCAGCGTATATCGGAGTAATATTTTGCGTTGTACGGAACACCAATTAATGCAGTTAGAAAATAAAGTATTTTTGTAAAATAATACAGCCTCTTCCATTTAAATTCTAGTAAAAACTTAGCTTTTTAATAAAATTAAAATATATATTTTTAAATAAATAACACAGTGATATTTTTAGTAGAAACGTGATCAGCGCTTAATTTTATTGTACAACGTTATCTACGTATCTAGTTTAGGCGTCATGCCAGCCATACAATACGAGAAAAAAAAATGACTATGAATAAGCTACAAAAATGTTATAGGTGTAGAATTAAAACGTTAATTAATCATAAATTATCTTGTTTATTGGCTATTTAATACGTTTTTCAAGCCAGACAAAATTAGAAAAAAAAATTACTGATATATGTTAAAAGCAACATAAAAATGTAACATTTTCCATAGGGTATTATACTTCAAAAGTAGTATATTGAAACTTTCTGATAGTTTGAGGTTTTACAAATTTTCTCTTGTTGTCTAATCGCTGTCAGTTATGCCTTTTGAGTATTATTATTATCCTCTGAACAAGTAAATCAATTGCGAAAAAGTTGTCAAGTTTTTTTCAAGTTTGAAAAAATTAAAATAGGTTTCGAAACGGATATTTTTATGGATTAAGAATAACTTGGTCGTAATGCGAGAAGAAAGTACCGATATGCTTTTTAATCTAATCAACTTTGATAGTTGTTGCAGTAAAAACTTTTCCGGGCACTTTATTTACTAAGGAAATAAAAGATTTATTTTTTTATGCTAAAACCATAATGAGATTATGCTAAAACCATATAAGATTTATTTTTTTTATGCTAAAACCACCATGCAAAATAATAATGCAAGTATGGTTACGGTTTTTGTGTTATATAATTTGATATACAACTGTTTCTCCAAAGAGTAAACCTAAAAACGTAAACTTTATAATTAAAATATTGTCTAAATTTTACTTGGTGATGAGACGTTAATAAAAAAGGTCTACTTAAGTAGCACAATGGTTGCATAGATATGACTAGTCAAAGTAGTGCAGATTAGAACACGTGCACTAAATCTTATAGGGAGAAATAAAGTTTCATATCCAATTGTTTCTGATGTCTCTGATCACTAATTTTGTATATATTTTATATGAAAATTTTAAGCAATTTTCAAAACTGAATACAGCAGCAAGCACTTCGAACCTGCAATTAGCCACGACAGTCTGTAATTGCCAAGAAATCGATCATCAATCTTTTCTCGTTTAAAAATAGAAATATACATTGTAATTATTTTTGTTAATGCGCTTGGATACGTAATATAATATGGATGCTAATAATACAAAAAATATATAACACGTATGCTAGTAACACGACATAATTTGTTCGGATCGACCAAAAATTAAAAGAAAATTTTTATTTCAAATCAAATGAAATGAAAAAAATGAGATCACAAATGGCTTTAAAGTCTTTGGGGTCACTTTTACTTAAGTTGAGGAGAAATTAGCTTACCTAAAAGTTAAGGAGAAATTATTTACAAGAAATATTACAAATTATTTTATTGAAAATCATAGCATTTTAGTCATTATTATAAAGTAGTTTCAGACGGCTCACTATGTATTGATGGAAAATATAAATAAATTACCGCAAAAAAACGATTCAGTATACATTAATTATTTATTTGTCATAGCTAAAAAGGCGGGTGAACTACAAATGATTACTGAGAATATTTTATTTGATCTTTTCGATTTGACGCTTTCTCTCTGTCTTTTCTCTCTGTGTATAAATGATGATTATTAAAATATTTATATCAAACTAATTATGTAGACATAGCACTCCCTTTATGTGCGGTTCTTATTATAAACTATAGCTAGGGGCATAATACCCTTGTTTCAGTCAGTGTAATTTTCTTCTTCTATCCGATGACAATAATAGTTGTGGTGACTTCATCGCTATTTGTCCTGGATGCTCATGTCAAATAGACCAAAAATTACTCATGCGCCTTTCACAAATTAATTATATTTCAACAGTAATACTATAAGCTATATAATTATCACGAAACTACATATTTCGATATAATATTTTGCAAGTATTTCTTATTAAGTGTGAACATTTATGCTAATAACCCTGGAGTATCTATAATTTAGATCAAGTCTGTCTCGTGATTAATTGGTAATGTATTTCATATTTCCCAATAATGAATATGAAATACCTAAGTACAAAAAATATTATTATATTCTTGTCGATCTGACTATTCCATAAGCGACCATAATCATTTGTCTTTCTTTCTGAGTACTGAATGTGAAATTTCCTGGAAACCACCGGAGCAGCTTAAGATAAACAAATATTTTTAGTACTCGATTTCGGAATTTCTTCACTCGATCAAGAATAAGCCCAAGGTTTCGTATGTTTTTCTACTGGCTAAAATATAATACTTCGGATAAGGATATGCCGACATCGATGTTTCAAAGAATAACAGGAAAATTACAAGCGGTCTTACGAAAGCATTTGTCGAAATGTTTTTATCACTCCCTTAAGTATTTTTTGTCCTTTGTCGAATTGAAGAAAAGATATCGGATCAATCGGTTTTCTCGTGTAGCGAACACCCTGAAACAATAATGAAAATGAATTATATATCAGTTGATTATGTATTTAGGGTAAAAAATGGCTATAAAATTTCCCGATGGTATGGATACAATTGATGTGGGACGAATTTATATTACTTGTTTTTTTTATCAATAACTTTCCATTTCTTTAGTGTGAAATAAAAATGTCGTTAATGTGATTCGATATTTACAAATAATTATATACATATTTACAATAAACAATTATTTATTATTATATTATTTTATTTATGGTAAGAACTGACCCATATTATTATGCAACAGTAAGGGAGGTGTATCTTTAAAGAAATATAATTTTAGAAAAATGTTCAAAGATTATTTGATGACCTCAGATCATTTTTTTTTAAATTTTTGTTTATTTGTTTGCAATATCATTACGTTAAAACCATATTTTTTTAGTCTTTGGGTTTATCTTCAAAACTAAGTTACGCCCCATTATCATATGTAAACAATGGAATAAGAAAAGGAGGAGGAGTACAAAATTAGTTTAAAACATTAAATCTTATATCATAAACTTATCTCATAGAATTTATTAAGTGGATATTCAAATATATGCCGGAAAATAATACAATTTTATGATCAATAAAAACGCTGATGGGTGTTAAAAATAATTATTTTTTGTATTTTAAATTATTTCTAATACATATTTTAAAAGAAAAAACAGACATTTAGTTTTCGATTGAACGTGGACAAAAGACGTTCCTTCGATATTTGTATGTGAGACAGTATGGTTACTTCCCCTTTCTATTTTCTACCGATTTCCTCTTGGGTATCATAGATTTCCTTCCTTGCAACTCAGAAGAAATGTTTCACTGATGAAATTTCTCTTCCAGCTATTAAAAGGAAAAATTTTATGCCCTGCATTATTGAGTAAACTTTCATTCTTCGCACTTGACTATTTCCTGCGTTCACGCAATCATCACCTGTTTGTTATACCACCCTCTAGAACCGAACTATATCGGAACTCTCTAGTTCCCCACGGTATTCAACTGTTCAACCACCTGATCACGGTCGCACCGAAGTGTGATTTACTTGTAATAAGCGAAAGTAAATTTGTCGAATTGTGTCGTCGTTATTTTTTTTTATAGTTCTCATGTAGTTTTATTCATGATTGATCTGTAGTTCTACTGTATTTTATATTCTTATTAAGTAATTAATTTTTACCGTTACGAATAGGTTACCTGTAATGTAACGATAAATGTGTGTATGTGTGTAAATAAATAAAAAAAATTGTTTCTTTAATACAATTTTATTTTAATTTTTTTAAAATGACACCCATACATTCTTGGAACTTACAATTTGTGGACTAGTACCAAGAGTCAAGTTATTCAAAATAACAACTAGACTATATTTGGCTAAAGGTATTTTAAACATAAAAATGCGATAATGCGCCTCAGTTATACCAATAATTCAGAAAATTAATATAAGAGAATAAGACAAATTTATAAGAGTGTCGCTACGAAATATTTTTATGGTTTGTATTTTTTATGATTCGTTTGCTGCATTTATTTTCTTAAAAAAATTTACATTTTCGTACAAATTTTTGAGTGAGTGAACTTTTATTTCATCAGTTTCGCCTAGATAAACTAGATAGTAATACCCGCACAACATAACACCGAACTGTTTCCATAACGCTCTGTCACTATACCTATTTTTACAATCGTGCACCTAATGCAAAAAAAAATTACGTTCTCCCTGCTTTACAATTTTCCTCAAGTTTTCATTACTCAATGCGATGAGTGTGTATATAAATTGTAAGTTTACGAGATGTATTATTAATTCGAAGTTAAGAATCAGGCTTGTCGTTGTAAGTCACCAAGACTTATTGCGACAAATGGATACATAATTTATCATAGTATTATAGATAAACACGATACTTATGTCAATATTA
This sequence comes from Druceiella hillmani, assembly GCA_039881145.1. Taxonomy (NCBI): domain Eukaryota; kingdom Metazoa; phylum Arthropoda; class Insecta; order Lepidoptera; family Hepialidae; genus Druceiella; species Druceiella hillmani. Next base: position 27,813,155 of record JAYKKI010000004.1, read on the forward strand.
TGGATATTTTAAATATTATAAGATTTTATTAACTGAAATGTTGTACACTATTTTATCGAAGAAGTAATTGCAACTGATTGTATGCTAATGCTAGGTAAAAATACAAAATAACGAGAATTGCTCCCACAGTTTAATCTAAATTTGCTTTATTCAATAAAATTACTATCGCATAACAAGACCAAGACAAGAAAAACATTTAAAATATAAAAACTACTTAGATTATACAATCTTCACTAAATGAAGAGTTATTAAAATTTAGTCACGCGATCGTAAAACTCTAGTTAATATATCTATTAATAAAGTAATTCCATTACATAAGTTAAATATATTTCGGTATGTTTTGATGATTTATTTAGTATGCCATAATTAGCGTACTTAAGTTTAAAAATTTGTTTTGTATACATAAATTTACGCATGTGAAAAAAACTTCATGCCTGGTTAATAGAAACACGGGCAGGGCGTTCGATAGATTTGTGCGTATAATTCAGTTATGTCACGACAGGTATAAGCTTTATAGTTTCTGTTTGATGTAAATGCTTTGATTCAGAAAGGATTTTCGATTACTTTAATGTTTGTGGAAAGCTTTCGGGTTTTACGAGCATACCCAGCGAGGAAGAGGAAGTTCGGAAATAACACTTTTATCATTTTATGTTTTCATACGTATATAAAAATAGTTATACCGCCCTTAAGCTTGTTTGGAATCGTAAAGGATAATTCTACAGTTTTATTTATTCTACGAGAAATTATCGTACAGGAAAAGATAAAAACACAATATATTTGACATAAATATTTATAATGAAGGGAGATTTTTATTGTAAACCACAAATGAAATATTCTTAAATATATAAATAAGTATGTTTATGATTGACTTATTATATGCGTAAATAAATATCCGTCAATGCTCAATTTTCAAAATCTCTAGTGTAATAACACCTTTTAATTTTTTATTACATTCCTTACAATTGTTTAATTACGTACACGTCTATAACTAGAAAATTATAATAAAAATGTTATCTGGTAAATATACCGGGCAAATGCTCTCGAAATAACTTAAATAAAGTTTACGTACAAATGAATCATCAAAATTGTTCAAGTTGAGAGAAGACAAGAAGTTGAATTTATTGATGTGCACATATGTTATATACGATAAAATAAGCTTGCAACTTTTTTAAGCTTATGCGATTGCGTATGCTCAAAGAAGATCATAAATAAATTATCAAAACACTCTTGAAGAAAACTTCTGACTGTAAAACATGACTAAGTGTCAGAGCTTTAATTGTTCTTGAGGTCCACCAAAATGTCGAGTCGAAAAATTTTCAGGTTTTTTCACTAAATAAAGGTTGCTACTTGTCTGATTTATACGTAGAATAATTTTGTATTCCACTAGACACGTTATTGATTTAAAAATAAATAATACAAAACAAAAACAATGGCGACGTCTTCAAAATATTACTTATAGATGATCTATTAAAATCAATATTGACAGGAAGACCGCTAGGTAATCCGGTAATATTTTTCTAATGAAAATATAATTAATTTTGCATGCAGAATCATTGATATTTTCCAATAATTAAATTTCTTCCGATGCAAGATAACATTCAAGGAAAAGACAAAACCGTGATGTGACTTTTAGTTTCCTTAATATTATTGTAAGCATTATACATCTTATATGTAATTATTGAGTTAATCTATTGGCAATTTATGACCATAAAACCTGCCTTTTATTAGAGATGACTCGAAATATTTGGCAACACAACTCAATATCAACCAGTTGCTCTGGATTATATTGAATTTTTTGCAGCATAGCGTATAAAATTGTGAAACTTGTTACAGATCATCGCGTATATTTCGCGTATTTCAATTATTAAAATTCTCTTTATTTGCTTCACACAGTTGCAAATTAAATTGCATCTGTATGTAGACTGATGGTCCTAAAACAATGCGACGTGTGTTCTTTATATTGGTTGCTAAACAAATAAATTACAACACAAAATTTGCATTACGCCAAATTGTGAGCGCACCACAATGTCACTCACATTATCACTCTCTTCACAACTTGAAAAACAATTATTTTCACTCGAATTATTTTCGTATTCCAACATTATGGGTTAAAATTTTTCTTTTCCTGTATCCTTTTTATATTGTAATTATTAATAATATTATAATTTAAACTTTATGTAACACGTAAAAAACTAGCGATGCGTGCAAGCGACCTCCCTACCGCGCGCTAAACAGCAACTGATTTCGCGAGCGCCATCGCGCTCGTGTTAAGTTTAGTTAGTACGCGCACAAGCGCGATGGCGCTCGTCGGCACTCAAACGGTTATATGGAGCATGGTATAGTATATGGAAGGAAAATAAAATAAATTTGAGCGCGTGCAACCCAGTACACGTGACAGTAGTGAAAATTCTTTGGCAATATAAACCTCAATATGTAAATATATAATAAGGGGTAAAAGGACCGAGTGAGAAAGAGAGACAGAGAGAGAAAGAAAGAAGCAAATAGTCTAGAAGACTTGAATAAAAAATTTGAAGAGCGAAAATATATGTATAAAAAACGTTTATTTAAAAGTCTGCTTTTTTATTGAACGAAAGTAGTATCGTTTGTAGTTTCGTTTTTAAATTTAATGTGTAATTCAAATATTTTCACATATCATTAAAATAATTTCAGTAATATATATATATATATATATATATATATATATATATATATATATAAAATATATAATTAAAATCTTCTTATAAATTGACAGACAATTTTTTCAATTAAATTAGCCTATGAGAAAAGATTGATATACCGAAAAATGGCTAAATGCGGCTGAAAGAAGTCCGGATGTATCGCTCCTGTCGTAAATTATATTTACTATAACGTATAATATGTGCGGGTTCATAGCAAATTTTATAAATAAATTGAGTACATATGTTGATAGTCTTGTAACGGATGAAGTACACACAAAATTGGTAATCAACAAATCATAAACAGATAAATAAGTCGATAAAAGTTTGACAGTTTACTTTTGACAGACTAAACGTAAAAAACAACTGATAGAAGTAATGAGTGCCATTTTTGTATGTTTTCGGGTAAAATTTTAACAGTTTACTTTTGACACACATAACATACGAAACAGCTGATAGCAGTAGGAAGCGCCATTTTTTATTTATACACCTATTTGTTATGGCATCGTGTTCACGTTTCTCTCTTGTTTGTTAGCTTAGTGCCTGTTTTCCGTCCTTCTTCCGATGGATTTGATACATTATGACGTCATAGAACGTTGAAAAACCATTGCATGAAGAACGTTGCGATTCTCAGATTTAACTCCTATCGTGCCAAAGAAGTTTTAATTTAAAAAGCGTACAGACATCTGCTTCTTGTCCTTCTTATTTCATCTCCTCTCCCTCAACAAAACTCGGATAGCACGTTGCTATATTTTATCATCACTAAGAACATTTATTCGCTTGCACGGATAATTAGATTCCAGAGTATATGCAACTACGCTGAACTAAACGGTTCATAATAGGTGACCAAAATATACTCCAAATATTTGTGATGTTTTTGAAATAGGTTCTGATCTGAATCTGATTTGAATCAATTTACTTTGAATAGATTGTTTCAGTGTTATTTCTAATCATCCTACTTGTACCTATTTATTATTTACTGCATATTTTTGGAGTTCCGTACCTAAAGGTAAAAATGGAAAGCTAAGGTGAAACTTAGATTCTATCTGTTCGTAAATCACGCGTTTTGAGCAACTATTGTAGCTATTAACTTTAAATTTGGTAGAGTTATAGAACCCGTTTATTCGCTTCTATATTATACTTTTATTTAAAATTTTACAAAATTAAAAATATATTTACACTTATTTTAATTAAAACGTTAAAAAGTTTAAGTGGCCTATCATAAGAAATATACATTGAAACATTCAATTTTTTTTTTAATTTTACGCAACCTAGTTTTCTACTTATTACTAAAATTATACAAAAAAACTATTTCTACCACCCTCATAACCGATGTTTAAAATTTTAAAATAATTCACTCTAATAAATGTCGCATATATATTACAAGAAAAATAAAACTAATTTCCAGGCATTCATAGTTTCCAAGAAAAAATATTATTCATTGTTTTTATTTCTCCTTTCCTCAATTTCTAGACTATAATCATGTATTTATGATCTAGCTACGTTACCATCAACCGGTAAGTTTCGCTTAGTCTTGGCGGTATTATTTATTTATTAAAATGCTATTTTTATATAGCACACAAAACTAGGTATTAGAAGCCTCAATTGCTGAGAAAACATATATTGAATTGACATCAAAATCCGAACTGAACCGATGTTTATAAGATTAGAATATGAAAAACAATATGGAAAACGTAATATTCTTTTTGTAATCGTATTGTTTGTAAAAAAAAGTTTAAAAGATTTTTTGCATGTGGGCTTAAAACATATTTAATAGTTCTACGTGATAATAACTGATAAGATGCGTAAATATTCATAAAATCACGGTCCAAAATATTTTAAAATTAATAATCGGAAATATTATGGAACGTCACATGCTAAATAAAATTCCTTTATGTACTGGCCATTTAATTATGATGTGTTGAAGACAACAATTCTTTTAAATGATGCTATATAACTGAAAATGTATATATAAACAACAATTACGTATTAAAAATTTGAGAAAATATTTATTACATTTAATGTTTTTTGTTTTTAAAAATATGACATATTAAAAATATAAAACCTGTCGCTCAAAAAGATGAAAAAAATTCAAAGCTTTAGAGACAGACTCTGCTTGTAACTGTTCATTTCAAAAATAGTTCAACATAAAAATTTGAAGTCTCTTAACCTGCATATATCTAAGTAGTAAACATTTAAAAATATTTATATCGACATACAAAAAACTCGATTTTTTTTAATTTCATGTGCTCTGAAAAATTGTGTTATAAAGATTCCAAAAAATATACTTTCAGAAATTCATGCAATGATATGAGACATTACTGAAAATATTCAAGAGATAATATTGAAGTAAAATTAATTAAAAGCATTCATTACCCTCCGAAGCTGTTAATCATAATTACAAAAGAAACAGCGTTATAGGAAGTTTTCTTAAAATTCATCGGATAATCAATCGGAAATTTATGGCGATCATTCCAAATTTTATCACTTCAAATATTTGCTTATACCTATGAAAGGAATGTGTAACTGGCAATGTGCATACTTATATGTTGAAAAATAATAAAAATGTTTCTAAATATTTTAGTAGAAATAATATGTATTCTGAATGCGTAGAGAAACCTCGTAGTTATTGATCATTTACATACTTAGTTCAGTTCATTATTCGGTCCGCGTTATCTTTTATTCCTGCTAGAGTCCAAATGCTGGTCAGAATATTTTTCGTACCATAAAGAATAACATTTGTGAAACTAAACGTTAAAGAAGTGTAAATAAAAATGGTTTGTCTTATGCTCTGGAAATCGAAATTGAAAAACAAGACCAGTTAAGAAATAATATCGGCGTTTGCCCCTCTATACTGATATGGGAAAATTTTCGAAGAATATTCAACATAGAAAGTTTTAAATTGTGCTTTTATTGTTGCAAGAAGTAAGGTATCATAACACGGGACCTGTTGTACGAGGCGAGAAAAGAGACAAATAAAGATTTTTTCAGAAAATCGCTATCCTTCTCACGATATCGCAAATTATATATTATAAGTTAGAAATAACAATGAAGAATGTTAAGGATGAGGTCTGTAAAGACCAGAAATTAAGAATATTCCATTACCTGTGACCGTTTTTATTGTGAACATTAGCTCAAAAATCTAAATTAAAAATTTAATCAAAGTAGAAAAAATATGGGTGGATATAAATTTAATTGAAGAAACCAATACAATATACTAAAAAAAATGATTACAATTTTTTCTCATTACTATTTTTTACCAAGTTAGGTGAAGTATTAAGTTGACATTGGGTCCGTAGGATCCAAAAATTGCAAACACAACAGGCGTGACTTATTCGCAGTACGCGTGTGCGTACAAGGTTAATCCTTAAAGTTAAATGCAATACAATTACAAAGGTTAATCCTTAAAGTTGAATGCAAAACAAAAGTTGAATGCAATAAATAAATGCAATGCAATACAAAATTATTACTGCATTGATTGATATGTAACATTCATTGCACGAAGTTTTACTTATATGTAACCAATTTTTTGAACGGTATTAATGTATCATAAAGCCTATGTTGAAGATTTAAATAACTTTTCTATGTTTTATGGTTTTGATCAGGTTTCATAACTTTTACCATACGTTTTATAATTTGAACTGTAACCAAAATGGATGAAAAATATGAGCAATTTTTTATTGATATTCTTATAATGAGAACTAATACGAGTTTTAAGCTAAATCAGCTAATTATAGACCAGGCTTAATGAGGTTACGTAGTTTAAGCTAATATGATATATTATTATCGCCACTTAGTTCATATTCTTTAACATCAAATGAAATGTGATGTAAAAAAACTTAGCATTTTTTAAATGTAACTGGTTAATAGATTTTCCAATAAGGTATAAATTTTAATTCAATTTATTGTTAAAATATTGTTTTGTCCTAAAGGAAAATCCAAGTACACAATAAGGAGATCCAATATTTTTCAGCGTTGTAAAATTATATTGAATTCACTTAAATGTTTACAGGATCTGATCAAATAAACTTTTCTCCGTTGTCTGTTTTACAACTTTTTACATTATATAATCGTTTACATTGCAAACAATTAATGCCCGTCAAATGATGTAGTTAGTTGTCTTAACTTCATAAGTTTGTTTTTTTTATTAATGTAAATCTTTTCAAACATTTTCTTATCAATTTTACCTATCTTTAGTCATGTAACTCGTCTAATACTAACACATAATCCTTATTTTTAATTCACGAAATATTAAATAAAATCAGTAACAATCGGTATGTCAATCTTTCGAAGAAGAATTAAATGGTGAATTCAGAATAACTTTTAGGTATATTTTCACTAACACAAATATAAAAGATGGCCAAAATATTGAAACATCTGAACGACTCTCCTCAAATAAAAATCAAACATTAAAAGAAAAGCACAAAACCATCGCCCAAAAAATGAACGTAAATAAACTCAGCAAACAAATCTATCAAATAAATCTTGCACCTATTACGAGTCAGTCAGTCCATTCACAGGTAAGGGTACTGTGTTTACAAAAATAAGCTTTAAAGTACACATAGCGGTGGAGGGTCAAAGTGATTCATAAATAAATTATCAAAATATTCTCGAAATATTCTTTTTAGCTTACAAAACGGACTCAATGCAGGAGCTTTGATTTCCCTCGAGCTTCGCGAGGAAAGTTGCGATACTAAACTTTCATATCTCCTCAGTCACTGAAGACTGTGTAATCGAATTATGAGTTGAATATTACTTGTCTGTTTCTTGTTACTGCTCTGGTAGTTACCGGTATAGATAAAAGAGGAGTAGATTTATCTTGTTACTTCAGCTTCGACAATGAATACTTTTTATTTCTTAGATATAAACATCTTATTCGATTTGTTTTGCTTAAAGAAACGAGAAGTTATTTTTACAAATATACCATTAGAGTGAACGAAACGTGTTGTTTAATGTAATCATACATACGTACTAGACACATATGTCTTGCATATCCTTCTGTCAGTAATAAATTTTTATTCCAACAATAACGTTTCTTATATGATATCTTGTTATCTTTCATTATCTATGAACGTAGTTTCTAATAAATAGCTACGTTTTTTATGACCATTTTGATTTAAAAACAACCAAAAGTTCTGTACCAAGGACGATTAAATAACAAACTTAATTTTGCAATTCTCCGATAATGATTGAATTTGTGCAACAGTTATTAATAGTGACTAAAAATTATAGAGATTTTTTTGAGCTAGGCAAATCGATATAAGTTAGGCAAATCGTTTTATTTTTTCCTGTAATTTTTGAACGTCTGTCAATATTTTTAAATAATTTCAAATTTGTTAATAGTCCCACTGTGTAAGTAAGAGAGTAGGATAGAGAAGCATAATTTGTGGTTTAAATTTATGATGATAGAAAAACAAATCAGGAAGACAAAATTACTCTTCAAACAAGGCAGTTTCGATAGAAGACGACATGCGCTCGGGACGCATGTCGTCTTCTATCGAAACTGGTCACCTCCTCGGACGTTCTTGAAAAGGGGTTCAAAAAAATTATATTCATCAATGCAAGCGTGAATTCGATCAGGAGTCCATGCAAATAAATATTATTTTTTATTTGGTAGGTATAAAAAAATCCACGTCCTAACTAACAGGTTCAAGGTGTCGCTATCGGACGGGAAAAGTAATTGCGACGGTTTTATCAGACATAAAAAACATACTACTCATTAACTCAAAAGATAAGGGTGTTTCTATGACGGGAAACTATTATGCTGATCTTTTGGAGTTGCTTAAATTAGCATTGAAGCAGAAAAGGTGAGGGAAATTAGCGAAAGTGCTGCTTGTGCACGACAACACATCTGTACGAAAGAGCCATGTTACGATGGCTGCCCTTCACAAGTGCAACTTTTAAATATTGCAACACCCACCTTACAGCCTAGAGTTGGATTCCTGTGAATATTATATGTTCCTGAAAATGAAAAGGGAGCTTTGTGGAAAAAAATCAACGATGATGAAAAGGTTAAGTCTCTAATTTCAGCTTATTTTCAAAATAAAGAGTATTTTTTGAGAGTACAAACAAATTAATCGACAAATTTGAGAAGTGTATTAATTAATAGAGAACGTATTAAAAAGGGAAAAAACACCACATTTATTTTACCTTCGTTTCATTCATTTCGCAAAATTGTTGACCTATCTTCGTATAAGAGAAAAAAGTGTACATTTTCAATATGTTGCAGGCAAACAGTTTATGCAATTAAAGGTATTTTTAAGTCTACATTAGTAGTTTCTGAAAAAAGTGAAGGGAAATATAAAAACGAAAATTGAAGTCTGATCATAAATATTTCCTTTTTATACCATTTTAACACGGAATATTATAACACGATTAATTATTCCTTCCTATTATTCCCGGGACAACAAAATTCTGGTTAAATTATTCATGAAGAAATTCCCACAGAATTATTCGCAGTAAATATATACAGGTTGTCCCGTAAAGAGTAGACTAACGAAATGTCGGGGATATAGAGAGTTATTATACATACGAAACAATAAATTATATTATCTTGGGCCTAATAATTTCAGAGGTATGATTTTTTAAATTTCTGTCAAATTCCAGAAACGAAATATTGTTACAATTAATTATGTAAACATTCGAAAAATACCTGCTTTATTGAAGTAACTCCACATTCGCAGAAATGCTAACGATAAAAACAACCGTTTACCAGAATTGTTTTGCTATCTTATTCTCACTCGTATGGTCTTTTTATCATTCTCGACGATCGAGCAACCTCCTCTACTCCTTCCCCCGACAACTTTGCTTCTTTAGTGACTTGCTTATAACTCGATGCTAACAACGTGTTTTTGTCTGTTTTTTATTTGTTGACCTACGCTTGAATATGACCTTGTTTGTGCTTGTGATTTGGATATTATTTGACAGACTGCATTGCAAAATGACTCCGACCTACACTGCTCGTGAATATGCAGAAACATATTTCATTTACGAGCTTTGTGATGAGAATGCTCGGCAAGCCGCACGTATGTAACGGCGTGTGCTACCCAAATCGCGAACGCTATCCCGATCACTGAGTCTTTCTTCGTGTGAATAACGCATATTCAGAAGGTCAAATTCCTGGAAATGTAGTTCCTAAAGGAAGACTTAGAAATATTTATGAGCGTTAAGTGCTAGCCAAAGTGAAAAAAGCTCCTTCTACTAGTTTTCTAAATTTAGTAAATGCGGTATGGTCATAAATACTACACTTGTTTTATTTTACTATGACCAAAAAATTATCAATTGTATGGGTTTAGGAATAAAAAACATGTTATAAAATTACTTAGTACCAGAAAATTATACATTTTTGAAATCTGTGTGAATTGAACATGTTTTTGAAATAAAGTTCCACAATGTTGCCAAAAATGTTATTACACTATCATTCCTCAAAAATCATTTTTCATATTTTGAAATAAAAAAAATGCATATCTTTGAGTGTTTAATTTTTATGTTTCTAATAACAACGAATGAAAAATCAAAAAAGAGAAATAAAATTTTAATCAGGAGGACGAACGTTTACTTAAAAATCTTGGATAAAAAAAGCAGAAACAGTAATAACACCTAATAATTTTTTTTTCATGTGCAGTAAAAAATAAAACAAGTTATATCTCTAAAACTATTAGTCCTAGGATAGTAAAATCTATTATTCCGTATGTATAATAACCCCCTCTATCACCGACCTCTAACACCGTTGGTCCACTCTTTACGGGAAACTGTATAAAAGAGGAAGGAATTCTATTTGGATGAGTAATTATTTTTATTAATATAACACAATTTACATTTATAAATATTTTTATAAAAATAATTTTCAACAATTTGCATTCGTGAAAATATTTTTTAATCGAGTATATAATTACTTGACGTTACTAATCCTACAAATAAAAAATAATATACAGGTGCAAATCTTCTAGAAATATTTTCCTAAACAAATTTTGGCGATCTTCAGAACGTTTATACTTACAAAAATATAAAATCTCTAAGCAAATACATATATTCAATAAATACCCAAAAATAAAATTCAAATTCAACACAATGAAAAACATGCAATACGTAAATGCAGGACAAGCTTTTAAATATTTCGTAAAGGACCCAGGTTTCGTAGAAGGTGATTTTCGAAGCACCCTTCAACTTATAGAAAGGACTAATTGTAGGGATGGGTTCTTTGATTTTCCCATCTTCTAACTTTCGTACATTTTCACTTAGAAAAGTTTACGTAATCGAATTATGACTTGAATATTTCTAGTTTTACGTCTTAAAGCAATTTGAGTGAAAACATGAAATCTGAATGGTTTCGTTTATAGAAATCTATACTAAAATTGGAGAAAGGAAAGCTTTAAATTTATCGTAAAAGTTTTACTTGTTTATCTGTTATAACGTTATGACATTTTAATCGTTAAAACTTGAAAGCTGTAAATCTTTATGATGTTTCATTTTTTATTTCTTTTTTTATAAACACGCGGCTTTTAATGTTGATAATGTTAATACAGACATCTGTCGCTGCTTTGTAATCATGTTATTTGGACATCTTAGTTAAGCTAAGAATTTGTAACTTAGCATTTGGACATTAGACAAGGGAAAATTACCAGTTTTTTTTCTTATATCCCAAAAATAAAGAAGATGAGTAAGTGGTAAGTTCACCTTTATTTTATCACTTCTTAAAGTGAGTCAAATGAGTCTAGTAAATCTTGCTCAGGAAATTTTGAATATATTTATCATGTGTCTTTATTAGTATTTTTTAAAATTGTATTATAAAAGATTTTGTTTACGTATTTAAATTATGTTTTTAAAAATATTGAAGGAAAAACACAGTAAAAAAGATAAAATTTTAATGTATTAAATTTTATTGTATTCTTATTAATACTTTTACAATTATTTTTAAATATAATTTTTAATTCGTTTCAACCAATAGAAAAAAACAACGTCGTAATCAACCAATAGAAAAAAACATCATCAAAATAAATTGCAAATTTGTCTATATTCACACGTACGGAACAACAAATGGAGACAGTAGTTATTTTTCACAGGCAAATTTAGATCATAATAGCCAATTCAAGATTCCAAATTTGAATCTAACGCGGTAGTAAGTAAACAAATACACATCGGCCGGGTTTACAATTTAAGACGAATAGCAATTTAATAGCATAAAATAAGACTTAAATTTCTATATTCACCAGATACCCGATGAGCATGGCATAACGACTGTTGCTTCTTTATAAATCCTCTATAGGGTCCACTTTAATGAAAATGTAAGTCTATGTCGCTACTATAGATTCCTTCGTATTGGTTACCTAAAGACAATGGCATCAAATATAGAGTAATATAACCAAAAATAATATATAAAAAAAATATATATATGGTAATTTCCCTTATATTTCTGACATTTCCTTTAAGTAATTATCAAATTCAATGAAACTGTAAAGGAATCTTATAGATTATTTCTTACATCCCCACCATCCACACATAAAAACATTATTTTAATTTCAGTTTACTTATCAGAAGTTATTTTATTGCTGCTTTAAACACTCGTCGCAAAAGACGGTAATAACAGGAAATAATAAAGTATTTTATTATTATGACGAATTCGCAATATGGCGGACCGGATTGGTCCCATATATGTAGATGTTTGTTTTCCTTTTTACGACAGAAACGAACTATACTTCGGAAACGTCATAAAATGGTATCATGGTTGTGGCTCTAAGGATCGTTATGATTGTAGGATATCCTATAGTTTATATTTTGAGGAAGAAGTATGTCCAAAATGTTAAAATAAAAGAATGTTAAGTATTCCCAATTATTATAAATAGTATCATTTATTGTGCAAAATTTTTAAACGATACAAGAAACATTGTATAAATATAAAGTGTGAAAATTCAATTCAAATATCAATTTCGTATATTTTTATAATTTGATTGATATATTTAAATAGTTATTTTAATTAACTACTATGCATATAGAGATATGCGGTATTGTTTTTAATATGTTAAAATACACCTTTATTGAACATTTTTATAGATTTACGACATGTAAGAATATTTTAAAATAAAATATATTTATTATTAAATAATGCACATTAAATTTATAACTAGTGATACCTGAGTTCGAGCATATAGTTTTAAGTCAGATTTATACCACAAATAATTTCCATTTCATGTAATTTTTAATTCAAATTTTAAAATTAAATTCAGGAATTGGAACAAATTTCATCAAAGAACAAAAGCAAATTTCATAAATGAAAATGTCCATTTCATAAAATTCTTTATTTAAATTTTATATTCAAATTCAGAAGCGTAAATCTAGATATCTCAGAATTGTAAATCTAGATATATCAGAATTGTAAATCTAGATATATCGTAAAGCAAATTCAGAAGCATAAAACTAGATATATCAGATTAAATTCAGAAGCGTAAATCTAGATATGTCACCGTAAAATTGTAAATACCTTTGGATTATAATCTGTCTCACGAGATTGTAAACTGTCGAAAAATTATGACCCGCTTTGCTTATAATTTAATGCATTATTTTTCGGTAGAGTATAATATATCGAAGTGAAACTGTCAAATTGTGAAATGGCATGCGACGGAAGGCACTTCGCGCGCTGATTGGTTGAACATCATGTGCCCCGGGCCGTCATATTTGGTTGTCAATTCGTTGGTTGTCAAATGTAAACAAATAGTGTTTTCGTGATGTTAAATTAATTTCGTATTAGAAATAACTCAAAATTTTAAAATTAGTTACATGAAATTGTTGTGAAGGTAAAATGAATCCGTGATTATCCAAAGAAGTACAGTTTAAATGTTAGCCAACAATGTTAGCACACATTAGAATAAGTGTTAGCCACCGAACGAAACCAAAGTTATATTTTCTGTGTTTTAATATTTTTATGCTTGTTAATATTTTTTATGCGTTTAATATTTACAATGACGGGTATTGAGCCTGTCCACCAATAAAACTCTGAAATACCAGTTATTGTTAATCAGAAATAATTTACCATAGAATTACAAAACGATTACAGTGCGCATAATAAAAGTAGTAAAAAATTAGGAAGAACAAATCAAAGAATACAAAGTGTAATAAAATGTTTAGTATAACACAATAAAATCCCAAGGTAGGCGATCAATAAACAAGCATTACTATCATACAAGAAAATACGATGTGATGAATATTGGTAACTAGAAAGATTTAATAATGAAAAGGATGAAAATCTCAGATTCTGTAGTACAAATAGTTCCAACGGAAGAGTATTACCAAAACATACTCGACGCACATACTGCTACTGGACATGGATGACGAGACAAAATTGTTCACGCCATATGAAAGATAAATATGAGTTACCAATATTTACAGTATCCAATATTCCTGAATTTGTGCAAAACATATCTATCAAAGAAAAGCTTTCGACGAAGTTTCGACAAAGAAAACTTTTCGACGAAGGAAGTGTAGAATGTTCAAATCAAGATGTAAAAAATATGATTCGAGCCTGGATGACAGATAATAAATCTACCAATTGGTTCATTGCGTGCTATTTCATTCAGTTCCAGAAAAAATTACCTTACTATTCAACAATTTCTCGAACTCCATATAAAGCCTTGTTTGGAGAAGATCCAAAACTCGACCTCTTATCCACCTACTTATCTAAAAATATAATTTCTAAATTAGAAACCGAAGAAGATGTGAAGAAATTTTTTGAAGAAATTAATAAAAGGAGAAACAAATTTCAAAAAGAGATCGAGGAGAGGAAGAACAGGAAAACGTCACTACAATAAATATTCCAAAAATTGACATTCAGACCATTAAATAAAAAGAAATAAATACAGCGAGTCATGAAATAAAAATCTTAGAACAAATTAACATTGCAAACAATGCTGAACTACTTCCAGACTTACATGAGAATTTACCGTATGTAGCTGCGCATGTTATTATTCATAACCCAGATAATGAGCAGGAAAATTATCTTTAGATAGTAATGAAACAGTCACCCCAGATCAGGCCAATAATGATCTATTTCCTAAAAACTTCGAAAGTCTTGTAATAAATTCAGAAATAAATATTGTAAATAAAAAACAAGGAAGACTACAAGAAAATATTGACGAAGAAATCATCACTCTATAAAAACGCCATCGCACCTAACAACTCTAACATACTGCCTGATATAGGTGATATTGGTGTAATAATTGAAAAAAATAATAATTTGGTATGTAACGTATACAACAAAGAAGCATCTGGAACTCATACATGTACAAAATAAAAGAGAATCGTTCACGCCATATGTGGAGTAGTACTGAGGAAAATGAGGCCTATGGATCGCAATTGCTTTGCAGTTTGTATGTGAATAAACGTAACATCGTACAAGAAAGAACACAATCGCACATAAATTTAAAAAGAGTGGCACATAAAATGACAGCCACATCGTCTAAGAAATTTAAAAATATCATTATTGGTTCGTCTGTATTACTTGAAGTCCCAAAAATTGACAGGGGACCTTTGGACAGTAAAAATCTAATTGGAAAAGTTTTAGAGAAAAACCAAAGTTATCCCTGTTTTTGGCATGATCAAAGATTGGATACCTCGAAATGCTGTTCTTTCATCTCCAAAAGCAGAACTACTCAGTAACATTTCAGAGGTCAGTATTAATTTACTTTTCAATATCGCCTTAAAATACTTCTTGAAAATATATTTCATATTTGCAGGCTACCTTGCCCTTCAAACTGGAACACAGCACTACAAATATTGCTGCTAGGCGGCAAAGATAAGCAAGCCGATAGTACCGATCCAGACTGCACAAAGTCCTACCACGTAATATGAGTGGTTGTTTTACTTTATTTTTTGCTTCAATTTGTTTTCAAGACACATTGCCGTTAAGAACTATAGCATAATTGACTTCATCATTTGGCGGGCAAGGAATAAAACAATGCAATTGCAAAAAAAATAAAAAAGGACAATGCGTTTCCAATAAGTGTAATTGCAAGAAAGTCAATGTTCTTTGTAACTCCAGGTGCCACAGCTCTTTGACATGTAACAATAAGTGAACATTTTTATTGGTGCATTTTTTTTACACTAATGTTTTAATTACTCTTACAATAAGTAAAGATGTTGTTTTGTTAATTTTTTTTGTAAGAGACAATTTTGTTACGTTTTCGATATTTTGATTTTAATTTTAGTTTGTATTCGATTTGTTTCGCATGCGCAAAAAAATATTAAAACACGAAAAATATAACTTTGGTTATGTTCGGTGGTTGACACTAATTTATCATTTAAACTACACTTCTTAGGTTTATCACAGATTCATTTTACTTCCGTGACAATTTTATATACCTAATTCGAAAACTTTCAGTTATTTTCAACACGAAATCAATTTAAAATCACTAAACCACTGTTTACATTCGACAACCAGCGAACTGACAAGCAAATATGGAGGCGCAGGGCACATGATATTTAACCAATCAGCGCGCGAGGTGCGTTCCGTTGCATGCCATTTTACAATTTGACGGTTTGACTTCCGTAGATTATAATCTATCGAAAAATAATACGTTAAACTGTAAGCGGTACATTACGGTTCACAATTTTTCGACAGTTTACAATCTCGCGAGTTAGATTATAATCTAACGGTATTTACAATTTTATGGTGATATATATATTCGACCAAGTATATGTTATTACTTTATGACGGCGTTTTTGGTAAGATTAAAACTTTAAGATACTCAATGGTAACTAGATTAAAGAGAAGCTCTTAAAAGATATCATTCAAATATATATTAATGATAGTAACGTGTGTTAGATTTCTGTATAACTAATTCTAGTTAACAAATCTGAGACTAATGTATCTGAATATCGTAATCAATTTACAATTTGATAATTTAATAGACAAGATTATACAAAATCATTACATCTATATAGAAGAGTTGTTTTATTATAACTTTTATATTATCCATTTCGTAAGTACAATGGCTTCAATTCATAGGATCACATGAAATGATAGGATGCAATATTGTTTAATGACAGAATTACATAAATTATCAAATATAATTATTTTTCATATTAATCGGTTCCTCAAGGTTGTTTAACATTGAATCAATTTTGGACTATTATTTTTTTAAATATATTTTCTTTTAAGAAAGTTGTAGTCTAAGTTCCATTTCAGTTTTAAAAGAAAAACGAACTTGCAAGAAACTAACTCTTCTATTCAAAACAACTTATACACGTACACATTATAAATACAAAAATTATCATACATTAAAAACTAATTTATGTATGCATCAACATCACTTTTACTTCGCCTCATTCGTCTCGATCTTATAATACAACAAAAGTGACAGTATATTGAGGAAAGAGGCAGCAGTTTCTATACAATAGCATGACAACTCTATATCATGCAAGCGACATTTGCGTGACTGAAGCCCCGGAAACATCTAATACAAATATATAGAGATCATGGTGCGCAACATTTCTAATAAAATATTTAGGTATAGATTTAATGAAGCCGGCATTTTTATTATCATTTTCACAAAACGAGTATCTTGGTAATTTATAAAAAAAATAAAACAACAATTTTAGGTTCTTTTTAATTTCAAAAGATAAAAAGGCACCCTTAGAGTCACTCAATCTTTATAATTTTATCACATTGTTGTCTCTCTCTCGGTCTGTCAAGACCCTTTTTCTAACGAACGCGTGGAGGTATCAAGTTGAAATTAATATCAAATGCTTCGGTCTACGGCCCCTTGGAGCTACAACAAATCAAGTTTCTAAGTCAATGCAATCAATAACCCTAAAATTACGGCCATTTATCCTCGTAGTGCGAGTTCCACTCGTGCTTGACAGGTTTTGGCTGTTTACTAATCACAACTATAGACGAGCTTTATAAAATAAGGTTGTTTAAAATATAAAGGTAAGTTTCTGTGTTATGCAGTTGATAAGTTTATCAGATACATTTTTCTCAAATTTATTAGTTACGATGTGAAAAGGTGGCAGTAATAAGAAATATACATTGTGAAAAAATAATATAATTTTAATATATAAAAAAAATAAAACAATTTTTTTTGGATCTTTTTAAGGTTCCGTATCTCAAAAGGTAAAATGGTAACCTTATAGTCACATAATATTCATAATTTTATCACCCCGTTGTCCCTCTGACGGTCCGTCAAGACCATTTTTCAAAGGAATGCGTGGAGGTATCAAGTTGAAATTAATTGATATTAAGGTCTACTTAATACTTAGGTTTACGTTTCCGCGGAGCTGTAAAAAATCAAGGTTCTAAGTCAACGCAATCAAGAACCCTTAAAGTATGGCCATTTACGCCGTATATTTTGATACCTGCAAATAAATCAAAACCTATAGGGTAATTCCCGTTGACTTAGAAATTTAGCAATACGCAAGGTTTCACAGCACAACTAAAAAAATAGTTAATTTGTTGTTATATAACATAAAAAAATTTTTTTTTTTTTAGTACAATGAATGTGAAAGACATAGTAGGCAATATATTTTCGTTTTGTAAATAGTTAAATAGGAATTTTATGTACTATTAAATGCTTAAATGTGTACGGAAACCTCGTAGTGCGAGTTCCACTCGTGCTTGACAGGTTTTTGCTGTTTACTAATTACAATAATAGACAAGCTTTAGAAAATAAGGTTGTTTAAAATATAATGACCAGTTTCTATGTTATGTAGTTGATAAGTTTATCAGATGCATTTTCCCAAATTTATCAATTACAACATAAAAAGATGGCAGTAAATCTACAAAATACATGGTGAAAAAGTATTATATCGGAGTAACTTTGCGGAGTGTTGAATTGGTTTAGAATAAATTAATTTATTTTTCGTTCGTACATGGTTGAGGCAAAAAACCTTTCGTTTTTTGCTTCTTTAATATAATTATTTCTATTAATATATATATATATATATATATATATATATATATATATATATATATATATATATATATATATATATATATATATATATATATATATATGGTTATCTTTCTTAAGATATATGGCTATTATTACGACGTAACAAAATCGTCACATAAAAAAGTATCATGCCGGTCATGGTATGTTTCGATCTAAACTGGTTGAACCTAGCAATGTTGAAGAAAATACTTTGCAGGTGGAAAAAGCTTTAACTTAGAATATGCCATGTTACACAATCTTTTTGGGCAAGGAGTCTGCTTACGTCCTATTATACCTTACCGCAGCAAGGACCTGCAATAACAAATATTTGCAAAGAACCTGAAATTTAAATATTTCCAACTAAGGTCTTTTGATAATTTCAAAATTGCAATTACATTTAAAATTTATATACCCAAATATAGAATTTTCTTTTCGGAAGCATTAATACTGCCAGTGTTAAAAAAACGGAAGAATAAATAAACAAATAGGTTTGAGACCTATTAGCCAATTATTTTTACATCGATTCTAATGCTCTTATCATATTGGTATTCATAATTATATATTATTATATATATTAACAATTATTCCATGTTATAAAACTTTATGGAATTTCTTTTTCTTTATAGAATTCCATAATATAAAACTTTATGGAATTTCTTTTTTTTTATGATTTCATCTTATCAAATATTAAATAACAATAATGATAATATGAGCCCGATTATATTATAAAATATTTTACTTACAATTTATTTTTCTCCCAATATTAATATTTCGCTGCAGCTAGTGTTTTTTTGCCATAATAATATTTTTTTTATAATTCTTTATGTTGAAACGGCGTTATGTAAATATACCGATAGAATTTTCGCTGATTAGTTTGCGAGTATTTTAAGGACCCCAAATATTTCAAGTAAAACATTTTCTCGACACTATTGTGTTTCGCAGTAAAACTCACTTTCATATCCCAAAAAGATTAAAGAATATGGTTAATGAAGGGACATCCAATGCATTTTAACTGTACTGTGCTGGCACCGAAACGGGCATCAAATAGGTTTGAAATGCATAATGCTAGTAATAGCACGGTGTCGATACGTTTTGGATAATGACAGTGGCAGGTATCTGGTGGTAGTGGTAGGTATCAGTGGCAGGCTCCATACGCTCTGATTAAGATATGGCGCAGTCAGATGCAGCGGATATGTGAATTGAGACTTTTAGATTATAATATTAATAGTATAGTCATAAAATGGGGTATTTCATATTTACCTGTTATAATATTTCAAATTGCATACAATTTATAATACATACTCCCCAGTTTAGTTCAGTTTATCAGATAAAATTTTTCATTTCAGTGCCATGACCTGTAGATTACAGGTCAGTTACTGTTTAGAATCTGAGCTAGTTAATGTTTTGTTTCTTGTGGTACAAAATTGTCTTAATGCTTAGACAAATTGAAATTATATAAATGGATAAAAAAAATCCAAACAATCCATAATACGCAATAAAGTATTACATTATTTTAAAATATCGGCGGATGTATGTTTTTCTATTGTTGAGGATATTGTATAGTTAATAATTAACAAAAGTAAATAAATTTCATTGGTTTTATTTATCAAATACGAATGGAAACATAGGTTTTACAGCTGATCTAACTGTTTTAAACCTTCTGAATGCGTATCTTCTTTGTGACTTAAAAAATCAAATACTAACGACAATACAATATACAAATACACAAATATTTGACAAAATTGCAAACGCGATAATGACTGCAAACTAACATGGATTTTATTCGATTTGTGTTTAAGTGCCTACACCTAAAGGCCTAAGTCAAATACATCATTTCATGTCATTGGAAAGAAGAAACAATAAGCATTATGTCTGTGCTAATATTGATTTTAACATAGTTTTTGCATCATCACTTTAGAAGCGCACTAAGCCATATTTGAATGTTCGTTTGCTTATAATGATATTGGAGAATATTGCAAGCTCCTAATTTATTTAATATATAATATTATTGCAGTTACATAAAAATTATGTTTATAAATATCAAACTAATTTTGACAGGAATACCTTTCTAGTTAAATCACCGAAAAAAAGCCATTGGCTTTCGCGTTTCAGAACATTTTTTTTTATATTTGCAGCGGAGTTTTTCTCTAGATAAAACGTTTCATCTTAAAGTACCCTTGACTGGAATAAAATTATATTATGTCTTATCTTCAACTTTCAGCCGAATCGCTGTAATACCAGTGGTTTTGACACTATCCATTCATCACTTTTAAATTTGCGGGCTCAGTATCATTGCTTGGATGAGTCAATTAAATTTCTAGTTTCATAGGAAATAGTTTATGGACAAAATTTACTATAGATTTATTTTGTATCTTAAGGTATATTTCAACGAAAGTTGAATTGAAATAGTTCTATAAATATTTATGTCGTGCTCGAACAGACCAACATGTAACCAAAAACTGACGATAATTTTCGCGAAAAATATTTAAAAGAAACAATGATAACCGAAATTTTAATTTAATCTTCTCAACAATTCCTGCAAAAATGTTATTGATATTGATGTGATAGTTTTTGCTCCAACAGAGATATAGATTGAAAAATAATATTAAAAAATGCGTTTTGATTCGGAGAAATCTAAATAGCACATTCCACCAATTTCTTGAAAAATATCTTTATTATACTGACTCGGTTACAGTTTTAAAATAGTATTGAGTGTAATTCTCAAAATATTCATTAGCAGGGCGCCAATATACGTGAAGTTGTATTAAGCAAATGTCATAATAATATTGTGGCAAGCCATTTAAGTATGTAGTTTTTGACGTGAAACATTTCATGTCAGTCGGGGGTGGCCGGGTGGAGGTTTCACTCGAAGAAACCATACGAAACAAATGTCATGGCAAGATTGCTTATAACTTTGGAAGCATAGTACTTACCGATATTATTTTACCATAATTTAGAGGATAGAAGCCATTACTCGGTAGTGCATATATTGGCGTAAATGACGCTGAATTTGCGTGCAGCACGACTCATTCTGAACTACTCGTTCTGAAAACTCATACTTATGACGATTAGAAGTTGTAGAATTCAAAAAAGTGTTGTTTCTTCCAAAAAATGTATGACCGCTCTAAATTTTACGAAAAAATAATATCTCTAGTTATCGCATAATTTATCCTTTTTTGTATTTGAACACTCTTCAACGACGCTCAATTTTAAGACAACTCTGCAAATATGTTACATATTGTATTGATTCAAAACTATGTACACTACTGTGTGTTATTTTACAAACTATCGGTAGTAAAGGCCAACGATATAATATATATCGTCAGCAGCGGGAAAGTAGAAGGAGTAGTTGGAAGTACGGAGGCTTTGAACTACTGAAACCGCACTTTGGAGGTCACCACAGGAACCCTGGCTCTTCTGGTTGTGGCTATGACGGTGGCAATCTGGGAGGTTATCCAGGAGGGGGCCAAGGCACCAGCTACCCAGGTTGCCAGGGAAATTTCGAGGGTTATCCAGGAGCGTATCCGAACTACTATAATGGAGGTATGTACGTGAATTGAAAGACATCTTAGATCTATCTACAGTATTAATACGGTATATGCTAATACGGTATATGTTTAGAGAGAATTAAGCAGAACTTACCCTCTCAAGATAAAAAGGCAAATTAAGTAATGATCAACGTAAATGTGTGTATGTATGTGTGTGCGTGTGTACGTGTATATATATATATATATATATATATATATATATATATATATATACGTCGAAGAAATACTATGATACGCTGAAAATTTAGAATTTTTCTAACGAATTTTTTGGATAATTACTTTTATTAACTCATTCCGTATTTCCATATTTATTAATTTATGTAATTCAAAAGGAAAAAAGGGCCCTTATAAGATCGCTTACGTGTCTATCTTTCTATCGGAGCTGTTTTTCTCAGAAACCATATGATGTAGAGATTTGAAATTTGGATAATAATAAAACATTTTAATCCGCACCTATATCAATGCCTAACACACAAACATATTCACGTGGAAATTTTAGGAGTTCAAATTAATTAAGTTTATGATTTTTTTAAAATTCCATAT
The DNA here is from genome assembly GCA_039881145.1 of Druceiella hillmani. NCBI lineage: Eukaryota > Metazoa > Arthropoda > Insecta > Lepidoptera > Hepialidae > Druceiella > Druceiella hillmani. Next base: position 27,835,841 of record JAYKKI010000004.1, read on the forward strand.
ATAGTGTGAGGTATCATTTGAAACGGACAAGAAGTGTCTCAAAACTATTTTTTTCATAATTTTAGGTATAATATATGCAAAGATATACTAAGCATATATACATTTATTGTTATTCTCTATTCCGAGACCATCGCACCCAAAATTATGAAAAAAAATATATTTTTAGGAAAAGTACATCTGAAGATTGTAGATGTACTAAAGATTTTAGTAAAACTGTAGCGATGGTTTCTAGATGTTCTAATTGTTGAAAGATGCACTTTGTTTTTATGCCTATCAAAGTTATAATAGGCTATAAATTGGCGTTACTATATATAATCATTATATTTGAAATACTATGTACCCTTAAAAGTTTATAAGTACTCAAATGTGCATGGTACTCGCGAGTTAACAGCATTTTTTCATAACTTTTATACATCTGGAAGCTTTCAATACATCCATCTTTAATTTATAGAAATATTGTATTAATCATACTGTATCTCCTTCATTTGCGGGGTCGGTATAACCTATTTGTTCTGTACCCACGATGATATATTTTTTTCAATAAGTATATACTTTTTAGTAAATAATGTAATAAAAGTGAGACTTTTACCTCTTAATTAAAAGGTACATCCTAAAAAGCACTAAGAAATCGAGGCGGCTGTAAGTGAACTTTCCGCTTTCGTTACGTAATTACGGCCTTAATGTGAAAGCTCCAGCACTCCGCACACTTAGTCACATAATTCTGTCTAAATAACTACTTAACGAGTGTACAAATATCGAATTAAGAAACGCTGTTCGAGTAAAAGCACTATTATTTAAAAATAAACACCTTCTGGAGAATAAATAACGGAAGTGAAAGTCGTAAGACTCTTTTGGTTATCCTAGGCGTGTGCAGACGTATATGTATTTAAGTATACGAGTACTTTGTTTGTGTTATTATGTGCCTGAATTTAATTATTTCGAAATAATTTTTATGGCTTAATTTTTTTAATTTGATTGTGTAGTCATATCGCAGATTTGGTGATGTAATATATTCTGCGTATTTGAGAAATCAACGTTAATAGAAGAAATATTTAAAAATTTGAAAGAATATTTAATTTTAACATAAAATGTTTGAAATAATACATCATTTGGTAAACAAATTTTCATTTTTTAAAATTTTTTTCTCAATTCTTTTAAATGAGGATATTCCTACTTATTTCTCTCGCAACTAAATTGATGATTATTCAGTTTTAATAAAACTAGCTTGTCTAAAAAGTCGCCAATTTGTATAAAATTGTAGGATGTTTATATAAGATACTAAATTGTTTATTTATTTATGATTCAGACTTCAAACTTTATGAACAAGTTCAAGGATTATAGAAATATACCGCAATTGTCTTTGTTATACTTCTGTTTTTAATTAAATTTTGTTTTGGAAATTCACCAAATACTTGTGTCAATTCCAGTTATAATTATGGCAACTTGTAGCAAAAACAAAGGAAATGTAATAAAGTTCATATTAAAAAGACGTCTATTATTCGGGTTATCAAACATTTTCTTTTACTTATTGGGTTCCTAAGGGAATATTTCATGAGATCAAATTTATAGCGACTCTACTCGAAAATATTTTTTCTTATCATTTATTTAACAAATTACCTCAGTAAATTTTATGGTGAATCCTATTAAAGTAAATGAAAAAACGTAGCGATATAGCAGAACGGAAGTAGTTAAACACTATTTTCTGCAAGGTAGCGTTCCTGATTTCCTTAATAATTCCAAATATTAATTTGAGTGATACACATTCAAGTGGACCTATTAAATTTTATATAAGTCATAGTCGTAATATATTGTGGTACATTGTCTTATGCATACAAGTTTTTATCCATTTTAATACATTTTCTCACCGATACTTGGATGTTGTATTCGAAAAGTTGCTTTATGATCAAAAGTTACAAGTGGTATTGACAAAATTATTGTAGAATTTGTGACTTCAACATAAATGTGTGTGTGTATGTGTGTGTGTATCTTCTTAATATTCCTAATTTAAAATCGATATTATATTTTAGTCGATTAGTTGTAAATTCTTTTATCAACAAATCAATCATATTTCTTTGTAGTAGAGTTTGAGCTTGATTTCGAAATTGGATCTTCTATTAAATTTTTAGGTTCATAGGACATAAATTTACATTACACTATTTCAATATGTATTACAAATTTATAACAAATTTACATTACACTATTTCAATATGTATTAGTTTTAATATTGAATTGGAATATTTTATTCAATGATATTTTTAGCTCCAAATGGCTTTTTAAAGCTTTGTATATACTTTATTCTCGGCCTTCTTGTAAACCAATTATTGGTTTTAAGTGAATAATTTTCATTCTATTTGATTATGTGTGTCATCCCATAGTTTGACACTTCAAAAAATATTGAAATATCTGCTCTTTTTTGGACCTTGTACTTGCACTGTTAGCGCTATCTAGTCTAAATCTATGTGTTTGTATTTTGAGCAATAAAAGATTATTATCCGACTAATACTGTAATATGATTTTGTCAGTTTATTATTGTCATTCTGAAAGCTAACATGAGGCTTCTTGGACCCGATAGTTAACGTTGGAAACGTCATATATAGCGCTGAAATAAGAATGTACTAATTTCTAAAAAAATTAAAGATATATTTACTTTTTTTGGTTTTTAGTTAGATATAATAACAGAAATTAAAAAATTTTTTAAAGAAATTGAATGTGTTTATTTTAGTTTAAAGAAAGAAAAAAATTAAATTAATAATTTCTAGATTCGATCCTGGTACATCCGGGTTCAGACTCCAGTAAAAAATAAAAATATGCTTATATTATATTTTTTCCCTCTTTTATGTTAACTAGGAAAAAAATTTAAATGTTCGAATTATCTATACTTGTTTTTTTTTATTTACAGTGCATATACTACCCAAATGTCAAATTTAAATTTCTTTCCTTAATTAGTGGCCCAAATAACATATTGAAATAAGCGCACAACTCGTACTCATAAACGTTCCCAACATTAATTACAACAAACAATAAATAATGGCAAAAGTATTAGTTCTCCGAACGCAGAAAGTATTATATCACCAAATCTGCAATATGGCTACAAAATCAAATTAAAAAAATTAAGCCATAAAAAATTAATTGGAAATAATTAAACCCAGGTACATAATAACAAAAATAAAGTACCAAAAGGGTCCCGCGACTTTCACTTCACGTTATTTATTCTCCAGAATGTGCTTATTCTTAAATAATAGTGCTTTTCCTCGAACAGCGTTTCTTAATTCGATATTTGTACACTCGTTAAGTAGTTATTTACACAGAATTACGTGGCTAAGTGTGCGGAGTGCTGGAGCTTTCACATTAAGGCCGTAATTACGTAACGAAAGCGGAAAGTTCACTTACAGCCGACTCGATTTCTTAGTGCTTTTTAGTACGTACATTTTAATTAAGAGGTAAAAGCTTTATTTTATTACATTATTTATTAAAAATGTATATACTTACTGAAAAAATATATCATCATGTGTACAGAACAAACGGGTTATACCGATCCCTCAAATGAAGGAGATACGGTATGATTAATGGAATATATCTATAAATTAAAGAGGGATGTAATGAAAGCTTTCGGAAGTATGAAATTTATGAAGAAATCTGAAAAATCCCTTTCAAGTGTTAGTAGAACCGTGTACATTTGAGTACTTATAAACTTTTAAGGGTACGTAGTATTTCAAATATTATATTTATAAATAGTAGCCTAAATTTATGGCCTACTATAACTTTGTTAGGCGTAAAAACAAGGTCCATCTTTCAACAATTAGAACATCTAAAAATCATCGCTACGGTTTTCCTACAATCTTTAGTATATCTCCAATCGTTATATGTAGTTTTCTTAAAAATTAATTTTTTCATAATTTTGGGTGCGATGGTCTCAGAAAATAATAATAAATTTATATATGCTTGGTATATCTTTGCAGACATTATACATAGAATTTTGAAAAAAATAGTTTCGATACACTTATTACCCGTTTCAAATGACACCTTGTACTATATATGGAATTTTAAAAAAATTATGTGTTTAATTTGAGCTCCTAAAATTGCCACGTAAATATATTTGTGTGTTAGGTATTGATATATGTGCGGATTAGAATGTTTTATTATTATGTCAAATTTCAAAATAACGTAATCATAGAACGTCAATTTAACATATATAGAAATACGGAATGAGTTAATAAAAGTAATTATGCAAAAAATTCGACGTATATATATAGATATATATATATATATATATATATATATATATATATATATATATATATAAATAAATATATATATATATATATTTATATATAAATAAATATATATATATATATATATATATATATATATATATATATATATACACACACACATTTACGTTGATCAGTTCTTAATTTATCTTTTTGTCTTGTAGCGTGAGTCCTTCTTAATTCACTCTGAAGGGTAGTATACGAAACAATAAAACAATAACAACTAGAACTTGCACATACCGTATCAATGATTTTAAAACAACAATTCATGTGCATACATCCATAATAGTGGTTCGGATACACTCCGGGATAACCCCCGAAACCTCCCTGGTAACCTGGATAGCCGCCACTGTGGCCCCCTCCTAGATTACCTCCGCTATAGCTTATTCCCGGATTGTCACCATCATAGCCACCATCAGAAGAGCCAGGGTTCCCATGGTAACCTCCAAAGTGCAGTTTCAGTATTTCAAAACCTCCGAGCTTCCAACCGCCGGTGACGATGTCGTTGGCGGTGACGTCATTATTGTATCGTTGGCCTTTTCTGCCGATAGCTACTAAAATAACACACAGTAGTGTGGTTGTGATCTGGAAAACCAATTATAAATTTCGAATTTTGAATAACAATACACTATTTTAATATATTTGCGGAGTTGTTTTAATATTGAGCGTCGTTGAAGAGTGCTCAAATACAAAAAGAGACAAATTATGCGATAATTACAAGCAATATTTTTTTCATAAAACTTCAGGTATTCGTAGGTATTCAGATTTGAACGAGTAATTACATATGTTTTATTTTCTGCTACTTTGAAACATGCCATGACCGGCATGATACTTTTTTATGTGGATTTGCTTACGGTCGTAAAGAGATCCAGTATATATTAAGATAAATAATGACTAACTTTTATTGCCGCATCCCTGTACGAACGAAAAATAAATTGAATTATTATAAACGGATTCAACATTCCGCAAATTTACTCCGATATAATGTTTTTTACCAATGTATATTTCTTACTACTGCCACCTTTTCACTTCGTACTTAATAAATTTGGAAAAAATGTATCTGATAAACTTATCAACTGCATAACACAGAAACTTACCTTTATATTTTAAACAACCTTATTTTATAAAGCTCGTCTATAATTGTAATCAGTAAACAGCAAAAACCTGTCAAGCACGAGTGGAACTCGCACTACGAGGATAAATGGCCGTAATTTTAGGGTTCTTGATTGCATTGACTTAGAAACTTTTTGCAGCTCCAAGGGGCCATAGACCCAAGTATTTGATATTAATTTCAACTTGAAACGAGTTCCTTAGAAAAAGGGTCTTGACAGACCGAGAGAGGGACAACAATGTGATAAAATTATAAAGATTGAGTGACTCTAAGGGTGCCTTTTTACCTTTTGAGATTAAAAGGAACCAAAAATTGTTGTTTTGTTTTTTTTTTATAAATCGTTTTGCAAAAATGATAATAAATATGATGGCTTCATTAAATCTACACCTAAATATTTTATTAGCAATGTTGTGCAGTATGATCTTTATATACAGTAATACCCCGACTTACGCGAATTTGGAAGTACACGATTTTTTAATTTTCTCGTCTATTCGTTTTTTGTTTGAACACCAAGCGGCGGCGTTTGTTTTTGACTCCCCCCGCCCGCACTAATGTTCGTTCAGTCACAGACAACAGGCACAGACGTGTAGCGCGGAATCGACGCGTAGGTACATACAAGTTACGATTTTGTGTTTTTTTGTGTGTTGTGCGATGACCTGAGATATGTACTAAGTGCTATGGCATTCAAACAAAGTAGAACCGACTCTTTTGCTTCAAACAATAAAAGAAAAACATTATCTTTGGAGTATAAACTTATTAAAGACTACGATGCAAAAATTAAAATTTGTGAATTAGCGAAGAAGTTTGATCTACCGGAATCGACAGTTAGATCAATTACAAAAAGTAAAGAAAAAATTCTCGAAGCTCTGAAAAACGCTCAGTATTTGAATTCAAACATCATTCGTAAACGGCATCGTATTATCGCTGAGATGGAAACATTGTTAAAATTATGGTGTGATAATCAAGTAAGAATGAAAAATTGTCCTGTTGATCAAAACACGGTGTGCTTTCAAGCTAAACTAATTTTTGAGAAATTAAAAGAAAAAGCTGGGATGATAGCTAAAGATAAAATGTTTAAAGCTAGTAACAGTTGGTTCAGCCGGTGCAAAAGTCGCTGTAATCGGCATAGCATTGCAGAAAGTGGAAAGGCGGCAAGTGCAGATAAAGAGGCTGCATCTCTCTATCCAGAGAAACTCAAAGCTATGATAGATGAAGGTGGCTATACCATATTCAAAGTGCCAAACTATATTCAACGTGGATGAGACTGGCCTGTTTTGGAAGAAGGTGCCTAAAAGAATCGCGCGTGAAGAGAAAACCTTTTATCGCGCGTGAAGAGAAAACCTTTCCAGGTTTTAAGGCCGCCAGAGATCGATTGACAGTGATGCTTGGCGCGAATGCAGTTGGGACTTTAAGTTAAAACCTCTCTTAATTTATCGCTCAGAAAATCCAAGAGCATTGAAAAACAAATCTAAAGCTGGTTTGCCCGTGATTTGGAAGTCGAATCGTAAAGCTTGTGTGACGGCCTCCCTTTTTGAAGACTGGTTTGGTCATCACTTCATACCTGAAGTCGAATATTATTGCCAGTCCAAACAAATCCCGTTTAAAGTGATGCTATTAATCGACAACGCACCAGGTCATCCTCCTGCTACGTTGACTACTAGTTTTGACCCACGTGTGAAAGTTGAATTTTTGCTACCAAATACAACCAGCTTGCTTCAACCGATGGACCAGGGAGTTATCAAAACATTCAAAGCTTATTACACAAGACGATCGTTTGCACATCTGCATAAAGCTATGAGACAAGACAACGAGCTCTCTGTTAAAGAATTTTGGAAACGATTCAATGTTTTAGAAGCCGTGAGAATAATTGGAGTAATTGGCGTCTGGAAAAAAACTCTGTCCATTTTTTTTCTCCACTGAGACTCAGGTGGAATCAGTACCAGGGCTTGATGAAATTGGCAATGTGATCAAAGACGTTGTCGAATTTGGTAGATAAATAAATTTAGAAGTGGATAGTGATGACGTTCAAGAACTGCTGGATTCACACAATGAGGAGCTTAAGATTGATGAGCTCATGACAATGCTTGAACAAGAGAAAGACATTGACATTCTTGCTTCTTTGGACCCAGTTGAATTAGAAGATCAAATGTCAGTTGGAAACTTGATAGAAGCCCTCGGTTCAATTGAAAAAGGGTTAACAATTTTGGAAAGCATAAACTCCAATGAAGAGTGCGTTTCTGTTATAAAACAAGGAATAAAAAGATTACTAGCGTGCTACGAGAAGATATTACGGGAGAAGAAAAAATCATTGACTCGTCAGAAGGCTTTTTTAGATTTTATGAAACCTTCTACATCAAAATAACTTCGGATTGTGTTTATACACTTTATAATAAAATAATTTGTCATATTATCTAGAATTAGATACAAATTTATTTCCTAAATTATTGTTTTATTTAGTCTCCGGTCTCTCGGACTTACGCGAATTCGACTTACACGGATAGCGCTCGGTCCCACCTATCGCGTAAGTCCGGGGTATTACTGTATTTACATTGGATCTTTCCAGAGCTTCAATCACGCAAATTACGCTTGCACGATATACAGTTGTCATGCTATTATATCGAAACTGCTGCCTCTTTCCTCAATATACCGTCCCTTTTGTTGTATTACAAGATCGAGACGAATGAGGCGAGGTAAAAGTGATGTTCATGCACAAATTAGTTTTTAATATTTGATTTTTTTTTGTTGTGTCTATGTGCACAAGTTATTTTGAACAGAAGAGGTAGTTTCTTGCAAGTTTGTTTTTCTTTTAAAACTGAAATGGAATTTAAACTACAACTTTCCTAGAAGAAAACGTACTTAAAGAAATAATAGTCCAAAATTGATTCAATATCAAACAACCTTCAGGAACCGACTAATATAAAAAATAATTATTTTTGTAATTTACGTAATTCGATCTAAAAAATATTTTATCTTATCACTTCATGTTACCCTATAAATTGAAGCCAATGAACTTACGAAATGGTTAATATTTATAAAAGTTATAATAAAAGAAAAATCGGAGGCAGTCATGAAGACTGCCGACAGAAGTGAAAACTTAAAACTGTATTTTGAAATTTCAAACTGATATTCCTATAGCAAACTAAAAATAAAACCTCCACCTTGCCTCCACCTTCCCTCCCCCATTGCCCTTCTACCTCGACCTTCTCCCTCCCTCACACCCCCTCGCCCTCCGCCCCTCTCCTCCTTATATGCTTTCACAGCTGGCTAAACGCAACATGTTACACCCATGTAGCACCTTGCTGACGCGAACCCATAATGTGGCGACTACAAATGGTTGTAAATTTAGAATTGTAGACATATTGCACGTCTCAATAAAACCTGCAATAAAACTCAATAAAACCTGCTATTTAGAAAAGGGATTTAAAAATTTAAAAAAACTCTATGTGAGATCTCAATTTTCTTTTAAAATAAATTTCCTGTTTTATTTCAACTAATAAGGTGAGCAGAAAAAAATTCTTCCCTCTTTTTCAAATAAGAGATACATTAAAAAAATTATTTTGGTATTTTATTACATGTTAATGATAAAAAGCACCTGCTTAAAAAATAATGCACAAAACTCTAAAATTATTAAAAAACGGTCAAGTACGAGTAGAACTCGCACTACGAGGATCCCTTATACAAATAGGCACTAATAAACATTTAAAAGTACATATTATTCCTATTCCACTGTTCACCAATATTAATTTTATACAAAATAAATATATTGCCTACCACATATTTCATAGGCATAAAATCATCGGGCGTATGTCATAATATATCCACAAATTAATAATTTTTCTGATTTTTTCCTTTCTTTGTGGTATAAAGACCTTATTCCTCACCAAATTTCATGTTTCTAGGTCAAAGGGAAGTACCCTATAGGTTTTGATTTACTTGCAAATGTCAATATTACAAATCAAGCTTCTTAGGCCGTATTTTTAGGATTTTTTTGGGTTGCCTAAGAAGATTGATTCATTTACAGCTTCAAGGGTCCGTAAATATTAATATTTTATATTAATTTCAACTTCATACCTCCACGCGTTCCCGAGATAAATGGTCTGGACAGACAAACGGGCAACGAAGTTTTCCTATAAAGGTTCCATTTTCCTTTAGACGTAAGGAACTCTAAAAATGTAAGCCTGTCACAGAGGAAACGAACAGATGTGCGTAACAAAACTATAAGTGTTCCTCCGTGTTTCACCACCTAAAAATAAATTCTTGATACGGAAAGACAGAGACAGAATGTCTAAATAAACTTAGTTCCTTTGACACCAAACCATGTTAAGTTTAACATTAAAACACGATTTACAGATATTGTTAACAAATAGGTATCATTGATAAGTTGAAATCGATGTTGAACGGTTGTTCAGAAAATATTAAATAGCGAAACATCTTCCAATCTCCCGGCGTAACAATCATATTACCATTAATAATATCCCAAAATTATTTCCAATAAAAATACTTGCCTCGTACCCTTCGATGAATGAATATTTCAGTGCCCACACTTCATTCACCGACTCGCCAATTGCCTTTTGTGATCTCGAACCGCACCTTTTGTGCCTACGTTCGGGTCTCCGCTTTGTTATATCACTCCATAATATCACATTAACCCTAACAAGTTTGGCTGCTTTTAACCAAGTCAGTACTGTGAAATTTATTATCGTTATTATTATTTACTTTTACATATACGTTGTTACAATTTAATACAATATAGCAATTTTAACTTTCAAAAGTAACTTTTAAACAGAGATTAATTAAATTTTGTAGGTTCAAAGTGTGAAAATCTTATTCGAAGAAAATAATTTATTTGCACCACCAGAACCAATTTAATATATTTAAAAATTCTCAAAACATCACCGAATCTAATGTCATTAAGATAAAGTTTGTGTGTTTGTAATTATTTCACTCATATGCTAGTTTTGTTTTCGTTTTGCAACGTGACTTTTAATATCATATTTGGCGTAATATCCTTAGTGGTGCGAACTATATATAATATTATCACCCTCTGTTATGAAGGGCTGAGCCCTTAATAATAACGAAAAATGTCGGAAAAACAACTTTCTTTTGGACATTTATTAGTACATATGTTATATAAATGCGTTGTGTACAAACTCAAATGTAAACATTATTAATATAATGCTTAATGCTTTTACAACACAAAGAAGTCTACAAAATCATTTTGATAATATGCCTCTATCTATTATATTCATTTTCATTTTACGATTTACATTGAAAAATTAACCTGCGAATTGACGATTGTTTTCTACATGAGAAGTAAAAAAATAAATGGTTTATTATTTTGCATCAAACATATTCTTCATATTATTTATTTAACGTTAAAACTTTAGGAGATATACACAGTAATTATATGACAATAATTATAACATGAGTAATACTTGCGGTGGGTAGTTATGCCATAATGATAAAAGAGAATTGTGTTATTAAATTACAATATGTGTTTAAATATTTTGACTAATTTCATTATGAGATATGTACACTTGTTCTTAAACCAGGACTTACGACTCTTTCCATATGTTTATAGCAAAGTGTTAATGATAATATTTCTAGCAATTCTGATTCCGATTCACACGAGAATCTCCATTACTAATATTGTAAAATGTTAAAATTTATTAGTTTATCGTTCTTTCTTTTTTTCGCAATATTATAGTCAATATCATAACTTTTTACATATCATACACTAGTAATATCTTAATATTTTCCTTTTTATATCTCAAAAAGCATTCTCTGTTTTACCCGGGCAAAACCAACTAGGAAAAAACTTCCCACACCTAGTGCAACAAATAAATTAACTCTTGCCGGAAAAGACGGTAACTAAGAAAAGTAAATGTATGTAGGACATATATATAATAGGGCATATCTGTAATAAACATGTACATGGGTCGTGAGCTATTCAAATACTTAGCGAGCGTAATCCGAGTCTTCTACTATAATGTCCAGATAATTTTACACATTCATATAACTCTCACTTCAATGTTTTTGTAAAATATATAGGATAAGTTCTCTGATTATATATAAAGGCTGTAAAATTATATCCTATGTATAATAGATTTTCTTGGCAATTTTAAAGCCAGCGTAAACCAAACATTTTTTTTCAAAATATTTACTTTTATTATTACATGTCTAAAAGTGCATGTATAAATATATAAAAAATCCCTTGAATACATATATAAAAACATAAATATATAAAAAACAAGTACACACTCGATTGTTTATAAATTTAAGTATTACTAAGTGTTTATTTTATTTATTCAATTTTACAAGTTATCAAAATATGTCATATGTGCAAATATTTTTGTATGGTGCACGTTTAATATAAATACAATTTCCATAAATGTTCAGTTGATGTTTTCTACATACATAAAATATACCACTCTGAATTTCATTATCTTCTTGCTGTGTAATTATACCCTCAACTAAGCCAAGTTATGCTAGTAAAAATAATTTTAGCGAAGGTCCATTTAACCCCATCGCCTATTAAGGTTTAACTGTAGATGTCTGCATTTCGACAACGAAAGTGGGAGATGAATGTAGCTGGGGCGTTCAGAGGGCAAGTAGAGGTAGTCACGAGGGGCGGAGGAAGGTAATTAACAAGGCGGAGAACTGGGGCGCGGCCTTAATTGAAATACCAATTATTCAGAGTATCGATGGTGAACCGAACGGTCGTGGTGGTTGCGAGCATGCTTTAACTCAGATTAAATTACGTGGGATTCGAAACGTTTTTTCAACCGCTTTTGTCATGTTCATGACTAATATTAGTAATCAGTTTACTATTATAATAGACTTAATACAATAATCTTTCGTGCCTTAGAAATTTAACTTAAAAGGATTCAATTTAAGAATGTTATGGAAAAACTGGAATCCTTATCAATCGAAGTATGGACTAAAATTGTATAATTTTGGATGGAACCTATTTTTCCATCCATTCACATGTGAAAATTAAATTCAGAATTTCTACATATTTTTTGTACATGACATATTAACAATTTTTCGATTATTTTAGCACATTTACTTCCCAAATTGCTCACTTTTGTTTTGAAGTCAAGTCTTGCTTACAGCTTAGCTATATTTAAAATAGTATACTTCCCCTATCGCTATCTATACATGTATATTTACATACTTAAATGGTTTCAAGGATCCATGTATAAAATTTTCAATCGATATATCACCATAAAATAAGATAATTTCTATCAGCTAGATTTAATAATGCAGAAATGTCTCTTATTTTACCCCAAAAATCTTGCATGATTTTTTTAAACAATGTTTAATTCGTGAGAGATTACGTTAAGCACGAGGATAAAAGCGAACGAAAACTACGTAGCGAAACTCAACCATTACTAGAACTTCAGTTAACTTAATTATACACAGAATATACTAAGATAAATAATAGATTAAGATAAAATGATAACGCAGTATACAATGCTAAAAAGTAACTAAATATGGTCGAATTCAAGATTGTACGTTTAGTGATTACCATCTGTATTTACCACAAGTAACTTATGTATTATAAGAGAATAATCAATAATTCTTATATAAGTCTATCGTATGGAATTTTTACTTATTATTTCGAGCAGAATATTTCATTTTATTTATTTTCAACAATTTCTTAATTATAATTACATTTGAGACTATGGAAACGCGCGACGCTCTAAATACAGTCAGTAACTATGCAGGCAAGTCAAAAAGTTCAAAAACTAGAAGGGATAGCAAAGAATGGGGTTTACTCGCTCGTAAGTATTCTAATTAAGGACTAATTATAATTTTATATACCGAGTCCCAGACTACTTCCATAGACATTGTCGAAAAAATTTGAAATTCTTATATCGGAAAATACCTGTGAAAAGGAAAAGCTGCTCTCCAAAATTATTGGAATATTTTCCTCAACTATTTTGACTCTTTCCCACGACCATCTTGGTATGTTAAAGATCAGCCCAATATGGAACCCGAAAATGTAGACGCATCGGCGGTGGTAACATCAACGCTTATAGTGCTCGCGCAAATTATAGGACCTCTGAAGATATGACGAGGGGTGTAAATTTAAATCAAATGTTTACGAGAGATAAACTTCATTCAGATCACGTAAAGATTAATTAAAAACCTGAATCGAAGCAGTAATCTTAACGGTGGCATAAAAGTGGTGCACCACCCCCGAGGAATTGAATGACGAGGAAACTACTTCCTTGGTATGCTGAAGAGATTAGGAGAAACTGTAAAAGAAAGAAGTAGGGAAACATTAGTGAAAGGTTTGCTGCTTTGCATGATAATGTGCCTATACACAATAGCAATATTGGGATGGATGATAGGAATATGTATGTATATATACATACATGTATTGACGTATTTGTATATATATTGTATATTCTCTTTAATAACAACGGCGGTGATGTTTAAGCAATCAGTTTTGGTAAGTGCGAATATCCTAGAATACATATATCCAGGCGAATGGTGATTGTCAGCAGTTTCACATAATGTCCGTATAAACATTCGATAAACTGACATTTTCTTTAAATGTAGTAATAATAATAAAATTTGGCAATAAACATACTTCAAATGTGTAATATTCCGAAATCGTACTTTTAAAACTATTAGACCGAAAAATATAATATATATTTTATTAAAATATGAGATGACAGTAAACAATAAATTTCAGATATAACGATGACGATAGATTTGTCGCTGTAAATATAAATATTATAACCGTTCATAATATTTATTTTACTACTTTTATTGAAATATGTGATGATAACAAAATGAATAATCGGTCTATGTCCAAAATTTATATTATTTCTGCTTTCTTTTATACTATTCTAAATGTATCTTGGTGACTTTTGATGTCCATCCGTAAATCTACAAAATGAAAACATGTGCTTGGAAATCGACTAAATAAATGTTAATTACATTTTATTAATATGCACCAAATGGAAGTCTGTATTAATCTTATATTATAATTTTCCTTACTTGGGTTAAATTTTAATGTAAGTCAGGATGACGAATTTTATGCAAATACATTCTTAAAGGTACACTGTATTACTAATAATAAAAGAAATGAGAAGGGTTGGGTTACGGGAGTGAAAGAAAAGGGTGAAGACAATGAATATGTTTGAGAATTCGATAATGTTCTTTGTAGAAATTTCTAGAACTTTCAGTAAGAAACTGAACATTGGAAGTCACACATTTTGATGTCGACTATTTTCAACCCCCATATCTTCCATATTCTTATCTTTATCGACGCGCAACGACCATAAATAATATATATATATATATATATATATATATATATATATATATATATATATATATATATATATATATTTATATATAGAGAGAGAGAAAATTGTTAGGTAGAATTAATTAAAGTTTACTCAATAATACAGGGCCTTGATATTTTTCTTTTAACAACTGAAAGATAATTCCATAAACGCAACGTTTCTTTTGAGTTGCAATGAACGGAAACCTAGCATACCCAAAAGGAAATCAGGAGGAAATAGAAAGAGGAATAACCATACAATGAGGCGAATTGATGATATGCAAGAAAATCCTTTGAATTATACGACGAATTTGCCAAATGATTTTTTTCGTCATAATTATGACAACATGTGATATGCAAAAATGTGTAGAAATTTAAAATTTGTAATATTCATAAATTGACATTGAATTAATTGGAATAAACTATGTACAGATCCGTCTGAGCTACAATGGACGAGTATAAGTAAAGTTTTTGCTGAAGCCGAGGAAACTTTGCTAACATCGTCCGAGGCAACAGTAGATGTTCCTGCTGGTCAGCCTAAGGGTGAGGTGCAGGAAACCATGTTGGACGTGAACATGAATGTACCAATACGCAGGAGACGTACCTGCAATTAGAATTCGGATATCCGGCTCATCTTCAGCCAAAGTCAGTTACTTCCAACGGAAAAATTAAAAAGAAATTGCGTGAGGCACGAATGGAGTAGAGACAATAAAGAGAAGTCGACTTCCATGAAATCTGCAAGGAAGTTTTATTAAGTCAAGCTCAAGAAGCGAAGGCTCGTGCTGAAGTTGCAGAGAGGGTATTAAAAAATAAGTGAAATAAGTTTTCAGATTATTAATTTTTTTATTTATATATTTTTTATTTTTATTCCATTTTGTGTTTTTAATATTTTTCATTATTTACATATATATATATATGTATATATATATATAAATATATATATATCTTTTTAAAATTTCACAATAGACAGTTCAATTTTTAATAATAAATCATATAGTTGTGTGTAGAATGTATTGTGTTGTATGTAGAATGGAAGTGTAACATGTTATTTAAAACGTTTCAAAATTAAAAATGTTAATGTTTATATTTTTGATTTTACACAAAAATGGTAGGAATTATTTACTAATTGTTAAAGTCCCATTTATGTTGTCAAGCTTTATTAATAAGGGTCTGTAAGTAGTAAAGATTACAAATTGGCAGGAGATTGGTAAAACAAATATTCAATAAAATGGTGCATTAACCAATGAAATAGGATTTTCATATTGTAACCCTACGAAATAATGGTTTATATTATCTAGTCTAAACTAATTTAATGCACGTTTTATTTTAATTATGGACAAATTGTACCATATATTGCATTTCAATAACGGAATTTTTACTTAATGTAGCTTCTGTCATGATTTATGTTCGAATTCAATTTGTCAGAATACAATATGCTTATGCAAGAATTTATTAAATTACAAAATACGAAGAATAAATATCTATTGATAACGTCCTGAATTAAAGCAGTCACTGGCTTATATCATCTGGTCTAAACTAATTGAATGCACATTTTAACATTCTGATTATAGGTAAAGTAATCATAATAGGTAAAGGGAATCATGTCGCTAGTCAGAATGAATTTAAATAATAGAATTGTGATGTTGCGATTTAGAAAACTAATAAAGACCTTTTCAAAATAGAATACATGTTTTTGGAAGAATATATTAAATTACCAGATGTGAAAAATAAATAATTATTAATAAATTCCTAAATTAAAGCGGTACTAAGCAATTTATTATTTTACTTCATGTAGATACATATAATGATACAAGTTCTATAGATACAAGTATCTATACATACAAGTAAGATTATCTATACATTTAAAAATAACTTGTATGTTTATTAATATTAGAGTGCTGAGTTTATTACAAAGGAAAAATGTCACAAATAATATAGTTTTCAAACCTTTTCAAAACACATAAATATCAGTTATGGGTGATGTCATTCTAGTTGATAAAGAATTAATACAAATCAAATAAATATGAATAAAAGTATATATATGCTTTCACTATCATAAGAGATGCGTTTATTTACCTCCTTTACTTATTTTATACATTCCAAGACAATCGTACTTGAGGAGTAAATTACAGTCGCGCATCGGAGCGGACAGGCACAATTTTTTTTATTTTCATTTTTTGTATATGAAACTATAATTTTTGTTCTTTTAATACTTAAACCCAAAACTACATAGACATTTGTCGATCTTTTTTCAATTACTTTTAAAAGTTTTGTTTTTACCCTCTAGAAAAGTAATACTTAAGAAAATGGAGAAGTAATTGAATTTTCCTGGTATTCAACACACCCATGTGCAAATATCATGTGCAATATAAATGTAATTTTCTAACTTTTTTTTCCCAATACTCCACTACGAGTTTCTCATTAAACAATAGATTTATCTGCACAACTCTTGACAATGAAGAAAGTCTGGCCGTTAGCCACACTTTATTCATTTCTTATTCGTAATAATCAAGAAAGTTCATCTAGAAGAATGTTCTGCCTTGAATAAGCTACTGTTGGTATATGTATATCGATCTTTTTTTTATTAACCGTGATAGATTTTTCTGTAGTTAGCTTATAGACAGAATCTACAAATCTATATATTTGGTACATGTGGCCTTAAAATGTCACCATACTAAAAAACCTTACCATAATTCTATAAAATGATTTGCATAAGAAATTTTAAAGTGTGAGTTTTAAAAATTTTATCAATATATAACATTTTATAAAATCCATTAAAATTAAATATTAAAAATTAATTATATATATAATATCTTAATTAATTATATATATGACAAAACTGGAATTGGATTATTCTAATTATTATTTTTCCATTCTTTTCGAATATATCTGGGAAAATGATCTATATCTCGGTATTTAAAATATGTAGTTGCCGCATCAACATTATTCTACCCTAACTTATATAGATTTACGATAAAGGTATAAAAATGATCGAGACTTGAATCGAAATTTGAACATAAATCGACACCGCTCCTCACTTAATCTCATTTCACATTGCTCCAAGCAATCTAAGATGACAGTATAGCGGATCAGGGAGTCACGTCGACAATTGCTCACCATTCTCACGAGGACAATATATGCGAAGAAGGAAATACGGTAAGAGTTAGTACATTAGTTTTCACCACCAGATAATTTTTAGTACAGTGGAATGTGATTATATATTTGACAAATATAAAAAGTACGTTTTGTAAAGGTCTTCAATAGACTGATGACTCTCCATATCGAGTTGCACAAAATCACCATAATACGACGGGGCGCGCAAAAAGGGTTAAGGGTTACAAGACGCTCTGTTTATTTTGTGCCTAGTTATAAACAGATAGAGAGATCCAAGTAAATATATATAGTGTACATTAATATGTCTACCACTTTAGCTAGTAACCATAAAACAATACGCTCTAAAATAATATTTTTACAACATAATTTGAAAATCTCGAACTCACGAACCAAGTTATCCATTACACGTATAACTTCACTTAATCAATCTCGAACTCCACTTACTACGACCTCAACTTTACACGCACGCACACAAACTCGAAGTGACAATACAAAACAAATTTCCACGAACCACCAATGTCGCGGTAAGTTCATAAATTAACAAGCGAAAGCGTATTGATTATAACGGCGTATATAAGTACATATTTAGCAGACAAGAATGTATGTAAGCTGAGCGCGGAACAGGAAGAGTAAATATGTGGGCTGTATACATGTTTAATATACAAAACAAATAGCCTGACTCGGGTAAACATCGCCTTTATGTTGTCGACCCTTGTAGCTACTTGCACGTTGTCCGCATAGCCGGACTAGCAAAGAGCGTGTTTGACCGAGGAATTTTGAAACATTCTGAACGGCTACGTTGGACGTCGTGTAGCCTCACGTAGCTATGTTGTGGGTAGTTCAATTAATTCTACGTTTATACATAATCGCCGGTGATTATGACTAATCACCGGGTAGGTCTGGCCGGTGATGAATGTGGCAGCGTTTGTTTACGGCTATTATATAAATTAACCGGTTACATCGGTCGTAATAATAAATGGAGCTTTAGTTATCAAAGGGGGGGCAGTTCGTTAAGCTTTTATGGATAATTTAGACATTTCGGTGTATCTTTTTTTCTATTCAAATCAATGATTGGAAGAAATTAAATTTTATTCGAAATTTTGAAATATTCATTTTAATAACATATCGTTCCTAATTTCAAAATTGAAGCTTTCTTGACTCCAAAAATAGTAGGAAGACATTAAAGACAATGTTCGTCAATACAAATAAATTACGAAATAAGAATAATATGTATTGTCACATAACGTCAGCAATACATTTTTTGAAAATATGTATGTCAACGTATCACGTTTTAAATTGCATGCCTTATTTTATTGTCAACTCCGGCTACTCCTATTAATACAGCCTTAATTAACTTAACTTTAAAATATGGAAAAAAAGATAGCTAGAAAAAAATTGGGGGAATTTCTCCTTACTTTAAGCGTATTGTCCTCAATATCTTTTTTAAATTACTCATTTGTACTCAATGTTAAAATAAAGTGTTTGTGAGTAAATAAAGCCAGTTATGAAAAGTGGAAAAATTCCGACTATCTGCTATGCTTTCAAAATGTTCTTAATTGTAATCTGTATTTTATGAATAGAGCAAATCCAAAAATGAATTAAATATGGTAATTTATTGCGTTAACTTTTATTAATGACGTTGCTCGAGTTGATTTATAGACATTTTTTTTAATGCGATTAAAACCAAAGAGCACGTGAGTGGATAAATCATAACGCACCAGTTAAACCGAAACTAAACTAAGTAATATCTATATGGAGCAAACAGCTTCGACGGGTCTTTCCGTTGCTAAACTTTTGGCCGATTTTTTCAGTTCAGTTTACAGCAAGAGCGCAGACGATGACGTCAATAAATGTAATATGGCCGAATTGTTTTCAGCCAACACGATAGGTAAAATTAGCGTATCTCGAAAAGAGACTCTTAAAGCCCTTCTAAATTTGGACATACAGAAAGAACTAAGCCCTGATCAAATACCTGGCATCTTCTATAAAGAATTGGGTCCGTACACTGGCAACTCCGCTGAATTCCATATTTATCTATAACTACGGATAGATAACTTTCCAAAATGCTGGAAAATGCTAACGTAACGCCTATTCACGGAGCAGGTCACTTAAACAATGTACTTAATTATCATTTCTATCTATTTTTGGTAAAGTTTTCGAGTATATTATTTATAAAACTATTTATTATCATATTAAATCACGTATCAAGCCCAACCAGCATAGCTCCTTATCAAAAATATCTACGTCGACGAGCATGGTTGAATACATAAGGGATATTGCAAATGCTTTGGATAAAGGCAAGCAGGGCGATACAGTCTATAATAATTTTAGGAAGGCCTTTGATAAAGTAAACCACGCTATCTTTATATACAAATTGCAATTACGGTTTACATGGTGACTTACTGAAATGGATTCAATTATATTTGGCAAACAGGAAATCACTCGTTGTAAATATCTCATCTAGTGAACGTGAATCAGAATCTCGCGTACCACAGGGCTCTCACCTCGGGCCACTATTATTCGGCATTTTTATAAATGATTTAAGCAAAGAACTGCTCCTTGCCAAGTATCTTATGTCCGCAGATGATTTCAAAATTTACAAAATAATAGAAAACGATTTAGATATTGCCTAACTCCAAAAAAATCTCGACATTCTGTCAGTATGGTGCTCGAGGAAAGGAATGCATCTAACTCCTAATACATGTTCCCATGTAATATTTTCCATTCGCTCCCAAACTTTTAATAGTCAGTACGCCATTGACAATGTAAAACTTGTTCAACATAATACCATTAAGGATCTAGGAATATTTGTAGACGATAAGTTAAAATTTGACAAATACGTGGACCACGTTACTACTAAGATGCAAAGACGTTGGGTTTCATTTTGAGACTAAGCAAGGATTTTAAAAATGTTCAACTATTACTGTCTTTGTACAATTCACTTGTGCGCAGTCAGCTCGAATACGGATGTGTGGTATGGAACCCAATTTTTAAGAAATACTGTGAACGCATCAAAAGGGTTCAAAAAATATTTTTGTATCACGTCACCTTCAAAGCTGGGTTGAACAAAATATTACTCACGTACGAAGAGCGTCTTGTATATTTTAAATTAAACACTTTAGCTCAAAGACGAAAACGTACTGACTGTATATTCCTCCATAAGCTTATCCACAATACAATTGACAGCAGTTCACTTCTCCAACACTTTCAGTTTAACATCCTAAGTAATAACAGTAGACCGCATATATATCGTCTTTTATTTGTATGAAAGTGCCGCACGAATTTAGGATTTTTTGCTCCCGTAAATAGAATAAGTCGTACCCTGAATAATCCTCCTTCAACTGTAGATTTATTTGGGTCCTCAATTTCATCATTTAAAAATAAACTCTTGGAGATTGACGGATACAGGTAACTTCTACTTGTTACAAAGTGATATTTAGTGTATTGTTATACTTATATTTAAAATAATTCAACTTTGTTTATTAACTTCAATTGTTTTGTATATTTGAGTCTATGTTTTATTTATTAATTCCATAATTCTATTATTAATTGTTATTTAATTCACTA
Source organism: Druceiella hillmani (assembly GCA_039881145.1). Classification (NCBI taxonomy): domain Eukaryota; kingdom Metazoa; phylum Arthropoda; class Insecta; order Lepidoptera; family Hepialidae; genus Druceiella; species Druceiella hillmani. Next base: position 27,857,208 of record JAYKKI010000004.1, read on the forward strand.
TAATTAATTTAAAATTTTAATATGCATTTCATTGGTCAACTCTTTGATTGATAATTTATTGAATTTATTGAAATTAACTGAAATGTTTCTTATTCGTAATAATATTATATGATAATGACAACACTAAATTAATCATGCTGTGCCCGCTGATTTTAGTGTTATGACAAGAAAATTATACATATATATAATTATGCGTTCTTGAATTAAATTGTTAAAATTGTAACAAAACTGTTTGTGTGCCAATAATAAATAAATAAATCTATTGTAGGCTAAATTACACAAACAGATAGATTCAACAATGTAAAGAAATAATAAATTCCAGAAACTCATGTTTCGAAATTTGTCCGCTACGGTTTTACGTATCAGGATTACTGATTATTACTACATCTTTAACACATTTTTAAATAATCCAAATGATTCTAGGCTATATGTTTATACAAATTTAATAACATATCATTTAAAATATGATAAAATATATTTAGTTGGAAGTAAATGCAGATCATATGAAATCATTAATAAACTGACCGGTCTCTCGCTTTCTGTGTTCCAACATATAAATATAGTTTTAAGCATGCTCATGGCCATATTTAGAGGAACACAAAAAAAGGACAAAAACAAAAAATTTTCTCATTTCACACTGGCCATCTATACCAGCATATGTAATTTTAAAAAGGAGGAATTAATATAATTAATATAATAATTTTATTTACGACATTAATTTTTTTGGTTATCTGTTAATTTCTTTATTGCGTACAATATTGGAAACTGAGTAATGTATGAAATGTTGAAACAAACACTTTATTTTCATAATTTTTTTCACAAATTTGTTATCATTGCGTTAAGGGAACATTATTTAATAAATTTAAGTGATAATGATGGATCTTAGCTTTGCTCGAGTGTCGAAAACTGTAAATTTATTTGAAAATAGTACAAATTTCCAAGTCTGTAATTTATATAAAACGTGTGCATATTAAATGATACCGGCAGACAGAAGAGTATGCAAGACGTAAAGAGCAAAGTCGCAAAAGAGTAACAATGGAGAGATGACAGATTAAGCAGTGTCTTAAGAAATCGCAGTTCAAACTCTTCTGAGGTAAGAACCAAGCTTCAGGAAGACCAAAACCATTAGAAAAAGACTTGAGGCGACTGGAACAAGGGCACATTTTCCATCAAAGGACCTGTACTCACCGCAGACCGTCGGGTAGCTCGATCCTACTTTGCTCGTTCGCACCGAAACGGGAATGATGATGCTTGGGCAAAGGTACTCTTTATTGATGAATCCAGGTTCTATTATAAGTCAGATGATGGAAGAGTTAAAGTATGAAGATGACCCGGAGAAAGATAGGCTTAGTGTAACATTGTTGGAAGAAAGTCTTATGGTGGAATATCAGTAATGGTATGGGGCACTATTTTCTTAGGAGAACATACGAAGCTACACATTGTAGAAACGAGTCCCTGATAAATACGTAATGGACATTTTAGAGTAGATTGTGTTGCCTTTTGTCGCTTACATTGAAGACAATTTTCTTTTAATGCTTGATAATGCTCAACCTCACACGAGTGTTTCGAATTATCTTACTGAAGTAAAAATTGAAGTTTTGAGGATAGCCATCATGCTCACCAGATCTTAATCCGATTTAATATATATGGAATAAGCGGGGAAAACAAATTAGACAAAAAAAACTGGTACCAGTTAACTTAAGGTACTCCGAAAGTGCATTGATGGAAGAATGGAACTTAATGCCACAATGTTTCATTGATAATTCGTCATAATAAAGATATGCATAGATACTTGCAGGCAGATTTTACAGCAAGAGAAGGTAATACAAAATACTGACTATATCATCCATTAACAAAAAAAGCAGTCTAAAATAATATTAAATTTTTACCTAGATATGTGAAAACTCCTTACAATTAAAATACTGAGATTACTGTTTCTAATTTATTCTTTTCTCGTTAAGACTAAGTTTTTTCGTGTTGAAAAATGTTAATTTAATTAGTGGATTCAATTCAATAATTAATATAACCTTGTACAAAACGAATAAATATGTTTTTATGTAAATTTGCCCATGAGTGTATGAAGAAAAACTAAGTACAAAGACTAATTATGGTATTCCGACGTGTTAAGATAATTTACGGTTGTAAGTTAGGGCCAACATATCACTTTATTTGCTGTCGGAAATTGTTAATAAGTAGTAATGTAAGTATTCAAACAATTAATTAATCTGAAGTTAACATAATTATTTAGGGTTTGGAAATATTAAGTGAGAAGTGACCCAAATCTCCAGTTTACTTAGCTTAACAGAATTATGGCTATAAGGTAAACATAAATAAAAAATACCTCTATAATAATATTATTTATTATTATATATGTTATTTTAATCTCTTTCATTCTCCTCATTCACTTTACTTTTTACAATCTCCTATATTTTGGGTCTATCCAGATAACTCTTTGCTATGTTAGACGTATTACATGAAAACCTTTCTTTACTTATTTCTCAGTTCACGATTTTACTGTCACGTCGGTGGAGGGCCAGTAATGGATACACCTTAGAGGAAACTTGAAGATTTATTAGGTCGGTCGCATTTTTCCATTGATTTCTGGAATATTATAGAAATTTCTTGAAAGTCTGTAGTAAAATATATAAAGAGCACGACCTTCGATCTTCTGTTCAGTCAGTAACTGATGAATTCCGCCTTGCGAATTCCGTATTATACGAAAAACGTGCGAAGCAACATGCAATATTTGCGTAAAGATGTATGAAGACACAGTCAACTATTAGTTACAATAAAGCAATAAAAGTAATGTCGGTCTCTTCCACAATATTCTATGATCTCCTGCATTAAATTTAAATATATTCCAGCTTAAGTTTGTCCCAATTCAAATATATCCCAGCCTAAGTTTGTCCTTAATATGGCACAGATATTTTAATGGTCTTATACTACAATAAAAAAATGTATGACTAAAATATATATCATGACTAAAATATGCTTATATTCTGATATTTTAGTCAGTTTTTCAATAAATGAATATTCTAATCGAACACAGTTAATCTACGTTAGCACTTTCCTCTTAATTTTTACCACCATCTTGTCATCTCATGTGCATCCTTTATACAACTCGTATTAAGTAATAAGTTAATTTTTATTGTTTTCGGTTTACTTTTACCGACACTTTGCAAGACTCGTGGAAAAGCTTGCTGACTTCACTAACTCATCTAGTTTTCGACTCGGAACCAATTTTGATCCTGTATGCATATTTTCATCCTTTTTCCAATGATTTGAGATAATTCAAGTGTGTTATCGTGTCAAAAAAGTGCAATAAAATGGATTCATGCAATGAAATGTTTTTTCATCGCACGCATCCATTTTATTGCACTTTTTAGCTGCCGTGTGTAGTTTATAAAATATCGTATCCGTATTTGACTTTTTTTATAATAACTTTGTTAATGAGTATATTATTATTGTTTATATTCATTTATGTACTACAATTTTGTTATCTGTAATACATAATGACATAGCGTTTTAAATTTTAATTTTTATTTATTCCTAATTTGGTTTTCTAGTATTCTTTCTTTTCCAATAACATACCAAAGCACGCCACATATAAGAATATAATCATCCGATAACGGCAGGTTTAGATAAATATCTATAACTGGACAATATTGATTATCCACAAACCACAGATAACATAGCCTCTATAGAAAATTGTGAATAGAGCCGAGAGCTCAAAGTGGCTATGCTAATGTGCTTTATTTGCTATTCTAAGGTATTTAATTGTGTACGATGGAATTGTCTGTGGGGAGTCCTACTGAATCCTACTGAACAAACCAAAAACAAATCTTAAGGAACAAATCCTACTGAAACAAACCTGTTCAAAGACGGCACCCCCAGGATAATAGATATGCTGTCTCTACCGTTTAAGCCTGGAAAAGGTGTACGACAGGCAAACATCTTATCTCCTGTTATTTTTAACATATATGGCAAATTCAAAATGAGGAGAGCCTTGGAAGAATGGGAGGGTATCATCTCAGTAGGTGGAACTAAAATTAGCAATTTAAGATATGCGAATGACACCACACTTTTTGCAACATCAGAGAAAGAACTAGCTGACTTGTTCAAAAGAGTCGAGCATGAGTGTGAGCAGATCGGACTCTTAGACTAAAACGAAAGTCATGGTTATAGGTACGGGTGGCCATGTCTTAAAATTTAGCTCGAACATTATTCATAAAATGCAAATTTTTCCAAAATATCGAGATGAATTAAAATACTTTTTTATTTATCTCGATCCGTTTTAATTTCGACGTTGACAAACATTTTAATAATCGAAAACTATGTACTCGTTCAGCTGAATTTGATATTTACTCACATACTTCAAAAGCTCGCTTAATTTCGATTAAAATGCATTTCGAATCTGCATTGCATTGACCCATGTTTTCCCTCAAACAAGCTGTTTAAATATGCATGCGCTCTTTGTGTTTTAATTGATTTCGTCGATACTTCATGAAGATTTTAATTGATTTCGTCGATTACACGTATATAATATTAAAATGAATTGTGTATTAATAAAATGTAATATATTTGTGTGATATGTAAATACAAACTTTAATTTATATTTTGTCACCAGAGTACATGCATTTAATCCATATTTTATAATTTCGTATCATAAATATAACCTTATAGTTCCCCTTTCCATTGTTATAAAATTATATAGTAATTTACTAAAGTAGATAATATTTTTACTTTAATTTTATATTTCTCTATTCCTATTTATTAAAAATTCTGTAGGCTTTGAACAGACTTTGAAAATGTCAATCGTAAAACATAATAATGTTAAAAATTACTTCTAAGAAAAACTAATTAAATGGGTGAAAGTTTATCCAAGAAGTTCTAAAACTTCTGCAATATTACGTATGCAAGTAACTTTATAAGGCAACAAATGTTGCATTATAATCTAGTGGCAAAGTTCAATGTTAAATCTAATTATCTCAAACTACATTCGATATATCTCAGATTTTATTTCAAGATTTGGTGTTTATAGATGATTTAAAAAAAATTATATTAGAGGTAGCTTTCACATTAAATTTCTAGTGATTAAAATATCAAGCCAAGGAAAGTTGTCTTTTTATAAATAAACAACTTACTTAAGATTTTCATAAGTGTATCTATCTACATTTCCTTTGTAATATTATTTCAGAACAGGCAATTTAATTTTTCAGAAAAAATGTCGTAACTGATTTAAAATTAAAACCTGCCTAAAGTATTTTAAATATAATTGATTTAGAGTAACAATTTTAAATTAATTCTGATCAGTTTTTTGATGTTATGGCTATTTTATATTCACGCTAAGGTTAACTTCGAAATCTCCATAAAATGAGCATTTCTGTCGAATTCACAATATACGCATAAAAATACTCAAATTTAAGTGGTTCTGCGTAGAAATTAATTATACACGTTATTTTTAAACAGTTATCTTTAAAGGATGAAGTTCTTCAGCCTCGTTCATAAAAGTTTAACTTATATTCCTATAATATTTTGGCAATATTATAGGAATATAAGTTAAACTTTTATGGACAAGGTACGTCCGAGGACGAAGACGAGGTACCTGTGCATATATATATATGTAGATTAAACAGAATTGTCAGTACTAATAGCGCTTGAGAAAAGGCATGCCTCAGACAACGAGATTATGTCAAACAGACATTTTATACCCATTTAAAATAAACGAAAAATATAGTTCTAGCTAGTGAGTATACGAATACTATGAATTTTTAGAAAAACCTTGAAATATTGAATAAAGCGGACAATAAAATGAGAAGTCGGGTCAAAAAACCTTGTATAAAAAGAGACAGTTCTTCGCTCCTCTTTTTTTTAATTTTGTGATGTGATTTTGTGAATGGGATAGCATTACTGTAAGGCAAATCAGATTAACACATTCTTTATAAATACGGTGGAACCATCCTGAAACGACAGACTTCACTTTGGCCTTATCACGCGTGCTAACATAGTGCAAGTGGGAAAGAGTAACTAATAATACTGATATCTCACTATTGTTACCTCACCCTTGCTTTTTAGATAATTGGGAAAAATCTAAAAGGAATATCGAAAATAACAAAAATTAAATATTATTTGCACGTATTTACAAATGCAGTTAAAGAAATTTGAGTTAAAAAATATTTATTTAATTTTTCATTTCAGAAATATAAATGTGGATCTATCCATCTATTCTTTTGTTTACGCCATTATCATAATAAAAATATTTATAATCATTGAAATAACGAGGTTTTGAAGTATGTAAATTCTGTGTATTCTAAATGAAAATTATTTATTATTGGGTATTATTCTACGTTTAAGTTTGTTCATAAATTTCATTCTAAAATATACTGCATAACTTTCACAAAAAAAGTCATAACTATGAAACATGTTAGGTGAGCTTTAGTTTTCTATCTAATCGATTCCTTGCAATAAAATAAAATACTAAAAATGGAAATTAAATAACATTTTTTTCTATTTTCTATTGCAAATAAATAAGAGACTAAGAAAATTAGAATCTCGTGATAAAATTAAAATAAAATAAGTTATCTAACTTCTCAATATTTTATATATAAGTTATCTAACTTATCAAATTTATATTATCATACTGAATATATTTGGCGTTAATTTTGTGGAAATTCGTTATTCACTATTAAATGAAACTACGTTATGTAGATTATTTCTACTTTCTTTAAGTTCCTTACCACGACCTGGGTTTAATTGTATTACAACATCTTCAAGTGGGCTATTAGCAAAGATCGTTGCTAATAGCTCACCCGAAGATGTTGTGATACAACGAAACCTAGGTCGTGGTAAAAAACTTAAAGAAAGTAGAAATAATACTACATCACGTAGTCATCTCGCCCATATTATATCTAATTGAACTTTCTAATTATTTTCCTCACTCAATCTTTCTCGCGTACTCTGTTTGTTCTTTTATTTCTTACTCGTGATCCACCTGACCCTCCCTTATATTTATGGGATTTTTTCTCAGCATTTTTTACATACACTTACATTTTTTATATATTTTCATGTAAATAGTAATTTTGTCTCTGATTTTGTCTTAACAAGTTAATGTTGATAATTTTTTTTTTTTTATTGCAACCTGCCATTTGAGATATTCAGCAATTGGTGCGTATGTTAGCATGTCTTGTACTGAGTTCGTCCTTTTGAATTCATTTCATTTTGCCCCTATAAAAGGTCTTGGGGAAGTTTTTTCTTAAGCCTTCTGGGTGCCGTTATTGGGTTCATCAGGTTTATAGCCAGTGGATTGGGATGATTAGCGATTCGGTCTCTGTATGTCTGTATCATCTCTGATATTTCTTCTTGGACTAATTTTATGCCAAGCTCCAAATGGAGTCTGTTATTTGTGACATACCAGGTGCACCAGCTATCATTCTTAGCGTTTTTTATCGAAACCTTTGTAGTATTTCATTATTTGATTTTGCCGCGGTTCCCCACAGTTGTAGGCCATAAGTCCATATAGGCTTGATCGTGCATTTATAAATTAATAGTTTATTTTCGAGCGACAATTGAGAGTTTTTGTTAAGGAGCTAGTACATGTTTCGCTCTTTTTGCCCGCTGCACACCGTTTGGTCAGGATGTGTTTGGACCATGTCAGACGTCTGTCGAGATACACGCCAAGGTATTTCGCGTAATCGGCTTGCGGTAACTGTACTCCATTTAGGTTTACTACCGGGCACTTATCTCGTTTAGTAGTAAAAGCAACTTGTATTGATTTGGTTTCATTAACTTTGATTCGCCAATCTTGCAGCCACTGTGATATTTGGTCAAGGCTTGTTTGGAGTATTTGTGAGGCTATGTCTGGTCGGTGGTCTGCTGCGAGAATTGCTGTGTCATCAGCTAAAGTTCCCGTAACAACACCTTCTGTGACTGGGAGGTCGGCTGTGTAAAGCAGGTACAGTATTGGGGCCATAACGCTTCCCTGGGGAACTCCTGCTTGGATCGGATAGAGAGACGTAGTTTCAGTTCCCTTTTTGACGTAGAAGTGTCTGTTATGTAGATATGATCTGATGAAGTTGTAGTAATTTATGGGTAGGTTCTTTTTAATTTTAAACAGCAGTCCCTCATGCCATACCCGATCAAATGCCTGGGATATGTCTAAGAAAGATGCAGAACTATATTGGTTTGGCTCAAAGGCATTATGGATATGTTTGACCAATCGATGGACCTGCTCAATGGTTCCATGTCTCTGACGAAAGCCAAACTGGTGATCAGGCAGTAGATTATTATCATAGATATGTGGCATTAATCTTCGCTGAAATTAAATTTCCATAACCTTGGAAGTAATTGGTGGCAAGCTAATAGGTCTGTAAGATTTCACATCAACAGCATTTTTGCCAGGCTTGAGGACCATTATTATTTGGGCCACTTTCCACTGGGGAGGAATCGATCACGTCCGTACGATTGCATTGTACAGGATTGTGAGGAATGAAATTCCTTCCTCTGGGAGCTCTCTTAGAATTTTGGCAGTTATAAGGTCATAGCCAGGTGCCTTGTTGATATCAAGTGTATCAATAGCAGCTTTTATTTCGATCGAGTTGGTGGCATTGATTCAGAAAAGTTGACACTTCTTGCCTTTTGGGGGAATTTATTTCGGGGTTTGGTACAAAGACGCGTTTTAAGTGTTCGGCAAATGTAACTACTTTTTCCGCTTCACTGGCTGCCCATTCATTGTTCTCTTTGCGTAGAGGGGCTTGGTTTGAGACTGGACGTTTCATATTTTTTGTGACTTTCCACAGTGAGTAATCAGTAGCCGATGTCACGTCTAGACTTTTTAAGAAGGATTGTATGCCTTCGTTCTTGTTATCGCTAAGTGCTGATTTGAGCTTAGATTGCAAGTAGTTTAGATGTTTTTTATCTGATGCATGTCGAGACTGTTGCCATTTTTTCCTAGCACTACGTTTTTTAGTCAGGAGTTCACGAATAGACGGAGGACATTCGAGTTTACGGTTTGTGTCTGTAAGTGTTGGGGTAGCAGCCCAGGCAGACCTTTGTACACAATAGTTGAGGTGTTCAACAGCTTCCATTATGTTCTCTTCTGTTTTCATAGGTAGTGACTCGTCAAGGCATTGAGCCATTAATTGCCTAAAGAGATCCCAGTCAATTCCGCGTGTGTGCAGCTTACATGGCTTTGGAGCTAATGTGATGGACCTTTTGAGAGTCATTTCTACAGGTGAATGATCAGAAGACAAATCTAGGCTAGTTCTACTTGTGATAAAGCTGCTAGGGAATCCTTTGATTATGAAGAAATCTATCACATCTGGTATTTTTCTCTTATCTGTGGGCCAGTAAGTGGGTTGCCCAGGCGAGACAACACCAAGATTTAGTTTGTCAATTGACATTTTTAGTTGCCGTCCCTTTGTTGTTACTGTACGCGAGCCCCAGTAATGATGTTTCGCATTATAATCTCCACCAGCAACGAATCGGTGGCCCAGTGTGGCGAGAAACCTTACGTAATCTGCTTCCTTAAGTTTATGTTTCGGTGGGCTGTAGACAGCCAATATTACAAAAGATCCTACCCAGTCTTCGATTCGCACATTTGTTACTTGGATCTCTTCAGTACAATATTGTACTGTTTCGTAATGTTTAATATTAATTTTTATAATTATTGCACTCCCCCCATGTGCAGTTCCATCAGGGTGCATTGTGTGGTAAGTCTTATAGTTTTGTATTTGGAAATAACTCTTTTTTGTAAAGTGGGTTTCAGAAACCAGCAAGATATCAATATTATGTGTCTGGAAATACGATTGAACCTCAAGGGTATGCTGTGGCAGCCCATTGGCATTCCATAGAGCTATTTTTAAGCAATCTATTTTGAGAGATTCGTCGTGAGTGCTATTATTAGATTTGTCAATGTAGTCAATTGCTGCATCACTTGTTTCAATAAGTCCATTATTTCATGCATATCATTTGTACGTATGTCGCTATTTTGTGGAAGTTGATGTCCTTTGAATAATACGTCTCTATATGTTTGTCGTATGGTATTCTGAGAGTTCTCTTTATGAGCCGTTAGTGTTTCTTGTTCATGACTTTCTGTTTTATCAAACTGAATTTTATTCCTGAATCTACGATCTGGTGCTTTTGAGAATTTCAGATTTTGAAGTTCTCGATAGACCCTACAGCCTTTGTAATTTGCAGGATGGTTACCATCGCAAAGTATACACTTGACTTGGTCGGAACTAGTTTTCCTTGGGCAGTCAATGGAGAGGTGGTCACCAGCGCATTTGATACACTTAGGTTGTCTGTGACAATAAGTTTTGGTATGTTCATACTGTTGGCATTTCGCACATTGTGGGATTTCCCGTTTTGGTCGTGGAGATTCAAAGGATACTATACACTGCATTAGGATTTTAACTTCATATATTCGCTTGTTGTTGTCATTCGGTAATAATTCAACAATGAACATGGGCAATGGCTTCTTTGTGGTTCTTTGTTTGATATTCCAAACGTTTATGCAGCTGTAGTCCATATCATTTAATGCTTCTTTGATGTCATCAGGGTTAGTAGATGGATGCATATTTTTGAGCACAGCTTTGAACGCTCGATCCTGTTTAGGCTTACAAGTAAAAAACTCAGTCTGTTTTTGTTCTAATTGTTTGACGATAATTCGTCAAACAATTAGAACAAAAACAACGATGTGGAGGACAACGATGTGGAGGACCTTCAAAGCGTACATATTTGAAGCATGTTCATTAAGCATGTTAAGTAGAGGTCGGACATTACCCACTTTGTCAACAAATATTGGAGGTGGTTTTGTTATTTTTTCTACAGTAGTGGTGTTGTCTACTTGGGTTTCTTCTTCTGCTAGTTGAGTAAAACTATTTGTTGTTGGTATCGGTTGAGTTTGAGATAGCCAGTATGTATCCAGTTTGGTTTGTTTTTGTGTTCCAACATTTTCAGGGCTTGAGTGCGGTCTTTTCTTACCGGTGACTTCCTTCCAGTCATCTTCCTTATTTGTACTTGGTCTTGGTCAGTACTTTGTTTTGGGTAGGTTATGGTTGGATAGTTACCCAGAGAATGTGTTCTAGGTCGACTTTCAAATATTACATTATGGCTTATCTGCTGTGGTTGGTTTTTATTAATCTTGGTACAGTTTTCATTTTTATTATTATTATTTTTATTATTAATTGGATCACTCATTTTTGTTCCCACGAGTATAGGACGATAATACGGTCGCTACCTAGGGTGACGCCTATTGATACGGTAGATGGCTACATAGATCTACGAGTCACCTGTTTCGTCGAGTTTGGTCGCTAGTGACTGATCTGTCCTTTCAGCCAAAGAGTCCTGTTGGCACGTACCACACCTTAGGATTTAGGGGTTTTTTATAGAGGTGGCCTTCCTCGCGGTCCAAGTGGTGAAGCTCAGACCTCCGTTCCTGCGAGACATGACCACAGTATTACGGTCTGGTGCAGCTCGTTTGAGCTACACACTGGTTTTTAATTTAGGGTTGTCTCCCCTAGCTGTATACTAGGTTAAAGCGCCTAGGGCTCGCTTTCGCCCATCATACTTTGCTACTGCAGTCCAGGGGTAGATGGAGTGTGCGGGGTCCTAAGGACTGTAGCATTGCCCAGGAGGGACGACTCACTGGTATAGTAGTGAGCCTACCCCCAGCCCGCCACGGCGGTCTGAGGGCAGCGTGGACGTGTATGATTAACTTGTTGGTGACACATAAAACCCAACTCCGCACACTTGGGTGTATGTTCCGGTTATTGCTCAGCACTTTATAGGTGAATGTCTTACAGCAAGACAAGCATCACCGAGACCTACACCAACCTCCCCTCCCCAAAGGGTCATAATGGAATCCTATTGGTCTTGTTCAATGCAAAGGGTCATAATGGAATCCTATTGGTCTTGTTCATTTACCCTTCATTTGTTCATCTTTCACCAAGCCCTGATTCCCAAAATATAAATGTTACAAACTAATATTTAAAAGATTATATATAATAACAACTTAAAATTTATATTCGAATTCAAATTAGGAAAACATTACACAGTGGAAAGGAAAATAAATATTTAAAGTTTGTTGTTGGAAACGACATTTTAAATTGATCTGGAAAATATACTTCTTAAATCATAATTTGTGCTTTTGGCACAGGAATGTATGCGGAAAATAGAATGTGGAAATAAATGCCTGGGAAAATCATCAAAATTAAAGCATTTTCTGCTAAATACAGAAAACTATAAGGAATAATGATCATTTTCATTTTTTCCTTACACCTCTGAAATATACGTGTTTTTTGTGGGTTATCGTGCTTTATTACTATGCCTATTTTCAAGTTTCAAAAGATTTCTGAGAAAAACTACTATGACCTATAGATACGTGAGTGACTTTGTAAGGTTTCAATTTTTTCCTTTTGAAGTACGGTACTCTAACAGATATACCAGAATAATTTATTTATTTACCTACTTTAATGTACTTAATTGATACAGATGCACTTATTGCTATAAAAGCAATATCTTACAGCCAACCAAAACACCAGTCCAGACCCGCTCGACGAGCGAAAGGAAACAAACCCGGGTCATCCCGCATCCCGCCATCAAAGGCCCTATGCCTTGAATACAAACGAATATATATTATCTGCCACGACTCCTTTGTCTTTTTTTCGGTTTACGCGAAATTTTCTCTCTTCTGTCTATAGTTTCATCACAAGAACGCTAATTTTAGGAAGATATTAAAATTATAAGTGTAACATGCAAATAATAGGCAAACCGTTTTAGATCTGAGAAGTATTAATTTAAAGTTGGCACTTAAATTATACTTAAAATCGAAGTACGTTACGAGCACCAGGTAAGTTTATGCCGTTGAGTGTGAATTTATATCAATATTATTGTACCATTTTAAACCTATTTCCCATCTCTATAACTTTGTTCCGCGGAGCTAAATATGCTAAATACATGAATATAAAAGGTTATAACAAAAGAAGCCCTATTAAATTTCACACAATTTTAGGGATTTTGAAAACACACTGAATATCTCGCTTACCATAACCTAAAATGTTTTTCTTATTGAGGTAGAACTTGGAAATTTGGCAAAGTTATAGGACTAACATTGCAAATAAAAAAAATCAGAAAAAATTATTTTTTTCACCAAAGACTGATTTAATTAAATATGAATTATTACTCGTATTTTTATAGGACCCTAAATTTCAAATATTTTGAAAGAGGTAAATATTCACGAGGTAAAATAATTTTAGTATTATTAAGAATTCATTTAATAAAATACTTGTGTTATACAAAATGACCAGCTCATGGGCATAATTTTTATATAAGATATGTTATATACATATAAAAGCAATTAAAAAATCATTTCATAAACTTATACCCATATCAAGTATTAAAATATTAACAGAAACTGAAAACTTACTAAGTAGAACTAAATATTTTCTAGTTAAATTTTATTTTTTAACTAAAATAAATCTATGTCCACTATATATGACTTGCAATACCTAATATACATCTCCTCTGAACCAACATTTTATAAAATGCTGCCTTAAATTTTAAAAAATGAAGAGCTGCCCCATGACCAGAATTTAAATTAACATTAGAACATAGCTCGGTAACCTTTTGCAATCTCAATTCTTCATCAATAAAATACATTAATAAATAATAGAACTTGGCATCCTTTCTTCACATTCACGTTTTTGATGTCACATATTTTATGTTTTTGTTTTAAGGTTCTCAACCACCTCCCCGAAATTACCCACCGCTGAAGTTTTAACTAAACCATAAAACTAAAGTAAAAATGACATTTTAACTATTCATTAAATATTATTGTAACCAATATTTATTGGAATTTACAGGAATTTAAAGGGAATAAAATAGTGTAGCATTCACTTCCATTTTAACCAACATAACTTTGGTTAATGGACAAAATACCTTTCTCTTTAATTTTAAATCAATGACGTGGTAACATATTTCAAAAATATTGTATTTAAGCTTTTCCAACTTTACGCAATATAACAACGATAACCGAAAAAATATAAAAATTAGTCGATCCTTTCTTTGTGGTTTTCTAATAGTCTCCTAAACTAATTAAAAAAAATATCTGTATCGTTTCCATTGCGAATCATGCCAATCCAATAGATACCATCACCTTGATTTGCCTATAATGAAATAAGTCAAGGGGTATAAAGCACAGTTTTACAGAAAGTTATAAATTAGCCGATAAAGTATCAAATAAATGCAGAATTAACCTTAAATCTGAAGGAAAAAAGATTATGTACTTTCCTTGAGAACTTTCAGATTTTGGTATCTGCATTGAACGTGTAAATATACAAGTTTTTCACATTTACGCTTTTATTATAAGAATATTTATAAAAATTTTGAAACAATGGTCATTTTAGGAATTAATTATCTATACATGTAATAATAAGTATCGAAGCCGTATCTGTGCGCGCATCACGTGATTAAAACCAATGGACGGATTTCAAAAAATATTATAATTTTATACCTTCTATAATGTATTTACCCTATAAGGTGTTCTAAGGTCTGATCAATATAAGCAACATATGTGATGTATTGTATAGAATTACTTGTAACCTATTGCATGTAATTGTTACAAGTAATAGATTTAATATAATTTAAGCAGTACGTTCATGACAAAATTCCGCATGTGTATTACCATATTAAATCGTTCGGTAGGGTGGTTTTGTAGATTGACACGTAACTTTACATAACGATTTTTTGAAACATGTTCTATTAGGAGCACGATAAAATAAAAACCAAAATTTTTTTTAGAATTACTGTTTGTGTCTTTCTGTTTTAATGTAGTAACAAAAAGTAACTGGATTTAAAAGAGCTACATTCTGTCCCTGGAATATAACCCAGAAAAAGTTTTGAATTTCTGTTTACCTTCTTACCAAGAATTTTAAATGAAATTTTCACTATGATAATATTTAAGGTCTACATTAACACATAGATCAAAATTATTTGACTATATTTGCCATTTTTTTTTTTGGGAACCTAATATACAACTATACACTCAAGTAGTAAAAACTATGTGCACAGGCTTAAAAATAATAAAGATAAATTGTCAATACTCTTAGAACGGTTTCGTATAAAACTCAAGGTAATACAAAAGATAATTTTATCCTCAAAAAATATTCACCATATTAATAAACAACGAATCCAATGAAAGTCTTGAGCATAAACCAGTGTGTTTATTAAGTTAATAAAAAATAATATAAGTTATTTATAAATGCATTAAATGAAATTACTTACAAAATTCTACAACTAATATATAACTGGAGGCATGTTACTTCCCCCACAAAAATAGGTCACGTTAATGCCATAATTAAAATCCTCGCTAAAACAAACTAAAAAAATTAAAACTGTATGGACTGAATAATAAATTGTGAAATAAAAGGAAAAATTGGACTAACTTGCAATTATTTGTTGAATTTTGATTATATTTATCGTAAAGAAATTTTCAGAGCGAAATTTTTCATTAAGCAATAAGTGAATATAGCGGGAATGTAATCCTTATTGCTCAACGCCAAGTGTAATTATTTTCGAAAAAATTATTTTCCTATTCAGATTCGGCAAACATTCCAAATATATTATAGCATATTAATTAGTTTTCATTTTAAACAAAAAGTTTTTCTTTTAAAAACCAACTCGTTCCAGAAAATCTCAAGCACAATTACATAATAATATTAGTTTAAGAACAATATTAGAGACATCTTAAAAATGTCATCATTTCAAAAAAAAATTAATTTAGTTTTATTTTTCTTATTACTTTTGTATAAATATTCATCTAATGTGGTAAATTGTTGTCATCTCCATTATTAATAGATTAATATTAAAAAAAACTAAAAACACGCTTTTAAAAAATACTGCACTAAAAAGCTAGAAATAATTTACGAATCTGTTTTCTCTGTCTACTCGGTAAGGACTTCAGTGTAAACCATGTGTATTATTGAGTATAATATTTTAGTGTAAAAGGGTAGGGTGCCTTGTCTTGAAATCTAACTAAAATTTTATGCATTTTCTTTTGCTTAATATTAATATGAGAAGCATAATCATTTATTTTTGAAAAATTTTAAGTACATTTTAAATAATTTTTGTGTGAAAAATTAATTTAATATTTCCTTTATTTTTTGTTTAGTCTTTTTCATTTTAAACTTATAAAAACTTCCGTCATTTTTTTAGTCTTTGCCTTAGGACAATTTTTTTTTATTTTATGAAATTATTGTATTATCTTCAGAACTACACACAATTACCAAGTTTCACGTTGACGTAACAATTAGAAGTAAATGAAATGTAGTTTCGCATATTCCTTTACTAAGTTATATACAAGTTAACCTAATAAAAACATGTTAAAAAATATTAAAACATTGTTGACATGAACCTGTATCTCAGAACTCATTATCATTAAAGAGAATTGTGGTTCATTTTTCTTTTTTTTTGTGATATACTATGATATACACATATGTTTTAACGAATTGTTGAGATATAATGTGTTGTAAAGTTTTAACGAATTGTTAAGATATAATTAAACATACTTAAACATCAATTAAAAATTAAATATAATTAAACATCAATTTTATAAATTATATCACATTCAAAGTAAAGTGACACATTTAAAGAAAAGCGATAAAATTTTAAATATATTTCTTGATTTATTTCTCACTAATCTTTACTAGCTTCTCTCATACTGTTTTCAGATTGTGAACAATTTTTTTCTAAACTGTTTTAAAAAAACTTGGAGAAAATAATTTTGTAAAATAAAAAACTGGTTCATAATATTTCAGTTCTGATTTTCATACTATCGTAATCATAAGTTAGTTATCCCATTAATAAACTATTTGTCTGTTTGTGTTTGACCCAAGCGATTTCAATAAAATTGCATGTTTATAATATTCATTCTAGATTTTAAAAAAAGGTTATATTTTAATACTCTTATCATGCATGTGAAGCTACAAATAAAAGACAATATATAATAAGATATTTAAAGTTCATATTTACCACACGGTATATTACCCACAAAATCATTACATAGAAACAAAAATTTCGACATACCTCGAAAGGTAGACATGTATTCATAAACTCATGTACTCCCAACCTAGCAAATATATAAAAGGAAAAGTCTGAAAAGAGAAAATAAAATAAAAACAAAAAATAGCAAATTGAATATTTTGCTCTACGGACCACTGATATTCGTGAATAAAACACGCAAGCGGAAGTGACGCGGCAGTGACACGCTCGCGTGGCCGGAAGTGAAAAATTGCCTCACAACTCCCGTCACCATTTCGGTTATCAAAAAGTTCCACTAAATAGTATCCGGTAAAACAGACCAAAATTATTTTAGCCCGGATATATTAAATGATACTTGCGGGTAATATTTAACTGTTATTTGCAATTGATTAACTTGTGACACTTAAATTTTCCATCTTAAACTAATCAGGAATTCATAACTCTCTATTAAATAATGTAAATTATATTGCACATGTCCGTCAATTTATCTACTAACGAACATTCGTTTTCGCCCGGATATGATCATTTGCTTTTTAAAATTTAACACCCGTAAAAATGGAACATTATTGCAAGATGTCGGGACCTGGCTGCTCATATGTTACGGAAGTCTTTTTCAGAAATTAATATTGCTATTAACTTTAAATTAGACACCGTTTAGAATTGTCTTCTTAGTGTCTATTTCTAAACAATTATATTTTAATTTAAAACGAGTCCGAAATAAGAGGAAAATACGAAAGTGGGACAATAAGCTCAAACGACTATTATTAATTATGTATTTCAAAACCGTTTCTCTTTTAATTTTAAGCCGCATTACTTTTGAATTTAAAATAATTTCAACTAATAAAAGATTGTGCACATATTACAGAAAAAAAATTAAGCAAACTTCTAGACATTTATTGCTTTAGAGAAAAATGAAAGCTTTTAATTGTTTTTACAACACTAACTCCATAATTTCTAAACCATAATCATGTAGATACGGATATATTGATAAAATAAGCTTGAAATACTAAATTGGTAAGACCTCGTTTCCTTTAAATAAACCTATTATTATAATAATAAATTATTGGATTATCGAATTATTATCGTACTCATTTGCTGTGAGTTATTAATGTGATTTGATTTGTGAATTTTCTTTTATTTTAATGCAATCTAACCTATTAATTGGGATGTCTTATCGCTTTGTCCCCATATCTATTGTTTCTATCACCGACTTATCATTTACATTATTGTTTTTATTGCATATAAAATTAAGATAGTAATAATTAGTGGAATTCCGTAGTCTAGTACGAAATTCCACTAGTTACTACTATCTTAATTTTGTATGCAATAAAAACAAAAATGTAAATGATAAGTGTGATAACTAAGTTTCCGATAACTTATTATTATTCCGAAAGGAGTATGTGTAGAAAAATGCTCTGAGTAATATGCAATAGTCCAATTAATTTTCCAATAATCTTAATTATCGCTCAATAATTACTTGGAAAATCACCACATATACTTATCTATGTATCAAAACTCGCGGCAAACAATAGTATTTATACTAAATAGTAGACCAAAATTGACCAAGCAATTTCGGTCCGTGATTTAGTATAATCATTACTGGCAAAACCTCAGCAATGTTAAATGGATGGTAGATTAAGATTAAATGCGATAAATTTTAATAATTAATAATTTTAAGAATAAAATTATTGAACCGACGTTTATCTATGAGACTATAATAGATTTCGTGCATTCTGAAATAAATAGATGTACATGATACATTTGTTTTTTTTTTCATTTACAGTCATGGCTAAGATTTATAAGTTAATAACAAACTCATTACAATTCATAATGTCTTGGTTATGAAATACTCGGCGTTCGAGTTTAACTAACACATGGCGGGTTTATTTCATTTCATTCGTGCTAATACTGAACCCGTAATACATTTTGACTCAAATAATATTTCTGTGAAAGTTTGTTAACATCGATTCATAATGTCGTTAACGTCGATTCAAATTGTCGTTAACGTCGATTCAGAATATCGTTAACATCGATTCAGAATGTTTTAAGAATATCGTCACATACAAATTCGCGTCTTTAAATATAGAATCATAAATATGATTAACTTCTTACTCAGGTTTGTTTTTTATTTCTCTGAAAGCACTTTAAGCTTCAGCTTTTTATTTACATTTTTCTAACTCCCATCCTTTGTCCTCCAATATGCCAATGTATGCAAATTAATTAGAGGCTATTAGGATTAAGGTTTACATTTAATTTTATTATAAAACTGATTTTATTTTTCTATTTTTTCATAAATTTGCACAGAAATTTTATCGGAAGAAATCGCTGGTCTGATTGTTTTATGGCGAACGCTGCAAAAACTATGACAAATACACCAATATTATGTAGATAGTAGGTTTTAAAACGATGTAAAGAATAGTTTAAGACAGTGGTTGTGTCTCTTTTATGAACAAGCCACGTTT
The DNA here is from genome assembly GCA_039881145.1 of Druceiella hillmani. Taxonomy (NCBI): domain Eukaryota; kingdom Metazoa; phylum Arthropoda; class Insecta; order Lepidoptera; family Hepialidae; genus Druceiella; species Druceiella hillmani. Next base: position 27,876,704 of record JAYKKI010000004.1, read on the forward strand.
ACTGTTTTCGGGTTCAAAAAGTTTGTGAGGTAAAAGTGATAATGTTTATTTTAATTTATTAATCCTCATAACAATAAATATCATAGACAATTTAAGCACTTTTGATAGATAGATAATGATTTAGTACTTTGGATTTGACTTTAATAAAAATTGGAAGATTTTTTTCGTTTGAAGACTGGGACCGTCCTTGATGCGGAAATATCACAAGCGTTTCATATCGCGATATATTACTATATTTTTGTAAATCAAAATGAAGCGCAAGATTACGTTCATAAAATAAAATTAATCAAACAATTGAATTGCATCCATATGAAGTCGGGACAAGTCACGAGTATAATTATATATAAGCATAGTGTATATATGCTTGGAAAATACTTTCAATGCCTACTCACTCTCTTTATTTCCAAACACAATATCACATTCTGTGGGTAGGATACCCACAGAATGTAATTCACTCTGCTGCCAAATTCCAATGACTGTAACTAACATCATTCTGCAATGCACCGTTAATTTATATTTTAAAAATCATTATCAGAAGTTATTTTATATATGCTTGGAAAATACTTTCAATGCCTACTCACTCTCCTTATTTCCAAACACAATATCACATTCTGTGGGTAGGATACCCACAGAATGTAATTCACTCTGCTGCCAAATTCCAATGACTACAACTAACATCATTCTGCAATGCACCGTTAATTTATATTTTAAAAATCGTTATATATTTTTAAAATCATATGTATTTATTACAGTTATTTTATCGTCTCCACACTTATCTTCTCCCATCTTACACAATGTCAATATTTAAAATAACTGTTCATTCCCAATAACAAGCGGTATTTTGACTGATAAAAAAATAGTCTGTGTGATATTGAAGTATACAATAAATAAATATATATATATATATATGATAAATTATAATTTCTATGAGTTTATAAAGTAATTTAAAAATGTTGACTAAACAAATTGGAAGGTTTTGATCAATTCTCTGAAATACCTTTTTCCACACAAACTTTTTTGTTTTCCTGATTACTGCATGAAAATTAAATATGAAGCTCGACATGTTGGGTTTATCCAAAGTGCAAACCATAAACAACGCGACCCTGATCAGCCTGCAAGGTAAATTTAACAAGTCAACAATCTAACGTCTATATCGCAACTCAGTTAAAATTAATTAATAGCATTTTCGCGTAACAAAATCCCCGTCCGCTCACGAACTCCTTGCTAAGCATAATAATTAATTAAACCATATTTAACCTGACACGTATTTTCGTAATATAAAGACTAACTAACGAAGAAAATTGTTACATAATGAATGGTTGATTTAGCCGCCGTCTTACGGTGGAGATAACATCCGAGAGGCTGATCAAAGGGGAATTCTATTATAAACAATGGGTTAATTTAAACCGTTCCGTAAGGTGAAGCACGTCTTACGTGCTTTGGAGCTTTTCCTCTACGCGACTCCATCTATATTCGAAGGAATGTGAACGGCTTTGTATGGCGGCTGATATGCGCGCGTGGATTTAATTACTTTTAACTCCTGTCATTAGTTAATTTGTCTGTATTATATTAAAATCATTAACTATCATATTAACGCGAATAAAAGGCCAGAATAATATCTAAGATGGGAATATTAGCTCGTAAATCAGAAAGGTTATTGTAAAGGTCGGGTATCCCATAAATAAAATAACATTTAACAATTTCGTATTTCGCTTTCTGAAACAATATTTTTATCAGTTAACCTGTAACCAGTAGTCAGTTTACATAAACCGATCAGGGCTAAGCTTATTATTTTCTTCGTTGTACATTATGTTGGCGGTAGTGCTACTATTGAAAACATTTATAACGGAGGATGTTACAGTCACGAGAGAACTGTTAAAATTTCATATTTCAATCTTAAATTTCAATTCTAAAACTAAATATATTTCAAAATTTTTTTTGGAATGAAATTTAAGTCATACTCTTTTGGCCAAAAATTATGTTAAGTGAATAGAATTTATACTAAGAGGAACCTTTTGTATTTTTTGCCTTTTTAATTTAATGTATCTCATAGACATAAAAATATCGGAATTTTCCCAAAAACTTAGAATCGTTGCTAGAAATTTCGATAGTAACTCTATTTTTTCATAATTTTAATTTTAAGAGTTTTGTAATTTAGGAGGAAGGCATATTTTCATGAACATTATCAATAATACCTCAAGAATTATCTATTTTTAAATTCTAAAAAATGAATAGTTTTGGAATCACTATTAATTTGTTTTTCAATTGATGCCCCTAAGTCACATGAAATTGAAAAAAATATATTTCCATGATTTTATTTCTACACTAAAGTTTTCATACAAATATTTTTAGTGTTAACAATTGAAACTTTGCGGGATAATATTCTTTATAAATATATTAAATTTCAACTTTCTAACGCCAAACGGCTATGACAGTGGCGGACATGTGGACGATCTAATAAGGTTTCCATTTTTTACCTTTTAAGACTAAGAAACAACTAGATTTTATATTTATGAAAGCCACCTTATTTTTAAAATATCCTTATTTTCAAACTATTTGCATCATTATTTAAAGATATTTGTTAAAGTTAAATTGGAATGATCAAAACTGAATTTTAACCAAAAGGCATAAGAGTACTAATTGAATAGTTTGTTTAGTTCCAAATTTCTAAACAGATCGTAATATGGCTTTCATAAATATATAAAAAACATTTCAAATTAAATATGTTTGATATTATTTATTACCGTACCGTGGCAAAATAAAAAAATATTAGACAAAAATATAAGTTCGTTACTTTTATTTTAAAACTTCTCTCCCTGATCAATTATTAAGAAATGTGTATAATCATCTAAATATTCCTCTATAAAATATCTGCCTGCGAATATCTCATGCAGCACAGTGATCGTAGACTTTTCACGTAATCTATGCATAACGTATTTCGCGGCGCATCTCAATTTGATAATGAAACTTCAGAGTAGCCGTATTTATCTTTCATTGTAACCTGTACAAATTCTTTAGTTAATTTTGGTTTAATTGTAAATAAAATAATAATATTGCAATTAGTCCTTAAGTGGAGAAAAATATTATTTTTAATGTAATAAAAATATGACTGATTGTGAAACAAAAAAGAGGTATATCTATTTAACCAACCACCATGTATAAAGTGAGAAAAACAAATACTACAATACAGTGTCGATAATTGATAAAAGCTTATTAATGGAATTTACAAAAAAATAAGGATATAAATATAAAAAATAAGAAAAAAATAGAAAATCAAACGAAACAGCAATGTGTCCTGAGTAGGAAAAAGTTAAGGATTGGGTGTAGAAGGGATTTTAATCTGCAGAAAATTCAGGTAATGTGGTTTCATATGACTTTTAAATACTGAAAATGAGGGCACTCTTTACATGTTTGTGTTCACTTGAATCCAGAATCTGGTAGCGTATACAATAAACTATTATCTATAGAATGCAGCTTCATGCTGAGTTGTGAGGTGGGTGTTCTTCTTTTTAAACCTTAATTCAAGATCGGGCCTGATTGATATTGTAGTCTATAGTAATATTATTGTTAAGGATATTTTTAAAAGGCAGCGAAAGAGGAGGTTCTATTGGTAACAAAATTTTAGGTATGAAAATCTCAACTGATATTCAGATGTATGGTCACATTTTTTGAGACCAAAAAGGAATTGAATACAGAGATTTAAAAATCGTTCTAATACATTGAATAATTTTCATTTCAATTTAAATTTATTTGTTGTTTAAAGCCGTTTAAGAGAATATATTTTGATAAAATCTCGCTACTAACATCATTTACATGAAGATGGCATGTGAGATGTTCACCAATTAGTAGGTCTAAATCTTTTACAGTAAAATAGAGAAGGATAACATAACCAACAATGAACGGTTGTGATAAATCAGCTCTACAGTCTTGCGACAAACATTTCTAACTAGCAACCATGATAGCCTGTGTTTTAATTGAATTAATCAGAAACCCCCGTTCACTGGCCCACTGAGTGGTCATTCATAAATATGCATTTATATATATATATATATATATATATATATATATATATATATATCTTTATACATATATATATATATATATATATATATATATATATATATATATATATATATATAAAGACAGGAAGAGGTTTTATCGGTATTGCAATGAAAGTATGTTTAAAGATTATCAGCATATAAATGATAGTTAGGAGACAGTTTTTTTATTATAGTAAAAGCAGAAAAAGAAGCGGGAAAAAACATTAGCTTGAAGTCGGCGAGCAATGTCCACTTTGAATCAAAAATGTTTATTGTCTGGTACCAATATAAAAAGTGAATATATCAATGCATAGTTGTGACAGGTTATATAATTTAAACAGGTTTATCGAAATGTCAGTTCACAAAGTTGAAAGCATTATTGAAATCGTTATTCGACTTCAATCTAATATCAGAACTTATGGTGGTATTTATTTCATGACGAGGGTGTATGTCATCAGTTACTTTAATCAGCATAATTGAAGTACTTTACTCTTATTAAAAATAAACTATATATTGATATGTCATAGACTTTAGTCCTAGTTCATTAGTTGTAATTAAAATGATTTTACTTATTGAACCATCGAATTTAGGAAAATCCGTGTAAATATATTATATATGTATATATATGTATATATATATATATATATATATATATATATATATATATATATATATATAACAAATGCCATTAAAAACCATGAACTAAAATATTACAAAACATATCAATAATAAAAAATCACAATTAACACTTTGTATACATTTTTGTACATTATATTAGGCGATGATGGCCTCTAAAGCTTCCACAACGGAGGCCATTAACTAATTTACAAAATAATAAATTGAAGATATGTCTGAGAAACCACACTGACAAAAAGCGTCGTCACTCTCCTTCTGAAAATAATCCCCTAATGGTCGATTATACAGGCGTTTCTCATCCTACCTCCTGCATAACATTTTAATGATATTATTATAATAAAATGGGAAAAGCTTAAAATGTTAAAACTTCTGACAAACGACTATTTATAATTTTACGATTTTCAACTCCAACGAAATAGGGTTAAGGGTTGATTTTTAAAATGGAAGATAAAATGTTTTGCGGAAGATAAGGAGAATGTACGTGTAAATTTCCACATCCCCTGTGCTTTATCATTACACTATGTTTATACATTTTTTGTCACATCCTACTTTTTAGATTATGTGTGCCAAGATCATCACCAAAAATGAAGTCAGATGGCATAACTATCATGACTGTTCTTGGATGGACTCAATAAAATTTTGAAAAATCTCTTTAAAATATTGGTACTATGTCCAAATGCTTTTTGAAATTTTTATCCATATTAAGAGATGACGACGTCGATTTTAAACCTTTTTACGAGCTTTAAACGACAATACTTTTGAAACTGTGATATTACGAATATCTCCAATTTTACACATAACATATGTGTAAAATTGGAGATATTCGTAATTGTACTAGATATTCGTAATCGTACTTGTTACTAACAGTACATTGTATTAGACGATGGTGGCCTCTAAAGCTCAACGGAGGCGAACTAAGATTTTTTATTTAACATAGATACAAATAATGGAAACTAGCCATTCCTGTATCGCTGGCTATATATATATATATATATATATATATATATATATTGGTTTATTTGAATGTGTATATATATATATATATATATATATATATATATATACACACACACATTCAAATAAACCCGCAAACCGCTTATCAAAGTGGGTTGGTAACGGGAATTACATAAATTATAAACATACTCATATTTCCACATCACCACAGAGTTACTGCGTCATAAAATGCGTCCCCATTATTTTACATGGCTGGTTCCCTAGTAGGTCTATACCATGAAAAATTATGAATCAAAAGTGTTGATCGTTTAGTTATATCATTTATATAGTTTAAGTAAATATGGAAATACTCTTTTTTTTTATTGGAAGAAAATACTTTATTATTGTTAGAAAGATTGTCGAAAAATATTTTCTATTACCTCAGATCTTCATTGGAAAAAACATTTGTTTCTTTGTTTACTTGCTAACCGTCTATTTACGGGTTCAATCACCTGGAATGAAAAAAGAAAAGCATCAGTTTGCCTATAACATTTTTGAAGATTATGTCAAATGCCTACAATACATTTTCATGCAGAAAAATGAAAGTGCTGCTTTAAAAAAATAGCAATTGGTTAGTAAGCAATTATTCATGTAAGCGTTTGAACGGTCTTAAATTATTTTTGATTAGCAAGAGATTAGTAAGGAATTGAATAGCGAGCATTTGTTCTACACGGGGAGCAATTTCATCTTTAAAGTTGTTTTTTTCGACATGCAATCCCAGTGGATGTTGAAGAAATATGAATAACATACTTGCCAATTTTAAATCGTGTTATACTCAAATTAAAAAGGGAGCAGTTTTATCTTTGCCTTAGGGGGTTAAAACGGTTGTTTTAACCCCCTAAGATTTCTTTGACATACGTTCGCAGTGAATATTGAAGAAGTATGAGAAACATACTTTTCAAGTTTGTACTAATAGTGTGCCGCCAATACCGCCACTCACTCATTATTTGAAAAAAAGCTAGTGAATTTATATAAATAAATTTTACATAAAATTCATTTCTATAACAATTTTTATAGTAATAGAAATCGACAAAAGTGCAACCGCCTTCTGACTTCCTTGAGGGTCGATTTAGGTCAAACCCATTCTTATTGGCATACGGATGCTTTTGTCGCATAAGGAACATACGTGTTAGATTTCAACTCCTTATGTCTTATATACACACACATATATATATATATATATATATATATATATATATATATATATATATATATATATAGCAGATAGAAATAATTGAATTTTTTTGAAGTACCTACTCATGTATTGAATTTTGGACTGTACATGAATTTAGTCCTAGGGCTGTACCCTATCTGTTTTTAGGGTGCAGTACCTCAAAATGAAAAATGAAACCCGACTTTTTCAGAACCCATACGATGCAGAGACTTTAAACTTGGCATAGTAATAAAGACATATTATCAGCAAGCACATTTTGCACTAACTAGCATTTTAAATATATTCATATGAGCATCAAAGACATAAAGTAACCAATTTTTTTTATTTATGTGCCATGATGCCTATAAAATATTTATATACATTTATATTATTATATTGTAGCGTGTTCTATAAAATATAATTTATTCTTGATTTTAAATTCCAGATTCAAAAAAACTCTAAAAAATATGAGAAAATGGAACATTCCCCCTTATTTCCAAAATTACTAAAATCAAATTCGTGACAAAAACATAGCTGGTAAAATCTCATTTGCTGATTACAAAAAAAAACTATGGTGATTATCCTAGAATCTAGATCTTGTAATTTTTGAAATATGCACCATGTTCTTATGCTTGTGAAAGACATAATAGCCAATATATTGACGTCGGTAAATCATTCATGTATGAGTAACCTTAAATGTTTACTAGTGCCTAAATGTACACAGAACCTTCTCATCTAGAGAGTTCTTCCGGTACTTGGTAAGTTTTTTTTTTCTCACAAACTCTATCAAATATGGCATCGCAGAAGATATCTTTTAAAATTCAATCGAAAAAAGTAAGTTTTTTCACCAATTTACGTTAGTAAATTAAAGAGACACTTTCCATTTATAAGCAACAATACGTTTATATAGCGAATTATACATTTACAAATAGTTTAATAAAAATATTATATATACCCTTATATGTTTAAAACCTTTATGTGTAACAAAGTATATTCGGAGTACCTGTATTGTAAATTCTACTCAAACTTAACAGTTTTTTTTGATCGATCGTCATTTAATAAAATTATTTATTTTAATGCAGTAAATAAGTAAAATCATATTTTTTGTCTTTAAAAAATAAATCATTTATTTTAGCATTAAAATTTGTATTTAATTATTCCAAAATTTTCGAAGACATAATTTAATAATATTTGAACAGCTCACTCTTATGTAAGTTTATGTACTTACCAATAAGTATATACATTCCACGTTCATACAATTGTATTGTGTGTGTTAAGTGCGTAGTGCTAACACCTTCAATTATTTAGTAGTATTTACATAATTCTCTCATCGCATCTATCCCCCTGCAGAGGTTCTCGCCAGTGGCGTAACGTCGAAACTATGAAAATTCCTTTTGAATTTGAACATTTGAAACTTTTCTTAATACGTATGAATACTAAATTTAATTTGATTCTTTTTGCACTAATCTGTATAATTACTATATTCCGCGCCTATGAAATAGTTACAATATTGTCAAAAGCAGTATTTTTAATACATGCGTATTAAGAGTATAAATAATAATGCAATACATAACCATTTCAATTAAATTCCTAGCTTTATATTATTTCTTTTTTGGCTTAATTGAGCGCTGAATAGAGGATGATAATTTGGATACTTTTTGCCACAAATTTTTCGAAAAAAAACTTAAAACCGATAGCAAATGTGTATTTTTCTTACTTCTAATTAGTTATCTCATTATGAGTGAGGGTCTTGTATAACTGAAATTGCCAACTCATAGAATTTCATTATTCCTTTCCACTAACCCTATTCTTGGACATATCGTAAAACTCTTTAAAGGACATATTGGACAACTTTCGTACTTGGTAGTGATTGTAGTTGAGTTTAGATCAATTATCCGGAAAAGGATCGGAAATAATCCCTTTCGTTCTATTTTCTCTCTTTGAATAGCTGTTATAGACTATGCTCTTCGAACTAATTTTCCAAAATACGTGATTATTATTTGTGGACAGATGATGAACAGTCTCACTTTGAGCTACCGGAATATAATATTTAAGGGTGAAAATGCGCAACATAAGGCTGCGATAAAGGCCAATCCCTTAACTTCTCTTCCCCAATCCCACTAATACTCACTTGCTATGAACTCTGTTACGTCGAATAACTTGTCTTCAAGATTATGGTAATTAACCCATTTTTAAAGAGGTAATTCGACAAGAAGATGGGATTAAGGAAGACTTGTCCGAAATAGTAACATGCGAAGGCTACATGGCGCCTTTTTGGGCACACTAAGTATTAGTCTTAGACATGGTCATCAGTCCACTTTTAGATGCCTGAAATAATTTATTAGGTAGAATGCTACCGAAGTATGAACGGAAAGTGGTAATCATTGTATTATTTTCTATCGAAATCTATGGATTCCGGTAATGTGGAAAATAGAGAGAGTAGAGAAATTGAAAAATGTGTTGCATTTATAACACGTATTTTCTCAATAATCTGTAAAACTTTATCATTTCCGCGTCACTTGGATTTTTTTTTATAGTAAAAAATAGCGGCGTTAGTGTGTGAGACCTAATAAATTCCTCAAGCCTTGACTCATTAGTATTTAACTTTATTGCACATATAAATCTGAAAGCTGTAAACGTCTGTTTGACAAAAATATTAAAACTTATTTCCATTTTTTTATTTTCCCATACTACCGTTTCCACATAAAACCGACATGCACAATACATAGTTAGTACCGGCGGTAAACCAAACCAAATATTTAATTATTTTCGCCCGCTCTGTCCGTATCGCGTTTTAATTGTGTCGACTGCCTCTATGAGGCGCGTATTAATCATTTACGAGCTGCTTCCGTCCACTTACACGGCAGCGGGCCATGAAGCAATTTAACTCTCGTGATTTATTATGTAAACGGGGCAATTAGAAGCAATGTGTAGCAGCTACGCCGTAGACGCCGAGTATGAAGAATCGCTCGGGTGTAATGGGGAGAGAAAGCACAAAGAGGATGGGTAGGTTTTGAAAACTTTTTTTTTTTATAAAAATACCAAATTTGAAATATACATTGTGATTTATTTTATAATGTATCAGTAATATTGTGTGTCAGTAACATTAAAGCGAATCTCTGTTTGATTGATTAAGGACTCAACAAAGTAAGTATTTTAATCAACGAAGTAAATTCAAGGTTATTATAATTGGGCATCTAAGACTCCAGTCTAAAATTTGTCTATCATTCTTATCATAACTGATATCAAAACGAAACTGTGATACCTGTTTCTACAAGTATAAAACACCTAGACCAAATAATCAATCTATATTTTAGCTATTTCTAGATCGCAATCAATTAATCGATTCAAGTCGAACCCTTCAAATAAACAATATTTCGAATTATCAAATTTTTACCGATAAACACTTCCCAAAAATTCTTCACGAATTTCTGGATTATAACTAAAATCACACTTTATCAAATGCTTTTCCACAAAAAAATTCAATGTCTTTATTATGGATTCGGATCTACACGGACAATAGCTTCGAGTCACAGCTTCCCTCGCGTGTAATAAAGAGAAAAATAATGGTGGAATTGAAATATGAATTGTATGAGATCACTTATTCACTATGTAAATACATATATACCTACATGCACACCGTCATCCCTTACGGAAAGATTTTTAGTCAAAAAAATTATTTTATCCTGAAATAACAATTTTTCTATGTTCATCTTCATAATACCGGCTATATGCGTATAAAATATCGTGGTAGCCAATCAAACTGAAGTGATAAAGAAAGACCAATAAACATACAAACATACAATATATTTTTGCATTTATAATATTAATTAAGATTGCTGCAACATTAACCACAGTTCACTGAAAATTTGCTCGAGTAAATAGTTACCTAAGAACGCTTCCACTTTTACTAAAATAAATGTTTATGCTTCACTCGAAATGACACGGGCTTAGAACTAAATTTTACTTGAAAAGGAATCAGATATTTGTGGTTAATATATTTATTTCCACTCATTGAATCAAAATAAGACGTCAAAATAAACGTAACATTGAGAAACTCTCAATTCCATTTGTACATAAAAATAGTCGTATTGTAAAATTTATTAAGTCACATTAAAGATTGAATAAAAGTCTATGGAATATTTAAATAGTACGTCTGTCGGCCGGAATGTTCTATACAAGATTGCGTGTTCGCTAGCGCTTACTTGCCAACGTACATCACGTCTACAGCTTTTGTCTTCCCGCCTACTTCGATAAAGCATCGATGGCGTAGCTAGGCGCTTCTTCCTTTATCTTCTGCGCCCAACATTTTTAAGCAAAATGGAACAGGCAAGTGAGATGGGGTCATGGAGGTAAGAATCTACCTCCATAGATAGGACACAAAATGTAAAATGGCGATTTAGAGAATGTTAGGTAAACCTCTAAATTTCTATTTTTAGTGTTAATAATCCACAGTGACCTACTTTTACTAAAAATCGTATATGTTATTTTACCATAAAAATATTCGTAAATGTTATTTTTACTGTAAAAACATTCATAGCAATTTTTACAAAATTTGAACATGATAATATTTCCTACAAAGGGAGCTCGATACTTTTATCGTACGAATCGTTCGTAACAAGTCGCTATTTCAAAAAGTTATAAGGAATATTATGAATTACTATATGTCATAAATACGTCATTCAACTTTGGTAGAATGACGTATTTACGTCATATACACAAAGTTTATACTCTATTTATGTACGGACGCTGATTCGAGATAATGATGTATATCCATACGATAGACTACATTTAAACTGTAAATAGTTATGCGCAAACTTGTATAGATTTCGAATAGCTTTCAGGACATCAACCTGCCAGCACCATCTTGGATAGATGTAAACAAGCTATCATTCATGAACGGTCATAAATATAAAAAAAAATATTGAAAGAAAGTGATATATTTTTATAGATAATCTTATAATAAACAAATTTTATAATAACTACTTTTACTGTGAAACTAACTGTTCAGTATCTATTGACTCCCAACCGTTTCTTACTCTTTACTAAAGACTAGAGATGGAAATAACTGTTATTTCCACATACCTATTATAATGAATAACATCATTATTCAATAACGTAGTATCATACCTGTTAAAAAATAACATGTTATTGGATCTTATTAAGAATAACATTTGTTCAATACGTTCTTAAACGATATGTTCATGAAATTAATTTTCCTTTTGCATGTGTATACAAAATATACATAATACATGCGTACTATAATTGGTATCTATATTAAATACTTATATCTGTTTATAGCTGGAGAACTGCTAGGTCAATTTTGATTTGATTTTCAATAGAATATAGGTAATTTTTTGTAAACGGTTTCAATCTACATTTGATTAATTTATGTTAAAAGAAAGCCAGGCTATTGGCCATTGCCTGGCTTTCTTTTAGCATAAATTGTGAAACATATTTTCCTAGTTCGATAATTTAAACAAAATGAAACAATAACGCATAGAAATTGCAGTTAGTTAGCGATCAACAGTGAAGACTGAATGCATATAACATAAACAAAATTCAAATAACAGGTATAGATTTTAATTTTATAGTAATTGTTTATAATCATTCCGTAAAAAATCCATGTCATTCGGTAATGTTCCGTCAATACGAAACAGAAGAATACAGAATAAAACAATGAATTGCATTAAGAAAAGGAACGCGCTATTTTTTGCTCTTTTTATTCAGACGACGAGTGACGACCGCTGCTTGACAATAAAGCAATATAATATTTTAACATGTTACCAAACGTAATGTTCTTAATAACACAATGCGTTCATTCCAATCGATAATACGTATGGATCACATAACAGGTATGAATTTTAACGTTCCGATAACAGATTATTAATCTTTCGGTAAAGTTCGGTGTCATTCGGTGATGTTCAGTAAATATGAAACAAAGGGCAATGCGAAAACGTGCTGTCTCTCTCTCTCTCTCTTTATACTCAGCGAGTGACAGCCATTGTACGGGAGCTGCTTGACAATACCACCGTAACATAATATTTTAACATGTTAGCCGGTAATAGGTATGAGTCACGTAACAGGTATGAATACGTTCCAATAACAGATTATTAATCTTTCGGTGTCATTCAGTGATGTTCAGTAAATATGAAACAAAGGTCAATGCGAAAACGTGCTGTCTCTCTCTCTGTACTCAGCGAGTGACAGCCATTGTACGGGAGGAGCTTGACAATACCGTAACATAGAGGTGCGCAAGATGTATCAGTGAAAGGAAAATAGTGATATATATATATATATATATATATATATATATATATATATATATATATATATATATATCATTTGATTGGAAATATATATATCAGTATCAGTACTCCGAGTTATTAACGAAATTATTTATTACACATACGTTGAACCGTTCAACAATGGTATGACCAATGTTCAATATGGTGATAAATAGTAATGACTGAACATTACGCACTACTGTTTAAAAATAAAAATAAATTCTACAAGAGTATACACATTACGGGTTCAGGATTTAGGACTATCAACCTAGATTTAAATTATACATAAAATTACTTTAATGATAATTAAATAAATTGGAATAGATTGGCGTATTTATATAATTATATATTAGAATTATAAAATGAAACAAAAAGTGTTTGTTTACGCAAATATTTTGAGCGAACTAAAGTATACTTTATCACAGTTTTTCCATTCGATCGCAAGTAGCTACATCGTCAACAAAGATCTAGTTCCATATTTGACTAAACAGTTCGATTGTTTTCTTTCTCTCTCATGTAACGTCAAAACATATACTTTTATATCTACTTCACGACGCGACGAATGAGTGAAATGATTGATTTGGTGAAACGAAAAAGAGGCCGATCACTCCTGAGCTAGTGATATACTGATACATTTTGATTTCAATTGAGCGAGTGATAGATATAATCGTAACATGTGAGCTATATCTCTTATATCTCTCACTCATGAGTTACACATCTCTACTGTAACATAATATTTTAGCATGTTAGCCGATCGTAATGTTCTTTAATAACGTAGTATCTGTAAATTGCAATAACATGTTATTATCCTTCCAATAGAGATTATGTTATTCATACCTGTTATTCATATCGTCACTACTAAAGACAAAATAATGCTCTTGCCTTTTATTGGCAATTATAATTTACGAATCTATAAAAAACACGGAACGTGATGTAAACACTCAATGGAAGTAATTGTTGCATTATGTAACATACATTTGTAACAGTTTCTATATTTTTCACAATTAAATAAAACTACGTGGTGTAGTATTATTTCTACTTTCTTTAAGTTCTTTACCACGACCTAGGTTTCGTTGTGTTACAACATCTTCAGGTGGGTTGTAATACAACGAATCCAAGATCGTGGTAAAGAACTTAAAGAAAGTAGAAATAATACTACATCACGTAGTTTCATTTTATTTCTACAAAATTAACGCCAAATATATTCAAAATATATATAAACAACAGCAAAATTGCGAGACAATTTGGGGAGAGGGAAAAGATAAGGATGGGGTATAAAAAGAATTTTGATCTGCAGATCACGGTAGGTAATATAATAATACAAGTATTATGCACATAAGGGCGTAATTGGTTTAATTGTGTTGAATTTATTCCATAATATGGTAACATATACTGCAAAGAATTCTCCATAGAATTAAATTCTATGATAAGGGATTAGGAGGGTTTCCTTGTTTTTATAACGTAATTCAAGGTTGTGACCTGACAGATACTGAAAGTGTAACGGGATTATTAATGATATTGTGTAAAGTTTTTGTATTGATAAATAGTAACCTGTTTTATTAACAATACTCGTATTGAGTCCAATGTTAATAATTGGTTAATCTTCAGTAATTAATCATTTAAAGTAGGAAGCATCATTAAACAATTTCGATGTCGATTTAGTATAACTTTACCATTTAGTACTGACAACATTAAAAACTTCTGTGTAATAAAATAAAAGTAGATATTTTTTATAACGGGAAGTGCAATACAGGAAATAATTTTATGAATTAAACAATATTTTAATTTGCACTAATAGAAAGATAAATAAAGTAAAAATTAGCCTAGAAAAGTAAAACGAAAATCAAAGTTGATTTAACCATTTTAAACATATCCTAATTATGATTATTACTACTATGAACTGCGTTTATACGTCAGGAGGGAAAGTAACAGCTATGTAAGAAGGAAGAATTTGCGAGAGAATATTACTTTTTATTATTGTCCTTATAAAAAAATGTATCTTACTTTCATTTTTAAATAAAAAGGGTTTTAAACTATATATTAAAACATATACACTATGTCCCTACTGATAACAGAATTTTGAAGCAAAAAATATTTATCTTGCATTTTTTATGTTTATGTTTCGAGGTTCAGTCGTTGCAGAAGGATATTGATAGTCAATTTGGTAGTATAAGATAAAAATTATTAGTAATTTCCGAACTTTATATTTTAAACAATCATATTGACTATAAAAATGTTCTTCCCTAATGACTGAATATTGAAACATTAAAAATAAGTTATTTTATACTTCAAAATGAGTTAGGAAAACAATTTCCGAAATACTTCCGCTAAAAGGGTATGAAAGATATATAATAGTTCTTTTTAAACCTATACAGTAAATCTGTGTTTTCACTACAAAGGTGTTTTCCAAAATACTATCCCTAGGTCCCTATTCGGTCTCCTAGAAATTATGACATCTATGCCATAATTTCTTTTAAAGAGTGATTCATTTAGCGTGTAAAATATCAGTAGAAGCCAGAAAATCTGTTTTTAGAATTTTTGTGCGATAAAATGATGGATAACATACAGTAATATAGTAAAATCTTTAAATATAATTTAATACAAATATATTTAAAGTTATACCCCAACTTACGTAACATCAAACTTGCATAAATTCGGAATTCCGTAATTTTTATACTCTGCCTCGCTCGGGCAAACGTGATGTTACAGATGTATTTCGTATCATAAACACGTGATATAAACCAATTGCAACAGAAACATAGTAAACGTTGTGTGCATTTTATTTTATATATTAACTAGTATTTTATGATCAATTTGGAGATCGATAAAAAATATAGCAACGACTTATTCGAATTGCGTGATGAGGAGCTCACACTTGACGACTCCATTCAAACAATGAATGAAAATGAGTGCTGAAAGCGAGAATTCTAAGCTGGAAAAACCGTGAAAACTTATAACCATTGTAAAACTAAAAGGGAATCCTGAATTTATTGAAATGGTATCCGAATTTTAAAATAAATATATTCTAATGAAAAACTCATACGTGAATCTATAGATTCTGCGACTTCGGTAACTTTCGATTATCATGTGTTTACTGAAACGTCTGTTCCATACCTAAATAATGTTAGTGAAAAATACGTACATTCTTCAGATTTTGCTTATGTCTAAGTGTCTTCATTTCGATACCTACTATTTTATAATGGTAAATAAATGTTAACCTATTGTTAATTTCGACTCATTTAAAAAACAGAACAAAGTGTTGCATTTATCCAAAAAATCGAAGTTGAAATTTTAATTGACAACGATTCTAAACCATTAGAGGGTACAAGTAGTATAAAAGTTCGAAATTAAAAATGTCTGCAGGTGTACGTATGTGCACATACATGCGTACATGCGCCGTGAGTGGGCTCGTGTTTATGAACGTGTGTATTCATACGGCGGTCGAGCGTTAAATCATTAACTTGATTTGAATAAAACTTTACATTTAATAGTTTTTTTTATAGCTATCCCCATAAGTTTTTCTCTTCCGGGCCTCAGATTTGCAGATACTTTTTATCCCAAATATGAATAAAATAGGTTTTTTCAAAAAAGTCTTCAAGAGATTTTCTCCAAACTTAAAATTTTCGGAAACCAACATATAAATCATGGATTATTCTGATATTTTTCTGGGAAATAACATATTAGTTATTTTCCCAGAAGAATCAGAATAAGGTGTGTCCCATATAAAGTAAAGTAAGTAGTGTGCATAGTTTATTGACAGTTGGGTATGTCGGATGACAGAGGAGGGAGTCAGGGCGAAGCGAGTGTTGCTTTATGCCAGTAAGCATGTCCAAAGAGGCTGTGTGGAAGTTTATTGCCTACATTGTATTTTTTTAATAAAATTATTGATTGAACTACATCATAATTTATTTCACTTACCTTTTTTTCCATATTTTGTCCCGAAAACCAGATAATGCTTAAGCTCACAAGCAAATATCGTAAGCTCAGAAAAGCAATATGCTTTGAAGGATTCTCCTAAAAGGGTATGGGAAATCTTAATTACTCTATACTTAACTCTATATGTGTGTGTGTATATATATATATATATATATATATATATATATAGCTTATATTTCAATTACTAAACGTTTAGATATTGGATAAGTAAATATATATACGAAAATATATTACCGTTTGCTTTTAGTTTTGAAGTTTAACCTCCGAACTCTTCCTTCTAGGTTCATTTGATCTCTGAGATATAAACGTATAAATGTTTGCTTTCCGTCTGGCACAGATTCTCCAAAGGTTCGTACTCAATATGACTAGATGTCACTAACTTCTGACTCCGCGTCGAGTAGGTGAAATAGAACTTGTGGAATATAATGAGATTGCAGAGTGTATTTAAATGAAAACGTTTATAAAGAAGACAAATATTTATATTTTTTATAATATATATCTTCTTATTGCAGTTAAAATAAAGTAAACCGGTTAACTCTTGTAATTTTTTAAACATGTAAAATTAAGCGCCTTGTTCGTAAGTACAACGTGCAATATTTAATTAAAGGTACTTCGTTTTTTGAATTGTATCAAAATTATTAAATAAAATCAATAAGATAATTTGTGAATTCAATATTTTCAGACGATTTTGTATCGAGATATATCTGGGATCAAGTAGAAACCAAAATATTACGTTCAGAATTTTTCTTCGTTGTCTGTCTCATTAAAATAACATGCAAAACTACTAGACATACCAGAATGAGATATTATTCCAATCAAATGTCTCACAGAAACTAGAAAAATAATTGAAAACAAAGGTATAAAGTTAAGGAAAACTGCTGAGGATGTGATACTGCCGAGAATGTGATAGCAATTTAGCTTCAAGTTTAAACCACCGTGTATATTTCTTTTATCCGGGTCAAGAATGCATTAAAATATTTGCGGTTTAAAACTAATTCTTTATAAAAAAATTGGCTTGTATATTGGTTTACCATGTCATTAAGGTATAAGAAATACTACTATAGGTATGGATCCTAATTTTCTAAGTCTCGCAATTCATCTAAAAGACTTGGTTAATAATCTCTTAATTTTTGCAATCAAAACCTTTTTGTCGACATGCAATAAAATGGTCAAAATAATCTGCATCGTTTCAACACTACATATATTTAAAACGTTTGAAAGAGTACTTTGTTAATTCTCTTTGTCAACTTTGCACAAAAACTTGAAAGAATAATGGTCACGGAATTTCGTGTTAATTATTGTTATTGTTTAACTCTTAACGTTTTTGATTTAAATTTAAAATTCTTACCAGTTATTATTATTTATAAAAAAAATATAATAGGTATAGAATATACAAAATAAAAAACCAAACGACGTTGATTTAGCTCGAAAGGAAAATAAAAATAATTCAAATAATTGCAAGATAATCTGAAAATAAGGAATCATTAAAAATAACATTTAAAAAAAAATTAAAATTGCAATGTGTCTACAGAGTATAAATTACAATAGAATAATCTATATACAAAATTGTAATAGAGTGAATTCTGTACATGGAAAATATTTTAATAGAAATGATTGATATAGCGTTTAGAATTATAACAGAAGTCGGAAAACTTGGTTTATGAATTTTTGCCTGTCTGTGCGTTAATTTATTCTTCAATCAGACGAAATCTATCGCATGGATTTTGATGAAATTTAGTACGGTAACAGTTTATACCCTCGAACAACATATAGAACTTTTTATCTGGATACTTTTAATATAAAATACGCTAGATTTAGGGGAATATTACAATATTAATACTGGAAACGCCATCTACTAGCGTTTTTAGGAAACTTTATGCTCTTTAACATATTAAAATATGATACTGTTAAAGCCATATCTTAACGTTTTTAGTAAACTTTATACTCAAAGAGGTTTGAGAAAGAAAAGGAAATAAAAACAATGAAAACAAAATATTTCAAATAACTTTTCTTAAACCGAATTCCACGCAAACGAAGTCGCGTCAGCACACCTAGTTAAATATATGAGTATTCCTTCAAAATATGAAATTTTTTAAGTTATGCGGACATATCTTTTTATGGAACTATGTATTATTCTGGAATGTCCACGACTTCTGGAATGTTATAAAAAACGAATATCTCTGGTACAATATATAAAGAGAATGGCATTCGACTTTCTATCCAGTCAGCAATTTACTTACGGCGAGTAAATAACAACGAAATATGGAAATTTCTTCATGAGAATTTTAATTTGTTTTGCTTAATAAGTTAGATTTAGGTCGAAGAGTAAGCGAAGCGACATGCAATAAATGCACAACCATGTGTAAAAGTGTTTTATTTTTCTATTAAAAAGTCAAGAATGCTTGCAAAGCTTTAAAGAAAGAAAGGTTGATCTCTGCGATAATACTTATTCACGGAGACTTTCTACATTAAATACTAATTTATTAATTACCACCTTCTTGGCGACTGGTAAAACTGCTGGTGGATTTTCGCCACCATAATAAATATTCGCATCTTTGAAATGTGTTTCTCCTATTACTAAAAATCCACTACCAAAAAAAGTAGGACTAATTTTGTATTATACTTGAGAAACATTTCGCTCTATATTTAGAAAAAAAAACGAATATCAATTTAAAACATTTAAAATTTCTCAGAAGAATAAGTTATGGTAAATAATTGCCTTCTAATAATATAGGCTAAATTTTGAAAATATTTATGCTGAGAATAAGAAACTACATTTGAAAATAAGTTTTTATTTCCATAAACTTATTACAAGTAACATCACTTTGCTTGCAGAGAAAGATTTCAAATTCACAATCGTTTTTTTTATGCATCTATTGTAAAAATGTAAATTTATTTCTAGTTTCAATATTATTCTAGTTTGAATTCTCACAAGACTTGGATTGTTTTATAAAATCTATATATAAAGAGGTAACATGAAGTGTATTCTTTATTTTCTTCACTAGCGACTCATTTTGTAATATAAATATTACTTTATTCGTACAAACCTGATTTACCGACTTTGATTTACGGAGCTTTATAATATAATACATACCACTTCATGGATTCCCGTGAACGAATGATGAAAATAGTAAATTTAGAATATTATCAGGTCTCTCTCTCGTTATATAAGTCTCGGCATCAGAGCCTCTTCCAGCCTCTTGCCAGAATTAAAAGGAAATATTTTTGTAGTAACTTGGGAATAAAATATTGTTTGTCCATAAACCCGGGGAGGAAAAGAATAAGATATAATCAGTGTGTACAAATATACGAAACTTAAATACTCTCCGTGAAAACTTAATTGATTACTTTAACGTGGAAGAATCAATTAATGTTTTGTTAGAATTAAGTTTGAAATAAATAATATTCTACTGATCTCTTATATTCTTTTGAAGATGCCTAATTTTCATATCGGTACTTAGACGCCTAAGTGTATTGTGTCAGAGAAAATTAGAAAATGTTCATAACATTTTTACAGCCCTAGTTATATAATTAATATCCTAATCAAATTTTCTATACTTTCGTATTAAGCATGGTCTGCTACAGCTCTCCGCTTATTAGGAAAAACATTTCCTTCAACTGTAAACAAATAATAGCTTAAGAGGTAGGACAATAACCCTCTGTTATTGAGGGTGGTATCACTACACATACTTGGACCTTATAATCCAGGCAAAAGGTGTTTACTCAAAACTAGATTAATATTCATATCACTCAAATCCAGATTACCATTCATCTCACTCAAAACCGCACTAGTATTTCTATCACTCAAATTCGAGTTGCTCGATTAAGTTGTCAGATTTAAGACTAAATTACTTTCATTGTAATAGATTAATATAAGTTAATTGGCTGCCTTATAATATAGTTTCTTTTCTTAGTCAATGCGAAACTAATGTATCCAGTATTTCCATTTCTATTGCAGTTTGAAATTTTTTTTTAAATAAAAAGTAATAAGTTTATAAAATAGCTTTTCAAGTTTTCAAAGATTTTCATCAGTATAGGGAGTCCACATAATTGAAATTGGACAAACTCTGAGAGGCAATTAAATCTGAAACCACTCTACTCATTCATTTTTACTCCTAAGAAGTAATTTCAGAGCGTATTTTAAAATGATATTGTGAACTAAAATATTTGACATTTATATACCTCCTTATATACCTCCTTATTCTAATATGTATTACTTATTTTTTACTTCACAAGCTTTAACTTACGACTTCACTTGCGTGAAACTGAGAAAAGGTAGTCAGATGTAATTTCAAGATAATTTTCTTTTTAAAACAACACATGTTAGCATTAGAAAAAGCTAATTGAGTGTAACTGTGTAATATTATTTTTACACTTATAATATTATTAAAAATTAATAATTACATAATGTCGAGATTAGCCCAAAACCATCAACCCTAGTTTTGTTAACGCTTGTTTTTTTTTAAATAAACAATTCAAACTTTTACTATATAACTAACTAATTTATCTGTTATTACAGTAAAAACACTTTCATTACTTAATGTCGCATTAGCAGTGGATAAATTAATTTCGAAGGGCGAAAAGATAATGGCTATCTAAATAAATCCTTACCTTAGCACAGTTTATATATAAAGTAGTCTCTGAGACAGTATCAACATAGCAAAGCCTGTAAAGTCCTAAGTATTGATAGATACCCTATAAAAGTTTTCGATGATAAACCTTAATAAGAATTTATTTAATGAAATACAAAAACGAAAAAAATACTTTAATTTTAATTTTAAATTATCATTCATTTTAAATTAATAGTTAATTTAATAAATTAACAAAATATTCAAGAGTATTCAGAGAGAGGTCTCGTAATAGTCTTATCGGTGCAGAGCAGCAATAGTCTTATCGGTTATTTAACGCAAGAAAAACCTACAGTCAATTATTAAACAATTACTTATGTAAACTAAACTGCAAGATGGATTAAAATAAATTAATTTTTTTCAATGACGATGAAGAAAAGAGAAAAGCGAATCCTTAACAACTTTATCCCGTTGTATTTCAAAACGTATTGTAGTCGTGCCTATGTGATAATGAATACAAACACTTATACAAAATAGAAATTGAATTTAAGGTTGAAGGAAATTTTAACTTAAGATAAAAATTTATTTAATTTTTCCAATAGTAAGAAATATCCTTGTCTTTAAAACATTTAATATACGTAAAGAAGAGAAAAAACGTTTTTTCATGTCGAAATGGGTTATAACGACCCATTTAGAAAATATAAGTATTTCCCCTATATTTCATACGTGTCAAATATATTTAAATTGCAGTTTATCTTCTTAATCTTTTCGTTTTCCCGCTGTTTTTTAAATAACACAATCTGATTTTCTTAAAAGTTAAAAAAGTGTAATCATACACGAAAATGAAACTTTATACGATTGTCTTGAAATGATGATATTAGCGAAACGCTATGGACAATACGGCCGATATGTAAACTAAAATTTCAAATTAATTTCCAATAAAAGTCGAATTGAGATCAATCAAATGAATCTCTAGTTATAAACGGCAATATAAACATTTGAATATGGATTCAAGATCGCAAAAAAAAGGAAACTCAATTTTATAAAAATATTTTTACCAACAAATTTCGTCGTCTCCGTGGTGTGTTGGGTTGAGCGCATGACCGCACACCGCGAGGACTCGGTTCGATTCCCGGCCGCTCATCGAAACGGGACTGGAAGAAGTCCAACCTTTCGAGGCTCTGGCAACCATTTTTCCATACGAGATATTCTTAATCTTATGTGGACACGACAATAATAACAACCAACAAATTTAAGACTCATGTTGCCATGACGTAAATTTATTTTAGTTTCAGAAATTTTAGTTATATTAGTAGAATATACTACCGACACGAAATGTTTTTTACATTTATACACTCGTCCATCATGGCGGTTCAGTCACTTCAGCAATTGGCGTAGTCTACTTACGTCGTCACAACACTTTAATTATTCAAATGCTCTAAGAAATACTCGCGAGTAGTGTGTGCATAATGAAATGCATTTACTGGGTTTTTTCATGTCGGAGAAAGATAAATATTTTCCGTGCTAGAAATGTTTAATTTAGATCTTGCAATAAAAATTCACTCAACAATTCCAATTAAAGACAAATTTAATATAAAACCAATTTCCTATAACTTCTTAAATTTATAGATATCCCTAAATATTTTCTGTCCAGCATTTTAATGATTACCTCAAAAATCTATATTACTAACCGAGGTAATGATGATATAATATTGGTCTAGAAGTTTTTAGCTAATAGACCAATGGATGAAGTTATTCTTGCAAATAACTCTGCAGTGTTTCTATATAATATTCCAAACCATAAAGCCAGCAAAATAACAGTTGAGCATGACAAAATAACATTAATACATCATCTCGATATCTCAAAACTGTTTCTATTTCAAGATTCATAGAATGAAGGTGGTCAGCCTCTGTAGTGATATAACACCGTTTACTAAATAAACAACTGTCATGTTTATTATACCCAAAAGAAACAATTTACATAAAATATTTTATCGTATTAATACTTGTTTATTTTTTATCCCTAAACTTACCTTTATCTGACCAATGTATTTGAATAGAAACACGTTTTCCTAACTTAATTTTCTTCTTATAATTGCACACTACGTTTTGAATTTACAAATAAGAATTTAAATAAACCTTTACTTTAACATAATCATATAGAGAATGACGACAACAATAACGATAATCGAGTATTATATTTACATGTTTACAGTTTCATTACGAAGCTTACACATAATATCCCTGCAAAATAGCCTTACCCATCTTCTATTCATATCAGCGGAAATTACCGATTTATAACGAGATTATTACGTACGTATCTCAAATTGCCTTACACACAAAGGCTTTGTTTAGTCAAAATGGCATATTTTTGACAACACAAACGATCCGTGAAAAAACATGTTACATCCACGTTACTACCCCGCATACATGCTGAATAAATATTAACAACCCTTTAGAACGGAAAGAGAGGTCTTTCCAATAGAGCCAGACGAAAACGCTTCGCTAAACTATACGCGTCTCCTTTTAACGTAGTAGATTTTCCGTATCAATAAGTCATACGGGTAAACTCATAAGCTACGATGTAGCTTCGGATATATTCGGGCGCGTTCGGGCGCGTTCGGCTCTCGTAGAAGCGGTTTGGCGTAGAAGTACGATAGGACGCGTAAGCGAACTGGTGTGCGATTTGTTGCTTCGAGTCGTACGTGCCGCGTATGAAAAAAGCAACGAATTTTGAAATAAATTAATGGTTTGTGATTGTGTCATTCCTTTTAACGAACTGTTTCGAGAGTTTGATTGATGACTTGAATTTCTTTCCGTTCTATTTTTTCGTTTTATTAATCGAGTTGATCATTGTGCGATAATATTTATTGGGCAGTTTTGAACTTTCTGGACGACTGGAAATGTAGCCGGTTTTTGGGGGAAGTTTTGGAAGTTTTTACAAGGTAATTAGATTAATAAATTATATATTTGTGTATCACGTTATATTATATCACAGAAGCGATTTTCCCCGTTTTATTTAGCGTACGAATATCGTATTACTATACGTTTATATAGTAATACGATATTTGTATTGTTTTTAATATAAAAAATATACTGTATTCTATAGATACTATATAAGAACTTTTTAGTACATAAAATAGTTTTATTAAAATAAATCTTTTTCAGTGTTCTTAGAAGAATAAGTCAAATTAAATGATGAACAATTTTGGATATAAATAAATGAAAAATAACTTCATCTGTTAAAAATTAAGATAATTTCAATATTAATTTTTTTTTAATTTTATTTTGCTAGGAAATAAGTTTTAAATTAAAATCTTTATAAAACGTATAATTTATATATAGGACAGATCGAAAATAATAAGTGAACAGTTTCTTGTGAAAATTTAATTTATTAAACAAAAAACATGAAAATTACTTGCCCATATCGCAACACGAATGATTTATTCGAATCATAATAATTCACAATGCGTAAGGATGATTCTAATCGCTCAAGCAATATATTATTTGCTTCACCCATAATTTTATACAAATGATACCCTTTTTCACCTAAATCGTGTCCCAGAAAAAAAATCCGTAATATTTTAGACCCACGTCCGACGCAACTTGCAGGCTTTGTTCGATAATTTGTTTGTTAGCGTAGACTGCGGGATCCACAATTTCCTTATGCATTCCTTCAACCATGAATTTTTTCTTTGGAATTTAACACTCCCAATTATATTTACAAATAGTCGATCTGTATACTATATTTTCTTTTATATTTACCCTTCTACGTTTATAATAGAAATCAAAATATGAGAACATATTTTGATTTCTGTTATAATCGTGTAAACGAAAATATGTAATTTTTTGAGATTTCTTATTAGTCGTCAAATATGTTTTTCTGTTTTACTAAATTATTGCTTATAGTTCCAAAATATTTGTCTCATGGCGATTATAAAAAAAAACTAGTAAAAACGAGTAAATATCATTAAAATGACAATCCCTAAAATTAGCTACCTAATTTAAGGCAGTTTTATTTAATTTATTACTATTTATATTGTGTGTAACAATTATGAATATTAATAGAAGCATCAAAAAAATTGTGTTAAAACATGATTATTACTTTTAATGACTTTTAAAACATAACCACTAAGCATTTTAACCTAATGGACAACATAATAAAACTCTCCTATTAATTTTATTCGATGAACCCATAGTGTTAATATTATAAGGCAATTTATAAAATGATTAGTAAAAGAAAATTTGTATTGTCAATAAATAAATTGATTCATTCACTTATTTTTTACATACTAAGTTTTTATCATTGCTGCAAAAGTTAAAAATTTAGTATGTTATAAGTTCCGTATCGATTGTTACTAAAATAGGCTACGACTATGATTAAGAAAAAAATTTAATTAATAAATATTTTTATTTTTTGTGAAGACAAATTTAGAATAAATAAATACACATGCGAATATGAATATAGATATAACAAGATGCAATATATATATATATATATATATATATATATATATATATATATATATATATATATATGTATATGTATATATATACATATCACGTGTGGAGAATAGATATAAAGGACACCTCTCGTAAAGATATAAAGGACAATACGATTTTAGACGACTTTTAAGTAAAAAGTGCAAGATTTCAAATATTGATCTCATGACATTACGCTTTACTACCACTATCTCGGTAAAATATATTGCCTTTTAAGATATAAATAATACTGTAAAATATTTACATAATATTTTTAACCGTATCATATTATTCAGGCCATCGTATTATTTTCCATTAATATCCTATATGTAAAAAAGATGATGGTAGTATTCTTCACAAGATTCCTTCACAAAATGATTGTATGTTACCCTTTCATTATTACCTTCAGTATACTCTGGATCTAATGCGATTGTGTTTTCCATACATTACTTTATAAACAGCTCCCTGTTCAATATTACTTCTAGTCAGTTGCACTTGTGTCATCGTTCATTATAATCATTGTTTTGGAATATTTGGCTTCATTTAACCAGTTTACTAATTTAATTGTTTCAACGCGTTTATTAACAATTGTTTCATAGAAGTTTGAGGCTTTATGTTGATATTTTACTGCTATTTCGGCTCAAAAATATAGTATTATTTCATTTTTTTCTTAACAGCGTTTATACATTAATTTATATTATAAGTTAATACATAGAGGCGGATCATTTAAATATAATTTGACAAGCTCATTTAAGTAAGAACTGATGAAAATAGATGAATTATTTTAAAAGCGTAGTAGTTTCTTTGAACTTATCAACGAAATGTTTATGTTAGACAAATGGTCTCTTTAAAACAAAAGTAGCTTAAATGCTGTTTATTTTCATTGGAAACGTAAGAGCTTAAGTAGTATCGCCATGGTACTTAACATAACACGTATAAATACGAACTGAATTTCCAATAAAAATGAGTTCAGAGAAAGTGTGCCATTCGTTTTTATTTTACCGTTTTCTTTCAATTTTGTTTTCTTTGGCGCATAAGACTTTGTATCATCAGCATTATTTTTATTTTCGAGGTGTTGTTTACTGTATTATTTCAGTTGTAGATATTTCCATAGGTCTTCTTGTTATATTCCAGTTGATATTTCCATAGGTCTTCTTGTTATATTCCAGTTGATATTTCCATAGGTCTTCTTGATATATGCTGTTATGATATGATATTTTGGTCATTGCAACCGAGTGAGAGTAATTATGGTCCTCCTTTTTATCCGAGTACGCAAAGCCAAAGGATTAATTTTGTTTTCGTCTAGTTGCACACCAATTAGCTAATTAGTAGATAATCTATTAATATACATGAATACATGAATTGATATCACAGGATAGAAGCTGCGACCATGGCAACTCATATATCGACTAACTTACATTACATATTTACAGCAATCGACTAACTTTTATCGACTAACTTACATTACATATTTACAACAACATTACATATTTAAGTTTTATACATAATATTTTACATTCTTGTTTATGATGCCCACTATACTTAAGAACAATTAATGTTTGTCTTTTCAGTCCATTAGGCAGTTTACCATTAAATTATTTTTTCATGTTTACATGAAAAGTTATTGATTTTTCAATAGATCAAAGACTATAGAGGAAGATGAAAAATAATGGACTTCAAAATGATTACCTACTAAGCTGACAATACTTCTTATGTTATAGTGAAGATCCTTTATTAGGTCATTGTAAATTTCTGTAATCAGCTTCGCTCTCAGTACTTGCCATATCAGTTATCCGGTGATACGATTAAAAGCGTTCTCGAGGTCCACAAAACCAAAATGAAGGAATTTCTTTAATAATTATCGATATTATTTTTATTTATCGATATTTTTATTTACTTAAGTATCTTCATCGTATGTTCTACATTAGTGGTGCTATTTCAATTGATAAATCTGTACTGATTTGGAGTAGTGAAAGTAAGTTTCGTCAGCCAATTTGCAAGGATATTCTCCTATATCTTAAGTATGTGGGAGGTAAGACTGATTTTCCTGTAGTTCCCGCATTCTGGTGCATTCCCCTTATTTTCATTGAATGGAACTAGATCACTGTTTCTCCAGATGTCTGACATACTCTCTAAGCCGAGAGCATTTTTGATATTCATATTTAAAACCAATTTCTAAACCTTATTTGAGGTGAGGGCTTTAATAGTTCCCTATATTGTGGTAAGTGATTTGTTCCATGTACATATGGAAACTCCACCTTTCGAAGTTGTTTGCAGTATTCTCGTATAATATATAATTGATATTACATTAAGATGTTAATTAATCTCCATTTAAATCTCTAATATACTTGTTTTCTTTGAGGTCTTTGGTATTGTTAAAAATTTTATATTTCTGTAGAAAAAAAAAATTCTAATAATTCATTTTACATTAAATCCAGATTTTCAGCATTAACTACTCCTAGCATTGACTATTTTTTTACAAATTTCTTGTTTTTTTATTTCTCAATCTGCTAAACTTTGAATTTAATTATACTTCTACGCTTGCGGCATACCAACGTTTAATTTTTTTTTGTAAATCTGTGTTCTGTCCTTATTTGTAATCCATTTCATTCCTTAGCTTTTTTATTCTCACTTATTTTGGCAATATCATTTAATTTTGAAGTTAGTAATTTGTAGATGCATTTCATGTACTATATTCAATTAATTGTATTGTTCCTTAATACTCTAAATTTAGGGTACATTGATTTATTAAAATAATTCAAATACGGCAAAAATTATGCTTTTCCTACATTATAAAAATATGTAACAATATAATCAAAAAATTTTAGCCTTCGACACTATTGAAGAATCTATTTTCATTTCATAATGTATTCCGAGTTGTTTCCTTCGAATACGGTTCTTACGTTTTGATGACCAATCTATGATTAGGGCTTATAAATAAATGCGCATCACGAATAATTATTTTACCCCTTGAATGTACCTAAAAAAGACAAAGATATAATTTGTTCGAAAAAAATATACTAGGTGTAGAACTGTTTTTTTTAACAAGTACCTTGATCAAAGAAAGCTACTATTATAGATAGACCTATAAGTTTTATTTTGCTACAGTTGGGATTTTCAGCGCAGTGTTAAACAATTCTAATAAAATATTTAAATAAATTCCAAGAGTATTTGCGACCTTCGGTACCAAAATCGCTCTTGAAATTGCGACCACTGTTCATTCCATCTTTAACCTGGTTAATAAGAGTACCATGACTGCAATTTGTTTCAATCGCTTTTTATGTAATAACTTATTTTCGATTAATTTTTTAACGGTATCCTTGTCGGTATTCTTAACGGTGTAGTTATTTCTCCCATTCTTTAGCCGAATCTATTCATATAACGGAACGACACAATCTTGTAACGTAAAACCACTTATTGATACAATCTAAATAAATAGCTATGCACGTCCTAAGACTTTTTTTATGATTTCATTGGTCTTTTCAATTTTTTTTAACATTTTTTTGACAGAGCCGTGACGGTTTCATTTCTTTGACATAAAAATATTTGTCTCTTCCGATTTTGAAAAAGGGGAAAAGATTATAATATACAATATGTAATAATGAGCATTATACACTTTTTTTTAAATTTTTTGCAAAATTTCGCATAACCCAAAATATTTTGATGCATAAATTTAATACAGATATTATGATTTAAAAGTTTAATAGTAAAATATCCATGTCAATAGGATATGTCGTTTTTATGTCAAATCTTCGGAAACAAACAAATAATCAGAAATTTCTATTAATGTAATAAGTGTGATTATAATGTTAAATCGAATGTTATTTTTAAAAACCAATTTCAAAAGACGTCCATTTAAATATTACTCTTTTTTCTCATTTCGTGAAATGCATCATTCTTATATTTTTTGTTCAATACCATATTTATTTTTGTCATATATATCATATATTTCAATAATTCTTTAATATGTATATATATATATATATATATATATATATATATATATATATATATATATATATATATAATTATATATATATATTTATAAATATTATAATTAAAATAAGTTTTCCAAAATTGTTTCTTAAATTTGATTTGTCGTATATCACATATATAAGACTAATTATTAAAATTCCGCTCGTGAACAAAACTTTAGTGATATTATAAAAAAAATTAAATTTGAGAGATATCTGGAAAAAATCAATGAAAATACATTCTCACACTTTTCCAAAATTTCAGAAATGAAAATTATTGAAAATGCAACATTATTATACATTTACTTAAAAATTACCGGAAAATTATCGCGATTGATATTTTATCAAGTTGATCATTGTACTATAATATTTATAGGGCAGTTTTAAACTTCTTCAACTGAATATTTAGCCGGTTTTTGAAAGAAATTTTGTATGTTTTTTACGATATCCATATTGCTTTTAAAATCAAATATAAGGTATTCCGTAATTTCCATACAAATCTCTACTAAAATCATACGAATTGATTGTAGCCTGTGTTAACATACAGGTTTTTTTTAATTCTGAAAACCGAAGTAGTTCCTGGGGGATAGTATCCCCATTTTGTGATGTTAATTAGGTTCTTACTTGACATCATAAAATATTTTCTTCTGTTACAACTCAATCGCGATGTTGCTACTGAATGCGAGCAAAATTAAAAAAAAGTGGAAGAGGGAAAAATTATGGCCTAGATTATATTATAGCCATGATACTCGAAAGAAGTGATGAGTTTAATAAAAACTATTCAGCTTTATATATTGATTTGTACGGCTGATATATAGTGCGGCTTCTACATGTTCTTAACAAGTTTTATTTCTTATTTAAGATTCGAAAAATATGAGCAATAGCTGTAGGTACAATAATTTTATTTTTGTTTTCTGTATAAGTTAGGATTATTTCTATTACGATCCTTTGCATTAGCTCCTAAATTTTTATATTGAGCCATTGATGGTACAAATTTAACGAGATCTTGAAACTATAATTATTGGATTAAAACGCTAGTGGCGTTTTGAACACTTGAACTCAATTTACCTCACTAAACCATATTCGCAGAAAAATTTTAATAAACAACGGAGAATTTTGAATAATTTTCTTCATAATTATAAAATAGTCAAATGAAAAAACTATGAAAAGCATTGCGCAGCTCACAATGAGGGATCAAATTTAGGTTTCTCCGAAATTAAAAGAGAAATAATTGGTCTTTTGAACCACCTGCAAATTAAAAATGATTTAACTTACCTCAGTAGTAAATATGACCACATCATTTACGCTTATTTGTCCCACAATTATTAAAAGCTGGTAATACTCGTATGGTACAACTTATCATTTTCATTTCTCCTACTAATAACGATCAACAGACGAATGGAACGTAATTAACACTCTACCAAATTTAGATATATCCTACCCTCGGTGTCCAATTACTGAATATTAATATGTATAAATCAACTCAAAATATTGTTGCTTTTATTTAGAAGGGTGTAATTAAAGGGTTGTAACATATAAATTTGATCAAGATCTAATTATATGCTTTAGAAATGACAATATATCACCTGTGACTGAAGTTATTTGTTTCGTTGCGAATATTTTTTTAACAAAACGGTAGCAACTGGATCACTATGATTATTTTATTTGAGTTTAGGCCAATGAAACTCCTCAAAGGATACCAACACATCAAGCATGAATAAAGCATTTTTATGATTAAAAAAATATTTAAGTATCCAACTGAAGTGGTGATCCTTTAGACTTGTTTTCTTAGTATTCTATTTGTTTAAGAACTCGTTTGTAAGATCCCGCATCTGAGTTTGCTTCACTCTTAAGTATTCACCAAATAACTTTCCTCGGTTTTTGTTAAGTAATCGTCCCTTTCGCTCTTGTTTCGTATTAAACATGACGCATTTAAAAGGCCGTTCTATATTTAAATATATATCTGTAAAAATTATTTTGGCTTTAGTGTCAAGTTCAAACAAAAAATAAAAGTTTTTATAAAGAAATACAATGTTAATTTTTTTTTCGTTTGCTCCGAAGTCTGTTTCTTTTGGATTTAGCTTATACTAAAAAAACGAATAATTGTTAGTACGTACCGAAAAGACGTTAGTACCAATCGTTATTACAACACTTAGTTAATATATTGTAATGAAATAGTTTGTTTTTAAAATCTATTTTTCTTTTTTTTTTACTTTAATTATTGAAATTTAAATTCTAAGATTCTGTCTGCCACGGCCCGAATGGCCGTTTGTTAATAAAATCAAGTACTCAAAAAAAGCGGTACAATTTTTTTATGTATATCAAAAGCGCACCATAATTAATATGAATATAAGTATTTAGGTTAAAATGACTTAAAGACTGGTTGAAAGTCGATTGTTACTTTTACTTTCTGTAATGAAAACTATTGACGCGATGCTCAAATGAAATTTAAAAATTTAATATCAGCCCATTATTAATTTTCGCCCGTTTTTACATTGTAAAGGATGACAGCGACGTTCTTGCCGTCTAGACAAGAACGGTTTGATCTATTATGCCTACCGCCTCAGCCTTCTCCAACTAAACGACATGCATAACCTTTCACTGTCACCTGCTTAGCAACTCCCGCTTTTGGAGGCCACTATAGACATTAACCAAGGTCAAGTCGATTGAAAGTATGACAATTTTAATAATTATTAATATCGAGTTTTATAGTAATGTAAATATATTAGTATTATAATAAATAAAGAGGCCAAAATATGGCTGTCTGCAACGGCAAGTATTTGTACGACTATAAAACTAGCATATAAGATGAGGAACCATTTTAAATAAGATAATATTTACGTAAATAACGGAATATGTGGAAACCAGTTGGACTTTTGTACTGAAAGTAAATTACTCATTTATATATGTAAAATTACAATATTTAGCATTACGATATCTTATATTGTCTTATGAAATTTTAACATAATAGAAGTATTTTACATTCATGCTAATGTATTTTAGACCAGTTTTATCTAATTACACTTTTTAATATCATATTTAGCGTGATTATATTGTAATATTACATTGATTAACTAGATTTGAAAACAAATTAACTAAATTTTAAGTTTATGATTTAAAGAATTCGTACAAGGTAATGAACAATGGCCCAAATAGGAGTGTAGATTGCAAAAAATATTTAAAAAAATACATGTAAAATTAAGGGTAAAAAGCTGTAAAGTAAAAAAAAGCTTTTCAAAGTTATCCTTAAATCGAAATTTAGTTACTAATGGAATCAAATGGAACTTAAAACTGTAAAAAAATATATGTGTTTGACATTCTTGATATATTTAAAGTTCTCTCAACTGAACTAAAATTCGGCGACCCTGAAGATTCCTTTCAAGTTTTGATTGTGATATAGCCAGAAGATTAAACACGCAAATTTACGATTCTTTTGACTTTTACTCACGCTCAAACTTTTTTTTTCGTATTTAGTCCAATTACGTCCGTAATGCATAAGAGATTAAGACTGTAATTACTTTTTAAATACGTGTTCATAGTATGCTGTCAATTTTTTTAACACTTGTTAATAGTAGAAAAACACTTAGCTTTATTTTATTTTACTCCCGAGCCATATAAACGTCTATAACCATAAGGGAACTAATGACTGCCATTTTAAGTAGTTCATGCTGTCTTTCAGAATAAAATCTCCACGAGTCTAATTATGTGGAATGACCAACCCCTTAGCTAACTATATATCATGCTAGTCTTGTCCTACGGTTTCACTCGCGTAAAATGACAGTTTATCTGTCGAAACTGTTATAACTGTTATTATTACTATTACTAAAAGCGCTGATAGATATCATTAACAGTACCAGTAATATTCCCAAAGTCAAGATTTTTTAATCCATAATATCTAGATACTAACTAAACTATCATATATGTTGATCGAAGGTATAAGCTATTACCATATCAAATTTCATCAAAATCCATCTAGTATATTTCGCGTTATTGACGAACAAATTAACATATAGATATACAGGCAGACAAATAACTCTTTAAATTGGTTTCCTAGCTTCTAAATCATTCAATATGCTAAATCTCTTTTTAAACTGTGATGTATAGAATTCACTCTGTTGCAATTTTATTATATGTATAGATAACAGAACTTTCCTTAATTATTATTCATATCGACAATAGACCCAGCTTGACGATGAGGAACCTTTTAGTAACACAATTGCGTACCAAACAAATGCCATTCTAATATTAAATTGATTCACTTCCAATATACCAGCCATACCATTCTCTGGCATTAATATATTATATCGCTTATCGAATTCATTAACATTAATATTTTTTCCAATGTTCTACGATATGAATTTTCTACGCTATTTACCGGAGAGAAAGAGTGTATTCAGGTCTTATTTTATTTGGCTGTATCCATTATGCTCGACCTATTGTATCTGCTTATCGATGACTATGCCTATTTCATTACGTTCAATCATTATTTGCTTCTTTTTCATTATTTGTTGGTAATGTGTATTGTATCGGTCATTGTATGACTCGTAGATAAATAAATAAGTGAATGATTAATTTATTTTTGTCAATGTCACATCACCTCTATAAATAGTTTGTTAGCTTTATTGTTTGTGCATATTAACCTTAACGTCACTCACATTAAGCCAAATATTTGTCACATTTTAAATATTGTCTATTCGTTTATTACTTCCATTTACTTCACAGAACTGACGTTAAAATATAAATGTTTTGTCCTCAATGTTACTGAGAATAAAAAATATTATTTACCATAGATGAAAATAGCAGAAAGTGCTATCAATCTACCCAGTGGATCTTGATTTATAAACAAGCAGACGTCATATTTCATAAAAGTTATTAACGTTAAAATAAAAATATTTCTGAAAAAATAGGAATATTGAAATAAAAAAGTAAAATGAGGACTCGGTTACCTTATCTAAAATGAAGATTACAATCATTATAGAACTTAGGTAATTAATTTAGGCTATACGGACTTATTGTAGAAAAATATGTAGATAATATTTTCGTTTTTTATGGTTTAAATAAATGAAATATTATTTTTGGCATAGTTGGTTTTATCTACCAAAGAAAATAGCTACTTATAACAAACGTTGATAATTTATATTAGTACTTCATAATAATTAATTTCTACAAACAAAATTTTAACACAATACATATTGTACAATAAATATAACGAATGATGTAAAAATAGAAAAAGATACATTATCTTTTCATATTTTCACTTGTATTAATTAAGAATCTCAATGTAATATATTTTAGGAGAAAATTAAATTACTATTAATTAAAAATACATCTATAATTTGCTTAATGGCCATTAATAAAATTGCTTAATGAACATTGATAAAATTGAAAGGTTTTTACGCCAAATACAAAAAAATTGCGGAAACTTTCCGTAGACAGTTTCTAACCTAGAACATATATACTTGCTACATTAAATGTTACCATAAGTACACAAAACATAAAAAAAAAGAAAAAATACAAAAGGTTGTAAATAGAAAATATTTTCCTTAAGAGTATTTAACATTGTATTAAATGTTAAAAAAAACTTTGCATAGTATATATTAATTGTTCATAGTATAATATTATTGTGCATAGTATACATTAAAGAAACAATAAATCAATGTATATTTTTTTGTCCTGTAATCTAATAATTATTTGATAGTGATCATTCTTCCTCTATGACAGTTTTTGATAGTGATCATTATATTTATACTTTAGCTTCCATACAAAACATTTTATTTAAATATTGTTAACCACGAAGATAATAGTATGGAAGTAATTCAAAAAATTGTAAAATTTTTCATGATTTTCTCTACAATCATCAACAAATGGCTAAAGAAAAACGGGTAAGTGTATGTGTGCACTATGCCTGTAAACTTTTAATTTTTTACTACTTTTCCTTTTTAATCTTTTGAATAAATAAATATACTTATACGTAATACGTAGAATTTACGTTTACTAAAAATATCTTGTTAAATACATTTACATGACTATTAGTTAGGACGCTAATATTACACAATTAAATGAAACTATGTGATGTAGTATTATTTCTACTTTCTTTAAGTTCTTTACCACGACCTAGATTTCGTTGGATTACAACATCATCAGGTGGGCTATTAGCAAAGATGTTGTAATACAACGAAACCTAGGTCGTGGTAAAGAACTTAAAGACAGTAGAAATAATACTACATCACGTAGTTTCATTTAATTGTGAATAATTAATTTCTGCAAAATTAACGCCAAAGATATTCAATAGCCTTGAATTACAATCAAGTGTGTGCAATTACAATCAAGTTCTAAATTTATTCTTAACATAAAAATTAAAAAATATATATTTATTTTTAATGTATGTTAAGGTTAATAAAGAAGAGAAAGCGAGTCAAATGATATATAAATCGTGAGACTTTCTTATCTAGACTTTCTAGACTATCTAGATTTTCTTATCAAATTTTCTTTCATCAATGATATTACTGACCTTTGAATATACAAAATTTCATTAATTATTTATCGTGTGAACTGTGCCTTAATTATGTACTTAATATTGTAATGAATTCGATTAAAGCCTAAGTCATATATATGCCAATTTCTTTTATAAAATCAATATCACGACATATTAAATTTTTTTGTTCCTTCACACATTTTCACGAACTTTTTATTTTAACAATATTATCAACCCGCTGTGTATAAATGTAATTTTTACAATGTTCAAGACAAAATTTTGTTTAATAAAAAAACCATAAGAGTTACATGTGTAATAATTTCATCCATACTTTTAATTGATGAAGAAAAGCTTTTATACCACGTATATTGAATTTATATTACATTTGTCAATTTGACGAAATTTATGGAATATTTTTGCATTGAAATCAATATTACTTTTTGACAGTTTAATAGTTTTCTAAGAACCCTTCGTAAAGGAAGTAACAATAGACAGTTATTGCCTCAAAATGTTCAACGATATAAGACAATTTGAAAAAAGTTGATAGGTTAGGTTTTCATAAAAACAAAAGAAATTGTCGGAATAAGCGAAAGAATTAAACGACAAAATTTACTTTAGTGTACTTACTATGCTCGACGAACTGTCATTGATTAATGAAACAAATTTGGAATAAATAATGAAGACACTTAAATTGATCCTTGCAGTCTAAAATAGAGCTAAATATCTTTTAAAAATCAAACTTTGATTTGCTCATTAAACCAAATCTGTGTGATTAGACAACCTTGTAATTTGTTCAAATAGTCTTATTTTATTATTCAAATTGCATGGCGTAAAGAAAATATCCTATAATTAACCTTCACAAGGTAAGCCCTCTCTGTTACAAGAATTATTCCCAATCTTGTAATCACATCAGACAATTAGGTAAACGTTACTTTATAACTTTTAAATTTTAACCAAAAGCTTAGAATAAGGTAGTTTATCATTTTGTAATTACGTTTCTTCAATAATCGTTTAAAATTACTTGGCGTTTATTAAAACTAGAAACCATCAATTTTATTTTACGATATATAAGAAGTTAGGAAAAGAGTATGAGATTTGGCTGTGAAATTGAACATATTGTAAAAGGATAGAATTAAATTATAGAGTTTAATTAAAACTAGAAGATTTTATATTAGAACAAATAAAAAGTTGTAAAGGAATATGTCATTTCGCTGTGAAATTGGACATGTTGTAAAAGAAGGAAAACAAAATTTAGTTATAAATGTAAAATGAGGAGTTATAAAAAATTATGGCATTCAGTTTTTTATATTTTCTCTATTTGTCTTTTAAATATTCAATAAAAACATGTAATAGTCTTATGCAGATAAACGACTTAATTCGAAAGAAAGATCCGGAAAAGGAACTATAAGACCTAGTTTGCACTCAAGTCTAATCTCAGTTCGCTAGCGTTGGCGTTGTTTAATCACTCTGTTGATCTGAATGACAAAATTATTTTTATTTTTGGATGGAAATAAAAAAATTTTAATCGTTTTTCTGACATATTTCAATCGATGTACTTGCATGTGCTATTGATGGTATTCATGCGTTTTATGTAAAATTTGGCCACAAGTATTGGTCTAGCCTAGTAAAAATCTTACGTGTTTTTTTTTCAATTGAAATATTATGATATCATAAAAGATTAAACTTATAGACGCATTTTTCTAAGGATACGTCATCATTACTGAGATGTGACGAAAATTATTGTAGAAGAAATTTCAAATGGAAACCGAAATTGACAAATTAAATCAAAATATGCTTTAATGCCATTAATACTGAACAAAAATTCCCGCAGGTGAATTTACAAACTTTTCTTCACAAGATAATTTAAATGTTGTTTCGCTATAGCGAGCCTTTTGCATATCCCAAATTATAATAAAATAAATTTACAATTTTCTATTTCAGTATATAGCCATTATAAAAAATAAATATTTGAAAACACAAAACAAGCTCGCTTTACATCCATTCGTTATCATAACGACTAAATTCCATATAAAAATGAAAACAACCATATTAATTTTTAACGTCATAAAAACAAACTGTAGATTTTTCCGGATATGTACTTTTAAATATATATCGACTTCATTTGAAATTTACTATAATTCCTCGTACATGTATAAATATATAGCTACCGGTATATTTATTTAAGAGCTGTATTAGAATAAAAAGAGAAGTTTAAAAATTAATTTTAAAGTACACATCAGATAGAAATTTAAAGAATTTGGAAATGTTTCGTGTACGCCTTTAACATATATATATATATATATATATATATATATATATATATATATATATATATATATATATATATATATATATATATATCTACATATATATATAAATATATATATTAAATTTTTTTTATAGACATCCGTAGATCAAGTACGATATATATACTGAGAGACAAAGCTGGTATAAAATGAGTTCATATAAATTCTAATAATGTTAAAATTTGCAAATTTTTCATCAATACTTTAATAGCAACTTATATGTATAATGAATATACAGGCCATATCAAGAGTATCTAATTCGTTGAAGAGTGCAAACTAAAATGCCCAAGACTACTAATGTGTAGCTCCATGCATTCAGTTAAATTTCAAATATTTCGCTAATGTACTTGTTAATTATATTATACGAACTTTCACGTTGGTATATATTATCTACAATATTAATTTTCAGTTAAAAAAACAAGTTTCATTTACTCAAATACCACCTATAATCATATTAATTTACTAATTAGCTATACATTAATTAACACTAGTGAATTTATTTCACATCACATATTTTAATTTTTCTTTTTTTAATTCAAGACATCTTCAGCCCTTGAATTTTATGATAGGGTGAAGACGACTTTTGAAACGACTAATATATCGCCAGAATGTGGACTCCTTTTATTTATTTGGAATTTTCATGAGGTTTCAATTTTTAAAACCAAATTAAATCCAATAATGGAGTACAGAATATAGACTCGATGATAGAAATATCACAGTAAATAATTTATAAATGACATTTGGTAACAAAAAAACCGCGAACAGCCATGTATAGAAACATCCAAACTATTAAAGTGATTTATTTTATAAACATATTTCAAGCTTCTTTGTTCCTAAATACAACTGATTTATTATTTGTTAACAACGAAACTTAAAATGGTAATTTAAAAAAAAAATTATTTTGATGTTTTATAAATGCATGTTTTAATCTTCGTTAATCGATGGAACAGAAATATATTTCGTATCCCATCAGAAATTAGAAATCGAAAATAATCTATAAAATTTGTTCATTTTAACCCTGTTTGCGGAGAAATAATTTATTTTTCAACAAAAGTAATTTTTTATTTTCAATATTTATCCAATCGTAATTACATTTAAATGTTTCATTGTTATAAAGAGAAACTCCTTAATGTAAAAAAATTAAGAAAAAAACTGAATGTAGATGTTTCTTCCCGTGGGATAATAATATTACCGATGAATATTTAAATCCATTGAGTGGTTTATTAGTTGAACGGTAATATTTGGCGTATACTATATGATGTGTAGCCGAGATCAGGATAAGATGCGAGAGAATTTTGTCAGAACTTAATTCGATGTCGTGAGAAGTTGACAGAATAAATATAAAATGAACTTATAACAGACAGCAAAGAAAATATACTAAAAAGAAGTGAGAATCCGTCTCTTGTCATTATCCTATTGAGCTAGTAACGAAGTGAACATATAAATATTATAATATTTCTGATAACCAAAGATTTGACGTATTAACAAATTGACCCTCTGAAACACGCACGTTCTCAAATGAATTTAACATTCCCCACTTAACTTGAATTGTAAGCTTACGACCCCAAACTTCCTATCTCATCTTCCACCACGCAAATTACTTAAAACTTATCATTTACATCATAAAGTTTAATTAAATTAGCTCGCATCGAGTTTCCAAAAGGCAAATAAAAGCTAATTAGAAGTACTGTTAAGTAATTAGATTATTAACTTACTCGTACTACGATAAGTCAACAGACAATCCGGTTTAACTCTGTGACATGTTTACTCAATTTTCTCGAGAAAAATTGCCCAGCTAAACTTTTGATTAAAATGAAGCTTCAAGGACAAACGTGGAAAAGAAGAAAGCTTCGATCTCCTAAAGCTTGATTGGGAGCTCTCATCCGTGCAGGGTGACGATAGTATCGCCCTCTCGCTCGTATATAGATACGAGTGTATTCAGAGGCTTAGCCTTGGGAGGTTGAAGCCCACTGCTTTTATCTAAAGGCAATGTGATTTGGAAATAGCTTAGACAATGAAAATTAAATCATACGCTTCAGCGATTTGATTTTACTGTACAAAGTCGACGCCGCCTCGATTGTGATGACTGGTTAAGGGAGTGGTAAATTGGAGCATTTCGTGTTTTTGTGGGAGGGATTGAATGGTTTTTGTATCAACTTTACGAATTGCAGAAAAACTTGTGTTTAATGGTTACATATTTCTATACGTTCTATTGGCGATTTCGTTTCAGAAAAAACGAAATTTCCGATCCAATCTTCTGACTCACTGAACAGAACTACAAGGTGTCTTCATTTCAGGATGTTAATAAAACAAACGTAATAATAAACGTTGTACCTTTCCATCGATATTGTTCATTAAAAATATAAAAAATACAATAATTTCCAGGTTACCACCTCCTCATAAACGAACTTTCATTTCAAATAATAAAAGTGATCGATGTGAATTGTGTATATATATGTATTCGTGCATAAAATCATTATAACGTAACAAAAACTAATTGAATTCGTTTTTGGATTCGGTTAAAAGAGTGGTCATTCACTTAATTGGATTGTTCGATGTCGTAATAGTTTACACTTATTTACCTATTTATTTATACGTTTATGGATTACATAACGCTTTTTGAAAATTGTAAATACAAGAAAATGCTTAAAATACATCCACACTTTATAACTTCTAATATAGCCCATTTTAAGGTTTTTAAAAAAATCAATATTTTTTAATTTGTTCTGATAGAAAGACACACGTATATTTATACTATTTCCCTATTCTTGTGATAATTATGTAAATATATATATATATATATATATATATATATATATATATATATATATATATATAACTAGTAGAAGGCACGGTCTGGAAAATTTAGTTCGAGATCAACATTTGGGTAGTGATGATATACACTGAAGTAACTATGAGAAAATAAACGTACAACGGCATCCATATGTTGTCTACATAGTTTATAAATACTGTACACAAACTACATAGCTTATAAATACTGTGTAAAATTAAGTAAGTTTTAGTAAACAAATATTAATTGAAAGAATTAGTAGTTAATAAAAAGAAGTGGGCAATACGTGTTAATCACACATGAAAATTTCAATGTCATAGTAAAGAATAGGCGGAAGCTTCAGTACCCAGTCTTAAAGTGAATACCAAAAAGATAATACTTAACTGCGGAATATCAGGAACGTTATTCATTGGAAATTGCATCTTAGGGTATTTATAGTGAGTACCGCGATTTACTGTCGGCAATTAGACTAGCTAACAAACTAAATACTCAACCGGATCGCGACTGGATTCAGCGAGTATATTCACCTCATCCACCCAACATTGTATCATCTCATTGCCAATGTTCTGAACTCTAAGCTATCATTTGGAGAATAAAATATTCGATGGGGTCTCCTATAAAAAAAACTAGGAGAATAGGAGCCTCCTCCTATCCTCCTACTTTGTTTTTAAACTAAGTCAAAGGTGTACTGGGCCATATATACCCGATTTTACCACTGAAAATATATTGTGTCCGTCTATTATAAAAAATTATGCATATATGCACCTCTTTTGCAAGAACTAGCCGAGGAGTTAAAAACTTAGTAACAGCTGGAGGATGACATGATTATTCTCCATTCCTTGCTATCAGCATTGCATTTTGATCGTGAACTTGTATTATAAAATGACAATAAATCATTTTAATTACAAGCGGTTATAATTGACAAAAATTAAATTACAAATATCCGAAATTTATATATAAATATATGAAATAAGTAATACATTTTATTTTTATGAATAAATAAAAAAATATTCGTGTAAATAACAAATAACTTAAAAAAGTCAGATTCGAAAACGGACCCGCCGCTTACGATATGTACGTTGACAGTTAACCATTTTTCGTTGCCAATTACCATTGAAGATAAGGTACCTTAAATTTTTAAATGTTCACGTGCTTCTAGGGAAATTTTACGAAATTATTTCTTATTATTTGCTTGCTAGTGAACGTCTGTATTTTCATATATATATATATATATATATATATATATATATATATATATATATACCTTCAGTGAACATGTATATTGTACTTTTCACTTGGATGCTGGCTATATTTCTATTTTGTCATTTTATCCCAATACAATACCTCACATTCATCCGGGAATTGCATTCCGAAATAATCATTAGCTGCAGATAATAATAAAATGTAATTAATCTACAATATTTCATAAACAGGAACCGACTAAGATTAGATACCTAACCCGCTCCGTAATATATTTGAACTGAACTTAAACTTCCCATACTTTATGAACCATCTCTAATGAAACTACCCTACGAAGATTTGATTTATCTGACCATAAAACTGAAAAATTAAGTCACTTAACGTTCTTATAGAAACCTAATTTGTCGACCTTACTTCTTGAAGAACATTTTGGCAAACATAGGATCAACAAATATGTTTTAATTAATGGTCATTGATTAACCGTCCTGAAAAAAATCTATAGTATTAATGTTATTAAACCACTAAGCGTCTCCATAAGATTACTGCAAATAAATTTCTGACTCAATAAGAGACTGCGATTGGTCTATTAAAGTGACCGTACCCCTGGAATCGCTTTTAGATATTACATTATTTCCTGGTTACTCACTATGCTTTTCAGTTCTTAGGATAAATAATGGTCCATATTAAGGTGAATTGCCATCGTTTTCATCAAAAATATTTTCACGTTCTCAAAATAAAAATTATATCCAAAGAGCTGCTTAATAAAATCTTACTAGAAAAGTATGGAAATGATACAAACTGAAGCGGCAAGCAGAACCATGACGTGGCAAGTCCAAAATAAAGTGGCAATAACATTATCCGCATGTTTATTGTCAAAGTCTGCCAAAAACGGATTTATGAAAAACTTAGATAAGCGGAATAATTTAAAAAATCTGTTAGAGCTCGTATTTGGACCGAAAATAAATCAGACTTGTGTTAACATAGAGTACAAAATAAATATTCTTGTACCATTTAGAAACATAAAACATTGAATTAGATACTCTTATGGCAATAATCATT
Source organism: Druceiella hillmani (assembly GCA_039881145.1). Classification (NCBI taxonomy): domain Eukaryota; kingdom Metazoa; phylum Arthropoda; class Insecta; order Lepidoptera; family Hepialidae; genus Druceiella; species Druceiella hillmani. The sequence continues at coordinate 27,920,604 of JAYKKI010000004.1, forward strand.
ATTAGAATAGAACTTGTATGCAAAATGGTCGTTTCTACCTAAATATCCCAACACGACTGAGACTTCATGCTGAGAAGTACTTTTATTATAATAATATCTCTATTTATTTATTTTATTTTATTTATTTTTGAGTACTTTAATATGTACAATTGATACATATGGCGGACTTATTGTTACGAGAGCAATATCTTACAGTCAACCGGAACACCAGTTCAGCTCCGCTCGACGAGCGGCCGGTAATCTAATCCGGGTCCCCGTGGTACACCGCGCCGTCAAACGCCAACACAAAACCTAACACACCGCGGCGAAGACTCTGCTAACCTAACTCTGCTATCAATAATGACATAAGAGAATAAAGTAAAATGGAGTCCCTTAGAGTCAAAAATATATTTCCATGTGCTATAAAATTAGCTCTGCTCTTAATAAACACCGTCACTCCACAAAATTAATAGAAACATGGTCCCGTTTCTATAAGTCAAGTTTTTCATAAGGATAAAGGCATCAAATATCCGCTTATCACTCATCATACCTTTCCATCAAAAAATGTAATCAAGCATCCGACGCTCTCTCAAACAACACAGAACTTAATCCGTACTCTGATACAAGGTCTCATGAATTATGTAAAAACTTAACCCAATTCATGTACGAAATGTGCCTATATAATTATTTATACAGGTACAAATGAGTCGCTACGTTGGAAGTATAGTATATATATATTTCATTAGAATCCCGGTAAATCCATCCACTAATTAGGGCCTTTCATATTTTATTAAGGGTAACGTGACCTAATACGAAGGTTTCGCCACTAATTCACGCATTCATTCTCAGTCTATAGGGTGTGTTTTTTTTTCCTGCTACCGCTTTATCTTGGACAATAAAACATGTGAACCTGATTCACATGTTTTATTGTCCAAGATAAAGCGGTAATAAATGAATGCAGTGTTAGAAAATGTAATGTAATTGAATTACAATTACTCAGTGCCAGTACAGACTTCTTTAACGTTAATAAAAAAAGGTTAATCGATCATTAACAACAGATGAAAGAGCGGATACGTATTATATAATAAATTCAGCACCCCTGGCTTCACTTTTAACCTTTCGTTATCTGTTCAGCTTGGCAAGGGTATCGAAATGAAAGAAATTAACAATAAGATAGCACCAGTCAGGCTTAGGTTTTGAGAATTACATAATATTTATACATCCGCTTGAAATTACGTGGAGCCATCATTTACAGTACCGTTGTTCGATGTATTATTCATTCACTTGAAAAATACTAACCAGACGACAAACTATATCTTTGTATTCATAGTTATTACATATTACATACATCATTTAATAGAGAAGGAACCTCACACAATGAATAGAAAGGCGAAACGACATATTTACGCCATATGAGGAACGAAGCATAATACTCATAAACTTACGGGTTTTACCACTTCCGTTATAACGATCAGACTAGTCATATCCGCGACTTCGTTCACCTGTACCTTTGAAAAATATTATTAAATTTTCCATAATATTGATGGAAAAAATACACGTAACGCAGATAGCGTATTATCATTTTAAAATTAACTTTTTTCCAAGTAAGAGCGCTTCGTGACGAATTTTCAATTTACCTTAACAGATTCATTGCAATAAAGCCATGTTTGTTCTACAAAATCCATCAGTTGAAATTCCTTTAGAATCCCTTCAGTGGTTTTTGCGTTATGTGCGAACAATTAAACATACAAACAAGCAAACACCTAAAATTTCTTCATATATTAACCTCAGACTTGATGTTTTATAAAATTTTTGAAACGATTTTAGCAGGAAAATATGATGATTTGTAATGTTTAATCCTTTGAAAATCCTCATCTTATTAAGTATTTAAAAAAATTAACAGTTAAATTATACATCCATTTCCATTCAAATAAAAAAGTTTAGATAAAAGTCATACAATTTTAATAATCACCTGAAACTTCATTCAATTCCTTCTTTTTTTGCAACATATCTATTAATTTAGCTTTAATTACCCTCTTTAGAACCAGTTTAACGAGTACAAGATATTCCTCAAAATAATAAGGATAAGCCTTATTATTAAAAAAATTTAAAGAATAAAAAACAATCAGTTTTTGTAACGATATTAATAAGAGTTAATGGCGTTTAAAATTTTATAAAGAATATGATATTAATTACTTACTCGTAACTTAATACCTACATAACGAAATAACTACACACCTGAGTTTCGCGTCCTCAAATGATTTTAAAATGTGTAAGCCCTCTTTCAAAAACATCTAAAAAATGTTTACGTAACTTTTGACAGATTATTTGAAATAGCAAGTACGTCATTAGTGTTTTCAATGATTTTCTAATTATTACCCAATTGAAGCAATATTTGAGAATTAATTTTTTTCGAAAAATAAAACATTATCACTTTTGAATTCAATAAAATATAAAAAATTTAATCATAAAAACACTTATCATGTTTTTTTCTATATATTTTGTTACAAAATTTCAATAATTAATATATTCTTAAGATCTTATGTATGGTTGTCCTAATTTAACATTTCTTATTCGATTCAGTGACATTATTTGCACGATAATCTGCACAATACCGGACTGGTATATCCAATCTCTTTATTGTAATGCTGTATAATTATTATAATTCTGTAGTTTCCAAAGTTTTTACTCTACTGTCTTAATAAATCGATTTTCCGGAGGATATGTCGTAAATGAAATGTCATTTTTTACTCTACTGTCTTAATAATTCGATTTTCCGGATATTTGAGTACGTGGTAAATAAAGCCATGCATTAAAATATGTTTACGTGATAAAGGTTAAACTTCGATTAAAATGAAGAGAACCAATATCAAGAAAAACTCTAGGACGTGAACAGTTTATTCATATCTTCCACACAGACAAAAATGTAAAGATACTCTTCTTTCTTTTTAAGTAATAAGAAAAATTTCACGTAAATGTAACGGCATGATTTACATCGGTCCTCTTTTCCGCAATTCTCGTATTATTCAAGATCCTTCCGCGAAGGCTTCAAAAATTATTACGCTGGAGTATTGTTACTTACGGCCATGTTTAATACCGTGACTTTAAATTTGTTTACGGATCCGGCGAAATAGGTTATTAGCTGATTAAATTCAGGAGGTAAGGCACTATTTTGTTTGTCACAAAAAGCATTGTATTGTTTTGTCAGTAAACGGAAATAAAATAAGTGTATTTCTCAAAACTCTTTGAAATTTAAATTTGAGGTATCATTTTCTTCTTTTCTAGAAAATAAATTCAACGCGAATAAATATTGCAATTTATACTAGAATAACGTGATTACATTTTCATTTAACAACATTTCTGCAAATTGTTATTATAAACCGGTATTTAAATTCTATTTCTGAATTTAAAATTGAATAAGCAATTTTTTCTGATTTAACAAAATATTCACTTCTATATATATAAGTTCACAATATTATTCAATATATTAACATATGACATAAGAGAAAAAACGTAATGGTAATTTGTCTTAACCCATAAATAAATCACTGTAACGCAACCATGACGAAAGAGAATAGAAATTGAATTTCATTCGCATCTAAATAAAAAAATTGTGTTATAATTACTTATTTGAAAATTAAAAGATTGAAAGAGAAGTGTGAGTATACCGATATGTATTCTTCTGTTCTTCGTAATCAGTGTAAATGTATAGATATAGAGACAGATGGGCATCTTAAGACTCTTTTCTCCAGTTGATATCACCCGAAGATTTGCGTTTTCTTTCCAATTTTGGTTGTAGATTAACTTTAAGGGTGAATGCTTCACGTTGTCACTTTGGTGTACGTGAAAAATATAAACATCACGGTATAAATTAGTAATACATACATATTTAACGCCCTCATTATTGCCATGTAAGTCACACAGCTATGATAAATTCTGATCAGTTAATTTTTAATATTTGCATTGTATTAGAGGTGTACAATAGTACACCTCTCATACAATGCAAACTGTTTCGTCTTAACTACCATCAGAATATATGCGATTAGAAAATAGTTACATATGAGTGAAAGGATGAATTCCATCATTATTTCGTCGGATATTTCCTTTTCCCTGATGACTATAATAAAATAGCTTTTTAATTGGGAAACTTAAACCATATGTAATCTATTATAATAAAATATTAGTTAGATAGAAATACTTATAAACTTAAATAATTTAATAAATTGTAAAAAATTAAGACAATCAGAAAGCAAATTCTACAGGCGGTTTTCAAAAATTATCCTTTAGCACCATGTTAAATTTCAGATTGAAATAAAAAAAACGAAATATCCCATATCCAAAAAAAAAAATTTTTCTGTTTAAAAATCCTGGCTAATATTAAAAAGAAACATTTTATAGAGGATGAAATAAAAAAACTAACTGATCACTTATTCATTATAATTAGTCCTGGAACGTCTAATACATGTAGTAACCGTACAATATACATATATATATATATATATATATATATATATATATATATATATATATATATAATGTGTATATATTCCTTGCGGTAATTTATATTATTAAATTACTTATAAAAGTTATTTTAAACAACTTATTCTGAAAATTAATAAGAGCATAAATAAAAGAATTTATTTCATGCTTGTATTACCTTTTTTGAGAGGATCTATTTTTTAACTCATGTGGCAATATGTTTTTCGTTAAAATTAAGTTTTTAAAACAAAATTAGAAGATCTTTTCTATTCCTATTAATTCTTTATTTACAAAATCGTATATCGTTAGGAAAGCATTTAATAAATAATTTTCCAAGTGTTTAAACCAGGATTACAGTCAGTGCGTTAAGCGATATTTCTCTGAAATAACTACCAAAATATTTCTAAGAGGCGTTACTGAAATCATTGCACTGAAATCAGTACATATATACTGATTAAATGACGAATCAAACGCATTTAATTACCTTTATGAATGCTCGTAAAAATAATATTGACAGATAAACACAGAACTACGTCTAAATAATATTTTTCAATTTTTAATCTTACTCGCCCTCACCCTGTATAATTGCGTGAACATTAATAATCAAATAACGATGACTTCTCATTATACAAGGCGTTTAAATAAATCGACCTCAATTCAGCACGCGAGCTGACAATGTGCGCCGTACATTATTTAACATACAATTATAAACTTACACTTCCATCGTAACGTAGATACGACTACGTTCCGTGAACGGGTGAACTTTTATTAACTTCGCTTTTACATATTTAGGTTACGTCGAATATGTATTTTAAAATTAAGTTACGAATGTGCCGAAGCAGATGTTATAATGAAGAAGTCGACAGTGTTGAATGTGTGAGTAGACTGGATGTATGAATGGAATAGATTTAATTGAACGAAACAATATTATTTTTCACGAAAGAAACAATAAAAACAAAAAAATAATTAGTTTTTTGAATTTTAAACTTTTAAGTAAAACTAATGCTAAGGCAAGGTTAACGATTTGAAAAAAGCATAAAGTGATAATAATTTCTCTTTAAAGCTAAAATGAGAAAGAGTGTAGCAATATATCCATTACAAAATTTTCTCCGCCAGAAATCTATATCGTAATACAAATGAAGTTGTCTAGTGATTCACCGGTAACAGATATATTTATATGTCTTCTCTGTAAATAATTTCAAGAATATTGTCTAAAAGCGAATATTAATTTTCATATAGAACTATTTCAGTACCACCCATATACTCTTATGAACTGATTGAGATGAAAGTATGTATATTACACTTTATATCGATTATTAAGAGTTACAAAAAAAATTAGTTAACAAGTTAAATAAGTGATAGCAAACGAAATGGATTCTCAGACGAAATTTCCGTATGTTATCGGAAGTTTTCCTAAATTTCACTGCAGAAGACCTGCTTGATGCTATCGTGTTCATGTTCGTTTATTTTTATTATTTGTAATTTTCTTAAATTGGAATAACTTTTATGTTGACATTAAATTTCATAGTGGCCTTAAATATCAAACGATGTATGCCAAGTAAGTATTCCAATATACGTAAGCATCATTCACTTTTACGTAGTTCTTTGGAAAATGGTTTAAGTTCTGCGCTTTTTATTTTAGGGAGAATAATAAGTTTTACTAGAACAGACATTGTAAATAGAATTTAATGTCGTTGCTAACAGGATATTTTATTAGTATAATAATGATGTCGAATCAAAATTTATTCGTAAGAGTGGTTTGATTGTAACCCAAATATTGATAATTAAATAGCAATAATGTCATAATTGCATGAGCTGCATTAAAATTGTAAAGTTCTTGAAACAAAGAAAAAAATTCTTCTATATAAAATATTAATACGTTTTGTTTTTACATATTCATCGAGAACTTAGGTACTAGCTTCAAAAATTAAAAACGCTGCCAATTTCTTAAAGGAAGGTATCGAGAATAATTTTTAACCGAAACAGAAAAATTGAGGCTGGCAAAGAACATTGAGTAATATTGAACTGAAAGATACTGAAGATACTGATACTGGAGAAAGAAGCTAAATAGATCGATTTATGGCAAGATATAATGACGTGCGGCTAAAAGTTAAGCCCAAATATTAAAATAAAAAATTGGTTAAAGTCTGCCAATAACAAATTATTGTGGGAGTAAATCCTAAAAAATAAGGACCTACCCTATGCCACTAAAATAATTTATAGATTTAAAATGTGATTCACTTCAAAAATAAATGTAAGCTTGATGACAAAAAAAACTGTAATGTAAGTTGTATTTACGTCAAAAATTATATTTACGTCACGGAAACCGAAAAAAGAAACTATCCCATATTACCAATTTGGGTTCCAAGACCAATATTTAACTGTTGAATAAATCCAAAAAGTGAATAAAATCTTCGGATTAAAATAAGTTTTGTGTAGCAGTATTTTTGGATATAAAATAAACCTATTTAAATAAAGGACGGCATAAAAACTCTTATTTAAATTAAGAACGTATTTATAAAATATAACTATGTCCTTGTAATGAATCGTAACCAACTTTAATGAATCGTACCTTATTGCTTTCATTCGTAGATGCCGCATTAAAAATACATCTCGACTACCTTTAAAATAATACGGCATCACGTATCGAATGTTGGAAAATGTAATTTAGCCTTAAATAATAAAACCGGCACTAAAATATGTATATATTCATACGTGCAAATGAAAGAGTTACGCATCTTTGAACATTAAGCTCAAAGATTCGTAACTATTGAAGCGGTTAACAATTTATTTTCTTAAGAGCTTCTCCCTTTTTAGAATATATTATTTAGTTAATTTTGGGATTAATACACGTAATAACACGCCTATTAGAAAAATTACAAAAGTATACTTTTTTAAGTAAGTATTTTTTGTACTGAAGTATCAAATTGCCTTATGCCCTTTTTAGCTACTCGATTACGACAAAACATAGCCTACAATATGTATAACCGTACAGTAAAAACTTCATTGAAGTCCTTTTAACTGTTCTTGCGTGGTGCATGAACAAATAAACATGCTCACAGACACACATATCAAAAACAATATTTTCATTACTTTTTTGTTACCCGAAATATTATTTTCGTAAAAAATTTCAATGTACTGACAGGCTAATTTTACAGTTTATTATCCTAACTAATACAAAAGTATTTTCGTTTTGTTCTTCTTTCATGTCACAACAGAAAAACATAACACATAATTCTTTTTCAAAAATATGGCTAAAAGATCAGAAAGTAATATAGAATTCTTTTTATTTCTCGAAATCTTAGAGTAACTAATATTAAAATCCTAACTAATATCTTAAATACAAAAGTGTGTATATATCCTTCGTTCACGATGCAACGAAGCAACAGATAGTTGTTATATTTAGTTATTATTTTACACAGAGATATTTGGTGGGTCCAAAAATAATATAGTCTAGATTTTATTCCGAGAAATCTTGTTCCTTCGGGAAAAATCGCATTTCAAAACGTTGCTTCGTTATTCCTATTGTATAATAGGAATAACGAAGCAACGTCGCAACGGAGGCATGGATATACGTAATTTTTTGAAATGCATACACCATACATACATACACCATACGAAGTCACAACAAAATAACTCCTTTAATACTTAATTTATAGCAAAATATTTTTATTTTCATTGTCATTTGTATTATAAAGTTAACAAATAAAAGCTTAACATTTAATTTAACATTTAATTCAGTCTACATGACGCTGGATGTTTTAATTTCCCTCTATAAGTTTTTAACTATAATCACGTGAGCAAAGCCATGGGCTAAAGTTATTTGTTACAGATAAAATGGTGATATCGAAAATAATCGTGACTAACTCAAATTAAACTAAGAAACGAAAGAACGAAATAATTTTGATACTTGTTAAAAGTTTATTTTCTAATATAATTGCATTAAATAGTCAAATAAAGAGAATGAAATCGAAACTAATGATAATAAGACCGAAAGATGAATAATTTGATTATAAATATGATGCTAGAATGTAGGTAGAGAAATTTTAAAATTATAACATTTTCAGGTACACAATACACATTAAAAGTTAGAAAAGAATATCTAATTTATGATTTTGCCAATTTTACATTTTTTTCCGACCGCGTTTAAATATTTTTTTAAATATGCAATTTGACTGAACATCTAAAATAAAGTCTATAATATAATATATATAATTTGAGACTTGTCCATTGACCCGGGTTATTGGCCCTTCCATCTACCCTAGACGTTAGAATTTAAAAAAAATGTAATCAGTAAGATAAAAGGGAATTTGCACAAAACTTTTTTCATGCCATTCAATCCTGTAATGAATAAGGAACAAGTCTCTATGATGTTTTTTTCTTGACCAATAATGATGATTTCGTCTACTGTGCACGCCACTTTACCGATCGCCAAATCTGATTTAAAAAATTATGCATTCGAATTATTTTTCCTCTAAGCTATCTGCAAAAGAAATTCATGAAGTTCAGTATAAAAACTTTGAAATGTTTTAATTCTTTAATTTAATTTTTTATGCAAAGTTTTTATGTATTCAAAAATATTAAAATATTTCCATAATTAGACAATACTACATTCATATTGTCCACTTACGTAATTTGTGCAAGTAAAGAATTTCATTTTAAATTTGATTAATAATTGCTTATGTCAAAATAAGCCCTAACAATGATTCCCTTGTCGAACAACAAATTGCAATTCTATTAACAATAATATTTTAATCAACCTCGTATGTAGCTGGAGTACCTAGCTGCAAAAAGTGTCTAAAAGCTTTAGATTGCTCCCTTTTTCCATTTAATTTCGGAGACCTATTTTAGGCCAACACCGAAAACCGATTTGAACAGTAGCCATAAAGTGGGCAACTTTCGGATTTCAGTAATAAGCTGAAATAAGAAATTCTATAGTCTAGTTTCAAGAACAAGGTATGGCCGAAAATTTAATTCAAGAAACGTAGGTACTGTTACACTAATTTGCTTTATTAAGAGATTGTTTCAAAAGTAACTTTTCTTGAATAAGTCTACTGCCTCCAACTCATTAGCAGAAACAAAACTTCAATTCAAAGTCTTTCAACTTTGCCCTTTACGTTTTAATATATTTTTATACCCCAAGTGAACAAAGCATAAATTGATATTTAGTTTAAGAGAATATTATTCTTTTTTTTCTTCTGAATGTGACGTGATATTCAAGATAACATGATTATTTACGTTACTGTTATAAAAAAATAAGCTTAAAATCTTAAATCCGTTTTTTTAATAAACCGATTTAAATGAGAACAAGAAATATTAATTCTAGATAAGTCATTTTAGAAAACGATTATTCAAAGTTATGAATACGTCACATTACAAGGTTCTAAAAATGGATCCTTTCCAATGAAAAACATGATTTTTTATGACTACATATAGTAGGTTTTTCCAAATTCCATGTTATGTTTTAAGTTCTTTTAAATAAGAATCCATTTTTAACTTGTCACTATTTATAACACACGATTTAATTGTCCTATTTTAGTACAGCATACATTCAAATCATAAATGTATATTCTGTTAAAACGCGGTCAAATGTTTTTTCCATCTATGATTTTGATACTTTTCACTTTGATTTCTTTTTTAAGAATTATTCTTTTTAGTACTTCAAAATGTTAAACATTACTGCCATCTAGTACTGTATATCTACCATAGACGTGGCGTTCTAATCAAAATAATATTCTCAAGAGAACTGGAAAATAAAATAAAAATGAAGAGCTAATTAAAGACATAAATGAAAATGAAATGGAATTTTTAATTGAATTACGATTATTAGTTTTAATACACTTATTTTTTTTTACATTCTTGCAATATTGCTATTTATGGCAGATAAAAATAAGTATTTGCTATCAAAAACGTTGATATTTTTGGAACCACCCTTAATTATAAAATCATCTGGCACCTCTAGATATGGTTGTTCTAAAACATATAAATCGAAGCTGTAATTCACATACTACGTGTTGTCTCCCTAGGTATGTGACGAGGAATTTTGCAAAAAAAAACGCTCTTACCCTGATGGTACATGCTTTTGGACTGAGTTATTTTTATTAGGAAATCTAACTAAAATGTTAAATATGTTCATCCACATAATATTAATATGTTAATTCTGTAATTATACTCAATAACAAACATGGCTCACACTAAAGTCTAACAAACATGGCTCACACTAAAGTCTAACAAACATGGCTCACACTAAAATCCTTACAGAGTAAACAAAGAAACTAGGTTCGCTAATTATTTCTTGCTTTTTGGTGCAGTGCTTTTTAGATTTTTAAACCATTTATTTATTTTTCCTTTTTTTAGCCTTATATTCAAGGAGAGAATATTGTTTTGAACTTGCTTTATATCATATTTAGAACTACTTTTACAAATATTAACACTTTATTAGAAAAGCTCCTACAGAATTCAAATTAGAAGAGCAGCGTAGTTAATTAAGCTGAGGTGTCTCTTCTTCATTCTGTATCTGAGGGTGACTGAGCGCGTATACTTTCTCATTCTGCAAATGCATCAGTATTGCAAGATGTTTTTTCCGGTAAGCTTGAACAATCCAATTCTCCGATCTGACTTCCGGTTCTATTTCATTTAATAAATCTGATGATCTATTTTCTTGCGTCGTCATCAGAACTATACACAACTACCAAGTTTCATAATGATACAACAATTAGAAGTACAAACACAGTTATGATACGTTGTTCCGTTATCGAATCCAGTTTCTAACTTCCGGTTCTACTTCATTGAATAAATCTGATCGTACCATTTTATTATTCTGTCATCTGAACTACACAAAAGTGTCAAGTTTCACGATGATACAACAATCAGAAACCCAAACACGGTTAGAATACTTTGTTTTATTACAGACTTCAGTGTCTAACTTCTAACCGGTTCTATTTCATTGAATCAACCAGATGATACCATTTTATTGTGTTGTCATCAGAACTACACAAAACTCCCAAGTTCCATGACGACACAACAATGAGAAGCTCAAACACGGCTTGGATACCCTGTTCTGTTATTGTATTCAATATCTAACTTCTTGTTCTATTTATTGGAATCAGTCCAATGGTACCATTTTATTGCATTGTCATCAGAACTTCACTCAACTCCAAGTTTCATAATGGTACAGTAATTAGAAGTTCATGAAATTTAGTTTCATTGATTCCGTTACAAAATTAATTAGGTACACGTCGACCTAATAAAAGCGTGTTAAAAAAGGTAAACGGGTTAAATCTTATGCACATTTCTGGTACAACCTTTTTCTCATACTTGTTTTGAGTGCTTACTCATTTGAGCCCGCTATGATGCCCATCGGCGAACATAAATTACTGCACACCTATTACACCCACTTAGATACGCGGGGGCGTCTTTCCGCCCTCCCACCCTCCTTCACAGCTCAATGCGCCGCCGTAGCGGGGTCGCGGTGTATTTTCATATTTTTTCCGCCGGCTTGCTCCGTTATATTATTAAAGGGGTCGGTATTTAACGCCGGCACGCGCAACAGTCGAATATCGCCGGCCAAGGTCGACAATGTGCGGCATGTTAAATATTTATTTTATGAGAATTTAAAAAAAGTACTCATTCGCTGTTTGCTTAACCGTCTGGCGGTTATGGGTGGGCGGGCTGTTTGCGATTAGGCAATTGTTGTGAATTTATTTTTATTTATGTGCCGTCTGTGTTCCCATTCTCGCCTGTATGAAAATGTCGATACATGCAGAGAATACTTTTCGCCAAAAATAAGATTATAAAATTCAGTGTAATTGGCTATTATCTGTTTTATTGCATTAGATATTTTATTTACTTCATTATTTCTATCTATTCCGCCTTACTAATTATATTTATATAAATAAGGCTTCAGAACATACATCAATATATATGTTTAATCTGTCGGGTATTACAACAGTATGAAGTAGATCAAAATAAACCCAAAAGTCCAATAACCTCAAAATAACTAAATTTTCATTATTTATTTGCATCTTATTCCGCGAAACAGCAGTAGTATTTCACATGCATTTTGACATTTTCACATACATTTTGATATCACTCAACTGACTCCATCTCAAATATATGGACCCATTGTATCAGTCGCATTTCACACAGATTATCCTACCCTTCCATTTTACGTTTCACGTGTTAATTGCACAATTTTCAGGCCTTTAATGCAGAAATTACTATCAGAAATGTGTTCTTATTATTAGAGACGTCAGAACTCACGTTCAGTTATGATGTCAACAATCACTTCAATACAGTTATGATGTCAATAATCACTTAGGTATGTAAAACTGTGAAAGCGGATTACACTAGGTTCCAATAAAATAGTTAAAGGTAGGGAGCTATGCAAAAAGAAAGAACATATCTTGGCAGGATATTTTTATTTTGGGTATGTTTTTTATCTGACGTGTGTATACACACATGAATAAAAGTCTACGGCAATACAAACCATGAGGATGAGAAATATGTTTTACTACAATCATTTCTTGTGTTCTGTTACTCTATTTCGTCTTAACAACCGATCTAATTTCAATAAAATTTGATATAAGGATATTACACTGAAGTAATCACAAATGATACTTTTTGTTCCTAAATATTCCTACTACTCTAATAAAAGTGAAACGTTCTCTATTTATTTGTATGCTCGTCTTATTATGCGCGTAAATAACACTACCATAGGTAAAAAGATAGATTATATATAATTACGCTTATAGAGGTAAAATTTTGTCTCATTAAATGTTTGTTCGTCGTTCTTTCACGATTAAGTAACTAAAATTATTTAATAATATTTACACGTTAATAATATACAAACGTTATTAAAATATGGGCTATATTTAATTACGTTTGTATGCTTATAAAGGTGAAATATTGTCTGTTTATTTGTATGAATGTTTTCACGCTTAAATGTCTTAACAGGTTTCGATTAAATGTTCCAAGCTGATTTTACCCAATATAAATTAAAAGGCTGTAGAATGATGGTGACATGATGAATGATGGTGATGGTGACTACCTCGTAACACTATAACAGGCTTTATTAACATCTATACCTATTTCACTAAAAATAAATTTTCATATTTTCCTAATTATCGAATCTCTTGCTTTCGAAGCTACTGACAAACTAATTATCTTTATATTTTTTTTCCTTTCAAAGTGAAGTGCTTTCTTTTAACATATATAATTCTAGGAGGTCCTTCCATAGCATCTCATCTGAATATAATATAATTATATTAATAACAGCATTATCAAAAAAACAACTTTCGTCAGAAAATTTTAACAACGCTATTTTAACTGTAAACACCTTAAATTAAAACCAATGTTCGTGTCGTTTTATTAACATATGGTATAGAAATTAAATATATATAATTTTTATTAATTATGTATATTTAATTGAAATAATATTTTAATATGAATCCTTAATTTAAAAAATTACAATTATTATCGTAGAATAATCATTTAACTTAACAAAGTCAACGATACGGTTTTAAAAACCATACTGCAATTACGGTCACATAAGAACGTGAACTTTAATACGTATGTAATTTTTTTAACTACTTTTAATGAAAGGAAATAAAATTATCGCAGATATTTTGCTTCTGCCGTGCGATTAACGGAGCACACGCTGTTAATTTGCTTCACGTTTTCCTTTTTCGTCCAATATCTCAATATAATATAATCAAAATCGATACGAATGGAGCTTTAGGTAAGATTGGTACTTAGTAAAACAAAAAAAAGTAAACGATAATCCATAAATAAACCATTATTTACATTTATGAATAACTTTAATTCAAATACTTTTCTTTTTTTATTCAAATATTATTCATAAATTTATTCGCAATGAACCTAATTTTACACGTTAGTCGTATCTTTAATTGTTATTACACAATACGGTAGTTGACTCATTCTAAATTTTGATATTTTTCGTACAATATTGTGAAATATAAGTTAATTAAAAACAAGTCTTGAAAAAAATTCAAAAATTTATTGAAACATAAGCCTGTTAGAGGCTTCTAAATTTGAAGGTACAGATAGGTTTGGGTATATCCCTGTCTCTTTTCCTCTCGTGGAATATAATGTGCAATATTAAAAATTACCTCACAACACAGTATTCCTGTCCTTGTCTAAAGATTAAATTTAAACTTTTATAACTCGGTCAATTTCTAAGAATATTAAAAAATTTTGCTCTACATCAGCTTGTACCTTGAAATTATGATTAATGAAATAAAAAAAAATTAGTCAAATACCCAATTTTTGACAGAAATTAACTTCAAGAGAAGAAAACGATTTATTTAATTGCGCTTTCCATTTTAATATTAAACAAAAATAATAAAATATGTGTAAGTAGATTCAAAATGCTATCTTTCAAAATTGATACCAATGTAAATATCGCGAATACCAATAGACTATGGCCATTAGCCATTAAAAAATAAAATATCAATCAAAATACCTTAATGCTACGATTTGGGATCTCGTTTCTACGGTAACGTAGAGTTAATAACAATTACTTATAAAATATAAGTACAATCCATATTTTATGGAAGCTTTTCCGCTTTCCAGAGGCGAACGATAATAAAGGCCACTTAGTCTCACCTTTAAAGAAAGAAAAAAATTCCAATTTTAAATCTTCAATGTCACGTTTAAATAGAATAGAATGACCTAGAAACCCAAATATTTTGTATTGTATCGTGCTAATGTAATTAAACAATATATTCCATTATTATATACTCAAGTATACAACATAATAACTTTATAAAACTTTGTCACATTAATTAAGTGTACGTGAGAATACATAATACACAAACGGGGTTTAATTAAAACAGCAGTTCGCTAGGTATCTACTCTGTGATTAACATATTGTAATTATCTTTGCCGATTTCGGTACAACCCAATATGCTGCCGGTCAACCCCAAATATAAAACGTAACGAGATCGTGCCGATAAGCGATGTTCGTTTAACTGGAAGGCGGCAAACCGGACCGTCGATTGGCCGTGGGAATATTTTAAATAGAATATTGCCTCACTTCAATATTGGTGGTCGTGAGTAGGCTTTTAAAGTGGGTCAATATTTATTCGATTTTCGTTCAATGTTGGACTGGCTTGCTAGATAACATTAATAGATTTATTGAATACAAACTATGGCAACTGAACAGCTCAAATCATAAGGAATGGCGCAGAGTGGGGAAAGTGCTTAAAATACAAAGCTCTACACTGCAATAATTACTGCAGTGTGGAGCTTTGTATTTATTATTATTATTTTATCGTGACGTCACTTTATTAACGTGCTTTTATGTTGAATTGCAGTGTTCCAAATTCAATTACGTTGTTAATAAATAGCAAATTTTCTGACGAAATTATGCTCTTAAATTTACTCCCATGTTGGAAATATTTAGTGTATCTCCAGCTACCGATTTAATTCCGGATAATGTGCGAATGATACGTAATATATATTCGTAAGCGGATTACTAGGTATATTGAGACACGATATTATATAATGGTGGAAATATGTAGTGGCACGTGAATTTTTATAATTATTTCTACGTAATACGCAAACACACACACACACACACACACACACACACACATACACACACACACACACACACACATATATATATATATATAAATATATATATACATATACATATATATATATATATATATATATATATATATATATATATATATATACATATATCAAGGGAAATTGTCCAAAAAACTATTTGAAATCGGGCAAAAGCACATGTCTGATTTACATAACCGATATTATTTACCAAGATAGTACCCGATATTCAACCACTGACTCACTCCTGACTGGTATAATGAGAAATTTGAAGAATGTCCAAAATTAAAGTTTAACAAACTTTAATTGTCGATCTTCTGTATTATCCATACTCAAAGTAAGTGTGGGGTAGCTTTCACATTAATGCACAAGAGAACGGCAGCGTCTCTCCACGTTTGCACCGCCATATTCCGACCACACTCCTTATTTTAATAAAATTTTGCAGTGATTCTGACCTTTGACTTAGATGTGAGGTGAAACACGTGAACATATTTCAAGCACTCGACAGCAATAAAATCGCCATCAATTTCACCAGTACAACGTATTATTGACTACGCCGACAAAATACATATCGAACAACTTCGTTTAACAGCTGTGTTGCGTAGGTGGGATTTGTTCAGACGTAAACGAAGATATTTGGCGTAATACCACAAAAGGTACTTTGAATGGATTTTAAAAGGATTTACACTCAACAATCTGAAATATATGCAAACTTGGAATATAATTTCACTTCAAAAATGTTAGAAAATATTACTACCAAAATTGTTATCTTTCCTTTATCAATAGCTATTAATGAATTAAGCGATTTTAACCAACATTTTCTTTACTTTATTAATTGATCATCAGTCGAATGAGTACCTAAGCAATTATAAAATGAAATGTACAAAGATTTCATTAAAAATTATTTTCAATGTACGACATACCAACGATTCGTATAAAAATTTCATTATTACTCTAAGTATCAAAACATAAAGACGAATGCCACATATAAACTATGTCTATAAAAATACGGAGAAAAAGTAATACAATTATAATGTTTGACAACTAACAATGTCAGCTGGCGTTATTCGAGCAAAGATTTGTAGACTTTATCGACAAAGAACCTATATCACTAAATATTTTATTATAGCTGTTACCATGCTTCCAGCAAACACGTTAACAAAATATGAACCTTGGTAGGGCTATCGTTTTATACGATAACATTGATAGGAGTTTACGAAAAAAATAATATCACTAATGGCATGGCTATTATAATTCAGCTTTTTTAAGTAAATTATATTGACATTGTGTCGCATAGTATTGGGAATAGGCTAGCCAGTGTGTTCTTATAGAGTCGGTTGAGTCTAATATGGGAGAAAAAAATAAAAAAAAACGAAATTAAATATATTATTAATAAGAAATATTCTTCCTGATCCTAAAATATGATAAAACTGATTTATCAAAATTACATCAATGAAAGAGACCATAAAAGGCCTTATAGTGTTTGACTCAAGTGTTACAAGAATAAAAATTACACTCTTGCATAAACAAAATTAAAATAATTTGTTCCTTAAAAGTTTTATATAAACCCTCAATCAGAAAAATAAGAAATTGAATAGTATATAAATTCCAATATTTGTGAAGCTAGGTTATTATACATAATAGTTTGTTAATGCTCTTTCTACAAACTCCTTGAATTACCAAGATGTAACAAAGTGCATAATCTGCCTAGTTGTATTCTCTGTATACAAATGTAACATATTAATCTATGAAACTCACAGGTCCTCAAATAGTTTATTTTTAAATAATTTAGGCAATAGTTAGGTAGTCGATTAAAAAAGCAATCCGTATTAATGTTTTGTATAGTCCTCGTATATCATTATGTATATATGAGGCAACTGTTTTGTTTTTTATTATGGTTATAAATTACTTTTTATTTTTGCTCTTTCCTGATTGTTAGTTGCTGAATATTTTGGTTTTTCATATTAGAATATATACCAGTTTTTTGTATTGTATCTCTATAATGTCAGGCCTAGTTTCGACGATCCCCTTTATAAACTTTTGCGACTATCTACGTTTAAAAGGAATTCAAAATAGATGTAAAATACATCTAGACACTAATCGCATGGTTTAAATTTATTATAAAGTAACTTTCCCCTAGCTTCTCTCACTTTTTTTATTTTCTACGCGAAGTTTTCCTCCAGTAATAAGATTTCAATCTCTATTATACATTTTATCCGAATAAAAATTATGCTAAAAATTTATAAATATGCTAGCCGAGTTTATTTCCGGAGTAGAAAGTGAAGAATGAGGACAAAGAATTATTTTCTCTTGTAAAAACCACGTACTTGCACAGGTGTGTACTATAAACAAAAAATATTTTTCATTAATTTATTACGCTAGATAACAATAATGGGCTATATGATAATATAAACCTTGGTTAACTTAATCCAATCCGTTTTAATCTAACCAAACAAACGCCAACCTAACACATCCTACAACATGATCTAACCAAACTTACTCTTACATAGCCTAGCCTAACTAAAACTAACCTAACCCAATCTATCCTAACTTAACTTAAGCTAATCAAACATAGCTCAGCCTGACTAAACATAGTCCAACTTAACCCAACCTTGTTTAGCGTCACCTAACCCGACATAATTAGACCTAACCCAACTTAACAAAATTCAGTATAGCCTAAACTAATTTAACTTATCCTTACCTAATATAACCAAATTAACATCAACCTGAACCATACTAATCTAGTCTAATTCAACTTAATCAAACATAGATCAACCTAACCCAACAAAATTCGACGTAGTCCAACTTAACCGAACCTAACCCATTCTATTCCGTCGTAACCCAACCTCGCCTGAGCTAACTTAATCTACTCACCATAACTAAACATAAAGTAAACTAAACTAATCTAACCCAAAGTAAATTAATCTAACCAGATTTCATGTAACGTTAAAGTTATTTCATTTAAAGAAACTATTGTCTGATATGAGAGATGCAGATGATGCCTCTTAGATTCGTCACCTATCACTTCCACTTCCCATCAGGTTCCAAAAATGCATTGAGCGACACATGCGAGTGCAATAATAGAGATTTCCAAATTTTTCTCAAAAACGATTTATCTATTTAACGAAAAGTGTTGGAATTATGGAATAAATAAATCGGTTACTCTCAATGAAACCTCCATCCACAAATTTATACAGCACGTTTCTAAATCGAACCCAAAAGAACTCATATCTTAGCTTATTAACGTTTGCATCTGAAAAGTTGCCTTGACCGTGAGTAAAGTGCTTTATATTTCGTAACTTGAACTTTGAGCGGTATACCTATAATAGTCCCGACTACTTCTATTCATTGGTTTCAAGCTCCCGCGTTTGATCTACTATCTGGGTGCTAATAATTGAATTTCAAATTACTACCTATTACTATCCTTACTACCTGTATGCTAATAATTGAATTTCAAATTACTACCCATTGCTACGCTTACTACATGGATGTTAACAAGTGAATTTCAAAGTATTACCTATTACTACGCTTTCTACCTGGGTGTCAATAATTGAATTTCAAATTACTACCTATAACTACGCTTACTACCTGTGTGCCAATAACTGAATTTCAAATTAATACCAATACTACGCATACTACCTGTGTGCTAATAATTGAATTTCACATTCGTTAGGGAACATCAGAAAAACATTATTTCGATTTCATCTGTACCCGAAGTATTATCCCTACGAAAATATAATTTAAATCAGTCTAGTATCTTAAATATTGTGCTCAAACAAACAGACAAATATAAAACGAGGAAAAGACAGACAAAAAAATATCACTTAGAAAAAATTCGGAAAGCGCGGAAAAATTTAATTTGAACTCCAAGGATTCTGGCGAAATTTTTGTTCGAATCGGTCCCTCAGTTTTTACGTGACATTTAATCAAAAATTTTAATTTTTGATTAAGTGTAATTTTGATTAAATGTTTTTAAAAATTTTAATAGCATATTTTAACATATTTTTTAACAATATTTTTAATGTACAAACGCATCACTCGCACTGTTTTGTAACAATACAAATATGGTAAAAGTGAAATTTTAAAGATAAGTGAGATAAACTAATTTATGATCATATCGGTGTGAATTTTTCGTTGGATTCTATAATAACAATAACACTTTGTTTTGTGGCGACTTCATAAAAAGCCTTTATTAAAAAGGAGGAAAGATAAAAAATGGATAAAAAAATTCAACTGAAAACGATCCAGTATTTTCAGAATTTTATGTGTGCAAATGTACCTGACATTTTATTAATTTTTTTATTAAATGAAAAATAGTTTTTTTTTACTTTAAAGACAAGAAATAGTGATTATTTTTACTGAAGATTACTTTCTGAAGACCGCTTAAGTTTAAAAATACGAGTGTACAATTTTATTTGTTACGTTTAGCTATATAAATCTTTCAATCACAACAACTCCCTAACATAAATCAGGTCTGTAATTTAGTTGCATTCAAATATAAATTTAAACAAGTTTAATGTCTGACACTAAATGTTAAATTAACGTAAATATATCGAAAGATAATTGAAAGTAGTTAAGTGATGAAATGAGGATTCGAAATATATATTTTCACATCTGAGATATATTTTTTTCCGTAGTCTACGAAACTAAAAATCAGTACCACAGTTAAATACGGGTCTAAATTATATTTATATTAAAGTTATGAAACGCGATCGAGAATGAACTGGCACCGCATACCAAGGTTTCTGTATCATTTTCATGTTCAGTTAAAATTTAACTTCAGTAAACATTTAACTTCATAAAGCATACAAGATATTCTTTGAATATCAGCCTTAACTTCTGTGAAATTTTGAGATGAACGTTCGTTTTTAGATATAAACGGCTACAACAAAAGGAACTTTTTAAATCATCATCCTCCAGGGGAGTAAATAAAATTTTAAAAAACGGTGAAAAAAAATGTTCCATATTGCGGGAACCGTAAACACTAGACATTTCAGAGCAGCAGTTGGAATTTTTAATAGAGTAATTAAAAACGAGTTTCAGTGTTTCACGGCGTTTTTTTCATGAGACTAATGATTTTTTAAACCAAAGTTCAGAATCTCGAATCTAAAAGCCTAAAATATTTCAAGAGACCTCTTTTCAGTCACAGATATACATTTTATGAAAGAATGTAGCAAAATGCCCACTTTCAAATACTACACTGACCTCAACTCAGAAACGTGGAATTTAAGAGCTTTGATGCTGAAAACACTTAGAAAATTCAAGTATGGAAACGTACTTACAGTGGACACGAGATCTTAATTTTAACTAACATAAAAACGTGCGTGCGATATTCAGGATAAAAGCTAGTATCAAAAAAAAAACATATACGTAAACGTATGCGTCAACACAAATAGCATTGGAGTCTTATAACTACAAACATTATGCAAACGAAAAAAAACATTTTATTAGATGGGCAGTTGACAGATGACCAGAATGTTGAATGAGCAAGGGAGCAAAATTATTACATACAAATATGACTTATAACTATCTACAAGAGATTTGAAATTTTCAACGCTTTAAATCTTTGAGTGGAAAAATCCCATAAATATATAATTACCTAGAGTTCACCCAAATATTACTTAAATTTCGCCAAAACATCTTCCTATACAACAAATAATGTGAGAGCACTTCGTCGAATAATCGAAATTGTTAGACCGCGTCACGTACGAATTAATGATCAATATCGACGATATAAATTTATAGGCTTCCCGAATTGATCTCAATTCAATATCGTGACTTATATTAATGACATCCAACTTCTCAAGGTACTAGGTTCAACAATTTTATACACAGTCCATATGGGCCACTCCGAGTAACAAAATTGCAGTGGTTGCAAGTATGAATGAGCTAGCGATATAATAAGGAGAGTCTTCTTTCAACTTATGATATTAAGGTGTAATTTATTTCCAGTAGTAATAAATATGTTTTATTTAATCGCTCCTTAACTTTAATTAATTTCATTTTAACAATGTTTCCCATACGAAATATTTTCGAATTAAAGAGCATTAATGATACAGTTGATAGTTTTAATAAAACGAACATTGAAACAAAACATGGAGTTCAATATTAGAATAATAAAAGCATAAAACTCAAGTCAAATAAATATAAACCAATAATGCTACCGAAACATAACGCTGCATGTTTCGTTAAGAAAATCTAGTTGTTATTAAATGATTTTATCTGTCACAATTAAATTAAACTACGTGATATAGTATTATTTCTACTTTCTTTAAGTTCTTTATTAGCAAATATACTTTCTTCAGGTGGATAATTAGTAAAGATCTTTGCCAGTTTTTGCCAGATATTTGATAATTGCCCACCTGAAGATGTTGTAATACAACGTAACCTAGGTCATGGTAAAGAACTTAAAGAAAGAAGGAATGATAATACATCACGTAGTTTCATTTAACTGGGTATTAGAC
Source organism: Druceiella hillmani (assembly GCA_039881145.1). Classification (NCBI taxonomy): domain Eukaryota; kingdom Metazoa; phylum Arthropoda; class Insecta; order Lepidoptera; family Hepialidae; genus Druceiella; species Druceiella hillmani. The sequence continues at coordinate 27,943,121 of JAYKKI010000004.1, forward strand.
TAATTTTTTTTTATTTTATTAATCATAAGTTCAAAGTACAAGCTGATGAAAAGTGAAAATTTTTTTAATAATCTTAAAAATTGACCGAGTTATAAAAGTTTAAATTTAATCTTTAGACAAGGACGGGAATACTGTGTTGTGAAGTCATTTTTAATATTGCACATTATATTCTACAAGAGGAAAAGAGACAGGGATATACCCAATCCTATCCGTATCTTCAAATTTAGAAGCCTATAACTGGCTTATTTTTCAATAAATTTTTGAATTTTTTTCAAGACTGGTTTTTAATTAACTTGTATTTCACAATATTGTACGAAAAATATCAAAATTTAGAATAAGTCAACTACCGTATTATGAATATTGAATTACTACAAAATTAACGGCAAATATATTCATGATTTTATCTGTTCAAAAAGGTAGTAATTTATCATATGAAGTAAAGTCATTTGATATAATCGATCATTCATTGTAACTAACATATTATACCAATATTATCGATAAATAAAGAAGAAACGAACAGTCATTATTTTATCAATATGCTCAGCTATCGACTAATTTATACACATTGATAATCAATATCATTTATACGTTGACGTGAATGGAGGTGTTTTTTTTATTTTTTTGACAAATTCATAGCCGTTAGGTTCAAAAGCCTAGAAACGTGAAATAGATGAATGGGGTAATCAAGTTGATTTTGAAACAGTAACAATATTAGTTGAGATTTGAGTAAAATCGTTTTAAGAATTTATGGAAAAAATCATTTTTAAGGTTTGTGCTGTTAGATATCAATTTAAGGGAATGTGTAGCTAATTTTGATACATTTTATTCGTGGTAAGCCGATAATTATCAACCTGCTTTCATCTTAAAATATATTTGCCACGTTAATGCTCACAATTTTTTTAAATTTATTGTCTGAAGAACAATTGCATGAAACATATTTTAAGGAGTGACGAAATTAATTAGAGGTAATTATTGTTAGACAAAAATTAAAACAAAAGTAAAAGTTATTTCTAAGTACTATGTTTTATGGTAGTGCACTTTCGCTGTTTCAAACTATTACCTTAAGCACTCAGTGATCGAATTTATGAGTTAAAAATTAAATTTGACACTAAAATAATATTTACACATACACCTTATTTTGAAACTGGATATTTCACAAACGAAGCTTAAAAATTAAAAGTGGTGAATGGAATGCGAATTTCAAAAACTGTCTCATGATACTCCAAGTAATTAGGTAGGCCTACATTTTTTTTTTCGTTGTTACCCCCACTTCTTAATGAGGGCGATATCTTTAAACATATGAATTTTTTTTTAAATTGGTTTATCACCACATTAATTTTGATCTTTATATGAAAAATAAACTAGCAAAATTTCATGCATGTATATCTAAAACTGTAGAAATAACGATGTATAACAGACGGACGGGATGAGAGAAACACATATGGACATGATAAAAATACAAAGGTTCTGTGTTTGACGACAGAAGTTTTAAAAAAGAATTCTTGAATACTATATATATAAATATATAAATATATATATATATATATATATATATATATATATATATGTATATATATATATATGTATGTATATGTATATATATATATATATATATATATATATATATATATATATATATACATATATATAAATATAAAGAATCTTCTTGGAAAATTTCGTACACATAGCTCTAAAGGGCAACTCGTAACGTCTGCAAATTAGTATCGACGACAGTGTGTCGTATGTACGTGCGACAAACTGCATCGGTTTGGACAACAGGTTTCTTTGGACAATTTTTGTCGTCAGAAAGTCGTTGGAAAGTCGTACATGTGAGTTGCGCCTAAAACTATGACACTGTGATATTGTGACAGTAGGACGGTCAGAAGGAACTTATAAAAATATAAATATTTCGTAATTTACTACGGTACCCTAAAAGTAACAATTATACTCAAGAAGCACAAAATTATAACATACAAACATTCTACAATATAATCAAAATATACAATTATTTGTTTAAAATCGTACTCAAAACAGTTTTCAGGTGCAATTTTCTTCCTAACATCTCCTTTTATTATCTCTGGCTTTCTAAAATAAAATTGTGCTATAGATCACTTAAATTTATCTTAAATTTGCATGGGAAATTAGTGTTCTAAACTCTTTCCTTTCAAATCTTAGTAACATATTGCATCAAGGTGGAGTTGTCGACAATAACAAATTACCTGAACAAGCTTAAAATAAGTGGTGCAAAAGCCAATGGGGCGTATATATAGAAATAAAATTTCTTTTCAAAATTAACATTCCAATCTCAAAGAATATAAAAGTGTTAAGGAAATTGCCACTACTTTAATATAATGTATGTGTATACATACAAAAAAAATCCACGAACTGACGTGGTCGAGCACACTATACAGCTGTCTATTCATCCACTTCCTTCTTTATACCGATTCACCTATTTCCTCGTCTACGCTTCTGGCACACGTATCTCGTAGCTACTACATAGCTCATACAGCTCATACCTATTCTCGGAAATGCGTTTACATAACTCCTCGCTCGTAGTAGTTGGCGTGTACAGTACCCGTTTTGTGAATTATCTGATGGTCGTGATATGCCTAACATTACTAAAGCATCGTGTGTACGTCAGAGACTTTCTTCAACTCTATCTACGTATGTACACTTCCCCTCTCCTTACTGTTGAGTCACAACTTGTACGTTTTATTGCAACTATGAGTGGCACTTTTTTTCCATTATAGTGAGAAAAATAACTAATTGGTCTGATATCGTCGAGATGAATATAAATTCAGTTATAATTTTTGTGCAACATAGAATATCAGGGAAAAGAATTTCTAAGGTGTATATAATACAGTTTTTCTTTCTGTATAATATGAATACAATTTTATATACACAATTTTGGTAAAATACTTCGGAAGAACAGTTCTATTTCAACCAACAATCTTGACCACGTCAATCTTAACACTGTAGGTTTCTTCTCCGTACCCTGAACTCTTATTGACACTTACCGCCGAAAATTGGTGATTCACCCAATCAATCACAGCAACCTCCAACCTCACTTTCATCTGATTCGACCCATCAATTCTCTCATCCTAAGCAGGTTACTAAACCGCAGTACATTTCATATCGGCCGACGCTAAACGGCTTAGAAGACTCTCCACAAAAGCGACTGATTGAATCGGAACGACGTCTTCCAGGCGCTATCGCACGCCGCCCGGACATCGCCTCGTCTCCTCGGAGGTATCGCTCAAAAGAAATCTAAATCGAATTTATTTATCGCCTCCGCAGAGACGCCCGCGGTAAGCCCTCGGGTAAAGATGGGAGGTAATAGCTTTTCTATTATTACGAGTGTATACATACTTGCGAGGATGCGGCGGCGCGTGGCGAGACTGCGCTCCAAGTTTCTTTATCACTGGCCTGTGGATGTTGGTTGTTTTTGAATATTTCTAATTATTCAAGTCTACTGATATTAGAAATTTAACTGTGGTTTACTTGAAACGTGTTTGTAACAAACCACAAATATTAATATCAAGTGCCTAACCTGCCATCTGAAATGCCAAATAAATTTATATAATAAAGAAATAAATGTCCAGAGTACATTAAAACGTGAAACATTTTATTTTGCTTCAAATTTATGTCAATTTAATTGCAATGTGCCATTTCTCTATACATAATAGATACAAATGTGCTGTAAATTAACAATGATATACATGGCCTCGTTTGTACTGTGTTTGGTAATAAAGGTGGGACGTAATTCCTACATTTTTCAATATTATTTCTATGAATGTAAAATCATAGAAGCACATGTAACAATATTGTGACGCAAGTGCTCCGATATTGTGGCTATGTACGCTCGGGGGATTAATAGAATCTTAATCACCAAGTGCTCTTCCACTGGTAAGAAACAAAGAAATATCAACAAATTACATTACTTATCTGCTCTCATAATTCCTTATTTTCTGATAACAGGTTACGTTATTATATGAACCGAATATTATGTAAGTTCCATGAATATTATGTAAGTTTCCATGTGCACCATGAATATTATGTAAGTTCCACGTGCAAAACTTATGCTTACCACACATTTTTCCTCTTTAAAGAAATATAATGAAATAGGTGGATTAAATATCCATAGAGTCCTACCAGTCTTCCAGAGGCTTCTTACCTATAAACTAAATAAGATAGAGCTTCAAATTTACTCGTAACATGTAGTTTCTTGCCAAAAAACTGTAAATGGTATTTAAAATTACTAAAACTTATATTTCGGGGAACTTCCGAACATTTAAATGGGGTTTTCAATCGTCTTGTAAATTTATCCTTGCGTTGTAATTTTATTTTTCTTTATAGGCATGTGGTGTACCACACTGTTAAAAAGGTCTTGTTAAGTAAAGTAAGAATCTATTTTCTTAGTATTTTAGTAATTATACTTCTTTACGCGCATTATAAAAAAATAATGAGAGATCATTTTTACGATGCGCGCACGATGCAACAAAAATCGACAAGATGAAATTGTTCACTAATGATATATTTACATGCAAGTGACTGATATATTCATGCAACTCTAAGTTATAAATGTGCTTTTAAATAATATTTTTAATAATTTAAATTTAATAGTGGTATATATAATAAAAACATTTAATGTCAATACTCCTGATGGAAATAGTGCTTATAAGCTTTTTAAAATATATTTTAAGTGTATTTCTCTAAGTGAGGTTAAGTTTCAGCATTTCTGTTTTAATCTAATATATTATAAATTATCACTGTACCATTTATTTACTTAAAATTAAAAGTAAAAAGGTATAATGGATATATAGTAAAAAAATAGAATTAATATATGCAAGTTTAACAAGTTCTCTTTGAGTAAAGTAGGAATGTATTCTTCATTCTTTTTCTTTACGAAACAACATTTTGGTGATTGATATTTTGCTGCAATATTTCTCACATTCTATATTTAAACAAACAAATATTTAAAAAATGAGGATAAACCAATAAAAATTGTATGAGTAATCAAATCAAAATACTTTTAAGAAATACGTATTCTTACGCCAATAAAAGACATAATAGGTACATAGTGGAATATAGAATTAATATTTGCAAAGTTTAATAAAAGTACATTGCACTCTTAAACCTTTATTTTTTTATATTCTCAATTGTGTGTGATGCCCTTGTAGTGCGAGTTCTACCCTTATTAAATTTGTTTTTATTTCTTATGTCCAAATTAACGCGGATTTTTAATATATTATTCACAGAAATGTTTAGGTATTAAACGAAAATACACACACAAATAGCTTAACGTGTCAAAATCAAGTACGAAATACTTTATGGGATCAAGATTTTCGGTAAAATTTCTCTTTAGTCCCTCCTTTTATATATTAAGTAAGGAGATTGAATATAGACCTGAATTCTAGGAATAGTATTTGACAAATAGTTTTAATGTAGTCAAATGTGACATCGAATTTGCTTTGAGACACAATTGTGAAAAAAAATCGTCATTGTATTCATAAACTGAATAATAACCGTCGCTTTGAATAAGGTGTTTTCAATAAAATCACTGAGGACGGTTTATCGATACAATCCATCACATTATGTCAATTTAATAAATAACTTTTGATTTATTACTCTTTCATTTAACTTCTGTCGATATTTTCATGAATATTTTGTTACGTATTATTGGATTTGTATACATCCCTAAAAGGTTCGTGAAATATACAACACACATATTTTATTAATTCTGTCGAAGTACAATAAAAAAATAATTACATGTTAAAAATTTGTAATTATGCCTTCCGAAATGTCGTATCTCAAATAATTGTCAAATAAATTACGCATGTGAATTAATTACATTCCACATGAGTTGTAGTATAACGAAATTGACGAATCTCGAAAACAATTGCTTGTGTCCAAAATCGATTTAGAGTCCGAGATATTAAATCGCTAGCTAATCTGTTTAACTTGTGAAAAATGTTATTTATCATATGAACTTCATAATTATGCTTCAGTCATCTTATTTTTTTTTCAAACTTAAAAACCCTTAAAACGACAAACTCGATTAAACCATGTCGAAATCATTTTAATAATTTTCAAATGATCTAAAAACTGTCAATAAAGAAATAAATAAAATAAAAAAAAGAAAAATGAGACAATTTATTTTTTCTTTTGCACATTGGAATTTTTCCCAATAATAATTAACATCGAGAAATGTCAGTTTTAAATACTATGGTTTTTGCCGATAACGACACAGACTTTATAGTCTTTAAGTTACTTCTTACTTAAGGAAAGTGTCGACCCTATAATCGAGCTTAGGTAAGTAACTTTTCTCGTAAACTTTCGATATTCTCATGACAAATTTATGCAAATATTCTTCCTTAAGAAAATATAATGAATATGGCAGCCGCCCACGGCAAACTTTATATACCTCTTTCAAATTTACGAAAAGAAGAATAAATTTACTTTTAGGGCGTCGTCAATCTTTCTTATGTCGTTTCTTACAGTTATATTGTTTACATTCCAACTATTTTTTTAATTGCTGCTGAAACCAACAAAATGAGTGCATACATTTTTTTTCGTATAGAGAAATTATATTTAAAATCAAATTTAATTTATTTTATTGAAATAAAAAAAAATTCTGATAAATATAATTAATATTGCTATAAGCGAGACATTTGTAAAAATAACTTTATTTCTTTAGTTGATGCTGACGAATAAGTAAAATCAAAATACATAACACGGTTTAGATTCATTTGATTGACGCATTGCACGTTATTGCAGAATATCTCTCATTCGTTTAATTATATTTACTACTAAATAATTTCTATTATGAAAAAATAATATTTGCCTTATAGTATTTGAACTAATAATATTTTTTGATATATAGATTTCTATAATACAATACTATATTTGTGCAATAGAATTACTTATATTAAATACGAATATAATTGTTTGTATTGCATTTTAATGTATAGTACTATGATTATTTTTTCGTCAACAGCAAAATATCTAAGCTTACCTTGACAAGCTTTTATTAGCCCTTCTTTATTATAGAAATCTTTGCTATGTTAATGTACGGAAGATAGATTACGCGTCTTAGAACGCCATTAAAATTTGTTTTGGTTTTGACTATGAATGAAATGGAAGATGAATTTAGATAAAAAACAGAGTCGCTTAATTTCGAAACTATATTGTTTAGTCCCTAATTTTCCTCTACTGACGAGTAAACTTGATAACATTTTTTCTTCATATCGTCTAGGTAAACGAGAAAATGTTTGTTTGCGAAAAATTAAAGTGACACATCCTCGCTTATTAACTGTAATGAAATAGTGACAGAAGTATTTAAGAATATAAACAATTTTTTAATTTTTTTTTGCTTACATTAAATTCAAAATATTCCTGTCGTGGGTTTGCATATATCACGGTTCGAAAGTTCTATGCCTCGAATATTTTATTTCAAAACGTTCATGTTTTTATTCCGCAATTCTGCCTCTGTTGGGTTTATTTCGCAATGGCACTCGTTAAATTATTGAAACGTATTGCAAAATCTTTTGAACCCGACGCAACAACCGTTTGTTTAATTTCTCTATTTATATCCCTTTAATTTATTTCTGAGTCTTTTTAGCGAAGATTTTTATATTATACATGCATACATTTTAGTCTTTAAGAACAATAATACGCATTTCTTTTATTTTTTTAAAACAATAATTTGATTATCTAAATATTAGTTGCTCGTATTTAAATAAATATAGTATATATTTTGCTCATCAGAGTTAATATTTGTTTTTTTCACAATTGTTTTGTCTCTAACTGTTAAGTAAATTGATAAATGATCAGAATTCACGCCAAGTCCCTCTTAAATTTGAATATAATTTTATGATACATTTTTAACAACAAAAAAGTCTATTAATGAGGAGTTTTTATTTTAGGACCAATACTTCGGTTTGCCAGTTACATATATTCAGTTATAGATATGAATTCGCATCCATAACAAGCAGCAACCTGTATAACTCTCGTTATTTAGTAGTGATTAACCTTAGGTCCCAGTGGTTGTGTTTAGCATTGTCTTCAAATGAAATTATTTTTTTCCCAGAAATATCGGAGTGGATAACTAGTTTAAAATAAATGTACACCTGTTAACTGTATCCAATATTGTGGACACAGGTGTCAGGTGTAAATTATACTCATATATCTAAATACACATACACACACACACACGCGCGCGCGCGCGCGTATATATAAGTGTGTCTCTGTGTTAGTAAAGGTATTTCGTAATTAATGTTGAGTTAGTGGAACCACGTGGGTGATTATTGAGATATTCCTTGATGAAAAATTCGGACAAATGGCCAGTGCAACCCTTAATATCACCGAAAGGAAAGAAGTATAAGAGGAAATGCATTGATCTAGTTACGCTTTATATAATATCCCTCGTAGCCTCCAAAGATTATTCAGAAGTGATGACTTTAATGTTTTTACACTCCCCCTTAATTATGCCCTTCCGGACAGATGAATTTTTTTCATACTATTTGAGCTTACGCAGTGAGTTCTAGTCAAGTCTGCATAGACCTGAGTAAAACTAAAACTTACCTTACTGACGTTTTAATGTGTGTGTGTATGTATATATACATATATATATATATATATATATATATATATATATATATATATATATACACACAATTCCCAGCCATATAATTAGAATGAAATTTTTTTTAGAATTTATAAGTAACTACGCGTTTTGTGCACACGTTGGTATTATTTTACTTTATAAATAATATTTATTAGTTAGGACAATTATTATATCATCCCTTTTATAACTTATTTTTGTTTCATTATATTAACATATCCATATTTTTGTATCTTCAGTCGCGTTCTCGTGTGCCACGTGTGCGGACCTATTTGTTTGATACGGTGGTGGTTGTCTTAGGATTTTTACATTATTTAACTACATTTATATTTATTTCAGTTAAAATCAACAGTTTTTTGACTGCATATAAAAGTAAACGTACAATGTACAAAGAAAGGAGTCAATGTAGGTGAAAAACTGAGCCGAAAAAGAAAGAGAAAGTGCGGAAGGAAAACAATTCCCCCATCTCTCAAAAAAATATGCGTGGAAAACAGATTTGCTACCACAAAAGTAATGAAATCTAAACCGAAAGAAGCTCATGCTATTGCATCTGAGCGCACTGTTCGCAGAAAAAAGAGGCTCATCAACCTGCCAGAAAGCCGCAACGTTTGCTCCGACAAAAGTAAAACATCTGAAATCAGCTAAAGATTATAAAGGCAAAGATGTGGAGTGTTGGACATAGGCAACGTAATATTTCATTTTTTGTTAACATTCTTTTGTAATTTTTTGTTATCCTAATAAATTAAGCACTTATGTGTTTTCTTTTAGAATTTTGTTTCAATGATGAAAGACACCTTCGGTGTTTTTACTGATTTTTCAACATAGTTAAAATTTAAATGAATTGCATTTTAATGAACTATTTGAAAAACTAGGCAATCGCTTTAATTTGTCTTCCAGACTTGTTATACATTCAAGTCTATTATCTTTCTTGGATTATTGTGCAATATCAGTATTTTGGTAGAAAATTTGTCATATATACGCAATATTACCATGTGTATTTAATCTCTACATATTGTTGTCCAGATTAGCAGTAGCCACAATTTTATGGTTACTGTTCATTTTAAAGCCACCTTTATTATTAAACTTTACTTGACCACCGTTTTTAATGACTTGGCTGACAATAAGTTTGTAGCTAAATCTGGCACTTGTAACACATTTTAAGTATGGTTTGATTGTACTGACATTTATCACTAAAAACATCAAGGCTCACTTGAGCAGAGCCCTTTACCGAAGTGGTTTGTAATCTTCCGCTTTTATAGTCTTGAAAAACGACACCGTTCCTAGTACTGAGTTCCGATGGGATATCCGTATTAAAAAATAATCTTGTTTTGCTATATGCATGAAGGTACCCCAATCTATATACCACACCTCGATATCATTTTTTGAAATGCTGAAAGTAGTAGCGAAATTAAATTCTAATTGTTTAAATTTTTCTTTTGCATGTACTCAGATCTACATTCTATTTTTATATGACCGAAATAGTTATATTTCAAGTTCCTGAGTCCTTTTCTAGGATTATTTTTGTGTTATTTCGCTTTGAAGTTCCTATTTGTCGTGAATACCTTGGTGACATTGTTAGTTGTTCTGACATCTTGTAAAATTTTTGATTTGACAGAATCCGCACTTGTTTTCATATCCGAACATTTAATCGCTTCAATCATTGACTTGTATAATTCCAACAGACCCGAGAACAAAATTATTACGAACCACTCGTCGTACATGATAGTCTTTATATTTGATTATTATTTTGTTAAAACAGTCTTCGATATTTTGACACTCCGCAAGCTTTGCCGTCCACAGATCTCTAAGTAATCTAACGTAATCTAATAACCCGAAGTCGTCGAAAGCACGTATCTAATTATTATAGATTTCTTTCGCAGTCTGAGCTTCTTGAATATGAACAGAAAGCATTTTGTCAATTGGCTTTTTAAGATGAACCGCCACGTGGAATAACTATTACGACCAGTTAAGCTTTTTATTAATGTTAGTGAATTATTTAAAGACATTTTTATCTTATTTCTGATTGATAGTTTAACAATTTCCAGCGTTTCATACAACAAAATATGAAAATGGAACTCTAGAATTGTCATTTCGCTTTATGTCTGTCGGCTATAATCCTTGTTCTCAGGAACAGTTAAAAGCATCCGTTGAAATAAATAATAATACAAATTCCTAGATCTACGATACCATGGTCCTGCAAATTTAAGCTTTTAACTAAATGCATTAAAAACCCATGTCTATTCAAAGATCACGTAATTGATCCTGTCTCACTCATGATTAGGATACTTTCCCTAGTTAATTTAGCAAGGAGAACACAATTTTCATGAATTTTGGAAATTTTTTTGAGAAAAACTCTTAAAAATAGCTGTCTCCCATACTTATCACCAAAAGCGTTTTTCAGAAAAAAAGGATTTAATTGCTTATTTCCTTATAGTTGCTGAACTGTCGGTTTTAGTGAAAAAGTTTTTGGACATAAAATCTTTCTCCTGGGATAAGCGAAACTTTTATCTTCTCACATTTTTCAAAATTTATAACTTAGCTCAGCCGAAACGCTGCTCAGTCACCACCGCACTTATGCTATTTTATACGATATTGGTGCACTTGACCCATATTTGTATGTTTTTTGTAAACTACTTACTAAGGTTTTCGTCATTATATAATGGTACCATCAAGACGCGAGTCCTGCTTATATATTACATTAAATAGATGATTCGAATAAACGCAACGCGTAATTTATATCATACGATTTCTTCCATTTTTTTACTTTCCCTTAATAATATCTGTTGTCCATCATTAATCAACATGCCATAATCACTCCCCAGTGACCGATCCTCTTCAAAGTACACGGAAACGGAAATATATAATTTCCCTGCCCGCATACTTGTCAAATTATAGTAATGAATTACACAATTACGTTTATGACTTAATTTGCTTCTTAATTTATGTAAGCTGCGCGTCGGTTTTCGATATTACCCCACCTACCATAATTACCGACATGCGAGACTGGACTCGGTCGCTCCTGCATGCAGGATCACATGCATAAACATATCCTTGGCGTCATGATCCATTGAATAAATTAATGATTCAGTGGAGAATGGAAAATTTTACTTTCTTCGTGTGAAATTTATGTTACGTGTTGTATAAAAATTGTGAATATTTACCAATACATTAAATATTGAAGGACATGGAAGTAAGAAGTGAAATCGAGCGTGACGACTGTTGTACAATTAAGGTTTAAATTGGGAAGGGCCTTATTACACATTTAACTTTTCTTTTCCTTGCGAATATGAATACGCCTTCTCCTACTTTACTTGTTACTAGAAAATAAAAATATTATATATATAAATATAATATCACACACAAAACTTTATTCGCGACGAACTTACAAAGCTTATCATAGAAGTAATTATGCTTTCGTATTTTTCTGCAAATGGTAATTTTTTGCGATTGAATAAAATTTTAAAACAAAAAAATTACACAAACAAATATTTTATATAAATCAATGTTCACCATATCATAATACTCTTATGACAGGCCTAGCTTATTTTTGGCTATACAAAGACAGAGTCTAACTATTTTCATCCAGGTGCCGATACGGCTCGTAAGAAGATTTTTCGGGTATAGTTATAAAATATTTTAATATATTTTAATATGTAATTTTCCTCTCCTGAAGGTAGTCCTACTCTTTACTTTAATTTTAAAAAAAGTTTAATAATGCACCGTGTCATGCTGCCTTTGTGCTCATTTTTCTTTGCATTAACTCTCTCCATGTCAAAATCATATCGCACACATTTTCATTTCTCCTAAACTATCTATCTATGTTATATAGTGTGAAGGATGTATTTTATGTATTGGATACGCTTGACCTAAACATCGCCACTTTTGCCGCACGCACTTGTTTATCCTAAAAACAAATACCGTGATTTATCTATAAAATGTAGATAAATGCTGTGTGTGACTTTTCTCTAAACTTTCTTGAAACCTACAATTCCCCCACAAATATTATTACTATATCTATGACAGTTTTGCCAGCATTCGTCAGCAAAGCGCCCAGACCAATAACTTTTTCTTCGACTGCGTTAACATGATTAACAATATCTGAAAAATAATGCAAGAAATGAACTTACTTTATAGCTGCAAGCAACAAAAGTTCTACGTCAATAGGATAAGTAATATTTACGTGAATCTTTACGAAACAAACAAAACTGCTCTTTTTATATTTGTAGGATTACGAATACTTATAATAATAACAATACCACATGTTCGTAACAAAAAAACTAGCTGTTCAAAACATTATGTCCTAATGTGGACTGTATAATATTGGACAATGACGTCATCGTTTTAAATGAATAACATTTTTTTATATATTCTCAGATTAACGTTGGCCTACTTTGTATTTATAAACGCGTTTTCTTTGCATATTATTTATTCATTTCCGAATATACTCTGGATAAATATGATCAAAACGTCTGTTTCGCAAAAGAAATTACTGTAAAAAAGTTATTTGGTACTCGTGCAGATTTTTGAAGAACAGACTTCGCAAAGTTTATAAGATAATTATTGACAACAAAATGAAATATTTTTTTAATAAATTTTGAAACCAGTTTTTCAACATGGTCGAAGTTCAATTCAAAGTCAACAGGTAATTTTTATTTTCCATTTTAATTGTTTTTTGTTACCCGGAGGATATATAAGGAAATACACATGTATTTTGTATGTTCCTACGTTTATGATTATTTTTGTCGACTATTTTAATGGAAATAATATTAAAGAAATAGCTTTATATTTAAAGTCTTACATGAAATGAAACAATAATAATGAAACAATAATAAAAATTAATAATGAAACAATAATAAATAATTTCCTGGAAATGAAACAATAATAAAAATCAACATTATAGTTTCACAAATTATGATCTATATGATCAAGTGAAACTTCTTATCGCACGGAGGAGTGTAAATTTATTTTAATACAGTATCACGAAAGTGTGTGATGGGAGTAATGTATCCAAAGTGGGAGTAACACGAAACAATACGGTCAACTGCTTCTATGTAAAGTTATTAAATGGCGACTCTAGTGACGAAATAATGTTTCATTATTCAGTAACAGGCACATTAAAGTATAAAATGCATTAAAATAAAGCATGTAAATATATTTTGATTTAAATTTTCATTTGACGTACTTTGATTTCCACTGCACTGATTCAAACTGCACTTTGGGAAAAAACAATGTTATTTTTTTTTTACAAAACCTAATATTTTCGACAAAGGTTTTACAAAAAAATTCACCGTTTTGGGGAAAAATCGAAAACGTCAAGGACCAAAAAACATATTAAAAAGTTTAATTAATGTATCGTGTTATTCAATACTGACTGCTCAGCTCTTTAGGATCAACCATCGCTGTTCGCATGGGATTTAAATAAAGTGTTTTGTTGGAACCTGTCTATGTAGGAAAAGGAACCTTTCCTCTAAACACCTTTTTTCAGCAACAGACCGAAAAATTACGAATATGATAAAGAATTGATTGATCATTTTTTAAACCAATTTTGAATTTTAATTATGAGTTTCATACGTAGGCGTTTATAAATATGAATTTCCGGAATTAGGTATTGAATTTTGTATTCTGTGAATAAAATTTGTAACTTTATTAAAATTAACTTCATTATTTATTTTATCATCATAAATACGACCTTGAACGAATGGTTTATTATATACCGCAAAACCTTACTTTCAAGTTTTCTGGATTTATTATCAAGAATCGAAAATAAAGGGATCGTATGTATAGTTTCTGCGTACAACAGGTATTTGAAAACTAAAAATCATTGAAAAATATTTGTTATGTACAATATATAATGTATTTACAAACAACAGAGAAAAAGAAAGAAGCTGAAAAGGAGAGTGCACCTATAAGAAATTTTGTACTCTTTAAACTGTAAAGATTTTACTTGTATTACAATTATAACCCTTTGTATTACAATCTCTACAACTGTAAGAATTTGGCAGCTTATTGATATATATACTAATGTACTGATATATACACTAACTATATGTAGTCATATAACCATTTATAGTGACATAAAAATATGGTGTTTTAAATAAAACCCTTTGAGAAATACATCAATTTCGTTACGTCTAAACCCTCAAAGGGAAGACCCATCACCATGGTGACACAAACAAACGTCGGCACTGAGCCGAAAGCTTGTCCCGGAGCAAACTTGACCGAGATACTCGTTATTCGCGACAATGATCATAAGCTTCAATTAAAAGCTCAAGCAGAAAGTTTTCATGAGGCTAAACAATAACATTCAGTGCCGTAATCAGATTATTGTGATACAATACGACTCTCGAGCAACGTAAACAATCGCAGCACGATATTGGTTACGGGGGGATACTGATTTGTTTAACGACCTTGTTTCAGAGGAAAGTTGGGTGAAATTCTAACGCTGTTTCGGTAACGAGCTTTTTCACGCTCATAAGCTCGCCCAGTTATATTTCGTTATGTAAATGTACGACTTATACAATATTCATTTTCAATTAATAAATAATATTAAGAATGTAAATATCCCGAAATATTTGTTGAAATATTTAGGAAGACTTTTACGTTACGTAACATTTTCTTGGTAACCGTGAGCATTCACGTGAAAAATTTAACCGAATTATTACTATTTTTATATTATTTTTTTCGTGGGCAAGCTCACTTCTAGAAAATCTCTTCTTAAGTACCCGAACAAAATTTCTTCTATACGAAATTCTACATAGCTCCTTTAAACAAAACAAGCTCAAATTTTTCATATATTTCAATTTATAATTATTGATTTCCACAGTGAAGATCAACGGTAAAATGTTTTGAACAAATACAGCTTTATCAACTTACTAATTTATAGTCTCAGTTACAATTGGTCGGGAAAGGAACCGTAACTGTATTTCGTTTCGATATCTTTTTATACAAAAATAATACAATCTTTTAGATCTTCCTACGTTAATGCAGCTATAACGATTTTAAATTTGATTTAATATACCAGTTAAATACGATTAAAACTTTACAAGAATTCTGTACTGTGGAATTCTGCACACTTGCGCATTTAGAATTATTTAAATGTATATAGATTTCACATAAATTATTCACAAATGCCAATATTATTGTTAACTACATGGATATATTATCTAGTATATCTTTACAGATGTAAAAATATAGTATTAAGGATCAGAGGTATAATTTTCTGGTAAATTTAAGTAAACTTCTAATAAAGCTGTTTTTGTTCAAAATTTTGACTTAAGCAGCTTTAGAGACGGAAGAGAGACGATAATATTCTTGTCAGTATTTTCAGTTACATCTCCGGAAATGTCTTATATAATAGAATTCTTATAATTTGTTCTTTGAATTATTATTCTACAAGATATATGAAATAAAGAAAACTTTTTGTTGCTTTATTTGTCCCCTCAAAAATTTCCATCTGAATATTTAAGTGTTTACTATTTAGATATATGCGAGTTAAAATGTTTTATCAAAAAAATTCATAGACATTTTTAGCAATGTCTGTGAAATTTATATAAAATTCTAAAATACACAGCTTTTGGAAACCATACAATCCGCTCTTTCAAATGATATCCCGCACAATGCGGGGAATAAAAACAAAGTTCAAGTAAATAACGATATTTGATGCGTGTAAAATTTTCATGAATATTTTAATGTACTATTGAAGTATACGCTTATCAGTAGGTTTATTTTATCAGTATGCCAAATTTCAGATTCTATATCAAACGACTTCTGAGGAAATCGGTTGTGACCTATGAACACGGACATAACAGTGCATTAAAACTTCGCAATAGAATTTAAAAACATATGAATTAATTTAATATTAAGAATTAACTATTAATTTAGCGCCATATTTACAAAATAAATATGACGTGATCTTGAATCTGTGAATGGTCCTAACGACTTTATTGCTATCGTTTGATTTAGAAGTATTCATGTTGCAGAACATATTACTTCTTTTATTATGACGTCTTCGAAGTGTAAGCTGCCTTACATTTCTTTTTTTTAATATAACGTTTATACTTTTTATGATTTTTTAGTAATCAACGTGTACTTCTATTATATTCATACCATATTGAATATATTTGGCGCTAATTTTGTAGAAATTCATTATTCACAATTAAATGAAACTATGTTATGTAGTATTTTTTCTACTTTCTTTAAGTTCTTTACCACGACTTAGATTTTGTTGTATTGCAACATCAGGTGGGAGATTAGCAAAGAAACTTAGGTCGTGGTAAAGAACTTAAAGAAAGAAATAATAATATAGAAATAATACTACATCACGTAGATTCATTTAATTGTGAATAATTATCCTACTTGAATATATTTGGCGCTAGGTTTGTAAAAATTTATTATCACTTAATTATTGTAAGCAAGTGAATGAACCTACGGGTTGTAGTATTATTTCTACTTTTCAACTTATTGTAGTGTTATCTCTTCAAATTGTCCACCTAAAGATGTTGTCATACAATGAAACCTAGGTCGTGGTTAAGAATTTAAATAAAGTAGATGTGATACTTCACATAGTTTCATTTACTCGTTAATAAGTTCACCAGAATTTTACGAAATTAATCATAAAAGCAAAGAGAAAATAAAGAGTTTAAAATTATTTGATTATAGTAAAATATTTCATTTTAATAAATTCTCCATCTATATGCCTAATTGTAATCTGTGTTCGGCATCCTAGTTTTGAATTATATGACATCTTAACCTTTGTAATCTTTTAAAGCAGATAATTAAAGATTAACGGCGTCATAATAGTAATTCGTGGTCACAGTAATGCATAATAACGATACAATTTTCTCTGTTTCAAAATGGAAGGAAGAAAAAAACCAATAACTCTTCTATACCTTTTCCTCCTATGTTTTTTGTGTGAAGACTATTAGAACACATATATTTCTGGATACTGTCTTCGAAAAGTATTAAGAGTGCATCTTTTCCTCAACCGACGTAGTAACTTGATTTAAATAACTTGTTTCTCGTTTTTGAATTAATTTTTGAGTTAATTCACTAATGTAATCTTATTAACGAGTAGTAAATAATTAGCAGTTTGGGTAAATATGTATGAACTATAACATAATATTTATTGAAATCAAATTTAGAAGTAAATGAAGCAAGAATTGCCTTTTATTAACATCACACGAAATAGGATAATAAATGACGGTAAAACAAGTTGAGTACATTTGTACCGAACACTACATAATACAAATACCAATATTCTTTGAACAAGAGGTGGTATAGACATTATTCTCATTTATAATATATAATAAAGTTTTCAAATACCAAACAAGTGTATTCGATCTACTCTGAATGCACGATGTGCCGTCCTTATTGCCTAAAAAAATTGAATAACACGGCCGCAAGCCTCCGCCTCTTCGAGTGGTGGCCTGAACTTAATAACAGCCTACTTCGAAGTACATAACTCAAATTGTAAGTTTATACATGACTTTTGAGCTTAATAACACCTTAAGTATTTGAGTTTAATAACAGCCTATTTTGGAATACGAACTCGAGTTTTAAGATTGTACGTGCCCCAAGTTTTGATAGACTTACGAGTAAATGGCTGCTTTCCCCTATAATTACAAATATAGGCTCTGCATTGACTTGTTAGTACACCTTGCGTAAAACACACATAATTTATCACCGAGGGAGTAATAACGTCGGCGACATAAACGCCCAGCAAACAGTTAACTCATTTGTCATTCAGTCTGACAAGCAGGAATCTAAGTAAACTTTCTGCGGGTGTACTCAGTTACCCACTAGTCTAAACAGCACAGTAAACAACCGTAACTTCAACATTCTTTCAATGATATCTATATGATTACAGCGTCCGTTTCATGTTAACAACTTCAGTTGACAGTTTTTTTGACACAAATATATCTTTCGAAATATCTCCTAAATGAGCGGTGTAAGTTTGCATGTCGGTATATTATAAACACAATACACTATTATTTTCCTCCGATCATCTTGCCCATTCTTTTAGAAGGTAATATTACCAAATTCATTGTTTTTGCCCTCTTCATTAAACTTAATGCATTAATGGTAAAAAAAGATTTAAAAATTCTTCTTGCATTATTTTTTAATAAATTCATAAATATTGAACGCCCAGAAAAAATTTTAAGAGTGCGTCAGTTTTAAGTGTTAACATTGTATAATAAATCATAGGATGAATTATAGAACAAAAATAGAAATGTAGTATAATTAAAATAACATGTTTTTCGTAAGTTAAAAATAACGTTTTTAAGAATATAATAACTTAGAGAATAGTAACAATTATTCGTGGATTTTATAGTTAAAACTCAATTAAATGATTACTTCGTATTGTTTACAACTTACCTTGATTAAAAAAAATTAATATTCCGTAGTGAATCAAAAACCCTTATGATTTCGTTATGTTCGTCCATCTGATACAGCCTCAAAATTTTAGATTCACGTGCATAAAATTTTACAACAAAAATTTTAATTGACTTATGAGAAAATATTAAAAAAAAGAAATATATATATATATATATATATATATATATATATATATATATATATATTCATTACACTCTTCATAAATGTAAAACGGGACAATTTTTTTTATTTGTAGTGGTCATTTAAAATTAAATTTCATTCGCAATTTTTTGACTTCGTATGCAAAATATAAAACTTCGGTGAGGTGTAATATGTACTACACCCGCCATTTCCTTTTAAACATGTGTTTTTCCGATCTTGAGTTTGAAACATCTGGAAAAACTTTCAATACTGGTATTGGATTAGAATTTTCAATTAAAATTATTAAACATTGTGTTTAACTCACGTCAACTCTTTTAAGAAATAAAGCCACTGCAAAAATTAACACTCTATGCACTTTACCTATTTTTGTTCATATTTCAATAAAATATGGATATGTTATTTAGTACAACACACTCTCAATTAAAATAAAAGGTAATAAAGTGAGAAATGTCAAAATCAGAGTGATATAATCTGCGTAGAGCTCATAAATAACTGGTTATCGAATACAATTACGATTAAACAATATTAACTTGATTGACTTGTTTAATATTATAATATGTCTAAAATACTAGTAAACCAGTGACTTTATCTGGTTTGTGACAATTATATAAAAAAGTTAAAAGTTTACTCTGAAAAAATCGAATACCTCTTCCGGTCTGTTTAATTAAAAACAACCTACCCTTTATCTTTATTAACTATTAGTTGATAAGGCATTTAGGAGAAAATTTACAGTATTCTGAGTAATATTTAATAAGAAATGTTATCACTATTGACTTAGAATATCAATAAAGATCTTGAATTAATCAAATTAGAAAGTCACATGCGGAAAATATTTCTTTCCGTGATAATTTCAAAATTTTAATAAAAGAAAAGTAATGATACGTGATTGAAAAAATTATAATTATTTTCCAAAATAAAACAGAAAAATTTAATTTATAAAAAAATTTCGAATTTAAAATTGTGAAACCAGTTTTTATTAAATAGCCATGTTCAACTAAAAATGAACAAAGATCAGACAAACAATATTTGAATTTACAACGAAAAATCACCTACTAAAATTTGAGTTAACCCTTAAATTAAATTCAATATCAGCCCCTAATTTTTTGGATATGCAATTTTATATATTGGAGCACATCCATTATACGAAGCAATCAAATATTTATGTTATATTAATGAAGTGATAAGACTTAAGTATAAAAATGATCTAAATATCCAATAATATTTATAAAATAAATGTAATTCGATCTGTGTGGATCAAAGAAAAAATATATAGAGGAAAAAACTGAAAATAAAAACTTATTTTTCTGTACGAATGAAAATGTAGTAGCCTGCAAATTGCCATACAGTGATTACATGCCAGGATTGGGCACCATCTATGATGAAAATTTATCGTAACCTATTTCAACTATATATGCTAAATTTTAATAAATTCCTAATTCTTACAACAGTTGCACTAATAAAATAGAGCATAACTTACGATGAACATCCTCCTCGTATTCTGTAAAGACGTAAATATATCATCAACGTTCTTCAACAAAATCTTACATAACTGCAAAACATATTTAAAATTCAAATGCCCCAACAAAATTAAAGCCGGCTGCCGTTTTCCACGCAAAGCCTTCTTGAAATAAGGCGTTTACACAAAAGTATATTGTTAAGGACTCGCCAACCAAGACTGCCGGAGACCACGATCGATCCAATTAATTTTAAAGCACGTTTAAATATTTATCATCAATGTTAATTAAGGGCGGGTTAAATCATAATGCTAAGTTTGAAAACTCGCGAAGAAAACAACGCTTTTTTTAGGTGCACCCTTATTGTGAAATTTTCTCTCAATTAGAAAGGAATTTCGCAACTGGTTAGGTCGGTCGAAAATATTTTATAACATTAAGGTAACTGTTCTATTGAGACATAAGACAATTAAATGCTATTAATTAATAAATTTACCGCCTGCTATTATTTATTCCATCATCCTTATCGTAATATTTGTAGTAATTAATGAAATGTGGAATATTTGTGTGAATATTTAATTCAGTGGTAATGTGATATTGTTCACATTTTAATATTTTTAAACTGCAATTACCATGACAATTGTCTTCAGGGTGAGTTGAATGATCGTTCAAGACTGAATTAAAATATGGTTATTACATATGTTATGGCAATAAAAAACGTACCAGTGTAATGAATGTACAATTTTCACGACTCATCTGTTACGTATGTTGAATGACTGTTCAAGACTAAATTGAGAATGGTAGTTAAATATGTTACAGGAATAAAAAATGTGCCAGTGTGGTGACATTATGTAAAAAAAGGTATTATAAAGGAAAGTAGATCAATTACTATAATTGATTAATTGTAAAATTACGAATACAAAAAATAACAATTGCCGTAAAGTTTATTATTGTTATATTCACCAAAAAGATATCTAAACATTGAATTTGCACAAATATTTCTGATATCGCGTGAATGCAATCGATCCGTGCAGGATGCACGAGTGCGTGCTTGCTTTAATGCACCTTGCGTACAAGCGTACGTGCATGAGTGTGAACGTTTGGGCGTACGTGTGTGCCTGTGAGCATTAGTGCCTATGAACGTAGATGTGAGGGTGTTCACTAAAGGTACTCAGTATATCATTACCGATAAATGTTTAATTACCGAGAACTTGGACGAACTCTAAACTACCCCTCGAGTTTGAGCCAATTTCATATATCCACATAAATTTAAATAAAACCAAACAATGTTACGAGAATAATTTCAGACGTTTCTGTGATATAACACATATTAAAAACCCACTTTTTAAAATTATACATTAAACAAATGAAAAAACGTAGTGCAAAAGTAAATTAGCATAGTTTATCGAGAGTAAGCTTACGTCATTTCTATGTAATATTGCAAAACAAAAATATAAAATAAAAGCAAAAATTGTGAATTCCGGTCATTTATTTTTATTGCTATTAATGTGATGTAATAAGTGATTACAATTGAAACTAATTTGCAGACATTAAATTGTAATAAGACACAATAGCTAAATAATATTCAAAATTAATTTACAAAAGCTCAATCTCTTCAGCAATTAATAGGTAAGAGGAAATCATTTTCTTTAAATTGTAGTCATATCATATGAAAAACTTACGCGAAATATTTAATAAAATAAATTCGCATTAGGCCATTTCGAATGCTCATCTCGATAGTAGGCAAAGTCAAATACATCAATCGCTATCTCGATGGTTACAAAATCAATTTATTTCATGTTCTCGAAATCATCACACACGACTGAATACCAAAATCTCGCAATAACTCTTAAACGGGTCTCTAAGCAATGCATAAAAAAATACTTTTACTAAAAAAGTAGAAGAAAACAATTTCGCTGAACAACTCTTAAGGTTATTTGTGGGGCAAAGCTAGATTAGTGCCTACCATTCGATACCTCGAGAAAAATTAAATTACGTGAAATATTTAATAAAATAAATATGGACGGATTATGCCATTTCGAATGCTCATCTCGATAGTAGACAACGTAAAACACATCAATCGCTATCTCGATGGGTACAAAATCAATTTATTTCATGTTCTCAAAATCATCACACACGACTGAACACCGAAATCCCGCAATAATTCTTAAACGGGTCTCCAAGCAATGCGTAAACAAAATACTTGTATTAAAAAAGTAGAAGAAAACAATTTCGCTGAACACCCCTTAAGGTTATTTGCGGGGCAAAGCCAGCCTAGTGCCTACCATTCGATCCCTCGAGGAGGCTCTTCATACAAACATAATGTGGCTAGACCAACGGAAACTTTTTCATGCTTCGTTGAATTTTCCTGACCGTTGAATATTTGTAACTCGCAATTTTGCGTCGCTGCCTGCCTTGCCATCTTCGAGTTATGTCGTTATTTTAATATTAGACTTTTTGAAATTTATTTCCAAGTGTTTACTGTTACTTTTGTGCTGAGCCATGTTTTGCAGACTTTCGGAGGTGCCGCTTAAATAAAACTATTGGTCCCGCTTTTTTTACTTCGAAAACTATATTTTACGTTCTCTTTTTGAGAATAAGTTCTGAGAACGTTAAGAAGTTACGTCGTATACTATTTGTTAACCGCTGAAAGTCGGAAAAAGTTTTAAAAAATTTGTACGAATAAATTTAAGCGACGAGAGAAAACGGGTAGAGAAATAAATTTGTATAAATTCTTATTTACTCGTTCTTCGTAGCGACTTTTCTCCTGTAGTATATTTTATTTATTAAAACCAATCTCCTACAAAACTGGTTTTAAGGTTTTTAATACGTCGTTTTAGAATGTGTCGATGCGCGATTTCAGAATATTTAGAAGAAAAATCGTATTTTGAATAAAATTGTGGTAAAAAATCGTATGTTTAATCAACTCTACTAACAAATTGCAACAAATTGTTAACCGAAATCAACAGAGGATGTACATTTTTTATCTAATAGACACTCCTTTTGTTAGTAGTTACTCGAACACTGATGTTTAAATATATCTTACTATATACTGAAAGAACCTCTATTTGTATATTCACATCGAATGACTATAGAAATTGTAATCATTCAAGTCATGTTAATTGTACTTGAATTTACGTTGCTTTTATATACACATACAAATAATATGACTACTTATTGTAAAATTTGGATTAACTGAAATTAATTTTTCTCTGGTTACTTTATGAAACTTATATGAAAATAAAATACCACAGGCCACAGTAGCGTAACGTATCTACATTAATTTCCCAGATTATATTATGTCCTCGCTTCCTGGATGTTGTATATATTAAATATAATACATTTTTCATCAAATTTATTAGCATCCCTAAAAAGATAAAAGCGACAATTTAATTATTATTAAATGGTCGTATAATATAGAAACGGTAGGAGGGTAGGTTTATATTTATGTTGGGAAGTCAACTTTTTTTGAAGTTCAAACAATGCGATATTTAATTGAAACAAATTTCATTTATATTAAAAATAATAACTTTATTTTCAGAAATATAAGTACACAATGAAAATGTACGTAAATGTTACGTACTGCCAATAAAAATATGTTTTCCTGCATTTATGAAAATATTTATAAACCTGCTGTAGGTTATTTTTTTCTTTCTGAAGGTCCTTTAAAAATGTCGCAGTTATTTTGTATCAATATTTGTTTAAAAACAGAATATAATTTAGTTCATGACTATTTTTAAATCTATTTCAATTATCATAACACAGATCTGGATCTATTTATTTCATTTTGAGAAGCAGTTTTGAAACGTTTTTCGAGATATTACCAAAATGCAATAGAATCAGTAAAAGAAAATATCACCTCTTTCGAATCAGTTTCAATGTTGAGAATAGTATATTTATTACTCCGCGATTAGACAAGGAAAAATTGTGGAAAACTTTAGAAAAAAAATTCGATTTGACGCAACTGAAATGAAAAAAATAGAACGTTAAATTCATGATATTCACGTAGCTAATACCAATAAGTGCTATATAATATTCGAGTATGACCAAGGAGGTCTATTTTTGTGTCATAATATTTTCTTATTTAAATGCACTTGGCAAATTTATCACACTTAATAATTGAGGTACAATAGCAAGATTCTACAAAAAAACTTTGCTTTGGAGTAATTTGCATTAGTAAGTAATAGACAAAATATTTTATAATGCACATGATAGTTACCATATAATGTTGCCTACCTTTCTATACGTCACAAGAGACTCAGCTGACTTTTATTATGATAACAACGTTGTGTTTTATAAATAATGGATGGTTCAATATTCAGACTTTCACTTGCACATGGCAAATATCTTTCGGAATGAATTCGAAGAGTATGATATCCTCATGACATAGACGATCTTCCAAAATGAATACTATCATTAACTGTATTCTCCTATTCGAAATTATTTTTACTATTTTTAAAATACCTTATAACGGAAAAAAATTGGGAATTTAATTTTCTATCACATATTTAAGAAGGCCTGTATATTTTTGATTAAATTCAGTGTCTGTTTGAATCAAAATCGACTTCATCCCAAGCACGAAATTTCGATTTATACAGATTAAGAATACAAATTTGAACTTATTTTGAGAATTTTTCGGAATGAAAAAATAAATCAATACAGCAGCCTATGTCTTAAACCAATCATTAACTGAACATTTGCTAGATTAATACCCTCACTTTCTTACCCTCCACAATCAACCACTTACTCGCCATACCTAGCCTAAAATACGAGACCCTTTATTTGATCCCCTCAAAAGGGACAACACACGTTTGGGAACCTCAATTTCGGGGAGCCTATCTCGTCAATACATCGACCCATCGAGCGGGCCGTGAATAGTGTCATGGCGTGCTGCGCACCGGGTCGCGGCTTATTATATCGGAAACTCATTCTGCGCGGAGGTTCGCGATCTATTTTGAACTCGAACCAGCTGATGGGTTGAGAGATACGGATCTTTGTTGTACGCGGTGCGAGTAGTTTATTGAATACTTCAACTGAAATTCTGATTGAGAGGCATTGCCGTGACCCACTAAGCCCGGTTGAGTGCACGCACGTAAATGAAATGAAAAGTCGATGAGTATCGCGTCTATAATTGATTTTTCTTTGTTGTCATGAAAAGTATTTGCTCATAGAAAGTATTCAATATAGCTTTATTTTTTAATCATATATTGAACGACTGATTTTTTTTGTTTTGATGATTAAATAATATATGGATTCATGCTTGTGAATATGATAGACTTTGCTTCTATTCAACTTGAAGAGAAGTAATGTGACAAGTTTCGGGTATTACATTCAAAAAACTCTATTATTGTCCTTGTGCTGTTTATCCATCTATCTACAAAAGAACCTTCTTTCCTCAATCTTAAAATTGATTTACACATGTACTACTTTGCTTTGTATAATTTGATCTTCGGAATTTTCCATACATAAGCAATAGCAATCGAGAAATAGTTTCCACTTAGGATTATAAGGTAACTATGTAAAACAAATTATTTAAATTAAGTACAAAAGGTTTAATTCTTTTTTTAAGTAACGTCACGGAAAGCCCATAATGTTGGTCTAATTAAACCATTGTTGTCACTAAGTCAATTTTTAAAATCCTGTCCCACAGGCTCTTGAAATTCCTGATCTATATGGAAATAAACTGAACTAAAATAAAATTCGACCTTAAGTGTGAAGTGAGTATTTGTTTTTCATACCAAATCAAAAAACCTTTTACGAGTAGAACTCACACTACGAGGGTCCTGTACACATTTAGGTGCTTATAAACATTTAAGAGTATAATACAGCATTTGTATTAAACTATTTACATAGGCGTAAAACACCACGCATATTTAAAAAATTATTACATCTTAAATAACCGCTATAGTTTTCCTACAACCTTTGTATAGACTTTTGAAAACCTGATTTTTATAACTTTTCGTTTATTAATTTTTGTGATAAGAAGAAAATCGTATTTTCTTTGCATTTTTTCAGTCCATCTTTGAACACTATCTAAAATTATGAAATTTTTGAATACTTTCTTATTGCCTCTTTAAAAAATATTCAATAGAATACATGATAAAAATTCAATAGAATACATGATGAAATAAAAAAATGTTCTATTAAACCCCTACACTCCCCTAAAATAAACATTTTTTATTGTTACTGAGTTATGTTGCTATTGATATACGTACGTGTTAATATGTTTTATTACAATTCCATATAAATGTATTCCAGTATATTAATTACCATAAATACCTGTTTTCCTGATTTCAGTAACGGATATATTACCCTCCACTCCCCTAAAATAAACATTTTTTATTGTTACTGAGTCATGTTGCTATTTATATACGTACGAGTTAATATGTTTTATTACAATACCATATAAATGTATTCCAGTATATTAATTACCATAAATACCTGTTTTCCCGATTTCAATGACGGATATATTATTATATTTGTCGTAAGTTTGTGACATTATGAGTAAACATAAAATATCATAAGTACTAAAATCGGCAAATAAAACTTTTCAACAAATAATTTGAATCGACTTCAAATAAATTTAATACTTTTCCGTGCGTTTCATTTAATAATAAGAATACTTATATTAAAAGAACTTTTGAAGAATTAAAAGAACTTTTGTATTAAAATATCGTTTCCGAACATGAATAAATTTGCAAAATATTGCTTCTCTTACAGATTTATTGTTAATAAAAATAAAAGTAATTAAGTTGTAACTTTTGCGGTAATATATAATTTTCAAAGATAAATAAATTTATAAAATAGTCAGATAAAATTTATAAAATAATCAGAGCCAAGGAGAAAGTGACGCTTAGGTAATATCGATGTCTCTCCCTCTCTCGCATACATGTACACCCACACACACAGCGTAATCATTTGACGGACCTTTTGATTTAAATTAAAATAAATTCGATGCCAAGTACCGACGTCTCTCTCTCACACCCATTAACACCACATTTTAAACTTGACACTGACTCCAAAAATATCTAACGGTTGGAATATTTTATAGTTATATTTATATAAGGTAATTATATTTATTTCACTACATAATTGTAATAATTTTAAAATACCATCTACGGAATATAAAATCGGGTCATAAATAAATGTTTACGTGGACGATGTCTTACATAAATATGTTTATGCGTTTTGAAGTAAATGCTGATTAAAATTATTTACTACTTCTTATTTTTATATATATATATATATAACTCTACAGCCGATTTCCGGTCAAGGTTGTCTCAGTCAGTTTCCAAAGTTTTGATCTATCCGAGACCACGAATTTCCATTTGTAGAAACCCATGTTCTTTGGCCATTTTTCCACGTTACCAGCCATCTCGTACGTGATCTGTCTCTCCTTCTCTTCCTTTCTGATTTTCGGATATGAATTTTTTTCACTGGGTTCTCATGCTCTACCTGTAGATATGGCTTTGATTACCATAACTATATTTCGTTTATTTAATTATATTATAATTTATACTGCAATTCATTGTTGTATCCTATTCTCCAAATTCCCTTCTCGCTCACAGCTTCAAAAATTTTTCTCAACATTTTTCATTCAATAAACATTAATTTATCGTCATCTGATTTATTTTCATTGTCCAAGCTTCAATTTCATATAGGACTATTGGTCTTACTAATACCATGAACAGCAATTTTTACTGCAATGCTTAAATATTTCGATTTGAACTGATTTTGCAATCCATGGTAGCATCTGTTAGCCATGTTGATAAATATGCTTTACTATTATGCCTAAAATTCCTACCGACGACTTTGCCATTAGGTCTATTAATTGAAATTTTTTAAGTCAAAGGATTTCTGAAAAAGATGGCTTTCACAGACAGACGGACGGGTACGTGAGTGATCTTATAAAGATTCCATTTTTCCATTTTTTTAGGTACGGAAACTAAAAATCTTTCCTTTCTGATAGATTTAGGAACTTGATAAATTTATTTTAAGTTTTAGTTTCGGATTAGTCTAACAACGGTGTTCTTATCTTATCATTTATAGCAATTCCAAAGCTTTATCATTTATAATCCTTAGGCACTCAACTGCTTTCTGTTCTGAATATTTCACTGTACGTGTAACTAGATTGTACAATTACCTTAATTACTCTTGTAGACTCTTTAAACCCTATCTTATCCCCTCTTTGTTCGTTTTTCATTCCAAATAACGTTAATGGTCGTTTACAGTCCGCTACATATTAAAATGTTTACTATTACCTTACGATTTACGGTTAAACTAAAACAGTTACATAAATGAATAGTCAGCTAATCGGATAACCCTTTGACCTTTCTGATCCTCGATTTATACATTTCATTATTATTTAAACTAGAGAAGGTTTTTTGACATGAAATATGATTTAGAGACAAATACAGTTCGAAATAGAACTATAAATCTAAACCCGCTCCTATGAAATTCTTCAACGTGGTTAACGAAAACATTTCTACGTTTTCGTTGCTACGCAATGCTCCGAATTGTAACCAAATTGCCTGTCGCGATTACGTTCTCGTCAGTAACAGAATATATTTATCAATCCACGTCTATAAATTATCGACGCAAACATATTTCTAAATATTCGTTTTTAATATACGTTTGTGGAAAATACTTGACGTATTTCTTAATAATGAGCCTATAATTTAACATTGAGTGTCTCGAAGGCAGTAATTTATTTGCGTTACAAACTTCTCGAAAAATGATACAATGTAATCATTGTACCAATGTATTCAATAGTATGTCTTTTCTCATAATTATTAGCTTCAAATTGTAAAAATGTACACCGTTTAGGATGATTTTTGTCCAATAGAATTTTGTCCAGTCCTATTGCCCTTTTGCACCAAAAAACATCATGGTTAAATAGTTTTTTAAACTAGAAAAAAATTATTATGTGAGCCAAAAGTTGAAAAGTGTCGGTTGCTTCATATATATTTCTTCTTACTTATTGTACTAATAGTTACTTTTTAACAATGAGAACGAAAAAAAGAAATTGTTTCTAACATAAACCTTTTGCAAAATAAAACTGAAAACGATTTTTAGGTTAAAATAATATGTTAAATAAATATTACTTCACTCTTATCTGATTTCACTTTCATATATAGAAACTGATTATATTTTCTCGTTTTTACTTTTCTGCTTTTCCCGTTCAAATATTCACGCATGTAGACAACGTGCTAGAAGAAAGCTGACTAGAAGCAGAAGTTTATCGAGAGAAGTTATACAACGGAAATAATACTTTTCCTTAAAGAAGAGTATATTAGAGAAGTGCCTAAATACAATGGCTCTACACTGCACAAATTGTATTATTGAAGTTAATAACACATAAGAAGCCATTTAAGAACTCAAGTACATAAATAAGCAGAAGTAACTATCGCGAAATTTTAAAGAGATATTTTCGATGTAGTCTTAGCAGAATGAGGAGCATGGAAGATTAATCTTTCGTGCTCTATCAAGATCAAAATTGAATCAAAAATTGGAAGAAATAAAAGCTTATTAGCCATTACCTTTAAATTTATTATGCCTTAGATATCCTAATATCCATTGAGTTACATTTTTTTATAAAAATTATTACATAAAATATTAAATTGTTATATGTCAATTTTTCTCGCAAATCTATATAAAATTGAAGGCACTATTTTTTATTAGATTGTTTATTCAATGAGTCACTTTAAGTAAACTTAAAACTTGTAAAAATAAAATGAAAATAGGTGAAATTTCGTTGCATATTATTATTTTGAATGTCACATGTAAATCACTAACACTGACGAAAAGTTTTGTGCTAATTGTCTCAATATTTTTAATAATTACATAAAATTAAATACACATTTAACTACAAATGAGAGGATAAGGAAAAGTAAAACAAGCTGGGCTTACATTGCTGGCAATCTGACTTTCACTGATGCGCTGAGCGTCTGGTGATAAAAAGAGAAAATCTATCTATCACTCTCACCCCTCATTGCCGACTTATTTCTCTTTTCGTTACAGTCTCCAATCTACAGTGTCATTTCCTAATAAAAGAACTTTCACTGCCATGACAAAAGAATTTTCATTACAAAAATTATTGAGTAATAAACATTATAAATAACTAAGTTATTTCTATAATTTACTACTTATTTCTTCTTTGTTGTTTGATTAAACTTGTAAATTTGTTGATTGAATAACAATATAAAGTAGAAATTCATATAGATGATTTTAATTTTTTATGTGGGCCTTTGTAAGTCTACCAATTTCTCTCATTCACTCTCTCTCTCTTTCCCCGTCTTCAACTCCGTCACCCTTCCTCTCCCTCCTTTGACCATTCGCTTCTCCCTCATTTAAGCATTGTCTCCATCTACTTCACCTCCTTCCTTCCGTCCAACTCTATCCGTTGCTCGATCTTTTCATTACCATTCCCATATAGTTCGTTTTTTATTATAATCTTAACTTGCACTTCAATGGCAAATTAAGGTAGCAAAACATTTTTTGGATGTACATTTAAGTAACAACAAATTATTTTTAATTACGAATATAGCTTAATTGTCTAACAAATTACTCGTAAACTAATGAAATAGTTAAAATAAAATGGAATAGATATATATGTTGTTAATTTAAAAATTATTCTTGTAAAAAAACAAAACTGTCATGTTATTTGAATTTTCATTTTTTGCGAAGAACTTGTCCGATATTTCATCATCATTATCCGTCATTATTTTAAATACGTCACAGCTTTATACATATGTTAAAAATACAAAATTAAAACCGACGTTATCAACGTTACCGACGCAAATCTATCTAACAAAACCATAACTACATTTCGGCTGCCATTAGAAGTTAAAAACCGCCAAACGTAACGAGCGTCATAAAACTGCACGACACTGGCGCTTAGGCACTTGCGTTGCGCTTAATCCCAATACAAACGTAAAGTCGAGATAAATCCCTTCTCTACGCCTTTTATTACGTACGTCTACGTTATAGGCAGTATTATTATGCCGTCTCTGGATCGAATCGACGTCTCGTAGTCGTCGTAGAGGGTTACGATTATTTAAATGGTTCTGAATCGAAGCGAATTAGCGTCGAAATTTGTGTTTTTATTTTTATTGCGAGTCGTAGACAAAGAATCTTCGTAGCATCTTAAGTTTTCGTAACAGAAATACAATGAAATGTATTATTTTAATGTAGTAACATATTATCACGGTAGTGAAATAAATATTTAAGTAGCACTTGGCAAATATTTGTAAATTAAATTATTTAAACCAGAGTGTCATAAAGCCTTGATGACTACACATATCTATTACAAAGATATATACATTTAACGTAATATTATTATGTAAAATGTAATGAATTTGTATAAAAGGTAAATTAAATTGATGTAATAAGTTAATTCATGGGAATAAATCGAATTTTAGGATTTTATAGTAAAACAAAGCTCTTATGATAAAGGTTAATTTTAACTTTATGATAATCGCGCATCTGTCTGTCCATATGTCCAAGCTTCGCAGTTTCAGCGATTTTAGATCTGTATACATAACATTTTGCAAGTGGGTGCTTCAAAGATAGATCCCAATGAGTGTGTATTCATTCAACGTTTATATGTGAAATTCGGGGAAAACTCACTTCGTATTTCATAGAATGAAGTGTCATTAGTGCCATTAGGTTTTTCAAAATTAAATCAAGATTTCGTAATATATATACATATATATATATATATATATATATATATATATATATACGTATATGACCTATATGTTTTTTTTTCATAAACACAACTTTCACTAACACAAAATATATTTCGTTCGCGCGTACGTTGCTTTATGAAGTGACTTCATTCAATATTTCTTATTTACAATATATTCTTTAAACATTAGTTTTAAGGCTTCCTAAATAATATTTGTATTGTGTAATTACTATTATCTTCAAATCAATTTATTTGTTGTTTTATGTCGCTTTAATCAGATAAGCTGGTTCTAGAAAATTTTCCATGTTACTTATTGATTTTGGTTCTCTTTAGGTTTCATTGATTTAAGTTTTACTCATTTTCTTTTAATTTAACGTGTAGCTTAAAATTATTATAATCATTAACAAAACTTGACAGTAAAACATCATTAATAAACTTGATCGAACTAATAATATAGTTATTGCGTTGCGGCTACAAACCACTTTTTCCATCAATTTAAATTTATTGGAAATATGCAAATGGTGTGTGTAAATAGATTTTCAATAAATAAATGAATAGTTTCTATTGATAGCTTAGCTATAGATAGATATTTTTACCACAAAATCAATATCAAATTATTCCTTTAAAATACGTTTATTCTATGAAGGATATATTTTAAAATAAATTTATTTCGCAAGTTATTTTAAAATACTTTTTACTATAAAAATTAAATATAAATATAATAATAAAAACAATTACTAAAAACAACATTCTATCTTTCTATATTAGTGGCAAACTTATTGCGATTATTTAATATGTTTTCTAATGTTAAGTTTTTTTGCTTCGACCAAAATATTTTTTAAATATTTCATAAATTGTGATATCAAAAAAAGTAATTAAATATTTCCATTTTTATATTTTACATTCCTTTTATAAATATATTACCTTTTTATAATAGACAAAATTCAAAAAAATTCTTACAGATGAAGTTAGTTTCTTACGACTCGGTTTGTTCGTCTTTTTGGAGAACATAACATGCAACATCATATGACACATTAAGTAATGCTACTGTATTCAAACTGTTATAAGTTCATAGTTAAAATTTGTTTTAAAAAACTATATATCATATATCCAATATAAATTTGAATTGCATAACGATCATTAATTTTAGAGATATAAGCACTTAAAATGTGACATTATCGTGCATCATGCTTTAGAAATGACCCCATCTAATAATGAAAAAAAAAACGGAGTTCTACTTCAGCATAAATACCAAAAAAGATTAAAAAAATATTTAAAAAAGGAAATTATCGTTATAAATAAATAAATTGTCCGATTTAAAGAAATAAATTATAATCGGTGTAAAAGAACGGATGATATATGACCAAATATTAGTTAATGCAAAAGACAATGCTTGACGTGCAATATCCACGATACTGTTATTTTTGTATTGGCTTGTATAATATTCTCACAGCTTGGATTCTTGCTTGAATTGATTTTTCTTTATTGCTTTACATTGTAACATATTAAATAATTAAACTACCGAAAATAAAAACCGATAAAAGAAAACGTATCAACATGCATGGTTTACTATGATTTCTTTTCTTGCGTCGTACTCAGGAACTAATACCTCTTTAATATGCGAAATACGACCTCTTTAAAATGAAAACTATATTACTACGATATTAATTTAATAATATTCATTGACAGTGAACTGAGTTTGAAAGTAAACCTAGATAATAATGAAAATTAATTCTTCATTATGTATAGATATTGTCCCAAACCTGTAAATGGTTGGTTGTTTAATTTCGTAAAATTCGAAACCGAAGCCATTTTCCAATCTGAGAGCGATTTCTTAGACCGATAATATTTATTAAAACACAAATCGATTACCCATTTCCAAGCGAGGTCGATATCGATGTTTAATATTCATTCACGGAAGTCCTAAACGGGTCGCCTTGTCCATCTCCGACCGCATCGCTCTGTCCCACCATTTTATGTCCCTTGAACGCATAATAGATAGGCAGTCGTTCAAAGCAATCATTCTCTTTGAAAGGTCTCTGAATAAAAAGTAATCGTTACAACGTCGTTTGATGGACGGAGCTTAATGGAATTGCGTACATTTTTTGAAGTTCCATCGCCACTGAATCGTTTCTGAATAATTTACCAAATATTATTTTTATTTGCGGGATTTCAATAAAGATTGCTATGACGGAGGGTTAATACCTTTTTATTTCAGCAGCAAATAATACAGGAATATATCTTGATCCTATTTGAAAAATAATATTTTTATTGGTTCATTAGATTTAAAATCAATATTGGATTGGACCAATGAGCATGTATATTTGACGTCAATGTCAAAACAAATTAATATGCATAACATGTAAAAATCTCAAATCACGTTAATATACTCTATTATATTTTATTCTTTTGAACCCCTATTTGTTACTTATTTTTTTTGGAAAATCCTTAAATAGCTCATCCATCATAGAAAAAGTATCTACTATTCTATGACGCATGCACATCCGATATTAAACAAAAATCTACTATTATATCTATCATTATAAAAAAAAAACAAAAAACTAAATTTCACAAGCCTAATAAAAACCAAAACATTTTTTTTTAAACATCCTTTATTGGATATGCATGATACAATCTTAATATACAATTGATTAATTATCATTGATGAAATGTACTCGATTTTATTTTCAAGTAAGTCGTGTGCCGGTTTACTGTACCAATGTTCAGCTCCCAGGTAAATTAAGTTTATTTATGAAGTTAATTCATCAGGTTTAACACGTTTTAACCTTCTCAGTTTATGGGTAATATCCAAAAGTCGAATAACTTCTACGTTGGTATGGTCGAGGAGTCGTTTTTCATGTTTAATAGCATATTCTTAGATAACTTCATCAATCCGTTTTATGTCTAAGTCGTTGTGAATTTCTTGATTGGTAACATAGCGATATGCATTGGTAATTATTCACAAGAACTTGTTTTGGCTTCGTTGGATTACATTAGGGTTTGACTGTTTGGTACATCCCCAAAGCTGGATACCATACACCCAAATTGGTTTGACGATAGAAAGGTAAATTAGTCGCTTATAATAGAGGTTTAGTTGGAATGATGTCCAACCAGCCACAACATTTGTCGTTGTTTCAACCTGATTTGCTCAGCTTTTACTCTAACGTGATGTTTCCAATTGAGTCTACTATCCAAATGAAGTCCAAGATATTTTGCTCTATCTGCTTGCGGGACTTGAATTCCATTAATACAAATGTGTAGATTGCTGTTTGTTCGTCGTAATGCAAATGAAACATGAATGGATTTAGACTCGTTGAGTTTGATTTTCCAATCAACAGTCCATCTGTTGATTTTATCAAGTACCTCTTGTAAATTTTTGTTGGCTTGACTTTGCGTGTCTACAGTTGCCATTACTACCATGTCATCAGCAAAGGTGCCTATGAAGGTTTTTTCTGTAGTGGGGATATCAGCAGTATACAGTATATAGAGAAGAGATCCTAGGACACTTCCTTGCGGTACACCTGATCGGGCAGGATAAAAACCTGAATACGCTTCTTCATGCGATACTCTCAACCTTCTATCAGATAGATAGATAGGATATAGAAAACCAAAACATGACATATTGCTTCAAAAATATGCCTGGTCTTAATGGAAACATTATGCATTCTTATGGTGTAGCATAATTTCTCTACGTTACCCCCAATTTCTAGTTACGTTATATGAACAAAAAAATGCTGAATTCGGTAATATTCTGAGTATTCTATTTTAAACGAATGTTTTGCATACACATAATTTTTCAAAATTGTTGAGAAATGACTTAATATTCATATCTATGATTACATTTAACTTTCTGATTTAATAAAATATAGTATCAATGTTAAGCAATTTTATAACAAGAAACATGTGAACATCACAGAAAATATGAGACCTATACTTTATTAGACAAGTTTACCAAATATCACATCCAAATAACATAATTATTTAAAAATCTCAAGCTCAAGATCACATACAAAACTATTTTTATTAATAAACAGTTTATTAAGAAACCTTATCTCTGATTTTTTTGAAATATGCAATATATAAGTTCTTTTCGTTAATTACGCAGTATTTAATATAAGAAGTAATTTTTGGTCCATCCCTCCGTTTATTTATTTATTTGCATCCACCTTAAAAGTGAAAAAATTGAATAAAATATGCAAACTGAAATCAGTAACCAGATTCGTAATCTATACTTTACTTTGTCTTAATATCCGAAACGATTTGTAACTTACAGAATTGGATATTACGTGATACTTGAAAGAACGCCCTTCGTATTAATTTTACTTGAACATATCTGTGTTCAGTTGTAATATTTTTATCAAAAGAACGATTTGCCACGTGACGATGCGACGTAAAGCGCCAGAGGAAAGCGGGCAAGGGATAATCAATACAATTATACGGCGGAGCTTCAATATTATGAAAGAAAATTTAATTAATAAAACACTAACTATATGTATATATAATTTTTTTACTTAGTTTTTAGGGACTATAAACAAAAGAATTTTATAGGTTTTTCTTGTTCGAATATTTTAGGGTAACACTATATAGATATTTGTAATCAGACTCCTATACCTTTTACCTATACTCGCATTTCTAAGATACCTTTGCAGTGCCCATATAGCCACACTGTCGAATGCTTTATTGTAGTCGACATATGCTAGCAATAGGAGGAAAGCACCCTTATAGTCACGATGTGGTCTAGTATACTGAAGCCTTGTCTGAAGCCTGCTTGCTCTTTTGGTTGCTTGCGCTTTTACATCCTTTCTTGTATAGCAAGATTACTATAGTCGTTTCCAAGTCCTGTGGTACCTCACCTAAGAGCAAACATTTATGGAACAAGCTGAGCAGATTATCTAACAATGCATCACTTCCCTCTTTCAGCATTACAGGAAGGATTTCATCTCCACCCCTGCCTTACCTTTTTTTGAGTTTACGCAATGCCAGTTTGCTTTCATTATGTATTATATCGCGTATTTGCTCTGATCCTATATTTGTAATTTCAGAGTGATTGTAATTACTAGGCTCCTTCTTTATAGATGTGTAGAGGTTTCGATAATATTACTCAATTATCTGAAGCAGTTTTACTGAAGTAGAAAACTTTCGGCCCCTTGTATTTTTCGATTATAGATTCGACTAATTTCTCTCTAGGTGCTTCCATGTCCTTTCCTACCGAATCTCTTATCCTTTTACATAATGATACAAACTCACTCGTGTTTTTCTTCTTACTGGAAATTATCTCACGCCTTTCTTGGAGCAAACTCTTTGCTTGTGGTCTCAATTTATTGATCTTACTTTGGTCCTATTTTGCCTCAGTACATATTTTTTTAAAATAATTGGTCACTCATGTTTTCGTACTTTTGTATGCCACAGATAGTTAAACTTTGACAAAAAAAATATTTTAGCCAAATTTTACATTAAACAATTTATTAAAACAACAACATTGTTTTTTCTATCAATTACTTAAGTTAGGCATACTTTTAATAGTCTATCTGTAGAAAGAGTTAACGTAACATATTATGACAACAAGAAACCTATAAAATGTTTACTTTGTAGTCGTGGTGTACATAATCAAAACTAGGTAATGCAAAATAGTTTTCGAATATTTTAAGCTCCAGATTTAAGATGAGTGTTGCTTCACACACCATTAAGCCATTTTAAATGCAAAACATTTTAAAATTTTAAACATAAAATATGATAAAGTAAATCAAGCGAATTGATTCAAAGAAATACAACAAATTCCTATTACGAAGTTGATTTTCGTTCCATTACTTAAATTAAGAAATATGGGATAGGGTGACTACTTGAGGTGATACTTATCATGACCGATTGGGGACACTGCATGTTATTAGCTTCCTACGTAAGGCAAATTACAAATAGTAATGGATAGGTGTCACTAATAAACTGACAAGCGTAATTTCAAAGCTGCGACATTGCAGGTTGGTAATACGTAACAATAAATTAATGAGTATTAATTCATATAAAATTATGGATGAAATATACTAAAATACTTAAGAAACACCCTGGAATTAAAAACAAATCGAGTTCTTTATTTACCCTCTTCAAAATTTCATATAAATTGTTACGATATATGTTTTGTCATTATACCAAGTGACAAGTTCTACGTCAAATGGCTTCTAAGAAAAATCTTTGTGATATACAAACAGTTGGGCAGATACGTTAATCATAAGAATTCTATTTTATTCCTTTTCAAGTACAAAACCTGAAAAATGAATTCTAAGTAAGTACTTCAAAAAAATTTCTCAAGCGTAAAGTGAAACTTAAATTATTGAGGAAAAACATATGACCACATTTCCAGTGTATGTCTATTGGACTCTTATTACAAAATAAGAGTTCTCGTAGCTTGTAGACTAAAACTTACGACAATACTAGAATTTTCACACCTCCAAAACTAAAACAACGAGATAAAATTATCATTATCATGGTTTATCATTTATAAATTGTAATGGAAAACTAATTAATAAATTTAAATATACCCATGTTAAACTACAATCATAATGAGAATACAACTTTAAGTCCTTCATTCATATCATAAGTAAGTGATGAGTACTTATATCCAAAAAGGTTGGTACGACTAACATAATTTTATAATAAAAGTAACGTTATAGATACCTGTTGCAATCTAGCTTCTATTCACTAAGAGAATTAAATTTTTATTATATTGTTATTGCAATTATTTTAAGTGGTCAAATCTCCATTACTGTTTTCAAAAAAATACATCTTATACAAAAAAATAAGTAAATAGATGAGTATTATTTCACATCCGTTTGTACCTACATGTATGAATATCATGTTCATGTAACCACGTGATATCGTAGCTAGGCAGCCGTGAGCTATGGGCGGTCAAGTGTGGCGTTTCCGCGCCTACAATTTCATGCCCGACGGCGTCACCGTAAACGTAAAGGTGCCTCCCTGGGAAAAGGATAAGGGATATGCGAAGGTAATGTTTAGTTAACCAACATTGATATTGATATTTTTATTTGAAATCTTTAAGTTATATAGATCCAATGAATACTATATATATCGGGAGGCCAGGAAGTAGCATGAGTAATGTGTAATGTAAACATAAGAAATATTTTTCTGACATAGTCCGTTCATTACCGCGACGTGGTTTTTCAGTGATTTCATTATTTTATAGAGATTTGCATTTTTTAAGATGCCACTTATCGGTTCATAATATATCAATTAAATACAAAGAAAAATAATAGAACGTCAAACGTTTTTGTACAGAAATGTTAATTTATTTGGTTCAAAATCGAATTTTCTTTCTAATCTTACTTTCATTTTTCAATACAATCCTCTTTCAACATCGTGGTCGATGTGAAACATTTAATAGGCTAAAACGTTTTTACGGCACGTCACGTCTTGTTATTCGACCAGCTTCGTGTATTATCGGCTCTTTCCGACTTAATTTGGCTAGCTTCGCGTCTTGTGTGCCGTTTGGTCAACTTCCCGTCTTGTCGGCTGTTTCCGACTCGACTCGGATCAGCATTGTTTTTATTTACTAACGTTTAAACTTTATTCAATTTTATCAGCGTATTGCATTAAACTATATTAAAACGTGAAAAGAGTTTATTTAAAAAAGATTTTTAGGAAATATTTCTATGACAAATTATTTCATAAAAATAAAACAATAAAATTAAATTAATATTTTATTATTAACAACTATCTGAATATTTATGTATTTTTCGTTTTCACTCCGTAAAAATATTAAAAAAATTGTATGTTTCACATCTGCCAGGCGTCCCGTAACGATTCACAAGTTTTTTTTAATAACCAAAATACTTTTATTTATGCATTATAAAAAAATTGGCTTCTCTTTACTAGATTGATGGAGTTTTAATAAATTTATAATTTTTGTTTTTTCCTTTACCTAATTAAGACATTTTTAGTAATTGTCGCATAATTTTATTTATTTCTCAATATGTCACTTTTAGTTCCTTATGATACTATTTTACTTAAGATATTTTCAACAAATATTTTTAAAGGTAACATTTTTAATGTTGCAATAAGAATTTCAAACATACCAACAATAATAAATAAAAATAGACAATTACAAAATAAATATGTCATGAACCATACATATGACGAAAGTTTGGATAAAATAATACGACAACACAAACATTTTAATGGAAAATAAGTTTATTTATACAGAAAGTTCAATTTGTAACAATTAGCTAAGGAATAGGATATCGAAAAATTTAGGAAATATAAAAATATATTTAAAATTACAAAACAAACTCCAATTTCAGCTACTAAAATAACAAAGTGCTTTGAGAATATCTAAAAACTCTACGTGACTATTAATGAAAATTGGAAATGAGAATTTGCGACACAAAATAAAAGTCGATACAAATCATCTTCCATAATTACCGAACAACATGGAAAATATGGAAAGTGAATCACTTATCATAATCACTTTGAAACTTTACTACTTAAAGAAACTTAATCTCGTATCAACGTCAGTTTCGATTTTATCAGAATACGTGATGAGGTCTGCTACGACGTAGATCCACGGGCTACAAAGAACGCGTAATAAAAATAGGTTTCACCACTTCTAATGTGAAAGAGGGGCTTATTTTGCGTTTACATTTCTACTGAGGTTTTTTAACGTAGACGACTGGAGGGTGAGATCGTAGTATTCCTTTATCGCACTCATTAAATTTTGTGGAGTTTCAGATAAAAAAGAAACGAGAGAGTAGATCGGGAGAAATAACATAATGTTTGTCCTTGTCACAATTAATTGAAATAAGTTAAGTATTTGTCGGAATAATATGTATAAGTTACAAAATATATCATGATTCCAGTAATAAAATAATGGCATAAATTGAATATTTTGGAATTGATTAATTTCATTAGTGTCTTATCAAACAGAGAATGTAACAAGCGTAGTGTTTATTTGAAGGTGAAGCAAAGCTTATGAAGAGGACAGTCTTTTAGAAGATTTGCTTAAAAATTAGCCTTTATGATAAAAAATCCCTTTTAATTGTCGGTCCGACACAGGTTTAATCATACTAGTGTAATACCACTTAAAAAATGTATTTTACTGATTGTGGCTTAGTTTTTTAACGACTGTAGCTTAGTTTTTCGTTGGCTTCAATAGTTTTAGGATTAGTATTTGGTCCCTACTACTTAGTATCAATAATTACCTACTACATAGTACTTAGTATCAGCCACCCTACAATAAACTATGTCTAACATCGTTCATAACTTCTTTGAGCGTCTAAAAAATTAAATTGTGATCAATAAAGTAAACAATAAATTAATTAACAAACTGAATTTTCCTTTGTTGCACAGAATACAATTTTGGTAATATTCCTCTCGCCTCTAACGACCCTATCGCATCTACCTCATGCGGTATTTAGCAAAAGGTTTAATATATATTAACTAAAAAAATTAAAATTACGCCCATATGGCACGTACGAAAAATATTAATAAGCATAAACGTGCTAATTAACTAAGCTAAATGTCCACATTATCTTGAATAAATTTGACGTTAATTTTGTAGAAATCCATTATTCACAATTAAATGAAACTACGTGATGTAGTATTATTTCTACTTTCTTTAAGTTCTTTACCACGACCTAGGTTTCGATGTATTACAACATCTTCTGGTGGGCTATTAGCAAAGATTTGAATTAAAAATCTTTGCTTCTTCATGTTCAGGTGGGCTACTAGCAAAGATTTGATTTAAGAATCTTTGCTATTAGCAAAGATTCTTAAATCAATCTTTGCTAATAGCCCACCTGAAGATGTTGTAATACAACGAAACCTAGGTCGTGGTA
Organism: Druceiella hillmani; assembly: GCA_039881145.1. Classification (NCBI taxonomy): domain Eukaryota; kingdom Metazoa; phylum Arthropoda; class Insecta; order Lepidoptera; family Hepialidae; genus Druceiella; species Druceiella hillmani. The sequence goes on from JAYKKI010000004.1 coordinate 27,985,262, forward strand.
AAGAACTTAAAGAAAGTAAAAATAATACACAATTCACGTAGTTTCATTTAATTGATCGACATAATCAACAAAGTAATAAAATTACACGCACTCTAAAAGTATTACTGTGTAAATAATTGATGTTAAGTTCTTTAACAATAACTTAAATTTTACTTTTTAAATAAATACATCGAGTAACAACCCCTGTCTAGATTGTTTCCATTAACAAAATGAGTAATTTAAATGACTTTCGTTGCTGCTTTTCTCCTATCAAAAACACCCAATATAACCATGTAAAATGTTTGTTGTGGCACTCTTAACTATAATAAAATTCAATAAGATACAAATTCTATTCATGCCGAAAATTAAAATATCTCAATATTTCATCCTTTAAAATATCGATATTTTAATAATATTAAAGGTAGTCCTTTTCTGGTCACATCGCCCATGCCCTATTGCGTCGCGCTCTTTTGAAACTGTCTAATGTATAAATAGATCGTCTGCCTTGGACGTATAATAGTTTTCAAAAGACTGTTGAATGCTCTTCATTTTAATGAATTTCGAATAGTTTCTTAAACATATTTTTCATTTTCAAAATATTACTAATTAATGGGAATTATTTTTTTTGACCTCTGTATCCGAATATGTATATATATATATATATATATATATATATATATATATATATATATATATATATATATATATACATATATATATACATATATATATATATATATTTATATATATATATATATATATATATATATATATATATATATATATATATATATAATTACTATTAGCTTTGAAGACATTATTCCATAGTATTAAAAAAGATTAAAAATAAAAATGTGAATAATACTAAGTTTTTTTGTGTTTACAAAATTACCAGCAGCACTTTCAATTATTAGAATACGCTATTCTTAAATTTTACCACAGTCTTCACAAAAACCTGGAAATTAGTATTTTCGTTGTAAATTAATTATTGATGTTTCAAAAATACTACTTTCATTAAACTGACATTAAACAAAATAATTGTCGAAGAATAAAACCTACACAATATAAGTATCTAAAAAATAATACTAATATTTATACAGGTATGTATTGTATTTCAACATAGCAACAACATAAGCAGCCGTGACCTATGAACACCCGTCCATAGTCCTTTCTGTACGTACAAACTAATATCCGGTGAAGTCACAGCCCTCATCATAAATGTAAGTGATTCAGGTATAAAGGGATAAGGGAGATGTGAAGGTAGCGTTTACTTAACCAGCATTGATGTTGATATTTTTATATGAGTCCTGTCCGGAAATGTACGCCGGATATCTTTTGCGTTGTAAGCTTACGAGATTGTATTGGTTGAGCTTAACAAAGCTCAATTGTTAACGAATATTTTATTCCATTTTTTGTTTTGATATTTTACACTATTTTTTTGTAAAGCTTAAGAAATTTTTTTTTTCGTATTTGAGTCTAGTAACTGTTTTAATGCATACGGCTTTATTTACTTCACGCCTTTTTGTTCAAATCTACAAGAAATAACCCTGTCTAAATAATGATTTGCTTAATTTTCTTTAAACCACTAATTCGTTCTCAATAAAGCTTGTCATAATGCCTACTAACCTTATTTCAGTTTCCAATATATCATTTCTGAAGGCAGTGGGTAAAAGTTATTGAAATAATATTTTAATAAATAATCCAATTTTTTATTAATATTCTAAAAATAACTATAGTTTAAGCACTATATTTTAAAGTAACTATTTCGATGACCTAATTTCAATGTGAAAATCGAAATTCACCATTAAAAAAGAAGACAAATATAAATTGAACTAAATTAAATGTATTGAAACTTTCTCAAAGGAAAAAGCAGAATAGAACTGAGAAAACCTTTTAAAAAAGTCTCAAAATATGATTACAAATTTGAACAAATATGATAAACCATGTGTAAGTAATTTTCATTTAACGTACTAAAATGAGCAGAAACTACAATTCAAAAAAGAAACAAATTAAAAATGGATACCAGAAGTCGGTTTAGACTAAAAGAAGTTCCTTTAAAAATATATATTAAAAAAATTGTACTGAAAATGCAGTCACTTTAAAATTGTGAAATGTTATTTACTGACCATGACGTTTCATAACTTTTTTAAGTTGGTATTTTCTCCATTAAACTATTTCTGAAAGAAATAATGTGAACATTTTCAACAATATCTTAAATTGAATTTCAACAACCATTTAGAAAACCTTACGACTTACTTTTTCAATTCTTATCCAACACTATATAGAAAAAAAAATTGTCTGCCTTTTTCCAAATTTCTTTATAAAAATTATTAAGCATTTCATGTTTCTACGTCAAACGGTTTCTGATAAAAATGATAACCAGAAGTTATAAAGATTATCTTATAAGGATCCCTTTTTCCCTTTCAAGCGAGGAATTTCTAAAAAATTCACAATATTTTTCACCCAATATTCCAATAGTGCATTCAGTTCTCTCTCTCTCTCTCTCTATACGGTACATTTTGCCGACATGCGACTTTTTCTTTCACAGCATAAATGCAATCAATAATACACAAACCGTGATTCACATAAATGATATCGATATTTAATATTCATTTGAGGTGGTCCTAATCACGCCGCCCTACCCGCCCTCGGCGGCATCGCCCTAGCCCACCATTTTATCTCCCTTGAACGCATAATAAATCGACAGTCGTTCAAAGCAATCATTCTCATTGAAAGGCCGCTGAATAAAAAGTAATCGTTACAACGCCGTTTGATGGACGGAGCTTAATGGAATTGCGTACATTTTCTGAAGCACCATCATTGAATAATTTCTGAATAATTTATGAAATATTCTTTTTGTTCGCGGTCTCATTGTAAAGATTGTCATTATTGCTTGCGAGGAATAGCTAGCTATTTGTTTTATTATCAGAAATGTCACGGGTATAATGGACATGCAAAAACATTTTTCAATTTTGCTAATATTTTCAAAATAATTGAACGTTAATAGAAGATATCCATTATGTCAACTTTTTGAAAATAGTGTTTTCTGTTCTTTTGAAAATTATAAGAAACTTCATCTATTGAAGCAATTGGCCAAATATTTATTATATCGACTTGGTTAAAGTAAATGTTGGAAAAAAATTGAATGTACGTCATATAATTTTCGATTTTAAATGTATATTTACCCCTAATATATATTTAAAATTTCTTTGTAACATCTAACTCAATAACTATATAATCAATAATATTGTTGGGTTGCCCTACACCCCTTTTAATAAACATGTACAAAACTGATACGTAAATTCAAATTTTATGTTACTTTTTTAGATAATTCCTTCTTCACTTTGCAGAAAATGTATCATTAAAAAAATTAATTAAACCAATTTATCGCGATAGTAAAATTGTAGAACCATTTATTTTGACTGTCGTTTAGAAATAATGACACCTTTTTGAAAAATTTAATTAGTCCTAAATATTTGAAATAAGAGATGAAAAAAATGTTAGAAGTAAGAGGATAAACAGAAACATACGACTTTTTCGTCCTGATCTTCGTCCTATCCTGTATCTTTTATAGATCCTGATGAACAAAAATTCAAACCAAAATTTTTAAATAATACTAGCCACAATCTAATTGAGCCTTAAAATGATTTATTTATTAACACTGAAAATGTATTTTTCGATGTTTAACTTCTGATATTTTAAAAAATTACTTTAGCAAATAAAAATTCAAAAAATAAAAAAATTATACGGAATTGAAAAACAAACAGATAAAGATTGAAAAAAATTGTTTCGTTCATTTGATGGTAATCCTCGTTAATGAAAGTGTTTAATATTTTGAAGTTCTAGACAAAGCATCCTAGACAAAAAGAATAAATTGCCATAGTCTCTAATGAAAAATTGTCCCGAAGTTATCAAAAGAAAAAACCCCGACGCTCAAAAAGATAAACTTTTATAAACAATTTCCGATATTTAGCGAGTAAAGAAAAATTTAGACCTTACTTTTCCTCCTTTCTTCTTTCGTCTTCTTAAAAATGACGAAATTAGTATTTGCAAAATCCTCCCTTAAAATAACGAAATTAGTGTTAATAAAAATGGAAAAAGGCAGATGAAGGATTATCTATTTACCCATAACACATACAGTTACCTAAATCCTTAAAAGTATCTAAACTATACAGATATTGCCTTAAATAAATCTCTCTAGAATTACCATTTCTTTTAAAAGACGACTTTATTTTTGAAATTATTCCACAAAAACCACTGAACCTTCCTGAAAATATTAACCAATTTTCACCAAGAACACTAAAATAATTTGAGGATATCGCCTAAAAATAATTCATGGCGATCATCGATATTCTTATATAATAGTCCAAAAATACAAGAAAAATAATGTTTAATTAACTTGGATTAGCATGATATCTTCATGGAATAAAAAAAGCCCGTAATCAGATAGTCAAGTCCAGGTATATATAATTCCTGACATCTCTGAAAATATACTCTCTAAATTCAGATCTCATTGTCAGAATTAATCAACCATCGGACATTAAATTCAGCAGCGCCGTCTAAAATTATTTGAACACGTGTGCCGCATAAGGGAAACTCACCTTCCTTACTAGCTTCTTTGGAGAATTCGACCTGATGTAGGAAAAGCCCAGCGAGAAGCACCGAGGAAAACACGATCACAACAGGTCGAGATGGACCTGAGAAAACAAAGAGTTAATTTTTTTAATTTATGTGAAGTGAAATCTGTGGCCGGAATAAGTGGAAGAAATTGTTGGAAAGAGCTCGTGAATAAGCAAAATATACAGCAGCACATTAACTTCGAGGTAGTCCTCCATGTGCTAGCTAATGCTCTATTTATTCATCCAGTCATAAATATCAGATAAATTTGTCAGCAATTTTTTGTTAAATACTTATACCAATGTTCTTTTACGACTAATCTAGCAATAACTGAATACAATGTGACATTTTTATTAAGTGGACATTTTAAGTCAATCGTTACAATAAAATAAATTCAATTATAAGAGCAGTGTTTCCGAAGAGGCATCTTATAAATATGTACTAGATTAGAATTAAAACTAACGACACTTACACAATATAGAAAGAAGTAGCTTCAAATTGGATTGAAGCTTTCGAGGCTAATGTATAAATTTTTATCAAGATATACTAAAAACATGTTAAAGAAGGACGTAATTACATGATCGATTTTCTTAGATTCAATTAGATGTCATCCGGTGAGAGTGCGTTCAGAGGTATAATATGATTTTCGTTCAATTAACTATTAATTATGTTCAAATGAGGTCTACTCCAGCATTGAGTTTGATAAAACAATTTTCATTGAAAGCACTCACCAATTAAGAAGAAAATATTTAGATCTTACGTAAGAGTGGAGAACGGGCCGCGTTGTTGCCTAGACTTGTTACCACATGTCATTGGGTAATAGTAATGATAAATTATTTTTGTAGTTTTCTTTTTTCATTTGGGAGCTTTTGCGATAGGAAATGAATAAAACTCACATTCTGCGTACACAATTCTACTATTTCGACAGGTAAGTCTTTTAAAATGTGACTAGGTTGAGCATGGGTCGGAGTCGCCAAAACTCGGTGTACTCTTTAATACGATCGAAAAGAACTATTATAACGTAAAAATAAAAAAGAGACTTTGTTTGCAATATGAAATATTACAATTTCTTTTAACGAGAAATGGAATTTGAATGGTGACTGTAGGCTGTAGACTACAATAAATGTAAATTTATATGATTTTGTAAATGAATTTGTTATTAGGACATGAGTTCAACCAAACTAGTTTTACATTATCCTTTGAAAACATGTAAAATATTCAATAGGTAAATAATTCAATTTGTCAAAGTATATGTAGATAAAACGTAAATATAAACCATTATTGATAATTTTTATCCATTACTTTATGTGTCGCTCAACTCAAATGAAATTAATTTACCTAATCGTTAAATTAAAAGTAAAAAAGCATGTTTCGTTTTATTTACAACGTTTAAGGAATTTAATCGAAATCTATCATTTTCATGGTTCATTATTAATTAGGTTAGTAAGAAGCAGAATCACTTATATTAAAATCCTAATTAATAATATATATGTAAAATTTAGTTCTTTTTCATTATTTTGTTTTGTTTCACACCTCGGTTATTCAAGCAACCTCCATGAAATTTTACAGCCTATATTACAAAAATGAGCACAAAAATATGAATAAAACATAATGGCAACATCTTAGCCTAGGGCTGCCCACTCCAGGGCATAACCTTTTTTTTCCTTTTTATACCATTTCGTCGATTCCATACATCTCAGATTGCTAGCATTTCTAATGCTGAGGTCCAAATTTTCCACTTTTTTTTTTAAATGACGCGAGCGACGTCGCATGTCGAAGCTTGTTTTAATATAAAATATTGCGATGCTTTGGGAGAATAAAAAAACCCGCCAAGCACGAGTGGAACTCGAACTACGGAGGTGCTCTACACATTTAGGCAGTTATAAACATTTAATGGTCCATAATGTTTCTATTAAATTATTTACATTCTATTTTTTTAAACGAAAATAATTTGCATACTATTTCTTTCACAGGCGTATATTAAAAAAAAAGAATTTTTATGTGCTATAAATACAAATTAACGATTTCTCCCTTCACTTATGCAGTGAGACCTCACTTTTTGCCAAATTTCATGATCCTATATCAACGAGAAGTACCCTAAAGGTTTTGATTTATTTGCGAGTGTCAAAATATGCGGCGTAAATTGTTCCCTACCAGCTTCTTTGGAGAATTCGACCGATGAAGGGAAAGCCCAGCGAAATGCACTAAGGAAAACACGGTCGAAACAGGTCGAGATGGACCTCAGAAAATAAATAAAGAATTTTTTAATTTATATGAAATGAAAGCTGTGGCCTGTAACCTCTAACTAATGGTCGTATTTGTTATGGTTCTTCTTAACTGTGTTGACTTAGAAGCTTGATTTCTTTAAAGATCCAAGGGTCTGTAGATCTAAGTATTTGATATTAATTTCAATATGAAACCTAGACGCGTTTCTGAGAAAAAGTGTCTTGACAGACTGACAGATGGTCAACGAAGTGTTTATCTATGGTTCTTTTTTTTCCTTTTTGAGGTACGGAACCAAAAAAAGTAAAAATATTAAATAAACGTTGAATCACATTTTATGTACTAAGCAAATGTATAAAGATGATAAGAATACAGAAGGAAAGTTAACGTTTTGTGCAAATTTTGGAATTGGTTATATATTTTTGTGGCATATGGTAAGATTGAATAAGAGAGAAATATTTAACTGCTGTCTTAATAAGTTAGTATCGATTTGAAAAATTACGAGGCTTCTATTTAAACCTTGATAAAGACATAAAATTTTAAATCAAATAAACAAATAAAATATATATGTATATATGTATATATATATATATATATATATATATATATATATATATATATATAAACATACGTGTTTACCGTTTGTGTATGTGTGTGTGTGTGTGTGCATATATATATATATATATATATATATATATATATATATATATATATATTTACTTCGTGTTTAACAATATTAACAATAATTTAATCCATCCCTTTCACATACCTTACGAAAAATTATTTCTTCAACATTTTAAAATTTAAAAGTTCAAAAATCATCATAGGAAATCATAGAGTATGAAAATCGTAATAACTCAGCTTTATTAACGATAGCCTTGATCTTTTTGGTTTGAATCTCGTATTAGATATGAATTTTTAATATAAAGTTCCCATTCTTAGTCTTAGTTCGATATATTTTAATGTCCTTCAAATAACAAGTAAATGTTTGTGAAAGGACTGAATTTTCTGTGTCTTTGTTCCTTAATACCATTTAAATATAGTAACATATTTGAAACTCTACCTTATATTACTTTGTCCAGATTTATAGTAGTAACAAAAATTCCTTAGACAAAAACAAACTTTATTCGAGAGTGATCTCCAGTAAAATAAAGTATTAATAATATATAATAAAAATAATCTTTGAATGGGCATTTTGGGTTATATGAACTTTTAAATTCCCAGAATTTTTATATCTGCATCTTATTTATATATAGATAAAAACTTAATTCAAAAAAGTTTATGGTAACTACTTCAAACACTCGTAGTGGAAATATGCCAGTAGTCGAAAAAAATAAAACTGATAATTGTAAGTTAACTAAATCCAAAACAATAAAATAACAAAACCGTTAACGAATGAAACACGATATTAAGGAGTTTAGTTATGTATGTAACCAAGTTAACTCATCTCCACAAATATTCAAGCAACAAACTGATAGTCACAAATTTTAAAATGTTTAAAAGGCATACAACCAAATAAAACAGTTTCTAAATTTGTATATATACTTTAAAGTAAAAAACCTTTAAGTTAGTCCCCTGTTTGTAGTACTAATTTGTAGGTAATATTGCGTACCTTAAAATACAATGACCTCGGTCGTTTCTACCTGCCCATATCGATCACGCATTCCTATATAATGGGCTTTACATTATCGTACAAAACTCGTGAAACTATTTGCTTATTGATGACAGGGTGAATTGAATGGGTTTTGTGCCAACAAAAGGTACCTTCCGACACAAAGGACAGAAAAGATACTTGCGCGCTATATGTATTTTGCCTCATTTCATATTACATTACATGGGCACTTTGTTGATTCGCTATTAATTATTTTTTGTTACATCGTCTTAATAGTAGTATTGCTAGTACGATTAGATACTCGAGCATAAAACATCTACACATATACAATATAATGGTAATCAGTTTGTGCGCGCATCACGCAAACACCACTGAACGAATTTAATTGAAAGTTTGCAGTTTTACATGTAAGTGTCCAAATAAAAATCTGCACCACACTGTTCCTCGTGGGATTTGAGCAGTAAAAACAAAAATTTGTTTGTTTTTAATTTGTTTTGCTGATAAATATTTTGTTGTTTTTTTTAAATTTTGACTTTAAACAACAAGTACAATTTATGAAGACATTTGTCCTAGCTATGTTTGTTCGTATTATTGCACATGGGCAAATTCGTGGACAATAGCTATGAATTAATAAGGAACCTATGGAGATTGATTCAACTACAATACCTAACCTACCAGTATCAGACTTAACATTACCTAATATAAAGGAAACAAATCAAATCTCTTGACTGTATTCACTTAGGATCGTGAATATCATAAACCGAACATGTCAAAATCAATTGTATATCTTCTTAACCCTTGCTTTCACACAATTATATAAATAATTCCAGAAGTCCGCTTTCAATGTGGTTAAAAAACATATAATTTTAAGAATTCGATCCTAAAAATATGAACTAAACTCTAGAAAAATACTTTACAATACCAGCGTAGCAATTTTATTTCACTGTCGTATTTTTTACATAATATCCTCAGTTCAATCTTATTCATAATCGATATTGATATCCAATCCAAATAACTATTCACGACTCTTCCAATATCCTCTCGTTTTTGACTAAATGAATTACTACACCTTTGGTTTTACGCCCTACAATTATACCCCCCCTCTATCTTCCCCCAACTTTCCCCTTTTCCCTAGTAAACGAACTACCCAAACACACGGACTCATTAACATGTTCCGTAACTTTATTCTGTTCGTTATCCCTGCTTTAATTATTAACATAGAGCACATGAAATCGAATTTACCGTCCATTTCATTAATGGTATCTGAACAATAGTGATTATTATCATACGTTCTGTTAATCTTATTTCAGGATAGAGAAATTAAAATTTAACAAATTAGTCAATAGAGTAATTATTATAACCATAAATCGAAATTAATATGTTAATGTATACCATTTTTGACAACCATTTGCATTCCGATATATATTTGCAATCTATATAGGTAATGTTTTATCATGATTGCTTCTGCAATATTTTTAGTAACACACGTTTAAAAATTAGCAATAAAGTCCAATTAAAAACTTTTTATCAAGAAAGTTTTTTTCTGATTAAAGAAAAGAACTTTCTTCAAAAAGAAACTTCCGGTTTTTCTTCAAAAACTGTTCCTGAAAGTTAAAATGATTAACCGTCATAAATCTTACCTTTTAGCATCCTTCATATTTTTCAATGGCCGAATTTATTTTTATGTGAACAAAAATGTATTTATTTAATTTATATATGTTTAATTTGTATTTCTAAAACTAAAAAAAATAAGTGCGTGTTGAAGTACATCTTAAATTTTAAGATAACAACTGTGAACCTGCAAAAATGGAACTGCGAATCAAGTCCGGCAAATCGTTCAATGAACTGAACGTTGTGATGGAGTTCGATCTACTTCCTAATCTTTGTACTGAAGCTAAATTTATGTTATTGTTATTCAAACTATAAATATACAGTATAATTATTCAAATTCATTTCATATTGGAAAATTCATTAGAATGGAATCATAAACTCGGTCATGGGTAATAAAGTAACTTAATGCACGTTGAATAAGTAATCATACTTTTTCATCATAAATGTAATCATTGAATATTTTCCATACAAATAACTCTGTCTCCAAATTTACACGATTTCAATCAAGACAGGGTAAGCAATGGTAATATAGCGATATGCTACTTTCAAGACTTATCCCTGCTGAGTAATCATCTTGAAATTACTCCGAGTATTTACTGTTACTCCGAGAATTACGAGTAATCTTGAAATTACTCCATAGGGATACAACTCCGTAGGGATACAATACAAGCTACAATATAGGATTTATTTTTGCTACGAGGAAATAATATATTTCAAATTAATCCCATAAGAAGCCGGGACCAAAAACGTACTTTGGTATTAAATAGAATTATTATAAATAGAATTATTAGAAAATAATAAATTTTTCATATTAAATAAGTGCACAAGTTTACAATAATTAAATAAACACTTATCAAAATGTGAATATTATTTCTATTTACTCCATCAGTAATAGTCTAGTGAAACTCGTGAAATAGCTATTAAGTAGTGCTAGAAAACAAACTCGCTATCACCTTCAAATTACATTTTAAATGTTACAAAAATACGACTTAAAGGTTAAGTGAAAAAAAAACGTTGCAAACTGTGGTAATAACGCCCTAATTAAATAAACGTTAACCATCACGGCGAATGGGTGCGGCGGTAACTGTTCAAACATAACGTTGACGTAAATAAAACGTTCAGTTTCAATTTAGTATATTAACTTAATTGTGATGAATGCGTTTGCACAATATATTACGTGACGCGTGATCACAAAGAAACTGGACTGTCGTAGCGGTCTACGGCTAAGTTATTGGTATTCTACGTCAGAGTAGTATTTCAAAGTAAAAGTAATATTTATTTTCAATTAAGAATAAAATAAAACGAAGATAATGCAATCGTTTTTATTTAATTCGTAGTAGCCAACCAAATATAAAAAATTAATTCCTTTCATAAATGAAAAACAATAATCACCTGTGAACCATTAAATCCAATTTAAGGCATTTATACTTGACAGCACTTTGTAAATAACTGATAAATCATTTAATACTTCAATTTGTATGAGCATATAGTACTTAGTTCCACTTATTGAATTGTTACAAAAACCCGAAATACTCATTACATCGTTAATACACGTAAAGGCGCATTTTGAAGAATATTTAGGGTCTTGTAAAGAACGTTATATTCAAAGGTTAAAAAATAATTTTTAACTCAAAAATCAAAGAATTTTCATTATAATTTTTTTTATGTGACCTAATTATTATTTTAACAATTCAAAATCAATTACTGACTACAGTACTTGTAAATTACCTCGACCAATTTACTGTCTTGCAATTATATTATGCCGCTATATTTTCTTAATTAATGTGAAAAATATTCCATCCTAGATGTAATAAATTTTAATAAGAGCAATGACGCTATTTCATCTATGTTTTACCAATAGCATAATTAAGTTCAATTAAAGTAAGTAGTTTAATGGTAAACGACTCTTTAAATACAATCATATTTTTTCACAATCATATTTTACAACCATATTTTTTCACAGTTGGCACTAATTGCTTGTGAACATAGGTTTCACAAAATTACTTACTAAATAAGTAAATAATTCATTAATGTAGAGATCGTTGTCAATTTATTTCCCTGTATGTCACTGCCACATTAATATCTGTACAGGATTTCCTTTTTCCTATTTTCTTCTATTCGACTTACACTCATAATATCAACCTCTTAATTTAGTAATCCTCACCATTATAGCAAAGCCACGAATACAACTTGAAACTTAATTACATTTTTTGTACCATTTCTACAGGACAGTAGTTATGAATTTCTAAAAGAAAAATTAAACATAATGATTTAATTACGATATCTAATTTCATTAAATTAGATATCGTATATATAATAAAAAAGAACATTGAGTTCTAAAAAAATATTAATGTAAAATTTTATCTTATTTGCGTTTTGTTAAAGTATTATTTTTTTAATTACTTGCAAGAATAATATATACGTAACTATGATTACAATATATCATAGTTACGTATATATTATTCTTGCAAGCTACAATTACAATATATGTTAAATAATACAAGTAAATTACCATGTTATACTTTATGTATGTATATATATATATATATATATATATATATATATATATATATATATAGATATAGATATATATATATATATATATATATATATATATATATATGAGACAAATAACATTTCTGATACCCGTTCAAAAGGCCAACTAGTAAAAAAAAATACATGCGTAAAACAAAACTTCTACCATACAAAATATAATCAATGCACTATCATTATAAAGCCATCTAGATACTTTACACTGACAATTCAAAAATGAAAGGTCGTATGGAAATAAATAACTTCGATATCTTGAAAATTAGGTTGCAAGCTAATAAATATTTCCACACGTGTGCAATGTATAAAATAATGTAACATTAATAATATAACTTGGCTATATTATTATTGTTTCATGTATCGATAAAATTATGAATAATGTTAACGAAATGCAAGATTGAGTGTAAAATAGTTCCCAAACACACATTGTAATACACTGTGGCGACAATAATAATTGAAATGGAAATAATTAAAGTCTGTATGTGAAAACATAAATGGATTCCGTTTAAAAGTTATAAAATAAAGTCCACAGAATAAGAAAGCGTATGAAGATAGAGGAAAACTCCACGCAACAATTGTAGGAAAAGATTGCATAAAGTTATCTCATTCGTATCTCGCTGGATTCCTTATTCACATCACTCTCAACTAAAAACGATTCAATCATGCAAATGAATGTAAACGCTCCATGAATAAAAAATATCTTCAATTTGATAAACCAAAAACCTTGTAAATATTCACTCGATAATGATTCCACAGGCCATGTAATCTATTTTATACGAGGTCGTATTTTTACGTAAAATATCCAACATATTTATTTCTGAACGAATTCCGTGAAATAATTGGTGCATATGTTAATATACCACATAATAACACAAGTATTCGAAAAATATAATAAGAAGTATTCCGAAAAGTCGTAAAAAAGTCAACGAGATAAAAAAGTGTTCCACAGTTACTTTGACATTTCACCTTCGCACAGTGGTTAAGGTCGCGCAGTTATGTGGGTTAAAAGAGCTTTCGAGTCGTTGATGTTAGATTAAAAATGAATTACAATAATATATTTCTATTCCGCGAATGAAAATATTTAAACGCAATATTTTAAGGTAATTTGTGGTACTTTACTATTATTTAATGTAAAACTTAATGAGACCTCGTTTTCTTTTGATATTTAAAAAGTATTTAAAAGTAAGAAAAATTTCAGATTCAAGGTTAACTTATAGCAAATAAATAAATGAACTGCCCTTAAATTGTCGTATTGGAAACGAGGCACTTCATAAAGTCGACAATAAAGAAATGACCAAGAATTTCCGTTCATTATAAGTTACATTTCTATATCTTACTATTTAAGAGGGCACCTACGTATCATATACGATATTGCGACGTGAGAATGATTGTTTTTAAATGGATAAATTTGATGTTTCTTAATTTATCAATATACGCGATAAGTTAAAACTAGACAGCGGAAAATATATTTTTTTATGAAAAATTAACATAACAAAATTTACATAAAAGTTATCATACGCATTTTTTCTTCGAACGCACAAATCATTTCTAAAAATGTTTCTCTTATTTCCATTCCGATAACGCGGTGTTCAACCTTCTGTTTAGTAATTAACTGAGTTTCCGTGTAAAAATAAAAAAGAAATGAAAATTTCGGAAAGAACACTTAGCTCATGAATTCTGTTTGTGACGAATAGCTACCGAAGCAAATACAGTAAATGCATAACGAGAGGTGAACATGTACTCCCCTATGGTATGGCAAGCATAAGTCCAAATATTCAAAGAAACTTTTCAACCAATTCCCATCCAGGACGACGTCTAGAAAAATTTGAAAAACCTGACAGAAACAAATCCAAAGTTTTCAATGTCTGATAGAGCTTCTTCCGTTCTCTCATACTGCAATTTAATAACAACTACATATCGAATATATTTGGCGTTAATTTTGTAGAAATTCATTATTCACAATTAATTGAAACTACCTGATGTAGTATTATTTCTACTTTCTTTAATTTCTTTACCACGACCTAGGTTTCGTTGTATTACAACATCTTCAGGTGGGATATTCTATACAACGAAACCTAGGTCGTGGTAAAGAAATTAAAGAAAGTAGAGTTTCAATTAATTATGAACAACTACATAGTACATAGTTAGAGAAGAGCGGAGTTATGTTTGGCTGCCATATGAGCTAACACCTCCTCAACTTCAGCAGAGGACCGACATAAGCATTGAACTACTTATTTCTCACCACACTAATGATTGACTACTGTATCTTATTGTCTATGCTTCTCAACCCACTTTTCCACCATATTTTCCAAACCTATTGTCCTCCCACTACCGTTAGTTTCACTCACTTTCTAATTAATTAAGCAATAACAAATTTAAAGGTGATAATTATCTTAACGTTGAACTTTTCAAATCTTTCAATCAAAAACCAAAAAAATTCTACAATGAACGAACGGTAAAGCCTACATAATTGGAAATTAATTTTGTTATAGAAAAAAATATAAATTTAAATAATTTGATGTACTGAGATAGCTCATTTATAAGAGACCAACCAAATTTTTTTAAAAGTTTTCTTTTTACTGTGTAAATTTGTGATTAGACCTTGGTTAAGTCTTTGTTATAGTAAATAATGCTTCATTCTTATTTTTCCTTAAAATCTCGGTTTCATTAAATATTTCTAGCTTTGTCTTTCAAAGCATAATTAAGAATATGTCATGTATTAAATAATAATAAAATATAATAAACGACGTAAATATTTCGTCCGAATAAACGAACAATTGCTGATATTGCGACGTGAGAATGATTAAACGCTTCTTTGTGGAAGTCGAGGCGGCGTCAAGAGTCTGATCTCACCATTTATTATTGGTCATAGACAATGAGTGTCGGTGACAGTTGCGCTAAGAACTGATGCCGCCTGTCGCGCGTTATTAATGATCTGACGTGATTTGATAGTGAGCGGTATATCCTAGTCGGATGCTGGGTACTTGCGTGCGAAGCGACGCAGTAAATCGGCGCGATGTGTGCTTAGGAGTGTTTGTTTACAAACTTCGACTTCGGATTTGGAAGTAGATGTTTTCGTTACGATGTTTATTTTTGTATTTACATAGTTATGGTTTATTGATATCGAGGCCCGTAATATTTTTTATTATAATATTTAACGTTCGATTATCAAACTATATTTTGCCTATATTATACATATTCGTTTCATTAATTTCTTTTTCAAATTTAGCTTTTCCCTTTAATGCGAAATATGCGCAGACGTTTTATTTATTAATTCATTAATTTTTTGTTATATAATATATATATATATATATATTTATTTATATATATATATATATATATATATATATATATATATATATACATATATGCAGGTAAAATAAGATTATTCAAAAAGACCCTGATATAATTTTTTTCGGAATTCGGCCAATACATTTCTATATTTTATTATGGTTTCATATTACCGGTTAAAATATTAATAATTGCTATATATCTATAGATTTTCGCAGTCGGCATTTTTTATTATGTCATTAGTTTTAATTGAGATGGAAAAAGCAGTGAAAATATCGTGCCATTCTGGCCTTTGCTGCAATTTGACAAATATACGTACCCCTTTCACATTCTCATTTTTTAACGTTAATTATTGGTACACTTTTGTAATATTTTAACTGAAATTTTACTCCTTTACGACAAGTATAGTTTGAAATTAAATATTTCAACCTTTACAAGTTAATTATAAGAGGCAAATAAAAAAAATAATTTGTTTTTAATTCCAACGCCGAATCGACTGTATTAATTTCGTACATATAATAAATTTGGTTAATTCACGGCTTCATTTGGAAAACTTGCTTTCGTTTTCAGTATTAATACAACTTTCTTTAAATTACTTCAAAGATAATCTAAAAGATTTAAACAGTGTTTCTTTCTCCTTCTGCAACTAATTTTCTTTATTTTTTTTTAATTTTTAATTACGAATATATTGTATGATGCATACATTTACCGTTTTCTATCTTTTCCTTAATCGTTATACACTTGACTAAGTGGCTACGGTCATCTTGTCAAGTGTGTGGCAGATGAGTGATGTGCTACAGAATATGTCGCCAACCATCTCTATCAGCTGTTCTCCGGGTGTAAAAAACGTCCATAGTTATCTTGACCTGATCTATCCATCTCTATTGGTGCTCTTCCATATTCTCTGTTGGCTTCTACTTTGCCCTGTATCACCACACTTCAAATACTATTGTTTTTCTATTTTATTGAGCGTCCCGCAGAGACTTCCGAAATAAAATAATTAGCAGATATTTATATCCCGTTACTAAGCCAAATTTAATATTTTCGACAAATTATAAGTGATATTATAAGAGAAATTATGAGATATTATTAAATAATATATATTTATGAAATGATAAGGTATTATTAAATAGTTTATCAATGATTCATTATATTTCATTCGTTTACTTATAATTTGTATCAATAAGGACCGAAAGTTTCCGGCTTCAGCTATGTCGATGTAACGAGTGAAAATGAACATAAACTATTTAAAATGATTTATTAAATAAAAAATGCGCAGACACTGCTGACTTTAACTTATTATGAGTGTTTAATTTCTAGGCCCTTAAACCAAATTTCAATTTGAAGAATAAATTGTAGTCATTTGATGCTAAATCAGGGCTATAAGGCATCTTCTATAATTGCAGATCTGTGCGTGTATTTTACTGCTATCTAATAGATACACAGTAAAATTGCGATAAACTTATGCCGTAATTAATCATAGTAATTTCCTGTTACTCTAGTATTACGCTCTTTAAAATTCACAAATAATGTTTTTTCGGAATCCCGGAAAATCGTCGCAATTATTTTTTTAAAAATTGTACAAATTTTTCCTTCATAGGGCAGAGTAAAGCAGGATAGGCTAGTCCATTGATTTTTGAACACAAAACCATGGTAAAGAAACATAATTTCATATTCAGCAATATTGAAGTCGACAGCTTTTCTGTTTACTTCGCGGAGGGACAAAAACTCAGTGAAAACTTCGCACTCTGCTCTTTTTTGAATAGCAGAAGAATAACTTCAGTTTTCCAGTACTTTCATTAACACTAGTTTGATATCCTCAGTGATCGCATCCGATGGCTAAGGTCCGTCTTCAATTAATTTTATTTCTATATATAATTTTCCATCCTTAAGTAAGAAATTTAATCACCACACCTTTTTTTAATTTTATGCATTTTAATATTTTACAGCACTCACTTGTTTCCAATCGGCAATATCTATATTATTATATTCATGTGGACACTTAACGAATACTTAACCGCCTAAATGGTATAAAAATTGTCAACCGATCATTATTCCTAAAATTTGCTTTTAATCGAACCACTAGTGATCCTATGCGATATCATCCGCAGGTGTACGGCATACCATATTTACTACCATACTTACTGTATATTTGATTCAGTGTACCATACACTGGTATATTTTAGTCAGTGTATTTATATACCTATTTGACACCGAACGTATTAAAAATAATTTTTTATTACACTGTAAATGAATAAGAATAATCATAAATATTAATTGAATGTATAATGTACGTAAATATACTAACAGACAGTAGATTTTATATAAAAGTAGCAAAAATGATACGGATTTAGTATAAATGTTATCTTTGAAAAACGTATGTATGGGTTTCAAACGTTTAAAAACCCCGAGAAAACCTACAATGTAAGAAAGTTTCTAAAAACATGTTTTTCAAGTTCGTGAACAAAATAATTTTTTTATTCTGTATAAAATAGATGAATTATAAGTAAATCCAGCCCATCTTACTTTGTTTACCATGTCTTATAGCCATTTTCTCATAAAATATATAAGTAAATTTGGTCACTGTATAAATTTATAACTCACATAAAGCAATATTGATTTCGCAGACCGAAAAATACTGACTAACACAAATTTACCATTAACACTACAAAAAAAAAGATTAACTGTTTTATCAAAAAGTATATAAATATATACAAAAGAAAATTTTGTTATATTAAAAAGAATCTTAGGAGAAAAATCAACTAAAATAAACTATACATTCCCGTATAACTCAATATTTTAGAATTTATTTTCCTAACTACATATTCAAGTCACTTTCTAAAAAAGCACTCCAGTCCAGTACTACCCTCAATTTGTACAACCGTATTTGTGCCATCGCACCCCCACCCCCACAATCCAATTGTGTGCACAGCCATGGTA
Organism: Druceiella hillmani; assembly: GCA_039881145.1. Classification (NCBI taxonomy): domain Eukaryota; kingdom Metazoa; phylum Arthropoda; class Insecta; order Lepidoptera; family Hepialidae; genus Druceiella; species Druceiella hillmani. The sequence goes on from JAYKKI010000004.1 coordinate 28,004,085, forward strand.
ATCCAAAACTAGTCTACCCTGTGAGCAAATACACACGGCGCAAGCAAACCGCTACCCTTTTTCCCTTGGCGATATGAGGATTCGTATATTTTCTTTGCAGCGGCGAATCCTCCACAGACCACCTATCACTCGAGGAAAATATCCAGGGATCCCCGCTGTGGAGTCATATAAGACTTCTCACAAGCGACATCAACGTGATTCAGCCGCTTTGCCACAACCGCGATATCGCTTACGTTAATTTACGGGGAAAACATATTTAAGGAGGCTATTTTCCGAACTAAGGATATAGTCAGTATAAGAGCAATAAATGAAAGTTGCAATTTTAATTATTCCCAATTAAATGAAACTACGTGATATAGTAATATTTCTACTTTGTTTAATTTCTTTACCACGACCTAGGTTTCATTGTATTACAACATCTTCAGGTGGGCTATTAGCAAAGATCGCCACCTGAAGATGTTGTAATACAACCAAACCTAGGTCGTGGTAAAGAAATTAAAGAAAGTAGAAATAATACTACATCACGTAGTTTCATTTAATTGTGAATAATGAATTTCCACAAAATTAACGCCAAATATATTCAATATTTCAAAATTTTAATTATATTAAATATTTAGCTCTCATAGGAAAAAAGTAACAAAATACTGTTTACATCATGTAACAATATAGTTCCATGTAATATTTCATCTCTTTGACTCAAGGATGTCAAATAACAGTCTTTAACAGACTTTTAAGGCGTTATATGATTACCTTGTTCTGGTTTTGTCGTTGGTTATATCTTACCGGTAAAATGAATAAAAATATCTTTGAATCATAACCTGCTTATATGAGCGCAATTCCTTTTTTCTTTGCACACATAGGGGAGAGATGAGTTAATAAACGTTTGGTTACACTAGTGCCATTTTTAAATGTGAAGTCTCCATAGCGTATATATTTTAATCGATAATAATTATTTACATGGCTGAATATGGTGTAATGTATTGCATAAAAGTTTTTTAATAAACAATGGAGTGTTTAGTTTTTCACGAATCGAATCTCATCAAAACATAACCTCTTTCTCTCAATGACATTTACTGTTTGTTGTCGATAAAATACTGCAGTGTTATTGACAAAGATGTAAGCGAAAGTTCTTATTGTTGTTTTCAAGTAACCACGAAATTTCTTACACGGTTTCTATTACAGTGTTATTAATACCAATACTTGATATACATGTATAAATATAAATGGATATTTATGTATATATATATATATATATATATATATATATATATATATATGTCTATTTAAAGGCAGTAACCTAAATTCAGAGTCAAACAATTTTTTAACAATAAAATTAAGTAGATTGATACGTTTTATTTATTTTTATAAACTGAAATACAAAAGTAAAAGCAATCATTTTTTTTCCAAAATTTCTACTCTATAGCGTTTTGAAATTGAAATTATTCAATGTTTATACATTTTATTTATTAGAATTTGAATCTGCATTACAAATATATGTACTAATATATGATTTTGATACTGTGGCATATGCATTGGGTAATATATTTAGATGGTAAAAAACAACCGTTTATATTATTATATATATACTTAAATGGATATGGAATTGTAGTATATATTTTAGTCATATTTAGTAGGTTTATTTATTTCCATCGCATTTATTTTTTCATTGCCGTTTCATTAAAATCCATACATTGTGTAAAAATACCAGTTACATAACATCATATCCAATAGTACTAAACTATTTATATACTAAAAGAATTTACATGCAAAACTAACTTTTGCCAATGTTACGTAAAGAAACTCTGATTCGCAATGCAAGAGCTAAAACTTGGCTAACTGTTTTCTTACTCTCTAATCCAAATGCTCCCTTCTCGTGCAAACTTGTATAAATAAATAGGTAATTTATAACCACAGCACCAAATGCTCGATCTGTGTCAGTAAACGAAATGCTCGTCAATAAATCAGCGTACGAGTGGCGGGTCCACCGCACGCGCGGCCCTCGTCCCATTTGCTGGCCCATACGCGAAATACGTCTTACTTCTCTCCTTTTGTCCTGTTATTTATTAATTTTCCTCCGTATCTTGTCTTACTCGTTCGTTACGGTTTCTCTGTTTTATTTTCACGTTACGTCCCCGCCCCGCGCTCTCGTACCCACACCGCCGCCCTTATGTAAATCGCTCCCGCTTTTGTTATTGAGTTAGTTCACGTCGTGTTTTATCTTTGAGGATGTCTTGGCGAATTCATTTGTAGCCTTATGACAAATTGGCGACGGGCGACGAGAAATACATTGTGCCGGGATGCAAGATATTAATCAGCGTGATGTCAAATTGTTCTCCATCTTGTTGATTTATGGTGCTTTGTTTTTTGTCTTTGCAGAAGGCGATGCAAGAGAGGCGCTGTCGATGGCTTTGCTGAATAACGAAAGGTCTGTACGCGCTAGTTGCGATGTGGCATTAATTAATTGTGTTTTAATTAATAGTTTGTTCTCATAAATTTAGATACATTAATTATTAAATTTGTGCGTCAAATATAAAATATGACTTGGAGAAATTAATCCTTGTGAAAAAGAAACATGAATAAAAAAATTATCCTAACTTTTATTCTACACATATTAGATAAATTTACAAGTAATAGTATTTAAACACATATTCAAGGATCACTTTCTATGTAAATCAACAGTATGTAACAGAAGGATTTGAATAAAGGTTTCAGATCTGTCCTGAATAATTAAAGTATGTAAAGTTACGTAATCATATAATTTATTTACGTATTTTGTATTAATTTTAGTAACAACACCTGATTTCATTTCAATTAAATACTACAAGCAATGAGAACATGGTCTGTCTAAATCCATTAAGATTATAAAATTCGCCTCTCATTTTAGAAAAATATTGAATCAAGCATGATACAATCACTAATACTTTTCTTAAAAATTACATTTTTTTATTCTAGACTTCAAAATAGAAAATATGTTATTTTTTCATTTTCACCATTTTTAAAATCAAACATACATAAATAAAAATATCCAGCATTGAAATGTGGCCAAACCTATTTGATATCATCGTAATAGCCAAACAAAAATTATTCTCGTTTTTAATATAATAACTTTCATGCTACTAACTTAACTTAGCACAACCTGATGTGAAATAATTGTATTATTTCTTTTTATTTTTATTATAATTCTATTATTTCAGAAATATTATAATAAAAACTCTGTAAAATAATACATATTTTGTTTTTCAAATTTGCTTAAAAAGAATAAGATTTGAATGTAAATAATTAAAAACTTGAAAATCTTATTGGCTTAACAAGTAGACTTTCACAAAGAGAGAACAATAAAATTTCATAAACAGAATGATAAACTTTTTTATTTTTATTAAGAAAAAGTAGAGGATATAAAATTTATATAATTAAAAATTTAGACTAATTAAATGGCTTATTTCATAGTTAACCTTAATAATTGGCTATTAGCATGTTACCTTTACTTATGATAAATGATAGGCAATGGAGTAATAATCTATGTAGATACAAACTTTTGATTTTTCAAATTTTAAAGAGAAAATTAATTTATAAAATTTTATTCCATAATAACGATATGTTATCGAAGCAACTGTACTAATTGAAAATAATCGCCCAGAAAACTCTAACAAGCTTAGTTATATAAATGATGGATTAATTAAATGATATTACTAAATTTTAAGATATGGTTCCTAAATTTTAAAGTTTTATGAAAAAAAACCCTTAAATGAAAGTACCTTTCTAATAATGAATCGACTTTTTCTCAATTTTCGTACAATCTTGTAGTTATGATTTTTATTTATTATTTATATTCTGAGAGAGGTTATGAATTTATAAAAAATGGCACTTAATTTAATACCGTATAAAGTGACAACATTTATAGTATAAATTAGCAGTGAATTTATAGTATATAAGCATCTAATTCACCGTTTTATGTGAATAAAAATTATTACAATCCCCAAATTAACAAAAGCTGTCATAACACCCAAACAAATCCAATGCGGATTTCCTAACCTCAAGAATGTTCGAAACAAAAATTTAAGCTCGCGCTTTCAAAGAGCTTTTTCTTGTCATCCCCACAGCGGGATTCGCCGAAATCATCCGCCCGGTAGATATAACTACCCATTATAAATTTACATATAAAATGCAAACTTCCTGAAACTTGGCACGAAAGTATATTTTAATAATACACTTTGAATAGATTTACGGCTCACGAATTCCGTAAGAGAAATTTAATAAAGTTTATACGGACACGGCGGGGTAATTGAAGAATTTCATCTTTCATTACGAGATTTGATTCCGCCCTGCACAGTCTGTTGAATTAATTAACATAATATTGGAGTTTCAGGCAAAAGAATAATAGTGGGCGCCGAGAGGCGGGACTCGAACGATATTATAGAGGCTGACTTGCAGTGACGGGGATGAATTCTGATTTTAATATCAATGGACTTGTATGAATATATTGTTGCAAGCGAATGTATAATTATTCGACCATAACGTCTAGACAATTTAATGTGGGCGAATGACCACCGTATCAGTAACTTGAATGAAATTGCAATGAAGTATGTCAAATTAAATGAATCTAAAACAATGTTTCCCCTCGATTCAACTCTTATAGTGAGAACAAAAAATATCGAGATTTCAGTGGCTAGTCATGTAATAAACAGAAACTCTTTAAACTTTTCTAACCTTTACCGAATTGCAACGATTCTAACCTTTCCACAAGTTGCTTATAAAAACTTTATGGTATATCTTTTAAACAATTACTATACCATTTTATTCTACTAACTACATAACGTGTACAAGTCTTGAAGCTCAATGATTATGTGCAAAAGTTAACTTTTGGCAACAATTTTTCTGCAGCGTGGAAAAAATTCATTATTTTTCCGTCGAATAAACCATTATCCCAATAAAATGATTACATTAATCAATGCAATATATACAGCCACGAATTTCAAAACTCTCACTTAATGAAATAATGCACTTAATGGAAACATTGAATAAAATTGCAATGAAGTATATCAAATTAAATGAATCTAAAACACGAAGACATTGGGCAGTTTAGGTTGACAAAAATGAAAGTGAAAAAGAAAAGACATTATCTGAGTTAAAATAAAAATACCATCTAAAGCATGAAGTTAACTATGTGACAAATCTTATAATATATTTATTTCAAAGCAGTTTTATTAAAAAAATTAAATATTTAAATTAAAACTATAAAAATCTAATCACTTTGACAAAATAAATAAATTCTTGTTATAATATTCAGCTATTATATGGATATAGTTACATATTGGTATCTTTTACATTTAAAGCGAGTCTATAAATTAAATATGCTAATGGTAACTAAAATGTTAATGAAAAAATGATTTTGTTCAATGAATAAAAAACATGCCCTTAAGATTATTTCGGACCAACATGATCTCAACAACAATTCTCAAATTATATAGAATTCCGATAATATAAGAATGGATAATATTCCAATTACGAACAAAAAGGATCATAATTCGTCAGAAATTGGAATGGAATATTATATCTAGTAAAAAATCCACGGTTTTCGAGGCATTTACACTTTTCTGATATTTTTTCATAACATTTAAATACTTTCTCAAATATAACATTTCTCAATTTCAGTATAAATTATTTCATACTTAAGACCAATATGCGTTACACGCTGCAGAGAAATTGTTGGCAAAAAGTCAACCTTTGAACATTATCCCTGAAGTTCAGAGTTTGTGCACGTTACGTAGTTAATAGAATAGTATAGTCGGTAATTGTTTAAAAGATATACCAGAGTGTCTTGATAAACAACCTGTGGAAAGGTTAGAATCTTTGCAATTCGGAGCTTTATCTTTTTTCCAAACGGAAAAATTTTAAGTCTTCCTTTTTATTACATGACTAGCCACTGAGATCTCGATAAATGTTTTTCTCGATATAAGAGTTAAATTGAACGGAAACATTTAATAAAAGACAAATATAAAATTTAAGAATTGAAAAAATATTTCTGTATTGTAATGATACAGCAATACTATGTAAAAAACCTGAAAAATTCCTTAATTATTTACTTTTGCACCCTATAATATATTTAATGTAATCAAGGATGCCTTTAGAAAAAAATCAAAAAATTTCAAACAAATCCAAAATAATGAGACTTTTGCAACACATAATATTCCATTTTCTGATACAGTTGATGATTCCCTCTATTCATGGCTGAAATATTATCCGTCATTTACGAGACAACCGTATAGGTTGTCATAAAGGTATATAAAAAATTACACAGAAAACGGCATCCACACAGAGTTCTCATGAATAATAACGCATGCCAATATGTGATCAATTATTCCAAAAATTTAAATCCAAATATGGGAATAGACATTTACATAAGTAACTACGATCTGGTTTATTATCCCTCCAGTTCTATCTCGTGCGCTAATTCTAAACTTCACTATTTCAGAATTATTTTCTATGCTTAATCATTTAAATGTTATGAAAAAAACCTAATACAGAAGTCTAACTACCACTGTTTATTCGTTTTCGCCGATCTTCATTACTATCACAGTGAGACATCGGGTGTAATGCAAACTATACAAGTCCATGCGAAATAACTGAACTTAAACTATTCTGTCGCAGCTTTTTATCCTAATTAGGTAAAATTACTTTAAAATTACTTTTTTTTTTTTACTTTAAAATTACTTTTTCTAATTTTTTTTTTTAAATTACTTAGATTAAAGGTAATTTTAATTTTTCTTGAATAAAATTAGAACAATTTTCAAAATTTACAAAAATTTTTCCCACTGGCAAAATATAAATATTTTTGAATGCATTATGAGAATTCATAATTTGACTTACAATTATCCGAATTCTGTTATTTATTTTACCTAAATCTGATTATATAAAAACAAAATTTAAATTAACCAAATTTAACAAATCAAAGGCTGTCACTCATTGTAACGGATCCCCAACTGCGAGTAGGCTGCCACGTTAACCGCTGTCAACCTACGCGCGACCTTGCTATCGCGGTTGAAGTAATTTTTAATTAAATTGTGATACTTGTAACCTCATTACTTTGTCGTTTAAAATATAACTATAAACTAAGTTATAACGTGACACACTTACGAAAATTGTTTCTTTCAATGCCTTGTTAATCCGGTTGCTCCAAGCTTTTTTGAACATCGGTATAAAATACCGGAATTAACGTAATAGTGGCATCTTATTTGAATGCTGTTTAGTATTTCGTATTTATTAAAGAAACACGTTACACTTAATTTCTAGACATAGGAGTATTGTATCGCAAAACGTATTTTAAATTAATTTTTTTTCCCAATCAGTATATCTATAAAAACATCTGATAAATCGAAATACATTCGATGAGTTGAAATGCATTTTATTCTTGTAGCTTTAGAATAAGAAAATGTTATTAAGAATTTTTTCAACAAATTTTATGAGTTCACGTATATTCTAAGTTCTACATTTGCTTTATATCTACTCTAAACAAATTATTTATAGAACAGTTGTGCCCAGCGATGTTATCTGCATAGATCGCCAAACGACAAAAATCTTTGGGGTTATGGGTATATGACCGTGAACACTCAGGATTATTGTCAATAAATAAGATGTTCTCTCCCTACCTTACTTCATAAGAACAGTGTTACCCGTTACATTTTTTATAACTGGTCTGTCTTATGTATTGTAGCATGATGATACTTTTCTTAAAGTATGGGATTTCTAAAACAAAAAGAATATTTGAAAACGGATGATTCTCAAAGTATGGGATCCAAAAATAAAAAGAATTTTTGAAACGGTAATTCGGTTCGGTTTTATTTATTACTATAGATAACCTCATGCTTAATCATCAAATAAATCATGTTTCCACAACCTACCATATGTTATTTAACATATGGTATACAAAACAATTAAAACATACTACAAACAAAATAAATCACTATAAAATTGATATACAATATCAGTGAAAATACATATACGTCTCCATACGTAATTTTAATTTCGTGGCAAAACATCGTTATACAACAGACAACCCCCTAATAACAAAAAGACAAAAATTTAACCTTAACCGTCGAACCGTCTTTTGATTGTATACACTCTGACAGGCACAATTAAAAGCCGATTCCAAAACTGCTAAATGTAATAAGTGAATGATGCTGTCACTCAGTCTAGCAGAGAAGCGATTGCGAGCCAGTTGTCACTAAGAGACGACCGTCACTCCTTTCTACGCGACACTCCCAACCGCTGGCGGTCGATGTCAAATTTAATTAATTCAATATACTGACGCATTTTCTGCTTGTAAATTGAAGCGTTTTAACATTACTTTTGTGAGACAAAATAAATGATTATATAAAAATTAGTTTTTTAAACCCCGCACGTAAATTAGTAATATATGACTTATTAGTATACCTTGAAATCTCATAACACTTAAACCTTTAGGCCGATTACATTCAAATTCATTTTCCGGTGCTATTCAAAAATGCTATTAAACGCGAGGAGAATTCACAATACAAGAGTCCTGTGCACCCTTAAGTACATATTAAAGTTTAGATATTTAAAGGTACACAATATTTCCATTAAGCTACTTATAAATATTATATTCATATTAAAATATTTTTCACTATTCAGTATATTTTCGAGTTCATCTATATATTTGAGTACATTTTTCACAATCATGAAAATTTGAGAATTTCTCTGAAAGTTTATAATATAGGATGGACTCCAAACTTTTCCTGTAAACTATGTATAAATATCCAGAGGCTTTGTCATTTATGTAATATTAGGTTCATTAATTTCGGAAATGATGAGAGGGAGAAGAGGGATGTATTTTCTAATTTTAATGGCACACTTATCTCTAGAGACAAGTGTACCATTAAAATTATGAAGAAAAAAATTTACTCTAGTGCTATCATAAATAGTTCAGCTGTATATGCTAGAATAAGAGAGCTGAGGTCCTGGATTATGTGCTTCATGTATCATACTTATTCAAACCCTTTTAAAATACCAATACTCTTCCTTATTATTGCGTTTGACAAGCAAATTACTAAATGAAACCACATTTAAATGCAATAACAATATAAACAATATTTTTTCATAGACTATTTCTAATAATTGAAAAAATCTGAAATCCAGTTACGTAATTAGCTTATAAAACTTCCTACTTTGCAATATAGTGGACAAGAAACTTAAGTATTCGGAAGTGACTCAGGCGTAATCGACTTCCGTTTAAAATGTTTAATATTCACTCTGTTTTTTTCGGTTGTCAGTTGTATATAATTATTATATACATAAATCACCTAGAGTGTGATCTAAACCCCATGCATAAACGAATTAATATTACCCCATTTAACAAAAAATAATAGTTAGTTTAATTAAAGTCGTCATTGAAATTCTTAACTTTAATTTCGAACCGTTGAAACGGATTGAATTGAAAACGATGGTCACTCAGTTTATCGAATTCGTGATTGGCGGACAGACATTCGCGTCGACCGCAGTCGGGCCACACAAAGCGACGCCACATTGACACTTCAAACGATTGTGGTTGAGTTGATGAAAGGTTCGTATCGTTATGGAAGGGAAAGACTGCGTAAAGTTCTTGATTGACGTTTTTTATTAAATGTAATGTTACTTAAAAGTATCTCTTTTTAATGGGGCTTAAATAGAATTACTCAATATTATTTAACTTTCATCAAATATATTTGAAACATAAAGGACTCATACGTTTTCATAATTTTGATAATAATTTATAATGATGCTATAATTTTTGAGCCATATTTTCATCGCATTTCCTTTCCCCGTTTGCTTTTTTTCAAATGTACTAAATTTTAGAAACGAATGGAATATCATGAATTTTTTGCACTGTTATAATACGTTTATTATTGCATTTTTATGTTACGTAATTTATTGCACTTTTATAATACAAGTAAATTTTAATGTCAAGCAAAACGTATAACATATTACCAAAAAGTTATAACATTTAACTTATATGAGATTGTCATAATTTTAAATATAAATTTTCTTCTTCTTCGTCACATCTTCATTATTGAAGATTGTGCCACTCTTGAAGCGCCTTGCTAGAAGAGCTTACTAGCTGCTTTCATACAGTCTTCGGCTTGTCTCAGGGCGGTAGCGACAAGGAGTCCCATAATAATAGCAAACTGAACAAATCAACGGCTAAGGTATCGACCGCAAGGTTTTTTGTGCTCTGTTTTCGCTACAATAACCATTTTCTCCAAGTTGTCTGGTTTTCTACAAGTTATATGGCTAAAGTAACTGAGAATTCGTTGATAATAGATGGTCAATAATTATGTTTCGTGTTAAAGTTGGTTAAGAACCGAATTATTAGTTCTTTTGATAATCCATGGTATAGTATATACAGCATTCTTCTCTAACACCACATTTCAAATGCATTGATCTTCTTTCTGTCCACTTTGCAGATTGTCCACATTTCGAATCCATATAGAAAGATAAATAAAAACAAGCGTTCGCCTTACTCCCTTGTAGGTGACATTAGATATGTTCCTGTCCTGCCATATTCTACAAAGCTTACTCACTGTTGCTTTGATCATCTGATCAATAACAAAAATACATAGTCTTTTATACAGAGACTTTTTACAGAATTTATATGATTATATATAAAATATAAATAAAGGAGTCTTAAAGAGTCTTTAGAAAGCTTAGGTAATAATATTTAAAACTAACTATAAGCAGTCATATTTATATTTGATATAAGCTTAAAAATATAAATATTATAAATCGTGAACAAATTCAACTAAACCTGAAAGTAAATATATCAAATTCATAATTGATATGACGTATATATATAAATATATATATGTATATTAATCTTTTATTTTATTTTTATTAATTTCTTCGAATTAATTAGATATCATAATTAAATTAACGAAAAATAAGTTTTACCCTTTGTTAAACTAAATATGGTCACTTTTAACTGGACACGTTTTTACTTTCTCTTTACTTATATGAAAATATTTAACAATTTACGATCGATCTTCTATTATTCTACTATTTAATATTTTGATACAATGTTTGTGTTTGAATATAAAAAAAACACATCAAGCACAAAAAGTTCTTACACTACTGGAGACTAGTGCATATTTAAGTACTTATAACCATTTAAGAATACTTAGTATATTTATCTATTTCCAAATATTAATTTTTACAACCTAAATATGTCGTCTTCTACATTTTTCCCGGCGTAAAATATGGTGCACATTTAAAAAATTTAGGGTTTAATTATATTTTTCTATTTATATTTTATCTATGTATATGGATTGAATTATAGTTTTCCTACAACTTTTGCATAGGCTTCTAAAAACACTATTTTTCATAATTTTAGGTTAAGTAGATTTGGAAAATTGGGAGAAACATTTATTTTTTGCATTCTTTAAGTATATATCTAAAAATATACTGCGCAGAATTGTAAAACAATAATACCCTTATTATAAAAGATATCCCGCATCATACATTGAATTTTAAAAAATCGAGTAGTTAATTTATCCCCCTAAAAACTTCTTTTAGAGGAAAACAGCTATGATAGACTAGATAGACACGTGAGTGATTTCATAGGGGTTTCCTTCCGTTTTTCCTTTTGAGGGATATAATCCTAAAAATTGCATCATTTCTGTAAACGTGAAACATTTTTAAAAAAATAAACATTTTGAAGACTGTCTATTTAAGTATTACTTTCTTAATAAACACCGAAGTATCACCCATCTTAAATGAATAATATGTAGTTTCCCCGTGTAACTAGAAAATTTCAAACATTACGTGTTATTACAAAATGCTACCATTTTCTTTAAATTTAACGACATGTAATTCAGACGCTTTTGTAGGTCCAATAAACGTATTTTATTAAAAAAAAAAGATTATATAATCTTAAGATACTGGCATTTTTAAACTTTAACTTTCTCTTGTATATAACAATATTACAGCAATTTATACAAAACCAGGTCAAAGCTCCAATGAAATTTAAAAAAAAAACAGACAAATCGTCCAACCAGATGTCTCCTGAACGCGCGTCGCGCCTAAAAAGCTCTTAACACACGGAGCTTTCACTGACGGAAATCTACAAGCGAGAGAAAAAAGCACGAAAAAATCTCCGAACGAGGACGTGACTTAATTAGGGAGAGCGCTTAAAGCAATTCAGTTTTCTTAAACACCCATACTGTTTGAATGCTAAGCAATATTCTCCGAAAAGCATTTTGCCATTCGTTCACTTAGGGTCGCAGCCGAATGCCGCGACTTAAACGGTAAAAGACATTTTGGTGGGAGAGTTGGACTTACTTTTTACTAATTAGACTTGTTATGACATTTTAATTAGAAAGTCTATATGTTAGGGGGCGAAGGTTAGATTATGTTTTCCGACGAGAGGCACCCTTATTTGTTGCTTTTAAATCTCTTGACTATGAGTGTATTTAATTGCCTTTAATTGTTTATTTACACGCACTTTTAAACGTAAAATAATATGAACGTGGCGCATTTCTATAATTAACTTAATATTTTTAGGGTTCCATATATTAAAAGGAAAAACAGGACTCTTAGAAAATCATTAGCGTGTCTGTCCCACACACAGCTATTTTTTTTCTCTGAAACCGCTTGACGCAGAAAGTTGACATTTTGCACAATAATAAAATATATTAACCCGCTCATATATTAATATTTAAAACTGAAAATTATCCATTTGAAAATTTTACATAAAAAATTGAGCGCACGAAAACTTTTTTTTTATTTCCATATTAAGTTGCGGTGTCGTTTGAAGGAACTAGTTACAACTATCTCAAAAATAATTTTTCAATAACTTAGGTATTGTATCTGTAGAGATTTACTTAAATATAGGCAAAGAATACACCACCCCACCCTTAATTTCCACAATCACTCAACCTAAAATTATGAAAAAAAATATGGGTCTTCAGAAGCCCATGTAAATATTACCAGAAATCTATAGCAATGATTCTAGATGTTATATTTTTTTAAAATATGCGATTGGGTATTTGACAATGCTTTTTTTATTTCATTAAATATAATTTCAAGGTACAAACTGATGAAGAGTGAAAATTTTTTTAAATAATCTTAAAAATTGGCCGAGTTATAAAAGTTTAAATTTAATCTTTAGACAAGGACAGCAATACTGTGTTGTGAGGTCATTTTTAATATTGCACATAATATTCTACCAGAGGAAAAGAGAGTGATATACCCAACTCTATCCGTATCTTCAAATTTAGAAGTCTGGAGCAGAGAAGAACTGGCTTATTTTTCAATAAATTTTTGTATTTTTTTCAAGACTGGTTTTTAATTAACTTATATTTCACAATATTGTACGAAAAATATCAGAATTTAGAATGAGTCAACTACCATATTATAATATATATATATATATTGATTTTCAAAAACACACCAGGTTCTGTGCCTATGAACGATACAGCAGACAATATATTATGTAATTTTCTACGCCATGCGGGGTATTATTGGAAAAAAACTTATTACGGAGAAAAAAAATACTTTGTTCGTTATTTAAATTAAATACATATTTCAAAAAATATTCCAAAAATAGCTAAAATATTGAGTTCCTCCCTTATTTCCGAAACTACTGAGCCCAAAAATGGTAAAATTGGTTTTGGTAAAATTTAACTAGAAGATTACAGGAAAACTATAGTGATCATCATAATTTTCTAAATGGACAAACAATATAATAGACAACATATTTACTTTGTACAAATTAAGCTTTACAAATAGTTTAATAGGAACACTACGTACATTTAAATGTTTATAAATGCCTAAAAGTTCACGCAACCCTCACAGGTCGAGTACTAATAGTGCTTCACAGGTTTTTTTAATACAACGATGATGAACTTATTAAAAACCGGCTTATGTCTGGAACCCACGTTAAGGTTTGAAGTTCCGTATCAATTATATATAGTTACTACGCACTTATTTATAACCTGTACATTCGAAACCGCCACCATTTCTAAAATCACTCTAGTTGATACAATATCACCACTCCACTGTTTCATCGACTCAATGTTTTCCTTCGTCCCGAACTTCAGTATAAAAATTATATACATCACATTATCATACATTTTGGAAGTGTATGATAAGTACATATACAAAGTACATATACAGATTTAATAATATAATTGAAAAGTTAATATAATTGGTTATAAAGTCTATATATTTATATGTACATGTATGGGTGCGTGCATGCGTACGCGCGTATGTGTGTATGTATGTGTGTGTGTGTGTGTGTATGTGAATTTTTACATCGATAATTTAGACAGATCGTAGGAGAGATCGTGAATTTGAACCTTTGTTTGTTTAAATAAATGTTAGTTTTGCATACAAACGTATCGATATTATTCAATTATTGCTATACCGATCATATAATGATTATTTTAACACAAACTGTGCTTAAGCTTGTAGCAAAATATTAATTAGAGATTACACGACAATTTTAATAAACACCGTTATAAAAATTAGGTTATTGTGAATGTTAAATTAAGTTGATATGCGGAGAAATTAAACAATTCAGCCATTATTGTGATTTATTCGCCGGTAAAATGTATATTTGAACGTTGGCTCAAATTTTTTGATTAACACAACATAAGTGTTCTGAGTGCCGAGCCGAATGGAATATAGTTTAACCTGTTATATTCTAAATACTCAAAAATTCTCATTTTTAAATCAATTTTGTTTAAAATATTATTTAAATCGTTTTTATATTCTTCCGTTACGTTATTTGCAATCTATCATAATCAGTGGCATCCGACGGCTCTTTCTTCATCTATACATATAATGAAATTATAACAGAATTAATTCTGTATATGGAAAATATTGTAAAAGCAGTGTAGATTTTATCGCATAAAAGGATAGTTAGAAGCTAGAAAAATTATTTTAACATTTTTTATGTCCGTCTTTTTGTGTGTTAATTTGTTCTTCAATCACGCAGAATCTAATGCACGGATTTTGATGAAATTTTTTATGGTAATAGTTTATAACCTCGAATAACATATAAGATACATTTTATCTGGATATTATGGGTATGAAAAACAACCTGTCTTGGTGATTATTACTAATACTGCCAACACCATCTATTAGCGTTTTAATAAGCTTTATGCTCTTAGATATGTTACAATATGGCACTGTCAAATTCATCTATCAGCATTTTTAGTAAACTTTATACTCAGAATTCTGAGAGAGAGAAAAAACTTAAAAAAACAAAAAGTTCCTTAAAATTTTTGTTATCTCGAATTCCACGTGAACGAAGTCTCTTCAGCACAGCTAGTATTGAATATAAACCAGAGCTTTGAATTCATTGTATGAGTATGAGTACTACAAAGAGTTTCGAGAGGTTTCGATTCCAAATGAGAGAGAAATTTAACAATTAAAATTAAATGGAACTCTCAAATAATTCCATACACATTACGTAAAACATACGAAATTTCAGCTAGATTCCAAATTGTAACGAATATTTCTGTAAATATTTATATTTTGAAAAAGAATCCCTTTTTATTAACGTGTAAATTTTTTGGTACAGAAATCGAGTTGTATGAAGTATTACGAGATAATAGAGTACATTTCACATTTGTTTGGGTCAAGTTATACAATGTCTGTTTTCAAATATTGAATATGTTTGGCGTTAATTTTATAGAAATACATTATTCACAATTAAATGAAACTACGTGATGTAGTATTATTTCTCCGTTCTTTAAGTTCTTTACCACGATCTAGCTTTCGTTGTATTACATCTTCAGGTGGGCTATTAGCAAAGAGCTTTTCTTCTTCGTTGCTAATAACGTAAGAATCTTTGCTAATAACGTACCAAAGTCGTAATAGTGTCCCGGGCTTTATAATATTTCTATTTTTGATTCATGGCGATTTACACACACACACACACATACACACACACACATATATATATATATATATATATATATATATATATATATATATATATATATATATATATAAATAATGTACCACATATCTTGCTCGAAGATAAAAGTTATTACCATAACAAATTTCATCATTATCTGTCTAGTAGATGCACAAACAAACAATAATTCTAGAAAGAGTTTTTTTGGCTTTAATATCATACTATCACGTTAAATCAATCACTCTTTTTAAAATATTTTCTATGTACATAATTCACTCTGTTACAATTTCATTATATGTATGGATTATCGAAGGCGTCTCCGGTAAGCCAGCCATACGCTGTCGACGGTCAAACCCCCATGTCTATTAAAACTCATTAACTGGATTTCCAATCTTCATTAATGAAGCTTCACAAAAACCTGTCTGTAATAACTAATCACCCATTGCAGTTTTCTCTTATACTAGATTAATCGATTATATATTACTTCACCCATAAAAACTATAAGGATAATATCAATTTAGTAGCGAGCCGTTTCTTTGTTGCTAAAGTATTAGATAACAAGCAAACGAACAGAGTGACGAGCATACCAACTTTAGGAATATTTGAATATTCAAATCCACATTACATCTACAAAACCCACCCGTTTATCCGGATACATCAAAAGCTCATTACTTATCTCCACACCGCAATACAGTCTTCATTTTATCCACTCATTATCTCATTTATTATCATAATAACATCATGTATATAACGCACATCCTCCTACGAAGCACATCAGACGCAGAATCAAGATACATCACCTCGCTACACATTACACATAGCCTCACTAAATTTATATACGTGTACGCTCCCAAGCGTATGCCTTGTATTTGTAGATCCTTTTGTCTAGGACTGGTGTGGAGCAAAAAGGTGTCATCAGTCTCACCGCAAAACAAAGCAATGCTAATAACGTATAATTAGATGGGAAGTTATGCTTCAAATGTTATGTTAACTATTGTTATGTTTAAAAGGGATTGTTGTAATGTGACCTTTCAAAGGGTTGTATGAAGATTGCCGTAAAGTTTAAAAGCTAAATATTTTGTGAGAGGGATTTCAACAAACCTGTGTAAATATCAGACGTTTTTCATCAGGTTATGGTTCACTTACTTTTTTTTCTAAACCTCATTTTATATTCATCTCTGACACATATGTCTTTATACGTGTCACCTGTCATTAAGGCTACGGTGGTCTTGTTAAATTAATAGCATCATTTGAAACTAACAACAAATGGTCATCCGTGTTTTTTTTCTAAGAGTAAGTGACCCAAACTTTTATGAAAAACAATAGGTATTTTACAATTTTATAACTGACAATCAATTGAATTAAAAACTTCTTTAGGTGGATTGAGCGATTTTTGGTAGGGTTATGAAGTAGCATTTCCGACATGCTAATGTTAACAGTATATCTTAACTATGAGTGTGATGTGTTGCGCTTGGCCAGCAGTGAACGCATACTAAATATATACATAAATATATATATATATATATATATATATATATATATATATATATATATATATACACACACACACATATATATATATATATATAAATATATATATATATATATATATATATATATATATATATATATATATATATATTTATATATATTACATACCGATTAAAAACGAATTAATATAGTAACTTACTCATCGACGCGAACTATACAGTAACAAACGGATATATTTGAAATAACGACGCTATTGGCTATGGCAACATTTTTTTAAACTTTTAATTTAAGAACATTTTTTAATGAAATGAATTGAGTTTTGTTAAGAAAACATCGAACGAAAATTGCATCCAAAGTATCGTCAAATGAAATCTAATATACAGAATATTAAACTCGTAAACGTCCATAAATAACATCCAAGGAAAATACGTAAAATGAACGACCCACAATTTCTTATTACTTAAAATAGAACTACGCATAACCACATATAAAGCCCAGATATAAATAGTATGTATACTGACCGAAAGCTCACAACCGGACTGAAAGCTCTAGGCGGCGCCGTCACGTAGTTAGCATAGCACAACATAATAAGTTGGGAAGTAAACGTTAGTGAAGCGTGATCGCAGCCTTCATTAGACACGCGGATGTGAAGCCCCCATCCATCAGCCTCCCGCCCTGGCTGGGCGTAGGGTGCGTCATCGAACTAACGCGGAAAAACTTGAAATAAGGCAAAAGCTTCCGGTGGTGAAGCTTTTTGTCTCGGGGCGGGAATGAGCGTGTTAATATTTCGTTGGTCCATATATTTTGTATCGCCATCAATTGTTCGAGGAGGTAGCTGCCTGCCGGCAATTTATCCAAAATATAAACATCCGTCTCGATATACGTAAGTAAGCTTTTTTTTAAACTATTGATAGATTTTTCTCGCATAGTTCCTGATTCCCCAAATTAATATCTATTAAATAACATCACGCCATAAGCACACACCAGATTTTTTTTAAAGAAAACTATGCAAAATGTAATGTCCTTTCCAATAAGTTTTCATCTTTATTATTGCACAATTACCGATTTACGAGATATGTTGTTATTTCGTCGAATCGGTTACAGTAGGCACTCGTTGATTAGACTTCATGAAGCTATAGTGGTTAAATTAGCAAATAACCACCGCTAATTTCCGTAAAGTGATGAAAAACTTTTGAACCAAGTAATCAAAAGCTGCCTTATTATACAAAAAATATTTCCAACTTCAAATTAAATTGGATTAAATCTGCTTAAACATTTCTAATAGAATCAACAAGAAATAATTACAATTTTTCATTTCAAATGTTTGAACGTCCCGATGCTCCTTAAAAAAAGTTCATCTTTTCTATCCATTTAAAACAAATGTAATATTGATGAAATTAGATGTGGTGATTTTTAATTATTTTCAAATTTATTTTATAACTTCAAAATGTATTAATGCTGAATATATGTTTGTAAGGAAAATCTCAATAAATTCTGGACGAACTAACCTCTTTCTTTGCTTTTTTAAGTATTATTAGAATAAATCATATTATAGTTAATTACATTCAGTTTAATTGTCACAAACAGTTACATGATAATGCGCACTAAATCAATAGATTGAATGCGCGTTGTTATGTAACTGTGTGTGGCAATTAAACTGAATGTAATTAACCATAATATGATCAAATAATTATTGTATAAAAAAGTTTAAAGAAAATCACTAATTTGAATATTGAATATATTTGGCGTTAATTTTGTAGAAATTCATTATTCACAATTAAATGAAACTACGTGATGTAGTATTATTTCTACTTTCTTTAATTTCTTTACCACGACCTACCACGAACCACGGTTTCGTTGTATTACAACATCATCAGGTGGGATATTAGCAAAGATTGTATCTTTGCTAATATCCCACCTGAAGATGTTTGTGATGTTTTTGAATCACAGAGATTCAAAAACGTAGCCACGCAAAGATGCTCAGTGAGAGAATTTAAAAAACACAGATCTCAACAGAATCAAATAAATGTTGTTTTTAGCCAATTATACTTTCATTATAATAAATAGGAAGTAACATTTAAAATCTACCATTTTTATTACTTTTTCTACTGAAAAAAAAATTAAAATGTAGCTTTATCAATAAAGTCACAATTTAATCGTTCCTCTATAAAATACACAGTATTCTCTCCATACACAATTCAGTTTCTAATTTCTAGAATCCATTTATCTTAAAAGTGTATATTAGAAAATGATGACATGAATTTAAAATTTTTTTTTCTTGTAATCATATTTCACTGAAAACGCAACATTTCTTATCACTAATGTCTTATTAGAAAGCAAAAAAGATGTATCTTTTATTTCTATACTTAAAGTATTTCTACTTTCATTGTACTTATATGAATTGTTGAGTGTTACAATTTGTATAACAAAATAAAATCGAGGTTAATAAGCATTCCTTTGAGCTAGTTTTACCAAGATATATGAATATTCTTTCCATTTTGTTCGTGGAAAAAACCTTAATTTTTTTCTTACGTCCATCTCCATTCCGCCTAATAAATTTCCCAACATTGACATAAACTTGAATAAAATCTTGTAAAAACTTAAAGAAATCCCTGGAGATGACAACTCTTACTTATTCACTAGTATACATCAAGTACGCATAGAAAACCATAACTACGGCGACCTCCTACGTAAAATTAGTTAGAAAGAAGTCTCAAGTAAGCAACTATCGAGGAAATACTGAACTTATTTATGGAAAAAACCGTCGATTTGATTATCTCATGCGTAACAACTTGTTATTCTAGATTTGCTTGACTGATTTATTTACATTTAGTTACCATTTATATTACATACAGAACTGACCGAGAAAGACTTTTTATTATTTCCTCGAAAGGAAGTTTTGTAAGAAAATATAGTTTTTCTTACACGTTCCTTTACCGAATATTCCTGTTATGAGATCATGGCACCGTATACTAAAAATATTTTATTACTAAAACTTACCAATATTTATCTTCAGCGTAAAATTAAAATAACTATAAAAACTTTAAAAATAGGGCAAGTTATTCGTTCATATTCAAAAATATGCTGCGTAAAATCATAGATGTTTTTGAGAATATAATTTTATATATAAAGAATCAGGACATAGTTGGTATGGAATCGTTAGCATTATGTGTATTTGTTTACCGATTAACTTACATTTACCACTTGTCTTCTGTTTTGTAAAAGGACGGTGAAAATACTGAAACTTTTATAGACAAAGCTTTCTCAACAGATTTATGTGATTATATGAAAATCTCTGAAATCATTTCACGTTAATTTTTGTAAACTAATATAAAATTGAAATGATTTAAAACCATTGAGTAGATTTCATTCCGGTTAAAAAAATAATTTAACTTGACTTTATTAAAATGATTGAAATCACTCGTCATAAAAAGTATTTTAGATCGGAAAAGTGATAATATTCTTAAAAGGATAAAGTTGAATTAAGGAAAAAGTGAAAAACTAATCTTGAAGTAAGGAAACCACTTTCAATGAAAATATTTACTCATTTCTTAACTTTTAACGATTGAATGCATATGTCGGACTTATTGCTGCAGTAGTAATATTTTCCAGATATAAATTCAAATGTTGAATGCCAATATTTTAAGCAACAAACCGCTTAAGCCCTCGTATACCCTGCAGTTTAATCATCTTAAGGCCAGATTTAAATGTTTGGAAATAAGTATAAATCATACTTTAAATAAACATTTAACTTTCTTCCCAACGTATAGTAATAACCTTCATGTATGAGCACAAATTCGATACAAATGAAGCATCACTTGTATTCTATGGTATTTTTTAAATATACTATAATTGAAATTAAACATTTTGAAACAGCATATCACAATGATTTTATACTTTAAAATTGAATATGTGTGGTGCAAGTTAAAGTAAATAATCTGTAAATAAATATGTGACTAATAAAAGTCAATAGACTTAGCATTTTCGTTCCATGAAATAACAAAAGCTTCAGGAATAAAATATATAGATAAATGTGCCAGGAAAACTAAAAGGTACTGTGTTATAAAATTAACTTACTTTAAAAGCCTTGAAAATGTTTTTTTAGAACTTGAAAACATCCTTAAGGATATTACCGCGATTACAAAAAATATATTGTCAAAGTATCTTTTTTAGTTCTCAGGTATGAAAGGTGAAGAAAGAAATGAATCTATAAAATGTTGATATTCATTCTCATTCACATATTGGAGTACGTTTTGAAAGTGAACGGAGAGCCTCATCCATCTCCGTTTTGTAGATTAATTAAATGAAGTTTCTAAGAAGAAGTATCTAGAAACGAGTCGCAGTAAAAATAGAAGGAAAAAACACCGAATAATTTGGAAATCTGTGAATATAATGTAATTATTTTTAACTGTAATGAGTACGCCTACTTCAAGTAAAAAATACAACTCAAAAAATTAAACGAAATCACAGAATTGGAGAGACGAATCGGCTGCCTTTGTTAAACTAACACACATTAAAAAAACGTCATCGCAGTGGTGTGTGGTGTGTTAGGTTTATCACAAGGCATACGGCCTTTGACGATGCGGCGCACCGCAGGGACCCGAGTTCGATTCTCGGCCGTTCGTCGAACGGAGCTGGACTGGTAATATGGTTGGCTATAAGAGATTGATCTCGTAGCGATAAGTCCGCCATATGTATTAATTAGATATATTAAAGTAGGTAAATAAAAAAAACAAAAGGTGTAACCCACAAAATTGCTAAAAAATTTACAATAAGCTTTAGAACCAGGAATCTAACAATACTCAGTATCAGTATGAGGGACACAACGCGAAACCAAAAAGTCCTTAAACAAAAATAACCATCATCATTAAAAAAGCTGCATCATTTAAATGACTTTATATGGGCACATCGTCAAAAGCCAAGATGATAAATGGACAAAGTGACTTTTGAGTTGGTAACCTAAAACCAGTAGTATAAAGGTTTCAAATTTTGTGCCGAGATAACATCAAAAAAATAGAGACAATTTACCCAAGATAGACTTGCATGGAAAAATATAAAAAGAGACCTACGTCGAGCACGCAAGGTAAAGAAAAAAAGAATTTCTTTGCAACTCCATTTACATCTGTTATACTGACTTTTGACTAATTTTTACATTGAAATTAAGTGAAAATTATTCGAAAACCAGTTTTAAGTGAAAAGTTACAAATGGAAGCAGGCAATGGTACTTTAAAGTAATTATGAAATTAAAAGAGAATTTTGAATATATTTCGAAAAATTTCATATTAATATAGTTTAATAGATTTATTGGCAAATAATCTAATTTGTTTCCAAGATTAGTTCTTACTTTCGCACCTCAGAAGGAAAAAAATGTAACTGTGTGAAATAATTCACGTGTCCCTCCATCTATGTGTATATCACTACCATTTTTTTTAATCATTAGAAACTCCAAAAGCACGGTGATAAATTCTAGCAACCTGTATATACCTCCATAATTAGTACTTAATAAAGTTTTTAAATAAATTATTGAGTGGAGCAAACGAAATATTCGAGAAATATATTTTTTTTAATTTCACGTTTTATGTGGGATGTCAATTAAATGGATACATTATATGGATTCTAAATCTTTTTTTTTTTATTTTGTGCACGAAATTTCTAGAGATATTACTAAAAATATTCACCAAAAAACATGTGATCTGCCAAATACTAAATTTCCGAAAGTGCTAATGTCAAAATTAATAAAAAAATATTACTAGACCTTCACAAAAAAACTATAGTGACTATTCTAAATCTAATTATTTTTGAGAAACTCACAATATTTTTACACCTGTATACGTATATATAAAGAAATTATAGAAATATTTGTACATAGTTTATATATATGAGCTAAATGTGTACGAAACTCTCATAGTACGAGTTCCGCTCTTATTTAATAGGTCATTTGTTTTAAATTTGGTTCGATTTTTGTTTTTGTTTAATGATGAATAATTACAATTAATCCTAGTATACATCTTTGATCATATTAAATTAATTATACCGTTAATATTTTTACATCTTGTTCTAACATAATACAATGTTAGTAATTATCGTTTCATTAACAATTAGTAGATTTCGTAATAATATGATTCTGTTATTTTGTTTGTATTTTGTCACTTAGTGAACTTAGTCAATTTGAAGGGCAAAAGTTTGTTTCCAAATTCTGTCTTTTTTCTTAACGTTTCTAATTAATTGTATGATGATAATGAGATGTTTCATGTTAGTAATGAATTTTTTGTTATCATTTTGGTGAAAATAAAATATTAAGATGGACATTTTTTGAAGATAATTTTGAAGTAATTTTCAACGTATTATACTCCGTCGTTGTATTTTATCCATCTATTTCCTTCTCATTATAATCTACCATAAAAATCGTTTTATTTTTCCACATTTACATTATTTATGAGCATGGAAACAGAGAGATTTTTTTTCTATTTACTTCCAAGAAACATCAGCAAAAAGCATGGTTCTCTGTGAAACTAAATTTGTATCAATTAATCTTAATGATTTCAGATTTCATTACACTTAAAGTAATATAAGTATACAATAACGCCATCTCTAGGAAAGCTTGAAAATGGTGTCTATAAAACTCATCCACTCTTATTTTCCCTCCCATACTCTTTGTTAAGATAGTTCACCTTCAAGTTTATCTTTAAGGGCCTTAGTCTTGACTTAACTTATATTAATTTTAATAAAATTTTCCAAGTTAGTAATTGATTTATTCTGCACATTAATCAAATTTAAATACCACTTATAAATTGTGATGTTTAATAAATTAGCAAGAAAACTTTACGGCAATACATATATTAACGATAGCTAATCAAATGTACACGATCAAACTCAGCAACACCAGTTCCAATTTTCAACGCGACCTTGTGCTTATATTTTACGTGACCACATGAAAACAAAACCGCAACCACTTCTCACCCTGACATCGCTAAAAGCCCGCCGCGCCGCCCGCCTAATAAACTCAAGCGAAAAGCTCACGCCCCTAATGTGGCTAATTGAGCGTAAACAGGTCTTATGAGAAAACTTGAAATGGCTAGAATAACAGCAATTATGGAGACGGTAAGCCCTTCACGTTTCGCTAATAAGTGATGCCGCGGTCTCTAACGCGCTGCCTTCAATTTGCTTTCGCTAAAGAGTGCGTTGAGAATTTTAAACGAGTTTGTTTTGGAGGCTTTCATTAAAGTCGCGAGTGCGAAGGTTACGAATGTACGAGTATTTATATAAAAGGCGTACACTCTAATATTATAATATTAATATTGCTAATATTGTTATCGTTATTTTTAGCATGTCTTTCAGTTCCGTTGAGTATGTCGCTATAAACTTATCGAGCTTCCGTAAATCTTTAATTCATTCCATATAAATATAATCAAACCAATACACATTTACTTGAACTAGTAAGGCGACTTGAATTTTAAAACGATTTTAATATACGTAGAAATAAGCAAAGACTGGAGCTGGGTTTATCATGTAGAAAAATCATTTTCCCCTATTTATCCCAATTCGATAAAGGTATTAATGAAACAGAGCGACTGTTCTAACTTATAATGTGATATTTTAGTTCGTTCCAAAAAAATGGACATTGATATTTTGAAATAAAGCCTATAAAGTATCGGTAGTACTTACACTATACCTTGTAATGGTGTCTAATATTTCCTATAAGCTTTTTACAAAGATTATTGTTATTTTTACCCCCTAAAGTGTATATTTTGCCTAAAATACCTTTCACAGATGTAAAAATGTCTTGAATATCTCAAAAACCAGTAAATTGGGAATCCTCACATTACAACAGTAACATTGTTTTTTTTCTCGTAACTTTAGCTTTAGATATTTCGATGATGGGAATATCCACAAAAATGACACGGTGCCCGGATTTTACAATATATAATTTACAACACGTTTGAGCTTTTGATATGAACGTTTACATTCACAATAACTCCATCAATGCAGTTATGAATTTAATAGCCCCTTATTTGTGTTTACCGTCCAAAGAAATTTTACTCAAGAAAAGTTTCCCAGTTAAATAAAACTACGTGATGTAGTATTATTTCTACTTTCTTTAAGTTCTTTACCACGACCTAGGTTTCGTTGTATTACAACATGTTAGCAAAGATTGCTCTTTGCTAACAGCCCACCTGAAGATGTTTTAATACAACGAAACCTAGATCGTGGTAAAGAACTTAAAGAAAGTAGAAATAATATTACATCACGTAGTTTCATTTAACGGTGAAAAATTAATTTCGTAAATAAATCGAAAAACGAAATGCAGGTACATATATGTAGTATACTTTATACCCATTACAGGCAGCAATGCAATGTCTTTACTTGAAAATATATGTTATATCCATTACGAAAATATTCTGACCAGCTGACCATGACACAAGTTTTATCATTAATCATGAACAAGTTATGAAGTACTGCGAAGCGTAAAGTAAAATATACGTATATTCCAACCTTTAATATTAAGTTCACGTGTGTATATTATAAGGATGTATTAAACATATGGAGATGAAAGTTCATAATTATTCTATTTACATTTACGATTGTCTATCTCTCTCAAGAGGCATAAAGTAAATTATTAAATTATTTAAATTTATGAGCATAATTCTTTAACCACCGTTTTTAACTATTATTTTAATTTTGAAAGCTATTGTATCTTGCTATAATTATTGAAATAAATTTTAAATATCATCGGCGTCATCGATTTTAAAATATTATTAATCTTAATTAACCTTAATCTTTTTTTAATTAATCTTAATATGTAATTTATGAACATATATTTAGTAGTGAACTTGTTGCATATGTTGAAAAAAGAGGCCACATTGCTTATTTAAATTAGTCACAGGTGGTAATATATTAATAAACCCTTAAAAAGTTTTGCCTTTAATAATTATTCTTGAATTCAACCGGAATCACTCACGCAAGTTTCTAATCGCCACTTCAGTTTTGTGTTTAAAATTTTGAAAAGAAATTATGTAATTTGTTAAACAACATTTTCTTTCGCCTCGCATTACTTCCTCGTATCTGTATTTTGTACTCTCAATTATTCTACGTAAATTCATTTTAATTTACTTTATTTCGTTCATACGATGCTCCATGTTTATAAATAAAAGACAAATGTTTATAAATAAAATCAAAGATATAAAAATTTCTTTCTAGATCTACTTTTTGGTTTCTTTACGTTTAATATTACGTCATTATTTCTTTGATTCAGTTGTTCAATAGTTACTTTACTAATATTTATACTAAATGCAGTTTTTATATTTTCCAAAGTTTCCTTAACGAGCTGATTAAATTAAATAGCATTATGCGTGTTTAATATAAATATGTATTTGATATGTCTTTTCCTATCACCTGCTTAGAATGAAACAAATTGGATATAATTTATACAATATCAATAAGTATAAATATGTATAAAAAATATCTTAAAAAGTTTATCCATTCATTTTTGAATTACTTGAACTTACTATTTTTATTGCATTCTTCACCATCTACTTATTTGGTCGTTCATCTTTACGTTTGAACAGATATAGCAGAAAATAGGTCAGAAATTTACTTTTCCGAATTTTAAAAATATGTATTAACTGTGTTGATTTAAATATATACATTTAAACATAACCAATATTATTCGTAACATCAAAAAAAATCTTTAAAAGAAATACCCGATAAAATTTTAAAGTTATATTTAGTCAATTGTCAACCGTAGAATTCAATAATGATTTCAAATGTCTTTGGAAAACTGAATATACTGCGGCAACGATTTAATAATAATTTTATTCATATTATCTCTATGCTAACATTTATTTAGTTACAATTTTCTCCATAATAAAATGGACATAAATTTTGTAGATTTATTGAGTCCATCCATTTTCTTTTCAAGTCCTCCACAACCTTCTTCTCTATTTATAAAAAAAGTATATTATATTATAAAATTGAACAGCATAACTGAAATACAGTCAAACTAGTTGATAAATTTGTACACGACATTTTGGATCCTAAATTATTATCCAGTATATGCGTTAACATCTTTCAAAAACTAGGCCATAGAATCATTTCAGTTTAAGTTTTAGGGAAATATTATTTCAAGTCCGAACCAATATTGAATTTCTTAGTTGAAACGTTGAAAATTACAATTTATTTAGTTATTTATTTACTTGGTCTAACACAATCGAAACTTTCAAACTGTTGAGAGAAATTATTTACTCGTTATGGCCAAGGCAATAAGACTTGGTATTGACAGAAAGTAACAGCTAGCAAGGGTAAAGTTTGAATGTAAACTCGTATTCTCGGTACGTCTTTATGAATATATGCTCTTTCTCTGTAAGAGAGTCGTATTTTCTCATAAATTTCCTAAAATTAATCGCAGATATTGAACCAAATATCAGACCAAAAAATTTACGAAATAAATTATATTCTTAGAGTATATAGTAACAGTTAATAATTGCCATCCAAATAATTATTCACGTCTCGCATAATGTCATCAGTAATGATATGAAAAATGCGCTTTATCTAATACAAGTTATCTTGAAACTTACTCCATTTGACGACAACAAAAAGATATAAATTATGTGTCTCAATAATAGATAATAGACATAACCACCAATTTAAGAGGAAATGTTACGATATTGATATAGATGGATTGTTGCTCACTTTTAATCCATAATTTAATCCAAAATTTAGCCTACTTGTATTTTGATATGTACTCACATAATTCTCAGAATATATATATATATATATATATATATATATATTGCTTTATAACTTATATGAAAGAAATTTCTAAATGTGTTTCGTTCATCAGCCATTCTAAAGATAAAACAATTTATTTAGGAAACAATTGTTTCTTGAAAACTTCGGTAATAATTTTAATTATATCAGTAATAAATTTGAAATATTATATTGATAATTTTAAAGAATTAAAAAAGTTAAGTCTTTTAAGAACATTTGCCGAGAACCTATATCCATTTGTTAAAAATTTATTTACAATCGAATTATTTTTCTAAACTAAAAGAATTATGATAATTGATTCAATAACTCCAAGCGTGTAATAAACTGTGTTTTTGTTTTTCAACATTTGTCCTTGGTAAAGCTGCAAAATTCAAAACGATATTTTGGTTCATTTTTTTCTGTTCAAATGAATTTCATTTAGAATAAATTGTATAATTTTTTTCTAAAATCCGCTTTTTTTCTCTAAATTGTGAGAATTTATATATATTATAGACGTAGCATTTCAACACTTAACAGCAGCAGAGAAAACTTGAGAAGCTTAGGAACTATTTACCTCTTATTTACCAAAGCATAGAGAAAGTACAATATTTTTGATAATATATATTTTTTTATTAATTCGAAGGTTAAATTTTCCTTCTACTCCATCAGCATTCGATACATAATTTTTTCTATATTCAAAGTTATAATTATTGAAATATTTTTAAGAGATGCACTAAACTTTCTATCTAGGTTCTTTTTATAAACAATATTGTGTAGAATTCTCCTTGAATTAAGTACAGAAATTATAATCTTCTAATAAGCTTTCAAAATATTTCATAAAATATTTTCACTGTCTTCTAAGTTTATTTAGGCATGGTTAGTGGAAGTTTTCGCCTTGATTTAATGAAAAATCTCTTGAAATATTTTCACTATCTTCTAAGTTTATTTAGGCATGATTAATGGAAATTCTCGAATTGATTTAATAAAATATCTCTTGAAATATTTTCACTATCTTCTAAGTTTATTTAGGCATGGTTAGTAGAAATTCTCGCCTTGATTTAATAAAATATCTCTTGAAATATTTCACTATCTTCTAAGTTTATTTAGGCATGGTTAGTGGAAATTCTCGCCTTGATTTAATTAAATATCTCTTGAAATATTTTCACTATCTTTTAAGTTTATTTAGGCACGGTTAGTAGAATTTTTCGCCTTGATTTAATAAAATATCTCTTGAAATATTTTAACTGTCATCTAAGTTTATTTAGGGATGGTTAGTGGAAATTCTCGCCTTGATTTAATTAAATATCTCTTGAAATATTTTCACTATCTTCTAAGTTTATTTAAGCATGGTTAGTAGAAATTCTCGCCTTGATTTAATAAAATATCTCTTGAAATATTTCACTATCTTCTAAGTTTATTTAGGCATGGTTAGTGGAAATTCTCGCCTTGATTTAATTAAATATCTCTTGAAATATTTTCACTATCTTTTAAGTTTATTTAGGCACGGTTAGTAGAATTTTTCGCCTTGATTTAATAAAATATCTCTTGAAATATTTTAACTGTCATCTAAGTTTATTTAGGGATGGTTAGTGGAAATTCTCGCCTTGATTTAATTAAATATCTCTTGAAATATTTTCACTATCTTCTAAGTTTATTTAAGCATGGTTAGTAGAAATTCTCGCCTTGATTTAATAAAATATCTCTTGAAATATTTCACTATCTTCTAAGTTTATTTAGGCATGGTTAGTGGAAATTCTCGCCTTGATTTAATTAAATATCTCTTGAAATATTTTCACTATCTTCTAAGTTTATTTAGGCATGGTTAGTAGAAATTTTCGCCTTGATTTAATAAAATATCTCTTGAAATATTTTAACTGTCATCTAAGTTTATTTGGGCGCGGTTCATAGAAATTCTCGCATTGATTTATTATATTTACAATAAAGGCCTTTATTTAAAATATTCGGCTTATTAAATTAGCAAAGTATTATAAACATAGCCTATCAGCATTTAATTCTGATTCTGGTTTTCTTTCTCTGGGCTTCACGAGTATAATGACGGCCTTAAATGACAATTATTGACTCCGAACCTTGACGATTTCTGAATATTTATAAATTAAGTTTTTAGTCATTACATATCTGACGAAAATTGTCCATACTTTCTTGTCCAAGACGTTTTTCATTTAGAAATCCATTTAATGAATACTTATGCAATTATTATGCGATGGTACTGGCAGTACAACAATAATTCGTTTGGATGTTGGCACCCAACTAGCCATATATATAGCAGCGTATCACAATCATGACGCGCTCAATGTGAGAGAAATTATCAAGCCCACATTTGTCAGTTACTAGTTACTAAACCTTAAAATATAAATTTAATGGTAATATTAAGAAAATCTATGATTTTTTCACTTAGTATTAAATATTGCCATCAGCTTTGTAACCAAGAAATTGGTGATATAAAATAAAGCTAAAATTTTTTTGCGTCGAATCGAAACAATTACATTATATATGTTAAAAGAAAATTGATATAAGAAAGGAAAAGGGCTTCAAATAAAACTCAATATAAATGGTAATTACGAAAAAGTTTTACAAAAAAACTTTAAGCGTCGCAAAATTTAAATTATTTGTTATATACATATTCAACACATTTTCTTTTAAGTTGTCCTTGCGATTTTTTTTTAAATAAATGTTTCTGTCCTGTTCTATAATGACTTGGTAAAATTATTATATAAAATTACCGAAAGAGATCTCTTCTATTGCCTCTGGTACACGAAAATTTATATTTTTAATAAAGTTTATTGGCATCCAAACTACTAGCATAAGCACGCGAAACGCAAGTTCATATAGAACTCCCAATTACAAATAAATATTTATTATCTATTACTAATATTTTATTTCAACATAGCACTAAAAATATAATCGCTTGGAGGTAGCACAGAATTACACATCACACAAATATGTCCCAGCTTTTCAAAAAAATTACCATTCGAATAAATATGACAAAGAATAAGTGTACGACAGAGCTAATGGTACACATTACTATTTTAAGGTTCATTTGACAAATATGGGCTTCACTACTTTAAGATCATAAATTTAAGCTATTTTCTATAAATTACTCTATGCTTACTACCAGTGCAGATTAAGTTTCAAGTGTAATTAATAGTACATAAAAAGAGAATTTTCTTCGTTCCCTACTCCCTAGATTTCACAACATGTTAATTAATTAATCGCATTTTAATTAGAAACTATATAAACCGTGAAATAAATTATTATTTGATTATCTTATATATAGTAACATTAACTAATGCTTATGCTGTATTGTGTTCTTTTCAATTAAAGAATTATTATTTCGATGTTAATGCTTAGTTTTCATTGCGTGAAAATATATCTGATAAACTACTGCAACCTAATGACATTACTTGTTATAATTCAAATTTGAATTTAAATATTTAAAGGTAAAATAGGATAACGATGTTAAAAAATCTAAATGTATTTTAATATATTGGCATTAATTTAAAAGCATATTTTTCAAAGTATTTACTTACTTCAAGTAATTTTCTATATTATTTGTTTTTAAAATTTGATTGCACCATCGTGTTTCTATCAAAAAGGTTTTAAATTATTGTCGCCGTATTTTTATCACAAATCTAATCCAAATATCCGGTTGCTGGCTGTCGACACAGTTTTTATTCAAAGCACTTTATAGTTACTAAACTTATAAAGTTCATGTCATAAAGATCAAATAGCCAAAGACATAAGACTAGGAAACAAAGTAAATAAAAATTATTTTGACCTTAAAAAGACCTTCAAATATTTAAGATAAACACTCAGCGTATAAAATTACTTGAAGCATATTTTTATATAACATCATTAATTTTTTCGTCGTTTACTTTCGTTCTCGATAATATTACTTTCTGCGAGGAAATTTTATATCCTCGCTCTATTTTACCAAAGTAAGCTAGGACGTTTTTTTCGGATCACTTTTATTTAGGTTCATAATTTGCTGTCAGCTGTGAAGGTTACGACGTGTTTTTTTTATATTTTCCAATGATCTAGAATCTGGATCTGGGTAGTATTCCTACTAAAAACATTTATCTGACAAAATGTGCCAAATTCTGCTCAGACTATTAAAACTATAATAAAAAAAATAATATTACATTATAATAATAAAACTTTTAAATATAATTATGATTTTTCAATGTAAAAATTTCCGGTGCTGGGATTAGATTAATTTTGCATCACATTCTTCATTCACGAATGAATATTATTCAATGCTCCTCCCTCATGTATGCTTTCTTTTTATTTGCTTCTGCCTAATTCACATCAACGTAAGGCTTTTATACGTTTTTATGAACTGCGAGATTTTAATTTACAAACTTTATTCCATATTCGTGATGTGCATCGAAATTTTGTTAAGACTTGAATAAATAAATAAAAAAATGAATGCATTTTTTTCCAAACCATACATTATTTGAAGCAAACAGCTTAGAACTATGTCTAAATGGCAAAGAAGTTTAATAAGCTTTTCGCTCCATTTGAAACACGTGTGTGAAATAGTATTATTATACCAATCTGTAATTTAAATATATAAATTAAAATATTCCAATCTGTAATCAAAGAATAAAGTTACAGGAAATATTTGCCTTCAAATTATTGTTCGAAATATAAAATTTAAAGAAAGAGATATTAAATTTTCTACGTTTCGAAGAAGACGTGGCAGAAAATCAATAATAATTTCAATCTATATTTCTACTACTATAATAATGGTTTCCAAACTCAAATTATTTGAGTCAGTTCAGAAGTAGATCATCAATATTTATTGAAGAAAGTTTTCTTAGACTAGTCTTCGACCAAGTATATAATATTCTGAGTTCTAAATTTGGAATATTACCTTCAATAGTTTGTAAGACAAATTATACATAATGATGAGCGTACATAAGTCTGCATTTTGGAATGTATTATTCTTTACTAGACCTATCATAGATACCAACTTTGTACTTTATGAGCTAACCTAATTCAAAGTTAAAACTATTTAGCTACTTAAACTTAATGACAATTAATCAATATTATACAGAGTACTGAAATAATACTAATATATAAAAAAACTTCTACTAAATCTATCAGTAACCAAATAGTTGAAAATGATTGAAACTGACCTCACGAATTAGAATATTTCGCCTAAAATCTGAAACGTTTGAAGTAAATATTGTTTTAGTATTTCATATTTTAAAAATCATATAATGAACTAATTGAATACTAAATATAAATTATAATAATTAAAATAATAAATTAATACTATGAATGACACTTACGGAATTAATATTCGCCTTATCATGTCAAAAAATGTAATGTTATTAAAAAAAAGTCACCTTCAATAATAATAAATATCACATTAACTTGGAATTAATCTAATATTATAATGAGGTAAATTTTATGCAAGAGATAATCTCCAAAACTGCTCATCCGATTTAAAAATCATTTTCCAATATTTGCATTTGACGTTCAGGATGGACAGGTTTTATTTGATTATTTTAATTTTTTTTTAAATTTAATAATACCAATTTTTTCACTTAATTTACCATCACCATCCATGAAAAAACGCAGGGCGTCCAAAATAACGTGAGACCCCATTTATTTGTAACATTTACCTGGCCAGTTGATTATCATGACATAATATCAAGGGTATTCCATTTAAACATGAAGGAAATTATCAAATTATTCACAAAAGACAAGATATTCGGTAAAGTCAAATGCAATATGCTCAGTGTTTAGTAGCAAAAATTAGTTTTGGTTGGAAAGAAAAATACAACCAGATGAAATTAATAGTGTAATAGTTGCTGAGTTAGCGGATAAAGATGACGATCCAGTATTATTATGGGCATCCAGGCATAAAAAAGACATTGCTTTAAGAAGACTATATGGTGTACAGACTTCTCAATCTGAGTGTTTTTATTTAGTAATGTTACTCCTTCAAGTGTGCGGTCTAACCTTATTCGCAGATTTAAAAACTTGAAATGGAGTTGTCAAAAAAAACATATCAAGCACCTTGCAGAGATAGAAGTTTGCTGGAAACTAAAGATCATTGGGAAAATACTTTAAAAGAAGGTTGGTTATCACAATGCCCATTAAAGCTGAGGGAGTTGTATGTAAGCTATTCTACTATTTTGTCAGCCATCTGAACCATTAAAATTGTAGGACGACTTCAAAAAAAAATCGTTGTGAAGAAAACTAACACAGAATTCGACAACAATATCAAGATTTATATTTACCTTTCAACGACGATATGTACAACGAAGATTGGATATAAATAGAAAATAAACTATTGGAATTGAATGATAAAAGTTTAAATGATTTCGGATTACCCTCTTCTGTTCGTTCATAAAAGTATATCAGTACAATATCAATGAGTTGATAGATTGTCAATACAAATTTATTAAAATTTGTCAACAATTGCAGATCAATTAAAGTCGTTTGAAACTCGAGCGCTATTAAGGGAGGAGTTAAATTTTTGTTTTACTGATAATTTTCGGCAGACACTCCCTGCAGTTACAAAAGGGACGCATGCAGATATTGTCAAAGAATACTTTAAATCATCTCCCTTATGGAGTTCCATTCAAACTCTGCACTTACGAATTAACATGAGAACCTATTTTAGTGGAAATACTCATAACGACTTCCCACAACTGCTCACACTTGGGGAAGGAGTTTTCCTTCTCCAAATTTGATCATTAACTGTGCTGAAATCTTTCTAAATGACAAACTAGGTTGGATAGTTCAAGGTCTGCAGCATCTTATAAATACAGTATATCCCGGCCTCGGAAATTTAATCGAAAGAGATTTTCATTGGCTGTTTCAAAGGCAGTAGTATCGCTTAGGAAAAACACTGTCAATGAAATCAATAATCTGAATATACAAAAATCAAAAATTATAAGTCGATTGACACGATCACCATTACCGAGGATGCAGTTCACCATCCACAACAAAAATTAAATTCGCTTAATCCTTTTACCTTACCATCTCACGAACTGCTATTGTAAGTCGGACGCCTATAATGATTTTAGAAACTTTGAGTTTTCCGGATATCTAGCACAAGACTACTAATTACATCCCAAGGATTCCAGTGATTCGCATAGACTTGCCGATATCTTTCAAACGGCTGCAATTTCCAGTGAAAACATCGTTTGCGATGACTGTTAATAAGTCCCAAGGACAGACCTTCACTTTAGTCGGAATCGACCTATGCCAAGCGCGTTTTTCCCATGTCCAACTATGTTCGTTCATTATGAGTTGGAACTCTAGATAAACAGATTTTCTACCAAAAAATAACACGACGTCCAACATTGTGTACAGAAAAGCTCTAAGAAATAGAAAAAGCTCTTCTCTTAAATTATAAATTTAAATATGTCAACTACAGATAAAAACAGACATCACAAAATACAAAAAAATACAATGTCGAATCGCAAAAAAAATATTCTTAAAATACTTAACATACTTAACAAAAACATTAAAATAAAAAAAATTAAAAGTAAAAAAGTTTAAAAATACAAAAAAATTAAAATACATACGAATAAAAATTAAAGATACAAAAAAAACTAATAAAAATCTTTTACGCACACGTTAAAAAATACATATAATTTTTTTTAGTTTAGGAGAGTGTTAAAAATTTGTATAATGATTTTTTAATGATACTCTTATAGTCACAAACAGAATTCTACGCGGACGAAGCCGCAGGCACAGTTACTTCAAGTATAATTTTAAAACTATTCACCGATGCTTTAATCCATCTTTATCATAATACATTAATAGAAAAAATTATATACTATTCGGAGAAATGTTTGTAATTAATATAAAATCTCACATTAACTAATTTTCTTTTATTTTCTTGCTGTTATATTTCCACTATCCTAATAAGTCTTTCATACAGTCCTTACGTACGTCATTTATGTATTTATAACTCCAAAAATAAATGCTCCTAGCGTCTAATTTATGTGCCTGCCTGTTTTTTCATACTTTTAAAATGTACAGAAAGCTTTAAATTTATTTATTTAATGATAAAATAATTAATTTTTAACAATTAATGACTTTTTCCGACCCAATTTTTAAATACTGTTCATGGAAGTAAATCACTAAGCTCGCTGTATTATACATATAATTTCATAAAGAACGCATTAATTTAATATACTTCTGTTTTATTTTGAAAGATGCTCTTTCAAAGCTGTTAAACTTTTCATGTGCCTAGTTTTATTACCACTTTTTTCATGTAAATTTATTGAAAGTCGTTGCTCTAGTTTCCGCATTCAATCGAATAGCCTGTCAGTATATGAAAAACATATTGAAATACTAAAATCAATTTTCTTTCTATTTTGGGTAGTTGTGAGAGTTTTTGTAGATGGAATATGATGATGATTCACTTGCAGTGTATGACAGAAGGAAATCTTAAACTAAGTTAAATAAAATTTACTGTTAATTTATTTGACAAATAATGTTATTATTGCTACCATATAATTTATCAAATTAACTGAAAAACCTCAAAAAATATCACATACACTTTATATATCAGGAAATTAGAAAGTTATCGTCTAAATAAAACTAGTGAAAAAGTCATTAAAATTAATATCGAACAGGTTTGTTAATTGTTAAGGATTACGTGAATTATACAACACTTAAATAAATCGCTAATTTTCTAGTCATAGCAAAAACATTTAAAGATAACTTACGTCACCTTTTACATAGTTACATAGTTTGTGATTCTATTTAAAGGCGTTTGATAAAATTTTATTTATTCGAATAAGCTAAACGATTCTTTTTTATTTCACTACTTTAACTAATTTCCCAATAAAAATTATAAGCCTTTATTGCCAATCAAAGAGTATTTTATGAAAAGGAAATTGGCTTTTAGAATGATTTACCTTAAATGAAGAATGAATACCAAAACAGGTGCCATTTTTTTTTATTTCGACAAGGAGAAGACGAACACTTAAGTGATCTTGTAAGGGTTCCTTGTTTTCTTTTTGAGTACAGACGCCAAAAGTAAAAAAATGATCTAATAAGAAATAAAAATTACAATTAGCAAATTATGATAATTAATTAGACGTAGCAAATCGATACTGATAAGCCATCCAAACAATATTGGCCATTTCTAAGAAGCATGAAAAAACAGACGGAAATACGATGAAGATTTTCTATATTGAATTAAACAATATTAATTCCCGAAGTACTCGAAATATGAAACTGTTATCGATACATATACGTAAATACCAGTATTACATTTAATCAAGCCCAGAATGAATATCATTGATAAGCAGTTTCGTAAATATCACACAAGTTTATAAACGGAAACGAAAGTGTGTAATATTTTTTTTTTATATATTTTCTTCATCATAGGGAACAAAATAAAAACCTGTTAGGTTAGGTTAGGTTAAATAATGAATGTTAAATAGATAAACATAAAAATTAAAGTTAATTAATGCCTAAATTAACAGTGTTCACATTACTAATAAAATAACAAATTTTTTTACCAGTTATAGTTTAAATAATTTTTTAAAAATTATTGATATACATAAAAAGGGCGAGCACTATTCTCAGGAACAAGTTAACGATAATTTACTTCAAATTTAAGGTCAATTTACCATTTCATTTAATCAGCCCTTGGATGAGTGAATTTGAAAGCTTGGCCCGCCCTCAGTAAAACAGAGTAGCTTCTTAAACTTAGTAACACGTTTCCTTCCTCACACGACAAACCTCCTTCAAAACTTTTGGGTTTTCACAAGTTTCATTAATTATCTCGAACAATTAACATGAAGTAAATGTTGAACTTGAATTAAGTTTTAAACGGAAGGCATTTGGTATCGATATAAAAAAATGGAATATGGATTGAAATAACAATCTAAAAGACCGTAAGTTATTCGAAATAACTATTCACTAGGATTGTATCTAAAAGATCCCTTAATATCATCACCTAAATATATTTACTGGATATTTTTGAAATAAATGGAATATATCCATATTTTCCTGATCAGCCGCTGTCATGATCCTGATCCTAAGAACAAATGGACAATTTTATTTTCCAAGTTATTTTAAATTGCCTGAATTTTATATAACTGCGTTTTTTATTCTTGGACTTACTTAAACTTGGAACTAATGAGAACGTTGTTAAAATTAGTATCTGCTAATAAATTAATGCGTGAAATCATTAAAATGAAAATTATTACTGTTTATCTCACTCAACTACGTAGTGTAATATTTCCCGAGAGCAAAAGAGGTAAATATATTTGCCCTTTTTCTCCGTCGTTTCGCTCTTGACAGCGATGTTATAGGTGGCCGCTTTGAGCGGTCGTGATTAGAATGTAGTACTGTTATAGGGGGCCGCTTTGAGCGGTCGTGATTAGAATGTAGTACTGTTATAGGTGGCCGCTCCACGATGCCTCGCCATTTCTCCCTATTTATCATCACCCTGTTGCACTCATACAGGAGACCGACTACATCAGAGTTGATCTGGTCTATCCACCGCATCGACTACCTCGCACGTGCTCTAGTGCCTTCTACTCTTCCCTGCACAACAATGCGCTCTATGGAGCTACTGTCTCGATGCACAACGTGACCATAAAAAATTAGAATCCGAGTCTGAACAAGTGTTGATAAATTTTGCTTAAAGTATAGAGATATATTTTTTCTTGAAGTATAGAGACATTCGTGCGGAACTCAGTCCACGATACTACAAGCATTTTTCTCCAACACCACATTTTCAGAGTACGAATACTTGAGAAGATATTGTTCTTCTCAAATATTCATAGTAGATAAATATGGGGAACACCAGAGTTCGAACGAGTCGGGTATTAGTAGTCTTGCTAATGTTTTGGCACCTTCATATTTTTTTCATTTTGTCTATAGCACATCTTGTCATCGTCATAAGTCTCCTCACCCCATCCACGCATCTGCCGTTGCTAGGGATCAACGCTCCAAGGTATACATATGACTGAACTAATTCGCAGTTCGCTATTTGAGTGATTTCGGGCGAGTTGTTATTGGTATGGTAAACAATCATCATTTTTGTTTTGCTGCGATCGATCTTTAAACCAAACTCGAGGCTTATACGCTTCATCTTGAGAATTAAGTCTGACTGTGGCGTGGATAAGAAGCAAACATGACGGTGTGATCTGCGTAGTACAAGTTCGATATTTTTTTAACCAACAATGCCAACGCCGTTCATCCAGTTCTCGAGAGTAATTCGCATTAAGAGCTCGATGTAAACGTTTGATAGTAGTGGAGATATTATACACCCCTGACGAATGTCAGCACTAGGTTAAAAATTGTCTATTAAGATTTCATATATCCGTACTAATGCTATTCCTTCTTCATAAAGTTATTTCAAAAGATGTACGAGATGTTTTTTCATTCCCACTTGAAGTAGTGTACTCCAAAGTTTTGCCCATTTCACTGAATCGAAAGCATTTCGAGAAGTCAACAAAACAGATATAGGTTGATTTATCGAACTCTCGAGCCTTTTCGATGATCTGACGAACTATAAGGATTTGTTCACGAGTACCCTTTCTTCTGACGAAACCAGCCTGTTCTGTAGCGATTTCTCTGGAGAAGTAAACCTTCAGACTTTCATTCAAGACGTGCTTTACTTGCATGTGAGATAAGAATAGTTGTTTCACATCTTGGCTGAGCCCTTTTTATATAAAGGCACAAATACTATATAAACATATTCTTTTAGTCACGTTCTTTTCTGTCATATTCTGTTATATATGGTGTGGAAGATATCAATTCCTTGCTCTCCCATAGCCTTTATGGTATTTATAGAAATCGCATTTTTACTGATGGCTTTTCCATTTTCACGTTTAATTTCGTCTCTAATTTCAGACTTAAGAATGTTCGGTTCCAATTCTTCTTCCCCAGGCTCTGCAAAGGAAAAGCTCTATTTTTCGACTACGATTTTTTGAACGGAAACTAGCAGTGACTCAAAAGCCTTTGGCAGTGACTCGAATTTGGAAATTTTACTACAACAGTTTTTCTAATTTATAAAATCGTCTAAACACATTGATAATTTTAGAAATGTGGACAGTTTAGAAGAATTACATTTCATTTGTTCTGTTCCATAGTTCTGACTAATTAAGACCATTGAGTCTCAATGTGTAAGGATAAAGGGAAGTAACTTACCACTGAGACGCAATAAAACAATTACAACACAGTCATGAAAATAATTAAGAAAGAGTCTCGGAAAGTAATATTTGAATAAATTTAATACTGTTGTTCTTTAATAAACACTTGTAAAGCTTCACCCATTGATTCTAATTTCCAATGCACAAATCTCTCTTTTATAGGTTCTATAAAATTTTCTCCTCAACTTTAGTGTAGACAAATTGAATCTTGCACGTCGGAAATCGCTGTATTACTTATTTGCAAAACGTCAAATCTTATCATCACCGTAATTGCTGTTATTCTAGGGACTGCAAGTTTTCTCACAAGCCATGTTCACGCTCAATTAGCCACATTAGGGTCGGGGGTTTTTTGTTCGGCTTTATTAGGCGGGCGGTGCGTCGTCGGCAATGCAGGGGCGGGGGCGCGGATATGGGGCTGATTTGTTTTCATGCGGTCGCGTAAATGAGACAAGGTCGCGTTGCAAATTGAAATTGGCGTTGCGGTGTTCATTTGAACTCGCGTGAGCGGATCGATTAACTTACGTGAATTGTTGTTAGCTCGAATCGTGCATGGCATGTGATATTTTCCACGCAAACCAAATTAGAAGTAGCAATTCGAAGTGAGAAAAATATATATACATAAAGTAGACTAATCGTTACGTATACAATATTGCATTGTTCCTTTGCGTCCTACTGATTCCGCAGTCCTGTGATAAAACTCTGATGAACGGGTCCACTAACGAAAATACTTTGATACATTTTATCTTAAAATCATATGCATCGGTACTATTTAATATATAAGTTAATGTTTGGGTCCCGCACCTCAAACTGAACACTTATAAATTCACTCACGTGCCTGTCTATCAGTACGTCTGTCACAACCGATTTTTTCAGAAACTTTGTGATGTTGAAATTTTTAATTTGATTTAGATACATGTCTTATTAAACCACGTATTTTATACTGGCTTACTTAGCACTAATTTTTGTTATTTCATATATCATATAAAGTATCATTTAAAACGGTTTGCTATGAGGAGCACAATTTTTTCCGAATTAAATTGCATGTTTCAAAAGATATTCTAAAATATATACGAAAATAGAGCTTTCCCCCTATTGTCGAAACAACCTAATCAAAAATTATGGAAAAAAAAACAGGATTCATGACATCTTGTTGGAAGATTGTGAGAATACTGTAGCGGTTATCCTAAGTCTAATATTTTTTAAAATATGAACCATGTTTTACGCTTGTGGCAGATATAATAGGTAATTTACTTATGGTGGGAAACAATTATATTTGTAAAATAGACATTATTTAATAGAAATATTATGTACCCTTAAATGTTGTGTCTGAATTTACAGGGAATGCTCATAAATGTTGTATCTAAATGTACACGGAGTGCGAATTTTTCCCGTAGTAGTATTTATACATTCGAATGAATCGAATTCCGAATTTTAATTTTTTTAATTTAAGATATATCTACACATATCAATTAAATGACTCCATTTATTTTCACACATTTGGTGAGACTAGTATATAATAATGGGAAACATAATAATGCATGCATTTTGTTTAAAAATAGTATCTTGAAATGACTTCCTAAACCTGCTGGGCTATCGAATTTCTCAATTTTATCATTTTATAAAAGTAAATTACTAAAATTTGAGACGAAAAAGACGAAAAGATTTTTTCTATAAAAAATAATGTTTTATGTACTGTTATAACTTTATGAAGCTAATAGTATTTTTAAAAGTAAATACTTTTATTAATACATTTATAGTTTGATTTTAGCCGTTGGAGTCAAAACATATTATAATTACCTATTAATTTGTTTAAAGGCTGTACCGTAAAAAATGTCCATAAAAACTAGAAAAAAATTTAAGTCTAAGCCGTCAAGATAAAAAGTGGTTGTGTTCAAGTTTATATAATAAAACTTTTCGCTGGTATTCCAATTCAAAATTCGAAAAAAAATTCTCTATAAAAAGATGTTCCACTCTAATGTGTAAAAAAGTATTCACTTCAAAAATATTCGCACTCAATCACAGAAGGCTGGGTGCCTATAAATAGTTACCCTGTGTTTGGATCTCCATGTAAATGTATTTTTCTTCAATGTTTTTTCATGGAAAATATTAAATGCTCCAGA
Organism: Druceiella hillmani; assembly: GCA_039881145.1. NCBI lineage: Eukaryota > Metazoa > Arthropoda > Insecta > Lepidoptera > Hepialidae > Druceiella > Druceiella hillmani. The sequence goes on from JAYKKI010000004.1 coordinate 28,046,522, forward strand.
AAAATAATAAAACTAATCTAAGTTTAAAAATGTTTCAACAATTTCTTCGAAAAGTAAATTTTTTGTCTTTTATTATAACAAATTTTAAACTACCTGCAATTGACTTTAATGCACGAGCAATATCAAAGTAATAAAAATAATTGTTTAGGCATTATAATGATTTTAATTGTTCATATGTCTTTTTTGATAGTGATTAAATAAATAAATTAAAATGTCAAGACATCCCCCTTTTTTCCACATCTGTTAAATATTAATAAAGTAATTTTGATATACATTTTTAATAGTATACTCCTAGACCCCTAGACATTTGCAATTAAATATTGTTTAATATAAATAATAGTTACGAAAATTATGTTAGTCTTATGTCACAATATTAGTAAATGTTTAAAGCACTTTCTATAAAATTCAGCACTGAATTTATATATATATATATATATATATATATATATATATATGCGTGTGTGTATGTGCATATATAAATGTAATCTTGTAATATTATTGATGTGATAATAAGGAAAACGTTTATTGTCATAAATGAAAAACTATCAGGTACGAGTAGAACTAGAATTTAGATACTTTCGTACATACATAGACTATTATAAGTATTTTAACATACATAGTACTTCTGTAAAACAATTAATTTTTCACAACATATTACTAATATAGACAATTTATCTTCAACGGGTGTAAAAACATGGTACAGATTTCAAAAATTATAACATCTAGAATCACGGCCATAGTTTTCCAACAACATTTACGTAGGTTTCTAAAAATGGTTTCTTGTTTTCATAATTCAATATACAATATTCTCAGAAAAAGGGGGAAAATATCTTTCCGTTCGTTGTTTTTCCAGGATTATGTTATCTTGGCTGTTTTGATTTTCTTTGGCAGACTTTTTTTGCAAATTACATTATACATACAGAAGGAAACATTTAGGCGTCCATGTAAAAATAACTTTAATTGTTATTGCCTTTAAAAACTAAAACACTGATAAATAAAAATTCCATTTATTAGAAGTTTATAATGAAATATTATGTTTAGATGTGTAAGTTGAAATTAGAAAAGTATATACATATATGTATATATATATATATATATATATATATATATATATATATATATATATATATATATTTATATATATATATATATATATATATATATATATATATATATATATATATATATACGTTAATTCAAGGAACTCTTCTTCTTAACTTACTTTTAACATAGAACCTTTTGCCATTTCATAGCTTCGCCATTGAAAATAATATTCACGTAATGTTAAAACGTCATTTCCTCCTACGCCGGCCGATGCAAATATTATTCACTATTCCTGCCGTAACTTATAGACTTTAATTAAAAATCAATAAATATTTATATTTATAATACATACGTTATATAATAACATATGTATTATAAATATTTTGATTACCTCTTCTTATATACTTTCTCCATAAAAGTCACCAAAGAATAATTTCCCAGCCCAAGTCTAACATAATAACGAGCTTATCTTTCAATGAAGATTTATAAATCGAAACGTTAATTAAATGTTTATCACAAAAATATTAAAGATTTTTTAAATAAATGTTTGAAGTTAAAAGTTCGATTACGAAGTTTCTTCCCGAGAGGCAACGGCCGTGAATGTTATACAGCCTCGTGGTTAAATTTAAACAAACTTCACTTTAATTTAAACTCAACAGATTAAGGAATAGGTTAGATTAACTTATTGCCGAGAGGGTAATTTTTCATTAACTCAATTATAAAGTTCGTTAAATTACAGATGTTAAAGAGTACAGTGAATTGCGTCTTAATAATTTTCTTTTTCAATTTTCACTTCAAAACTTAAGACGAGTGTAATGAACAAATAATATTAGGTTGGCAACTTATAAACTCACCACTTTTTTCCACTAAGCTCTAGAATCTTATAGAATATTCTAAAATATTTCTTGTAGGGTATATAAAAAATGCGGCATTCCAACTTCTTTTCAGTTTGCAATTGAGTATTCAGCGAGTAAAGTATAAATAAAAAATATTTAAAGCATAAATAAAAAGTATTTCGAAATAAACGAAGGTACGCCCTCTTATGATACAGCCGTGCACTGATTCCAAAGATTCAAAGAAGGAAATTTTGATCTATCCGATGAACCTCAATCGAAGCAATCTCCCAAATTGATTTAAAAAAATTTAAAAGCCTTATTGAAACAGATCCCAGGTTAAGCTCGCGTTGTTTAGCAAAGCTATTTTCACGCTCTTATAATGTAATGGACAAACAACTTCATGCTTTGAGCACGGAGTGGAAATATTACGTTTGGCTACTACATGAGCTAACACCCTTTCAACTTCAAAGAAGAGCTAAAGTTATTTTAAGCTATAAGTTCCCATCAAACCAACGGGAGGCTAAAGTATCTGGTTACGGGAGATGAAAAGTGGGTAGCTTATGTTAATTTTTAGCGTAAACGTCAATGACTAGGAGCTGTAGAAAAAGGTGTGCCTGGACCAATATATAACATTGGACAAGAAATACTTTTGAGTGCATGGTCGGGTATAAATGGAATTATTCATTGAGTTATTCAAGGGAAACTCTTTCAAACTAACAGTAAAATTACAGCTAAGATTTATTGTTAACAATTGAGCATAGTCATCACTAAACTTCTTTTAAATCAAAGCGAACTTTGTTTTTTACATGACAATGCTCGACCCCACCTAGCAAAAGTAACGTGTGAAAGACTACTATCACTTAAATGGAGTATGCAACTTCACTCACTGTACTCTCCAGATCTTTTGCCATTTAATCACCATCTGTTTTGCTCTTTGTCTAATAATTTACGTCATAGAAAATTTAAAGATGAAAGTCACATCAAAATCGAACTTCACCGGTTTTTCAGTCAAAGTCCCAAAGATTTCTACAAAGGCGGAGCTTTAGATCTGCCTACACGTTGGCGACAAGTGTTAGATACAGACGGTGCTTATATAATTAACGATTGATTTTATTGACTACATATACAAAGTTGAAAAGTTTGTGTACAAAGGTGGTGGGTTGCAAGTTACCAACCAAATAAAAAAATGGTTAAATAATACAAAAATAAGTATGGGAAACCTTATCTTTGTTAACAAATATTTAACCATTATTTCAAATAACATAATCTTATAATATTGTTGTAATTAAATTTTTATTTGCATGTTAATGACCCTTTAGGTTCTCCAAATCCGTTTTTGTTTAACAAAAGAAACAACAAAAAAGAAACCTTTCTCCCGAAAAAGAAGAACTCTTATAACTCGGTCATGTACGTTCGTATATCAGTCTGTCACAAATTTACAATTTCTAAATTTTAGACCTAAGTTAATGAAGTTTTGCAAATTAATTTAAAAGTAATTAATATGAAGATCTCAATAAAGGTGCAACAAAATATTATAGAATAAATGTATCCATAATATTTTGTCTTTGGAGTACTCGGACTATGAAGTTTTTGTCTCAGTATATCTCGAAATATACCATATATGTCTCAGTATATATAATACCTAAAATTGTAAATATAATACCTAAAATTGTAAATAAGAAATGTTTTTGAGACCTTTTCAATTCTTTCAAAAAATATCAAATACGCTACATGGAAAAATAAAATATCTTTTAAAAAACCGACTTCAAAAAAGGTAGGTACTAAAAAGTAAAAAATAATTAACTCAAAATAGGTACCTACTTCTTTGCAATAAAAAAATTCGTTATTTATTTTTTAAGTCGGTGCCAGCACTGTCGACCAACTTAAACAAATTTATAATTTAATTTAATTCGTATCGTATATTTAAAACTTTAACTTTTAACAATAGTAAACTGATTCATAAAGGGCATATTTATGATATAAAAATTTATATTTGTTTAAGTTCACCGTCGGTGTGCTACCACCGATTTCAAAAATAAATAACTTAGTTATTTACTGCAAATAAGTAGGTACCTGTTTTGAGTTAATTATTTTTTACTTTTGAGTACCTTTTTAAAAGATATTTTATTTTAGAATATTTAGTGATTGATATATCAATATTAAACATTACAATTATTTTCTTTCTTAGAATATCGGATTATTATTAAAAGTCAGGGACAAAAGCTAGTAGTAGATAATTTCCTCTTTGTCTAAAGTCGATTATCAACAAAACATAGAAATAAAGTGATAGTAATAGCCGCCAATGATTAGCTGTTAGCCGTTGAGGAGTTCGGTTCTCCATATTCGAAGCCCAATATCAGATTTTGCAAATAAAAAACAATAATTTGAGGAGTTCCGTTCTCCGTATCGGAAATCCAATATCAGATTTTGCAAAATAATAACTAAAGTAACAACTAACCAGTAGCCTATATATTGAATCACGATCGATTTATTACCATACAATAAGAAATTACATTATTCACCTTCAGAACTCATCATCGCACACTAACCTGGTCGATGGCGCAGTTATTTTGTAAAGTAAAAACTATCAGTAGCAAACATCTTGAATAATATTTAATTTACTACCATTCGATACGGAGCACTTTCAATTTACTACGATCCGCTAAGGAATTCCGTTGTTCATCTTCGGAACTCGTTATCAGAATCCATGACCTTGTCGACGTTGTAGCTATTTCGCAAAGTAACAACGACTAGTAGCAGATATCGTTGATCACGGTTAATTTACTACTACTAAGGAGTTCCGTTGCTCATACCCAGAACTTATCATTAAACCCTGAACTGGTAAGTGGTGTAATTGTTTTGCAAAATAACAACTATTCGTAGCAAATATCATGAATCATAGTTGTTTTACTGCCATTCATTAAGGAATTCCATCGTTCGTTTCCATACTTCATCATTAAAAATTATAATTTTTATATGGAATCACATTTGTAGTATCCTCTTTAAAATAAAAAAAGAATAGATACAATCGGTCCACTCCGTAAAAAATAATAGCTGAACATACTTAAAAAAAGATTCCGACGAGTTGATAACGTCCTCCTCTTTTGAAGTCGGTTAAAAATAAATAAATAATTTCAAAAACTAAAAAAACAAGATTTTACAAAATACTTTTTAAATCTGTTTTTTCTGTCTAATCAGTAAGGACTTTAGTGCAAGCCATGTTTGTTATTAAGTGTAATATTTGAGAGTAAAAGCGTGAGGCTTTATCTTGGAATCTAACTAAAATGTTAAGAACTTTCATTCATTTATTATTAATTTGTGAAGCAAAATCTTTTATTTTTGAGGAAAATGCCCCACACTTTTAAACTCAAATGCTGTACTCGGTAACAAATGTTGCTTGCACTAAAATCTAAGTAGATAGAGAAATTGATGATTATATTTGCTTTTTAATGAAGTATTTTTGTAAAAGTGCGTTTTTTTTAATATTCATTTATTTTTACTTTTTTTAGCCTTTTATTTTTATGTTAAGGTTATACAACTTTTTCTAATTTCATAAAATTATTGTACTGTTATCGGTTCATGATAAGTGTACAAAATTTAAATAATTCGGACATCTGGAAATGGGTAAAAATTTAGTTAAAAATTCCGTTACTTTTTAAATCTTTTTTTTCTTTTAAGACTAATAAAAATTGTTTTTAATATTATGAAAATATTGTATTGTCATCAGAACTACCAACAACTGCCAAATATCATAATGATACAACAATTAGGAATGCATGAAATTTAGTTTCGCAATTTTTTTTAGTTTTGCTATTTCCATTAGATAGTTGGTTACCATTACATAGTTGCTATTAAAAGCGTATTAAAAATATAAAGTACTTAATTTGTCCCCTCCCTCCCCTAAAATTCCTATATGATTTCCTATATAATATCTTTGAGTATTAGCTATTGAGTTATATTCGGGTCAATATGTTTTCTGAAAAAAAATCCGTGACTGACACGTGTAATCTTTTAGGTTTCCCGTTTTTTTTCTTTCGAAGCACGCGACCCTCAAAATATAATGTAAAAAATTGTAAAATTTGAATCCTTCCTTAATCCTCCCTTTTCCTTTTTTTTGGAATTTTGTCATGCATCTCGTTTAGTGTGTTTTTAAAAGTACGAATTTTTTCAATTCTCGCTTTTGACCCAGCCTAAAATTAATGATGTCCTAACCCTAACAAAACATTATTTCTGAATTCTCCCCTCTGTTTTGTAGAGTTACGCTAATAATTATGTGAAATAATATAAAATGGTGTGTGTCTGCTCCGACGCGCGACTGAAGTTTACTCCTTAAGTACGATCATCTTGGAATATACAAAACAAGTAACATTGGATATAAATATAAATATCAATATCATTAAATATAAATGAAAAATTCTTTAATTAAAAAAGCTGACAATATAATTATTATCAAGTAAAATACAAATAAACAAGATCAAATTTATACAACAAATTTAAAAACACTTAGTAACGTCGTACTTCTTAGTATTTAAAAGTCTCTTTTAGTTTAGAAGATTAAAAGAGACTTTTTAATTTTGTAGAATAACAGACACCAAATATTCTTAAATAATGACATTTAATGATTACATCTTAATATTAGCGAACGATAGTAAACTATATGTGTCACACTTCGTCATTGCCATAAAAAATGCCAATATGTGTGTCATATTCCATCATTGTGATTACGCCATAAGAAAATAACAAATAAACATATTGATATCTCACTCTAAAGATGCGCAGAAATTATGGGCAGAGAAGCCACCTAACAGTTACGATTTTTAACGCTCTGAACATCTGATTTTATTTAACATAAAACTTCATACCGGGTTCATACCGGACTTCATTAAGGAGTAAACTCCATAAAACAAATGAATGGTTATATATATTTTGAAGGCAGCAAATTGTTTTTAATAACAAAGTTAAATATTTATGTTATGAAAATTTTTATTTTTCGAATTAAAACAAATTCGATTTATTTTGAACTTGTTAATTCCTGAAATAAATTTGTAGAACATTACCTTAGTTTCTCATATTCTGAACCAATAAATTCATAAAGTAATAAAAAGATACGCAAGGAAATAACTAGTGAAATTGTAGAGGAAAAATAAATTCACTCTTGCCAAAAAAGAACGATTTTTGAAGTGAATTTAGGAAACAAGTGTTTGACAATTTTCAAATATGCAACTTTAACTTTTGCTCTCTATTGTGTCTTCCAAAATCAAGTTTAGTTCAAAAATGTCTGTACGCAATTAACTGCGTAATTAATTAAAATGTGTTTTAAGAGTCGGTATAAATTTAATTGTAAGTAATATTTTAAGGGCCGCTATAAATTATTTAAATAAATTCCGGCCGTATAGTTTGCGAATAGCAAAGTACCTACCTAAAAATAATGCGTTAATTTAAAAGTGATTTACATAAAAAATATGGCATACATCCTGAAAATATAAATGCGCTGCTTATAATGCAAAATAAAACAATTTTTTTTTTAAATCAAGTCAAATAGCCTATTACGAAAAACAATGTAGAAATGAATTAAGTAAGATAGCAATGACCATGAAAATATATTTTTATTTTTGTACAATTTACCAGCTTTAAATCGTCGCACATACATAAGCGCTGGAATAAATAAACTGGAGGATAACTCATTCGTACCTTTCTGATATACATACACACACGCACAGATACACATGTACACACACGCGCACGCACACACACACACACATGAAAAAATCCTTAAAGTAATTTATTCAAATGACATATCTGTATAAAAACACGCTTTCCAAAATCAGAAAGGAGGCTCCGAAATATCACGTCGTAATATAAGGCCGATCATTCCAATCCTCACAAATTCCATCAAAGCCGAAACCCTTTAACTTCGTTTCAAGTCAAGAATTCACAAAAAAACGCGCAACGACCAGGCACAGCGAGCAGGCAGCGGAATAAATAAATACGACTAAGTGAATTCTTGGATCACTTTCAGATGGGCACGTGATTGAAAAAAAATAAGGCATAAATCAAGTTGACATTAACAAAGGTCTGCCCGATATTTGTAGAAAAATCGCTTAAACGATAAAGACCCGTTGCCGCTACGAAACAGGATGTAAAAAGGACCTGAAGAAGGTGTATTATGCTTATTATTATATTCAATGTCCACTGCGAGGGCTAATACGGACTTATTAAAGATTGAAGACGACGCAATTTATATAAGTTTGAGTGCTTGTTTATGCCAATTAGCATTATAGTAAAGTAACTGTATTATGTTTGTGACAAGCAAAAGTCTACTTACATATGTAAATATGTGATCACCGTGGTGTGTTGGGTTAATCACAAGGCATACGGCCTTTGACGATCCGGGGGGACCTGGGTTCGAATACCGCACAAGGCATACGGCCTTTGACGATCTGGTTTGACACCGCGGGGACCTGGGTTCGAATCCCAGCCGTTCGTCGACTGATGACGTGATTGGCAATAAGAGATTGGTTTCGTAGCAATACGTGCGCCATTTGCGTCAATTAGATACATTAAAGTAGATAAAAAAAACAAATGAATAAAATAAATATACACACACGCACAAACACACACACACATATATTCTCCCTCTTTACAGCAACCGCGAAATTTGGTTAATATGGTTTTGTACTCTTTTATTGATTTTGAGATATATATACATCTATATATATATATATATATATATATATATATATATATATATATATATATAAATCAATAAAAGAGTACAAAACCATATTAATCAAATTTCGCGGTTGCTGTAAAGAGTTGATTTGATTAAAACATTTGAAAAGCAAATGGTCAACTTATAATACATATTAAAAATAAATCATATTATTTATTTATTTAAATACCGCCTGTGCAATCAATGGTTTTAATCTCCTATTTAACTAGAAACTAAGTAAAATAAATAATTGTTTATTTTTTCCCCTCTTTACAGACGATTTCCTTCTGGATTCGCAGAAGAAAATAGAATAATTACTAAAATCAATTTCATTATAATAATTAACAACGACACATTTCAAGTGTTCTCAATAGCCACAAACTCAGACATAACTTGATTGGGTGATTTAGCTATCAATAAGATAATCCATATATAATATGTATAATATTTAGGTCATCCAAGAGAAAATGATAGTGAACATGTTCTCTTGTTCATTATAGTGAACATATTTTCATGACATTAGACAGTGATTATCAAAGTAATCACTCTACTTATTAAGCATGACAAAATTTTATCTATTACGGCCTTAAAGGAATACCTTGTTATTACGTATGTGCTGCATGTTGTCTTTATTTTAATTTATATATAATTAGTCGACATATGAGATAGCGTAGTAATAATCGGAAGAATAAAAATCAGTGATTATAAACGATAAAAATTAAAAGTTTGCACGAAATTGTCTATTATATTTTAGTTATTTTAAATAAGGAGCAATTGAGGATATGTTTATATTCCTGTTTTATTTAAAAAATAAAACGAAGTTGATTCGTATTTATTTCACAGCTTAACACTTGCAGAATTGTTAATACTTACGGCTTATTTTTTCTCATTTATTCGAGACAGTTTGAAATAAATTTTCAAATAGAAATAAAACAATAAATAGTTTCAAGCAATGTATATTTTGCTACAAAATTCTTTTCACGCGATAGCATTACGTAAAGTAAAACATTACCATCAACATACTCAAGGAAAGTAACCCACTAATGCAGCTATTTTCGTTAAAAGCTCTGGCTGTGTAATATGAAAGCTCCCATGCTGGTAGGAGGAATATTAGTTTCCTTGATCTATTCAATATCGTAAATTGAAAACGTATGTAATCTCAGTTATGGTATTACCTTATTCATTTGAGACTGCTCGATCTATGTACTACTCGGTTTTCCTACATTAAAACTGGAGGAAGCATAAATGTTAACGCATATGAAGTATTTTAAAGAAAACGTACGTACCTTATTTAGGAAAGTTTCCATATATAATTTTGCCTATAATTAAATGAAACTATGTGATGTAGTATTATTTCTACTTTATTTAAGTTCTTAACCACGACCTAGGTTTCGTTGTATTACATCTTCAGGTATATACAGTATATATCTGAAGATGTATATCAGTATAGCCTTGGTAAGGATTGCGATAATACCATATCTTCCAATGTGTATTTGTATGTTCGCGCGCCCGTACGTATATATATATATATATATATATATATATATATATATATATATATATATATATATATATATATATATATATATATATATATATATATATATATATATATATATATATATATATATATTCATACTTATTATTTTTTTAATAAGTTGGCAAAACCTTCCTTAATTACTAAGCTAAGCTTGAGCCCGCTCTGTTACCTAGTGTGCTTACAGCAACTGTTGTTAATAGATCTAATAATTCTCTGCGAATTTTATTACGGATAAATTAGTTGAAGAAAGAGTTTATTGAAATTGTGCGTTTCTAGAAAAAAGGGGTGTGTGTAAAGTGGTTGAAAATTTGCCTCGTCTCGGACAGTCTTCAACGTGACGATAACATCGTCATGTAAAACTGACGATAACATCGAAAGAAATTAAATGGTTAGTGCTTGAAAATCGTCACTCCAATAACAGAGAGTTGACACAAGAGTTGAACACTGTTAAAATGACCTACATGGAATTTTAACCAATGTTTTTCGCAAGAAATGCCTCACCGCAATACTAGTTCTGAAAGAGCTTAATATCTTGAAAATAGAGCATCAGAAGCAGGTCTCTGAAGACATGATTTATCCAGGCGCACACTTCATGAAACACATCATAACTGGAGAAGAGACATGGTTCTAGGTATACGATACATTAACATGCCTCGTATGATTTCATGATGTCACTCCGTGGAACCCATTTTAATTCGATTGAAGACATCAAACATATTCACAATGATAATTTAAGGCCATACCACTTTCGCCCAATGAAAAGTGAACAGAAGATTTGGTCTGGCGTTATCACAGTTGTTTTGTAAACAATGGTGTTACTTTGTAGGCGGTACAAAATAAATTTTGAGAATAAATTTAAATTTGTGTGTTTTTCTTAACGATTCCGTGTAGTTTTTTATACAGAAAGTATATACACAAATACATGTGTACATAGTTAAAGCAAACAAATTTAGATAAAACAATATTAGTACCAAACATTGGTACTTTTACTTGTAGTGAACATGGCTGTATATAACTTTTTGTCAACAACGTTATTTAATTTTTTGCTATACATCATTAAAATACATAAAGAAACGTGCATAGTCACACATATGAAACACAAAATCCTCCTTATTCGTGTAAAAAGTATTACAAGTAGACATAAATTTACATGCACGCACGCATGTACGCACGCACACAGGCACTCGCATGTGCTCGCATGCATGCGTGCAGATACACGCGCATGCTTACGCACACACAAACATATGTATACATATAAATCACTACAGTATCTTTGCTAATAGCCCATCTGAAGATGTTGTAATACAACGAAACCTAGGTTGATCGGTGAACAATTAATATTAAGATCCACATAACTCGGACGAACCGCAAAGAATGCAAATTTGGATTATTTAATTGCTAATATTCCTTAAATTATGAAAAAAATGTATTCATTAAATTATACTGTTTACATTATTAGGAGATGCGATTAGTTCCACCTCTCAGTTATGACTCCTTAATAATATTGTGACCTAATTTAAAAGAATTATTTATGGAAAAATATTAAATAAATGGCACATATAATCTACGCATGTTCCCATTAAAATATTTTATGTACTTTTCCATTTATGCTTCCTCCACGTTCAACGCACGAATTCCGAGCAGTAGAGGGGTCGAGCAGTTTCAAATGAATAAGGTAGTACCATAACTTGAATTACATACGTTTTCAATTTACGGTATTGAATAGATCAAGGAAACTAATATTCTTCCTGCCAGCATGGGAGCTTTCATATTACACAGTCAGCTTTTAACGAAAATAGATGCATTATCGGGTTACTTTCCCTGAGCATGTCGATGGTAATATTTTACTTTACGTAAAGCCATCGCGTGAGAAAAATAGTGTAGCAGAAAGGCAACAAATATACAGTGATTGAAACTATTTATTATTTCATATCAAATTGAAACTTTATTTCAGTCTGTCACGCATAACTAAAAAAAATTAACCTTCTAAACCATTACACGAATTATTATAGTTCAGTACATGACTAACTTATTTCACTTATTTATATAAATCAAATGAATGCTTGTTAACTTTACATTACTTATTAAACAAAATAGTTTACGTGAGAACATAATTATAAACTCAACTGCTCCTCATGTGAAATAATAAAAATGCAATAACCATAATTGCATTTAATTTTAATTTTAAACGTTTATAATCTTTGTTTTTATTCTCAATCTGTCCTGGTAAAACTACATAGATAAAATTATACATAATGTTTTAACGGGGTTTCTAATTTTTTTAAGGTAATCAATAGCTGAATCTTTGTTAGTCATGTATCTGGTTTTTTTCATTTTCAATGAGAGTAAACTTCTTAAAAATAATCGTAATTTTTTATTGTATTTTATTTTACATCATAAACAGAGTCATATTATTGATAATTAAATCCATAAATAAGTACTGGTTTTCTCTGACTATATATAAATATGTAAATAAATAACTTTCATTTCATTTTGTTTTGACCAAATAGATTGTTATGATAAAAATGAGCAGTCGAAAAGATGAATTTTGTAGAGTTGAGCAATTAAACTCTTCGTGGAGTTTGGTAATAAAAAAATTGTTTATACGAGAAGAAAAAATAATAATAGTAGTAGAACAAATATTTTACACTATAGTTATGTATAAAACCAATTTTGAACCAGCACCTTGATTTACGAAAAATATTTCATGAAAAGGAATTTAGGGTTTTTATGAAATAACGCAGAGCCACCTTCTGGTAAAAACTCAATTACCGGTTAATTTTGTTATACAATGTCATCTACATACTTAGTTTAGATGACTAGTATCTACCTACCTAAGCCCCATGAAAAAAAAAATGTTAATTAATTAATAAGTTTTTTTGTTAATGAATGCATAACATAAGAATCAAATATATAATTTCTCAACGAATATTTTTTAAAATCAAATTACATTGCATAAAAATGCTATGAGTAAAGTAGGCGTATTTGTTGAAATATAGTTTGAAAAAATATTTTTACATAAAAGTTATCACTCTTTAAAATTTCCTTTCTACGATGTATTACTTACGTATTAATTACTTACTTTTTTTAAAATTTAAATAATTTGAAACTTCGCATTTTTTAAACTATTAGACCAATTTTATCTACGTTTACAAATTTATATATATATATATACTATATTTAAATAAGATATTTTTGTGCCAAAAATAATCTCGATCTAATAAGAAATATAGCTTCCTGAATATCTGCAATTTTCGTTATATTCTACATATATACAAATTTTCAAGGTGTAAATTCTGTGGCAGAAAACCATAATCGATGAAGATGTAATGAAATGACCTCGAAAGACTAGATCTCCACAATAAACGTATTTCTGCGAAATTTATCTCAAAATATGAGGCTGATTCGTACTGCCAAATATTAGTAACATTGACTATTCAGGTAAAAATTAAAATAATTTTGTACAACAAATTTTTATTTTGAAATTACTTATTCATTTAGGCTTAAATTTTCAAGAAACAAAGAAAACCGCTATCGGCACAAAAATGTCTTTCCAAACCCTTATCCCTATATACGGCCGCGACCGAGTAAACAGACTGACGCATCGATCTTTTGCCCGAACTACGCCATCGTCAACAGCCCGCCCGTTCACGCGATATAGCTCCGTTGAATGTGGAAACTTCTATCCGCATTTTCCGATTTGCATTCAGCGGTTATTTCCGCGCCCAACATTCGGCGTTTGACGAAAAATAGTATCGCTAAAAGAGGCGATTTTTTGTTACTGGTATTTTTTTGGTAATATTTTACATTTACCTTTGACTGTAGCGAATAAGTTACTGCCTATGGTATAGTGGATTAACGACACCAAACCAGAGAGCGAGATTTCAGAAACTTGTAAAAAAAGAATTTTTGACTTTGCCAACAAATGTAGATCGGCAGAGTAGGTGTAGGTTTTGTAGATAGTGATAGACGATTACCACCATGTAGATGACTAACGTATATAGGTCGGTACGATGGAAGGCAGCATAAAGTATGTACCTTATTCGTGTCGTTTTTTAGTTAATAAAATTTGAATTTTCTTGGCAAGAAGGGTATTCGATCTCTTACATTTACTGTATGTGCACAAAAGATGATTTAGCATTTTGAGCTATTTTCATTCAACATAAAATCGAAATTTCAAATGTAAAGTATTTGATTAGTGTATGATGTAACAATTAATCTTTTTTATTTTTTTTTCTATTTAAGCATCCTTATCTTATGTTTTTGTGTTAACAAGCTCATCGCTTTGGTATGCCTGTAAAAATCAGCTGTAATTTGAGAATATTGTAATTATTCAATATTTAATTGCCTTTATTCAAAATAAAAATTATTTAAAATGTCTCTTGTGATAATACATCACAATATAAATAATTAGCCTTGTCTTTATTTTACTTCTTACTTCTTATTTACTAAGAAGTAAAATAAAGACAAATAAACTTAAGTAGAACTCGTACTACGGGACTTCCGTCACTTAGGCACTTATCATAATTAATAATACATTGTACATCTACTACAGTCCTCAAAAACATGAATATGATTTTTGACCAAGTAAATATATGCCTATACTAGGCATATATTTATTATTTTTCACAAGTATAAATATGTCACCAATTTTTCAAAAACTCTGTAATTTATAATTTCTATACTTTTTCATTTATTTTGGTTTTAGTGGTTGGGGTATATTGGGGTTATTTTAATATTTGTAGACATTTTCAATAATGTCTTTTGAACATGAAATTATAAAAAAATCGTTTTGGATTCCTTGTATTCCACATACAACACACACACAAATGATAAAAAAAAATATAAAATTTAAAATACAAAATTATTTTTGCAATCAATTTATGTCTTGAACTTTCGCTTTTATCGACTATTACTAGTAAACTGATATTGTGAATACCTATCAGATATTCAAAAGTTTTTCAAAATTTAACTGAAAGGGTAACTCTAACAAAGGTGATCATTTTAAAGGTTAATATTTCGTTAACGATTCCAGTATTGAAAGAGTGTTCATGACTTCTGCCCAATATTTTTTAAATACCTATTCAATTTTATTATACACCATAAGATATATGAATAAAAAAACTCCCCCTCTTCACATCTAGGGAAGATACCCTAAAATTATTTTTTTAAAAGGGTTGATTACTGTATAGACGTTATAAATTTGTATAACTCTGTAAAATTTCAGGTCTGTAGCACTAATACTTTTCGAATGAATGGCTGTGACGTACAAACGGACATGCCGAAAGAATAAAGGTACCTTGTTTGGCTACGGAATCCTTAAAATTCAAACAAAGTGATTTGTAGGCACCGCTTTGTTACATTTTAAATGGAACGTAAAAATAAAAATTTTGTTTTGAAAGATCTTTCCAAAGGTACTCCATTCAATGGTGTTAAAAAAAACAAATTCATACGCGCTTCGCATACGCGTGGAAGCATTTCACTTGTTTTTTTTTAATATCCTGCTTCATGTTAATTAAGATCCCCATGCCAAGAATCTACTCGCACGATTTCATGCCTAGCGACCGACGGATTCGAACAAATTATACGGGATTTCTCGTTTCACTACATGATACTAAGCGAATGGAATGATATACCAGAAGAAATAGAAAGAAACAAATGCTAACTATATTTCTATATATATATATATATATATATATATATATATATATATATATATATATATATATATTGAAAAATGTGACCATTTGAGATGACAACTACATGTACTTTTATAGTAAAGAAACTATTTGTAATTTGGATAATCTAATTTCCGGCCATTTCTTAATCCTTATTATTATCAACTTCATAACACTATACCTACGACAAGTAGTTTTTAAATGTTCAATTTGTACTCAAGTAAAAGCCGTGTAATTCTAATCTAACAAATTTAGAAACCCTACAAAGTTTATACAATGGTATTTCAAAGTTAACTGTGACTCATTCTAGTTGAAACCAATACGGCATTTACAACAGAGCAAAAACAACCGACACTATTTCACGTTGTTCGACAACAATTTATTAGGTTATATTGAATTAGAAGCTTTCTGTTCGACTGCACAAGTGCTTAGTCACACAAGCGTTAACCCTAGTGGTGAACTAATTTCTGACGTCACACGATGGTAGCAAGCGATAGCGGCGTCGATGGAAACTTTCAAAAGCTCTCAGTCCAATGTTATTTTGAGGAATTTAGGGAATCAAAAGCTTTTCTCTTGGCAGCCGAGCTTTTAACGCATTTAACTGCAAACTTTTTAAATCACTTTCTCATTTCCTTTTATTTTATGTACGCTGTTTACACGTTTGCGTTTTTGAAGTTCCGTTGTTGTTGCAGGAAAAACATTGAACTTTATTGTATCAATTTAAGTGTCTCTTTTAAATAATATAACATATTAGGATATCCGTGATAAACAAGTGAAATGGTATATTTTTCTGAAGAACATTTTTCTCAACAAAGGTATATTAGAAGCGAGAATTAAAACAAATGTAATTGTAAATGATCGCGCATAATACAACTTACAGAATCATTCTTAATTTTTTTTACTTGACTGATTAGCAATTTGATATTTTTTTCTTATTATACATTTATTGGAACACAGCCAATTCTTTCTACGCCAAACGATCGATGATCTCAAAAATGTATTTTATTCCCTTCTCGGTTTTAAAAACATATTCATCACTTCCATTTATCATGTTAAGTCGCATTCGTCATCACCATTTTTTCCCTGGCATGCACTTGCTATCTATCTAATCAAAAAGGGCAGTAGAATGTGCCCTTTTTGATTACAAGATTTCTTATTCATTTATTTGAGTTGGCTTGTCTTCGCTATAAACGAAAGTAATATGGTGCAATTGCTATCTCTACGTAGATCATCTGACACTCTTATCAACTTCAATATCTCCATTCCTATCAAGCAAGTATCGCAAACACTAAATTGGTTAAAGACGAAATGTGAAAAATATACATTATATGCCTCACTCTGGAATTTATATACATTAGTGGTAGCCCAGTGGCCGAAATGCGACCACAATGTACTTACGTACTCCCTTTGTTGAAGACACTAATAGGTAGCCGAGAATAAGTCAATTCAGATTGTTGCCACAAAATTTTCCTTTTGCAACAGGTGTATATTAAACAAGCTGACAGATGTTTTCTTTTGCAACAAGTGCATATAAGCAAGCTGTATTTCATTAATATATAAAACACATATATTACACAAAATATAAAATAAATGCTTTTTTGCCTTGATATACTCCACGGGCTATTGAAAAACGAATATTTGAAATTACACAAAATTCTAAGTCTATCTGACTTTTCAAAATTCTTTGCGACTGTTTAACCACAGACTATTACGTGTTTGATATTGACAGTATGAAAGTAAACAATGAGTCTTTTAATGTATTTGTAACATAAATGTTAACACATATTATATACAATATTTTAGCTTTCTGCATTCCTTCTTCATATACACTTTAACTATGCCAAATCTCACACTACTCCGTGCGTGCAATATGCTTAAAAAGGAAGAAAAAAAATTTTCTTCGCTTATTAATATATAGATTTGGCTAAGTCTGGAAAAAGTTCTCATAGATTTTCATGAATTATTTATAGATTGCAATAGTTTCCAAAATATTTTATCAATTTTCGAGTGGTGCAACATCCAACAAATATATGACCATTGGACTAACATCAAATATATTTCGGTCGTTACGAAATGGAGCAAAAAAATCATATCTTGAACATTTTCTTTTACTAAATATTATTATTATTATTTATGGCTCTTCACTACAGTTAGCTAATTTTCTTTCAAATCTACCGTCGTTGAAAGTCCTTGATTCTTTAATTATTGATATATGAATCTTTAATTATTACAATTTGATTTTTTTTACTCTGTTCTGACTGTGCTTATAATTGTCTACAATCCTTTTGACACCACATTTTTTGCCAGCTACTTATATCTCAAATCCTCGACAAAGAGGTCACTCCTGACTTTACTGTAAACATATTGAAACTAAACCTATTATATTGATCGATAAACAAACCCTCTTTCTCCATGTCGATTAAAACATTTAACCTAAATATACCTAGATGTAAAATATGTCTGACAACATTCATCAGGGCTCCATTTATTTACAATTCGATTTCTCTGAAATGTTTTCACGAATTAAAAATCCATCGAAGCGTATGTTTTACCAAGGACAGCAAATAGAAGTAACTAATCAGAAGCCACACGTTTCGTATTAAACCAACTGTTACACGTGTACAAATTGGTGCCTATTCACGAATTCACGAAGTTCCTCCCACTCTGCCTCATTGTTTCAAATGTATAATTTCGTGCCGACGAAAGCTGAAAACTTTTGAAGAGTCATTCCACCTAGCCTTCGGGGGAATTTGTTAATTTTATACATATGTACATAGGTTGCGTTACATAAGAACACTTCTTTGGATTTATTACATATGCAATTTACTTCCATTTATATGCCGTATCGTAGACCCCGCGGTATTTTTCAAGTTTTTGGGCCGCGATCATTTGAATTTACATTTTAATGGTAAAATATTTTTTTTTCTTCCTCGTAAATTCAACACAGATGAAGAGTACATATTCTTGTTTTTTTTTAAAAAATCTAATATAGAGAAGAGGAAATTTGTTTGTTTATATGATAAACAATTATTCTCAGGAAATTTTCACCATGACATAACAATAATCTTTAAGAAAAGGGAGTTGATTTGTGTCAGATATATTTTTGATTAAATTTATAAACAACAACTTTAACACAAAAAATATCAACAACTTACTAATTATTAATAAACGTTATTTATTTTACCGCTTTTTGAAAGTCGTATTAATATATTTTTTTTCAATTAAACCAAATAAACCGTAAGAGCTGCCGCAAAATAACACTTGAGTAAGAGTGATACAATAATTTGTGCTACTTGTACTATGGTCTATTTTTTTTTTGTTTCAGCCCATTTTTTTTTTCATACATTATCGAGGCAGAATAGAAAACAAATCGAATATTTACTGAATATGAATATTTCTTATCTACAGGATCAGGTGAACAATGGCGTTCGTACTTCCAAATTCAAAAAGCTTACATAGAAGTGAAATGAGAAATTTGTGTATGATTTACAAAAATTATCTCTTTTTTTAATCAATAACTGTATTTCGTTCTGTCAAAACATTTGCAAAAATTGTATATAACATTTAATGCTTTATGACTATTCATTTAGTCGTCATATTCCTAGACAAATATTCTTCAAAAAATAATTTATATTTTTCTATTTTTTCAAAAATATAGTAGGGAGACGTTTAAGCATTTAATTTTAAACAATCCAATTAATACTATTAACTAAAAATACACAGTACGACGAATAAACTATAATGTCAAAATTTGCAATGGCGTTTTGATTGTATGAAAATGTATTGATGAAAAGTATTATTTAGAAGTTAATGTAATAATCAACCTATGTTATTGAAATATTCAATACAAATTATTAAACTATATAATTTGTTTAATTATCTCTATGTGTGTACGTCCCTTAACGATTCCTTAATTTAACACATATTACATAACTTGAATAAACACAAATTCTCATAGTACGCTCTGTGATTCGCTCTATACTAAATTACTCGTGTTAACAAAAGCGCATTATACGCCATGTGCTTTGTTGCTATTTAAGCTCTTTAAATTATTGCTGTATTAAGGACGGTGGCAATAACACGTAACCACTAATTAATGTCTATTATTATTTTACCTTTTGACACGTACTTTGGTTAATCTAATTGGTATCTGCCTGTAAATTAAATATAGGGTGTAAAAATATAACCACTAAATGTCATATTTTTAAGTGAATAAGAACTTAAATACAAACAAGTAACTTCTTTAGTACCCTCTAAAACTGCTGGCATACTTGCTTTCTCCATTCTTTCCAAAATATGTCTAGTATAGAAATAAAGTATTTAGGATCTATTTAATTAAAATAATTAAATTCAGTATCAATGATAAATATAACAATTAAAGGTCCAGTAATGTTAATAAAATATTTATGTACATTCGACTAGCTTTAAAATAACATGGCATCACATAACGTATATAAGAAAATATTACTGTACTTTAATAGTTAGCCTTGAAAAATAAAACCTACAATAAAATATTTACGTACATTCGACTAGCTCTAAAATTACATGGCATCACATAATGAATATAAGAAAATATAACTGTACTTTAATAGTTACTCTTAAAAAATAAAACCTACACTAAAATATTTATGTACATTTCACTAGCTTTAAAATAACATGGCATCACATAACGTATATAAGAAAATATAACTGTACTTTAATAGTTATTCTTAAAAAATAAAACCTACAATAAAATATTTATGTACATTCGACTAACTTTAAAATAACATGGCATCATATAACGAATGTAAAAAAATATAACTGGACTTTAATAGTTACTTTTAAAAAATAAAACCCATAATAAAATATTTATGTACAATAAAAAACTAGCTTTGCCCTCTTTAAAAACTATTATTAATCGAATTGTGATATTAATACACGTAATGCCACCTATTATAAAAAACCGTCTATTATAAACTTTTTTTAGTATCATTCTTATTGAAATATAATATTGCCATATTTTCTTTTTAGCTGGTCGATAGCGATAAAACATAGCCTATATGTTACATCAGATCTATCAGAATCCACTAATAAAAACTTCAATGAAATTCTTTCAGCTCTTTTTGCATGGTGCGTGAAAAAATAAACAGACATACAGACACATATTTCGGAAAATATATTTTTGTGTCCTATTACTTTTGTTGTAAATATTTTTCCTTTATATCTTCAATATACAGACAGGCGAATTCTACAGTTTAACTAATAAAATGATAAAGTATCTTTACTTGTCCGTCTTTCACGTCGCAACGTAAGGTATTGACGTGATTTTTTGCTCAAAGATAGCTGGGAATCGGAAAATAACATATGATATTTTATTATTGGGAAAATTCTTATTTGCAACCGAAAAAAATACACAACGTGATTTTTTACTATCGACAACGTGATTTTTGACTATATGAGTGAAATATAATGATTAAAAACTATATGTAAAAAAAAATTTACATATAGTTTTTAATCATTATATATGCAATATAAAGAAGTAACAAAATCACTCAGTTCAATCTTCAATTTAGAGTACTACCTATATTATAAATGAGAAAGTGTGTTTGTAGATCATTCTTTCACGTCATAGGTAGTTGGCTTACCGGGAAATAATAAAGGCTAATTTTAACCCGGAAAATCTTATCCTCACTAATATTAAAATCCCAACTAATATTATATATGCGAAAGTGTACTTTTGACTTTCTTTCACGCCACAGCCGTACAACGAATCAACGTGTTTTTTGCACATAGGTATTTGGCGAGTCCATAGGTATTTTGTGAATGCATTAAATAGTCGAATAAATGGAAGGAAAACGAAACTAATAATATTAAGATTATAAATGTAATGCTAGAATGACCACGGCAGAGAAATTTTGAAATTATGATATGTACACGCATTTATATAAAATATATAAAAAAACTGTTAAACATATGTAGAACACACGCTGTGAGGATTCCATGCACAATTAGGTAGTTAAGAACATTTAAGAGTACTATTTGCAAATATTGATTTTTCATAACGTAAATGTATTCAGTAGTTTTAGGAAAAAGGGAGGAAGGCTAAATTTTTGCATATTATTGGAACAACTTTTCAAGAATACAATTAAAAATTCTAAAAAATGTTCTAATTAAAAAAATTAAATAAATTCTATGCCTCGTAGCAAATGATACCCATAAAATATATTACATTAAAAAATTAAGGCCTTTTAAAGGACCCATCTTTAAATGTTATAATGTAAAATTTTAAAAGTTGGTAAAAAACATATGACTCAATAAGATACTGTCACAATTTCTGTTTGTTTTTTTAATATAGATCGTTTGACATTATATTCAGATCTCCTCCAGTTTTTGATATGTTCTTTTGCTACTAGCACCATCTATTTAATTTGTTGTTCCTTGGTTTAAATCGACGCGTTTAGGTTTCGAATGATTAAAGGTAATTAAATCGATCCAATATAATGAAGATATATGTAATTATTAAACCTTAATTACGTTTGAAGAACTCGTAATTATATTAATAAACCTATCTTAAAGAAAATGTCCGGCAAGTATCAACGTTTTACTTCCATACGTCTTAATATAGTTTACAAGATCGAAATCGATTTTCTCCACCTGTCAATTCTCATAAATTTTGAATGCTTTTAAAGTACATTTATCTTCATGTTACATTAATTAACTTTTATTTTTATGTACCTTTTATTTAAACTCTCTTACATACATTATAATAATGGTAAAAAGTACACGAAGATACCTATAATAAACTATACCGTGAACAAAATTTGTGTATCAATACCTAATATACTTTTTGAATTATGCACATGGGTGTTTAAGTACTAGAATAGAGAATTACATAGACTTATTAAACAAAAATGGAAGTTTAAACTGAAACCAGTAGAGAATTGTCGAAGCTCTTAAGAATACCATACAATATCTTAGATCTAAAATTAGAAGAAAAAAATTATAGAAATATTTTATCTTCCTTAAACATAATAAAAAGTTTAATATTACTTCGCAAGTGTGCGTCTTATCACCTTTAAGTACTATCTTATTACACGATAAAAATAAAAATACATAAGATGTAATAAAAGTGTTCAAATTACCAAAAAAAATACAATTACGAATGTTTAATTAGCCCTAATGGCTCCAAAGCTGTACTTGTTTACATTACGACGACAATAAATCCTTTAATAGCATTATTTGTCCTCTTTTTCCCAGGACGACGAGACACTCCTTTTAAATTTGTTATAGGCCATTAGCGACCGCAAAATTAACAAATTCACTTCTCAGCACGGTTTATACTGTTTACGTGCAAAATAAGTAAGCTGTACTCAATCGAATTATGTAATTAACAAAAGTCAGTTGAATCTTCTAAATATTATGTAATCAACCTAGGATTCTGAAAAAGCTTAACCATTCTATGAGAAAAAACCCGCCAACTACATGTCTCGTATTAACAGTAAAAGCAAAAAATTTAATTTTTTTATATTTTACTACACGTTGAGATCTCTATACGAAGCAATTATAAAATTTATTATAGGTAGATTATAAACTTTAAAAACTGTGAGGCAGTGACATGTAAACAAACGAAGCGATGAATACAACAAAATTATGAGGATTTCTTTATTATATAACCCCTAAAATTTATACTATTTAGGTCTTATTAAAATACTTGCCCTGGAATGAACAGTAATCTGACAACTTCAGATCAAAATAAAATTAGAAAGCTCAAATTTGAGGAAAGATACCACGTTACAAAAAATACTGCTGAAAATTAGGGTACCATCCTTAACTGTACTTATTTCGGACCAAATTCAACGGTGTAAAACGGACACTATACATTTTATACCGCTTGACGTAGCTCCTTCAATATTCTTCGAAACCGATTTTTACAATCTCCATTGAAATACTTCCGAAAAAAAAATTACTTTCCCTTTTTTACAAAGGCCTAACAATTGGAACTCATTTTAGTTGAAGTTTAACTTAAACATTTAGGTAATATTTATCACAAAATGACGTATGGAAAGAGAAACATAGTAAAGTCAGTATCAATTTTAATGATCTGATTAAGTGTGACTCAAAGTATAATAAAACACCTAAAAGAGCTTTAGCACTGAGCTTAACAAACATTACCAAATTTCTACCTAGCAGATTCCCGTAAAATATTTTTAATCAACTTCTAAATGTCGCGACTATTAATTCAACTGTATTTCTTTTGTTTATACGAGTATTACCGATATTTCTAAATCAATTTGTATGATATTTATAACTCAAAAATTATGCCTTATATATTCGGCCAAGATCTAATGATACACTTCGAAAATGGAACTCCTCAATGAATAGTATACATCATTGAAGTCATTTATTTCACAACTACTTGATCAATCGGATTAGCAGTCTGGCAAAGGACTGACAATTTGTTGATCGTGTAATATCAAGATTGATGTCAATCATCAACAAGACTGATATTGAAAGATTTCTGAATATTTTGAAATCATTCTTCAAAACCATGCATAGTGAATAGAAGATTGTCAATCTGATTGGCGGTGTAGAAGCTGTTGTCAATCTTTCCATTAGTTATGTGCGTGCGGCAATGGAAGATATTAAAATCTATCTTAGTTCTCCTAACTCGTATAAAAAGAATAACAGTAGTAATGAAAGTCTTAAAAAAATTTACAATTGTATGAAACTGTACTATAAATATAGAGCATTTCCAGTCCTCTGTATTCCAATAAATACGAGATATTTAAGGATAATAAGAAACTTACTGAATTTTTTTAAAATACAAAACTTGATACAAAAGAAGATGATGACAAAAAAAGGTCAACCTTCAGAAGGTATATAGAAATCAAGTCCTCTAAACACTGTGAAAAAAAGATTCCTACATGGTACTTAAGCTTATATCCTGGAAATTAATCTTTTATGATAGCGAAAGTCCAGCCACTTTATTTTAATAAGGAAAAGATGAGTTACAGTTAAGAATACCTAACACAGATTTTCATAGTTTATTTATAATTTATTTATATTAGTATTCATAAGCGTAAAGATTTCATTTTCTTGGAACTTTTGATGGAAACTATTATTGCCTGAGAGCAATATAAAAAGTTAATCTCTAATGTCTTGCTTGTTCGTTATAATTCTATAATAAAGAAATTTTCTACTTTTTCCCCGTTAGAGGCTAAATAATTTTCTTCATTACCTTGTATAAGAAAATTATGTAAACAGCAGCAAGTCAAAGTACAAAAAAAGGCTTTTTCAATGGATCTAAATAGATAGTAGTTAGGAGAACACGAACGTTTTAATAACTTAGGATCCCATTCGTATTGGCTTGTATTTACTCTACTCTGCATTCTTTCTTGAAACGTTTTCTGAATTTCTTTCTCTATTTTTTCAATCAATTCTTTATTTTCACTATTATATCACTAAACTTATATAATAAATGAAATAAAAGAAAAGCTAACTTCAAAAATAATATTTTGTATGGAGCATTTACCCTTACCAGGTACTAATATTACAATTGATACCGACGCCCTTTAAATACCCACTCATAATTGTTAGTTATTTTTTGGAGTAGAACTAAAAAAAAAACTGATCAAAGAAATGTCAAGTTGGATTTCATTAGTATACCTGTTATCATTTATTTTAAGTTTTGTATATTAACGTTATTGTTGGTTATTTCATAATAAACACTACTGCGATACTTTTTCCTCTTCTTAAACTAGTACTGTTTAAAATAAACTAAATCAATGAAATTATCAATTCATCTTGCATACTTTATATTTCAGTTTGACGTATTACTTAACTACGTAAATTCTAAATCTAATTTCCTGGTAAATATGTAGGAGACTTCCTGAAATAAATATTTATCAAGATATGCGTTGTGGTAATCGTTGAATACACTTAACTATGTCTATATAATTTCAACGTATGTGGTTTATGAAACATTTTCAGTAACAAACGAATAAAATCAAAAAGGCAAACAACATAATGAGATAATTAAAATTATGCGATTGTGAAATTTTAAAAATCTAAACAGTAGATTCTATAAAACTAACGCTTCATTAAAATATATTTAAATGTATTTGTTATACTCCAAGACATTTAAATTTACTCGAACACTTACAAGTTACAGTAAAATAATTATTGGTTTAATACATACAACAAAAAAATTAATGGTTTAATACACATGAAGAAGACACAAGTTAAATAGAGATTTAGTATCATTATGCCATATTATATTTTCTTAGTTTCATATTCTAGAAAACAACACAGCAAAATAAGACAAACGAAAACAGCATGTCGCTATGAAACGAAAAGTTATGATAGGACAAGTTAAAGCTGAAAGTTAGTTAATGTTTATCTTGTAGAATGTTTCTATAGTAGTGTGTTATTAGGGGGAACTAGTTTTAGTTTAGTGTAATATTCAAAGTTAACTTTAAAGTTTCAGAAAAGAAATGACATTTTGGCAATTCATAAATTTATTTTGAGTCCATGAATTAGAAAGAGGTTGAAAAATCGTTTATATGTAGAGAAAATTTATTTGAATCAATTTTCTTTTTGAAAATTATGATTCCCTGGTATACAATAATGTAGGTTTATCTAAAAAACATAAACGTAATCCACACATGATTAATTCATTAAAACCAGCAATTTTTTTAGTAATTCGAAAAAAATTCTCATCGAAAAAAGTCTCGTCGAATTCGAACGGAATTGCCTAAAATTTTGTCTAAAACAAAGTGTTATAAGTAACCATACATTCTATACTACATGCGTATATGTGAAAAGGTGTAATGTGGAACATATGAATTATTGGTTGAATTTTTGATTGGAATATTTGTGTGTGAATTGAAGTATTACATATAAAGATAAAATGTTAAACGGACACTAATTCTTTTGGAATGTACTGCGGAACAGAATGATCGATAGAACATAGTCACTTCACTCAACGGTGTAATCTTTTGGCATCACCATTAGTAGACTTACCTGAATTAAAGGGAATAACAACCTATAGAATATGTACTGTCAAACACCGTAACCGCGGCAACAGCATTAACGCAGCAGCCATCTTTTATACGCTTTAATCTCGTTAAAAGACGGCGTTAGCTGTACATTTATTATGGTAATATTATAAGATAAAAACCGGGCTCAAAAAAAGTTTAATATTTAAAAATAACATCAGTGTAGTCATTTGATTCAATTGACCTTTTGAAGTCATCATTATAGTAATAATTATTATTTTCAGCACTATTATCCTATTTCTTATTTTTTATTTATTTTAACAATATCTATGAGCATACATTTTAACAAAAGTATGTACACTATATATAGTTCGAAAATATGTATCCAAATAACAAAATGTAATTACCTTTATGTTGTTCGAGGGTATAAACTATTACCATACCAAATTTCGCGAAAATCCTTTTCAAAAATTTGTTTCGTGATTGAAAAATAAATTAGCAAACAGATAGACAAAAAATCTAAAAACAGGTTTTCCAGGGTTTCTATCATTCTATATGCTAAATCAATAACTTTTTAAAAATATTTTCTATGTACAAAATTCACACTGTTACAGTTTTATTAAATGTACGGATAATTTTTAGTAATTTCGAAGATATAATTTGAGATTTCAACTATCAAATGGTATAAAACTATAAAAAAAATTAAATTTTAAATGAATGTACCGTAATTCTTCACGAAAATTATTCAAAATAAAATTGCTCCATAAATTCAAATAATTTCTGGCTGAATAAAATGAAAGTATGCTTGCTACGAAAACGTGCAAATAGTTTTCATAATGTAGTCCTCGTCGGTAATATACTAATAAAGCGGCCGTACTAAACAAAATTTTCCAAATAATTAATTTTCTTAATTTCACTCTATTGCCAAAAAATTTAATTCCGTATTATATAATTAATTTAAACAAAATTTTTGAAGAAAATTATATTTAAAAATAAAACACAAAATTAATAACACAAAACACTAAGTGATGAACAATGTACAAGACAAAACGATGAAGATCCGAACGACTAAATGGTCCCTTGAATTACAGTTTTAAATAGTCTCATCGTAGACACCTTTTTCAAACTGGTATTTTTTTTCTTAAACTACCACATTATTTTCTAGAGCAAAATTTTTAAATTTCCATGTATGCATTATGTCGAAATTGATTAAAACTTATATGA
This sequence comes from Druceiella hillmani, assembly GCA_039881145.1. NCBI lineage: Eukaryota > Metazoa > Arthropoda > Insecta > Lepidoptera > Hepialidae > Druceiella > Druceiella hillmani. The sequence continues at coordinate 28,074,532 of JAYKKI010000004.1, forward strand.
CACTTTTACACATTATTTTTACACTTTATACTCATTATTGTCTACGACAATTTAAATATAGAAGGCTGAGTCCATACAGTCAGTAGTTTTAAGAAATTCCAATATTTATAGTAAATCTGAACGAAATTTAAATTTTAAATACGTAAATTAGGAACTAAGGAAAATGGTGTAACGTTGCTTTTAGTTTTAATGTGGGAAATAAATTAAACAAAAAACAAACTGGGAATCAGTTTGTTAATCTGGGAATCAGTTTCCTCTTTAAGATAGTCTAATTAAATTTATTTCGAATTAACTTCGATTGCAAATCTCTGTGAGTTTTCATGCTAAAATTCTTTTTTACGAAAAAGTTGATTTATAATAAAATTTGACATCAATATAAAATTCAAATTAATTTTTTTGTCTTCATGAAGTTGTCAAATAAATATGAAAACAAACTTATAAAGAACTCATTTACCAGTATTTCGGTCAACGTGATGAATGGAAAAACATTCCCCAATGCAAAGTTGAATTTCATTGAGTCATTCAAAGGTTATACGTGAACTTGAAAGGAAAAACATATAAAGCTGAATAAAAAATAGCCAAACGGTTTTTTTCACTTATCTTTATTTCGAAGCTGGTAAAAATAACTACAAGACCAATACATATTTCTATCATTTTAATAACATATAAATTTTAATTCCAATGTAACTGGTTACAAGTAATATCTCCAAGAAGTAGATGCATATAAATAGCAGTAATGATCATTTTCAACACAAAATGAAAATAGACTTTTAGACCTACTTATATTAAACTCTCTGTTGTTTTGGAACCATTTAGCGCTTTTATGGCAGTTTTTCATGAACATAACTCGCAAGCCTTGTGGTGAGATCATGTAATCGAGCGAGACTAGTCTGCGGTTCTGTCTAGGGAAATAAACGGTGCAACTGCACTTCTCCAAGCCGGATGCAGCGGACTTATTCATTGCATGGCGGCGCACCTCTCTCAAGTGCAAAGTGAAAATGCGAGCTGCGAAGCACGCGGTCTGAAGCGGCTATTTTTCTTTTACGGAGTAAAATATTCCGGGAAAGTCGGTCTGGGCGAGTTATAGTAAGTATCATTGATTCTGTTTGTAAAAAAATGTATTTAAATATTTAGTTTACACAGGATAATGTTTGGAAAAATCTATCATTAGCCCGATATCTATAGTTGTGTTATAATGTCATCGATTTATTTGGCATTTTAATTAGAATAACAAAATTTTGACCGCAAAAAAAAGAAAACGTTGATATTTTCAGAGAACATCAGAGACTTTAGAATTCACCTAACTAACAAATTTCTTGCATGCAATATACTGTATATATTTACAAAGACATATTTATTAAATGTACAAAGGATAGCAACAACAGGTGACAATTTTTAGGTTTTCGCAGCCAAATATCAATAAAAACCTATTAAGCAGAATTCGCACTACAGTTTTGTAACACTTAGGCACGTATAACATTTAAACGAACTTGTTTCTAACTTATTTCTACGAATTTGTTTTTCAACATGTAAACATATTGCCAAATATATCTTTTACCGACCTACAACTATAACGACTTTCTCCATAGTTATGTAATATAGAGTCATTGGGTAAATTTCTCCAAAATTATAAATTTAGACTCATTGCTCTAATGTTTCAGTAAGCTTTAGTTTAAATTTTAGTAACATTCTTTTTTTCATAATTTTGATTGTACAAATTTTGGGAAAGACGGAGTGTCTGTTTTTTTTATATCAATATCTCTGGAACTATCTTATAAATAATTCTAACGAAAATAGTTTTTCATTCCGTATAACCGCTTTTTGGACAAGACGAATTAAATTAAAAAAAAATTAACGCTCCATTTGCACTATCAAAAGTTTCCATATAAATATTTTGAAATATTAGCTACTAATATAAATGAGAACATACATGCCTTATCGAAATCATCGACTGTTATAAACGAACAGATTAGCCAACACATGAGTGAGCTTATTATGATTTTTTTTTGAGACAGTGAAACCTAAAACGTGACGTAATTATATGGATTGCTTATTCTTGTAACTTCATCACCTCCGTCCTTCTTCTATACATTCATATATCACAGCATCATAGCTCTTTCCACTCAAAGCCCAGTATGACAAAATTGTACAAAGTTGTAGCTATATTACTCGCATAATATACGCAAAAAATAATTTTTTTTTCAAATGTTGTTCCCACATATATAGTATTTACGGATGAAATAATTGGAGAGATCTTTAAAAATACAATCAAAAATATATGTCTCTACTCCCACTAACTTTTTATCTACATGTCCTAAAAATGTAAAAAAATACTAAATACTACTACTAAATAATTTTAGTTAATTTCCAATAATAAATTAAAGAGCTACGGCCTAAGCTATTTGCCTTGCGCCCGTTAATTATATGCTACGTAATTAATTTTCATGACAAATAACAAGTTGGATATTTATGAATAGTTTAATAGAAATAATAAGTACCCTTGAATGTTTAATACGTTTTTATGCAAGTATACGTGGAACTTCCGTAAAGCGAGTACTACTCTATTTAACAGGTTTTTTTTTCTTTCACATTTTAACTCAAAATTACGAGAAATCTATTTCCATTATTGAGTAATAAGATTTCTATGAATCAATGTACTTCAAATTTTTATTAATATTTTTTCAAATATTAAATAACTCGAAAAAGCCATTGCCGTATTTAAATAGAAATATGTCATTGCTAATTACTACCGTTCTCGTATTACAATAAGTTTCCAAAGGCCCGTAGACAAAATATCGCATAGATGAGAAACGTATCTCATAAATAACGCTATCCATTTAACTATAATTAGTGCATATCCGAAAAGGTGCAAATTACAAAATATATTTTTCTTTAAACACATATATTTGTCGGATTCGTATGATGTCATAAATATAAAATATTAGAATCCTGCTTTGATAAAATTGTAAAAAAACTTAATTCCTTATATTTTTAAGACTTCTGTCTTAACTTAAAACTTCTTCTTAACTTAAAACTTGGACTTCTGTCTTATTATATAAAACTCAAGAAATACCAATATACATTCCGTGTTCTCATCACGTTCTTAAATAACCGTGGTAATATGCTTGGAGATAATGAACAAAGCAAGCTTATATTAGCATTTTAAAACACACGTTTCTTAACTTTCTCGTTTTAAGTTACCGAATATAATATACATCTTAATATTTTTACCATATAATCTCCTACACATTTAAACAAAGACATTATAACGAATAGCCTGAATCAAGAAAATTACATTCAACGAGAAAAACCTTCAGTTACTCTTAATGTTTACAATAAAGCTTCTTCACACTGCAAATGGGTCTCTTGCGTACCAATCTCTTCAACTTCGTGCAAAATGTATTATATGAGAGCTGCTTGAAAAATATATTCCACTCTTGGGATAAAATGAGTTGCTCCATAAACAGAATATATTCACGCTCCATTCTTGTCTTCAGCTCATTTTATTTAAACGAACTAACAGGTAGTTTAAGTGAGGTACGGTCTGCATACCAACGTAGATTTGGATATTGTTTAAGAGAAATGAATGCAACAATAGCACAAGAAATAAACTTATGAAGCAAGATTTCTTTGCACTACGTTTAATATCCCAGTACGATATTTATTCTTCCTTGATAATATACGCCTGTTTCACTCACTTGGTTAATATAAGCGTTAAATATTTTATTACACAGATTTTCTTTCTATAGGTCATACGTTACAATTTGCATTTTGATATGTTTGACAGGTTAATATAACTCAACTTAAGAGTTTTAACTTTAAGGTTAGTCATTGTGACAACCTCAGCAACTTGCATTCATTATTTTTTAAGCTTGTACGAGTACACTCAGTTCTCGCCACATGAGGGCTAATAATTTAATTTTAATTTCATGAAGACATCTGATCGAAACAAGAGACAGCTTGTATTTTGATATAAACTTTGTCCCTCACTTTAATAACCAATTACTCAGATATAATATAAAATCAATTTAGTGAGGTCAACGTGTTGCTAAAAGTCACGTAAAAAAAAAAAGATACAAATGAAAAGACCTTTCTAAAATAATTGTTAGGGCAAAGAATGGTAGTCTAAATTTTAATAAAAAATCCAAGTATTATTCTAGTACAAGTCTTATCCGAATAAGTCCAGTAATTTCTGCGTATGGCTCCAGAAAACAAAAAAATAAAGAAAAAATCAAAAGTTCCTTGGGAAATATTTAAAAGCGGAAAGAAAGGAAATCTAAATTCGAATGCAAATTCCAAGTAAAATCCTTATTCCGATAGTCCATTAGTTTCTGCATATATATATATATATATATATATATATATATATATATATATATATATATATATATATATATATATATATGTATATAAATATATATATATATGTATATATATATATATATATATACATATATATATATATATATATATATACAGCATCCTAATTTTTACTATTGTTCTAAGAAACCGAAAAAAACAGACAAATAAATGAAAAATCGTTAGAAAATATTTAATAGGGTAAAGAAAAGTGGCCTAAACTCTAATGACACTTCCGAACATCGTCCGAGTGAAAATCTTCTTGCAATGTGTCCAGTAATATATGTGTGTTATTCAAAAAGAACAGATAAACAGACAAAAACCGGAAGTCCTTTAGGAAATATTTTATGGAAAAAAGAAAAGTAAGCTAAACACTAATAAAAATCCCAAACATCACACCGGAAAGTCCTGTTACAATCAAATCAAGTAGTCTCTGCGCATTACTTTATGAAGCAGAGAAACACAAAAAAATCTACAAAATGTTGTATTGGCTTCTATTGAAATCCACCCATGATACAAAATTTTCAACCGTATTCAATATACAAAGCGACCCTCCTGAACAATTTTACATACCAGTATTGATAAAAATAACAAAGCCTAAAAAACAAAATAACAATAAAAAAATCAATATGAAGCCTTAGATGGTTTCAAAATAGATAACATAGCTTTGCTCTCAATAGTTTACTATCCATATAGCGAAGCACAATTATTTACTATGAATATAGAGAAGAAGGGCGTTTTGTGATTAAAGTTTTAATGGGATGAAAATTAAATATTTAAAAAAATTAAATTTAAAAAAATTATTTAAAAAACTTTTTTATTGTTATTTTATTTTTTGGATTTTGTTGTGATTTATTATTTTTATTATTGTTTGTTTTTGTATAATTGTTAGATTATCGCATACTGCATTGAATTATTTTTTTAACAAAAACTTTAAAAAATTGTATAATTTTGTTCTCAGTAGTTTCAGCAAAAGAAAAGAATGTATATACCAAGCTTTTACTCTCAAGTTCCTAGCTGATAAATTTCCAGATAAGCGCAAGTCTATCATACCTTTAAAAACCTTCTAATACTGCGTACTGCTGCAAAATAAAGATTAGGATTTTTTTTCGGTATGGGGCCAGGTAAATAACAGATTCAAGGATAAAGTTAAATTGTCATAGTAGTAAATTTCTATTAGGGCTGACGTAGAATTGACAGATTAGTCTGAAACTAATAAAGGCGTCGATTACATTATATTCCCATCGGTAATTAAACTATACATTAATTATTGTATAAAAATATCTAACGGGAGATGCAGTGTGAAAATAGTAATTACTGTAATTAGTTTCTCATGTTATCCTTATATTTTAAAAGCTTGATAACGCAAATATCTCAAACATATTTTGGGAATAATCTTAGTCTGAATACTAATAAACATAAAGCAATATTGTTGAAAAGAATAAGTGCAAAAAGATGTGCGACATAAAAATGGAATAAAGCGTACATATTGTCAGGGGGAAATATATTGTCGAGGAATGAAAAGACATAAAATGTCGTGAAAAGAGACAAATAAATGTGGTTCATAAATTTATGACGCTCTCAAGGAAATAATATGGTTATGCCTACAATTACAGGAGCAAGACACGAGCCCTTTCTTTCCCATAATGCAAAAATCTGCTATGTACGAGCAAAACTCGATCTTTGAAGGCCCGTGCATGCTTAGGTGTATATAAAGCTTTTAAACGTTTATTCCATTGTACTATTTATAATTACAGATAATATTTGCCACTTTATAATCTTATCACGTATCTCTTTCACAGAAGTAAGAAAAATAACTTAATTAATCGCATTACTTTATAGTGTTTTTTCCCAAGTTGATCGAAATAACTTTGATTCCTCGAGAACTTAATGGAAGTTGGTTTAAAATAATTTTTTTCAATTTTTGAAAAATAAATTTTAAAATTTAGCGGGGATATACCGTAACTACAAAATTTGGAATTGTCCCTGTAATTTTTCGGTAAACTTAAGATAAACTTCCAGTAACATTCTTTTTCAAAATGTCCATTTCAAAGGAAAAGAGTGAAGAGCATATTTTTGAACATTTTTAAACACGTCTACAGAATTATCTTACAAAAATTTTTAAAAGCAATGTTTTGGAATCCTCATTACTTACTCTTTTAAATAGTATTCCATTCGAAACATGTAAACAAATTAGAACACTTCATTTTGGAATGAAGTATTGCGATATATGCGAGATAATATACTTTGTCTCTACGCCACATTTCATGTTTTGAGACCAAACGGTTTGTGAAAATATGTGTGTTGACATTTTCAGCAATATTAGGTTTACTTTTCACCAATATTATGTTTGGAACTATCTTATATGAAATTCTAAAATAAATAGTTCGGAGTTACTTTTTCCATTTACATCCTGCACGAAACTATGAAAAAAAATTACGGTTATTTTATTTGCCGCGTCTAGAATTTCTCTTTGAACATTTATGTAATATTATTAAGTGTCAAATATTGAGGATTAATGACTATGTCAAATTTCAAGTGTGAAATTTAAATAATCTGGGAAAATCGGCTATGACACATGGACAAAGAGGCAAACGGATGATCACATGAGAAATCATCCGCTTTTTTTTTCTAATGAGGTAAGGAACCTTAATAAAGACGGAATTAAATTAAATATGATTGAAATAAATTCACATTGAAATTTTTTTAGGACAGGTTACGCCATGGAATTGGAAAATGAAATGTTCGAAGAAAACATGATATAGAGGATGTACTATTAAGAAAATATTTTGTTTAGACAGCTTGCCTATATTAAACGTACGGATAACAAAAAATTTACAGAAAATGTATTAAAAGTTTTGAAAGAAACTTAAATCAAACTGCAAAATATGTATCAAAAAATAAAAGTGTATAGTAATAAATTTAAAGAATTTCCTCTAAAGAATAAGAAGTGTAGAATATTTTTCCGAAAATAATCTTTAACGTTTTATGATTTAGACCAGAGAAATAATTTATTATGCTAGAGAAATTATTTATTATAAGAGAGAAATAATTTATTTTCATTAAAAAATATTTTACGAGTGCCTGCAAGTCATGATTGAGAAAATCTCAATCAACGTTTTATTATCAGAAACAGAACCGCCATAAAAAGACTTGTAAGAAACACTGAATACCCTATTTGTGTAATCGATTTTTCTTTCTTCAGAGTAATTCTCGTTTTGCTCACTACTGAAGATAGAAAAAGTGTTCGTTGCCTCGCTTCATTGCAGCCCGCTTAACTCTTGCATTAAAGTTGAAATAGTATATCTCCGGAATGGGACAAGATACGACAAAGGTTTATAGGTTATAATAGGATTATTTCATTCCCATGATTGTTGTTAAATAAAAATTTAACAACAATCTGTGTATTATAAATATAAATATCGTCCATAAATTACATATTTCTTTCACTGATACTCTACTCTAAAGATATTCACGATCTTCTTTCTGGAAAAAAATAAATGCAAGCCTTGATTTACTCTCAACTTCAATTATACTTTGAAATTAAAAATTAAATACACCAATATATATTAAACTACAAAATAATATAACATAGTTTAAAACAAATCGAATGATGGTTTTATTGCATTCAAATCGTAGACATGGAACAATAATATAACAAATTATTTTGGATTAAAAGGGATATGGTTCCGATTATTAAAGGGGATATGTCGATTACATTAAATAAATAAATGACATAACATCGATAACATAAAAATGCAAAAATGACATCGCTAGATAACGCATTTAATGTATCTAAAGTCTTTTAAAATCAAATGCAAAATAATACAGTCTCGGTGAATAAATTTAACAGCGACAACTATAACAAAAAATATATTATACCACAATCATAATTTTTCACTTTCATTAGAAAAACCAAAATATTCCTAAATCTCATAATTATCGTAAAAATAACAAGGTCATATCGTAAAAATAACAGCTAGCGTCATCGTCCCTAAAGATCGGATATGGAATGAAACGGCTCTACAAAAAAATTTTGAAACCGTAAAAAGCATCAAAAATGGTGTTCTGTTTGTATTTTTTTTTGTTTAGAATGATTTAGTCGTTAGTTGACATGAAATGAAAAAGAAATTATTAAAAGAATATAATCCCGCCGTCTATTATATTAAAATATTATCGTATATAACGAAAATTATTTTAGTTTCCCCTGCCTTTACTTTCTAACACGCGCGCAACGCTCTACCTTCTTGAATAGTTTAAAATTTGAGGTAGAATCACAATAATTAAGTGCTTTTTAAGTTTTTCCTATGATTGTAGTTTGAAATCTCTTCAGTATCTTTTTTCGATTTTACTCTGAAGTCAAGAATTTTTAAAACCATTTATTAACTTTAATTTAGAATATCAATGTTTAGAAAAACATTGTCAACACACAATATCGAACGAACTATTTCTGTATCTTGTCTATAATTAACAATAAACAGACAACAATCATGAGAACCTAAACTTTTGTACGATCAAAAGTTTAGGTTCTTTTAATGAAAAAAAGGACAGATATATAAATAAATATAAAAATGGCAACGAGAATAACGTTAGAAAACGTTAAAAAGTAGACGAATTCATACGTGAAAAAGAAAAGTCACAAATAACAACATAAAAGATCGCATGTGAAATCAGTGGATAAAATATCGTAGAGACGAGACGTGGAAAGACGTGCAAAGAGCGGGATCGATCGATAAAGCTTGCGCGCTTCGTTAGCTCCAAAGAAATTTAGGATTAAAATTACCTCTATTGAGAAAAAAAGGAGACAGCAAAAATAAATTAAGGAGGGTCACTGGCGGAGTATCTCAACGAAGTCCTCCGGCGAATTGTGTATATACACTTGTACGACCCTTTATATTGCGACGAAACTTCTTACAATCAAAAACTTCAACGGCGGTGATTCTTACAGTCCGAGAGCCGTATATGGTTTACATATATATATATATATATATATATATATATATATATATATATATATATATATATATATATATATATATATATATATTTATATATGTATATATATATATATATGTATATATATATATATATATATATATATATATATATATATATATGTCTATAACAACGCGCAATCTCTTCCGAGGTAGAATTTACAGATATGATGGGTCTTCATACCAGACACATAACATATATATCTGTAACAACGTGCCGTCTCCCCCGACCTAGAATTTATAGCTATCATGGGTCTTCATATCATACTATGATAACACTTAATATGTATATCTATAACTACGTGTGATCTCCCCCGACGTAGAATTTATAGCTATGATGGGTCTTCATATCAGACTATTCTAACACATAATATGTATATTTATAACGACGTGCGATCTCCCCAAGTAGAATTTATAGCTATGATAGGTCTTCATATATGATTATTGTAACACATGACATGTGTGTCTGTAACGACGTGCGATCTCCCCCGAAGTAGAATTTATAGCTATGATGAGTCTTCAAATCAGACTATTCTGCCACATAATATGTATATCTAAAACTAGGTGCTATCTCCACTGACATAGTATTTATACCTATAACGGATCTTTATATCTGACTATTCTAACACATAATATGTGTGTTTATAACGACGTGCGATCTCCCCCAAAGTATAATTTACAACTATAACAGATATTCGTATTATCAGACTCATATAAGAATACAACACATACATTTATCTGGCTTTCTTGACATTGATATAACTATGCATGTATGTACAAACATCTATACATGATCAAGTGACTTTCTCTGACATTGAATAATTTCTTATTTTTATCCAACTTAATTTTTAAGCAATTAAATTTTCCCATCACTAAACTAAAACAATCCTATTATTATGCATATTCGGCCTCAAAATATAGAAATGTATACTCACAGGATAGTAACAAGTAGAGAAGCATGAAACAAAACCCATTTCTATTCAGCTATTAGAAGAAAGAAATTGTAATTTAATATTTAGGGACGTCAGGCCTTAATTACAGCAAGTCAGTGATGGAAAAGCCTATATGTTCATAACCATTACAGTACTGAAAGGACATGACATTCAAAAATTAATGTCAATCTATATATTTGATCTGTCTCTTTATATATTTGATTGACGAGACATTACTTAAAAACGAAAAAACAAATTTCTATAAAACTTGAATTATTGTATATTTTAAAGTCTCTAGTCTAGTATAAAATTTGAATTATTAAATAGGTTAAAATAGTGTTTTACTTCATTCAAATATAACTGTTTTAATTGAAAAAAATTGGACATTGCTTTAAATTGACAGGTCACGTGCATTTGCAAGATTTAATCATTGTTAATAACTATCGATTTGTGTAAAAATAGAGATATAATGTTTATATGTCTGTCGATTTGTCTGATATTAATTTCCAAAATCAGGTTTATTACAAATTAATTGTTAGATTTTTAATCCTTTCCACGCATAATGCTTTACTTTTTAGTGTCCTGAGCTTAAATTTTTAAAAGAATAACACGAAAACTAATGTCCGTTGGTCGATATTCATTGATCTCGTGGTCTAACAAATTTGACTATTTAATATAGAAACTTGGTATTTTATATAGACATAAGTTCCTACTTGGATAGCGCAAACTATAGTCTATAAAAATATATTAAGAATTATACTCTGGTATACGACATTAAGGAAGCTATTTGTGTCACAAATTTGCAATCATATTATAAAAATGTTAGGTCCTTAATCCGTTACTTTAATAATTCATCAACTTTTTTAATCAGTTGTACTTTTACAAAAATTATATTTCGTGTTCTAAAGACAGGTAAGCCATTAATACTAGATAGGTGAATAATCGCACAACTTAATTAACTACTGATTAAATTAACCTTAAATGGCACATCACATTTGCAACTTCTTGGACTCGATTATTTTCTTTCAAGATGTAACATAACAATTTATACCACACCTTCGATAAGCAATAGATATTAATAACCATTATATACTTAGTATTGCTCCTAATAGTTTACAAAACCAAATGATATTAAAATAGTTACTGGACTGCTTATTCGTATTACAAAATAATTTGGTTATTTAAAAATTTTAAGCTTGCTTCCGTATTTATTGAACCATTTTACAGAGAAAAATCGATTTTTTTATATGTTTAACGATATATGATATCAAAAGTAAAATAAAGCAAAAAATCCTTTAGTTTATAAAGGATTTTTTTTATTTTATTCCAAAAACGAAAAAAGCTTCTTCTTTCTGAAAAAAATATCTTCATTCCGACATTCAAATCCGATACTTCATTTTCAGATTCTAATATTTTACAACTATGCCAATTACGTACTTGAAGAAAGAAAGCTATTATCTTTATTCAAACTAACAATGTCTGCATTAAAACCTTTTAGATAGTTGTATATTACAACTCATGTACTATCGAAAGGCGAAGTTTCAAATTTTAAACTCAATTAGAAATGTCCAAATGGCACGGCTACATTATTGAAAGCTAGTGATTTACAACTCTAAGCGAGCTATCGAAGACCTTTCGTGATATTCAATTCATCAGATAAGATTCAATTCATCAGACCAAAATTGCACCATATTGTAAACATCAATCATTTATTTAAATTAAAACTAATTACACTCATAATTATGCATCCCATAGTTTCTTTTTTATAATTCCGCCACAGGTTTTTTAGACATTTTCAATGAAAAAGAAAACTTGTGAAATAATAAAATACACGCAAAACTATTGTCAATCGATTATATATTAATAAAAATGCAGGCAATATCTAAAGGCTCTACAGTTGAATATTTAATAATCAGGAGACAATCCTAATCACTTAACGAAAAAACTGAACAGACATTTAAATGGGACATTTTAGGGTACCTAATTTCTTTGTTCCATTTTGTTTTTTTCTTAGCTATTCCTGGTTTTTTTAGTAAAACGTTCGATTGTACATGAGCAATATATAATGCAGCATAATACGAACATTGCTATTAATTGTCTGTGACTAAAAACAAAGTCAAACATAAAACGAATAATTTAACAAATCAGCTCTCAACTATCAGCATCGCTCTCCAATTAGACCGAGCCCTCTAAACAAAGTCGGCCTTAATGCGGTGCCGCCTCTCCATTCTCGAACTTCGTCGACTTTTCTCACAAAGTAAAAGTTCTCCGTCGCGTCCCAGTTCAAAGATTAAACCGAACGGTCGTCCCTCCTCTTAATTGCCTTCCAAATCGTTTTTCCCGTTAATTATTTTTCATTTCCCGATGCCATTAAACCGCCGACAGAGCGTTCGATACTATTTTTCCACTTCGAATGACTTCATTCTTGGAGATCGTCTCCGCTTTTCTTTTATTTTACGATGTTGCCCGTCGTTTGTGAGCGCATACCTACCGAAGTATGTATGTACTGGGTTAGAAGTAAAGGCAATTTTAGAAAGTCGTTATTTTTGTAATTAAACGTTTTCGATTTATGATCCTGTGAATCGGAAAAGTGGATGATCGAGCAAATGGTGGAAATTATACACAGAAAGTATAAAGAACATATGTTAGCTCATCCACTCGTAAATATACTACGAAGCGTTTTTCCGAATATGTTCTATTAGGTGATCTAAAATTAATACGAATGGATTTTATTTAATTGAAACCTGCAAATAAGAATTTAACGAGAAGACATTCACTGAAAAAAAATTAAACTGTAATTAGTAAATAATTCTGTTAACTTTGTAGAGAATATGTAAATTATTACATGTATACTTTCGCGTACAATAATTTCAAATACACAGAATTAAGACATTGCGTTCTTATGATGACGTTCCAACCAAATACGTATATAAGGATATAACTCAAATGTATACACAAACGGTCTTTGTTTTAATAAAGTATGCCTTGTCTACAAAATTTTAATTTATTATTATACTGCATTAATATTTTACAGCCAGTCATATTTTATCGAGTTCAGTGTAAGAAAATTCAGAGGTTTACTTCAGAATTCTGCGTTACCTCGTCAAAAAATATTCGAACGTAAGTTCATTTATATTTCATTAAACAAGTTTACCTAAAATGTATAACAATTTAGAAAGTTTTCCCTATTTCCAATTAACCTCTAAAAATCAATTTCCTTTTGAAATATGGAGTTTTTCTTATTGAACTTAAAAATCGGTGTTTTGTTTCAAGTCGAGCTTTAATTCTGATTACTTAAGTGCAAAATGCTTTCATAAAGGAAAAATAAGGTATGTAATGATTTCGTGTTTTCAATGCAGAGGTGACCACAGCCAGGGTCAGAATATCTAACCTATTAAGTTCAGATATTGTTTGGCAGTGAGTCGCAAAATTGACCAATGATCCAAATAGCCTACGTTAATAATTGTAGCTATCAGAATAAGGTTTTCTCATTACGTTTGCGTTACCAATTTCTGTTATGGCTACTATTTAATGAAATTACAAAACTTATTCCACCAGCTCCATATTATCGTAGAAAGAACAGCTGCAAATTGTCGCTTTTTCTCTTTGTGAGAAAAGTAATTTCTTTTTTTTACCTTGCCTGTCTGCACGTTTTGGATTGAATATGCAATGTCTTTCTTTAAAATAATAAAAAACATCAAAAACCAATTATTCTGAATAAATTTTCATAATAGTTATTTTCATTCAGTAAAATAGTAATTTTCATATGTAAAGAATTTTCATAATAGTAATTTTCATTCAATAAAAATCTTATTTTTGAAGAAAAATAAGATTTTAATAGTTTTTGAGGTTGCTAATTATAAATATTATCAAAAAATTATATCTTTACAACTGGCGACCGCTATATAAGCATTATATATCTTAAATTCCGTAATTAGTTTAAACTTATTTACTTTAAACTAAACACAACAATCGTTGAAATATAACAAAATATTACAATTTTGTTGTAAAAAGAATTTCATTAACAAATAAAATAAAGCAAGAAATATTATAGACTTAATATATAAATTAAAAATTCATCACAAAATTAATAACAGTATTTCACTTTTATCGGCTTCAATGAGAGACATGATAGGCGAAGCATTTAAGGACGTATTTACAAAATCCCGCCGCTCTAGAACGAATAATTACTAGTAGTAAAATCACTAATAGACGCGTAACGACACCTCTTGTTGTGTGCAATAAATTTATAGCCTATTAGCATTACCTTGATCGTAATTAAGAATCGGACATTATAAGTAAAATCAAAATATCTATTCAACATTTGTTTAGTAACCGGTTTTATTTATTTTGTATTTTTAATATTACGTCAATAAAACAATAACATGTATTAGTATTATTACAGTATTAATTAGAATTTCATCCATTGATCAGGCCAGTTAACTAAAATGTCTGCGTACAATGATTTTACTTTCCACATGCGGAGTGGTGTTCCAGTAGCAATAACTAGTGACTACTAATTAGTGCCCACGATTATTTTTCCTTTTGGTATGCACTTTGGTTAGTCTGATTGGTCTCTGCCTGTAAATTAAAAAAAGGCTTAAAAGTATAACTAATAAATGTCATATTTTTGTGTGAATAAGAATTTGGTAGCAAAAAAGTGATTTCTCTAATAGTTTCTAAAGCTACTGACGCGCTCCTTTGCTCTGTCCTCTTTAAACAACGTGTAGTCTAATGGGAAACTATTAGGATCCATTTAATATAAATAATTGAATTGAGTACCGATGACAATTATGAGCGTTACAACGGAGCAATGACTCGACGTGATTTTTTTTAATCGTTACCTGCTTAATATAAAGAAGCAACAGAATTACGTAGCTTAATAATTTAGAGTCGTACCTATAATATTATAAATGCAAAAGTGTGTTTGTTTATCCTTTTTTCATGTCATAACTGAAAAAACGTACCGATGTGTTTTTTCTCCATAAATAGTTGGCTTACCGGAAAATGATATGGGTTACTTTTGGTGCCGAGAAATTTCATTTCACCTAATATTATAATCTTAAATTTTATTATAAATGCAAAATTGTGTTTGTTTTTCTTTCACGTTGCAATGCTACTTTCCACCCAGTAAATCCCATCCGTAGTAATATTGCGCCTAATTAATATTATAAATGCATAAGTATGTTTGTTGGTCCTTTTTTCATGTCACAACGGAGCTACACATTGACGTGATTTTTTGCACAGAAATATTAAATATAGATCAACAAACATTATAATCTCTTCTTTCACGCCGCAACGGAGCAATAGATCGACGTGATTTTTTTTCTACAGAGATAGTTGACGAGTCGGAATATGATATGCTACTTTTTATTTCGGAAAATCTCATTTCTTCGGGAAAATTCTTATGTGAAATAAAAAGTACAAAATAGGAATAACGAAGCAATATCGCAATGGAGACACAGATAGTTGTAATTTTTGAAGCGCTACATAAGCAAGAGAATCAGTCCCTTTAATACCTATTTAGAGTAAAATATTTTTTTTATTTTCATTGTCGTGTGCATTATAACTTCAAAAACAAAATTGAGCACCGGAGAGAAGCCGCCGATAAAAATTAGTATTTATAGATTAAACAGGTTCTTCTTTTAAACGTTTTGTACAGGCACATTGAACAAATTAATGTTATTGTATAATGTTACTTTGAAATTTTAAAAAAATACGCCTCGTGGCGTTTCATTGGTTTGCATATATTCGAAATTCAAATCAAAACTAACAAACTAAAGAACGAAATAATGCAAATACTTCTTAAAAGTTTACGTACTAAAATAATTAACTATAACGGATAAGTGAAATACATTAAATAGTCGAATAAATGATAATAAGACTGAGAGACAAATTTTATTATTATTATAACACTGGTGGGGAAACCTTAAAATTACAACACGTGCACGTAATTACACAAAACATATCAAAACTTACAACCTGTAATTACACAAAATATATCAAAACCTGTCAAGCACGAGTAGAATCCGCACTATGCGAACTCCGTACACATTTAGGCACTTATAAACGTTTAACTTCTCACTTATTTCTTATTTATTCTGTCAAACTATTTTCAAATATTAAATTTTCATAACGTAAATGTATTCAGTACTTTCGAAAATAAAGGGGGAATGTTAAATTTTCGCTTATTTTTGGAATATCTTTTTCAATATACAATTTCAAATATTTGTACAGGCCTCATTAGCAAAGGATACCAATAAGATATATAAATGAAAAAAATTAAGGTCTTTAATTACCCCGTCTTTAAATTACATATTTAAACGTTAAAAAAGTTAGTTAAAAATATAGAAACTGATAATATGCATTAGTATACCAAGTGCATGCTTCTTTGTCGCATGATTTTTAAGAAAATCGGTTAAGAATACATAAAAACATAAATATATTGTCTACTATACCTTCACAGGCGTAAAAATACAGTGCATATTTAAAAAATTATGATATCTAAAATAGTTTCCGTACAGTCTTTGTGTGGGCTTCCGAATACCCCAATTTATTTAATAATTTTGGGTACAGTAGTCTCAGAATTAGGATGCATTATTTTTAGTATATTTTTCACACTTTTCAGACTATTTCTGAAGATGTAATATCTAAAATTATTAAAAAAAATTACCCTTGTACCCAATCCTTTCTAGCGATAACCAATCGTTTCAAACAATACACTACTTATATATGGAATTTAAAAAAACATTCAAGTTTGTATTCCCAAAAAATTTTGATTTGAATATTTTTAAGTGTAAGCCGTTGAAGTATGTACATTTACCACAATGTCAAATTTAAAGTTTTTAAGCGAGCGATTTCTGAGAAAAAATGGCTCTAATAGACAAACGGACATACGCGTGAGTAATCTCATAAGATTTCTGTTTTTACTTTTTCAGTATTATTAGTTATGTCTGTCGAATGACGCATACTTTATAAACATAGACTATGACGTAAGCATCATTCGACTGTTAAACACCGTAAAAGTAATAGACACTATGAAATAAAATATTTCAATTAGATAAAATTATTTTTAATAGCTAAGAATGGTCAATACAACTATATTACACCAACAGTGCAAAAAACGTTACGTATATTTATATTCAGAAGGCCCGCGATACAAAGACTGGGGCGCATTTCAGCGCAGAATGAAAAGCCAGTTTGAAAAATATACGGGAGAAATGTTTTTAAATAAATATATTTATTTTTCTCTTCTGCCATTGCTTCCAACTAAATTGTTTTATATACATATGTAGAAAAATGAGCATTTTCCTGTTTTTTTTGCATTTAAAATTAAAGTATATTTGTTTGGAATAAATCCTATAAACTTACCCCTCTTTAGCAATTTTGGCAAGGAAAGAATTGCAAAAAGCAGATTTTCAGTAAAAAAAATATATAAAATCAATTAAAAGTAATCTGCCTGAATTATAGACGAAGATTTGGTATGTTTTTCCATATTAAAATCATTATACTACATATTCCCAGAGTTTAGAGTAAACTTGGCTAAAATGACAGTATTTCGTCAAACAGCAGTTCCTTTGCAGCTTACGAGAGAGCTTGTAAACATCTGGCAATCGACCTTAAGCTTTCTCCTATCTGACCTTTCAACATATTCACAATTACAGTTTTTCCTGCTTTTTAAGTATTTACACTACATCTTCAAATACTTTAACAAATATTTATATTACCTTCTAGAAAAATAAATAAAATTAACAATATGAAACAAATATTTTATTCGTTACAATTTAACCTACATTGAATGACAAGTAGAAAAAAAAACCGCTCGGCATTTTATATTGTCCAAGCGTATTATAAGTGAAAAAAACGCATTTGGGAAAAGTTTATATTGCATTACAGGTCAGTTTTGAAAAGAAACCCATTTAGTACAAAATGATTAAACTTTATGAACGTAGCTCTATATATAAACTATCAATTCTTTCATGGCTGCTATGCTATAACTGAATATATATATATATATATATATATATATATATATATATATATATATATATCGCAACTTTACACCATATTTTATGTTGCATTAATAAAAATAAAGCGGACAATTAGTTTCGGTCGGAGTAGAGAATTAGATTTTGTACCAATTTTATTACATATGTGTTAGTTTTAATGCCTGTATTGTTCGTATTATTAAAAAAATTTTAAAAATAATTAGAGACATTGTACCAAGGAAAAATATTTCACACTTACGTTATCCAGGAATCTATTTTAACATGGAAAAAGTTCGTAAAAACTCAAATAAATCTCAGCACCTCTAACTGATTTCTAATAGAAACCTAATAAATATTTAATGAAATTTAAATTTATTATATGAATAACTCAGCGCCACTTTTAATAGAAATTTAATAAGCGGTTAACTTTACTGCGGTATCAAGGTAGTTAGTTTATATAATGTGCCCACCTACACCATAGAGAAAATATAAATAATGATTTTGTAATTAATGACATTTTCATCAATACATACACTAAAATATGTATTCAGATGTACCATTTTTCAAAGAAATATTTATCAAATGAAAGAACAATCTAGAGAGATGTCTTATGTAAAATGGGCACATAAATTGGAATAAAGGTTAACGCGTTTTTCTTTTTTCCAATAAGTGGTGGCAGAAACATTAAACCGAAAGTTGTAGTTTTCAGAAGTCCTTTTAGTAATGTAGCATTTTATAAGTTTTTGTGAATTTTTTACCCTTTGAACCATCGCCATATTATTAGGTAAGTAGTAAGTGTTAGGCCAATTTTGTCCAACTTCAAATTTATCTCAGACACTATTTTTGTGTCAAGTTTCATTTCGATCAAATAAGATATATATATATATATATATATATGTATATATATATATATATATATATATATGTATATATATTTATATGTATATATGTATATATATATATATATATATATATATATATATATATATATATTAGTTCAAAAGACCAATATTGATCAATATTTACATCTTCAATGCATCTATAATATGCTCAAGACTTCTATATTTTTATAAAATTCCTCCATTCCAACCTACTTCTTTTATTTTTTTCACTTCTTCCATCTACTTCTCGTATGCTTTTCCATTGTGTTCTTTTAACACATAACATTTTATTAAAAATTCTTAATAAAACCTAATCGTCAATTTTGTTTGGTTGACGATGACAAATATACAAAATAAATAAAACCCTCACCGAATTTACACATAAACTTAAGCAAGAAAGTCAACCAGCGAGTTTCGCCGCTGAGGTTGAAAAAGATAAGAGTAATTTTTAACTTCGCCAAAAGATTGAAGCTGACTCCGACTCAGAGCGGCACCCTCGGGCCCCGTTCGCCTGACATTCATCATTCTGTAAAGATTTTATCTCGCGAAATTTATTTTATTACACCATTATGAAAGAGGCAAGATGCTGTACTGCCTTTGTTTTATGATTACCATATCAGTGTGGATTGAGCGTTTCAGTGTGGAGATAAACACGCGAATTGACTTGTCGGCGATGAGTTAAGATTATCATTTTTGAACAAATTTACATAATATTCTGCTACAAAAGTACGTTGTAGATACATATATGTGCATATATATATATATATATATATATATATATATATATATATATGTACACTTGAATATTTCTAGTCTGAGTAAAAACCTGTCGTATCAAATCTAAGAATCTTTATATGACTAATAATTCCAAGATATCAATATTGATTATTGCGTGCATCTTCAATCATTTCTAACACGCTCGAAATTTCTATATTTCAATAACCAAAAACTATCGGAACTTTTGAAGGAATCGGAGGATGTTTCTTTTTAAATACTGACCGCGCCACAAGAAATTGGCAAATCAAACTTTCCAGGAACTGTGAAAAATATATATAAGCATTTTCATTAAATTGTTATAATTAGTGTATCACATTTTCGTTAAGCCTTACCCACTTAAAGTTAAATTGGAAGCTAAGCAATCGTTAAATAAATCATTAACTTATAAAAAAAATTAAACACTAACGTTAACTAGGCCAAGAGTCACAATGTTATGTTAGTGATGGATTTTTAGATGGAAATTATAATTGCCCTTGCAATAAAATACTTTTCTTTTATTTAAAATACCTTATTTGAGAGCCTTTTCATTGTTTATAATGAAAAAAACTAGCAAGTACTAGTAGAAATGGCATTATGACGTTTCCTTACACATTTAGATGCCACAAACGTTTAAAATTGTATAGTAATTCTATTAAACTATTTACAAATATTAATTTTTTACAATGTACATATCTCATCTATCATATATTTCAAAAGCATAAAAACATGTTGCATATTTCAGGAGTTGTTAAATATAGAAGTTTTCCTATAATCCTTTAGTGAGATTTTACCAACTATGACTTTTCATGATTTTTATTTCAATTTAAAATTACGAAAAAAATATTTTTGTTTTCCTAATAATAAACCCTTTCTAATAATTTCCCGCATGATGCTGGGTTCTTTATTTATTCTTTCTTTCATTCTTATATAAATACTTTAAAGATTCAGTGCAAAATATATGAGATAATACCATGTATCGATAAGCCAAATTTCAAAATTTTACGTCGCATAATTTCTGGGAAACTCTACTGCGACCGACGGACACACAGACACATGAGGACCTATCAGTGATTCCGTTTTTCTTTCTGAGCTACGGAAATGAAAAAAAGTTTTTTTTTATTTATAAACAACAGCACTTTGAGAATTTTTATATTTATTAATTAATGTGAAATTATGAAATTATCGTCGAAAAGTACTACGAACCGAAAAAACCTGGAAGTTTAGATAGAAGCCTGAGGTAGGTAATCATTTTATTTTCACGAAGAATCTCGGAATTTTGTCTCATTTCTCCAAATTTGACCAAATCAATATGCAATCTTATTAGCATGAAAGTTTTTTCTGCAAACTGAGCTCCAAGAAAATAGCAATTTTCTTAATATAAACAACATGAAATGAAAAAAACTGACTAAAAAAAGACACAAGTGAAAAGCGAAGACAAAGTATTTATTAGACAATCTCCTCGAGATCACAAAATATAAGAATTTATTTGGAACAGTGGTATGTTATCAAAAGCAAGAGAACTTTTAAGCGAGTGTACGGTTTGACGAAGATTACGAAATGCTGAACTTAAAGGCAATAAGAACATTGTCTCTCTCTCTCAATAAAATAAGAATAAAAGTATGAATTGAACACTAGGATACTAAAATTACGCCGTTGATACCTCATTATATGTATGAAATTGGGATCACAGATTCGTA
This sequence comes from Druceiella hillmani, assembly GCA_039881145.1. Taxonomy (NCBI): domain Eukaryota; kingdom Metazoa; phylum Arthropoda; class Insecta; order Lepidoptera; family Hepialidae; genus Druceiella; species Druceiella hillmani. Next base: position 28,096,139 of record JAYKKI010000004.1, read on the forward strand.
GAACCCAATTTCATTATTTATCCTGAGTATTCAAAATAATTACTTATTTTAACGCAAGATTTAAAAAATCTAATAATAAATATAAAATAAAATAAATGACCTGTTAAAATTTCAAGTTTCTACACTGAAAAATATCCATAAATTATATACTTAAACTATTCGGTAACTAAACTAATATATCTACCATCAATCATCGTAAAACAAACAAATCCTCATCGTTTTCTCAACAGGCCTGTTCTGCCAATCGGTACCATCGAAATGTGTATATGTGTAAACTCTAATATATGATGTTTTTTAATGAAATTTGAACTTAACTCTAAGCTAAACGTTATAAAGTGCAAGATCAGATCGTATCTGTGGAAGTATTTTAAAGAAAATTGTATTCGCCACGTATGCTTTCTTTAATCTACCAATTGTGGATTATGATAAAAATGAAGTTATCAAGAATACATAAGAGAATTGCGTACGTTACCTACAAAACTATCATAAAAATTATTAAAGAAGTTCATTATAGGCCTTTCGTATTTCGTCACACCGAATGAGCTCATTAAATAACTGAAAAAATTAGTTGAGTTACTTTAATCAGTTAAAGGTTAGAAGGGTAAACATACAAACCAAAAGATATACATAAACATAAACAGATAAACAAAACATACGAACAACCAGATATACATACATCCATCAAATGCATAAACTTTGTGTTTCGTAGACCAAATATTAAAATAAACCGTAGAACTCCCTCTACGAGAACTCGTAGCACATAACTTGTACGCACTCGAGTATGTATTAAATATAAGAGGATGTACGTTTTTTTTAAACTATTTGTAAATAATGCTAGTTTTAATCATGTAAATGTATTGTCTGATATTCTTTTTAAAGGCCTAAACGTGATTCACATGAACACTTTTAAGTATTTTCTATATGTGAATGAGTAAACTTCATTGAAGCAGCTTCTAAGCAAGATAGTAGTGACAGACTGAAAGACGAATGAACATGTCAGTGATCTTATTAGGATTCTATTTTTCTCTTTATATTTTCTTTTTTTTCCTTTTAACGTAAGGAATTAAAATACAACGATTCTGTTAATTGTGAACTAAAAATCAGTACAAAACTATTTATTGGAAAAAAATAATGTTCTACTTTTGTAAAGAGTTTAAGTTTTAAAGCACTAATATCACATTACTAAAATACGAATGCCAAACTGTGAAAACGTCACAATTAAAATACTTGTTGAACTTCCACAACGTAACGAGCTTACCATAGTTAAAGTTATAAATCAGCTTGCGAGTTCACACATGAGTTAGGTTAATCTGATAACTGGCGGTTTCGCCCTACTGAATGCTGCAACAGCGCGATACAGTCCCGTTGTTTATGGTTCAATTATTACGTCCCGACAAAATGGCTATGCTATCAAAAAGATGACGTTAAATACTTATTATAATTTGGATAAAGGCTTAATTCAATATCTGAAATATGTATTTTCATTTAAATTTATTTTTTCTAAGAAATAGAGAGAATTATATTTTTTGTTTATTATTTGAAATTTGAAGGGGACATTGAAAACGATTGATTATAAATTCATTATTTTTTTATGCATTAAAATGAAATATGTATCGCGGATAAAGTGTAACTAATAAACCTGTGTAAATGCTATTAAATGCGATAATTTATTTTTGATGATGAATAAATATTCTGTTTTATTTTCAAACATGTGATTATTTTGAAAGATCTATACTGAAATTTGGCATGGAGAAAATTACTCGGATGATGTTGAATAACATTAAACTAATGCTACAAAACAAACTAAAATATTATCTAACGATAGTTAATATTGAATTATGCAAAGAATAAAGAATACGGGCTGTCATCAGATCGACATAAATTTCCCGTATGAATTTAATAAAAGAATGAAGTACAAAGCTTTTGTTGAAATATGTAGCAATCAACTTTTTTTTTAAATGCTACGTCTCTCAAGTATGTTAAGTGTGCTGTCGCCATTTTCGTGAATCCATTCAGTAAAGTATTTTTTTATTGCATAACTACGTATATTTAGGTTGAAATGAAAAACAATTTTCTGATTTAATAAAAGGAAAAGTAGTTTTAGTTTCATTGTAAATTTAGAAGTGTCCTGATGTAATAACTTCAAAATATATATTAACAGCTATCGGCATTTTTAGCATGTAAGATTTGCCTAAAACCTGATGACATATTCGCAACATCTATTTATAAATAAAGTTAAATCTTTCATAAATTAATGACATCTATCGACATACCCTAGTACCAAAATTGCATTATTGAAAATGCGTATATTTCATGTTTGGACACATGAAATATACGCATACCATGGTAACGATTAGTTGATTGGTTGCAGAGTTTAGTTTACGTCACAAACATATAAATTTAAGCGTTTATAATATTAGAGGTATTCAACACCAGGAGCTATACATACATAGAGGTATACATCACACTAGTGGCATCTCTAAATATAAAATCGGACCTAAATAACTTTCTCGGTTATTAAAAGAGTGCTGTAAAGAGTATTTCATCACAACAATCGAAATTTTTTTCTTTACTACAGTCGAACGATTTTGTGAAAAATGTAACTTTGTATAATGTGCACTAATATCTTAAAACTAAGAATCACTTCAAATTTTAAAAGTATATAATCACTTCAAAACTTAAAAGTATGTAATCCCCTCATAACTTAGAAGTATATAATTACTTCAAAACTTAAAAATATATAATCACTTCCAAATTTAAAATTATATAAACCCTTCAAAACATAACTTCAAACTCTTATAGACTTTTGCAAATATAATAAAATGTCATCATCGTGGTTTGTTGGATTGATCACAAGGCATACGGCCTTTCACGGTTTGGCGCATCGTGGGGACCCGGGGTCGATTCCCAGCCGCTCATCAAGCGGGGCTGGACTAGTTGGCTGTAAGAAATTGCTTTCGTAGCAATAAGTCCAACATATGTATTAATTGTATACATTAAAGTAGAGAAATAAAAGTAACAGGCCACTTTCGAAGTCGAGAGCTTATAATTTTCATTAGATATTTGGGACATTAGTAGGTAGAAAGCTTTTCCATGTTTTAAATTGTTTTTTAAACAACTTAGCACTGTATAATTTATATTCATTTTAATAAATCACAATTCGCAGAAAGCTTATCTCATATCAAAAACACGCTTTACATTCTATCCGCTTGTGCTTTCCAACACAAAACTCTTCACAGCAATACAAGCGCTACCGCAATCTCAACCACCTTAATTAACTAAACATCTACCTTCATGACGCCGTTAAAAGCAAACTCTCCACGTTAAAACAAAACTTTAACGTTCACGTTACTCGAGCATCCTTAAACAGCTCCTCGGAAGCTGCACATCGTATTAATAATGCAAAGGAGTAACAATATACCTGCCCATGGTGGAGTAAATGCTAGGCCGCTACTAGAGATAGCTGAAGAAAATTTAATTCATCCTAGCGAAAACGACGCAATGCTGCCTAAGTATTGCCACATAAGGATAAAGTAAAACCTTTATGTTTAATGTGATTACATAACGCATATAATCTTGTTTATCCCAAACATAGTTAAGTGTTTGTCTATAGCACTATTATAAACGTTAGAATAGTTTTTATAGAGTTTTTACTTTAGTCATCATTTAGATAAATATAGAAATTTAATTAATTATTATTATGTTTATTAAACTGTTACACGTATTAATATTAATTTTAGTATGTATTTAACAGGCATAAAAATAAATTGTTTGTACCTATTTCTTTAATTTATTATGAAAACTTAAGTAAAACAATTTCCCATTTATTGTATACTCAACATAAAAACTTTAGTAAACGTAGGCTCCAAAATATGGAAAAAGCGTATAAAAAAGTTGCTTTATTAAACAGAACAACTTTTTTACACAATTTCTTCACATTTTGGAGACTCGTATCTCATAAAGGAGATATCAAAACCAAACAAAATACGATATATTTTATTAAATGTTAAAAGATCTTTTCTGCGATACTCCACTTGAAACGGTTAGTAAACGATATAACTTTTTACACTCTTTTTCTCATTTTGGATATGTATGCAACAATGCAACTTTTTTACGCATTTTAGAGACTCGCATATAGTTAAGGAGATACCAAAACAAAAAATACCTGTAACATTTTCGTTTGAATTTTAAAAGATCTTTTCTGCGATACTCCACTCGACAATGAAAAAAATATTTTGGTGCCCATGTTTGGTGTACGGAGACATTCATAAAAAAATTGAGTTGAATTTTTTTTCATTTTTTTTATGAGGGAAATTAATATCTGTGTTAAAATTCCATAAAGATGGGGCTTAAATTGAAAGAGTTGTGATATTTGACACGTGGACTGACAGATGAATAGACAGACATGATGAAATTATAACGATTCCATTTTACGCCATTGTGCTACGGAACCATAAAAATGAAGGATGCGAATGTATGAGTCTTGACGAAATTCATATGCGCAAAAGGATTTCTTTTTTTGCTCTTAATTTGTATTACCTTTTTTTTATTTTGTATCTTGTTATAGCAATTCATACAAGGTCTTTTACAGTTTCCCAAACAAATAACTTTTTCGATCTTGACTAGATAATTTATGTATGTGAGAAATCTAATTCCATTGAAATCACTAAATAAGTAAGCAGTAAATAAAATTATTTAAATACAGTTAGTAATATGGGACAAAGTTTTCGCAATTAAAATATTTATTAATATATTAATAATCGATATCCTCAAATTCTTGAAATCAGTCATTTTTGAAATAATATTATTTTTGAAAGCGAGATCAAAATTAATATAAAGCAAAACCATGCTTTATCTTTCCTTTGAATACCTTTATTTCTTTTACTTGACAACCGAAATAAATTCTAATTAAATGGCAATACGTTCTGTTCGTAATGATTTACAGGACAAATGAATGATAGTCAGGGATTGAAGGAAAGTCTGTGGAGGATGTCTCTGAAGGATAAAATCCGAAATGAGAAAATCCAACGGAGATCCAAAGTAGTCGACGTAGCACTTAACTTCAGCAAACTGAAGTGACAATGAGCATGGCATACTTGCCGCAGAACCGACAACCGACAACAACCTCAAAGCGCAGTGTAGGTTGCACTCTAGCCATTAGGACTGATGACCTAAAAAAGTCAGCGGGAAGTGATTATATGAGGAAGCAGAGGACCAAATGCAGTGGCGCGCCTGGAGATTTAATAGAAACAAAATAATAATGATGATGAAATATCAAATAAAAATATTTTAAAAACTTTAGTTATTGTAATCATTCACACTTTCAATTAACACGTCAAAATACGTCGATTTCGATATTTTTTGCGCTTCTAAGAATTTGTCAATTATCTTTTCGGCGTTCTCAATATAATTGATTATATGAATTACCCTCAAAATGGTTCTATTTTTTCACACGATGAATTATCAAAACCTTTCATTTTTTAATTACATGAAGTCTAACTGGCTCAATTTTAATGGTAGTCATGAAACCAATAATCTATTTTTAACATTATTTTGTATTTCTATTTGTTATAGGTCAGTTCCAAATTCCTCAATCGAATTTAAAACATCATTGACGATTGCGTGCTGGAGACATCAGTGAATAACCTTAACTAAGCTCTCATAAGGTACATTGAACAGATGACTAGCTAAGAAAATCATATTTTGGACTTAACATTTCACTGATACTTGATATTTACACCTATATTTAATCATTATCTTAACGATTAATTCCAAAATATGTTCAAGATAATATAACTAAAAATTTTAATATATTCCTTACATTTCACGGAATTTTCTATAGTTTATATATTTATACAGTTAGCAAAACAATAAATTAAAAATGAATATAGCATTTTACATAATAAAATCTTACGCAGTTACTTTACTATAAGTTTAAGGTTTCATAGCCACAACGATAAAACTTGCTATGAATAGCACAGCTGTGGCTATGATTAACATTATGGACAATATATCATTTTAAAAAAAGTCAGCAAAAACAAATTAGTTAAAAAAGATAATATATGTAGGTATATGTGTGTATATATATATATATTTATATATATATATATATATATATATATATATGCAAATTTTGAAATTACATGATATAGCTGAGAAAAGAGAAACAAGATGAATTAAGGAGGAGTAAATAGAGAGTATCACAAGATAAATGATTTTGTAGACTGCCTTTGAAAACAATTAGTGAGGGCGAGTTTCTGGTATCAGTTTCCAATGAACTCACAGTTTTACAGCGTGGACAGAGGACTTTTAGTATAAACTAGTTGCCTGTTTGGGGAAAAGGAGAAAGCTGATTTTTCAGAACGTAACTCTAGACCATAGTCAGACGATTAATAGTATCTGTTTCTAAGAAATTGAAAAAAAATTGATTTTGTCAAAATATTACAGAACAATGTCAGAATAAATACGCTACATCGATAATAAAATTTCGTCCATCTAAGTTACGCTCTATATTATGAAATACGTTTATGTTTTCTGTAATTTAAAATGTAAAAAATGCATAGATTTTGAAGACATGCTAAATTCTCAAGACGATTCTCATAAATATCTCAAAACACATTAAGTCAATCAAACACAGTAAGAGTGTTTGACAAAGATGAGGTTTTGTTTCAACGGCTAGACAATTTTGAAGACACGTAAGGAAGCATTCTACTAAATATACGACGATAAACCTTATTACTTTGGGTTGTTAGCTAAGATGTTCATCTATGAGCAAACCCAGATATTTGAAATAAAACTGATGCATCATTTAACGTTAGGTGTAGTAAACCTGTTAGCCATATTTTAAAAAGGAGTCTTTGACTGTACAAATATCGATAACCTGGAACTGAATTATGTTAACTCAAATGAAAAATATCCTACTAAAACTCACATCGTAAAGAAAAAAGCTTTTAAAATTCATTAGTTATATAAATTTTTATCTAATTTGACTAGTTATATACGCATGAATGATTTTAAAAAAAATTATTTGTTGAACTACAACTGCTGACACAAATAACACACTCTATTGTGCTATAATTTTAAAAAACTTTATAGATATCCCAAATTATTTTTTTGCTCCTTTAATCCCAACTTCTCCTCCATATGAACAAAACCACTAGCAAAAGTTAACTAGTATGTATCTACACCAAAACGAGAAGGGGCAGAACAAATGATATAATTGACACAGACCAGCGGAACAACGGAACTACAATAGAATGACTAAAAACATTCCGCCTTTGAACTAGTTGAATTAAAGATCAGGGACATGAATTAGAACAAGGTCGGAACAATCTCGACAGGCACGTTGGATTGCTTTAATATCGTCGCTACCGCCAGATGTTGCAAAAAGCGTCGCCTTGAGACAGGAGATAACGTAGAAATAGAGGGTGGAAACGTTGTGGAGGTATTTCCACTTTTTTATAGTGTGACCAATTTTTTGCACGATTTGAAACTATGGCAGAAATAGTATTATTTTCAGCTCTATTTTCAGTAATTCTCGATGTAAAGGTTTTCAAGGTAATATAATTTTACAATTTCTTAATGCAAGTATGTGCAAAATTGATTATTAATACTTTTTAATCACTAGGCGTAATTCTTTTAGCACAATTTTTTTTAGATTATAGTGAATTTTAAAAAATTACATTATTGAGCCATTTCAAATACTGTATCGTAACATTTAATAATAGCAATACTTTTTTGAAATATAAGTATTTAAAGAGAAACAGGAGTCTTCTTAAGTCGTACAATAATATTTTTAACACTACTTTCTAAATTCCATAAAGATTTTTCAGATACAATGAGCTTTCCATTTAATAACAGACAATTAGTAATATCTTAAATGCATATCGCTCTTTTTACTTTAAGATCACTTTCCCACAATTTAAAGTGTTTAATATTATCATAGTCTTATTAGCGCGTGTTATTATAAACATTAAGACTAAAAAAGTTTTTACCTAGGAATTCGCCGAACACAAAAATTTACATCGAATATTTATACATCGAAATTTTAACCACTTTAGATAGATTCAGGAAAAGAGAGTATATACGCGTATTAATTACTTAATTAAGATAATCACTAAAATTATTATTTACATCGATCTATGTAAAGATTTTATTATTAATAAGATACAACAATCTATGAAAAGAGCAGTCTAAAAATCTATAGTTTAAAACAAAATGCTGTCATTCGCCGTTCTCTGAAAATGTTAAGCGCCTTTCTACCAAAAGTTAGCATTTACAGGACCAATTCGAAACAAATATATCACGTGAAAAGAATTATCAAAATTAACTTAAGTGGAAAAATGCCCATCTTCTCTATTATATTTTCAACGCCTTATTAGTTATTTATTTATACCACATCATTAAAATACGGATGATTTTTTTTTCTACACTAGTAGGAAACAAATATATTCTTTCAGACAACCAATACATTAAAAAGTAAGAAAGAGCACAAGAGATTGTAACATTAAAATAACAATAAAATTGTCTACACAATATATAATTAATAAGAAAAACAGTTAAATGTTTCTGAATAAGAATTATAAAAGACCCGTTTTCAATTGACAACACCTTCACAATTTTTAATAACTACTCCATTGCATTTTTTGACGCAATAGGAGAAACTCTCGAAAAATCTGTAGGCCGATTATACTGTGAGTAGATTTAAATGTAATATTTATAATGTAAGGTTTATTTTCTATAACAAGAAAAATTGAATAACTTTTATAAAATATGGGACCTGAGCCAGGTTCAAAACCGCGCTGATAAGATAATACTGAAAAACTCTTACATCTCCGATTTCATCTACTACGTCATACGCTCTCATATTTGATATCTTTTATTTGTTTTATTTTGACATCTATACTACTTAGCCCTAATATCCTGCCCTTCCGCTTGTAGTCTACCAGTCTCGTATATTTTAAACCAGTTAATATAAAGATATAGTACCTAAATTTCATTATTGATTAGACTTGTTGTTGATCTTTCTAACATCCAAAAAATTGTTTTCTTCATCAGACTGAAAAGGAAAATATGTTTTTTTTGAAAATATTTACTTTGTCGTAAATACTCGTAAGTATATAAGTTTCTTACGCCCTTATTCCTAGAAATATAGAGTTTTGGCACCAGAATTATATGTCATAATTGACACATATCTTACTAATTTAGATTGATATTCGTGAAATTAGCATTATCATTTTAATATAAACTTACGCAACAATATAATGTCAAATATAATGTACGTATTTTCAAACAGGTTTACGTCTTATTTATATTAAAATTCTATTTGTTACAAAAAATTGTATTCTTTGCGTAATTGTTTATTTCACTATTTTATTGTATTGACAAATATGACAACTAGTATAATTGGATTTTCATTTAATTTCGAACCGTCAAATCCACATGTTATACACAGGCAGAGTATGAAAAAAGATAATGAAAAAGGTTTCCAAAAGGAAAGGGGTAACGTTAACAGCCAGTTCTCTAAAATAAACATGAAGGTCAAGTAAGTTGTTGTAAATGTGTGGTTAAAATAAATGTGAGAATATATAGCCTGCATCTATTAAAATCTATATCTATTAAAACTATGTAAGTATATAAGTTTCTTACACCCTTATTTCTAGAAATATAGAGTTTTTGCACCAGAATTATATGTCATAATTGACACATATCTTACTAATTTAGATTGATATTCATGAAATTGGCATTATCATTTTAATATAAACTTACGCAACGCCATCAAATGTACATTATGTAACAAAAATTATTTATTATAATAAATTGTCATGCTTCTTATCATAATCTATGGCCTTATAAATCGACATATACCTAATCTTCCTACCTACAACTACTAAATAAATTTCATGTTTTCAGAACAAAAATTTCCTTTTAAACTAGTTACATTTAAAAATACTGGGTATTATGTTTGAAAAGATATCGATCGACCACTAGCAGCGAATTATTATTGTTAATATTAATAAAAAAATTATTTCAGTAAGAAGTCTACTAATAACTTTTATGTAACTTTAAGCCATATTTCCAAACTTTTTCTCGTTTTTTTGCTAATAGAAAAAATTATGAAAACAAACACCAATTAATTTAATTTTAAAAAAATGTTTGTCATATCTCACTTAAGGAAAAATATGCATTTTCCTCTCGTATCTCATTAATCTCACTTATGGAGAAATGCAACCTTTCTTTGTTGTTTTTTTTGTCCATAGCCTTGGTATTACAAAATGAGAAATATTTTTTATGTTAAAAAGCCACGAACACACCGTTTTTAGCTTAAATTATTTATAAGTTGCAACTGAGGCAATCCGACTGCATACTGACTTCAACTTGTTTCACATTTTTTTGTTAGATACAATATATTTAAAAAAGCTGAAAATTAATTTGCTCATGAAGTAAATGATTCTTCCTTATATCAATTTTATATCATGCAATCATACCATTTCTATGATAAAAATCAGTTAAGCGCCAACAGAACCGCACTCCAAGGATTCCGAAAACACATGGGTATTTAAGGCTATATAATATTTCTAATAAACTATTTACAAATATTATAATCATTTTCCGCCATGAAAATATCTTGCCTAGCATATCCTAGAAATATATTAAATTTCTCAAAAAGTAAAATATGATATGTAGAATCGTTGCTATAGTTTTCCTAAAGTATACAACTTTAGGTAACCTCCTATAATATGACCCGCTCTTTCAATTGATACCGCCGTTATAGGAATCATGACATTAAAAAAAATTAAATTTAGTTTGATCGCTGTAACATATTCATACGATTTCCCATTTTTGGGGCGGTAACTATTGAATTTATAACGGTTAACATACTTCAAAACTATGGACGTAAAGGATCTTGTAAGGGTTTTTTTTAGGTAAGGTACCCTAAAAATTACTATGATATAAATAATTAGTTACAAGATAAAAGAAATCATCTGCCAGTTCACAGCTAACTTCTGAAGGTATTAGCTGTGAAGCTGGCTACGTGAATAACTAAATATGATTTTTTTAATAATTTCCATAATATTTGCGAATAAGTCACTGCAGTCCGAAATCCGACAACAGCAAAACACTCACTCCACTGTGAACCCGACACAACTCGAATTAACACTTGATGCCGCAGTAAAACTAAACTTCACCCCGACCCAAAGCCTACAACTCGTAATTCCGAATGATTATTTACAATCACCCGATATCGGAACAATATTAACACAGCCCAGTTTGCAGGCGTAATCCGGGTTGAAGTTTTTCTCCCTCTAAGTTCTGCGAAACTTCAAAAAGTTTGCGCGGACGGCAAATTTGTACTGCCCGGAAAGAGCTCCATGCAAATAATTGTACGATAAAATAGGATCTGAAAGTTACCCGGGCGCGGGTACGGCGCGCCGACGCCGTGCGCTTACTTTTTCCACGGCAATGTTTTAACTTATAAGGACTCCTTTGTAAATATCCGATTTTATAACGAAATCAAGTTTCCTTACGGGCTCGGGATTACCAAGGTTTATTTTTAAATAAGATTTTCCTAAACTCTTTACTAAGGAGCTTTCTTTCAATCACGAGTTTTACGTGATTCGTCCAGTTACTGAACATTACCGTGTGTTATTATCACGCATTAGTTAAGTATGTCGCAGTGAAGGAACTATTAACAATAACATATTTTAAATGTGCGCAAACAATACTTCTCATGGGACATAAGAATACTTTAGTTTCCAGAGTAGCAGTAGCAAGATCAGTCAAAGTTAGATAAGAAGACTACGATTATTGATTTGTTTTGATAATATGCATAATTGATCGAATTACATTAGATCAATTACGCATATATAAATATATATTAAAGAAAATAAACGTATTGGCACTACAACAATTTCCAAGTTATATTACTATATACACGCTTACAAAAACTAGGTATCCTCTAGATCATCGCATAAAACGTTTACTGTTAGATGGCTTATTCTGTCAAATGATATACAAGAGTAAGACGATGCAATCAAGAACGAGTTATGGATGAAAATATATTAAATCATTAAATATTAAAAATTAAAATTAATTTGACAGATGAGTGGTCCACCATTTTATTTTTCTGCTGGTTTTCAATTATAAACCAACCAATCAGCGATAATTTTCGCGTTTCGACTTTATTATTTTCTTATACGGAGTAATAAAAAATTTGATCTTTTTATCTAGAATTACAATCATTATCATTTAATATATTTTTATTATTATTAATAACAATTATTACTATTATTTTTTCATTCTTTATAAAATTACTTAAAATAAATTTAACTTTACAATAAAATTTAATTTTTAAAAAAATTTAAATGTGCACTCAGCATTCAATTTGATATAAACACGTGTATAAAATATATAAATTTACTAAAATAATCTAAACAAAGTTTAATTAGGAAACTAAATAAACTTAAAATTTATTTCCATTTATTACTTTTAAGTATTTGGTAAATCATAAAATATTCACTTATAATTTATAATACAAATAAATACATACCAAATTGAAAATGGTCTGGCAAATGACTGGCATACAATAGAAAACCAGCAGAAAAATTAAACTCATCTGTAGAATAAACTATATAAATATATGTATAGTGACCAACTTCATGGCGTCGATTTCCTATAATTTTTTGTTGCATAGTAAGCAACTTCATTTTGTTGCATTCGTAAAATTTCACTATCATAACTTTTTTCATGACGCGCCTGAAAATATACTTTTTAAAGAATATACTTTTTCAAAATTATTATAAATTCAAAATTATAATTTAAACAATGGAAAGAAATGTATGCTAATAGTAAAGGTGAGATATAAATTGAGCATAGGATTATAAATATACAACTTTTCAATAATTGAAGGCACTACTTAGTATATAAATTCCAAGTTATCGTCAAATGTGGATTTTAACGTTCGACATTGAATGAATGCTTATACATTCAATGTACCATATGGTATTCCTTAACCGTACACCAAAAATCAATAAACAAAATTCAGTGGTTTAATCGCAGGAATAGTTTTAAGTGGCTTGTAATATCAAACACAATGTATGTAATTTCAAACACGCCGCGCAGCTTTGCTGCCGGTGCCGACACAACAACAACCGTACACCATCGCCCTTATCACGTAACATAAACATTGTAAATGATGTTTACGTTTTGTTTATATTAAAATGCCATTTAATTTGTTACAAAAATTGACAACTATAACAACTAGTACTGACTGGGTTCTCATTTAATTTCGAACGGTCAAATCCACAAGATAATACACAGGCAGAGTATAAAAAAATTTAATGAAATAGGTTTCCAAAAGAAAACGTGGTAACGTTAACAGTCAGTTCTCTTAAATAGATATTAAGGTCAAGTAAGCTGTTGTGAATGTGTGGTTAAAATAAATGTGAGAATATATAGCCTGTATCAATTAAAATCACACTTTGGAAGAATTGGAAAGAAATCTGATTGAAACCAAAAAAACAATTGAAAACCGTACAACGGCATGAAGATATTGAAAAAGCATTTACATCGAATGCCCTATTTGTATTAGACAAAAAAATAGTGTGAAAAATTTATGTAATTATTTTTTTAAATAAATACCTTTCTAACAGTTTGCTTTTAGTTATAATTATTTATTTAATTAGAAACAAAAGTTATAATTTTTCACTTACTACAAGTTGGATATCAGGGCGAAACCGCAATGGTAGCAAAGAGAAATCTCTCAATTAAAAAGCTAATAATATACTATATAAAGCTAATAAAAAATATGTGAATTTTCATAATGACGTTAAAAATTAAGTTCAAAATTTGGAGTTTCAGACTTCTCGCTTTTTTGTACATTTTTTGAAGGCATGCTAAAAGGTATGTAAAAAAATGTTTTCAGCTTTCAGCTAGCTCAGATCAGCTAGTCGACTAAATGATAAAAATAAATAAAACTTTTATCACAATTATTCATGTCACAAAGAAACATTTTGTCTCCAATCTATGAGTTTGGTTAAAAACATATATAACTCACAAATATACATAAGCGTGTTTTCAAATAGGCCTTGATATTCTCAACGTCCGTGCTTCCACTTGATGTTATTTCTTGGGCTTATCTGTATAATAACCCGAATAGCGTTAATTCGCTAAAATAGGGAAAAAAAATATTTTTATAATTTAAAAAAATATATATACATGAAATTTAATCTGTATGAATTGTAAATTTCACAAATTATGAAACTGTAACGTAAAGACATGTACGAAAAAGTAACAATTTTATGCATCAACTTGTATCTAAGATCAGCAGATCGATCTAATTGAAATAAACTTATTGCTACTACAATAACTTTAGTACAAAAGTTTGTATATCTATTCTGATTAAAACGATATAAGAAGTGTATAAAAAGGAAACATTACAATTCTATTAACCACGAAATGAACTATAAACCTGAAAAATATAAACCGATGAGTCAGAAGTTAAGAAAAAAATTAGATTGAGAATGAATACAGTCTACTAGATAACGAAAAGCGGTCATTAACACATACACGTATACACTCGCGCACACACACACACGCACACTTAAACACACACAAAGATCTCACTTGACTAACTACCAAAAGTTGACTTAACTGACTGCCAATTAAATTAATTGCCGATGTTTGCTTCAATTTGAGTTCGTGTCAAGTTTCTGAAGGATCTAATTGTTGTGTTGTTACCTTACAATCATTCCGAAGGGCCACCTGCTCCTTATCTGGCTCAGGTGGAGTGCCGTCAGGTACACTTCGGGGAAACTTTGACGCGGGTCGATCAAAGTAAATAGTGGAAAACGATTTTAATAATTGGCTTAATGGTGATTTGTTGGAAAAATAAATGATCATCGCTAAAATGAAGGAAAATTTGTTTACTTGGCGATATTAATATGTAACTGTAGGAATCAAGTTAAATTTGTAGGCGTCACACGTGTCTGTTGATATATTTTTTCTAAAGTAGCTTTTAATTGAAGGGCTATTAAAAAAGGCCTTGGTATATTTATATTGCAACAATATAAAAATCTTCACCGTGTACGTATTTTTATAACATCAAAATGGTAGCCGACTCTGTTCTTTTAATATTATCTATTGTCCTTGGCTTATTAGGCTTCGGCATAATAATACACAGCTGACATAAATTTTGTGCCCAAGTAATATTCCAAGTAATCATATGATTACTTGGAATTTCACTATCTATGTTACTCCATAATATTATAATTTTACTTTATAATATTATGGAATAACATAGATAGTGAAATTCTAAGTAATCATATGATTGATATCGCCTCTTGACACTAAAATGAGAGTTAGTGTTAAAAAAATATTTTTCTGACAACGACATTATGGAAATAATTTACGGGTCTATGAGATCAAGGCCTTATTATTTTTTTTTTAAATATTTATCCTTTTAGAATTTTTCTTTACAATAATTTCAATGTCTACCTTAATACAAGTATTTTTGTTCCAAATATTAAAACGATCTTCTTAATTTCCCTAGAGACTAAGTCACAAGTTTGAAGGTTCAATTTCTATTACGTCTTTCACTCAATTCAGTTTCTTTAGATTTCATTATAATACTAAGTATTTTTCAAAAAAATTAGGGGAAAAGTTTTAGTTATTAATTAAACTGCTTTTCATACAGAAGACAAATATTTTGCAACAAAGTTTTTACATTTTTCTTTTATTCATAAATAATAATTTCAAGTTAAAAACTGATGAAGAAAGAAAATAATTTTAACGAATATTAAAAAAGAAAGATAAACTTATGGTAATACTTAATTGTGATTCATGATGATGATAGTATTCTACGAGAACTACTGAGATGGGGAGATATCTCCACCATTAAATTAAGAAACATTTTCTAAATAATTTTATAATTTTATCAGAATACGGTAGTTGACTCATACTATATTTTGATATTTTTTGTACAATATTGTGAAATACAAGTTAATTAAAAACCAGTCTTGAAAAAAATTCAAAAATTTATTGAAAAATAAGCCAGTTATAAGCTTCTAAATTTGAAGATATGGATAGGGTTGGGACCTAGTCCTCTTGGGTAGATTGGGTTGATCCCTGTCTCTTTTCCTCTTGTAGAATATAATGTGCAATATTAAAAATTACCTCACAACACAGTATTCTCGTCCTTGTCTAAAGATTTAATTTAAACTTTTATAACTCGGTCAATTTTTAAGATTATTACAATTTTTTTTACTCTTCATCAGATTGTATGTTGAAATTATTATAATGAAATAAAAAAAAATAGTCAAATACCCAATTGGTTAAAATTAAAAGACCAAATTTAAGAATAACTAATAATAACTTCGAAAATTAAATCTAAAGGACGTTTCCCCAAAATGTATAATATATATGAGTACCTTACGTGCGTGATAGACGACACCGGGACATGAGCTTTTTCAAAAGCTTGCGGCCTTTTATTCGTTTTAATTAAAAGCTCGTTAAGAAAATGACGATGAAGCGGCATAAATTAATTGCCACATTAATATATAAACTGCACCAGAGGAGGCCGCGCCGCCAGCTTAGCCTCTCGCCGGTGGCTGACACTTTAATTAAAGTTATTAATGGAATGTCCAAATTACATGCAATATCTCTTATCAGGAAAGCTTTTTTTATAATAAAGTTTAAGTATTACACATTTCATTCAAAATTTTGCCTGATTTGAGTTTGAACATGTCCTTTGGAATTGATTTTGGGGTTTTTTAAGAGGATCGTTTTGATTCCCACATGCTGTCGGATTTGTTTCGATATTTTTAAAACGTTTATTTTTCAATTGTTATATTTGTTTAGCTTAGTTGAATAAGATAGCCATGGTATATTTTAATTATCAAAAATTGAGTGCACTTAAATTTATTTTGTTAAAGCAGAAAGTATATCATTCCGAATAAAAATTATAAAGCATTACTTTTAATTGAAAGTATAGATAACAAAGAAATGCACTTAGAACAATAAAGATTCTTGAAATTATTTATATATAAAATGATGTAGTAATACAATTACATTGAAAACGAGGATTTATTTTCATTACATTTGCCAAGTGGTTATTGAAGAGAATAAAAAATAAACAATAAAAAACTTCGAAGAAAAACGATAAAAAGAATGAATGAAATCAATTTATTCATTTTAATTTATCAATTCCCTACCACTTACGTTCCCTGTTCTTTTCATAATTGTAACAAACAATATAACCGTGCTTAAAACTGAGTTTAATTAACAAACAAAAATAACGGTTACGTGGCACCCAAATGTTTCATTAATTTCTTAGCTCTAAATAATTTATACTTGCAACTAACTTTACTGGATTATGCTACTCTCTTGATACTATGGTGTATGAATTTGTTCCGTATTCTATCATGTTTTTGCATCAAAAATTTATACAAAAAACTAACATAAGGATAAAAAAGAATACAGAGTTATATTTATAATTTCACGCACGTATTAATACATAAACAAGTAAGAAGAAACAAAGAAAGCATTCAATCGATACTGCTATAACTATATACGTTAATTAATTGACCTACATATTGAAGAGAAACAATTCACAAGGGGAATTCATTACTCTTCTACGATAAGTCACTTTCAGAAAATGAAAGCTTGAGAATAAATTATGAAGTTATATGATATAATAGATTCTGCAGTCTGTTCTAAAAAGTGAGTGAAGCATAAAATTAAATAAGGTCTATTATAGTAAATATAGTGCCTGCCGATTCATTTATTTCCGTCATACTTTCGAAAGGGTACGCAGTGTGTTCGATGTAATTTTCAGTTATTTTTGAAATGTTGTCTGTTTGTCTGTTCCTCCAACTTATTCTGATGATACTGAAAAGGAACCTGCAGTTTATTTAATCATAATTTAATTCGATTTTATTCACAACTAAATCATGTGAGTGAGAGAAGCATACAATATAGTCACGTAGTACTGGCTGCATTCCACAAAAAACATATACTACTGTTTTTTACGAGTGCACCCAACATATTATACAATAATTTACAAAGTACGAAATTTTGATATATAGCATATATATCGAATTCCCTCGATGTAGCTACGAGTGCATTATAAATAATATAAAGAAAAAAAATTAAATTGGAAGAAAAATTAAAACGTATGTTAAGAAAAGCAGCAAATTCAAAGGAAATTATAAACAACGAAAGGACTAAACTGGAAAATATTATTTCAGACTTAATATTTTCCCTCCTTATTCTGGAGTATTCTTATTATGTTAACGATTATTTCTTTTTACACCCATGTCATGGAAGGCTTAATCCAGTCTTGGCAAATATTGTTTAACCCAGAACAACCGTGTTATTCAAATGCTAAATCTCATTTTCATTTACTGATAGCTGCTGATTAGGAAAACACATATTGTCTGCTCTAGTCTACATTCCTATATTTGTTACATATCCGAACATTCTTTGATTTTTATTTTATATATATTCCAAACGCCAATAAAAATTATTAAATCTTATCCAATTCCTAAAGTTTGTTTAAATATCAGTATATATATATATATATATATATATATATATATATATATATATATATATATATATATATATCAGTATATCAGTATATATAATTAGATAGAAACCAGACATTAACATTTCTAAATTGGGTAAAGTTTCATTGCCAACATCAGAAATTAATGATTTTGTTTCAGATTCGGCTTAAGTATTCATGTCCTAAATTTAGTAGTTACATTACTAGACTATGGCAACTACACTTTGCCAACATATTTCTTAACCACGTAACGAAATAATTCGTATAGTTTACTGTCGAAGCAAAATATTATGTTGCTATTTTGTATTTTGTTTGTCATTTTCCTCTGAAGTTACATGCCACATTGACTATTTAGTAGGAATGAATATATAACTTATTTAAATCATTCGAACCAGCTTCTGGCATAAATACCATTAAGTAAGCTAAAACTATAACTAAAAGATAATAACGTCATTACAAAGAATATGAAGGGATCCTTCATAGTCTTTGTAAAGACGCACATACTTAAATAAATATAAAAAAGATGTGAGTCTCATTCATATAAGCTAACGAATGTAGTGAAACTTCTTTGCACGTATACGCTCAAGTGTAAGCAATATATTATATATTGCTTACACTTGAGCGACACTTAATCCCCTTATATACTTTCTTCTCACACACAGTGTCCCCCCCCCACCCCTCTCAAGCATTACACAACTTTCCCGTGAGGTAATAAATCAGATGTCGCTAAAGAAGTCTCATTTTAGTATATAGTATTTCTATTACTTTATTTAAAAACATTAGTATTCTTTATCATAATTTAATATATTGCCCATTACATGTTCGACACGCGTAAAAATATCGTAACCATCCCAAAACATGTGAAATTTAAAATTATCACTATAGTTTTCGAGTAACATTCTCGCAACACCGATGTTTTTATAATTTTAACTTATCTTTTCCTTTATAAGATACTTCTAGATCTATCTCTCAATAATATTTTTAGAATAATTTTAAGTAAAACTCTAAAAATATAATTTGGAAATCAGTATAAATCGCCCTCTTTACTTTAATCATATCACGCTGCAAAAAATTAAACAAATATTTCGAGTAATTTATTTCCGTCTTCTAAAACTTCTAAGCGTCGTCTACTACTTAGGTATAGACGGGTTAGGACAATTTATCACTCTTTGAATATGAAAATTCTATAGCAAACGGTTTATGATAAGCTTACGGTGTCTGTTAAACGACTGTGATAGACCGAAAGAAACGGTTGTGATAGATTGAACTATGGTAACCTAAAGAAAACACGTTTAATGTAATTTATTCAAAATATGTCAAGAAGAAAACTGAGTGCACTTAAATTTGTGGAACCGTCTGTCAACATACTGGTGACGCTCATTGTGGCAGAATTAATTGAAAATAAATTATTTTTTTAATAGGCATAGACTTTTTGATTCAGTCCACAAATACTCAAATGCGAAGGTGACTAAAGTATTTTTTGGTACAAATTTCGGTAAAACAGAAATAATAACGAAATTTAACGATAATAACGGAATAAAACGGAATTTAATTTCTATTTATCTGTCCTATTATCTGGCGCAATTTATTAGAAGACAAAACACTTAATCCAAATTTGAAATGTTTTGTATTTGTAATTGCAGTTATATGATTCAACAACAGTTTCTAATTCAAAATGTAAATTTTAGTTCTGTTTCTGTTTCTAGTTCTAATTTAAATTTTCGTTTCTTTTGTCAATTTTAATGTGTTAACAGTGAGTATTATAAAAACATGTTTTATTAACCAAGCGGGATACCTAATGAAAGCAAAAAGCTTTCAAAATTCCAGTAACGTGCTATTTTAATGAACTTCTATCGAGAAAAAAAGGAAAACTGTAAAAATTGTTTATCACCTACTTTCAACCTACAAAAGTAATATTGGAAAAATTCGAATAAACTCATAGTTTAAATTATAAAATTACCTCATAACTTAAAGAAAATTATCGACAGCTTTCAAAATTTTCACACATTATAAATAATTCGATTGTTTGAATTAAAATTATAAATCCAATATTGACTGCAAAAATCACATTTATTTTTATTTTTCACATTAATATACATAAAAACGTTTAATTCATTTTTTGGTAATGCAATTATTTATGGAGTTACTGCAGCACAGCGATAGCATTTGAACCATCGAGCCACCTGCTGGAAAACAAAAAGAAAAATCGATTTTACTTTTCAATTAACTTTAAACACGTGTATTGAAATTGCAATGTACTCATTTGTAACCGTTCCATATTTATTCCATGTTCATAAAGAACCATGTAAAAAACTAAATAAAAGGGCGAAAGGGACTTACAGAGTTTCCGACCTTAAGATACTTTAAAATGTGAACCATGATAAAAAGCTCAAATTCGACAACTACGTAAATGGTGCCACGTATTCAAAGCACGTCAACTATTTACAAGCCGAATATTCAAAACCGAAAGGACTGCCAGGGTCAGCGATATCGATTATTGGCAAATTTTCGTCAAGTATTTAATAATTTCAAAGAGGCTTTCGTATTTAACAACCGCTATGGTGGCATTATTCTGGAAAACGCTGAAATATGTAATTTCGTAACAAGGATCTACTCTATTATCTCCTAATACGTTTTTCCAAATATCTTTTACACCTATGTACATGTAATCAATGTACAGATAAATATCGATGTTTAAATATTTTTCTTCGAAACTAGCACTTATAAATGGCTTACGTTGGTCGCTGTGGAAAATCATTTACGTATATTTTTATAACGTTGTCTTACTGGCAATATTATTGCCCTTACATCGAAATAAATATTTTCCGTGCTTCGATTATTTCCGTTTTTCGTGCATCGAGTAATAATTCTAACTAAATAATATCAATATTAAAGGGATTTTGTTTCTTTTTTTTATTTTGTTTGTCTGGTTTTCACACCTCACCATTCGACTGATGTTTGTGAAATTTTACATATACGTTGGATTATGGAAATAAATATGGAGTAACTTTTTTATCGATACATAATCCTATTTTTTAATATATTTTTAATTTTGTCAATGTATAATCCCCCTATTTTTAATATATTTCATTAATTTGTTTGCTAATTAAAACATCACCCCGACAAGAACGTGAACATAAGTATGAAATTATACATCACAGCAATACATCAGCTTTAGACTATATTTCTGCAAAGCATAGGTTTCTTTCTTTTCACACCATTTCTTAAATCTGTGCTTCTTTAGCAACTTAGCTATTTCCAATGCTGAGATCTAATATTTTCATAAAAACTTTATTTTCAATTGTTACTACTATTTTTTACCTTTTCCACGTGGATCAAATCTAGTATGAAAATAAGTAAATACTGTACTTAGTAAGGAAAATACCCGAATCAAAAAATATATAATAACACGGTTTTTTTTATAGATAGCTACATGAGTACATATATTTTTTATTTACAGACTAGCTGTACTCACAAGCTCGTTCGCGTGGACTTATAGAAAATGTTATTAACCTAACTGCAAAAACAAAACAAATAACGTCATCCAACATAACTATTATAAAATATTTTTTTTCTTTAAAATAGTGCGCTTGGTATTCAAATTTAAAATTACCATATTTTCTTTTTAGTGGTTTGATTGCGATGAAGCTTTTTAAGTCTATTTTTCTTAGTCTATTGTCTATATGTTATTAAAATATCTTTAGCTGTTTTAAAGTGATGTGCAAACAAATAAATAAACTCATAAACAAACAGACTAAAAGTCCAAAAACAATAATAATGTGTTCTATTACTTTTTTATCTTAACCTAAATAATTTTGTCGTAAATGCTTTTAATCGATGTACAGGTCAATTCTACAGTTTTATATATATATATATATATATATATATATATATATAAATATGTATATATATTTATATATATATATATATATATATATGTATATATATATATATATATAGACAATAAAATATGTAACAACCAAATTTATAAACCTGTCAAATTATGAATCTTCATATTTTACTAACCATATTGGTAAATATGGTTAAATAAATATGAAAATTCTAATTTTAAATAAATTAAGGAAAGAAAGAAAGCTTATATCGAATACAAACAATATCTAAAAAAATTATTTGCGGACAGACGTCATTTAACAATGACGTCTGTCCTGTGCGTCTGCCCGTATTCCGATTGCTTATTTAAACACCAACTCCTTCCGTATAACTCCATAATTCACCTCTGGCAATGCTCATTTCACATGTATACGCAGGTAGCACCATCTATTAATGTATATAGGTACACTTTACATTTTAATTTTTATTATTATTAGTATTTATAACTACGCATCGAACCTCTAGAGACTTCTATGTTGTTTTTATACTAATGCAATCTAAATGAGTATTTGTGAAAATATTAAATTCACATATATTCTGATAGAGTGAACCAATTGCAATGAAATAAACACTAAATTTTATATCAAGGTGACTCTTTAGTGTCCTAAATACAACCTTTGATTCGAATTGGGTCGGTACTTTTTATATGACGTGTGCACAAACAAACATGCAGAGAGATAAAAATTCGAGGATGCTCTTAATGCATTCTTTTACTTATTCTTTATACCCAAATATTTTTTTTGCAAATATTTTTAATATACAAACACATAAAATTTACAATTTTATTACACATATAGAAGTCAGGTAAGGCTCACCTAGACGCTAGTATTGATTTTCCACGTCTAATAGACATGAAAATACTTTAGTTCAAAAATCTTAAGTTAAACAGTACCGAGGATAATACTCTTTGAATAAGTCTATAACTTTGTAAATACAAAGTTGAAGTATCTGCGCTTTTACGCCGACACTGAAACTTGAATTTTAGTTTTAAACTCGAAGCAAAACCAAATTTGCATTGGAAATCATTTATAAAAGCAAAATGAAAGGCTAAAGGTCAAATTTTGCCATTTTCTACCAAAAACAAAGATGTCACTTGGAAAATTTGGTACTCGCTGCTTTATTATAGACTTCGTTTAGTAGAGATAACAAAACTGTGTAGATTTTCTTTGCACTGATTTATTTTAAAAAAATTAAGTTATACTGACGGTCAAAAATACTATTAAAGTGCGATTTGAATAAATTTTACTTTACAACCAATTGACCGTGTTTTTCATGGATTTTAGTAGATTCGAAGTATTCAGTGTATGCTACACTGAATACTTCGAATGAAAAATTTCTACAAAATTAATGCCAAATATATTCATTATTACATGTAAAAATTGCACACTACTTTCCCTAATTTTCTCTCAGCTATATCTCAGGACTTATTTTTACGACTCTTTGTTTTGTACCCTGATCGAGCTGTTATAAACCTTTCGATTAAATTAAACCAACATAAACTTAAGAACACTTGAGTGTACAGTATCATTTGATATTGTTACTGTCATCTTGAGTGTAACAACATCAACTCTTAGATTATATCTCGTTTTACTCCTCGATTAGAGTAAGTACAAAAATAATTCGCTGATAATTCCTCCTATGAAGAAAGTAAACAAATGATAAATCGTTGAAAACAACTTTTCAAATAATATAACTTTTTTAATTATTTCCCCTACTTAACGAAGAAAAGACAAACGCCGAAATTTGTATTTCAAACTATACGCTCATAATACTCACATCTCCATATAATATCACTTAATTTTAATAAATGTTTCTTTGAGAAAAGATACATTTGATTGTATATTTCAGTGGATTCATTAACGAAAATCTAAGTAGCGACTTAATTAAAAAAAACTGTTTTTGTTTAACTTACGTAGGTATTATATTAAACTATTCCTACGTAAGTATTAATGTCTAATATATCGTTTATAAAGTTTCTACTAGAAAATGACGCTGTGCTATTTACGTAATAAAATTAAATTTCAAATTGTATTAAAACTATTATTTTAATTAATTAGGTTTCTCTATATTATGTTCCGAAAATACCTTTTCGCCATAATATTATTTTCCAAATATACTTTTTTGCAAATCAAAACGTCATTTCCAAAATTATTTTTTGAATAACTTAAATACTTGACATCCTCCTCACGTTCCAAATAATAAAACTTACGTATTACAGTACATTTACTACAGTGTATTTATTAAAACCTTCTAATTGTAGTCTATTCATTGTAGTATGTTTAATGAGACCTACTAGTTATAGTGAATTTGCTCTTACTGAAAGCGTTGTTTTAGATATTGGGATATAAAAAGAATATAATTTTCTCGGTTGATATGCAAGCATTTTTTATGTTCCTTTTTGTATACTGTAATTTTCATATCTACTGAATGCTAATTTTCACATTTTACAAGTTCAACTTTATGGATTTTGTCAAACTTTTTTGAGGTTTATTTCACGTAAGCAAGTATAAAAATTTTAATGAATATTAAAAGAAATAATCTAACCTTCCCATCTCTTTTTATTTTGGTATCATTTCTCGCCAGGGCAGTGGTAATAATGATAACTAAATAGTGTTGCATGGAACATGGTATGAAGAGAAAACAAACTATATAATGCCGTTGAACCAGGCATATATACACTTGCAGATACTTTGATATGATATATGAAATCACACACAAAAAAAAACCCGGAATCCAATAAGTCGAAAAAGTTGAAATCAAATTTCAAGGCTCTGACCAAAGTGAATATTTCGAGAGGTAACAGCAAAACATGAACTCACTGGAATCCCTTACAGCATAACAATAACCATTAACACAGCTAATGCCAAATTATCGTCAGCATCCTTCAGCGCCAGACGCCAACCCGATCGTCTTACAAGTCGAATCTCTTTAAAAATGCTGCAAAAGTATTTAGAAGACCGTAAAATATGGTCATTAAACGAAACGCACATTAACCTCGGCACTCTCTTCAACCCATTACGCTAAGCCTCAGAGACGCTCCTCGCCGAAATCTCAACCGATTTAGGCATTGAGAAGTTTAAAGGGCTTTTCATAATGTACTTAATGGCAGTTCCTCGCCCAGTATCTACATCCCACTCGATATCCTTCCAGCCTCCCAGGGCGTTGCTGCTGGATTACCATTAACAGGGATACAAAAAAGGGATAAATATATCTCTTATCTCTGCATCTCCCAAGAATACAGCGGAAGTGTGTTAAGGATAATTATCATTGTGATAATGTATTGCGGTGCGGATAAAAGTTAGTTACGTTGTCGGGCCCATTATCTAGGTATTGCGTAACTTTTTATCCATAATAAAGTGATGTTCCCTGATCTTAATCATTGATCTGATAAATTTAAACAAGTTTCATTATTTTAACTTCATTTTCATCCGTATTCGCTTTAACGATGTTAAGAAATGTTTCTCATAATTTGAATATATTTGGCGTTAATTTTGTAGAAATTCATTATTCACAATTAAATGAAACTACGTGATGTAGTATTATTTCTACTATCTTTAATTTCTTTACCACGACCTAGGTTTCGTTGTATTACAACATCTTCAGGTGGGATATAAGCAAAGATTGATCTTTGCTTATATCCCACCTTTCTCCTCACCTTTACTCTCAATCTTTGCTTACATCCCACCTGAAGATGTTGTAATACAACAAAACCTAGGTCGTGGTAAAGAAATTAAAGATAGTAGAAATAATACTACATCACGTAGTTTCATTTAATTGTTCTCATAATTTGTTAATCCATTGTTTCAGAATTCAATAAATAGATTTTGTATATGTTATGGGCTTCAGGAAATATTATTTCTGCGATTATAACTTGAAACATTAAAGAGGCAATGGATCATGGTTCTAGTCATCAATTAAAATTATTTATTTACGTAATACTTAATCTTCAATTAAATTATAGTTTTTTTCTCTGTACTCTTATGATTATTTAAAACATCTTTCTTCTATATTTATCAATCTAATCCATTTTCGTAAGCCGATTTCAGTTTTCTCACTTCATTCTTATATATTGTTCTAAAATAGATATCTTGCTTACCCTCTGGGTGCACGGTAGTACACCACTAAGTTCCGAACCACACTACCTTTGAGTTCGTATCTCTAATATTTTCCGAGATATTTGAAATAAAAAATCATCTATTTTATAGATCATACGTACACTCAATCACTTAGTCATTGATAGGTTATAAAACTTATTCCTAAATTTCCACGGCTCTTTACATATATTATAACATCAGCGATGGCTCAAGAAAATACAAAATAAATAAACCAGATATATTTAGAATCGTAAATTTACTAAGTAATTCTCTTCGACACGGATGGGGCTGGCACTTTTACACCCGCTAAGAGGTTGCTTTATATTACTTCATATGGACGGTTCTCCATATACATGAGTATTCATATTACTTACTTCATATTTTTATAACTGTGGCAGCAATTTGATTATAAAGACTAATACCTATTAATTGGTTTTGAGAGACGATTTTTTTTTATTTTTAGGAAATCGATTCCATCATATGGTTTGGTTTGATATACCTAAAAAGCTATTTTTGTTTAATTGAACGAAAATTGTCTTCAAGAAAGCAATTAGTTCATTTTTATGCTATAATAAAAGATATAAAATGTAAACGAATACCTACCTATTATGACACATTTAATCGAAGAAAAAAAACAAATATACTTTGGTAATGCCTATAAGCTAATTCACCTGTCAGATCCCAATATATTTTTATATTTCTATTTCTGCAAATTTTGTCTTATTGTGAAAGCTTAAAATAGCTGAAAAATGTACACTACGATGAAGTTCATCGTACTGATAAACATATTATTCAATAAATCTTTACGCAAGACTCTACTTGAGTAATCTCCTCTGGCAGAACTCTCCAAGAACTGGGATATTTTTATCTCACTACTTTTTACAGCTAACTTTTTAATGAGGAACGTGACCTTTTTTAGAGTATGTTTTTGACGAGTTTCATTGTAATTGTCAGCTTAGTCGTGAATTTTTCGTTAATAATAAAGTATTCTCTTAGAATTTAATAAAATTTATGTAAGTTAGAAGTGCTTACGTACCTCACTTAACTTTTTTCTGAAATCAACAAACGAATCCTAATTGATCAAACCAAAAAGTGAACGTTTGTGCGCTCGTTAAAACCACAATAAATCCTCTTCCTCTATTTTATTTCTCAACCCATCTTTCATTAGATGGGTTGAGAAATAAAATGGAGAAAAGGGATTGATAGTGGTTTTAACCATCCCAACTTTTATTTTCACATAAATTCATCGTGTTACGTCTCTTATCTTATTTCTGCTATTCAAAGTAAAATACTTATAAGTTGTGAAATTTTGTGTTTTACTAAATACTGTTAAAATTACTGTTACATGCTATAAACGATTTTTATTGTAGTTCAAAAAGTTAAATTTGGGCTAGCTAAAAGTTTTAGAGATGATTAAACCTCATAAAAGCACAGAATTATATTTAAATTTAAAATGAAACATCTTATCGCGCGAGTGTGCAAAAATCTCTTCAGGAATAATGCTTTAGAGTAATTGAAAAAATAACACCAAGCCTATGAAGTCATTTTTGGAATCAGTATATCCAAAATATAACAGTTTATAATATTATATGTGATAACTATAGGCAAACACCTAATTATAAACTAATTTCTAAACAAAAATAACCAATAATATAATATGAATAGAAATATCTATTACATATGCAGAGATACGTAAATAATCTGTTAAATTTAAAAATATTCTGCACTATATATTCAAGAAGCCGATATAACATAAAAATGATTATATGTCTTCAAATATCTTAGTTGATTCGGTATAAAGTTCATTGTTACGGAATAAAATGAAATTCATAACAACAGTAGTGAGTACGTATTTTAATTACTGAAACAAGATATTGGGCACTTACGTTGGAGAGACAACGTAGTTAATTGAAATTCTTACAAACGCGACGGTTTTGAAAGACAATCGCCTTGAAATATCTGTGAATCGATATTTTTTGTCTTTTACTTTGATAAATAAAAGTAAATTAACAGTACACGTGTTCAAACTGTGTATTTATGGTTGTAATATTTTATGGTCATAATTTTTCAGTTTATAATATTTTTTTTATTTTATGTTTTAACGACAATATTGTATTTTAACCACCAGTTTCAATAAATGTAAATCGATGGTGCTTTATATTCTATATCTTCAAAGTGGAATATCGGACTTGCTTTTAGAACAGTGATGAAATTTATTTTACCAAAGAGCTATGGATATTCTTTATTATAAATAGTTGTTTCTTTCTTTTAAATTGGGTTTTAATGTAGAATAAATAATCACTAATTTCTATCATAAATTTTAACTACATAAGTAATATTTGATGTGTGGTGTCTTTATAGAACTTTTCATCCAGCTGTTAAGTTCGTAGATAAATAATATAAAACAGGTATTTGGATAGTACACTTTTTAATAAAAAAACCTGTCAAGTACGTGTAGGACTCGCACTACGAAGGATCCGTACATATTTAGGTAGTTTTAAAGATCTAAGGGTACAAAGTGTTTCTATTCAATTATTTTAAAATGTTATTTTTTACAACCCAAACGTATTGCCTACTTGTTATAGTTTTCCTAACCCTGTGTTTTAATGGTTTTTAATTTGGTAGTTTCAAAAATAAGGGGTGAGGCGTGCTCTATTTTCGCATACTTCTTGAAATATCTTTTTAAATATTCAATTTCAAATTACCAAAAAAAACCAGTTTTGTATTTCTTATAACAAATCCTTTAATATTATCGGTAAAATTATGTGCCCATATTGCAAATAAAATTGAAATACATATTTTAAAACTTTTATTTACCCCTTCTTCAATTTCTAATATGAATATTTTTTAAAAGGCAGCTAGGGCGAACTATGTGGTTTATTAAGTTGTGTTATTATGCCAAAGTCGAATATTCAATTTTCCCTGGTTTTTGAGAAAATTGGCTGTGAATATAGAAAAACGTAAATATATTGCCTGTTATGAGTTTCACAGGTGTAAAAAATCCCGCGTATTTCAAAAACTATAACATCTAAAATCATTGCTATCATTTTTCTACAATCTCATCCCCTCTTATTTCAGGAATTATTCAATCTAAAATTATGAAAAATATGGGCTTCTAAAGACCCATATTTTTCATAATTTTAGTTTGAATAATTCCTGAAATGAGAGGGAAAGATATTTTTCGCGTGTTTTCATAATTATTGAGGTATATGCGAATATGTTTTATAACTATGTCAAATTTCAGGTTTCTACATCAAGCGTACAAATATACTTCCATATTTTCGCCATAGATATGAATCCGGAAAAAAATATAAAGCTCTGAACATATTCTACAAGTAAAGTTTGAACTATATATGCACTGCTTATACGCAAAATTGATCTGATAAAAAACAGTTTACAGAAATCATATTTTGATTCATGATAATAAAATACTTTCGAATTTGAGTACGACTGACTTATAGGTCATCTTATACTTATAGGTCATCTTATACTTACTGCCATAAACAGAGAAAATTTCTACACAACCTTACGAAACGTGAAAAAAACTTGAAGCGGAATCGTGCGCCTTATGTTTGAGCTTTCAAATTAATTAAAAAGTCACTAAGATAAATAAGGAATGAATAAATACCAAAAGATTAAGAGGGAGGGAATGATAATAATTAAAGTTGTAACTGTAGCTCAAAACGGGCATAAAAAGCTTTTAGAACATCATGACAAGTTATGAGCAAGTCATGCTCTACGATGTTAAATTGAAAAGTTTCAAGTGTAAATCTATTGTAGCGAGAATAAAATGTATGGTGAAAAAATCGTAATTATAACAAAACTGGCGTATGTTTTGTCATATAATTTACTTTTGTTTATAACAAGAATCAATAAAGTGAGGTTATAAGATTTATCATAATCTAATAAAATAATAATAATGATATTATAACAGTATAGTAAAAATTCACAGAAAGTGATGGGTCACCAAATCGGTGACGTAAATGTACACAATAAATAAATAAGATCCTTTTTGAGAAATTATGAGCTCTTGTGTATAACATATTAGATTTATTTCTCATAAAAAATACAATAAGTATTGTACATAATATGTATATTAGGGAAAAAAATCATTACTCTAAGATAATTAACAAATATCATTAGTATTTGGATCAATAACCATTTCGAATGAAATAAATTATATATTTAACAAAAAAAGAAAGAATTTAATTTTCCTAACGTTGATATCACATTGCAGTGAATAAAATAAATATATTCAAAATACAATAAACTACAATGTCTATCGCAGTGTGGAGTTGTTTCTTTAAATTCTGGCTACTTCAACTAAATAATTTACTCAATACATTTATTCTATTAGCAGATGTAATATGCTGTTCGAATATGCTGATCTGCTAGTTGTATATCAAAGTAAATACTTATTAAATTCTACTCAGAATTATACGTCAAATAATTTAAAAAAAGTAAAAATATGCACAACAGCTATGTATTAAATCGAATATGACTAAAGTGATTCCGATTTTCCATTTCGATATATACGTACATTGGAATACTGGAAAAAATGTTCATCACACACACACACATACGTTATATAAATATATATATATATATATATATATATATATATATATATATATATATGTATTTATATATATATATATATATATATATATATATATACATACATATATATATATATATATATATATATACATATATATATATATATATATATATATATACATATATTTATAAATTGAGGGGCCTAAATAGAACTACGACATTCTGATCTAAATATTTCTTATTTACTTCATTCATTAATCAATTCACACTTCAAGATAATAAGATAAAAATATTTATAATAATATTTTTGTTTTTCATATTTCTCTTTAAACTTATATCATTCATAAATTCTGGGTAACCTATGATAAATTATATTGACCAAACGACTAAACTATAATAGCAACAGTTCGTTTTTTTAAATCTTGTTATATAATATTTAAAAACGTGACTTCTAAAGCCTAACAAAGAAATTTATCATACTATTAATTATGTGTCCGCCTAAACTCGTCTTTACAATAAGACGACTTTAGTAGGCCTTACAACAAACGAGTTTATACATTATGTAAAATTATAAAGAGATTACAATAAGTCCCTATCATTTTGGAACCCTGAGGCAAATAAAATTATTCCTAGAAAACGCTGTGCTTAAGATGTTAAAAAAATATAAAAGGCTCAAGACAAATTGCTTGTCTAATATACATAAGTGAACTTTCAGAGCTTTTAGTGAGCTTAAAGATTGTAGTAAACGTACATGTGCTCCTGGCATCATTACTAACACAATTTACATGCGACTGAGCTTTTAAACGATGCCTATTATTTAAATATATTAAACGTTTATAACAAAATTACATGATACTAAATCTGAAATAAGGTAAGACTTTCCAAGGTTTACGGCACAAACATTGATATTGACGAATGGGGCAAAATTAAATTTCTACTTAATTACCAAGTTGACAAATTCCCATCGCTCCGTTAAATTAAAACATTAACCTTTCGATAACTATATTCAATAACTAATCATGTCGCTTCATAATTTGGTATTACTCAAAACACAGTCAAGCATTAATTTAAGCGTTTTCTGAAATACAATGAAAATCCATGGGGGATCCTCGCCTAACACGCACATATCTCTTAGTACACGTCGCGCCTTGTCGCTGGGTTTAACATTTGTCACACCATGAAAATTATACAAAATTGTTCTACCATTTTATGTAATAAATAAAAGGTATATTAATTACAATAATATAAAGATTATTTTTCAATTATAATTTCATGAATTTCTCGTATGAGTCATTGAAACTACAGCTACTCCAATCCACGAAATCGAAATATAAAACTAACGAACCATTTTTATATAATCGGTTTTAGAAAGAAAATTAATATATCGAAGTATATAATCGGCTACAAATTTTCAAAAAGAATCGTATTTATTTATTTATTCATTGCGTAATTTCATCTAACCAAATTAATAACCAAATATTTGATACAACTTTTGTAAACTTTCAAACTTCCAATATATATTAAACATTTACGACAAGCAATTTGTCTTAAACGGTACTTTGGTCCTTAAATATTTACATTTTTTATCAGTTTATGACATATCCTACAACCTCATTTTACATATACTGGCTTTTTTAGCTTTTTCTTTACCAAAAAGAACTTAAAGAAAAGCAAAGATCTTTGCTAATAGCCCACCTGAAGATGTTGTAATACAACGAAACCTAGGTCGTGGTAAAGAACTTAAAGAAAGTAGAAATAATACTACATCACGTAGTTTCATTTAATTGTGAATAATTAATTTCTACAAAATTAACGCCAAATATATTCAATATGCGATATCGTTTTAAACTATAAGTAAATAAATCTCGTAGCAACATTTATTCAAGACATGCTTCGTTTATGAAATAATTTTGGTCAGAAAAGTAAAACAAAATTTCAAAAAAGTTCTTTTCGAATTTTTCAAAATAATTTTGTTTGTATCCATATCACGTATCCGGTACAATAACGCCGTAATTACAAAAAAATAGAAAGTATTTATAAGTCACAAACAAGAATAATGGACAAATGCAGCAATGCCGCAAATTAATACTTGTTACATCCGTCAATTATTATGAAATCATCGAATTACAAATCTCTGCTACTCTATCAATTTTGGGCTCTATAAATGCTTTGCTGTAAAAAAAAATTTCCGCTTGTGACATTGGTGCACCGGATGTGCGATATCCCAAATTCCAGCTAAAAGCCATAATTTGATGGCTACGTCACGAGCGGACAGACGAACAAATACCAAGTAAGCATCACCGATTGCATATGGATATTTTTGTGATTATTTTGAAACGGTACACAGGATAATACAATGCCAAGAAGATATCCAAAGTTTTATTTTTTGTGTTCCGCACCAAAATGGGCAAAACAGAATACTTACGAAATCTCCTCGGTGCCATCCGATCTTTCACAAGCATTTTTCTCATGGGTTATTGGCATAGATATAGGA
Organism: Druceiella hillmani; assembly: GCA_039881145.1. Taxonomy (NCBI): domain Eukaryota; kingdom Metazoa; phylum Arthropoda; class Insecta; order Lepidoptera; family Hepialidae; genus Druceiella; species Druceiella hillmani. The sequence goes on from JAYKKI010000004.1 coordinate 28,129,743, forward strand.
AGTCGTCTAATTAATGACGGGGTCTAATTAATGATATGAAGTAAATGAATTTTATTTTCTGTGATATATTAAGGGGATGCCTTTCATTAAACACTGAAATGAAAGAGTAATTTAGTCCTTTCAAATGAAAGTTTGTTAAACCACAAATTTAAATAAACGCAATATGTATTTACCTGTGAATTTTATTCAAAACTTTTCTAAAAGAATATTCATAAATCGCTGCATACCACACTGCCTTCTCAGAAAGTATATTTCGAAAAAATCTGAAAAAATACATGAATATAGGAGGAAAAATATTGATTGAACGAAAATTATGAAGTTGTTTTTTCTACACAAAAACACAGCTCGACATGATTTTCATTCAACTCAATCATTAGGAATATTGGATTTGACTAAATTGTAAAATCTTTCTTTTTTAGGTAATGAGAATCGGTCTTATAAAAATATTAGGAATCATGAGGACATTATAAAATTGCGGCTCGTTGGAGCTAATAGTTAACATTCAGAACAAATTAAATATTAACAAATTAAGACTTTTATAAACAAAAGAGAGTAAGAAAAATATTGCGGTCTCCGTCTCTATACTATCTTTGCGTCTTTCTAACATTAATAGTTAGGCAAATATGAAGATATTGTAGAGTCGAAAGCTAAACCTGTAGTTTATAGTTTTCTTAACAAAAAGACTTTCAGATTAACAAATACATTTTTCATGACACTTCATGATATGTATTTCCAAAAAGAACTAATAGTACTCTAATTTCGTAAGTACCACTTAAAATGGGTAAATATATTATTTATATATATATATATATATATATATATATATATATATATATATATATATGTACCCGTTAGGAATAGGTGTATGTAAATGAACGTACGTATTTTCAGTAACCGTGTACATGTAGTAATACAAGATTCCCCACAAACCGGTAAGCCTGTTACATCTCAATTCGTTAAGTAAAGCAGAATAGTAGAATATTCTACATTCTCGTTTCTGCACGCTTATCTTCCAAACACACAGTACCAGCGCTATCTGTTGACTAGCCAAGTAAAGCAGTCAAAATAAACTAAATATAAGTAAAAAAATAGATTTACTTTTACACTGAATCCTATCGAAATACTTTTCAAGCGAAAGAACCGTACTCCGAGCTGCTACCGTCAAATACTATGAATGTGAACTAAAATAAGCGGGCGCCACCCGTGCCTGCCACTTTAAGAAACAAAGTCACCAGATCAGGCACGATGGGCTAAAGTCGGCTGAATTAGCATAATTATTTCTCAATTCGATCCATCTCGCTCCGGAGAGCGGATGAAGCGTGAGTGAGCACCGCACGGGGGCGGCGGAGCCATTTGCAGCATCAGTATCGAGTGAATGGCAAACGACGTCGCATTTTGTGAATCGAAATTGACATGGGGTGCGTCTACACCGAATCAGTTGTTTTAATAAGCAACTTGTAATTTCTTTAAGTTAAAAATCAATAATATGTTCATTTGCTTTATAGGTTATACATTAGTAAGGTCAATGAATAAATTTTCGATAAAAATTATAAAGATCTTTAAAATTGTTTACACTGTTTAACATTATTCAATATGGCTGTGTGCATAAATTATATTATTTTATTAATTCATTCAAATAACTTATTTAATTATCATACATGTAAACAGCCCATGAGAGAAAATTTCACAATGCAGGTTGAAAAACGCAATAAAAATTGTAAATTTTAAAAATATAAGGATCAAAAATATTCATAACACTAATATATAATGATGACATTATTGCAGTCAAGAATGAAAATTGATTAAAAAGGTTATAAAATAACATGTACTTAAAAATTATAGAAAATTGTAGCTAATTATTATAATAAATGGTGAAATTTTAATTTAATTATACCCATCAATTAAAATCATTACAAGTTTAATTCAATTCACCATTAGATTTATATAGAATTAGTCTCTTACTATATAGGTTTTAAAAGAAATTAAACATTTTTTGACAACGATTTACCTTAGCATATGAACGAATCTACCTGGGTAAAAAAGAGGAATGCAAAAAAAAATTCTAACTGGGTGGAGTTCATAGTAATAATATATTAAATTCTTACTTGATTTTCGAACTCCAGCTTTAACACATTCGAATAATTATCGATTCATCGTTGTTATCTCATTTTATTTATCGATAGAAAATTTATGGCTTTGAAAAAATAATTGGTATTCGAAATATTTAATTTTTATTCTCGAAATATATTTTTAAAAAATGTCTGCACACATAGAATATCACTATAATTTAACATATAATCAGTGAATTATTAATTATTTTTTCAGGCACAAATAAAACTATTATTATTATTACGAAAAATTAATTAAAATCATATTTATTTTCAGGCCCCAAAAATATTTAAATAATTATTTGTATATTCAATAAAAAATTGTATATTTTATTTTAAAATTTTAGAAGCATATGAAAAACATAGATTTCTAAAAAAATGCATTTTTAATGGCTATTATATACAACAATACAGAATTTTGCTGCATATTTTGATTTATTTTTGAAGAATTAACCCCAAGTCGTGATTCCTCTCAACGAATTTTGGCGTCTTAACATTGCACACCAAATTTCTACCATTGATTCTAAAATCCAATAGCATTTATAGTGAAATCGAAAATTATGTTACACAAAAATCTTCAAGCCTAAGTAAAATTAGAAGTTGCACATGTGGGTCGAATATGGGGCTATATAAAATTACCGAAATACATAATGTATATAAGTAACACACAAATGCCGATTGCACGTATGGGTCGAATATGGGGCTATATAAAATTACCGAGATATGCAATATCTACAAGTATTACACAAAGGCCAATTAGATCAAATTTACAAAAACCACAGACGCGCCGGTGTAATTGCACCCTATGTTAGGCGTTAGCGAGCGAGCGAAGTCGAGATACGACCGCATAACAATGGCGCAAACCGCACCGCGCCAGCCGCGCCCAGATGAACAACTTCAAATAACTTTTACGTCTCGATGTTATACCGAGGCATAGTCACTGCGTGCCGCGTATCGATGAATCGTTGCTGTAACTGAGAATCCGTTTAGTTACCGCTAGCGAGACGGTTATTTATTAGGACTCGAGATTAATGTTAGTGTTACTATTTTTAAGATATTGATGGATGGATGTTTTAGTAATGATAGGCTTTACATTTTTTATACATTTTAAAAATGTACGGTTGGAAAATGTAAATAAAGCTTATAGATTTTCTACCGTAATTATTCGTTACGCTGTACGAACAAATGTAGCACTTTTCTCGCTTCCTAACTTCGTGTGATAAGCTAAGTAATTGCTAAACTATGTTGAATAATATAATATAGTAAATGTTGAACAACGTTGAATCATAATGGTAAACTATTAAGTACAAATATACCTCGGACAACGAGAGTTATGTACAGAGGGCCTTAGAGAATTCCTTACATTTATTACATTTACAAACATTTATGTAACCTGCGTGCATTTTTATTAGGCTCTTAACAAATTATAATGTTTTTTGTACCACGTAAATGAATTGCCGAGTATACTTTTCCCAGATCTAAAATATCGTGGGTTTCTCCAAAATTATGAGATTTAAAATAAATTCCATGGTTTCCCGAGAATTCTTGAGATCGACTTCTAATAAAACTGTTTTTGATTTTTTCATAATTTTGATTTCAGTTGGTTTGAAGATGGTAAGAAGGTGTATATATACATTTATTGTGAATTTTTAGCAATATCTCTAAAATTTAATTGGGCAATTAGCATATATCTTTGCTAATTGCCACCTGAAGATGTAATACAAAGAAACCTAGGTCGTGATAAAGAATTTAAATAAAGTAGAAATAATACTCCATCGCGTAGTTTCATTTAATTGTTAAATTCATATAATGCTCTGTCAGTTCTATTGACATAAGTGCAAGTTAATATACTTTATAACTGCCTAAAGTACCAGCTTCTAGGTTGAATGTTGTTTCTTAGGAAACCGACTGTGACAGAGAGACGAACATCGCGTGGTGTTCCGTTTTGTCTTGTTTTTGTTTTAAGATATAGAACCCAAAAAATGTTGTTATATGATAACATTATAGAAATTAAATTATTACAAAGTAAAGGCCGCTGGGAAGGGTAACTGTTATCCATGACAACTTTATAAAGAGTCGGTATTTGTTTTGGTTGGTATTAAACGCTCGTTCAAGGTTGAAAAACGTATTCTTCGTTTGTAAATGTCGCAGGCTGTGTTTCTTTTTAAGACATTGCTACACAAGTCTCAATCAAAAATGATGGCCTTCATCCAAATATAAAAAATTATATATTATTTACAAACATTTAAAGGAAAATACCTTATATTTTGTGGTATCATTTAAAATTGCTTTTACTCTTTCACCTTGTTTGATTACAAGGTGTCGTCAATTAAAAACTCAACATTATAGAGTTTATTTAAAAAATAGAATTAAAAGGAAAACGGCATTTAAAAAACACGATATTTTTTTTGCTTTTAATTGTAAAATAAATAGGAAACAACTATCCAGATATCTGTTTTTACGTATTACAAAAGATGTAGAACGAATAACCATTATACAGAAAAGACAAAAGTTGTTTGGTCTTGACAATTAATAATATTTTATTGTTATTTTCAATAATCGAAATACAACAGCTTTGAAGAATAATGAATTTTATTTAGTAATGTCTTTTGCCTATCAAGGAAAGAATAGAAACAAATCTGAAATTATATCATGTATATTATTATTTACATCATAGTATATTATTATTTACTATGAAATATTAATAGAATTGAAATGTTAAAACGTAAAAGAAAAAGTTATATTGTAAAAATATAATTTTACTTTGATGTACCACATTATACCATAATTGCAACATGTAGATGAAGAAAATTTTTCCCCAGTGAGAATTTTTCTATAATTTTAAAACCTTCTTTTTTGCAAACTTTAATAATTTCATTGTTCTATATAAAAGCAAGAAGCCTTTGCAACTTCATCACATCCGTCCGCCGTCCCGCCCATCAGCGCCTCATACTATGGTACATATAAAAATCTCATTTAATACATCAGAAAAATAGTTTTTTATTGTGAGTGGAATTGCAAAGTGACGGTCTTTTCAAAAAAAGAAATGATTAACAAACTTGAATCATTAAATTAATTAAATAGTGATATACGAAATTGTTAACGAATTTCGATCATTTAATTACTTAAATAGTGTGAATACCTCTTCAAAATATGGCTAAATTGATTTGTAAATTGTCAAAAATCTCATCTTAAACTTCATAATTTCTTTTTCTTTTTAAATGAATTAATGTAGAGTTACTAATATTACCTGTAGAAATACCTGTGCTGAAACTGAAAAATAATATTTAAATTGATCAAGCTCAGGCAATATTGAAATTGTCATACAAATATATTTAAACTGTCCGTATAATTACTACTATCCTTACAAATTCACACCGCCCAAGAATTCGTAATAGGAATAAATCTTGAAAAATGTTCCTGTTATTTAAATAATTTATACTAGCTAGTGTACAAAGGTCATATTTATATTTTTCTATATTTCGTCTCATTTAATAACGAGAATGACGAAAAACACTTACGTTTTTTAATTCAGAAATAGCTACACATTTCATCGTCAAAAATATAATTCAATATTTATTTCAGTTATTACTAAATTCGTGAAGAATGTATCACGATTCTGTGTTGATTTTTCATTATTTAAGTATGATTACCTGATTAACACTATACTTTCAATTTCCCTGCGCTTACAATTTTCTACTTTATTTCAGCCTGTTTCAGCTTAATACCCTCATCGAAAAATTCAATAATATATTACTATCTATAAAAAAAATTCAAAATTTTAGTTATCCATAATATTGCATTCACATATTTATCGTTATGAATAATAATTTATTTTTACCCCTGTCTCTGTTTAAATCTATTTATTCGTTGATACCTTTAAAATTACAAATATTGTAAAAGCTAAACAATACTATTATTATTAATCTTTGTAAGCAATTCATTGATTTACACACTATCAGATAATTGTCTTATTTTCAATCATTCTCTTCCAAAAATAATGCACCAGGTAACCGAAATGGAACTACTTTAAATATTAATGTCCTGAAAAAGAAGGGAAATTTTATTGCAGACGTATAATAAAATGGCTTAAACGAAAAACCTCAATTCCTCTCTCAATCTTTACCCCAAACTGATACGTGCTCTATCTATGTGTTCCTTCATACTTTTCCTACCTTTTTCCCCTCACTACCATCTCACTACCTAACTCCTCTAACTCCCTCCATTCTGTTTCTACTCTAGCACGGTAATGTAAGTTCATATTTTGACAAATGAGTCTATAACGAAAACAGAAGTAATTAGACCTACTCTCAGCAAATATGCTAAACTTGTTTCCCTTTTCGTTACTACCCCAATGTCTCAACATATGTACATACGCTACGGTGAAGCAAATTTTCGTTTCTGAAGCCTTGACTTGCACCTGTATAGTATAATAATCAGTATACTCCATTCTGCAATATCAGTTGCATGTTTTAAACTATATCTGTTCTCCACTAAGTTCATTAATGTCTATCATGTGTTCACGCCAATATTTCTTTAAGATTTCAATAATTTACTTAAAGGAAGAAATATTCCAAAAAATATATATCCACTTTTCATATAAAATGAAACTGGCTGAAGCCAATAATACAAAATGACCTAAAAGCCGTAACAAAAGAAAAATTACTCGCTACAGCACTTGTCAAAGCCAGGAAGAAAAAAATTGACATGTAACAATTTAAGTGAGAAGTATGAACGTGTTCCGCCGTTGACATCGATGCATGAAGTATTCCCGCCCTGAATGATGATCGTAGAAGCTTGATCGGAAATTGAATTTGTTTAGACTTTTACTCGTGGAGACCTTTGAGACACGCCTCTACAGGCAGTAGGTGAATTTTAAAATTTATATATACTTATGTGTGTGTGTATGTTGACATTTAATATCTAAATTTTTGTTTATTCAATTGAATTTTTTTGGGACGATACAAGTCAAATACATTGTTATAAATACAAAGTTCCTATACAAAAAGTATAAATTCAATTTGGCACCAATAATCTTTTAGCTTTTTTCTTTGCTTAAATAAAAAAACTTAATAAAAAATAATACTTAAATAATACAAAATAATACTTAAATAATACAAAATAATACTTAAATAATACAAAATAATACTAAAAAAATCCGCACATTTAATAATAACGTATTTAATAACAAAAATATTCAATTTGAAAAGTACTCTCGTTATCAAAAAAACAGTTGAAATTAACTATCAAACATCAAAATTGTAACCTGCTTCGCGATCATTTTTGCTTACTTTATATTTGATATTTTTGGATTTGTTTTTTTAATCGATTCCTGATTCATATCACTTTTTACATATTCAGTATTTAGTGTCACTAAGAAAGACAATGAAACTAAAAAAAATATAATAAACTGTTCTTGGAAAATATTTTTTTACAATGGGATAATTGCGAGCGGAAGTTATTTCATTTTAATACATCCTTTTTACGTTCTTTCATTGATTTTCAATGAATTCCTTATTAAACTATATTTATTTCATACTAAATATACCTATATGAATAGATGTAGTAGATAATTTAAGATGGAATGAGATATTTTCAAAAAGCAATCGTACGCGGATACTTTTCTCCAGATTAATTAAAATTGAACGTTTTCACAACTAATACAAGTAAACGCATGGAAAAACAAGTGATGTCAGCTTCCTTTTGAGAAATTTTCCTTTCAATAAAGACGCCCTACCCACGCTATTTTCTTGACGTCGCGCTAAAAGCACGTCTTTTCCTAGATTAGAAAACGGAGATCACTTCAAGAATACAATATAATGAAAATATATCCGGCTTTGAGCACTTACGAGTCTGAAAGTAAAAATAGTAAAATCAGATTGTCATTAAATATATTATAACTCCAACTTTTAATTATTGAACATAGTATCATTGCAAAATTCAGTTAAATTTCATGCGATTTTCTATGCTATGTTATAGGAAAAATAAACTGATACTAATTGAACTTTGATAGATGACGTTAGTAACTCGTCAGACACTAACGTCATCTATCAAATATAACTCACACTCCGTTCTTTTATAAAAAAGAGAAACATTTATAGAAAATTAACGCCATATATTGCTATTCTGATAAACTAACGTTATTTATCTTTTATTGTTCGCACTAAGGTTTCACAGAAAGGTGATAAAAAATTAACGTCACCTAATCCTGATTTGATAAATTTTATTTCATTTATTTCGATTTACTTGAAAAAAAACTATCTTAAGCTTACAGTAATAATGTTGTTCTACAATCAAGTTTCTGACCAGGTGCTACTATACCCCTTTTCATTTTTTAAGATCCGGCAGTCAAATTGTAAAAACTAAACTTATAATTTTGTCATATCCGTCTGCCAGTTCGCTTGTCTCAGTACAGCAAGTCTTTCAGTTTCGAACCGATTTTGATGAAATTTTACAAGTGTTGAAAAACGTTATAAAGAGAAAAAAAATGTTTTTAATTATAAAACCATCGATGTTATTAAAGATATCTTTTAAAAATGAATTCTAAAATTTCTGTTATTCGCATCCTTAATCAATTGTTTTTTAGGGTTCCCTTGCCCCAACGAGGAACATTCTTAGTTTTGCAATGTCCGTGTGTCTATCCGCCTGTATTTCACAGCCGTTTTACTTACAGACTGTTAGTGCTATAAAGCTGAAATTTGACATGGTTATACATATTTAAAATGCCTACAAAGTTATGAAAATAATTTTTTTTTTAAATTTGCGGTATCACCCTACATATAGAGATTTTTTTTATGCGAAAAATGAAATATGAATCAAAGTGGTAATTTTTGTTAAGAGTTCACCACCCCCTAGCAATTAAACTGCTATTTTTGAATACTTGAAATGCATTCCAATTAGTAGTATATATAACAAAATTAAAAAGAATATTATCACAGCTAAATAGGGCCTACTAGTTTCTTAGTAACAGTCGACCAAACTTATGACAACTGTGTCAGTAAAAAGTTTATGGAAACTTCATAAGTTAAATCTACTGCAAAATAAGCGCCATTTTTTTTAATATATAGTCATTTATTAATTTGCTAATTTCTAAAGTCTGTATCATATGAAGTAATATCTTTCAAATAGATGAAAGAATTTAGATAAATGTTCTTTTTTGGAAAAAGTTTTATATGCTGAAATTGTTTCCGTTATGCGTAAGACGTTGATGACAAAATTAAATATTGACTTATTTCTACTAGACTATAGCAATGAATTACTAATGTATAACGTATAATATTGTGAACCCTTAAATAAGAAGGGTTTATAGTTTCGTGCACCCCCACCCCCTCCTCCCCTAAATAGTTTATATTATATTAATAATATTCTATACATCCTTAAATGTTTATACGTGACTTATTATATACGGAACCCTCGTTGCGAGAGTTGTATTCGTGGTTAACAAGTTTTATTGTATGTGACATATCTTTCGCTGAAGTAGACTCTCAAATGTTTAGCATTGTGTCTTCCGCTTTTTATGTTTTACACAATGTATGGAAAAGTTTAAAAAAAAAATGTCATTAATCAATCAATATTGAAGAACTTATTTCAGTTGTAAATAAACGTAATTACCTTAACATGAATGGTTAATTAGGCAATATATTAACACAGTGGAAAAGAATACTGAGTTTTAGAAAAAGTTTATTAAAATATTATGATTAAACGTTTTTATACATGTATTATTTTCTGGACTCCTTGAATTGCGAGTTCGTAATTTCTTCCAGTTTATTTTATATTTTACATAAGGCCAGATGGCTAGCATTTATGAAGAATACTATAAAATTTAAATACGGAAATTCCTATTTTCGCTGACAACAGCCGTACAGGAAATAGCATACCATCGCTGTGATAAATCATACATTTCTGTTACTGATACTAATCTCCAAATATTTGTATCTACTGATACAAATATTTGACATACAATTTTATTGCAATCTTCGCGATACTACGGAAACTACGGTAATATAGCAACAGACAATACATTTTTAGCTTATTACTTTATTACTAAATTATAATTTATTTATGAAAACGAAGTACTCAACATTAACAAGTGTACATAAAACCAATTTAAAAATAAAAGAAATAAAAAACTTTAACAAAATCTTTTGTTTCCTAACTCCTGCATTAAATAACGGAATGGTAATATATTTAGATCTGTACACACCCACAAATTGCTACCAATTAATTTATATGTGTTTTTCATGATTTTTTCTTAATATGTTCATTAAGCATCAGGGCATCCAAAACCTTTTTTCCAATTAACGAATAATTCATATTTTTCTCATTCTGTGAGGTTATCTTATAACCATTCTCACTCACCATACAATGGGATATCTTTCTAGATACGTCTATCGATTATTATATTTTTATGTGTGTATTTTCGTAATTCATCTCAATGCCTTTTATAAATTTAATTTTATATCTGTACACGTTCTAGTACTTACTGTTGTACATCTAGTACTTACTGTTGTACCCTTTACTGTTGTACATTCTACAAATATTAATTTCTTCTTAATAATGAGAAACCTGCATGACAGATGTTACTTTCATTTAACCTCCGCTAACAAACATTTCTTCATGAAGTCCTAACAACATCGTACATTTTTTTTCTCAACCGTTGAATTTGGATGTTAAATGATTGCTTGATTATGATAATACCATATCGCTCCGCTTTTAGGTGGATTTCACAGAAACATACCCACTGGAGACCTCGCTTTGTAAATTTCAAAATTAATCTGCTATATCTCCATCGACCATGATCCACACACAAAAAATGCACCTACTTTGAAATTTCAAATATATATATATATATATATATATACACATACATATAAATATATATATATATATATATTTATATATATATATATATATATATATATATATATATATATATATAAAATTTGCAACTCAAAAGAAACAATAGCACTTTGAAATATTTCTTCTAACTGTTAAAAGTTAATTCTATTCTATGCTCCTTATTAGTGAATGAACTTTCTCCCTTCGTACCTGATAATTTCCTTGACTCATACAATCGTCACTTCTAAAAGTGAATTATACGGGAACACTCCATTTTCTCGCGATATCAGTATTTAAAAATGAAATTTACGTATGAATTAAATATGGTAAACACAATTGATATAACTAGGAAAGATTATAAAATCAGCCAAAAGTGTCAGAAGAGAATTTAACTGAATATTGCGATTAAATGATTTGGGTTAATTGGATACACGAAATAAATTAATGAACAATAAACTACTAAAAAAGCACAAATGTATAAGAGAAAAAGACAGAATGGATCACCACCTAAGTCTTCATCAATGACTGAACAAATTCGAAAAGAACTAGATAACTATCTGATAGAAACATTAATAACAAAATGGATTTCTATACCCGCATCGAGAATAAATGAAGTATACAATTATCATGCGGTATAATAATCTTAACTCGCGTTAACAGGTCGCACGTACATAACTACGTAAGGACAGAGTAAAGAAATGTAAATTTATAAATATCAGTTCCAGACAACGGTCCCTCTCTACATTCTGTGTAAACAGCCAACAAAATTATTCCGCAAACAAAATTCAAGATTTTACCTCGCGTATAAATTACAAGTCGTTCGAAGAGCCTGCACTAGTCGTTCGCGTTTTACGCGAAAGACGAAAAAAAATCTGAATAGCTGTTTTATTATTTATGAACATCCTCCCGCCCCTCGTTACCGATCCCGTTGCCGTCACCTCCCTGTTGACTCTCGCAAATTGACCCCGCGCATGGCCTTACATTTTAAATGACAACGAAGCGCCGGAAATAAAAATAAAAATTGTCTTATTAACTACTTCCTGTTACACCAAGTTTCGTTTTCCTGCCAGCCCCTTGTAATGTTTTCACTTTTAGTTTGTAATCGGAGCGATCCCATAGATAAAAAAAGTTACCGTGATGAATTACGCCGTCCTCGGAAAACGAAATTCATTTCTGAAAACTTATTTTCTTTATAAGAGTTTTATTCGACGTTAATTTTCATTGTAGAAGTTGTTTTTAACTTTCGTTCTCGTCGAGAAAGATATATCGCAAAGGAAATATTCCACGAGGACGTAAGAATTATTGACTCCTTCCTCTTATATCTACATGTAGATATGTATGTTTTATAATTTACGTAAACTAAAAAAATATTGTGCAATTACTTCTGCAATATTTTACGACTTGCCTCAGTCTTGCTCTAATCATTGAAAAGAATTTCTTTTCGCTATATGCGAATACTACGTAGAAAGAACTATAATGAAAAAAATAATGTTTATTTTACAAAAGCTTTTACTAAGATTTATCTATTTGAATCAGACCTATACTTTTGTGAACTTTTTTCTCTTGGTTATTATTATCTTTCGTAAATTATTTATCTCTAATCATTTTTCCGCAATGCACTCAGTTTTCACGGAAAGAAAGAATTTTTACAGGATTGTAGCACATTTTTCCTGTTTTTTAATGGTAGTTTCCTGAAATTTTAAACTAACAAAGTAAGACTATAAAAATTTTAAAAAAATAGCTAAAGGTGAGAAAAATCTCATATAAATCCAGGATATTTCATTTATTTGTGTTTATGATAAACTTGTTCTGACATTTGCATATAATAAAATCGGTATGTCGTTTTATTCTACTGTATAGTTTCAAAAAAATTGAATTTCGTTCAGATTAATATGATTATAAAAACTAAACTACACTCGCTGTTTATCGTATAAGGTCATAATAAAATATATAGGTTCATAATAAAATCAGCAATCACAAAATCAAGAAAAATAAATTTATTTCAGAAAATAATATTTTTTTAAAAGAGGTATGTTAATAAGTAGATCAAAAAATAGTTCCTCAAACTTAATTAATTTTTCCCTTCCATTTGGGATTGGAGCATTGAAAGTTATCATTTTCAAAATTGGATGGTTGATTTCAAAATCGTATCGTAACTTTTATAATAATAAGTTAGATACAAGCTTGATGAAAAATTGATTGAATTCGATTAATGACATGATGGCCAATAAAAGGTCGTTACAAACTATAAGTTTAATTTATATTTTGCAAACAAAAAATTTACAAATAGTTTGATTTATCATTATATAAAGGGCTTCCTTTATCCTCAATTTAGAATCTTGTTCCATCTTTGAAACAAGCTAGATTCGACACTGTCTATAATTCGATGTTGCATTAAAACACTAATCATTATAATACCGAAGATATTTTTAAGTTTGAACCTTATTCCCCGCGGTTACTCTTTGGATTCTGTACCACTAGACATCATCGAATAATTCATTATACACTAACCCTCTTCTTAATAAACATAGATTAACGAAGTTATAATCTGGTGTTAACTTTACAACTAGAAATAAATAATTATGTTATTAATAAACACGGAATTAGATTGTTTTAGCTTAAACCTTATCTGTGTAAGGTATAATTGACTAAGCCATCGTATAATTTAACGTGTGATTTTAAAGCTCAAATGCCTGTTCGAATTTTGACATTTAACGTTTGTTATATAGGCAGATAGTCGTTTTTGTTATTTTTCTAAATTTGTTTAAATTTATAAAAATATGGATTCGGATAATTATATCGATTTTACAGAAGATATGGAAGTGGAAGAGGTGAAAAAAGAGTGGAAAAAGAGTTCGTATGCGAAGAGAAAAATTGTACAAACGCAGGAAAAATCCCTTGAAGGCGTTAAATGACAACAAATTCAAGGAAAAAATATAGAATTTTCGAAAGAAGCCTTTCTACATATTTTATATTTAATTGAAGATAATATCGCCAGCAATGTTGGACGTTCCAGTGTTCTACCGTACCTACAGTTATTAACTGCATTAAGAAGGTGTGCGTGTGGTGAAGTAAGTAATTAATATAATGTTGCTTCTGTTACGTATTTCATTCTAATTCATATCTATAAATGTCCACTTTATCATTTGATTTAAAAAAGAATAAACATTTTACAATCTAAACTATCATAATTGTTATTCTTACCAAAATCACCATCCATATATCGCATTTTATCTACATATTCAAGGTGACTGCCCTGATTTACACATCTAATTTGAGAATTCTACCTACCTTATAGTAGGTAAGAGAGAACCTCCTTATAATCACGATTTAACTACCGGCTATTACTTGCTTTATATAGTTTAAAAAAGAATTTATGTAGCCGAAGATCTATTGAATGCAGCCGTAGAACATTTTGAGGCAAAAATACTAATTATTTCTTCAGTGGGATACAAGCCCCTTTTAAAAGGTGTGAAAAATATATAGAATTTATGGAGGATTATATTGGAAAATGAATTTTTGAGACCATTTTCTTGTCTTTTGGTATGTTAGGCTCAGAAATTTTCAGCTGCCCTTGTATTTTGCTGTAAAACATGATATTCTATGGTCAAAATAAGTCATTCACTTGCCATTCTGGCTTTTGTTTCTATGTCGATTTCATCTTATTTCTCATTAAATTCTTCAATATAAAATAGAAATTTTATAGTTATTTAAGTCATGATATATTTTTTTACATATTTTAATGGCTGCTATTAAATATATAATTTACTTATATTTTTATGTAATTAATTTAAATACAAGTTTTTTGAAAAACTATATTTTTTTAATTATGAACACATTGACATGTCTAATTTAAGTTAGTTCTCTCTCACTCTCTCTCTCTCTCTCTTTATTATTTAGAATTTTTTTGTTAATTTATAAAACTTGCAGACTACAAAACCGATATCATTATAAGATCAAATATTATAAACACATATATAGTGAAGAAAACTAAAAAATTTAATAGCAATTATAAAAAATATATGAATGGATAGAAATATAACGTTTTATAATATATAATATAAAAGGAGAAAAATTAAAAATCATATTTTTCTGATATTCGTTTTTTTCAATCTGTCTAACTTTTTTTTAAATTTTCATTTTAATTACGTTTATTTTCTTTGTCATCCATAGCGTGTTTCATCATATTTCAAATCCCTGTATTTTTTGGCTAAATTAAAGATTGCCATCTTGTAATTCCATGTGCTTTTCTGTAAAGCAATAAACACTATTAAGATTTCAGACTTTCAAATGTAAGGTTTCAGGGAAATGGATACAAGCTTGACAGTATTATATCATATTGAATATATTTGGCGTTAATTTTGTAGAAATTCATTATTCACAATTAAATGAAACTACGTGATGTAGTATTATTTCTACTTTCTTTAAATTCTTTACCACGACCTAGGTTTCGTTGTGTTATAACATCTTCAGGTGGGCTATTAGCAAAGATAAAAAAAAGAATCTTTGCTAATAGCCCACCTGAAGATGTTGTAATACAACGAAACCTAGGTCGTGGTAAAGAACTTAAAGAAAGTAGAAATAATACTACATCACGTCATAGTTTCATTTAATTGTGAGTATTATATCAAATAATGATTATAAATTGCACCATTATAATTGCAGCTAATTGTGAATGAAGCCAACAAACAGAAATATTAGGGGGTTCAGGGTCTAAAATTATAAAAAATTTTCTCCATTAAATAATGACTTAAAATGTTTCAACTTTCTCTAAGATATTAGAAGTAAATTTTACCATTTTTCCTTTGGCTATAATTTTCCTTTCAATAGATACAGAAAACATTTGTGGTGCTTGTGGAGTCGCTGTCACAGATGAGATCGATAGCCCTTGTATTAATTCCACATTTCCTTGTACCTTACAAAGTAACAGACGTAATGATAATATATATATATATATATATATATATATATATATATATATATATATATATATATATATATATATATATATATATATATATATATATATATATATATATATATATATATATATATATATATATATAATGCTATCACTATTCAATTCATCACTGAATCAAGCATTAACAATGCTGCAAATAATAGTATATGTTATACCTATAGTTTTTTCAAGTTCAGACAAAGACTCGATATTTACCTGTTCATTTTGTTTATTTTCTGCAGAAAAGCCAGCAACAGTTATCTATATAATAACAAGACTTTAATTTATTAATAGTTAAAAATAAACATAATGCTTAAACATAAGGTCTTATGACCAGTACTACGTTTATTTTAATGAGTAAGGAATATCTACTAACATTAGTCAATACAACCTTATCGGAGTCTAACTCATTTCATGCCGTGGTTGATTCTCCAGGTGCCCATGGAGGTGCCATACTTCCGAATTCTGCAAAGCGGGGGGCCGCCTCCAGATCGGTACGGTTCCGATAAATTTTAACTCTCAATTTTCATTATTATCCCTCTGTCCTATTCGTCACATTTAAACTATTTAATCTAAAAATAAATTAAAAATTATAAAAAATAAATCTCAGTTGACTGATATAAACTAGCGACCGATATCATTGTCGAGTATGGGAAAATAACTTTACAAAAGAAATCGTGATGATATAACCTTAAAAATGGAATCAAATTATTTCAAATAATTTTCCTATAACAAATTATTGTTCACGCTTTCTGTTTTTATTTTATTAATTATGATCTCCAAACTTTTATTTTTAATCACGTCAATGTGTTCTTTAAAACATTTCTTAGAAGTTGCTCTTAATAGATTTGTTTCTTAATGTCATTACTAATATATAGATCATTATTATATATTCATAATTTGATCACAAAAAATTTAATTAGTCTTACCTTTTCTTCTTTATGCCAGTTAACAGATCTCGTTCCTTCCTGGCTCAAATTAAACATTTTAATAATATAAATGGTTTACACAACGATGTCGGATTGAAATTTACTTATCCCGTACGTCAATCTGAAAGCAGCGTTAAGCAATTATAAGGCCATAAATATACGTAAAGAGGCTAGTTTCTATTTTTTAATATGGTGGCGACTGCTCAAAATGGTGCTGTTTAAAATGGATTATATTCACGGTAGACTAGGTTTAACCATTCTTAGTTTAAGGATGGTTTAAGTGTTTTCCTAAAACAAACGGCAAATTGAACAGGTTTATGACTGTGAAATTTTTTTTAAATAGTATTAGTTAACTGAATCTACGCAAGAACTCTGTTCGTCACTAATGACTGAACTTTAGTGATTATTTGTTAAAATAAATCCGCATAATTTTTCACGAATTACAATACCAATGTATTAGATATATTTTTTCTCTTAAATAGAACTTGGCACCGATTCAAATTCTTCTTTAATGAGTTTCGGCTTCATTAACGGAATATAAATACTTTTTTACAAAATAAGTGTTATTAATATTTTTAAGTCTTTATTTTTTTGTACACCTTTTTTTTACTTGGTCGCTTTACAGCAAGGCAAAAAAACGCCGCTCACACCCCCTCTTTGCGCTTCGCGTCCTGGATATCAGTTTTAGGCATGAATAGTTATTACTTCTTACATACTTTAAAAGCTTCTGCTTCACAGGTTTTTTAGATCAATTCGAAATTTCGGGAATAAAATTGACATATTATTATAACGTTTCACACCAAGACTTTGTACGAGAGCAACTACCAAATTAAGCTAGTGTAGTGATGAGAGGAAATTTCAACATTTTCTATATAGACAGGAAGTAGCCTGTAGGTTTTATTGTGTGAGTAAGTGAATCTGACAGTCAATCTTAAAATGATCTACTCTTGCCAAGCCCTAATTTTTAAATTGTTTTAAGTAAATGTATATATTTATAAAGCTGTAAAGATATGAATATCGATAAGAATTATATTTCTTTTTGTTTTTTAGCTTAACGAAGAATATAATTACGCGGTTTGGAAATACCGAATGAAATGATTCGTGTTAATGTACAAGTAGCGCGAATCTGTCTCCCTCTGCTGAATTCAGCCTCAAACACCGCCGTGTTTTTAAATTATTGAACAACAGTACAATTTTCTATAATTTGTACCCAAAGATGTTGGAAGACACGCGCGGCACGCTCTCACGAAACAGCGGGCTGTGACCATTGTAACATCTTTTTTTGTACCATTCTCTGTATTATATTTGAAAAAGCTGAAATGAGTATGATAATAATTAATATATGAAGAATTTCTTTTCGAAATTCCTCTTGAAAATATAAAATAATATATAACATTTTTTATTTGAGCTTTTAGTGCTGTGATATAAATTATTTTTCAGTAACAAAATATATATTTTTATTTTCAATATTTTCTCCGTCATAATTACAAATAAACTTTTCATTGTTACAAAGAAACCTCCATGTCAAAAAAATACTGATTACGTATAACAGTTTTATATTTCCGCTAAATAATACTCGTATTGCTGACTATTCGAGCCTGAATAGCACGTACGATATCCAGCATCGTAAATCGACTTGATAACGCCCCACATCATCCGGTGTGCATGCACCGCAGCAAGTTTAACCCTTGAATTAACGTTGAAATAGAATCTCGAGAACGGAGTATGGTGCAAATAAAATATTGATCATAATAATATCGTTTTGTTTTTACGAATTTATAGAAAAAGATCAGTTTGATATAATAATTTGATGACACCAAATTTCAATCAGTTTTTAGTTTAGGATTCTTGGAAAATCTTTTGTGGAAACATGCCATCCTACCTGGATGGCGTTGATATTTCCTCAAAATATATATAATTTCTTTACATGCTTTTTAAATATATAGGACTTTCGCATATATGAATTTCACGTTCAGTTCAAAACTAGTTATATAAAAAGGTATAAAGCTGAAACTAGGATTCGATTTTCCTTTAGATCTTCAGAGATTATTTAAAAATAAATATAAAAGGGACTTACAACTTATCTGTATTAAATACAAATATATTTTAGAATTATAAATATATATCGTATAATATTTACGGACGTAAAGTTAAGAGAGACCATTCAGAAATAATTGTCAAGGCTTGATCGACAATTTAATTTGCGTCAGAAGTTACGGACAACTTTTGATGATGAAATTGTGATTCAGTTCAGCGTACTTAAAAATATTTAGGTTGACGTAGCAATTTGCCCCAATGATTTGTTATTATTGTTGACCCAGTTTTCGTAAGCGGGATTTTATTGAAAAACTTGGGAAAATATGAAAAATTTCCAAAACATACACAGATGTAAAATGATATATTCTGATCTACATGTAGTTCCATATATATCCAGTAAATACATAGATGCCTTAAAGCTGTTCGTATAATTTAAATGTGTAAATATCTCAACGGTCTTAAAGTCTTATTACAAAAATATATTATAACATATGTTATATATATGTATATATATATATATATATATATATATATATATATATATATATATATATAATAATGTGTGTGTGTGTATATATATAATATATATGTCGAAAGAAATATATTAACACAATACATCGATACCTATTCTCTTGTATTGTTCATAGCTCGAAGAATACGTAGCAATTGTCCTATGCTGTTCATTAGCTTTTCACGTTAACCCTAAGGTTAAGGTAAGGCTAAGGCGAGTAGTGACTCGCCTTCATCTTAGTATATAGTAGTAACACAATGTCTAAAATATTTTATAACATGATTAAACTTATTCAGGAAGCTTTTATTAAAATCCACCTAATATTTTCCAAGAACTGAACCTATGCATGAAAAATGAAACGAAATTGGGTACATGACTATTTTTTTTTATTTCATTAATCATAATTTCAAGATACAAGCTGATGAAGAGTGAAAAAAATTTGTAATAATCTTAAAGATTGACCGAATTATGAAAGTTTAAATTTAACCTTTAGAGAAGGAGGGCAATACTGTGTTGTGAGGTCATTTTTAATATTGCACATTATATTCTACGAGAGAAAAAGAGACAGGGATATACCCAACTCTATCCGTATCTTCAAATTTAAAAGCCTACAACTGGCTTATTTTTCAATCAATTTTCGAATTTTTTTCAAGACTGGTTTTTAATTAATTTATATTTCACAATATTGTACGAAAAATATCAAAATTTAGAATGAGTCAACTATCGGATTCTATGTATATTAATTTTATGTTCCGGTCTTACCGTATTTTTCAACTTTTCATATGAACACTTACTACTGGTATCCATCTTAGTTCACAGTAGAAATATATAGTCCATAATATTTTATAAGATAATTAAAAAGTGCTTTGAACTAGAATCATGAAATTTGGCAAGAAGCAAGGTGTCACAGCACAACGTGTCACAGCAGAAAAACTCCGAAAATCATTCATTTATAGTCATTTCACATAAAAAAAATATTTAATGTGGGCCTGTGAAAGATACATTTCCGTCTAGGCGATATATTTCCGTTCTAAAAAATTTAATTTTTGTTAATAGTTTAATATAAATAATATGTAACATTAAATGTTTTTAAATGACTAAATGTGTACGGAACCCTCACAGCAAGAGTTCCACTCGCGCTTAACAAATGTTTTTGTCAATATGATCCCTACCTTTTCTAAATAACACTATTTTCTCTTCCCTAATCAGCCTCATAATTCTCGCATCGTTAAATAATATTTGGTACACATTCTTTTCAATAATTTACGAAATTAATATACTACCATTTTTTTAAACAATTTTCAAATTATTCCTAAAGGAAAATACATTATTTACGCTTTTATTACAGATCTCAGATCATGTTACCCAATACCTTTAAAATAACACAATAAAAGAGATACCCATTTATGAAAGGAGCGTAAAAATATTGTCCATATTAAAGTAATATTCAGGCGACGCATCTCTTACTTAGAAATTACATTAATACGTATAAAATTCCTATCAAGCACTCGCACTACGAGCGTTCCGTACACATTTAGGCACTCAAACAGATACATAGTATTTCTATTATGCTATTTACAAATATTAACTTTTCACACATTTATGAAAGGAGCGTAAAAATATTGTCTATATTACAATAATATACAGGCGACGCATCTCTTACTTAGAAATTACATTAATACGCATAAAATGCCTATCAAGCACTCGCACTAGGAGCTTTCCGTACACATTTAGGCACTCAAACACTTAAAGGTAGTTAGTATTTCTATTAAGCTATTTACAAATATTAACTTTTCACACATTTATGAAAGGAGCGTGAAAATATTTTTTATATTAAAATAATATTCGGATGACGTGTCTCTTATCTAAAAATTACATTAGTATGTATAAAATGCCAGTCAAGCATCGTACTACGAACGTTTCGTACACATTTAGATACATATAAACACTTAAAGGTACATAGTATTTCTATTAAACTATTTACAAATATTAACTTTTCACGTATTTATTATTATGTATTCTAAAGTCGTAAAAACATGATGCCTATTTAAATAATATTATTTCTCACCATGTAGACTTATAAATATATTTCTTAATATGCTTTGACAGACATAAATACACATTTAAAAAAAAAACAAAGTTATCTTTTCAGTTGATTTAAGTCACTTGTATAGAAGTTCTATGAACATGAACTCAACTACGTGTCATAAGTTAGTCGAATATTACTTGTAAACTAATAGACCTACTTAGCTGTAATAATTTTCTTTTTAATTTCGTTATTTATACTTTTATTGTCAATACATTTAAAATATTCAAAAATAGCAGTTTATCTGTAGGGAGTGAAAGCTTAATATTTCGTAAACGGCTAAATGTCTAGAAAAAGTGTTCATGACATACGCACAATATTTTTAAAAGACCTATTCATAAAAAACCTTCAATATTTTTAAAAGACCTATTCATAAAAAACCCTCAATATTTTTAAAAGACCTTTTCAAAAAAAACCAGCTACAATTTGCATGCAAGGATGATACCATAAGAAACCTTTTTCCAATATCGATAACTTCGTTGGTATTCCAAATATATAAATAGGCCTTCACCTTTCACTTTCACAGCACTAATAGTCTGCGAGTAAATCGACAATGAACTACAGACGGATAGACATTGCAAATCTATAAGGTTTCCTAATTTGGCTACAGAATCCTAAAAATAGATTGACTCGCTATACTGTTTCACTTATATTGTCATATGTTTATGTAACATAATCTTCCACGTTTAGATAAATAACGATAAATAAAACAAGTAGGAACATAAAGCGTGAGTATTTTGTTCTCGATAAGAGAATATTTATCACATAACTTTAGTTTATTTCATTTTTAGGCTAACATTTATGTATTTCGGATATTAATAAAAATAATATCGTATCTATAAACAAACTGAGAAACAACATACTTGCTCTAATAACATTATAACAATTGTTATCTAAATTACTTTGTCGTAAGATTATTTTACAAACATATTTCGACGTTACAAGTACTAGATGTACGTATTTAAACTTATTATGTTAATTACATAATAACCAGTAATAACGTTAATAAATAACTATTTAATTTTTAGAATAAAAAAAAACTATTCGAATACGGTGAGTCTAATTTAATTAATATGACTTGTTTTTTATCTTTACCGTCTATGATAACAATGCAATACAAAGAATTTCTAAATTTAATATTTGATTGTTCAATATTCTCGCTTATTATATAACAGCTACAAACTGTACATATAGTCATATCATATTAATAAATCTAAGAAACTATATCGAGATACAGGTGAGGTGCTTTAGATGTATTGATCTACTGTGTTAATAATATGCCAGACAGCAATAACGTAGGCTATTAAGTTTCTTCTATAAAAGAAATCATTAGAAAATTGCGAGTCTGCTATTTTAAATATATATTAGAACTTGCTTGATCCGTTGATTTGCACACTGATTTCAATTGTTTTAAGTAACCCATTTTTATAAAATGTCTAATTGATAATGATAATTTTTAAATTTTGTTCTTTTCTCGTTTACCTCAATATGCCAAATGTATACCGAATGTATAATATGTGTAACTCATTAGTAACATAATTTAAGTATGAATATTTATAATAGTGTTAATGTTTCCATGTACAAATTTACGAACTAAGAAAAAATAACAAAATGTGTTTTCAAGCAATAAACTTCTTTGATTTGTAATATTTTATGTGGACACGCAGTCAATAAATATCCCAGATCAAAGTCTCTCTATACTTTTTTCTACTCTTTAATAGCAGAAAACCCCATAAATAGTGTAAATAAAATTTTATGATGGAGAATTTAAATTTAATATCTAAGATAGTTTTTATGGAAAGTGCATGGTATGTGGAAATTATATTTAATAGAAATCTATTGTTGTGGCAACGTCCATTTGTCCATCTATCATGGGCTTCTAACTTCTAAACGAAATAAGACAGGGACTTGAAATTCACACCTAATATGGTTACTTGGCTCTAAACGAAAATTATGTTTAAAATAGCTTAAAATTACATTTCACAGAGGCTTCCATAAATATAAAAGGTGGCTGAATTTTTGAAGTTACACTTCTTTAGGTGTGTTATGAAAAAAAGTTATGAGAGTAAAATTTTACGATGCGGGCGCACAATGCAACAAAAATCGATAGGATGAAGTTCCTCACTAAACATATATTTACCTTTATGTAGTAACTGATGCTATATTCATGATGGTTATTGAGGTATTTGTAAAGACACAATACGTATTTTATATTCATACAAATATAAGTTATATGTATGTATGCTTTTAAATAATATTTTGAGTAATTGGAATTTCATAATGTTTTGTACAATAAAAAACATTTATTTATTGTGAACATTCCTTATAGAAATAGTGATTATTAGCTTTTTAAAATATATTTTAAGTGTATTTCTCTAAGTGAGGTTAAGTTTCGGTATGTATTTATTTGCATTATAAATTATAACTTTATCATTTATTAAATACTTAAAATTAATAAATGACAATAAATTTTCCGCTTATTTATTTATTTTCATTATGAATTAAACTTTATTTAGATTGTTTTGGAAATTTATCAATTCATTATACATACGTGTATATATTAAGTTGAATGCTGAGTGTTCTTTTAAATTTTTAAAATAATTACATTTTAATTTAAAATTAACCTAATAATCAGTTAATGATGATAATAATAATAATAGTATTATTATTAATGTGATAATAATTATCATCATAATTTAATCATTAAATTATAATGATTGTAATACTAGATAAAAAGACAAATTGTTTACTACTTTGTACGAGAAAATACATTTCAATTTTTAAAATGTAATTATTTGATTGAATTTAGATTTTACCAACTGTATTTTCAGTCGTACTCCAGTGCTTTTATTATTTTATTTCTATCAATTATTTGTGTGCTAAATAAACTTATTCATCCATTATGCCAAAGAAGTATAACTTCTAACGCCCGTACATAAGTACACGAACAATTTTTTTTTCTGTGCAAGCATATAAGATATCCTTAAAAAGAGACTCTTTATTATATAGTTTAGAATACGAATCTGTTTTTTTTTAATGTAAACCAATGATTTCTTTGACCATTAAAGTTCCCATTTTTATAACCGTTTTGTTACCAGGTCTGCCTTAGAAAGGCTTTTACCTGGGAAGCTGTAACACAACTCTAATATTATTCTTATTCCATATTTAAACAACAAATTTAAAAAATCTAAATATATAATAATATTTATATTTACATGAACCCTCGTCTTTCTACTAGTACTTGAGAAATTTATTTTAATGTACAGTCTTCACAATACTTATTAACGCACATCTCTACGTATGTAGAATGATTTTAAAAACCTGGCTTTACGCGTCGATCCCGTGTGCATGTAAACGGGACAATAAAAGGCTGAAAACAAGGCTTGCTCTCAATACGAAGATCCTTCGCGCGTGTGTTCTTACGCGTTGTTTCCTAAGCTCCGACAGTGTGACCATTTAGGCTTACCGGCCGTTTCTCACCTGTCTGCTCCTTGGGGGGCTTATCCACATTAATTGGAGTGTCGGGCGGGGCTTCGTGAAATCCCCTTGTCGATTTGATCTGAGGATAACGTTCAGATGACGTGGGTTTGTAGTGCAAGGCTGCAGTGAAGATTTATATGTTCTCAATTAATTACATTACTTAAATTCTTTGTGGTAGATTTGCGGGAGATTTTTGGAAATTACTTAAATTTTTCGGATGTGCATTTTTGTATCGCTTATAAGTGACATGTCCTCTCATATGAATTTTGACACATTTTTTCTTGGAAATTGGACAGGTGTACAAGAATTATTGATATATTAAAAATAATTTATTATTAAACTTTTTATCCGCGGTGATTAATGAGACATCAATTTGATAAATATTTGAAGAGTTTACTATTTTCATTTAAAAACAAACATTTATTTTACATTAAAATTAAATTATTTCAAAAATTTTTACATGTTTCTAAAATTTTCGTAACACAAATTTTACTATTTTCAATATCATTTAGTATTTTTTTAAACATTCAATTATTAGTAGATATCGCACTAGGGGGTTTCCGAAGCACATAAGCACTTACGAACTTTTGAGTGTGTGTCTATGAAACTATAAATTATGAAAAAAAAACAGTATTCATAGAAGTTTTGATTAAAATATATCAAAAAACTACAGCAACTATTTTAAATTTATATGTCTGTAAGAAATATATACATACATATATATATATATATATATATATATATATATATATATGTATGTATGTATGTATATATATATATATATATATAATTTCTTTTTTTTTCGGAGACATACAAATTTAGAACAATTGCTGTAGTTTTCTGATATATTTTAATCAAAACCTCTAATAATGCTCTTTTTCATAACTTTGACCGGACTTTTTATTCCGGAGACAGGAGGGAGTACCTATATTTTTACGCAGTGTCTAACATAACTGCTATACCAAGCAGAATTTTAAGAAATGCATTTTGTAGTGTAATTTTGAAAAGACTATTATTTGCTGAATCTATTTCATTAAGGAGAAACTGCATATGTATTTTATACGAGAAATCGTGTTTTATGAATATTTTCAGTAATAAAGTAGCAGGTTAATACGACGAATTTCTAGTTTTTATTTAAAACGGTTTATGAGAAAATGACGTAAACATTTTCACATCACATTGTAAAATGGTTTGAGACGTTTCACATGTCTCAAACCATTTTACATACGATTCTCAGTTAGATTATAGTTTTGAAATCATTATAACTTTCTCTTTTAATTAATAGCCCATATGACACATGAAATTTAAAATAAATTCTAATACTTCATGTGCCTTCTATGAAAGGGTCATATCAATAATTTTGGGCGTTATCTATTAAGATATATAAAACTGTTTCTGAGGAAAACTTCGGTGATTAAGGAATATACGGATAGAAACTTAGTAATAATATAAAGGTTTCGTTTTACCGAAAAACCGAAAAAAAGGGAATAAATAAGGGTGGTTTCGATTTCACGTCATTTTCTACACGGTAATTAATATACTTTTCGAAATCAACAACACGAGATGCATCTGATAACATCCTGCTTGGACAGCTAAATTTTTTAGCACTGCAGAAAAATATAAGTACTAACATTATGTCTTTGCAGCTTCAAAATTTTTCGTAACAACTATACTAATTCTACATGCCTGTACAATATTTATATTTAAAAGGTATTTTTACACATGCCCCGGATATAAAACGGTTATATGAAATCATTGACCCATCGTACGATATCCATTTTTATGGAATACTAAAATTTATCAAAATGAGTTTTAACTAAATGATTGTTAAAGAAAATTATTACTTGAAACCTTAACGTTTTCTGTATCAAATACACACACGTATTTATTAAATATTTTTTAAATTTGTTAATTAATATCAAACTCTGACTGATTTTATAGCTTAAATTCAATTTTTATCCCTCGTGATGAATTTCAAATGAACTAAGTGAATGAAAAAATATAAATTTGCATTTTTTTCGCAGGTTCCTCATGGCGTCCGAGAGGTTGTCTGACTTCCAGAGCAGCTGCTACCTCCGAGTAATCTTCAGTCGAGCAGTCCTTCTGCTCTGGATGTCGCCTATGCTTACCATGTCCTCTCACAACATGGGTGAGTGCTAATGATTTGTAATATCCTAAAATGTTCGGGTCAGTATATAGGTTGTATTATTCCCTGAAATATATTTTGAAAGTGATAATCCGGTCCGTCATTGTTAAAAATAAAAAGAAAAAAATTTTTTTTTTCACAAATCCATTTTTTGTTTTCCTATTCATTATGAATAGGAAATTTAACGAATAACACCTATAATGAAAATTATGGAAAAAAAACACCACGTCCGCTCTTTGAGAATCATCATCTAACCGTATTAGTAATATTTATGAGCAATTTGGAAATAAATTAGTTTAAAAAACTAATAAGAAACACTCTCTTAAAGTACTATACTAGAAAGCAAAAAATAGTTTTCGAACCTGTTTTCGTTTTCGTTTTCGGTCTACTCAGTAAGGAGTTTAATGTAAGCCATGTTTGTTGTTAAGTGTAATATGAAGATTAAATTAGAACTGAACCGTATTAAATATCTATATATTTTTTTTCAACATGATTTCAAAAATAATTCAAGTAAATGATCACCTCGAGATCACACTAATTTTCACCACTTTTTCACATAAATCAATGCCAATTTCACAAATAACGGATAACGTAAGTCTTCAATTCATTTAATATTTGTTAATTTCTTGAATATATTAACGTAACTCCAGAGAAAAAGGCCAATGGTGTTAGGTTACATTATCTTGACGAATTAATGTTGCAAAATGAGAAATTACATAGTTGAGAAACTTATCTTTCAATAAGTTATTTCTTTCACAGTCAAATTTCGCGGTATATTCTGCTTTAATGGTATTCCACACCATCTGGTTAAAATCAAATGCAAATATAAAAACACATAAAAATAATTCAACTTATGCTAACAAAATAATTTTCCTGAAGCGTAATTGAATTTCCAGGATTTTCATCCTTCTAAAGTGACAATTTTGTTTATTTGCGAAGTCATTTTTTTCATTTTATTGAATTAAAAATATGCCTCATCCCTAAAGATGATTTGTTTAATGAAACAATGGATCAAATTCAATCCGCTTTAAAGCCCAATCAGCAAAATTTCTACGCATTGCTTAAGTTTTCGAGTGAACTACATAATTACAAACGCCTTCAAATTTAATTTTTTGTGAATAATATTACATACAGTGCCATCACCACAAACCAAGTTCATTAGCACGATGATCAACGATTGCTTTAGATTATCACTCAAACACACATTATGATTCAAAACATCGGTATTTTCACGAATACATAAACCTTTTCAACATGTTGAATTCTTCACATCATAGACATAACTAGTTAAAACAAATTTAATGATTTTGTTACAACCAGCATGCTCAGTAGATCAATTATATTGACCAACAAATCACCTAATTTACGATACATATTTCAAATATCAAGTTTGCGTCTGTAGTAATTTCCAAGATATTCGACATCAAACATCATAAATTTCGTAGTTCACTCACTCACCTTTAGTATTCATGTAGTTTTTATGATACCAATAAAGGAATAACTCGGAAATCTGAAAATCATTGGATAGAAACGAAATTTTATGTCAGTTTACATATCAAGTTTCATAGATAATAATACGGCCCTATATTGTAAAAACAGCTGTATATGGTGAAAACAGCTGTATTCTAGAAAATGTTAAATAAATAAACAATCCATATATTTACGTATTCAAAATTTTAGATTCCCTAAGATTTCCTATGTTTATGTAAAGTAACTATGGTTTGTTTTATATTACTACACATAGGTTATTTTTTTATATTTTATTCAATCTTCTTGTTGCTTACAATGTTTTTGATTACAAAAACGATTTGATATTACAAACTAATATTGAAAGACGAAAATTGTGCTACAAGTAATTAGAAAATCCATATTGTGTAATATTTTTTGTATGAAATCCTTAAAAAAATTGTTGTTGAAGGAAATGTCGTCTTTAGAAAAGCGATTGGTTATCTTTTTTACTGTAAAAGTAGTTAATTTTGTATGATAAAAAATACCTATCTGGAGTGTTTTATCGAGGAAGAAACCGAGTTTTAAGTCGTTGATCAGCTGTTTGCCGGTGTAGTAATTCACATCTCAAGAGATAGGTCGTGTTTATTTCGTGCTATTTCACACTTCATCCAATATTCTGCAGCCTATAGTAGATTGTTTAGAATAGCTTCAGGTTTACATCTGTACTAAACGCACTCGTAATTATCCTAGCTGAAATTCATATTTAATTATCCTAGCTGAAATTCATATTTAATTATCCTAGCTGAAATTCATATTTAATTATCCTAGCTGAAATTCATATTTAATTATCCTAGCTGAAATTCATATTCAATTATTCTAGCTGAAATTCATATTTAATTATCCTAGCTCGTGTCATACTCCAGGTGTTTACTTATGGGTCAGTACGTGAATTCGTTATAAACGTTTCAAGAATATGAGAATCGTATACCAAGGGGTCAATTTGATGGTGATATTGGTGCTCTTGTGGGATTCTGGCGTTTCTCGGAGAATGATATTAATCGGTATAATGATGTTTATCTAGTCCACGGGCATTTTGTTAAGAATATATGTTGTGAAGAATATAAAATAGTATCCTGATGTCAATAAAAAACTGAAAAAAAATTTGTTAACTCCAAGCATGGCTGTGTGCATGAATTGGCACCTAAATATTAGTAAAAGAACTTTGATCATCTCGTTGTCGTGTGAAAAATTTATGGACCGCAAAACAAGATAATGCTAAAATACAATATCCCGAAGAGCCCAAGAAAACGAAAACATTAAACAAAAGAACAAGTTAAAATCTCGAGAAAATATGAACGTTATCGTATCTAGGTCAGTTATCAGACCTTTAAGAAACTTGATAAAAAAGGTGAAATCCTATAAAAAAAACGTTACTATAAAATGGGGCTAAGATCCTCTTTAAAAAGTAAAGCCGTGGAGAGTAGTGAGACGAAGCCAGTTGAGTTTTAGCGGAGCTTCACTTAAAAGGTAAAGACGTTTGACTTAGAGCTTTGCGTCTAGACTTATTAAATATTGCGTCTGGCACAACATTGAACTTAGCTGATTTCTTATCCCTCTAGCGCTATTCCTTATAATAATGTGAATAAAACCATTATAATTTTCACATAACATTGATACTTAAAGGGGTAAATACATGAAAACGATTCACCGCGGCTAAACTAAAAAATAAAAAAGTACAAGTGTTGCTCGTCAATTTTTTTTTTTTTAATAGAACTCATTTTATTTTAAAACTATTTGAAAACATCCCACTAGATAACGTACATAAACACAAACAAAATGATGGCCCTAATTTTATACTTTTCCTAATTTACAAAATAAATTTAAAAATAGTCTTTCGCCTCATATAAATTCGAATTTTCATTTAGAGTATTCACTAGCAAAATTTCATATCCATATGTCGAAAAGTGTACTACAAGTAGAACCCACACTGCGAGAGTTCCGTACTTGCTAAGGACAAACATTTAAAAGTACATAGTATTTCTAGTAAATTATTTACGAATACTACTATGATCTTTCAACGGGTAAAATCTTTTACAAATTAACTATTATAAATTTCTGGAGAAATATATCTTTTACAAATGTAAACTATTGTAAATTAGAGTAGAACTCGGGCTACGAGAATTTCGTACACATTTCGACATTTACAAAAATTTAAGGGTACATAGTATTTCTATTAAATTATTTGCAAATACTACTATGATCTTTCACTGAGTAAATATATTGCTAAGTATATCTTTCACATATATAAACTATTGTAAATTTCTGGAGAAATAACCTATCAAGTACGAGTAGAACCCGGGCTATGAGAATTTCGTACATATTTGAGCACTTACAAAAATTTAAGGGTACATAGTATTTCCATCGGAAATATTCTTTTTTCACAACGTAAACAAATTACCTACTACGTCTTTAACAGAGATAAAAATATGGTGCATATTTCAAAAATATCAGATCTAGGATAATCGCTATAGTTTTTCTATAATCTCTAAGTTAGGTTTTACCATCCATCCCCATACTTACAATATTTTTGCTTTAGTAGTTTCTGAAACAGGAGGGGGGTTTACTCTATTTTCTACATGTTTTTAGAAAATCTTTTCAAATATGCAATTGGTAATTATTCAAAAAATATTGTATTCTTGTAATAAGTCCTTTCAGAAATAAAATACACCTCCAAAAATGAAATATACCTCCTCTTTTATTCCTATATGATCATTTTAAAAAAGTTAACTGATACATAATATGTGGGCTAACAAGAACTCTAAGAAGCTCTAACTCAAACATCTTTACATCTTTACAACGTATTACTATGGCACATTATAAGTGTCTACACCGCGTAGTTTCAGAGAAAATCGGCTGTAACAGACGGACGACAGACAGACCACGTGAGTAATCTTGTAAGAGTTCGTTTTTCAGTTTGAGATATGAAAATCTAATTATAAAATTTCGAGTCAATTCCATATTCCTTCATATGCAGTAATGCTGCTTTTTCACGACATTGACTTAAGACTTAGTTTTGGTGATAAGGGTGGTGGAAAAGTGTGAACATTTTTAACAATATACAAATAAAACCTGTGAACATTTTTAACAATATACAAATAAATTAGTTTCTTCAATTAATAAACCACACGATATGAAATTTAAAAAAAACTTGACTACTCTATTTACCCCCTGTAAAATTCCTTAATATATTTGAAATTTTATAATGTTTATGCCAATAGACATTATCATTATCAACAATATATCCATAAAAAATCTGGAAAAACATTTTCAAGTCCTTGTAATTGTATAACTTAGTATTTTAATTGTACAATACACATCGTATGAAATTTCTAAAAAAAATATTCAATAACTTTATTTGCGTGAGGCGAAATTACTTCATTGACTGGGAGCTAAATCTTGTAAAACTATTTTTGAGTGTTGGTTGTTCAAATATGTGAGGCTTAATAGACCTAACCATATGAAAATTTCAAAATCCATGAAATGATTTCTGAGAAAAGGGGTTATGACAAGCAAACAGACAATCATTCACGTACTCTTGAGAATTATTTCATGTATTTTTATTTAAATTTCTTAATACATCTATCTTACGACATTAGTGTTCTGCACTATAAACATTTTTTCACAGCCATGAATCTTCGTGATTGTTAGATTTAAGTATGAGCTAATTCGTTGAAACAGCTAACAAATATTGTAATATTTATTGTGTTTAAATAATAATTTACGAAAATTAAATTTGTTTTATAAAAAAATTACTGACTTTGACCCGCGGCTTGACATGCGTGGTAAAGAAAAAAAAATGGTAAATATAAAAAATTATTTCGAAAAGTAGGATAGTATGATATCGATTTACTATATACATGTACATACACGCTTATGATATATAAGTATGATCACAAAAATTTATGTATATTTACATAAAATATCCTTAATGGAGTAGAAATCAATTCTATTCGGGGATAAAAATTCTATTTTTATATCCATAACACAGGATATATTTAAATAAATTGTACGGAAATATATTGGGTAGTTAAAGTGCAAAAATAAAACAAATACAAACAACCTCACTTTCGCTTTACAATATTTAGTTTTTATTTGTACATTCTATATTTTAAGTACCTTCCTTTAAGTCTTTCTTACATCATTTGTAATTAGCCACATTTTTTCAGCTACCGTTTTAACCCTAAGTTAGAAAGGCTTTCGTTATACTATTTAAGGCGCTATAAAATAAGGTTGCCCAGCAATAATTTCCTTCCAAATAACGTATTATCTTTCCTCATTATTAATTGTACTTACGCAGCTCCTAGCTACAGGAACAAAGGTAACGAGCTTCTGACTGATCGCTACCATTTGGTGTGGCCGCCTCTTTTGTTCTATTTCCGACGATTCGCAGAGGTCGACCTTGCGAGAACTCGTGGCAAAGGTAAACATACGCAAGCCGATCGAGTCTTTTCAAATATACGAGTATCGCAAGGCTTTAAATTGCAATTTTGATTGAAATTCGGTCAGAAATACTCACACGTGATCTATACAGAAGCTTTTAGGTTTACAGTCATGCGTTTAATTCTCAGAGTGCACGTGGAAAGACGGAATATATAAGAATATATTATTTCATGTAACTAACGATAATATTAATCGAATTAATCAAACAGAACCAATATTAAGTACGAGTGGACCTGCCTACGGCAAGCTTTCTATATCGTTCACATTATATTATTAAACGCGCTTTTCTAGTCCACAAAGCGACTGTGACCATATTTTGTTTTAACCATTTTTTAAGGGTTCTATCTCTAAAAATTAAAAAAATGGAATTCTTATAGGATCACTTGGTTGTCAATCTGTCTATTTGTCAAAGCCCTTTTTCTGAGAAACGGCTTGAGAGATAAAGTTGAAATTAATTTGTATACTGAGGTCTATAGCTTTATACTGTTGAAAAAAAATCAAGTTTCTAATTCAAGCAACAAGAATCTGTGGCCCTTTAAATAATATTTTTTTATTCATACAATAGTCTTACTCACTAATCATTAAAACCCATACTCGTCGATCTAAATTCTCATAAAATCGGTATAATGCTAGGTAGAATTATACATAGTATAATTCTTTGAATTATTAGGTTGGTATAGCTATAAGATTTTAGTTTGTTTAACTCCAAAATATTTCTTTAATCCTAATTTGCAAGAGAAAATGGGTTTTAAAAGACAAATTAATTGACAAATAATTATCTTATTTTGATTGTAAAAGACAATTAATTGTAAAAAATGGATTATAAAGGACAATTATATGACAAATAATTGTCTTTTATTAGAGTGTAAAAGACAGCTAAAGACAATTAATTTGCAGCAAACAATGGATAATAAAAGACAAATTAATTGATAAACAATTGTCCTATTTTGATTGTGAAAGACAATTAATTGCAACAAAATGGATTATAAAGGACGATTATATGACAAACAATAGTCTTTTATTAGATTATAAAAAACAGCTAAAGACAATTAATTTGCAACAGAAAATGGATTATATAAAAAAAACAAAAATATAGTAATAATTAATATATACTATAGGACTCTTTTATAAACTTTTCTATTGTTTACAATACCTTCATGAATAATTTTACCATAGCTATAATGGTTTAAAAGCTTAATTCCAAAATTCACCCGGCGCACTACGACTCATTTCACTTGAATGGCTACAGTTCATTACCTGCACATACTAAAAAGATATACACATTATTCCCATCTGGATGGTGAAAATTTCATATTAATTTGATAACATGTTTTAGGTTAAATCCTAAAAGACAAGCACACAAAAGTTTCTTCTCTATGAAATTAACTTGATTACGTATACAGTGGATCTAAATGCAGTTGTGTACATATTAATTTCGTAAGTTTGCTTAAATGTATATTCATTCTTTAATGTGTATTTTATTAAAAATTCAGCTAAGCGGTTCAGCGATTAACTATTCAGATGAGCGGTTTCCGAAAATAAGACTGTGACAGACAGACACGTGAGTGATTATATAAAGATTCCCTTTTTTTTCTTTTTGAAGTACGGAACCATATTAATAATAAACGAAATGTTTTATATAAAGGGATCCCCACTCGGTCCGATCTGTTTGTGTATGGCCTACCATAACATTAATTCTAACCGAAATACGAATTTAACTTTTACTTAAAATAATTATTCCTTAGCGACTTTGACGAGTTTCCGTTGTGGTGTAAATTATTACTGCGGTTAAGAAGTTGACGTTAATTTATTTAAAGAAGGTGTTAACGACATCTTTCGGTTAATTAACATTCAGAGGTAATGTGAACGTGAAGTGCGTTGACGTAAAACCTTTGATTATAATTATCTACTAATAATATTTAAAATTTTACCTACTTACTAAGACCAAAGGATTACTTATAGAGGAAAATTCGCTACGGTTTTTTGTCTCCATCACTGGTTTAAAATAGTTTTCATGTAATGGGTAAAGTATGGTATACATAACACTTAAGATAAATTGCTTCAAGTAATACCTGTTTTCTACTAAATTGTGTGTTTGATGTATTCCTGTTTCATCTTTAGTACTTTTGTATAGTATAAAGCACAAGTGAACTACGCCATAGAGTGTTCTGTATATCCACGTCGCTTCGACACTCTCAATAGATCTTGAAAAGGTGTCTTTTTACCATTGCCTGAACTATAGAAAGAAATAAAACAATTAAGATTTTATTAATACTTTTCTGTAATAATATCATCCAATAAAATACCGGAAACTCATAGGAGTTTTACTATCTACGGAATGAAAAAGGGAAATATTTCAGTTATTCTGGAAAGAACCACTTCTATAGTACTTGTGTTACGATGTTCTATCAATGGTAGCTTGGAATTGATGTAGCTATCTTTATTCTGTGGATCTAGAAATGATAGTATGATACTAATTCGATCTAGCATCTGTTTTATCTCTTGATAATCATGTTAGCTAATAATGAGACTCTATCGGGTGAATCTAAACATATTCAAACACTCTTCGACAACGTTGCGGTTATTCGAGTTTTCTTTTTCAGTATTAGTAAAAATAACGGTGCTTGCACTCTGATCTGTGCTTAGAAATATGATGTTCTTAGAAAAAAATTAATTCATGTCTACAAATATTTATAGAAAAATATTTGTGTATTGATTTTAGGCAAAATCTTCAGAACTGTTTTTGGAAAATAAAAATTTTCGACTTTCCAAATATTTCGCCAATACATTTGTCTCATTATTGGAAAAGGATAAAAAATCAAAGTTCATCAAAACCTCGAAGTCGGACTTTGAACGTTTACACGTCTTCTACCCTTGTTATGTTGCCCAAACGTAAAAAATGTAATTGTCACACATTTTGAGATTTTTATAACAGCCAGAGAAAGAAAAAAAACAATATTGTTGAAAAAAGTGAAAAATTGTGTAAGTAGAATAAAGTGAAAATATCACTTTATTCTACTTCATAAATACTTTTTACAGCGATTGCCATCCCACAAAAGCGCAACCACGCAATCTCGCGGGATATTGCAAAATTCAGAGTGTAACCGTCAAAATTCGAACTTCATTGCTACGTATTCACTAATTATTTACTAGAATTTTAGTAGTCGGCAAAAAAAATTAAAAAACATTTTCATTACCAAAATAAAACAAGTTAAAAAAATTAAAATTTCACACATATGATGATCCTAAAGAGTTTAGAAGCACTACATATATAGAACATAAAGGTGTTTTTTAAATTTACTAGTGCAATAAGAATTAATTTAACTAGAGAATTTCTTTCGCTTGAAAACGGAAATATATTAAGTGTCTCACTTGGATAGTATAGAAAATTATTTTTATAACTGTGACGAAATAAAGCACAAATATTTTTCTATTATTCAATTAAGGATCATTACGATCATATAATGAACATTACACCAATAAGCTTGGAAACTATAAGAGTTTTTCTACTGCAGGATACATTTGCTGTTCTTTAAAAAATAGATCAATCCATGAAACAATTATTACTGTCCATTCGCTTAACTTGTTATCTATATATATACTGTATATTTAGGATAATATCCTAACTTTATTTCACAAACAGAGATTGTATTTATCGAATACCATAGAAAATCTAATAACAAATATTAGCAGTAGAATTAGCCTGAGGTTTTAATTAAAAATGTTTTCTATAATTTTTTAACCCTAACATTGTTTTATGAACAAAAAGAGTGTATTTATCAAATTTTCGATAAATAAATTAAAGTGAGTTGAAAATTTTAAGGAATCGTTTTTATTTCGGCTTACAATTCAAAAAGAAAATGTAAGTTGTAAAAAAATTATCAAAACTCTACAAATTCTACTTGTGTCGTTAATAAAGTACTACGTAAGAATTAGTTAAACGTTGTTTTTAATCTGTAAGCGGAATTGTTTACTAAAGGCTAAATAGCTAGCTTTCTTTTTTCATAAAAAAATTCCCTATTGATAGTGCGATTTTAGTTATGTTTATTTCTTTTATACTCGTGTCAATAATAAGCCAAGTCAAGATTTTTACTTATTGTTAGTTTAAGGGCCGTCTCTTACATTATATTCTGTAAGAGACAAAAGTTGTAAAGACGTTGATTTTATTTTATTTTTCATGAATATTGGGGCATAACTTACAATTTTTAACTTAATTTACCCACTGACGGTATTTACACAAAACATAACTGATAACGTTACCAAAAATATAAATATGAAATAATATAAATCCGCGGAATCCCGTTACATCGATGTGACGACCGTGAAATGGAAAAGCCATCAGTACCTCGCTAAAAAGTCACACAGTGTCAACAGATAACTCCTATAAAACATGTATGTTTGTAAATTCGGAGTGTCATTATTACATAAATTACCAACATTATGGAAACTTCTCGATTATGGAAACTTCTGATGTATAAAGAATGGTATATAGATAATAATGTATGAAGAATGTTATGTTCAGAATAAGGTGTTCGATTTTCTATTCAGTTAGCAATTGAGTTTCGATGTGAAAATAGCAAACAAAGTGTGGAAACGCCAAGAAGAAAACTTACAGTACCTTCGCTTCATGAATTATATTTAGGGCGAATAGCGAAAGAAGCAACATGGATTATGTGCATAGCAACTTGTAATAATATACATCCCTGTGATTCAGCCAAGCACTATTTTGAAAGAATCAGAAAAGCAAATTATGATTTTTCCTCTTGTCCTAATCCAGGGTGAACTCCTGCATTAAATTTAGAAAAATTAAAAATAATTTTTGAATTAGATCCCAGGTTACGTTCGCATTACCTGGCAAAGCTACACTCACGCCCTTATATTACATTAAACACTGCTTAAAATCATTTTTGAATTAGATCCCAAGTTACGTGCTGGGCCTATCTGGCTGTGGTTAGCGGAAATTTAAAAATAATTTTTGAATTAGATCCCAGGTTACGTTCGCATTATCTGGCAGAGCTTCACTCATGATCTTGATTGCATTAAACACTGCTTCATACTTTGGAAGAAAAATGTAAATACTCTATTTAGCTACCACATGAACTAATACTGATGAATCGAAATGATGGAGTTATTATTTCAGAAACTAATACTAATGTATAAAAAAATAAATGGCCATTAAGCAGTCATATGAAAATATAATGCAAAATATATATTACCTTTTAAAAAATGTCAACCGATAGTTCAACATACCCTGGATATTTGTTTCCCTTTAAAAATATCAAATCAAGAGTGATTCCTGCTCATTGGCTAGTACTTTTGGAACGTTTCGTCTAATATTGAATCCCATTTCGACAAATGAAAAGCCGCTTATTATTAAACCTACTTCGAAGAAACAGAAATGAGGACTTATTAATGTTTTCTCTTTACTCAGAATATTATTTTATCATCGGAAACAAATTTATTTTTTCATAAATACTTCGTCAGAGAGACAAATAAAATACATGAATAACCGACATATAAAATTTTATACGTGAATATAAATGAGACTAGTTAATTAAATTCCTTCACAAAGTACTCTCATGATTACTTAAACAGGTACCCAGGATAATCAGTGTATTAAACAGCTATTTAGGTACTTATAGTAAACATTCCATATATTTAAATGAATTATTTTCTAGTGTATGTGACTTAAATATATCTCCAAATACTATTACATAAACTATATGGTGACATGAATCTAAATTTTACTGTATTAAAAAAATGTATTGTATGGTTTATTTCATATTTTAATGTAATGTAAAGAATTAGTACTATTTTAAACAAAACACATCCCAGATAACATAAAAATCACAAGTCCACGTTAGCTTTAGGTTCTACGTTTTAATCTTGCCTGTATGAAAATTTTCTAGTACAGTTTATTTCTGGTTTTATACTTCGCGTAATATCTCAAGAATAAATATAACCTTTACTTTGATTCTTATTTTACGTGAGTTAACAATACAGAAAGAATTTTTCATCGAACTCCTCTCGAAAAAATAAAACAATTTTTCATGTTGGCATTTGTCAAGGTGAAATAATAAATTTTTCGATATTTTTTTTTATTTTCAGTGTTTTTCAATCATAATTATAATGAAACATATGTAATCAGTTCCTTCATGAAAAAAATAATCTTAAGAAAAACATGAGCTGAGTAAAATCGATTTTATTCCACGAAAAATATTCGTGTAGCGCAATGTTAAACATCGAAAAAGGCGCGACATATCGTTTTGATGACGCCGCGCGGCGTGCGACATGTGTGAACCGTGGGGCACTTAATCTAGCAGGTCTTAGCTGGGCCTATCTGGCTGTGATTGTACTTGAGACCTCGGAGCTCTACGTTAGGCTAAAACAAAGGGTCTGGGTTTTATCGCCGACCACAGACTGACGACTGTGTGAAGCGGGTTTTGTCCTCAGACCGGGTTGAATTAATAACAAATGAATTTCAAACCCCTGAATTCATAACCCAGCCCTTTCTTTTCCAATACTGTATCTCGAGAATAAAATTGTACTGGAGAACACATACAATCTAGCTTGCTATATTAGCAGCACCTGTATAGACAGATTTTTGACTAATTATTTCCACCAATATATAATTGTGACGTGGAAATGAGATTTCACGTGTCCTCGTTCATTTGATTGAATTTAACTTCTATCAAATGATATAAAAAACAGTTCTGTAACTTTTAATTTTTTGTCTCAATGTGCGCAAACGTGCGCCTAGTAATGGTGTCTACCAACAAAATTATAAACTAGCCAGGTGCGAGTCTGGCTCGCGCATTAAGTTTTCCGTACCGCATTTGAAGTGAAATTACTTTACTAATCGTAAGTTATCCCTAATACGCAATAAATATTTAATAATAGCTAATATAATTAAGTAAACGGGACATATACACAATAGTGAATATCTCAAAAATGTTGATAACTATGATCATCGTCATAGGTCGCAAGGTTTATAGGATAGATTTCCTATAAGCTTCGCAAGGTTTATAGGAAATCTATCCTATAAATCTTGCAAATGCTTCTAAAAACTTTGTTTTTTTTTCATAATTTTACATTCGGTAGTTACAAAAATGAAAATCGGTAGTTACAAAAAATGTGTTCTTCATTTTTTGCGTATTTTTCAGTTTATATTAATTAAAATTTTAAAAAAATGAGACCCTTGCAACTAGCCCTTTCAAACGATATACTGTACAAGAAATTGTAAAAATATGTCAATTAATTAATTTATCCCCTGTTTAATATCCATATAAATATATTTCCGTATTAGCTATTGAGATAATATGCCTTATTACTATACCAAATCTTTACATTATAAACTCTCTACGTCAAGAGGTTTGTGAGAAAAAACGGCTCTAACAGACGGACAAAAAGAAATGTAAATGA
Organism: Druceiella hillmani; assembly: GCA_039881145.1. Taxonomy (NCBI): domain Eukaryota; kingdom Metazoa; phylum Arthropoda; class Insecta; order Lepidoptera; family Hepialidae; genus Druceiella; species Druceiella hillmani. Next base: position 28,170,209 of record JAYKKI010000004.1, read on the forward strand.
TGTACGGATTCCGTTTTTCTTTTTGAGGTACGGAATCCTACTCGGAAACGAAAACGTATAAAGGAAAAGTGAAAAATAAAATTGTCGCTTATTCCCTGAGAAACAGATCAATTTCAAGGTATAACGTTGCTAACACAATCTATAGGTGTGCATATATATATATATATATATATATATATATATATATATATATATATATATGTATTGCATTAAGTATAAAAAATATACCGTTATCATTATATTCATATTGAAATTTAAAAGCTTCGAACGACTAGGACTCACACTTGAAGATCATCACCCACACACGCGTTCCCTCATCATCTGAAAATATAATCTTCTCTCTTTTTTCCGTTTCCTAATTTCATAAATCATTAGATTTTATTACTCTTGTTATTTAAATTTACAACCAATTGAAGTCCTCGATATATGTAAGGTACCTGCGGCAAATAAAGTCCATTTCATTCCAAAGGCAAATATTTTGCATAATTATCATTAAAAAAAATGTTCGTGGGCCTTATCAGACTGTGGTAATCTAATCAGGTTCTATTATCTAATATATTTTTATACAAGAAAAAACTATACAATGCTTATACCTTGTTTAGAAACGAAATTAAGACCAATATTTAACATCATTTCAATTAGGTCGTCGTGCAAAACAATATAAAATAATATACTAAATAAGGTCATTTTGTGGCAAATAGACATTTCTTGAACCATTCACCTCATTTTTGTTGGTTCATAAAATTATCGTTTAACGAATGGACGAAATAAAAGAGAACAATAGAAATTAACACTTCAAGAAATGGCTGATATCTATTAAACTCAATTCTAAGTTCACTGAGCCTTATTAGTCTTAATACGGCATTACACAGAAAGTTCATTTTACAAAATAAATGTTTACGATAAAATATATCTTGATCAGTAAAAAAGGTTAAAATAAAGAAAACAAAAGTACAAAATACCAATGTATTAAGTATAACTTAGCATACTTTATTAACGTAAAATTATAGAATATCTGGTATAGCTAAATAAAAGGCTGAAAGAAATAAAATTCTTTTGAACGCTTACGCCCTCTCCGATGTTACCACTTCTGATGACCTGGATGGCGGGCTGAGACCGACAACTGGAAAAAGTTATTTACCACGATTAACCCAGAGTAGTAACAACGATACCATATGACACATTCTACCTGGGTAATACCTGACCTTTATGGAAGACAATATTAAAAATATTAATAAAGAGATAGGAATTAACATTTTCTAATCACAATTTTAAACTTCACCATTAATAATTTAATTCAACGTCCTTTTTGTACAACAAATCCAACGGTAATCTAATTACTTTCAGATTAAGCTGGATTATGCATCAGCCTGTAGTTGATATGATAAAATATGGTTTTTACTATAACCCCATTATTTCAGGTGTTAAGCTAAATTTCGGCATAAATTTATAGGTACCACATGGATTAAATGTAACAATAGTTTTAATGTGACCGAGGTGGTTGTTTAACGAAAGCAGCTTTTCAACTTAGAGGCACTCCATTAATTGAAAGGAAGTTTCGATTAATGTTACTAATAGTGCTCCCATCTGAAAATAGTAATGGCGCTCCCTTGGGTTTGATTGTTTCAGTGGTATATGTTAAAATAAAACATTCATCTGCTCCCAAAATTCCACCTGTTAAAGGTCACTTAAAATGATGCTTTTTTAAAATAACGATATCTGAAGTAACATACCTCTAAATAACCTCGCTACTATTTAATTTAGCTTTCTGTGGAATAGTTCTAAAAATTTATATCAAAATATTTTATGAGTCTGTCTTCTTCTTCTTCCTGGTTAGCACTAGAACCTATTACAGGTCAAGGCTGTCTCGATAAGCTTTCTCCAGCAGATCCGGTCAGCTGTAACACACCCCACAGCGTTGAATTTTTAAAAGTTTAAAATCATTCTCTATACAATCGATGCATCTTGTGCGAGGTCTTTCTCTTTTTCTGGTGCCATCCATATTGGCAAAAGTCACTTTCTTGATCGGGTTATTGTCTTCAAATCTAAAAATGTGCCTAAGCCACCTGATACGAAATGGTTAAACGACACGAACAATATTTGGTTACGAGTTTGTAGTAATTTTAAAACACGATATTCAAAAAAAAAAATTTCAAATTGATAAAGAAGATTAAACATTTTCCGTTTATTTTGGGCTACATTATCATATACTGTGAAAATAAATAAAACCACCGGAAGTGTATGGAGGGATAAAATATATAAAATATGTTATTATCACGCAGTAGTACCATTCATTATCGTAAAATCATAAGATTAATTACTTTAAGATCGTCCTTGTCAGATACTCTTCACTTTTAATAAAGTATAAGATAATTGATTCCTTTCATTCTTCTATTATAGTATAAGAATACAAATACTATTATAACAAAATAACATGAATAGTATTAACTGGATGTTTACCCATACCATTCCTCTTGCCAATATGTCTGAGTTAAAGCAAGAGTTATCAACATCAACCAGTTTGCCGACAGTAAGAGGTAAAATTTAATCGAAGCTCATTAACCAAAAAATATAGTTCAAATACTTTATATAGTTTATATATAATCCTTGTTGATTGCTTTATGTCAGATAGGAATACGTTAATTCAACATTATTGTAATAAATGTATATTATTGGAAAAAGGAAGGTATGTGTATGTACCCCATGACAGTAATAATTAAAAGTTATAGCTGCTATGTGACAATAAGACTTTTTTTATTTATCCAGTATCTATTCATGTTGGATTCATTTGTGTTTGTATGATAACGTTTAAAGTGCCATTCTCCTTTCGATCATTATATTTTTGGTTTAACTTTTAACTTAATTTCGTAGTATAAAGTATGCAAGTATAGAAATAATATTAGCTTTTCTAAAATAAAGATAACAAATAATATTTATAACATGATGATTTAACAAGTGCAAAAGAAACTAGATAGCATTAAGTTCATATGATATCTCTTAAAATTTCTACGTTTTCTTAGAATGACAGAAGAGAACCCCCGAGTTTATACAATGGAACTTGTGTTCGTACGAAACAAGATATTAAAACTGGCATTGAGACTAGTCCCTTTGATCCTAATCTGTTTAAAAACATTGGAATAATCGTTAAATTATGTTAAGACTTTAAACAGAAAATATAAATCAAATAAGAGTCTCTATCTGTAAGGCGTTTCGTGTCGTAGCATTGAATACGTAATTCGCATTTCAATGAATTTTTCCGGAGGCACACTGTGTAATAACTGATTTACAGTATTTCTTTTTTCAGTTGACATACAATATACAAAACAAACCTAGCGTTTATACGAAACGCTCTTTCTCTCTTCTGCTAATCTTTCTTCTGCTTGCTTAATGAAAACTAATGTTATCACCTAAGTAACTAGTTGCCTACTTCGACATTACCAGGGTAAAACAAGTGTTAACAGGCGATTGTTTAAACAAGATTACATTTTGTTTAATTGCTTTTAAACGTAATTATTTACAGTTAATTTATTAACTTTATTAACGACGGTTTAGTGATTTATGCTGTGATGTAGTTAAATAAAAAATACCTCCGCCTTATCTGGTCGCACAAAAATTTTTCTAACAAGCAATCCATAATAATTGGCGAAATAAATACTGAAATATTTTTGTATGTTTTATTACAAACTGTAAATTAATTTTATTGTCATATAGTTATGACATTTTAATTGATTTATCTAAAAATTTCTTTTATGGCACGAGTTAAAAAAAAAGGAATATAACAGACTATCTGTAATTACTAGTCAAATATATCGTCGAACTTTTTTTTGCATAGCTTCACATGTCATTTTAATTTAATTATAATGGTATAAAAATGCTCCAAAAAACTATTCGTTGGAAAAGGTTTTGTCAAGTAGGGGAAACTGTTTTTATGCCAAACATTAAAAAAGCAAGTAAAACAAAGACATAAAACTTTCTCCCTCATAAAGTTAGTATTATAAAACATTCTTAAATCTGATTTGAGCAAATACTTACGACCCACTACACTGTACTTCGTCACCCTAACATTAATCGACTGACCTGGAAATCTAATTAAGCAATATTCAATTCGAATCTAACTTGCCAGTTTATATTTATATATTTCTTTCGTTTTCAATTGTGTCCATTTATCTTCCAAATTCTTCTAAGAGCCGATTTTCAATCGTTAAAGAAAGGGTTAAATAAGAGTTATTTGTTAGATAGAGCATAATTAAATTCAACCATTAGATAACTGATATTAGCGGTATTATCCGATACCTTAACTTTAAAGTTACTCATTAATAAGATGACAAAATAGCTACGTCAATTAAGTTGACGTTTTATGTCAAATAGGAATTATCTTTGGATATATATATATATATATATATATATATATATATATATATATATATATATATATATACATATATTAAAATTACAATCGTATTTTTATATAGAATTTAAGATAAGAGTTAAAAAACGAAATTAATTGGAATATTTGCGCACAAAAACAAAGCTATCAGTAACAGTAGTTAATTTGAAATAAATATTTGTATGCACTGACATATGTCAAACGTTTGATTTTCTGACTCTACCGTTCTAACAAACAGTTATCTTTGACCTTTATATCTCTTATACACTGTCTTCCTGAATTTCGTTCAAATAATTACCGTAGAGCAAAAAAAATGTTTAAATTAATTCTATCTATCTAAATCTATTGAACAGTAGCGTTTATCAGAATGATTATCAGTATAACAAATTATTTCATTAATTAGTTGATAGCATATACGCTGAATAAAAAATATGCCTTTAGTATTCTTGTCATGTTCTAAATATGAACGCACAGGAAACACCTTGTAGTGAAGTAAATGAATATTTTCTTTGTTTGCGCAATTATTTGAGGCTTAAATCTTCTGTTGAATTGCAATAATTTTTTTAGCTATCAATTGGGTATTTGACTATTTTTTTTTATTTCATTAATCATAATTTTAAGGTACAAGCTGATAAAGAGTGAAAAAATGATTTAATAATCTTAAAAATTGACCGAGTTATAAAAGTTTAAATTTAACCTATAGAGAAGGACGGCACTGTGTTGTGAGGTCATTTTTAATATAGCACATTATATTCTACGAGAGTAAAAGAGACAGGGATATACCCAACTCTATCCGTATCTTCAAATTTAGAAGCCGACAACTGGCTTATTTTCAATTTTTGATTTTTTTTCAAGACTGGTTTTTAATTAACTTATATTTCACAATATTGTACGAAAAACATCAAAATTTAGAATGAGTCAACTACCGTATTGCAGGAAAATATTTTATCAATGAAATAATTTTAGGATTACAATTTTCACATTAAATGTAAAAATTGTAATCCTAAAATTTCCAAAAAAAAATAAATATAAAATATGCGCGTAAATAATTTGAAATTATTCATATGATATCTAAAACATCAGAATAATTAATTATTTATGCGAATAGAAATCATTTTTATAATATTTCATTATCTTCTAACGGCTCGAAAAAAAATCGCTTTCAAATTACAGCGCCAATATCTTTACGTTCCAAGCGTTGCTATTGCGGGTATGAGGACAATATTTGTTTCATTACGCGAAATCACGTACCAACATGTCCCTCGTCCGTGTGCTCAATTACTCGGTGAGAAATTGATATCACAAGGCGAAATACGTACGTGATCATGTGGCATAAAGTTATGTTGTGAATATGTGGGACGAACCGCAAAAGTATTTTATGAATTCAATATAATACCAAACTCCTTATTACTTTTTTATTAAAAGTTTAATAACAACGGTAATGTTAGTATTTTAAAATATTTCAGAATTGAAGATAGCACTACATAAGTAACGTGTTAATTTTATTAATTTTTATCTTTATGCTTTTATTCTCTAGATAGATGCTGTGTTAAAATACCCGTGCAAGTTATTACATTCACCGTAGGGTACTATAATACATTTCCTACTCTATAAAGCTAAATGCGTTTCCTACTACAGATAACGTTTGTTACCCTTCCGTACTATATCTCATATACAATATTTTCAGTATCATAGTAATATATAGACAAATCATTATTCAGCTTATAATAACAACAAATAAGTAAGTAAATAAAAGCAATTTCAATTTTATAAAATTTTCGTTTTAAATGTAATTAATTTCATCCTCTTCAATATTATCGTATGCCCCAGATGGTAATACTGTTTGTTACTTCAAAGTGTAATAGACACTAAATGAATAGACCATAAATTGTATATATTTAAAGACCATGTCGCACTTTGGCATAAATATTATCGGCAATAGCGATACTATATATATATATATATATATATATATATATGTGTGTGTGTGTGTGTGTGTGTGTGTGTGTGTGTATATATATATATATATATATGTATATATATCGCTATTGCCGATATATCTATGTTTTCACAAAAGAAAACTGTACATTTTTTTTACTTTATTGCCGAGGTAACATAACCGAAAGGCAAAAAGAATTCCTTGTAATTTTTTTTCATAAATTCCGTCGCCTTGCGTATCAGTGCAAAGGTATTTTTAAATGACTATGAATCTGAAATTATATAATAGTAATATATCTATATGACCTCTTCTTTCTAAAATATTAAACTTCAAACATTATGAAGTCGAAATACTTTTTAATCGGAATTAGAAAACACTCCAAAAAATGTTTTTCGGTCGACTTAAATTAATAAATGAACAACCGGATACTTTACCTGCGCCTATGGAAGACGCACTAGCCATTATAATTACATGGAGAAAAATAATACTAACCCTTTTATACCCTAGTAATATAAGTTTCACTCCTACTTAAAAGGTATTTTTTCTGTTCTATACCTAATTAATATTTAACTTGTTCTTTATTTAATGTAATAAATATTACAAATTAAATTAACATCTATTTCAAAATAATAACTTTTCAATATTTGATTAATCGTTGTTAACTTCGTTAAGCATTCAACTTAAGTTTTCTCAATTTATGAAGTTTTCTTTAGTCATTTGAATGTATTAACGATATAAAATCTTCATTAACCCAGACAATATCGAATGGGGTCGTTATTACTGGATTTTCGTCTATTATATAATATTACCTTCATCCATCTTACGCAGCATCTATCTCTGTCAAAAATAAAACTCTTTCTCATTTATAAACTAGCTATCTATCTTTAACTCGACTCTCGTATACTCGCTTTTAATCTACCTTGAAATTTATTTTCCTGGAAATAACAAGCGATTAATTCACTCCTTTACATAAATTCAATACTCAGTGAAAATCATACAACTTGATCAGAAACCAAAATTCGCTTCCACTAGAATTTCATATGCCCACGCTAAACCTAGAACCATCGTAAACCACAGACGCTCTAATAACTCTGTTACCCGTGAGCTTCAGCCGTCAAAGACCTGACGGACGGCGAATTACGCCCATCATCACGCGCAACTCCAGGCAAATTCACACATCAAAGTTCCGCCTGGCGATGAACTAGCTATTTAACACGCCACAGAGCTAGACGACGAAACACGTTTCACAAATTAGTTAATCAAAGTAAATCCAATTTTGTCAGGATAATTTTAATAAATTTAAATCAACAATCGTTTAACAATTGAAATTAAATAATTTGCAACCCAATCACAGAATGATTTTTTAGTTTGTTTTCCCGTCCGTCATTTATTGTAACTAGAAATGTGTAGTTTAGTTTTGAACACAAAGCTGAAAAGCGTAAAATTTCCTATCTAAATTATGTATTCCTCACAACTACCTAATACCCATCTTTCTTTCTGAATTTGGAAGCAGAAGCAATAATATTTCATCAGATAAATGAAATAAATATTGTAATGATTGCCCATCTCATCCATTAAAAGAAACGGCATGTTCATAATTTGATTTTTTCGGGTTTTTCAGGGCACTCAATGCGCAATATAGGCTACGGAAAATATAATAATAGTCTACCCTATCCCCTTTTTTATGGACATTACTTCGAAGAGAATATCTGTTATAATCCATAATCAATGAACAATAAATATTTATTATTTTGGTTGTAAACAATATCTATTTTTCAATCAGATTATTTATCCATAATAAATAATAAAAAACAAAAACAAAACAAATTTACACCAATAATTAAACTAGACTATATATATATAGAGACCATACTGTTATGTATAAAAAAATTATGGAAAATCTAGATTGCAATTTAAATTTGAAATTGTATATCGCCCAATCAATTTCACTTAACATGCTCGTAGTTGTGACAAAATGACGTAAATTTTCAACCAAATAATTTAAGATACCAGCGGAGATATATTTTTAAAATTATGTTTTCTGATGGCATTTTAATTTATTTCTAATTAAATCTAAGCGAACCTAAATATCATAGCACGCTGTATTTTAATTTATATTTCATGTAATATTATTAATATTTTGTGAGAGAAGATGTGGCGACATAGGCAAACAGATAACGATCATATTGTTAAGGATTCCTCGCCGCATTGCGTTCTTTGAAATAACGACTGCCTTTATAATTCGATTCGAGAGAAAATCGTCTCACAAAAAAAATCACTTGCCAAAAATTACAAGTCCGTACTTGAACTATCAGCCAATAACACAATAAAAACAACTGATTTAATGCATATGCCAGCTTGTATACCCTTTGGAGCCGAACCTGCCAGTAATATTAGGACATTCTACATATTAGTGAAACAATGCTTTTCACTTTTACAAAATTTTATATAAAATAATGTGCATTTAGACTGCCAAACAATAAAATAAAAATAATTAATAATCATAAAATATACATTTTTCAACATTTTGGTCCCATAAATGACATTTTAGCTCATATAATTATAATTAACGTGGATTATGAAAAAAATTATATTAAGAAATAAAAATACGAGAAACGAATATGGGACGAAAGGAGTCATATAAAGCACTTTGTTTATATGCCATATGGTTCCAACGAACAAACTAAGAAATATATGGAATTTCAGAGTATCCGTACTCTGAAATTCCATATATTTGTGTCCATATATGTTTTATTCACTCAATATTACTCCATTTTCATTTTAAATCTTGCCAAAATTTAGAACGGATTAAAGTGTATTTTAACGTGCTTCCTAGATTAAGAGAATCGGTAAACATTTTTGCTGGGATTGGTAAAACCTTTTACCATTATTTTCACTTGAGAGCAACAGAACCAGATCCAAACAATGAATTACTAAATAAAAAGATATTGGTGCCTTGGATAGATTATACGGATTTTAGGAAAAATTAAATTTACAAAATATTGCTAATTAGACCGGAATTACATAACCAAATAAACAAAAAATATTTACTACTCGATCTTGTTCGCAGCTTCGCTAGCCTGGAAAAAGGGAAAAAATAGAGGTTAAATTTAAAAAATTAGATGTTTGGTAATGGCTAAATAGTTTGAAATTCACAGAGCCGAAGGAAAGGTATGAAAAGAAAACTGCAATGCATTAGGTAGCCATAGAGTAAGATTTTTCCGAGATTGTTATAGGTATACTTTGTTTGTTCACGCTCTGACTTTTTTTCATGCTCTGACTTATATTCGCGCTCTTATCCGTAACGAAATGTTCTTTTCTCTTTTGTAACAAGAAAAAAATTATTTCTATTCGGAATAGATGTAACACATTTACCAAATGTTCATCTGTATGTATGCAAACTTTCATGGAGATTATGGAGGTAATTCACATACTATATAGACATGAATACATGCTTATGCTCATTCTCTTATCTCTGACAGTGTAAATTTTATGGTTCCTTATCTAGAAAAAGCAGAACCTTTATGAGATCACTCATGTGACTGTCAATTTTGCTCTTACAACCGTTTTCTCAGAAACCGTTTGATTTCGAAACTTAACATTTTGGTGTAGTGAAAAATCATATTATTAACTTTCACATATCTCAACGAAACTCAAAATATGGAAATATTATAGTCAGATTAAAAAATATCAATTTAAATGGCAAGCTATAAGGATTACAAAACAAAGCAATTTGTTTTATAATTTTCTACCTATTAGACAATTCTAGAGATATTGTTGAAAATATCCAAAAAAATATGTGACCTCCCCATCTCCAAACTACTAAAGTCAAAATTTTGAAAAAATATACAGTGAAAGTGTTTTAATAAGGATTTAACTAAAGTTAAACGAAAAACATATATATATATATATATATATATATATATACACATATTTATATATATATATATATATATGCATATACATATATATACATATACTTATACATATATTTACACAAACAAATAATTAACAAGTTCACTATTAATTAAACCCATAACATTAATTAGATAGTTTAGCTACATCGTTAGCTTTGACTTAGATATATTAACCCCTAACCATAGCGACATCAAACGTACACTTCATAGATATTTTTTAATAATTTTGAAGTACATCACTTTGATGCTGAATCTTAATCGAAAAGCTGAAAATCGAGAGAAGTGTAATTACCGTAAACAACACTGCGAGGAGGTGTGGAGGCAGGAAGGGTTTCCCCGCTCGCTTCACGCACTTCGGTTTGGTCTTATGTCGGTAAGCGCGGTGCGTCTTTTTGGACTATTATACACGAGCTGAAGATAGGACGTGCTTAATACTAATTGGATGAGTCTTATTTACCTGGAACAGTTTACGTAAAACGAAATTTAACATATATGCCGCAGAGAAACGAGAAAAGTTATTATAGTTTAAAAACTCACGAAATCATATGTTATTCCTGTTATGTAAATATAGAAAGCAATAAGTTCCTAACATATTGATCGTTAATTTATAAAATGTAACATAGCGAATATTTTTGTATTCACAAATACAATAATGGTATTCATGGAATCGACAATTATGACGTTGAAATATCTAAACAAAATTCTTGACAGGTTTTTTATAGACTCTAATTAACAACGGACTCTGCTAAGATTTATATAATTTATAAATCGTTTGTTCCTTTCTATTATTTGTCCCGTTTAATGTACATTGTTTTGAGAAATATTTTATTAATAGACTGTATAGTCTTACTGAGAAAAAACAAGAAAAGAAAAATAAATTTAGTAATAATAGAAAATTAACAATGTACAATCGCCACTAAAAATAATAATTTTAATAAGGCATCTCGCCAAAAAGAAATAACCTTGTCGCAGTGAAGTAAACCTATATTATAAGGGCGTATTGATTTATTCACATTATTAACAAAAGACTTGAAGTTGTTATGGTTTTGTAGCGGTATTGCTTTGCTTAAAATTATTTATTTATTTCACACGAGGAATAAATCTATACAAGTCAATACGAACTAACAATTTTTAAGATTCATCCTAGGCAGATTTGCATCCCAACATTCCTCCATCAAGATATCAATCAACATTTAGTTTGTATTTATATAAAGATTGATCAAAACAACAATGACCTACAAAATAATGGTAATAACTTAAAATCAAAAATTTTATAAATTTTAAAAATTGTCATAATAATAATTTGATAATAAAACTAAGAATTTGAATAATAGTGAAAAAAAAATTATAGGAATAAAAAATTAACCTTAATTGAATATTATTAAGAGATTGACTGTTAAGTAATATACGAGAAATGGATAGCTTGTATTTAATTAATAAACTAACCAATATATCGATGGAATAGAATGTAGCCTGTCGTAATCATCATAGCCTGCACAGAGACGCGCGGATACCGGCATTAGTATGAGCTATCGGAAGGTAAAAGAGCACATCGCTGCAAATCGGTCTCCCGGGTACATGAAACTATAGTTGGCTTGCAATGTCTGAACAGTGCAACCGTTTAAAAATACGAAATAAAAATAACGAGAGAATTGAACATAACGGTAAGGACACGACAACGATTACATTAATAAGTTTTGGAATCGTAACGTATGGATTAGAAACTTCTAAGAAAATTTTCATAACGAAGGTGAAAGAAATTTTCCGTCGTAACTCGTGGGAAATGAATCTATTTATGCAGATTAATCACACATTTTTTCTTTTCTCAATATTCATTAGCTATTATTTTTATCACTATCTTCGCAATTACTTCAAGAGTGAATTTCTCGAAAACATAATAAGAAAGAAAGACTTTCATGCCCTATTTGCTCCGTGAAAGCAATTATCAGATGCGGGAGATTTTGCCTTTAATTATTCTACTCAAATAAGTACCATCGTCGCCAAAATTAATTCTTCGAAACGATCATTGATATGGACTTCGTTAACTCTCTAAATGTTTCGATGATAATATTAAAAGCATAGTAATAAGGCTGACTAATTAAAAAAAAACTTATTATGAATTTAAATACAGATAATTTCCATACTAACAAACCATTATTTTTAATTAAAATCGATTTTTAAAAATGTATTAAGACAGACCCGCTTTATTCCATAATTTAACCAGTTCAAATGATATTTAAAATTTAATGAAATTGGCAAGCGATATTACAATAATTATACTTGCAAGCTTTATAAATTTGACAAAAAAAATATAGAATTGAAACTATCGTTAAGAAAAGCAATGCGTTTAATACGCTATTTAGTATTCTATGAACCAAAAATATTTTCTTAGAATTCCTGCCTTTCTGTCTGTTTTTCTAGCTTTGTGTTTAATCGAGTATCATGTGAAAACTACAGGACCAATTTAAATGAAACTTTCAGTGTAGTAACCCTTGAGGTTTGATTGAAAGCTTAAACTTTCTTTCATTCCTTTCTAATATTTCCTAAGTGATGAACTTTGTGTATCTGTGTCTTTGTTTTTCATTTATCTCTTCGTTGAGCATTTTATTACCGATTGTTTAAGCATCACACAAAAATACTGAACAAAATTAAATGGAATTCCTACTGGAACGATGTTTAAGATAGAAAATTAAACTACTAACACCTTATTTTGATGATAAGGATCTTAGAATTTACTATTAGCATTGACGCAGTGCAGCAAGCTACAAAGATACAAAATACTTTTATCCCAGTCAAGGGTACTTTTGAAATGAAAACATTATTCCAGGTAAAATACAAATTATTTTGGCTCAGGGTTTGAAACGTGCTACCTGACTTCATTCAGGGGAGGATAGGGCGTTATTCCACCATCCCAACCTTTTCCCCGGAGGCGATACATAGTTTTTGAGAAAATAAATTTGGAATATTTATCATACTCAGATATAAATTTGAAATATATCCCATACTCGCTATTAACATTCAAAACTCTTTCGGGGCCTAATGAGAAGTGGAAGTAATAGGATGAATAGGTCAGAGAGGCACATCCTTTCCATAAATCACGTTAGAATTTTTTTTAAAATAAAATAATTATTAAGTTAGACAAGATTACATTAGGTAAGACTGGGTTTGTTTGAGCTATGTTGAGTTAGATTAGGTTAAGTGGGATTGTGTTGGGTTCGGTTGGATTACATTGATTCGGATTGGGTTAAGTTAGATTGAGATTTAGATTTGACTAGGTTGGGTTAGGTAAAATTAGGCTAGGTAGGGTTAAATTAGGTTAAAGAACTCAGTATTGTTATTGAGCATAATATTTTTATTAATTTCAGAATGAAAATTTAAAGAAATATATTTTCCAATAAACACCTTTTTTTACAAACATTACGCAAGGTGGGGTTTTCATCGGAGGAAGGGCTCCTTCTTCTCTTCTTCCCTACCGAACTCTCCCTACTGAACTAAGGTTGAAGGTTCCTAAATTTTACCATTATTTGTCTCCTGATCGTGGATACCTTTAAATTTAAAATAATGTTATTGGAGAAAAAGTTTATGGCAAAAATAAAAAAAATACACGGGCAAAGTCGCGGGAAAAAACTAATAAGTAACAAAAGAAAACAAACATGCTGTTTCGATATTTTACCATCTAATATGTAAAAGTCGTTATTATATTAGTGAGACTGTATTTTGATAAGTTGAAGATCGCTACTACTTTTAAAGACTTTGCTATCAGAATTGAAAAGCAATTTTGAACAAGATTATAAACAAGAAGAAAAAACTATCTGAAAATGGAAGTGCGCAACTTTTCATGACGTCTTTATCCATACACATCTATTATGTATAATTTAAAAGAACTAAAAGAATACTATAGTTGTGATTTAGGATGAAAGAAACTCACAACCGTTATATTCTTAGATATAATATCTACACTTTACAAACATTCTACTATCCAAATATAAGTTAGTTCACGTAGACACATACTTTTTAAAATGTTGTTACATTTTTAGTCGGTTTGACCCGTTCATAAAATTATTATCATCATTACCATAAAAGCTTTAAGAGGAATTCTAATGAACTGAATGTCGATATCACGAACAAAGGTTATCGGTTCCGATAATCGGATTGGACAAACGGTATGTGACGCTTTACACGCTTGACCCGAGTCCAACTAATTTCAAATCAATATCAGCGATTCCCAATTTTAGTTGAGCTCGTGATTCAGATTATGAGTGTGTCACGAACCACACTTATGGAAGTTCAATTTGAATATATGTAATCTATAATATGATGCTATATGTCGTTGCCGTCGTATTTAAGTTGATCACAAGACATAGTGGCCTTTGACCACGAGGCGCACTGCCGGGACTCGGGTTCGATTCCCGACCGCCGTCGAGCGGGTCCAGACGGCTGCTCTGGTTGGCTGTAAGAGATTGCTTTTGTAGCAATAAGTCTGACATATAAATCAATTATATACATTAAATTAGGTAATAAATAAATATATCTCATAGAAATACTACATATGCGGTAGAGCGTTTAAATAAACTTTATGTTGAAATTTTCATGTCAGAGCAAATTCAATATTATATTAATTGGCATTTTCACATAACTCCCTACATTCGTTCTATGTGACTCTACAAACTTTTTCCCGTACCTTGGCGAATTTTATTATTTCAAAGCTCGACCGAGTCAAGGATTTTGACCTTGTCAAAAAGAAGAAACCTATGGTATGACATTTAATTCAAAAGTTTATGTAAAATATAAGTATTTGATCATTTCGCTTAACCCATCTAAAATCATGCTATATTTTACATTAGTTATGCCCCACCTAATAATATAATAGACTTTAATTTTTTCTCAAAACAGGGACTTTTTAACAAAAAAGAATCGGATGTGTGATTGCAGAGATTAGAGCGAACTACCAAAACAAACAGACAATTTTCACTTTACCGCTGCTCAGCCACTGTGTATCTCCGTAACATATATCATGTTAATTGGCAATAATCCTCAAAGTATGGACTTTCCAATAGAAAATTTATGAAATCGTATGTTTGGTTTCAGAGATTAGTACAAACAAACAAATAAACAAACTCTTCTCTTTTAAATGTCAGTATAAATTTGTAATTCAAACTTTCTTTTCGCGAGTGTACTTATAAGGGTTCCTTAGAGTCCATCAGGTAATAATAATACTCATATATATATGTATAATATAAATGTATTACTAAATCAAAAATATTTATTAAACATAAAAGATACCCCCATCTAGTGGAGAATTTCAAAACTACCATATGATAGTTTCTTATAAAAAAATAGGTGTCATATTAATAAGTTTAATTGTCTATGTTTAATAAGGTTTCTTCGATTCAACCCCCATGAGGAATAGCCTTTGGGATGTAAAATTTCATTCAAATGACCATTTTTATGTGATGCGGTGGCCTTGTTACCATTTTATCAATTTTTATTATTTCTATACATAAAGTTTACATTTTATTCCTATTAATCCTTTTATGCAAATGTATTTTCAAAATTTCTGGAAAAATTCGACGTATCTTAAATCTAGAAAGTTAAGGAAAATTCTTATCTTCCAATGACTTATGATTTTATTTAAAAAGCTTCAATGAAAATATGTGTAGTTATACTTAGTTGAATAAGCTAATAGTTGGTTGAATAGTTTAGATATTCTTTTGCATACATCCAGAAAAATTGTTCTTATACTTTTTTTTAATAAATCATACAGATTAACAACAATTATTAACAAAATAGCATTGCCATACATTAACTTTCTGGAGTTTATTCTCCGAATGTGTAACACATTATTATTTTTTATTGTCGTATGTAACTATTTTACAGGGAGCTTTTCAACAGTCCGAGAATCGTAGATCGAAATCGTAGACCGAGCTGTTTCCTATTTTCCATACAATTACCTTTTTATATTACAAATACGACCGCAGAGTCTGTTATCGTAAAATTTTATGTTTTATTCCATTCCAGTCTTGGCTTTGTTACGCGCCGACTTTTTCAATACCTGTGTGTTTAATTTGAACTCGACCGTGCGTAGCTCACGTGTGACCCGAGGAGGGTTCTATTGACCTGGATCCGAACAATGGGTGAATTTGTTACCATTTTACCATCGGTAATAATTATCGTTTATGAAGACACAGTTCGTTGAACTTTATTTGATCTAACCATTATCTGAAATAAACTTTACAGAGAACATTCCTAAATGTAAATTAATGTTTATTGGCGAGTTTTTTGTACGTTTTGTGCAAGGTTTTCTGTAAGGGCAACTAATGAAAGTATTTTACTTTCTATGAATTGGTGTTGAGTAAATCTTATAGAATCTTGTACGCGAAGGTTTAGAGTTTATTAAACTTGTTTGTTTGCATAATTTTATATATTACGACCTGGGTTATACAATTTCATTAATTATGAAAGTCCATTTAAGCGTATACACACTTTCATAATAACGCAAACCTAACTAAGAGAATATAAAACTTATTTTTATGGAAATGAAAATTTCAAAAAAATATTTTCCGTAACCTGTATATTATAAAATGGTAATAAATACGAGTACGTGACCACATACTCGAGTGTCTTGTATTACATTTCTCCCATGCCAATTATTTACACAATTTAAATATTTAAAAAAAACTACGGTTTTGAGTTGAGTCTTTTTCCAAAAATGCGAATTCTTATTTAATAGTAATTTGAAAAATCGTCGAACTATTTTATTACTCATATATAGGGACACGCATCTATTAGTTTGAACTGTAACTTCTTAATATTATAAGCAAATTTTACAGCTCATTTTTCACCGACTTCTCATTATCTTATCTTTAAGTTCCACGCGATTAGGCGAGCAGCCAAATTACAAATAAACGAAAATTTCCTGTCTTCTTGTTTTTAATTGTTCTTCGATACCATGTCACCAAAAAAATATATTTCCAATTTAAATATTATCCATCCTATTTTACATTCTCCCTATGGTTGTCCCAAATCCTCACATGTTATAAACGGCTATTCACGAAGCTCAGTCTTTTCCAGCATTTAAGATGTTAGTACTCTGTATTATTTAAGTGCTCTGTATATTTTATGCCTAAATCATCGTAAAACCTTGCTCTCCATCTTGTGTATTTCAAAATATATCCTCTTAAGTCGAGAATTAAATCTTCATGACGATAGTTTTAATCTGTATATTTGTCTCTAGTTTGTGGCACATCACCTGAAAAAAAACGGATTTTCACCATTTGTTATTAGGTATCCGCCTATCACAATCTACCATAATATGATATGATCTTATTCAGCATAAGAATGTAAGTTCGAAATAAAAAAAAAAGAAGATTTTAAGAAGAAAAATTTAAGAAATTAATATCGAACCAATTTATGTTGTTGCAAAATATCGTATTTGGGCAAAATAAAACACACGAAATTACAAATATCGAATTTGACAAATATTTAATTATTATATAGATTAAAAATTTTGCTAATTTATACAATTCTGATTGCAATACAATAATATGGTACAATATATGTGTATAAGTACTATTATTAATTACTACGTTCCAGTGATCTTCAAATTTACTTTTATCCATGCTTTGCGGAGTTCCAATGTTTTAATATGATTTCATAAAAATGGCTTATTACACTTTTTTGGTTATTTTCTTTAAAAATAATTATTTTCTGAACTCGCTGAATACTCACCAAAAAAAATTAATGTATTTAAGAAAAAACTTTTTAAAGTATATCAATTAATTAAACAAACCTCAATACTTTGATAAGGTCGTTATATAAAAATTATGAAAGATTACTGAGATAAATATAATTTGAAATACCTCCTAAAAGAATATTATTTAGATTTCTTTGCTCACTGTAGATTGAAATATATGCTATTTGTTTATTTAGATTTAATATTCTATTTTGCTTCTTTAGATAATTTGTTATCGCATAAACAGCATATTTTGTAATTATATATTAAATAAAGTTGAATTCGAATAAAGTTATTATAGTATATGCTATGTCACTCACCAATTATCTGAATATTGAAATGTAGCTATTTCATTTTTGTTTTAATTGCACGTTATCATATTTTTCTCATCTTATGACGATTTTAATTTATAAATCTGAATCAGTATCAATATCTAAAAATAACAATTTTCTACAATATCACGAGTATCTTACAATAATACCCGTTTCATTTTCTCCCTGATATGATTATTAATACCTACCTCACACATTTCAATCAAGTTATTATTTATATATATATATATATATATATATATATATATATATATATACATATATATATATATATATATATATACATATTATTTTCTCAATACATTCTCTAAATATAAAATATAAAAATTATTGTACTAGTTCAAAATAAACTTCTTCTTTTAGGTCTCCTAAATAAAATTTCTATTTCACATCTTTCCTTTTATTCACCTCTTCATTTGTTTTTATATCATTATCTTAAAGTTAAGTATATATTTGTTTAGTTGTAAGTCCGATTTCTACAAAACGAAAAAAAATCACGTACTTAAACCAATAAATTTTGGCTATTCACGTATTTGATCTTACATATAATAAATAATGATTTTAAAATTTCAATACATTTATTATTCGGAGGTCAGAAGGAAGGTTTTTATAAATAAAAATGAAAACAAAAATAAAGAAAAAACTCTTCAGTACAAGTAAAACATACATTTGGAAGTCTCCGAGCGCACTTCACTCGCAATTAACTCGCACTTTATTCCCAATAGTTCACAATATTCCTATTAAAAGACATGAAAATATTAACAATGTTTTCAAAAATATAATGTATTGGTACATATAATATATAATATATTGCTACATGTATACTAATACATGTAAAAGACGGAAGAAAAAACAATTTTCTCTTATTGTTCATTACTTATAAATTGTTTTATAGAAAAAATTACAATATTTATTATATTTTTTTGAATAAAAAGAATAAAATATAATAAATATTCAATAAAAAGACATTTTTATGTAAAATATTTTTTAAATTACAGCTTCTGGATGTCGCCGAAAAAGCGGTCTAAAGTCGAACTTTTGACAGCCTCCACGTCGTGATATTTTGATTAAAAAAAATTAAATGGGCAGTGGCGCTCTAATGAAAGAACGCGTTTAAATAATATCCCACACGTCTCGGTAGAAAAAATACAGATTACCCTCTATACAGAGTAACAAAGAACGTGTCTATTATTTATACGGATGATTATATGCGAAAGAACGTGTCTATTATTTATACGGATGATTCTATACGAAAGAACATGTCTGTCATTTATACGGATGATTCTATACTAAAGAACGTGTATGTTATTCAAACGGATGATTCTACACGAAAGAACGTGTCTGTTATTTATACGAATGATTCTGTACGAAAAAACGTGTCTATTATTTATACGAATAATTATACTAAATAACGTGTATTATTTATACAGATAATTCTGTACAAAAGAATGTGTCTATTATTTATACGGATGATTCTATACGAAAGCTCGTGTTTTTTATTTATACTGATTATGCTATACGAAAGAACGTGTTTATTATTTATACTGATTATTCTATACGAAACAACGTCTTTATTATTTATACTGATTATTCTATACGAAAGAACGTGTTTATTATTTATACTGATTATTCTATACGAAAGAACGTGTCTATTATTTATACGGATGATTCTATACGAAAGAACAAGTATGTTATTTATACTGATTATTCTATACGAAAGAACGTTTCTATTATTTATACGGATGATTCTATACGAAAGAACGTGTATGTTATTTATACTGATTATTCTATACGAAAGAACGTGGTTGTTATTTATACGGAAGATTATATACGAAAGAACGTATTTATTATTTATACTGATTATTCTATACGAAAGAACGTGTTTATTATTTATACTGATTATTCTATACCAAAGAACGTGTTTATTATTTATACTGATTATTCTATACGAAAGAACGTGTCTATTATTTATACTGATTATTCTATACGAAAGAACGTGTCTATTATTTATACGGATTATTCTATACGAAATAAGTGTCTATTATTTATACGGATAATTTTGTCGAAAATGGAAAAAAAATTAAAAATTAAAACTGGGTATGTTCGATGTGTGTTTTGGTAAAAATAAACTTTTCTCTCTAGTCCGATGTTCGATTACACATAATTTCAAATACGATACTTGGAGCTAAATTATTACGCGTTATGTGTTTATTTTGAAGTCTGTAACTCATTGCGTTTATGAGCTAGAGGTCTCAAAAGGATAAAACCGAAGGACAATGTAGCCACAACAATAGGAACGTGACCGTTCGGTCTCTTCGATTATGAACTCGAAAAATAATTTTCAGCCTTTGTTGAGCAATTTTTCACGTTGATTATAATCGTTTCTTGAATAGAGTACAATTGTTTACCTTTCTAATTTATTTTTCTTTAATACATAGGTACGAAGGACGGCAAAGTTTTATTTTTGTATTCAATCCGTTTTAGAAACTTCTGAGCAGTTATGGAAATTTAAAATAAATGTAAGAGTACTTAGGTTCCTGGAAACAATAACGTTTACTACAATGGTATATCCAATCGTTTGCTTGAAAAGAAACTTGAGCCACTTCTGCATTTGTATTCGCACACCAACGACATTCACAAGTGGCTACTTTCTTATTTTGAAATATAAATAACTCGTAGAGCACTTTTTTTCTAATACCTAATTTATATTACGGATAAATGCAAACATTTTAATATATTACGCTTACGATTAGTATATGTTACCTAGTTTCGTTACCCAGTTACGCTCTCGAGTGAAAATAAAACATTTCAAACGTTCATTTTTTATTTCATCTGAATAATCTACATATTATTACAAAAGTTGTATATTTTATCAGCATTTATTAAAAACTTGTACCAAAATGTACATAATTATATATATATATATATATATATATATATATATATATATATATATATACACACATATATATATATATATATATATATATATATATAATTTTTAACGATATTTCCATTCGGTGACAAATATAAAGGCTGTACTAGAAATTACTTGCATCGTTAGCGCCAAAAAATATATAAATATATAAGCATAATGTCTGCACATTAATAGAAAATGTTGTAATTATTAAAGTGTTTGACAAAACGACGAGAAATTCGTAAAAATAAATTTAAACTATCATCGTATTTTTATTCATAACAATTCCGTTGACTGTAATTTTTATTTATAATGACTATTCTGGTTTGATATTTTAATATTTATATAGGCAATTAAAATCACTGTACTGAAATAAGCTTATTAACGTTATATCCATTCATCAAAATAAGTTCTATTTCATAAAAGTACCGAAAATTTTTAAAACTACTCTCTCTCTCTTTCTTATCTCCTCCCCCTCTTTCTCCCTTCCTCCCTCTCTCTCCCCCTCTCTCTTTCTCCCTCTCCTCCTCCCTCTCCCTTCCTCTCTCTCTCTCTCACTGGCGTTTTTTATACATTTTTTACCGATATACTATTTTTTACCTATTCGCTTCACTCATGATTTCAGTAGCCATTGAAAGAGTTTAAAAACAGCCAAATAGAAATTGCATTCTCGTAAACTTAGTACTCATTTATTACTACCACTTAAATGTGCATTTTATTCGATATTATATGCTATATAATGATATCTTTTTTAATTTGTGAATTATTATAATAATACGATTAGGAATCAGACTATTGTGAGAAGTCTTTAAAAGAGAGTCTTTATGGAATCACTTGAAAGGTCATATCATTCAATAATGCGTAATAAAACGCAAAAGCATTACATGAGGAAATTTATTACTTAAAATTGGATTTTATTATGTCTAATACAATATTTATAAGTAGGATTGTGATGCATGCGTATGGTCTAGCTTTCAAGCATGACAAAAAGGGAGACATATCGCTCATTGACGTCTACTGCACCCCAAGGGAAGAAGGTGTAAAGCTATATAGATAAAATTCCGTTCGATATCTTTATTTCTTTGAAAATTTCCTTTGAGATAATTCCTCTAAGTCACGGCTTAGTAAAATACGAACAGTAGCTTTGCGCAGATCCTATTTTAGTATGCGAGGAGTGGCTCTCGTTTGTACGGCAAGACGTCATGTTTACATAATAATCACATTTACTCCGGCATTATTAAATTCAATATAATAAATTCAATTCTCGCTGAAGCCGAGGGAGCCGGAGGCGTACGAGGAA
Source organism: Druceiella hillmani (assembly GCA_039881145.1). NCBI lineage: Eukaryota > Metazoa > Arthropoda > Insecta > Lepidoptera > Hepialidae > Druceiella > Druceiella hillmani. The sequence continues at coordinate 28,192,733 of JAYKKI010000004.1, forward strand.
TACACTATTTCTGCTTTGTTCTGTCTAACTATTTCGCCTTAGATGAAAATATTTCTTTAGCGCTTCTTTTGGACTACGTTTTCTTTGCGTTTACTTTGTGAACGTTCTGTGTTACCAGCATTAAATTTTAAAATTAAGTAATAACGATTTAATACCAGACTAACATACGCCACTTTCCAAGATAATTAAAAAAATTTATAAATAAAAAATATTACTATATGTCTAGTGGTGATTATAATGATTTAAATTAACTTAAGTCTATACTTTTAAATGGAATTATGATAGTATTGTTGGCATAGTATTGTTGGTTGGAGAGAAATCTCTTACAACCAACGATACAACCATCCAGCCCCGTTCGACGAATGGCCGGGAATCGAGCCAGGGTCTCCGCGGTGCGCCGCGTCATCACAGGCTGTATGCCCTGATCAACCCAACACACCATGCTGACGACATGTTATCATCCCAACGCACCACGGCAACGAATGTTATTGTTGAAATACATACGTTGATGTAGATTTTCGGTGGATCGTCGACTGCTTTTTTATATAAAACGATAACCGGATTATCGGATTGGTATAATACACGTAAATAAAAAAAATATTCTTATTATTAAGCCCAAAAGAGTCATTGGAAATTAATTTTTTTACCATTTTTAAAGGAATATTTAACCTTAATAGGGAATGTATTAAATTTTGACTAGACGATTTGAAACTTGAAAATACTTATCGAATAACTAAAATAACATCACTTCGTTATATCGTTGTTAAAATTGTTGATGACTTCTTTACTATCCTAATAATAACAAATTGGTTTGAATAGTTTTCACCATATATTTTCATACATCCGTTAAATATACTGTTTGGCTGCTAATAGCTTCCAAGTGGTATTTAAATAATATGAATCCCACAAGATGGCGCTGTATCGATTTATATCGCGGCCATGCGATTTTCTAGTTAAAAATATATTTTCCAAAGATGAATCCATGGAGATAAATATATTTATGCACATATCTTATTGAGATATTTACTATAAAACACTTTTTATGAATTTAAAACTTACACTCACATTATTACACTACTGAAAGTGTATTTTACCCTACACGCTCCATTTCCTCAAAAATCTTTTTTTTTTATTTTATGTACTAAAACTTTTTTTTTATTTCATGTACTATTTTAGTACGAATGACAACTTTTTAGCCAGAAAATTTTAAGGCACGAATTTGACTATTTGAGCAAAGTAATAAGTGTAAATTTTTGAAAATAATATTATTTTCAACGATGTGGTATTCCCATAACTGAAACTTGATTTGTAACCAAATGTAATTTCTTTCACGAAACTATTTCTAAAAACTATTTCTGTTCTTCTTTCTATTAAAAAACTATTTCTGTTTCTTTCAAAACTATTTCTTTCACGTTTAGCATCATTGAAATCATACTTCTAACTTATACCTATTTTTGACCCAACAAGCGATGATGAAAATTCAAGTGAAGGAATAGAATTTAAAATATATTTCGAATTTAACCAATTATTTGAAATTAACCTTTCGATTCCAGTTTCAAAACCCACCGTAATTTCTTCATCTAAAAACTAGCAATACCGACCCGCTTCACAGCCGCGATTGGTAAGTCCAAATTACAAAAAAGAACTCAAAATCGTTCTAGCGCCGGAAGTAGGCACCCGCTCACCGGAAGTGACGTGCGCCCGACGACCGCTCACACACGACGCTCGAAATGGAAGCGCTCGCTATAAAACATCAAACGTTTTAAATTAACGGCGGTGGCATTTTCAGAGAGGAAACGGAAACTCCATAAGCGTATTCATATTTCGGAAAACGTTTGATTTCCCCTGCAGAAAAGAGGTAGGCCGAAGCGGTTGAAAGATCTTGACCCTTAATATTACCCGCGACGGCTCTTCATAAATATTGACACTATATATACATCCATTATAAATATTAATTTTAAATTCCTTTGATGTGTATAAGTATCATCTCTCAGTCAGACATATTATTCAATACAAATAGACTCGGTGAATAATAAATATGCGGCAATGTAACAAAATCTCGCTCGAGCTGATTTCACACTATTTATTCAAACGAGAGTGTTGTAGAATAGACTCTGGTTATCTATTTCAGTTGAATACCATAAACTAAAATGGTTTCGTTTAATTCTATATAGGATTGGTGCAATTATCTTTTTTGAATGAAAGCTATTTATTAATGAAACACCGAAAAGTAAAACACGGTCTCTCTCATCTCAATCAGTTATTTCTAACTAAATTTATTCTCAGTAAAATATGTTTCCAACTTAAAAGTGTATATATATATATATATATATATATATATATATATATATATATACATATATATATATATATATATATATATATATGTATATATATATATATACATATATATATATATATATATATATATATATATATATATATATATATATATATGCATATGAATGCATATGTATACACTAACAACCCACGCCAGCTTTGCATGAGTACATTTCAGGATAGATAAAGCAGCATTTGCCCCACAGCATTTTTTCAGCGTTTTCCCACGGATGCCAAAGTTACTTGCACGAAGACTTCGTATTGTATAATTAAATAATTTTATTAGGATTTTATAGAAATATTTTTCTTTCGTGTATACATTACTGCGCTTTATTTTAATTAACGAAAATATAGTAATGTACCGCGACATGACGCTTCTGTGTCTGTTAACTAAGGGGCCGTTATGCCTCTGCATTCACAAATACACCGCACAGAACGTCATTAAAATGTGCATATCCACTTTTATTTACTTTCAAGAACTTTTCATTTCCATTAAACTCCTTGTAAAAATTATAAAATGTGGGGTTCAATTTTGGACCATTGAAAACGCCATGATATATAATAAAATGGCCATAATATTTAAATAATGATCAATAAATTTATCTAAATGTTTCTTGACTTAAAAATATTACGGTCGATTATCTATAAAAGATAAACATATGCAATGCCCACATTTTTTGAACTTTTTATAGAAGTAAATATATATATATATATATATATATATATATATATATATATATATATATATATATAAACCTACAACTACCCCATAAATATTATCAGTGCATTTGTAATAGTTCTGCCTACGTTCATCACGAAATCGCTCAAACCGGCACCTTTTCCTCCAAATACGTTGGCAATATTAGCTAAAAAAAATTATAAAATATGACAAAAATTATACAACATATGTGCATACATGACCAATGAGAAGCTAAAAACCAAGAAACTCCAAAAGTTTTACGTCAATAGGATTAGTAGTTTTTACGTAAATCCCTAATAACCTATGAGAAAGCAAAAAACACTGCCCTCTTTATTGTTATGTTAGAAAATAATTCATTGAATGTATATATTAATATTAAAATTGAATTCTGTATAAAAATTTACTTTAAACCAATCATTCGACAGTTTACACTTACTTCAATCTTTTACCAGTAAAGTTTTCTCTGCAATTTCTTACGATAATGCTCAATACTCATTAAAAACTCTCAATAGAATTAATTTTCTTTCCTATACAGCTAATAATTGGTAAATGAATTATTAAAATATTATTATAATTAAATATTATCAGATCTAAATTATACTGTTATATTTTATAATGCTAAAGTTTATGTAACTCTTGTATTTTATTCTCCTCCCGTCCCCAGATTGTAGAACGTCACGGTACTGAACAACTGAAATTTGCAACAACTGCACCGCCAAAATTTAATGATCAATTAATTGCGGAAATTACTTTAATGGAAACTATCTACAACCATCCATTTTCGAAAAAGTTATAAAATTTTCTAAGTAATGAAATAATCTTTTCATTTGCAGAAAGAAATATAAAAAAAAATTTGAAATTTAGAAAAGACCAATTTCTCCTCCGATTTTCAATTATTTCACAATATTTCGGGAAATATGGCAGATGACAAAATAATTTTTTCATAGAAAAAACTCAAAAAAAATAATAAAAGAAATGTTTAAAGTCGTATGGATTCAAATTCTATACAAATATTCGAAGAAAATGCATAAACATTATGGAAAAAAGTGACGTCTTGAATCGATATGTCCTTTGCCGCCCACAGGAAAAACGCCGCTACAGTAAAACTAATTATCTTTTTACTTTACAAATGTCTTTAATAAATTTGGCATAATATTTTGAAAAAATCTATGTAATTTCCATGAAAACAAATTGATATATAATTCAAGAAAAAGCTTGGAAATTTGTTTTCTTTATATTTTACCATATTACTCCAAAAAATCGGTTGAAATAGTATTTATCACTCGAGTTGTATAATTCCATTTATACATGCATAATGTACAAAAAAAATATGTGTATATATATATATATATATATATATACATATATATATATATATATATATATATATATATACATATATATATATATATATATATATATATATATATATATATATATATAAAGAATTAAAAAATAATACATTTACCTGATAAGTGCAAGCATTTTAATGAAATATATAGATATCTCCATAACACTATACACTCCAAACAAGGACCACGTCGAACATGGTTGACTGACCTCGCCGGACTGTGGGCTCCCTCCACTTTTCCCAGGACACCGTAGACGCCAAAAGGGCTCGTCGAACGCTCGAGTCCTTTCATCATAATTCTGATGAGGAGCAGCCTTTTAATTTCGACTGTGGCCCGCCGGAATTATTAACAAGCCGCGAAGGGTTGGACAATATGGCGCGTATGGACCGCGGTTTAATTTGTTTTTGTTTTACACTTTCGCCAGATGAAAAGCGTGGAGGGACGGGCGGTATGATCATATTTTGCGAGGGAACCGGTGCGTTAATTGGATTTATATATGCGTACTGCGTGCTTCTTGCTACGGAAAAATTCTTTTATTTTTTTAAATTCACGTCTTTTATAAATATTTAATCATTTGGTAAATTTGTTTTTAGAACTATATTTTTGTGAATATTGGTTATTAATAATTAATAAAAGAGAAGAGTTAGTAATAACAACGTACGTTTGATTTCACTTTTAAAATTCAGTATTAGCAATATCTTTTCTAAAAAATTGTTGTGATTCATATTTTTGTATAAGAATGGCCTTAAAACTTTGTTATTATAGTATAACAAAAAGAAAGAAACTCAGTAGAAAAAAACTCACCAATTTTTTTTTTTTTTTTCTAATTATTTTGCAACAAGTGAAACGAAATAATTATATTACATTTGAGGACGGAAAAATTATATTAACAATAATAACCCAGCTTTTATAAGTTATAACAATATTTCATCATGAAATTCGTTTTTCCGAGTACTGAATGATTGAAAAAGAAAATAAATGCCCTACCTCCAAAGTATACTGACCCATATGTCAGCTAACCAGACGTTGTAGTGCATATGTCAGCTAACCAGACGTTGTAGTGCATATGTCAGCTAACCAGACGTTGTAGTCCAGTGTTAATAGCCTGACCCGTACCAGAAGTGTTTCTTTAATTCCGAAAATTAAAAATGGCATTTAAAAGCTGGCATATTTTGTTGGTTTATTAAAACAAAGGCACAATTCCACAAGAGAACTGCGCAATATTCCTATAGAAATACGTTAGAAATATTTCCCAAGCCATTAAAATCTGGTAGCTGCGAATACAATACATGGAAGGAAGTGTTTTTAGAGCAAGAACAAATATATGTAGTAAAAGGCAATTTAGGCAATCAATACAGAGTAGTAATTCGTGGGAAATGCTCTTTAGAATTTTCTGAATCCAAACAGCTATTTTTTTTTAATTTTTGCCTGTCATTCCATTTATCCGATTATCACGCTAAAACTTCTGGAACGATTTGAATTAATGCTTCTTTCATTGAGATAATGCTTCAAAAACAGATTAAGGTCTACAATTCCTATCGGTATTCCTTTTTTTTTCAAATATTTTCTAAGGAAACTAAATTATAAGTACATTAATTTTCTGTTGAAGGGTCCTTTTGAGGTAAAACTTTTTTACTAGAAAAATGGTCTACCGCAAAAATAAGAAAAATACACGCTGCTGCGGGCAAAAGGTAGAAACTTTATAATAGCACATTGAAGTATACATATGAAGTGATAAGTATATTTTTATGTATAGACACCAAGGTCAACAATGGCTTTACTTATTTTAATAAAACCCATGGATGTGTTGCAATGATACATCCAGTTAGTCACAATGATCTGTATTTACAGGATAATAAAAATTAATAAATATTACGCGAAGTCAGAAACATGTATTAAGAAATCAATACACAATTTATATTCTCCATATATTGCAAAAACAATTATAAATAATTGTTTTGTCAGAAATTACAAACTATTGGCTTTTGTGCTTAAAAAACGAAGTAATACAATAGGTCAGTTTTTCAATAGACCTTCTTAAACATAGTCCCCTCGTTGAGGTAATCTCAGATTTTTTTATTATGACACGATACATTTTTTAGCAAGCCCCTTAGTTCACTCTTGCTCTTCTTATAAGTTAATGCTTTGCATGGTAATAGTGGGACTATTTCCAATACCATCACAGTGAGTGATGAGAACATAATAAATGCCATACGACGACATTAGGTAACATTCTATATTTAATACGTACGTATAAATTTGAAAGTGTATTGTATTAGTAATAATTTCACTATAATCACACGAGGCACTAACTCAAACAACAAGCAATAGTGAACGCAGACGCGCTTAAAACATGCTTCGCACCGACCCCTTTCCGTCTGAGACTTATTGTGTAGCGCAATTCCAATGAAGAATGTTTGAGATGTTGAACCAGTCAATAAACAGTTTATCTCACTCTATCCTATGGGTTGTACAGGGTATAATATCTGTATAAGTTTCATACCAGTACATGACCCACCCATACTGTGTTATGAGATGTCGTCACTTAAAAAGGACAGGTTTTCAAAGGAAACGTTATTGGATAAGCACGAATCATATCGGAGGCTCTACTTATGCAGGGACATACATATGTGCACTTTCAAAGGCTTATAAAATTTGAAGGTAGCATCTCAATGGTTATGGACTTTGGAATAGCGGAACAAACAAAACGATAAATCTCTGAACTTGGAAATTCATTCCCCCAGTAAGTTATGCCACAGAAAATTTTAAACTTATATTCTACGAAAACTAAAGAAGAACAAACCAAATTGCAATCCGATAACATAAATACAGGCTGTTCGTATTGGTTCGTAGATGGTACACATTTGTTTTGATTATAATCGGAAAAGTATTGCGGGATGTAAATTAATAAAAAACTATTTTTCCATACACTAGAGAATTACTGCAAACCGCACGGGTGCAGTAGAAAAATATTATTACTGCTTTAATACCGTTGCTTTGGTTACTTTATTTGACAACTCAGATTCTAGACGTTATTCTTTTCTGTCATAACTCGGATAAATTTGGTAATCTTGATGCGAAATTATCCAACAATTTTTGTGACATAATACGAAGTTGATTTATTTTATGTTCAATTGCTGCATTTCGATAAAATGTTCGTTTGTTCAACAGCCAATTTATTTCTCTTATTTTTTAAAAAGATATTAAAGCCGATATCAATAAGCTTTTAAGTTGGTAATAATGAAATATAAATTAATATATTTTCAAATTTTTGCTTATTTAAATAATTGGAAAATTAAGATATCTAATAATATCAAATAAATACGATTCGCTGATGAAAAGTTAAAATTTATGGTGTTCAAAATGTTAAAGACTAAACGTAAACACCATTTATAGATAATCGATAAATGTAACGTTTTAAACCATTTAAGTTCCCACACGTAAAAAATTATTCCAAGCATGCCCTGCGATATGAAGCTTCTAAAATATTGTTATAATCAATGAACTAAACTTCTACTAAATATTTAGGTCAAATTATACGTTTAATTTAACAAACTTTTCAAAGTTCAACAGCATTCTTCTAGTCTATACGACTGTACGTAGACATAATAAGTTATACACATCCATAGCTTCCAAAGCTGAAACAATTATAAAGATCATAAATAAACCGTTCAATTTCTTAAAAACCGCGAAAAAGAAACTCCTCCCCATGCTCCGACTGGTAAATTCTCTCAAAACTCCAACAAAACTGATAAAAAAGTTACGCTCTTGTTGTTCGCAGCCGCCTAATGGCCCGTTAATGATATTCTGATATCGTTTAAAGAGGGCAAGCTGCTATTAAGGAACTTGTATCCTTAATCGTTCCGATTATTTGCTAATGTCGAGATAAAATATTGAGGCTGCTGGGAAAAAAGCGCTCCGACAGCGGATCTAATGGGCCCCTCATTAATCAACTCGCGCGCCCGTGAATCATAATTAAAAATGCATGTAGCTTTAATTTGTTTTCGGTTTAACGCAATTGAGATGGACAGTTTATCTTATAGGTATAAGAACAGTCGAATAGAAAGTATTGACAGGGTATATATTGCTTCTATTTCATTAATAGCACAAAAAGGCTAGTTTTACACCTAGACAAATAACGTACAATTCCACTATTACCGTTTTTATAATTACTCAACAATTTATAAATAATAGACCATAAAAGTAAAAAGAATGTTATAAAATATTTCCGGATGATTTTTAAAAATATTTATCGTTAATTTCATATTTTTGTGATCGGAATAGTAACGTTGTACTTTTTTTTATTAGGCAGCAAAATAGAGAAAAGTTTTTAGGATATGTTGCTTGCTAACTCTCAAAAAATAAATATACCAATATGATGATTTCAACTCTGTGTATAAAGTATTAAAGGAAAACGTAAATAATGATGTTGTTAATGACGTTGATGTTGTTTTCAATTGAATAGATAGTAGAAAAAAATTCTTTAAAATGCTTTAGGAGGTGTATTCTGTTGAAAACTAATATCTTCGACATTAGGCTACTAGCTAAAATTTTTATCGTTGAATAGACTCAGCTCTATGCTTAGTTTATTCCTACAAAACCATCGATTAGTATACTGCATAGGCAAAATTCTCATCAATTGGCACAAGAAAAATCGCTGTTCCACTTAGATCAGATAGGTGGTTGTTTGATAAAGGTCTTTGATTAAAATCGACTATGATATCTTAGAATATGTTTAAATTTATTCGGAGATAAGTGTTGTAAATCAACTAAGCGATGAAGTTGATACATGTGAAATGGCTGTCCTATTTATACCAAATATATTGTTTTCCAAAGACATCTTCCTTCATAATTGATGATGATAACTGAAAGCATGTTTACGTTTACTGGAAGTTAATTTTTTTAAACCGACTAAGCGATAGATTTGATAGATGTGAAATGGCTGTCCTATTTATAACAAATATATTGTTTTCCAGAGACGTCTCCGATTATAATCAACGATGATACCTTAGGGCATTTTCACCTTAACTGGGAAATGAATTTTATGCACCACCGTCGTCGTGGTAGTGCTTTGGATTGATCTTGAGACATGCGGCCTTTTATGGCACAACGCATCGCGAGGATCCGAGTTCAATTCCCAGCCGCTCGTCGAGTGGGGCTGGACTGATGTTCTTGTTGGCTGTAAGAGATTGCTCTCGTAGCAATAAATCCGCCATATGTATTAGCTCTATACATTGAAGTACATAAATAAATAAACGATGGAACATTAAAAATATTAACCTCCAATGTTTCGAACAAATTCTTGAAGAACTCCTTATTTGTATTCACCATCTACTATACGATTGGTCCAATCAAAATAATTTTACGAAAATGTGAGCAATATCATAGACGATCATTAAGATATAATCTGCATAGAGCGAGAAGCACGTATATAGCGACTTGGGCTGCATTTATACGTAAACCAATTGTAACAATTCCAGTTTAAATGATTGAAGTAGATTAAAATATATGAAAGAATTTATCGCTTTATATCAATTTGTGTTTTAAATCAATATATTACATTGGATTATTCTATTTCATTAAACAATAAAATTATAAATTTGTAAAGTTATCTATATTACTAAAGTCACAACGAGTGTCTTCGTTGTTCGTTCGTACATCGGTATTAAACCGTCTCTCTCCAAAACCTAAGCACGCTTTATTTTAATATCGAACTCAATTCAATATTAACTAAAGATCCAATACGGGCATAATTTACACTTTCTATCCTTTTATTTGCTCCCCTATTAACGACCCTTATGTTTTATTATGTCTAGACTCCACGTTGCAACACCTGCCTTATATTCAAATAAGTAAAAACATCTTTTGATGCCTCAACGTACAACTGTATTCTACATTGTTTTCATTCGAACTTTTTATCGCCAAAATAAGCACATCATAGAATCAAATTTTGAGTTTACAAATCAAAATTTCGATGTCTCTATCGAATAATGAGAAGGTGGATTATACAAATTTAATAAGGAATTATACAATAAACCTAAATCTCTTCCATGCGTAATTATTCAATATCTTTCTTTCACTTCCTTGATTATGATGAGTCCATTATTCCACTCTTTATGTGTACTTTCAATGAAGTAAATATCAGGATTGTTCAGTAAAATAAAAATATTATCAAAATTTGTTTCCATTCCTTCAATATAATCATTTTATACATACTTAGACAATGAATAAGCCAGAAATTCCATTATACTCTCCAGCTTCTTGTGTTAATTTTGTTTTAAGGCCTCCATAGATACAACAGACTTTCCCAAAGAGGTAACTTGATTTTAGGAAGCAAAAATAATATCACGGAACTATATCGGACAAATACGGTACTTGGTAAATAGTACTGGTTTATGATATGGTCCCAAATTTTGATATGAGGGTCGTTATGTGGATAAGTACATTATCAAGGTGCAAAATTTCCTTCCACAAATCTATACTTTCCAGAACAATATTTTCTTTTAAATGCCTAAATATAATCAGATACTATTGTTTACCCCTGTGGAAGGAATTTTGGAGTGGAAAACATCACAATAATCACAGAACATAGTCAATTGACTTAGATTTATGAGTGGCTGACTTAGTTTTTTTTTCTTCTGCAGGTTATTGAAGTGCTGTTGTGCTTTCTTTCTTCACGCAATATCTCTGTCAGTTTTCAGAATTCCCTAGCCACATGGCAAAAATGGCATTTACAATTTCGTCATATCCATCTATCTAACATACGTCATAGCATAGTAAATTTTTTTTTCAAGTAGCTCCCTATACATTGAACTTAGATACGAAATTCATTGTCTCACAGATCTCATGGTGTGAAGTTTCATTAGAGAAATCTTTTAAAATTCAATCTAAAATGTGTAACCATCCAAGTACATGGTTAGATGCGGCATCTTCTTTGTAAACTATGACTCCTCAAAGCGTTTTCAATTGTGCTTCAACGTCTCTTATATTTTTAATTATGTATTTCTGAAAAAAAATAATCAAAATTGCGTAAGCAAATAATTTTGAATCGAAATATTCAAAATTATTTGGATCATACTGTCTTCATAAATTAAAAAACTATAGGCGATTAAGTCATTTGCCTTATGTCTCATAAATATATATTAGGAAACCTATTTACACTGAGAAAAATAATATCATATTTATCAACTGCTTAATAAAAATAGGTGCTCCTAAATTAGATATGCACCAAGATGTGTATAAAACTGATCGAAAGACTTCCCTTCATGCTTAACAGGTTTTTAAAGTCTTTGTTTCGTGCAAACATTTTTAAATACCATTCATATAACTAAACAGAGGCGAACCTTCTCTGACACTTGCATTACCCCAACCACTTGAACGTATCAATCTCCAGCCGGATGTAAGATCCAAAACTTTGCTCGCAAGATATCGCTCCGTCTCTGAATCGGGTTTCGCCATCAATAATTATTATTATACGCTGGAAGTTGCCTCGTAAGCTGGGAACATCCGAGAATATCCAAGGCGCGGATTAGGCTCGGCCAGTCATTAAACCCTATCGATCATCGCCCAACCTAAAACTTTGGCTTGATCCAACAGTTATACTACTAGTTGCGCTTCTGTACGGTACTTTATTGGAGACCTTAAGATATATTAGTGGTGAAACTTGATAGCCGTACAAAGTGTACGTAGACTTAACGGAGAAAGGTTACACTTGAGAAATGATTTGCTGAGTTACGACGTTTTTACTGAGATTAGATCCTCATGGATAATCTTGTTGCAAATTAACTTTAATTTTAATACGTCTATAACTCTATAACTAAATGGAGTACAATAATAGCTAGGAATATATCTACAGATATCTCTAAACTTAGAGTTGTAAAGTACAGCAATAAAAAAAAATTATTGCATGAAACTTTTGATAGCCATGTTATGAAGCACTTGTGACTATATAAATTGATTATTGTCCAGTTTTATTTTGATTTGGTGGATTTCTTTATTTTTATTTTTATTTGTCACGGTTAAATTTTGAAAATTCCGTACTTCGACAGGAAAAACGGAACTCGAGGATCAGTCACGAGTCTGCCTAGGCTGTAGGTGCGTATAGGCTACAGCCGTTTTTCTCAGAAATCCCTTAACAAATAAACTTGAAATTTAGCACAGTAATTAAATATTTTAACCCACACAAAATAACTGACATTAAAAAATTGTAATATGGAAATTTGGAAGAGGGTGTGGGGCGTAAATTAAGTACTTATTTTTTCCAACAAATCATGTATTGTGGGACATTATTTGAAACGGAGTAGATATTAGAGTTTGTAAAATATTTTTTCACAATTTTAGGGTCGCCCATTTCCAACATCTAAAATTATAAAGAAATAGATTCTTGGAAGCTTACATAAAGGTTGTACGAAAACTATAGTGATATTTCCAGAAGTTATCATTTTTTAAATATGCACCATGTTTTTACGCCTGTGAATTTATTTATGGTCTAAAAATTTAATATTTTTAAATATTCAAATATTTATAAACATTCAAATATGTAGAAATACAATGTAACCTTAAATGTTATAAATAAAAAATTATAAACGCATAAATGTGTAAGGAACTCTCGTGGTGCGAATTCTACTGGTACTTGATCGGTTTTTTCTTTTAAAATATCTTTTACATTAACAGAGAATAATAAATATGTTTAACTAACATGTCTGATAGTAATTATTTGAAACGGCGTCTTCGATTGCTAATCTTTTTAACTAACGTGCGGTGACTTGCGAATTATTCGCCCGGGCCATCGCTTTAATAGAATTTCTTTAGTTACCCACATACATGCACTTTCTCAACGTTTACAATTCATACGTCCATCAAACATTCTATTTCTCTATTTGTCTATTTCCTTGCAAGTAATATACATATTTCTTACTTGCGTTGGTCGCGGCGCCATTGATACGAGAAACTACGCACTGCGATCACCAAGCAGCCTGCCCAATGTGGCGATTACGGACACTAACCCTAAAACATACGCACAATTGGAGAGGCATGTACCCAACAGTGAATGGATTCAGGCTGCTGATGATAAAAATGTTATGCTTCAGAATTCATTTAACGTATAAATAAAAAAATACAGAAAAAAATATGAAGGCCCACTTTTATTCTTTGTCTTGTTTGTTACACTACTGTTAGCATCAAAGTCAAAATTCGATTAAGCGTTAGCATTACCGTTAGCGTTACCATTAGCACTAAAGTCAAAATTCGATTAAGCGCCATTAATGAGTTCTTTTTTTAGTTTTAGCTTCCTGTAAATAAAGCCAAAAAGATAACTTTAATTTCCATAGCAGAAAACATTTTGAATAACCAACAAGTAAATATTTATTTTTCTCTCAACGTAAACATATAATTTTCTTATTCTACTAAATGTTTCGTTAGAATAAGCTGAATCATGTGTGTATATCGCTATAAAAAGGAATATTTATTAAAACAGCAATTTTTTTTTTGACATAAAGTTAATTTCTTAAAAATAAAGAAACTGGAAATAATGTATATATATGTATGTATAATGTATATATGTATAATGTGTATAATGTATATATATATATATATATATATATATATATATAAAATAAAAAAATTGTCATGATAAAGAAATCTAACGAAATAGCAAGATTGTGATGTACGATAAGATTGAACACATTCTCGTTTATTACCGATATATCAAATCCTTGTCCATAACTCATGAAATTGTTAAATGCAATGTTATCCACATAATTTCAATTTAAAATGATAACCAAATTTTAGTAAATTTTTAAAATAGAATTTTTTTTCAAATGAAAAGAGTGTGGATACATTTCACGTCACTAAAAAAAATAATACTACGCAAATGGGGCATACGAAATCAATTAACGTGCAAAACTCGTATTAGGAAGTACAATATAAGCGAAAAGAAAATACTATATGATTACTTCATCACATTAATATAAATTATAAAAATTCAATATGGAATACTAAAAACAGATTATTTTCAAATTCTGCGCAGAAATATTTTATCGGACTAATAATTTATTTTCTCGCCATTGAGCGAACTGGTGTGTACCATAAAACGAAACGGATTCATTACAAATGCGAGTGACCCAAGCACTTCTCAGCTTTAATTTTAAAGTAATAAATCGAGCATTTAATTCTATTTACGGCGTTATAACTTAAAAAAAAGTCTATTAATGTTCCGTAATTAACGCTTAACCGACATCGGTGCTAGCTGATAAACTTTATCGACACTTCACGGTCGAGTTAGGCAGGTAATAAAATGTTAATGAATCATAAAGAGACGTCGCGCACCGCCGGGGGTGATAAGCCGATGGCGCGGCGAAGGGATGAAATTTACAAAGATTGATACCAATGTAATTGCCGCTTCGCCTATCCATGATGAAGCTTAATTACAATTGTTGAGATCTGAAAAATAGTTTAAGCCCAATTCGTTTTGTTTTAGTTCAAAATACAACCTTTTCTTCCACATCTGCTCGTACATTTTCTATAATAAATTTTACGCCATATTTCATTGCAATTGATTCATTTTCAATTTAATATTTCAGGTACGACCTGAAATATTCAAAGTAACGTATTTATTACCCGTACTTTTTTATTAATTTCGCAACTTAAATACAACAACGGAAGCATAGCTCAAAAGTATACAACATTTTAGTAATTAAAACTGTCTTGAAAAGGTTTCTTCCAAATTACAGAGAAACCAACGTACTTTCACTTGGGTATGCAAGTATGTCTAAAGAAAAGCTGTTAGATACCGAAAAAAAGTACGACTGTAACATATTGGCATCATATATTAAAGGAATGGCTTTTGGATGCATTTCTTTTGTAAATAATTATTCATTTTAGTAAAAAGTCCAAAGTGCAGCGCAACGGCCAACAATAAACGCATCAGTTCAGTAATGATTGTTCCAAATGGAATACTTTAATGCTACACGCATCCTACGAAAGTCGGTCTCCAAAAAAAGGATAGAACATACGACACACACTGCCTGAAATGGGAGATATTTAGCTAGATTAGTTGGCGCGTACACGCCTCTTGATGTATGGCATAAGTCGGTACCTGTCGGCCGCCGAAAATAATTTTTTTTTAAATAAATTACTTTGAAAATTATTTTTTCTTAAATTATGAAAAATATATTCATCCCAATTGATCTGCGGCAAGGCAAAGTTCGGGAAAAACGACTACGTGTTGGAAAACAACAAAAGAGTGACTGAATTATTTTCAAAGAAGTAGGTTCAAAAGCCGTCTGGAGCCAAAGTATAATGAATTATTAGGAATATAAGATTATTTGATATATTGCAGAGGAGACAACGAAAATTAATTGTGCCTCTCACATATCGCGACGAATGATAAATATGATAATATTTTATAAGGACAAAAATGTCGGGTGCGCAAATTTTGAAGAAAATTTTAATTAAGTAGGCGACTTTCCAAGTATCTAAGTAGCAAACATCTAACGAGTAACGTCACATTAAAATTAATTTTATGTTTTATTGCTATAATTATTTGAAGCTATTTGAAAGTGAATATTTTATTCATTATTTAACGTCGGATATGGTTATGTTGGCATTAAAGTTAAACCATGGACCGTAGATTTACCGGGCCTTTAACACTATGAATATAGGATACGTTCATTTGCGAATTCCTATGGAGTTTAGCAGCTTAGTTTTTTTTTCCATAGTTCCGCTTTTTTTATCCATAGTTCCGCTTTTTTATCCATAGTTCCGCTTTTTTTTAATCGAAGAATACTTATGAAAACAATATATCTAAACAATTATTAATTAGATAAACAAAAATGTATTTAAAAAGTGTTTACTACTTCTAAAAAGTTGTCAAAAGATGAATGATGCTATACAATATTATAAATCTTTTAAAGCAATTTTTCACTTTTATGCGTTTTCCTTATTTTTAATATTTTACATTTTAAAATTCATGCTTTATTTGTATGTTAAATGTTCAGTAATATAAAATATTGGTTAAATAAAAAAACTGTAGAAAATAATTCATGGTTTATATGTGAAAAATACTGTCATGTCAATTTTCTTACAATAACAAACCATAAAAAATCTTTCAACTATCTAAAACAAGAAGATTAAGTGTAAATTATATTTTAATTAGATATAATTAAAAATTACTTTTTTTAAAGTGCATTTGGTATCTTTAATGATTTGTCAGTCAATATAAAAAACTGACTGTTAAGAGTTGATAAAAAAAATTAATAAAACATTTGATAAACATAATGTGCCAATAATCAAAGGACAATTGCAAGGTCAGCCATCACTCCATCTAAACAGTAGAATATTCGAAGTGTGTCCTATTCATTTCATCTATGGAATCAAGACTATAGTGATGTGGTCTTAGCGACTAAGAAGTCTTTGGATAATTCATGTTCATAAACGCAGAGACTGAAAGAGCGAAGCTCGGTATCACATTGCACCAATGGAACAGGTAGATCTGAGACGAAATTATAATGACGTGTTAGAATCAATAGTTCAAACCAAATGATCCTGGGCAAAAGAAGTTCTAAAATGGAGACTGCGTGCCGTCATCCGAGTACGAAACCGACCACCAAAACGCTGGGTGGACTAAATACGGCCCGAATTTAATATCTTGGGCACAAGACCGTTAGAACGGGGAGAGGATTTAAGAGATCTATATCCAAAAGTGGGCGGAAAGGCACTTATGATAGTAATGATTTCTCTTACGCTTGACTCTGCCATTTAAGATACACAAAAAGGCAGTGACATGGGTTCCCTTTTTTTTAATCCTGCAAGTATTGCTCTTTATTGCTTGAGAAAGTATGAAATAGAGTAATTTAGCTACAAAAACGTATACTCACTTTCGACAGCTCCACAATTTCACTCATTCTCTTCTTTATTATCCTTCTGATTTCTCCGTTGCTTTTAAATATTTTCATTTCGGCCATCTTTCTCGATCTTTTGTTGAGGATTCTTTCACTCATTTATTATAATTTCATTCGGATCTCAAATTTAAATCATCATCCAGCACATCCTTTTATAGGTCTCATTTCCACCACCTTTACATTGCCCTCATATTTTTATCTACAATATAAAATTCACTTTAATGTACTTGTATACACGCATTCTTTTCTTCCGTCTGTTTGCTTTCCCTTCTCGTTTGAGCCCCAATCACTTTATGGCTGGAGGCTATTCGAGGTCTCACATTTGCTTTTTCTCTCTAGCTTTGGCGTATCATTTGTTCCATGGAACACTCAGAATATTAATATCACATATCGCGCTTCTATTTCATTATTCCCGTAAATATTTTTCGACATTTATGCTCAAGTTTTTTTCCCCGCAAGCGTCAAATATTCTCATATCACATTTTCATACGTCAGTGTTCATTGTTGTTGTTGGAAATGAAAATACTAGTGTGGTTTCTGATGGATGTCTGATGTGATTGTATACGATTTTCAGATATTTTACCCCCGGGTATATGGCTATGGTAAAATGAGCTCTCCAATAAACAACAATAGCTTTCAGAAAATATTGTATGTTTTTCTTACGAGAAATATTTTTCTTCTAACAATAGAAGAGATGTTTCTGAGAAATCAATAACTATGTTTTTGTATGAGAAATAAAAACATGAGAAGATTGAAACGTAAAAAGGTGTCATATTCGTCAGATAATTTTATCCCTTGGAGCAAATGGATACATGTTTAAATATTTTTTGATACTTTTCTTTATATAACTATAAAGAAATTATATATACTTACTGCTGCACATTATGTACACAAAGCGTCAAGAAATTATTATTTAAAAAAATGATGTCACAATTAGATTTTAAAATACATTATAATTTTCTCACCAAACAATTGTATCTTTGGTGACCGTCATACCATCTCCTATCGCAAAAAAGTAAGGAGTAATAGCAGTGTGCTACATCGAACTATTTTTTCAAACAACTCTAACTTTCTTTTCTGATATAGTTCTTCTTGTACCCGTCTGTTCACAGAACTTTTCACATCATCTTTTCGTCCATAACTCCTTGAACTGTCCAAGTTTACGCAGTCCTCCTCCAAAACACATCGACATTTTCTGTAAGCTACTTATAATTTTTTCAATTCGCATTCTTCCTCCCTCATATATTATAAAAGCAACATCTTACTGTTGGTTTCTTCACAACATAAAGACTATTTAAAACTTAGAGAATTTTGTGGTTTTTCTAAGTTTTAAAAGTACATTTAACGGTTTTATTGTTACTGCGAGTTAATTTTGTGGACATTTTATTTTACCCAGCAACTAAAATTTATTGGCGCATCAGTAGTTAAGCAAGTTCTCGCCAGCCTTGTGGGTGTTTATATTTAGATAACATATTTTGAGCCACTTTTGACACCCTCAACTCAAGACCTATTACTAGGTTAAAACTCAAAATACTAGGTTAAAACTCATATACATAAAGAGATAATAATTTTGCAATGCGTTTAAATGTTTATGAAGCTCAAATCCCTATGATTATATATCCCCCAAAAATACCGCTTGTTGTATAAACTTGAAATTTAGCATAGTAATAAAATATATTAACCTCATATATTTCAATAGCTAAAATTGAAAAAATATTCATTAGGAAATTTTAGGGAGTCAAATTAATAAATAATTTTTTTTTCTTAATTTTAAATATTATATCTAAAGAGATATATGCAAAAATACGTTCCTTCCAGACAAATATGCAAAAAATACGTTCCTTCCACCCTTGTTTCCGAAAATTATGAAAAAAATATGAATTTTCAGAAACCCACGCAAAGTTTGTAAGAAAACTATAGTTTTGATTCTGGATGTCATAATTATTGCAATTTATTCTACGTTTTCAACATTATGGAATATATAAATTTTCTCAGAAACCATGCAACGGAGAAACTTTCAATTTTGCGTAGTAATAGCTCTTATTAAGACACATATTTTGTATTAGGTAACTTTTTCAAAATATGCACATAATAATTAAAGTGAAAGTAATAAAAGGCACGGAACTTTTTTTATTTTATTGATTATGTACAGTCTCTTTAGAAATGGATTACAAAAATATTAAAACATAGAATATCTCCTCTTATTTGCCAAACGACTTAGCCAAAAATAGTTAAAAAAAGTTTGGAATCTGACTGGAAGTTTACACTAAACAATAATGGTTATCCTAGATCTTATAATTCTTGAAACATGTACCACATTTTTACGCCTGTTAAAAACTAATACTTGTACATAATTAATGGAAATATTAAGTATCCGTAATTGTTTGAGTTCTACACGTTCTCGACAGGTTCATTTATTTGTATCTGAGGATTCAAATACAAATTTTCTTGCCTCTAACTGTAATTATTTCGAAATCCAATCCACACAATTTTCCCCCTCCAGTCTTAACGAGTACCTAAAGCCAAGAGAAGAATACTTGCGAATTTTTTAGTTTTGTAGGCTTTAGTTCTGGATATCAATATGAGTCAATGAGTGACTATATATACATATATATATATATATATATATATATATATATATATATATATATATATATATGTGTATATATATTTATGTGCACACATATACATTCACCCTCCACTACGCTCATTTCTATATTGCACATTATGTAATTGTAACTAAGTAACAAAGGTAAATATTAATTGTACTTTACATTTGTAAAAATTACAGCATTCCATGCACATGAATGCATTATATTTCACTGATAATCAAAATGAAAGTTCATTATAAGTGATATTTTCTTTAAAAAAATTCTTTAATATTAATGGTTTCGAGTCACCGCTGTTCTTACTCAATACATGGCGTCATTCGTATTTAATATTGTGACTTTTTTTCTTCTTAATTTCTATATAAAGCAAAAGCTCTTCAGTATACATCGTATTTGATATTCAGTGCATATGTAATCAGCAATTTCAGCGACTTTGGCTTCTTACATTAAAGTATCACTGATTGATTATATTTAGCGTTTCGCATTTTACGTATGTTTTCGAATATTAGAACCCGCTATGTTTTGATATTAATTAGGGTATATCTCGGAATCTACTTCTTGGCAGCAAAAAGTCATAAAATCACATCAGAAACCTAAACGTGGCAAATGGACTAGCTCTCTATCTGTTAGCTAAAAAGACAAAATTAAAATAACCGTCAAGCTCCAAATAGTTTCTTCGCGTCAAATTAGCATAAACTTTAAATTTAATAAGTATTCATCAATATTTTCGATCCTAACCTAACTTTTACAATTAAATTTGGCAAGTTTTTGTTTTTGCAACACCTTTCACTTAATTTTAAATCCCCATTTTATTTTGATAATTTAAATTACAATCACTTTAAAACATAATAAACTATCATAAATTTGCCTAAAATCACCTAAAATCAATTATGAATCACTAAAATAAACGCTAACACTTAAAAACCATTACGTGCAACAGGAAAATATATTTAAGCTGTTTTAAACAATTACGGGCAAACAGAAATTCATTTTAAATGAACAAAATAAACGCTTAACAACAACATTCATTATCCTCCGTAAACAATTTTATTATGGTTAACTTTGACAACTGTAAAACACTTTAAAATAACAATGAACGTATATATTCGTAGAACATCGAAGCAGCTGTGAACAAGACTAAAGCAGGCTAGGCAGTAATAAAGTTGCTAAATTTGGTTTAATAGTAATAGTTCAAAGTACACGAAATAAGATGAATGATATAAACTGTTAATTTTAATAAGAAACTTCAGACGCCTGCTTTAAACGTTTTAATTTTCTACGTTTTAATTTTCTACCTTTTAAGTTTCAACATTTCTTAAAGAAAGCGTTCAATAGTAACGAAGGACAAAATAATTTTCACGTGTAGCGCAGTTGTATTACCAGGATATAACTGCTTTAACTAAACCATCAAAAAATAAATTAACAAAAAATCACATCATCTTAACGTTACCAGTTCTTGTTTGTATTAAAAAAATGCAAGTGTTTCTAACTAGTTGATTGGAGAAAAAATTACTCACGTATCTATTCTTGACGTTTAATTTTACTTAATTTTCAGTTAGTTTTACATTTTAATTTGAAAAATTATAATCATGTACCGAAATGAAATCGATGTATAGAAAACTATACAGAAGTGTTCTAAACTTTGGCAACTGTAGACAAATGCAAGCAACAGTAAGCATACGTAGCCATCGAAGCCGCTCCGTAAGCAACGGCGGCCAACTCCTCCGGCGCCCAACTTGGCGATGACTCTGCTCTCGCTGGGCGCCGCCGCGCTAATGCCCCGTAAATCACCGTGGGATAATAAATTATTTACGCCAAGTCATAAATTGCTGCGTTACGTCGCTTCCTGCGCCACGCGCACGCCTACGTGTACGGTTAGCTGTGTGGGGCGGTGTTTATGTAATCATTTTTGTTGCCGCCCTCAAGTATTATATTGGGCGGCGCGAGCTTTCTTCTCGAAAAAAAAGAAGAGAGTGTCCTTTGTACAGCGCTTTAGCGCATTATCTCTCGTATATTATGAGCTGATGTATTTTTAAGTGGGATTAATAGCAAAAATTAGAGTACGCGGATTGTCGCGCTGTCTGAGGTATAGGTGGGTGGTATCTTACAGTAGAGTTGGAAATAAAACTGAGTGAGTGTCAAGTTTATTTTATATTTAACATTTAAAGACTGAATCTAAATTAAATCAGTTTTAGATGATAATAAATTGCAAAACGATCGTATGTTTTAGGACTTTATACGATAAAAACAAATTATAAAAACACAGTGGTAAAAACTTACGCGGTTACGGTGTAGAATTATCATACAGGTTCTTATGCATGTGTCTGTAAATAAATATAAAGTTTTTCGTTCTTAAATTCAACAGCTTTGACAATGATTCTTTCAGAAACGATTTAGACTTTCCAAATTTCCTTAACACAGAATCACCTATGTGAATAATAGACGCGTTCTTTGTTACACCCTATGGATAAGGCAAAAGTCCCATTCCATTGCTAATTTTATTAAAACTAATTTAGACCGACTACGACTATAAAACATTGAGACGTATTTTGGTGAATACTTTTTCCCGTATTATTTTTATACTTACTCTATGTTATTATTCATCTGTCTTGTGTCTTTGCAGACTTAAAAAAATATGTACAATAAAATAATACCACTGACAATGTTACAATGACAATGTTACAGATTACAAATAAGAAATTATAAAAAATTATTACTCCTTATCTTTTGTATTAATTTAATTTAGGTGCGTTTCTTATATTTGTTCAACAGTTGACAGTGCTTTGACGTACATTGGCGTATAAGAGGCGCAATTTATATTAGAATTAAAATATTGTTAAGAGAAAATATATTACTTTATCTCCTCACTGTTAATCTCTGTGGAATAAGAGGAAAAGTCCATATCAGCCCAAAAGTAGATTTTAAATTCCAGTATTGCAGAGAAACTAGAAAAATAGTCTTAGTTTTCTTATCATCCTAAATATTGCCAAAAATGTTTACATCAGCTGTACTTACTTTATTAAAGTTGTAAGATGACATTTTATAAAAAAATGTCCTCATACGCGCGATTTCAGAAATACATTCAGTACAAATTTTTGTTTAGAATGCCATATTGCATCATTTTTATACAAAAAATAACAATGTAAAAAAAATTTGCAGATCGTCGACAAATGGACGATTCGCCATCAGCTGAATGGCGCGACCCATGGTACCAGGGCATGACCGAATACACCTCCGAGGGGGCCAGCAACAACACCGTCACTAACGTCACTGTGCAACTTGGTGGCACAGCCTTTCTGCACTGCTACGTCAAGCAGTTCGCGGAAAGAGGGGTGAGACACTTCACAGATGTTTTTTCTAAAGAAAACTAAATTATGAGCGATGAAATTAAAATTCATAAAAAAAGAAGAGATATCTATCGTCTTCTATATTATATCGACTTTATATATAAAGTTTAAATCCCATGCAATTTTACTGTGTCGATAAAAGCCCATATAATGAAAAATATAGATACACCCACGTCTACCTCTGATCGATATCGATACAAAACTATATATTATTCAAAGTTTATCAACAGAAAATAATTATCATTTGACAAAGTAGCAAGTCCTTTCTGTATTATTTAACCTAGATCATCAAATATTAGAGCCGAAATTAAAGGTGAAAAAAATAGCAATATTTTCATACGTTTCTAGATTAATGTAGATGGAATTATATTTTATATATCCGAGATTAATTGTAATGGAACACCCTTACAACTAACCTGGGAACGTATCGAAATTCGTAATTTTTTCAGTTTTCAAGCTCAATTCCAGAATTGGTTTGTTTCACTAACGTGTTGGGTAAAAAATATTGTAGATATCCCGCCTATTATGATTTATGCCCCAACTAAGGGAATGATGTGAAGTATTTCCCATAAGATATTTAATATATATCGAAAGTAATTACAAAAAGTACGTACTTACAGAGCCCATTTATTTGATAATATTATTTTGCAGAAATTATGTAATAGAATGGTATAATACGCACGTAGATATATTCATATAAATGTGCATATATACGTACAATTATGGACATATGCACGTACAATCATGAACATATATAAGTACAATCACAAATATACATAGAGGATTTAGACTGGAAACCAAAAGGAGGGTTTGTGTAATACGGAATTATGAGAGGTACAGCTTCTCGAGGCAACTCTTGAATGAATATGTCGGGGTATAATTTCTTCCACGGTATCGAAGTAGTGTCTGATATTCCTCATCAGCTCTTACTAATTTTGTACAAAAGGTTCGAACGTCACGGAATACATTTAGGGGGCACTCTGTGACAGCTTTTTCTCGTGGCTTCTTTCGCGTACATTTTTTTTTATTTCTGCTGCGAAATTTTTTTACCGTGACGTTTTTGACTCAAAAGTAGTCTTGGTGGAAATAAAAATGGTGTACATCTTGGATTGAACTTTAAGCCGATCTCTCCGAGTAGTCTCAACTATTTCAATTCATTAGTTTTAAGTAAGCGAGCTTTATCTTACTGGCTAAGTGCTGATTAATAATTAAATTCAAGGAGAAAAATTCGATAAAAAAGGTCTTTAAATATTAATCTACATTCGAAAAGGATACATTTAATTTGAACTCAAAGGATTACTCAACTTCGAACTACATTACCCGGTTTAGTAGTTTTTTTCATGAAACTCGAACAAACAAGCCCACAGGCATACAAATAAACAAAAATCCTAGAAAATTGCGTTCAGCCAAGGAACATTCAACCATCTAGTAAATACATAATATAATAGAAGCGCAAAATATCATATTCCTCTATTTCTCTTTCCAAAAATATATTTAATGTGCTAACCAACCTCTGCTACAGATTTATGATAGCATATATCTAATGTATTAAATTATTCAGGCACCCCACCCAAAGTTCACAATTACTGTAAGCTGCTCTTCTGCTGGGATTCATACAAACTCTAAAAGTCTCTATTTAATTTGCAAATATTACACAACTTTCTGTAAAAATCCATTTTTATTTTACACTGCAAAACTATGGTCATATTCTTGAACGATTCTCAGCAATTCTTGAACTTGCAGTATTTTATATGTCGAAGTGTATATAGTATTTTATAAGACATATAAAACACTACATACGCTTAGACATATAAAATACTGCAAGTTCAAGAATTGCCGAGAATTGTTCAAGAATATGTACAATAATTGTGTTTACTATATACTTGTTTGTATCTCATAACTTGTTTACTCCTCCACCCCGTATACCATATAGGTATATCTGTAATGATGTGAATTTGTGCGTGCATTAATTATATTCAGTATAGTTATGTATACATAAAAAAATATTTGTTTACATAAATATGTGCGAGAAAAATTAAATAATGTGTACATATATATATATAATATGAATACATTATTATTATGTCAGCTTGTACAATCGATTCACGCCTACAATAACTGTTTACACTTGTAATAGCGATTTTATTAGCTATAAAACATTGCCCTTATAGGAAGCAGATTGCAAAAACATATGTCAACAAATAAATCATCTCTCGTCTTTAAGAACTAGTAGGAGATATTATGGTAATTATTTTTGGTTTCTTCGCTGACCTACCAGTTTCTACCATGCTGTACTCATGATGCTAATATTATGATTCATAACGATTGCTGAAAATTATTCTTAAACGTTTAACATAATCTTCTACATGCTGTCATTTTGGCTTCGTTATAAATACATTCTAAGTATATGAGTAATTTCCACAAAAATCTACCGGACATTTTCTTATGTCCATATTATTTGCTCTTTCTCGAGGTAATCCTTAATATAAGTAAAATTTCCACACAGGTGTCGCTTTTTATTGCATAAACCTATTCTTCGTTATTCGTATAGTCTTGACACTCAAATATGAATAAATAGCTATTGCCCCTTGTTTTATCTATCTTCACAGAGATATGTGGCTTTATGGATATGTGTCTCTAACTTCACAGAGATATGTGGCTTTATGGATATGTGTCTCTAACTTCACAGAGATATGTGGCTTTATGGATATGTGTCTCTAACTTCACAGAGATATGTGGCTTTATGGATATGTGTCTCTAACTTCACAGAGATATGTGGCTTTATGGATATGTGTCTCTAACTTCATAGAGATATGTGGCTTTATGGATATGTGTCTCTAACTTCACAGATATATGTGGCTTTATGGATATGTGTCTCTAACTTCACAGAGATTTGTGGCTTTATGGATATGTGTCTCTAACTTCATAGAGATATGTGGCTTTATGGATACGTGGCATAGTTTAGAAATAACAAAATTGAAAAAGTATATAATTTTAAACAATATTAATAAGTTAACTAAGTTAAAGCAAACATTGGCTAAAATCAGCGCATAGTAGGGAACGGTAAACAGTCGGCAACTTGTTTTGAGCATGTGCCCGTGTACAATAAAACGAATATAATACCCGAAAAACCTCCAAAATCTGAAAAAATTAAGCATTAATGTTAGATAAAAATTCGCAAAGCAAAGTTTCCGTATATTTATACCCGGACTAAATGGCGGACAAAGAAAGACGCTAGTCGTTAGCTATAAAGGAATAAATCGTCGTTGAAGTAAAACGTCCTTTTTCTAATTGAGTGCAAAGAAAATTTTACACATAACTCTTTTTAACACACCCAATACTTGCCTGGAGTTCGGTGTATACCTGCAGCGGTGATATTCTCCCGAGCAGCGCTGAACAATGTGCGCAAGTATCGTGTATACGAAAAATATAACACTTTCTGAAAAAAAGTGATGTTTTCAATTTTATTTTAACGACAATCAACTATTGTTCAGTCAAGGAGTAACGTCTTTCTTTGTCCGACAGTTATTCTCAGACACCATGTATAATTACAGTACAAATTCAAATACATTATGTCCTATGTGCCTTTAAAAACGGCACTATGCTGGGTTAGTGATGTCATTGGTCGAATTAAAAATTATTAAACTAAACTGACAACACGGTCATATTAGCCATTATTGTTTATTATAATGAAAGATTTTAAAAAAAGAACAAAATGCAACTTGAATAGCATCGGAATAACCGAACAATATAAAGCAAGGCACATGAATGCTATGCATCATGTTAAACAAATTAAAAAGGTAAATTGAATATAATTTTGTCGTAGTTGTTTTTAAATACTGCGGTAAGTTTCATTGTTATTTTGTATTTTGTATTGAAATATTTTCAATTTTTTACTACATGGTTGAATGTTCCTTGGCCGAATGACGTAACCGTTTCTGAAACCTTTCAATTGTCCATCTCTCCGTCCGTAATTAAAAAACAGTTTCCGTTTAAATTACCTTTTGATACATCAAGTCCTTTCTAAAGAGCTCTGGGACAGTGCCATTCCATCTAAATATGAAAAAAGAAAAGACCATTTTAATTTTTTTATTCAGCCATACGCACGTAGTCTTAGAACAAATTTTAATTATTTTTTTTAATTTGAAGTTTAAAGTCAATCCGATAAAATTAATCTAACCAAAAATGCGAATTGAACACGAATGCAAATGTCGTAAACAATAACAAATTACCCAACAAACAGCGTACAGTACATATAGATATTTCACGTACATAAATACGTCATTCTCTATATTGTAGCGGGCTACGTAAACATTGCCTCAGGTCTTCTATACGGAATATTTAAAAAATAATATTATTTATGAACAGCAAAATTTACCATTTGTATGCCGCGATGGGGCAAAGCCCCTATGAGGTTTCAATACAAAATAAAATAAAACAGGTGTTCGTAAAGAGATATTTACCGAGTGTGTTTTTCTACGCCAAAAAATATTATTATAACCTTAACATTTATTTATATCACTAAATATTTTCTATTGAAATTTTCTTACGCAAAACTTTATATCCTTAAATGTTTAAGTTAATTAAATTAAATATAATCGACGCTAAATGAAAAAAATTATGGATATATTCTGAGCAGACGTTTAAACAATGACAATTTACTCAAGCTCGCTGGCCACTTACAAAAGTATTACTTAATGAATTCAGTATTCAGTTTAAAATATTAAAAGCAACGTATTATTGTCGTGTTCTAGAAAAGTAGTTTCAAAGAATTTGA
Source organism: Druceiella hillmani (assembly GCA_039881145.1). Taxonomy (NCBI): domain Eukaryota; kingdom Metazoa; phylum Arthropoda; class Insecta; order Lepidoptera; family Hepialidae; genus Druceiella; species Druceiella hillmani. Next base: position 28,220,757 of record JAYKKI010000004.1, read on the forward strand.
GGTTTCCTGGACCGGTTTTACATACAGTGCAAAATTGTTCAGAGAAATAAAAAAGTTTGTAACAACTTTAACTTGTTGCAACCAAAAATACACGAATTGTTATAAAATGTTTATAAAAACTCATGTATTTTTGGTCGCAACAAGTTAAGGCTTTCTTGTTTTTCTTGTTGAATTTATTTTAGTTTTGATATGTAGTTATTTATCTCAAGTATGTAAACAAGAAAATAAAAACACTAATTAGGTAAACTACTTACTCATTTATGATACGATAAATGAAAAATCATTAATACGGCATCATCTGTTAAAAACTATATTTGAATGACAAGATTGCAATTAGATAATTTACGGACATTGTAATTATATAATTAAATAATTTACGGACATCCGTTTTTCGACACAATCCTCAGGTATGTTTAAAATTATGTAATATTAATGTTTCAAAATCTTTTATTGAATCCGATTGTTAAGTAATAGAGCTATTTAATGATATTGAATAGCTCTATCGCGAATTTCTAATATGTTTTTATTTATGTGACATTATATTAATACCTTTCCGTGTTTTTCACACATTTTTTTTAAATTTGGGATGTAATTTTAATTAAAATGTCGATTATATCGGCGTCTGTCAATAAGAAAAAAAACGGCGCCGCTTACTGTTTGGTACCGATTTTCGCACACAAATAAACGAGTGCAGCAAACTTCTAAAGAAAGAAGCTAATAAAATCGTTTTATTATGTTATTTTTTTACATAGCGCAACGAATATAAAACTTGACATCCAGGATTTTACATGGAATGAGCTTATATAGTTTAATAATCATTCTAACCATACATGGTTCCCTCTCATGATTCTGACACACCAACCGCAACTATATAGTCCACACCAAGTGGCATCGACGTCAAGATAAAGTTCAATCAAAAATGTCTAATAATATTTTATATGGATTTTTTTGCAAAATACGAGTCTCCAAAACGTTTTGCAAAACACTCTCTCCCACTCCCTCCTCCAACTGTTTAACTTACATATATCTAAATCCAAAAAAAATCAAGATGAAGGCCTTTATAAGTCCATCATTCAATACAAAATCAATTAACTGAGATTGTTAAAAAGATACAGTAGCCCTCATTTAGAAAAATCTGCATATAAGTGTTAAGTGTGCATCAAACCCAAGGTTTACTAAGAAAATGCGAGTTTTATTCGTGCTTTAGTTTTTAGTATTACAAGTGTAGCACAGTGTTTTCTATTTGTAAAATTTTATATATCATACAAAATGGCCTATACCTTCACTTTACATTATAATAAAGACTGTGTTCCTACAATCTCAAATATACTTCAAACATCAATAAATCTATGGACAACTAACAAATATGAGTAAAATTCTTAACATTTTCTACAAGAAGATAAACCTTTTTATATTCATCGTGAATCTTGCAGGATTTCGACGGGTGAAGGACGCGATGCCTTTAAACCTCCTCAGCCTAACCCAAACCTCGAAACTCCGCCCAAACCTCGAAGGGCGCACTGCCCAACGATCGTTTCCATTGGAAATATAATATTTCTTCGTTTATAATTACGATTCCGGATGGACTGCGGATCACGGGGAAGTTCGTAAAAAGTAATGCGGCATAAAATATATCTCCTATGGCCGATTGAGGCGCATGAAAATTATACGCGGGCCTTAACGGGGGCTCGGCCGCCGTAAAAAGCGTCCGAAGCACGCCGCCGAGACACGTTACGCACCGCCGACGTGGCGGGTGAGCCAAAAAATCGCTGAGAACTTTTCGGCCGCAATCATTAAAGTTTTAGTCTGATGCAATCATTCTCAGGGCGAACCGTATAAAACGACCTTGTGGATTGAAACTTGGCGAAATAAATTACTTACATTTATCTACATACTATGTAAACACTGTGTAACTTTACCTAATATTGCTTCTTTTATATAAAAAATATTTGTAACAATAAATGACAAAGAATACAGAGAGCTTCTGTCCAAATATGAAATAAGAGATGCATATATTCATTTATTTGGTTTTCCAAATTTTTTGTATTAGTGTACTTTTACGTAAATTTAGATTTTTTACGCTGCTAAACTTGGAAAATTTAGCTTTGTGGAGAACTATTTTGATGAGCCTGTACTTTTAAAAAAATTATAAAATACAATTTAATAAAAACAGTAGCTTTATTTATTCCTTACAATAAATCAATAAGCACGATTTATATGCATTTACACCTGATATATTAGTTAAATCTTTTTTGATGTTAGAAAGTTGGTATTATTTTAAGGACTTCCTTTAGCGGTAAAAAACTTTTCCAAAAGCTTCCATATTATCTCTTTCTTACTTTCCTCGCCCACAGTCTCCCTGCACTATTTATTGTGTAATCTCTCCACCTTCTAATTGGTCTTACGTTTACTGTATAAAATGGACCTGTTTGTTACTCTCTGTGACAACTTTTCACCGTTCATTCACCATATACTGCCATTTCCAGTTTAGACTTAATACTTGTTTTATTATTATTCCATTTGTTTTTTTCTCGAATTGTGGTACCTTTCACACAATCTTTCATTTATATTCATGTAGCTTTGTTCGATTCCTCTTTAATATATAATTCCACTTTGAATTAAAATATAACACACTAAAGGAGAAAAAAAATTGCTTAGTATAAGTAGAAGTCGTGTTACGAGGATTCTGTACACATTTATCTACTTAAAAACATTTAAGATGACTAGTATTTCTACTAAACTATTTGCAAATATTAATTACCAATATTAAAAATTGCAAATATTAAAACATAAATATATTGCCTATTATATTTTTCACAGGCGTAAAAGCATGGTACACATTCATATAATATTATTTTTCACCATGTAAACGTATAAATATATTCTAGGCAATATGCCTAAAACATCATTCAAAGACATAACCAATATTCGTTTTAAAATATAAAGTAGGGTTTTGTAGTTAATTTGAGTCACTTATAGGAAGTCACTACGAACTTTTCAATGACCCAACGACATGTCGTAGGTGGATCGACTATTATTCATAAACTAGTAGAGCCTACTTCGCTTTGATAAATAATAATAATTCTACTATTGTAAATACTTTTCTGTCATTTGATTAGTGGTTTAAATAGTAACTCTGACAAAAACGACCACTTTATAGCCTAATATCTCATATCTCCAATATTTTTTAAATATCTTTTCAACGATACCCTGCACAGTAGTGTATGCGAAAAATATCATCCCACTTTACATAAAGGAAAGGTACCTTTCCTAAAAACATAGTTTAAATGATTTTATTTCTTAACTTAAGAATTTCTAAGCGTTATGAATATGTATAACCATGTCAAATTTCAAACATAAAGCAGAGAAAAAAAACTAGTCATTTTCGAAAGAATAATTTTGAGAAGGATTTTTGGAACTGTTCATGAGAACATGTGGAGAACTTTTTACAACTATGAAACTTTTTATAAATACGGCGGAACCGATATTGTGAAAGCCATAAAAGCACCACGTATTAGATGGTTTGGCCATCTTTAGAAATATGATAATATTTTTCCTGCCAAAAAAGTGACTTTTTCCAAGATTGAGGGAACTAGGCGAGAAGGACAACCAGCAACACGTTGGCTAGATGACATTGAAAAGGATCTTCAACTACTGGGAATCAACCGGCGGAGGGCCATCGCGTCAGACAGGGTCAGGTGGAGGAGGATCAACGAGTCAACCTTGGCCCGCAAAGAGCTGTTGTGCTTTTGATGATGATGATGCCAAATTTCATAGTCCTTGATTAAAACGACTATGATATACAAATAAACGGACATGGGAAAACTATAAAGTTTCCTACTTTAGCTACGGAACCCTAAAAAGAATACCAAAAAAAATTAATAAAAACACGATATATGTAATTATTGAATTATTTAAGAAAGGGGAGCAAGTTGGGACAAGGATTACAAAAGACTTTTCAAACTCTCGAATATATTTACAGAGGGTAAGTTTCTACTATCAACATCCAAATTATTCCAAAGTTTTGCAACTTGGATAGAAAAATATTTTTTAATAAAAAGTGGTAGTCCATTTGGGAAAAAGGGGCCTGAGCAAGTCTCTAGAGCATAGTAATTTAAGCCTCTCTAATATATATTAAACAATTTGGACTGTCGATGATATAATTAGTATATGTAGATGGCGTCATTAACAAACTTTCATCCATTGAAATTACGCTTTATCTTTTAGAAATGTGGTCCTTTTTTCTGGAACCAAGAATTTAACGGATGTAGAAGTTTTGAATACTTTATTGTTTTAAGGCGTTCCCCAATAAGATCACTCACTCTTACACTTTACACTTCACACTCATCACAAACGCAATATGTAAAATTGATCACTTAAAGTTTTCATAGATGCCAATTTTTAAGCTATGCTATGTAAAAATAAGTAAACATCTTTCAGGAAAAATTACACAAAAATCCGCAAGAATTCGAACATAATAAACAAAAGCTATTTTCATGACGTAGTAATTGATTCAATGCAGGCAAAAACCTTATTGTTTATTGTTTGACCAAACCCACCAAATTCCACCATACTCTTTTAAATTATTTTTTTAATGTGGTCTTTATTCATTTATCATCCACTCGTCGAGTATGGACACAATCCTTTGCTAAATCTCTCCCTCTACCTCTGCTGATGATCTCACAATTCCAAAGTTAGTCAGCTACTGCCTCAATGTCGTCTCTCCGTCTGACCTTTAGTTTACCGGGTCTTCGGCTTCGGACTCGGTATCCTAATTCTACCAACCTTCAATACCATCAGATTTCATTGCACTTTATCAAATATCCAGCACAATACCGCTTGCAATATCAGTAATGCTAATTTTCTGTCTTATCATCTCATTTTCGATACTGCTTTGAAGAGATTTCAGTGCATTCGCACAGTTATCCTTGGGGCGACTACCAGTTTCGACAGGATTATATTTAGAGAACGTTCATGTTTCATACCAATTCCAAAATGATCTACGGGAGATCATTTTGGATAGTATGTGCCAGTTTTAAGTTAATCCTTTGAGATGTTAGAGCTTATGAGGATTTTATATCATTATAAGTGTTTAATATAAATCATTTTTATTTAATAATTCTATGACATAAGGAGACGTGCAGTGCTTTTAAATTTTCTCTTGCATAATTGAAATAACATTTAAAAAACACAATATTTTTCTTTATATTTTTAAAATGATTTACTCTCTCGTAATGAATTTTCGCGGTTTCAAAGGTCAAATACTATTTATTGAAATATAACAATGTAAGGAATGAAAAAGCACATTTAGATTAAAGAAAATAAAGAATATAACTTACTTGTTATAGTTATATATAACTAGTATAATATAACTTACTTGGTATAGTTAGTATATAAGTCACGCACTCGTTTATAATGAACCGAGATACCATCAGATTATATCGAGCGTACCATGACTTTCGGAACACAACACAATTTACAGACCGGACTTTCTTTCCCTCCACATTCTTTTATCGTATCCTCATTTTTACTCTTCTTCACAAATTTTTTCGTCATTTTCCTCAATAATATCAGAATTCGATATTTGGCTATATTCGTTAAAGCAAAATATCCTATAATTTTACGTACTTGATTTCACGCACTGCTACATATGAACGTATACCATTTTCCCCAAGTAAAGCGATTCGTTCACAAAAACAACTTGTTTGTTTTCCTGTTTCATTCGATACATACGATACACAACAAACACCTTCGGCGATAAACGAAAATAACAACCTTGAGATTTTTACGGTCAATATTTTGACGTCCGAAAGTCATCGAGCGAAACGGCTTTCATTGCGATATTCATTGCACATTCTCCGTATTTATATTTGGCCCCTAACAAAGGCCGTAAAAACGTTGAGATTTCGTATTGCGCCCGTTTATTTGCGCGCTTTCTTCAAGACTTACTCGAATTTTAATGAGAAAAAACGTTTCACAAAGGATTCAAAGGATGGGAAACAGGTACACACGTCCCTTTTTATCATTTCCGACATTTATACAACCAAATATATTTTGGGTTCATTATGGAAATTTGATTTTAATTTTGTACGTATCTGTTAGCAAAATTTATAATTATGTACAAAAATTATTCAGGTTGTATTTATTTATAGACTGACATTCCGCAATTTATAAAACAATAGTCTTAGTGTCTAAAAATACATTTTTCGGTTCTTGACATATTTTGGCGCCCGTGACTTCGAATATTTAAATACAAAATTTATTTCAATAAGAAAGTTTTTCATACAAAACTACTCAACGATGGAAAACTCGTGATGTAACTTCATAAACTCCATCGTTTACCTGTATTTGTTGAATTTACGAAACTATGGTTATTAACAAAATAGACATAAGTGATCGTGGATGCAATAATAACATAATAATGTGAAAAAACACTTCGGTTAAGATCCAACATAAAAATAATAGCATACATTTATTAAAATAATTATGTTATAAGATAATAATAATGCGATAATATAAAATAATGTGATAAAACACCTTGATTAAGATCTGAAATTATAATAAACGCGTACATTTATTAAAAGCAATCAAGCATCTGTTGTCTATGGTTATAACACGTATGAAGTAGTTATACCATAATTGTCTACATCTCTTCAAGTTTTCGATATAAAATAATCTAAATAAATTTAATTGATAATTGTAATCAAGTGCCAGTATCTAATAAATACCTTTAAAATGTTTTCTAATATCTAATATCTTCTAGCCAGTATCTGGTATATAATTTCCAGTATGTATAAAAATGTTTCTAATATATTTTTAATTTTATCTGATGTCTTTTAGTTGAAAAATAAGAATGTGTAATAATAAATATAAAGGAAATAAAAATGCCACGATGTACATACTTCACAAACGTGTCTTTAAAATGAAAAATGCTTATTGAAACCTGAATTTAATTATGAAATATTTTCCCAATGTCATGTCAATCGGCTAATTACGCGAAATAAAATTATATTGTTAAGATAATTATTCTCATAGAAGAATCTTCTTGCAAAATTTAATTCTACACCGAATACAAAAATAACGTTACAATTTTAAAACACCATGTATAAAATGTACCTGCCACTAGATAGCAGTTACTATCGCAGTTGGATGAGGGGAAACTTTATGTAGGTATTATGTATCAGCGGTTATGTAGAAAGAACGGACATTTATCTATCTACATTGCATGGATGAAATAATAGATTTTTATTCACAAAATGTAGTGTTTTGTTGTTTTGGGAGCGGTGTAAAGAAACAGGTTTTTTTGCGTTATCTCACAGTTTTAAGACCAGGCGTGATAAGTTTTAGATTCATATGCACACAAAAATTAAAAATTTGTGTGTTTAATTTTTTAAACTGCGGTTTTTCTACAGACTTCATCGCACGAAAATATTTAAAGAATTTTTTTAAATGCTATAAAAATCTAGCAACATTTTGTGACTAGCCTTCGTCCGCAGCTTCGCTCACGTATATTTTTTTCTATCTTGGTATCCTTAGTGGGCATAAAAATAAAAATACGATATTCAAATTTAGGAGAAATAAAAAGAGTAGAAGGAAGGGATTTGCTTCGTTTACATTTTAAATTATACGCGGTGTAACCTAACTCAAACCTAGTATAATATAACCTAAACTTATTCATCCTTTACAAAAACCATTACTTGACGCAACCTAACCTAACTTTACGTAACGTAACCTGAGCTAAGCAAATCAAACCTAACCTGATCTAATCCAACATGACACAATCTAACCGAACCTAAACCAAACTAACTCTACCTAGCCTATCCTAACCCTATCAAACCCAACCTAATCTTACCTAACTCATCCTAACCTAATCTAACCCAACCTCACCCAATATAACCCAACCTGACCAAACCTAACTCAACATAGTCTAACACAAGCTAATTTAACCCATTTTAATATAAACAAATCCATCATAGCCTAATACAATCCAACCTCTCCTAACGTAACCTAACATAATACAGTTTAACCCAACCTAGCCAATCATAATCTAACCTTAATAAACCTAACCTAACCTATCCCGACCTAACCCAACTTGACCCAGCCTAATCCGAGCTCACCCAATCTAGTACTCTGTAATGCCAATTTTATGATATTTCTGCCATCCTTAACCTATTACTTCCACTTTCCATGGGGTCCCAAAAATAGTTCAAGCGTTATTAGGTAGCGCAGTATGGAAATTTTCAAAATGTACTTGCTCAAAAACTGTACAACAAAAAATTCCGACAGCAGCAAGTTTCTAAATCCAATCCAAATTACCATCGTATCTTAGCTTAATAACGTTTGCATCTCAAAAATACCGTTGACAAATAAGTGTCCAACTTATATATATATATATATATATATATATATAAATATATATATATATATATATATATATATATATATATATATATATATTGTAGTAGTAGTTTGTTTCAAGTTTCTTGTGGAACATTTGATAAAATACTACTTCAGATAAAATACTAATCTCTAGCTTAAACATTATATATTCTAGTAGCATTTACGTGATGCTCAAATAAACAGATAACAAAACAGACAGACCAAATAAAATTTGATAAATCGTTTTAGATTCAGAGAAGCCTAGGTACTTACTTTTTTAAATATATCTTCGATGCATATACTCATTTCTGTTACAGATTTATTGTATAGATATAGCGTCTTCTTCCCGAAAAAAAAGTGGCGTGAAACATGCACCAGCCAATATATTCATATAGTTAATGTTAGAAACCGATATTTATAAATAATTTAAAGTCTTGAGCTTTTATATATACAAAAAGTTTATAAGTGAGTTCTTATATTTGACAGATTTATTTTCAATTTAAATTCAAGATTGCAAGAACATCTTTATGCATGACCGTTAATTTCTTGGTGGACAGTTCTGAACAAAAATCGTTTTGGAATAATCAAAATCGGACTTCAATCAAAATTAATACTCTACGTTCAATAAAGTGATCTTTTTAACTAAAAGAAAACAAGGGCCTACATTCGATAAAAGATCATAATATTACGATCGTAAAAATTTGAGGTCGATCGTTCCGTAACAAAATTTAAAATACAAATGTCTCATTAAATATAAGATTATATTTGGAGCCTGACATAAATTACAATTTCAAAATGATAAACTTCCCTTATTAAGCAAGTACAGCCAGCGCTTAATCAAAACGACAAGCAGGAATATAGCGAACCTAACTTTACTTCCCGATTGTATACAACAATTAAGCACAACTTAGAGAAGGCAACTGCGATCGCCGCCGGCAATCGGCCGCACACCGTGACAAAGTGTCGGGGAAAGTTCGGAGCTTGAGGTGGGGGGCGCGGCGACACACGCGCGTGATTTAAGGCCGAGGCCGACGGTGTCAGACGCATCTGTCCCTTAAGCCAGTGGTGGCCGACGTTATGAATGGGCTCAGGGCCACTTAGGGCCGGTTTGCTGTGTGTCCACTGAGGTCGATCCCCTAGTCCGTGAGAGTTAGGTCGTCCGTTCCCAATATCGAGTCTCAGTGCTTGTATTATTAATTAACAGAAATCTTACTCAGAATTAGATATTCAGTAATATTAGAATCTAGGCTGAAATTATATATATATATTTATATATATATATATATATATATACATATATATATATATATATATATATATATATATATATATATATATATATATATATATATATATATATTTGATAGCAAGACAAATTATCACATATATTTTCATGCAATGACCGGCCTCATGTACAAGAAGAGGTACGCTAAGTTCAGTCACTTATTCATAAGGTCGATTTTGTAATCTGGGGAAAACAATTTTGTTACCTCATAGTGTGAATTATCAACTAAACTAGCTTATACTTATTTTAATCTAGAATAAAGTAATGCCTTTACCATTTAGACATTGTATAACAGTTCTAAATTTACTTAAAAGCTTGCTACCATACGTCGACCCATATTGGTCGCCTCATCTCTGAGCTTTAGGTAATCCATTTCAATTGTCAAACGTGTACGTATTATTAATTAAAAGGAATTCGCTTGGAAACAGGCATTGGAGCTACTTTATTAAAACGTAGGGAGAGATAACACTGAGCATTTCTGATTCCACATTGCTGAATATGCTTTAAATTTTCATTGCGTAGCCTTCGGGGAAGGGATTTGATTGCTCGTTTCGGTCCGAGCGTATATTGAACTATGAAAGCATTTTTGATGTGAATAATCTGGATTTAAGGTGTTAACAATCGGCACGAACCCTTATTTCAATTTCATGGAACTTACTTTAATTATTTGTAGCATAACGTAACAAGACTGTATTTGTTTTTTTTTATTTAAATGTCAGTTTAAGGTTGTCGAAAATAAGCAAAATATATTAATATTTTTACAAGAGTTTTAAAAAACTGTTAACTGTTTTGATTGTCTAATATTACTGTAATTTTATTTAGAATTTATTTTGTATTTATATTCCATTTTTGATGGTATTTAACACTTATGAGTGAATTAAATGAGGATGTCGGCATACAATCATCGTACGTATTTTATATAGTACTTAACCATAAAAAATATAAACAACAATATATCCAAAGAAAAAAGTTAATACGTTTATTTAAACTCGGTACAAAGTTGTATCATAATTATTCAAACATTGGTCGGTATAGCATTAGTTACCATCTCTCCAAGAACGTATTATATTTAATCAGACTGGGTTAGTCCACCTTACAATTATCAGTGTCATAGTTTAAATATTATTAGCATCCATGGCAAACCACAATTTTTCCTATATATATATATATATATATATATATATATATATATAATCACACAGGACTATACCATAAATTTCTCAATTCACGATACATATTAACAAAATTATTAGTTAATATATTAACAAACTTAACATCTAAAATTATAATAAGCCTTGTTTCACACTGAGATTCGACTGGCTCTATTTGGCCCACAGGAGAAACCTAATTCTGTCGTCAAATGGATAACCAACGTCTAATGAATATTTTCACATAGTGTTTCTTTTTTTAAGGTTAATGTCCATTTATTCATCGTCTTTTTTTATTTTAATTCCACAATGCATGTAGCCGTATTTCCATAAGGGAATTTCTATATTATTTAGGAATGTAAAGCTCATAAGAGCCGTTAAAAATATCATTGGTCAGAAAATATTTCTCTTAAGGAAAAAATGAAATTTTGAGAATAGAATAAAATATTTTACATTTTCTGTCCGTGTTTCAATTTTCAACTTGGTTAACATTAATTAAAATCAAGAAGATTTGTAAAAATATTTCCAAACATCATGTATATAATCTCTTCCTATGTCACTTTCTTTCACCAAACTTTCTGTATTAGATTAAGAACGTAATGCAAACTTTAATTAAATTCTCAATCGAAGTTATAACATCGAACAATGAATAAGCCAGGTACGTTCAGCCCGGTTCACGCCCAACGAAATCAACCCTTGGAAATTAATTTGCATGTGTAAAACTGTAGAATTGGCCTGTCTGTACACTGAAGATAATTACTTGAAGATATGGACATAATAATATCTTCTGAAGGTCTACACGCGAACAAAGTCACGGGCGTAGTCTGTGAGTAATCATTTATTTGTAAACTTATTGCGAATATAAAAATAATGTTAAAGAAAACCATTGATTTTTTCAAAACTAATCCAATTATGGTCATTTGGATCAATGTTGAAAAATACAAACTATTTTTCAACAATTTATTAGTTCTGTGATTAATTCCTTCTATCATAATTTATAAAAAGTAAAAGGAAATGAAAATGGAATCGGAGTTAATTAAAAAAAAAATAATACGTTTATTGAGGCAAAGGATTTTAGACTTTCTATATATAACACTGACCATATCATACTGAGAGGCAAAAATGATTAGAACTCTCTTATTTACTATTTTTCACAAAAAAGAAAAATTCAACTGAGATCCAGTATGCCGATAAAGAGTTAGTAACAGTCATACAAGAAATGTACCTCCTATATCCACAACGAATCGCTATCCGCGCTGTTCATAAAAATGAACTTTATATTATAATGTAAAATAATTTTTTTAATAAAATAATAAAAACGTTTAAAATTGCTTAAGGAATGTTTTGTTGTGAAGTTTCACGTGGCAGTGTGCAAAATAATTTAATATTTAATTTACATTTAGACCTGTTAAGCCAAATACTATGTATTATTTTATAAAATGTATTCACAACCATTGGAAAGTTATCTTCTCTCTACATGCCAAATTCTACCTATATTCAAGTGCTCAACAAATAAACGAATGAGCAGATTTGTCTCCAGACAAACGTTTCACTATTTTCCAAACGTAATTTCAAAAAGTAAAATACAAAATAAAATCATGAGGCTTCAACTATTTCGTCACAATCCTGTCCATTCTTATTTAAACTCATTTAAAAATCAATTGAAATTTCTGCGATACCAAATAGTATGTTTTCATAATTCCAAAATAGTAACCTCAATATTCTTCCTTCTATAGTCTTAAAATACTTGTGCTTTTCGAGATTTTTTGTAAAAAGACCTAAAGAATCTTATACAAATGTCTTTCATCTTCTCTAAATCCAAACTGCACGACCCATATCACACAGCGAAGCCAAATTATGGATATTACCTTGTTGAGTGAATCCTTTGTTTTGTGATAACATTAAGCCTCATCCTAAATTTCTTTAAAATATTATTTAACTATATTAACGATACTTCTTTATTGCGATTGTTATCTGTTTTTTCTCCGAGAAGACATTCATCACTTCATATATCGTATACACAAACTTATAACTACTTTCATTTCATAATGTTTTATGCACTGGACAACATGTTATACATACAACAAGTTATACATGAATAATAAAACACCAACTTCTACAGACATAATTGTAAAAATAACAAAGCATAACTGTTCAAATATAATTCTTATTTATCTCGGTAATAAAAGCAGCGGTACTACATCTGAGCCTTATTGGCTATTCAATTCCAAACTTCAAAATAATTAGTTCTCGGTCAACGTTACAGTATATTTAAATCTGTAATTAGTTCGATATTACTCTCGTTTATCATTTTTCTGTTAGCTTTAGTTTATTCGATCTTTAATTTTGTTTTATTGAAAAAAGACTTTAAGGGTATGCAAATGAAGATAACAGAAAAATAGTTTAAACATCGATATGTTGTTTCAAAGAATTTTTTAAATATAGTTTACATTTTTTCAAATTTTTTACATTTAATTTGAGCTCGCGCAGTCAGAAAAGGTGACAACTTCTTCTTTCGCCTTGTACTTATATTTGGCATTCCACTTTAAATATAAATAACACTGATTTTTAAAATGTTTCAGGAAAAATCCGGTGATTTTTAAACTAATGTTATTTATGTCTCGTAGATGAGTTAACACTTTTAAATTGACAACATATATATATATATATATATATATATATATATATATATACATATTTATATATAAGAAACACGAAACACACAGCATAGGAATCTATCTCCCGTTTTCGGGGATCCATAATTTTAAACAAACAACCCTTATAATTTCGTTCTGTCTATTCATCCGTCGGACACAACCTCACAGGTTCTACACTTTTAGACCTATGTTAATGAAATTTTGTAGGTGTATTCTACATACGGAGATTTTATTTAACATCTAACATTTTCTGTACCTCCTCACAAATTTGTTTTTGGCACACATCACTGTTTGTGGTACCATCGAATAGGTCTTTTAAAATGAAATTCCGTTAAGTATATTTAATTTTCAAGTATTAAGCTTTAAAGTGACGTGCAACGTGTTTGGGAAATCTGAAAAAATCTAAATACTTCGATTGTTTAGAGCTTTCCAATGGAATTATTTTATTTAACTTTCATCAACAAGTTCAAGTTATAAAGACAAATATGAAACCTTGCTTCGTACACATACTTGACCGATTTTTATTAATATATGCTATGACCACTTAACAAAATGTTTTTACAATTAATCGGACATATCGGAAATTAAAATGTATGCTTGCACGTAATAATTCCAGCAAATAACGAACAAATAAAATATGGGAATTTCACGACGAGAACGTAACAGCTTCATTTATTCCATTTAGGATGAAAATCGAGCGAATAAATACTCAATGAATGGACAACAGTGGGCGAAGTCGTACTCTTCTATTTAACAACAATCTAGCATCGGTTTCAAAGTTTAAAATATCGAAATTTGGATATCTCCGATAATCCTTTCTAGATCGACCCAAGTTCATTCGTTATTCGTACTCCAATAATATTAAAAACTGTCAGAGAAGATAAACGAGTGAAACTCGCACTACGAAGATTCCATACACACTATTTCTATTAATTTTTCACAACGTAAATATATTGCAGTATGTTATGTACTATTACTTTCGCAGGCGTGAAAACGTGGGGCATATTTCAAAAATTAGAAAATTTATGATAATCGCTATAGTTTCCCTGTAATTTTCTAGTAAAATTTTACCAACCCTATTTTTTTTATGATTTTTGACTCAATAGTTTCGGAAATAAAGAGACGTAACGCTGTATTTCTGCATATATTTGAGAATATCTTTGAAATATGAAATTTTGAATTGTGGAAAAATTTGTTTGTATTCCTCACAACATTTCACAAATGATACTCCACATGATATCTTAAATGGAAAATTAAATAAAACTACGTAATGTATGTAGTGTTATTTCTACTTTTTTTAAGTTCTTTATCATGACCTAGGTTTCGTTGTATTACAATATCTTCAGGTGGGCTATAAGCAATCTTTGCTAATTGCCCATCTGAAGATGTAATACAACGAAACCTAGGTCGTGGTAAAGAACTTAAAGATAGTAGAAATAATACTACATCACGTAGTTTCATTTAATTGTGAATAATGAATTTCTACATACTGTGAAGATATTTTACAAAACTTTAAACACAATACCCCTAAAACACTCCAACATTGAATTATATTTAATTCGAAGACTTTTTGATATTTTGAGAAAATAATTTTTTATCGAAGCTTTTCTTATATGCATTTCAAAACAGTTAAGTGAATGCCATTATGGTATTGAATGGTTCATTGAAGTCTGTTTATGATCAAAATGTTCCTGGTATTTGTACGATTGTTTCAGTCCCTCTTGAGACTCGTAACGGCCTGTCTCATACAACACAGCTATGCAGGAACCTTCAAAGGTTCCCAATAGCATCCTGTGTCTTTTGATGAATACTTCGAATATGTTCATTCATTATATTAGTGAGACTTCTATATAGACTACAGATAGAAATTAAACAATTGAGTTATCGCAGTATACTTTACAACCGTTAGTTGCGACGTCACAAATTTATTGTATGATGATCGAAGTAAAATAACATCCTTTGCGCTTTGTACTTAAAAAGACAACATCGTGAATACATTGCGTAAAATCTGATATTACTTTTTTTGAAATTTTCAGTAAACATTTTCAGCGTAGATTGTTTAATTGCAATTTCAATTTCAATGCTTTATTCAATTCACTATGGTGGGACTTTCCAAATATTTTACCTGTGATCTTATAAATACGAATTAAGCGTGACGTGAATCAAATACTCCATGGGTAATAACAAATACTATAGAGATTTTAAGCAAATACTAAGTAGATAATATACTGTATATGTAATACTTTAAATATTTTTTTTTTTTTCTCTTACAGCAAATCTCGTGGGTGCGACGAAGAGACTGGCATATATTAAGTTCGGGCATGTTCGTGTACACCAACGATCAACGGTTTCAGGTGAGACTTTTATTCATTAAATTAACAGATACTAGCTAAGGCAACTACACTATTTCTATATATAAATACGATAATTGACATATAAGAAAAAGATGAAAATAATTGGAAAAATCTCATAATTAAAAAATAGGTAACGCTCTATGACGCTATGCATAACATGTCAATATCATTACTCTAATTTCAGGAGAATTATTGGCTTATAGTCAACGGAACTGAGTAAAATCTTCAATAAAAACGTGTAATTTAATTTAACACAGTTCGATTTATGAGAGTTTGTATAGTTTATATTACGCCGAATGGAGTTAGGGTTCCTATAATTAGCTCCAAACCATCCATAAATATCAATGTTTCTATACATGACCGCAATATAGTTGTGGGTAGCATCCTGACATTTAACGGTCACATTATATAGGTAAATTCCAGTGAAACTATGTATACGTAAGAGTCTAAGATTTGTCATATAATTTCTCCGTAATTTTCTTGATATGAACTGGACTAACTCTTCGTTTAATATGTTCGTTCGAAGTAATCTCGAAACAAACAATTTTAAAATGGATTAAATATAAAATAAAATTGAAATTCCTGCTTCCTCAAAGAAAGCACTTCTCTAAGATATGCTTGTGTAATTATACAGTAGTTTCTGAGTTTGTCTTTTATTTTGGGCATATTTGAATACCAGATCGGACATTTTTATTAAAAATAGACTCATATTTGGATATATGTCTCTTCAAATTTGAGATCCAATTTATCAGTAAGGCGTTGATGCTAGAGTTAGTAAGGTTTTTATTTCAGATGTTTTATTTAGATTGAGAAAATATATCTTGTTTTTTATACCGCAATAATATCCGCCTCGATAAATCTTAAAATATTTTGTCGATTCACTATATCGGAAAAACAATTTTGGTGGTTTATCCCCAACTTTGATACAACAGTAGTTCACTATTTCTATGCTATATTAAATGTCCCCATATGTTTCTTACTTATGTAAACCACGTTTCTGTGAAGTCTAGTTTAATGAGCGATAGTCATTTGAATAAATGAAGAGCCATAGGATATAACCAAGTAGCGTTTTTCAATTAATAAAAAAATATACATAAACATTTCATTATAGGTATTCACAATTAAATGAAATTACGTGATGTAGTATTATTTCTCCGTTCTTTAAATTCTTTACCACGACCTAGGTTTCGTTGTATTACAACATCTTCAGGTGGGCTATTAGCAAAATAAACGCCAAATATATTCAATTATAGGTATCGATAACAAATTGTGCATAGCATTCAAATGTTATTTCTTCGAAGGTAATATTTGAAATATCATATCTCTCAACATTTCAGTTCATACTTGCACAGCTTACTTGTTATTTAATTACATATTTTTATTATTATTTAAATTAATTACCTAATAATTTAGTAATACAGATATAGATACGTTTATTTTATTATTAAATCGTCGAAAATAAATGTAATAATAAAACATAATTTAAAAATAGATACTTATCGGAAATCCATTAAATTGTTTTATTGCAAGCTATCTACTGCAGCAATTATCTTATTGTCGTAATATAAACGATCGATACAATCTCAAATTAAAGCCACTGTCAGTGCAGAGATTCAAATTTCCACTCAACATCATCAAAGATGATGTTATGATTTTGATTCAAAATATCGTTCAAGTTTCGTAAATAGTACAGGCCCGGGGCAAACCACAAAGGGCTTAAAGCGTCGTTCATCAAGGTCCCCGGTACTCTCAGCCTAATGAGGGTATGATTTAAGTTGCTCGTAAGACATTGTTCGCCCGAAGTATGTGCTTAGATTTTAATTAATAATGGATAGGTTTATAAACCGGGAGATATTACGTCGCATTCGCCGGCGCCTGAAGACTGAGTGCCGACGTTACACTTAATGGTTTGTACAATTAGCTCGTCGCCGATGCCGGGGGGGACCGTGTTATGTAACGCCGCTCGGGCGTCAAGAAAACTTCCCTGCCAAAGTAAATATACAACTAATTTCTCGAGACGAGCTTGTTTAAACGAGTTTTGAATGAAGACAAATAAAGTGTTACAGTCGTAAATGGCCGTGTTTTGTTGCGGCTTTGGGCTCTTCCATATTTCATTAAATACTCCGCGCGGGGCGGCCAAGTTTTAAGCGTTATGCAATTTACTCGATTTGTCTTTGGCTGGGTAAATCTTAGAAGATCACTCGTAGAGAAATCTTTGCTTTTCAAGAAAGTTAAAACGTAAAAGTAAACACATAAAAATACAAGTAAATACATACTACGAGTTAGTAGATAGTCTTTCTTAAACGAATGCCAGGTAATAAAAATGCACATTCCTAAGGAAGTTTAACGATGTGTATACTGTGCCGCACAATAAAGAATTTGGTAATTTAGACTTCATTAAAATATTATTTATTTTAATTCTTTTTTTACCAAGTATTGTTCTTCTTGCTTCTTGCTTTTGGTTATTCTATACTCAATCTTCTTTCGCTATACAAACATTGTCATATATTCCAAACCACGTTAATATAAGAAATATTATATTTATATTTCCTAAGATGAATTCTCGTACATCACGAATGAAAATTGCTATTTCTCTTTTCATCCTTCGACACGTTGACATTTTTTACACCAACATAAGTTCAACATTGGATGGGTTAACATATAAAAACATATATTATACATGAAAAATTTTTGAGAACTCTCCAAAAAATAACTTTATATATATATATATATATATATATATATATATATAAGGTTATTCTTGGAAAGTTCTCAAGTTTTTTTCATGTATAACATATGTTTGTATATATTATCCTATCTTTACTATTTATTTGGTACATAATGCTACGTTATACATGACCTACCTTCATTTATTAAGCACTAACTCAGGATGAAACGCAGATTACTCACTCAGTGTACTAAAATCTTCTTTATATTCTAATCACTTCTATGAATGCTTACTTCCTTTTCTTTATATTTTAGGTGCTACATGGAGAGTCCACGGACGATTGGACACTGCAGATAAAATTCGTGCAGAAAAGGGACAGCGGCCCGTACGAGTGTCAGGTAAGAAATCTTTTAACTGTTAAAAACATCTACTATAATACTGATAATTCAATTCTTATAAAACTATAGTATGTATATAGACGTATGGACTAATGGCTAACTATAGCTACCATAACGCATACAGTAATAATTTGTATACTTGCGTAGACCTACCCATGAAGAATAAGAGCAAGTTCAAACTAAATATTTTATTTGATCTATCTGTTTTTCTGTCAAATTTGTCCATCTTAATGCTTCTTCTATACTCCGTCTTCTAAGATTAGAAGAAGGAAAAGCTGAAATAATTTGCTAGAGTTCAATCAATGGAACCATGCAGCACATAAATTCTGTTTAAGATAAGCATAATTATTAAAGCATTAAACGTTGAAGTAGAGTTTGAATTTCTAGCACGCCATTACACCAAGATGCAATTATAATTAGACCAAAATCCCTCTGTCTTTTACAAGAGTTTTCCAAGTGGCCGTTTCAATTAGTAATATTTGCAGAAATATAAGTTTCAATTGGTATTTATTTGCCTGTTCCTAATCAGATCTAATCACGTGTCTTTGAAGTTTGCTATCATTTCAATAAATAAATACATAAATTGCCATAAGGGTAATTTAATCACAGATCTAGGTCAGAATTTTGCGTAGAAAGAAATTCCTTAAAACTTTATTTTAAATACCATCGCGCTGTTCAATAAGTAAAGACATTTAGTCAAATATCAGTGATCGCAAAACACGTCCCGGTGGAAGAAGACGAGACGCGTATAACAATTTATTTAGTCAATACCGTCTGAGGCCAGCACCGACTCAAACTTCCACCCACATCTTGAAGGTCTTGCCCCGAGGCCCCATTCGGTCCCCGGCCTCCGTAAACGACTGAACACGTCTCAGGATAACTTAGTTCGTTAAAGAAATACTTAGGCCCTCACAAAAAAGGTCACAGTGGGCAAAACGTAAACTTAATTGTGAAACTTGGCTGAATGTATTTGGTCAAAAGGAGGGCGGACCTTATGGGAATGCGAATTGTGTCCTCCGAGTGGAGATGGATGGAAAGTTATTGGCTTTATTTTCTTTTTAACGATGTCTTTTGAACGACTCCCTCAAAAGATTTTCGTCTTTGTCAAAGTATCTGTATATTAATACAGACTTGTTCGAAACAGTATCAATGCAGTTATGTTCGAAGAAACGGAATCAAAAATTGAATTCCGTTTCTATAGGCTTTGATGTTATCTCTTAATAAGTAGTAGTTATTGAATCTCATAGAACTATCAACGAAATATTTTTCCTTATCAATAATGTAATTACAAAAGTGACTTTATGTATTTGTTTATCTCGTTTTCGCACCTCAACTACACAAACAATCTACGGGGAATTTTCCTCCATAAATTGAAATACGTATAGGTAAATCGAATTATTTAAAGTATGGAAATGAATATTGGGTACTTTAAGTCCCGGAATTGATATATTGATAACATTAATATTTTTTCAATGGATATTTTAATACTGCTTGGAGAAATAATTGCAGCCAGTAAATTGAATGCAACTAAAAACTTTCATGAGATGAAGATTCCGATCAGATTAAGTAAAATTTTGTCAAGTTCAAACGTCGGTATAACGTTGAAAGTATATTTGATGTTGTCTTAATAAAATATTTAATTACAAAGAAAATAAACTTGATAAAATTTAGATTTCAATTCTTTTTATTGTTTTCTAAATAGCCTGACGACACCCTAGCATATTTCTTCTCGTGGATGTTTTTTATTGCATTTCAACTCTTTTTTTTAAGTTAATATTGATCTCCCAAGTGATTTTAGAATCGGCTGTAATTAAGACTGTTGAATGGTTGAATCATTTTACTGTTGGTTGAATCATTTTTAAAACAATATTTTCAGTAAGTACCGATAAGTATTGTTTATATATTAAATGTTCCTAGTTCTAGTTTATTTAAAACAAATCAGAAAAAAGTTATATCGTGCAAATTTTTTTCCAAACATACAATACAATTTTGTTTTCAATGTTTTATATTTTCAGCCAAACTTCATATTATCACGTTTCTCTTTATTATATGTTTAACACTGCCTATGTTCCAAGTTTCGAGGTTCTAGAAATATTGAAAGTTGTCGACAGGTTTTAATGATCTATCACCGAGACAGTGTGTATCAAAAACTATTTTTGGATGGTCTACATCCCGGAATCCAGTAATGCTAGTTGCATGAAATTTAAGATTCTCCATAGTGTTATCTACATTACCTGTATTTAAGTTCTGAACATTAGCACTGAATATTGGTTATCATATAGATATACAAGGGTTCGAAGGTGGTTTGAAATGATTCGTGTTCGAAGGTGGTTTGAAATTATTAGTGTAGTAAATAGCACGTCACGTTGTTTTGCATATTTCCACATTATCATTTGCTCACGTAGGTTTTGAAGACATGAGACATTGGGTTTAACAATGGCTTAAAACCAATAAATAAGTTCTCATATATTTAATTTCAATTATTTTTAATCTAGTTGCTCCTTTATTAGCTCATCATATTCTAGTATTACTTCGACTAACATTTCTTAATATCTATTATTGAATGTGGAAATATTAAGTGATTCTCCAATACAGAGCCCCGATATCCATGCTTAACAGTTCTCATTAATAGACC
Source organism: Druceiella hillmani (assembly GCA_039881145.1). Taxonomy (NCBI): domain Eukaryota; kingdom Metazoa; phylum Arthropoda; class Insecta; order Lepidoptera; family Hepialidae; genus Druceiella; species Druceiella hillmani. The sequence continues at coordinate 28,242,281 of JAYKKI010000004.1, forward strand.
GCTTATACCAATAATTAGGTTACGATAATTATTAACAGCTTCGTGTAAGAATGACAAACAGAATTTCATTACAGTTTTCATTTGTAAGCTTTGGGAAGCGCGCATAAAAATACTTTAACTAATCTCTATATATCTATACTATCGTTGCTTTTCTCACCGCACTATTCAGATATAATGGCAATATAACACATTGCATTTTCAATGTTGCAAAAAATACTTTGATATATTTTTTTAACATTTACTTACATGAACCAAAAAAATTATCTGAATCCTAAAGTCGTTTTAACGACCTATTTTTCAGGAATTATTTTTTAGAGGCAAATATTTTTCTTGAAATATAAAAGAATAAATTTATTAAGTACGAATAGAATTCGCACTATGAGATTGTCTTACATACTTGGGGCCCTATAAATCTTGAATCATTTATAGTATTTTTATTAAACAATTTATGAATATTACCTTCAACAGATACAAAAAAATACATTTTAAAATACGAAGCTATTTTTGCACTCGATTAAGTCAGTTGTATGGAGTTTCTGTAAACTTTTTACCAATACTACATGTTATAAGTTGCTCACTATTACTCGTAAACTGGCCTGCGGAGTTGTGATAATTTTCCTTTTAATTTCGTTACCCCTACTACTATTATGTGTAATTTTCAAAACTAGCGGTTTAGCTGGTGGGAACCGGATACACGTAAGTCTAAAAAAGTGACCACTCCAAAGATTAATATTTCGTAAACGAGCGCTTGTAACTAAAATATATCCATTATGTATACCCAATACCTTTGAAAGACCTGTTGAATAAGAGCCTATGCGATGAGGTATGCTAATAGAAAAACACCTGTTGAATAAGAGCCTATGCAATGAGGTATGCTAATAGAAAAACACCTGTTGGATAAGAGCCTATGCAATGAAGTATGCTAATAGAAAAAAACACCTGTTGAATAAGAGCCTATGCAATGAGGTATGCTAATAGAAAAAACACCTGTTGAATAAAAGCCTATGCAATGAGGTATGCTAATAGAAAAACATCTGTTGAATAAGAGCCTATGCAATGAGGTATGCTAATAGAAAAACATTTGTTGAATAAGAGCCTATGCAATGAGGTATGCTAATAGAAGGTACGGTAATTTTTTTATTTCAATATTATATTTCATAACTTTGTCGGCGTTATAAATACGCATAACCCTGCCAAAATTGTATGACACTAACAGTCTGCGAGTAAAATGTCTATAACATACAGAAGGATATAGCAAACCTATAGGGATTCCTAGTTTGGCTACTGAACCCTAAAAATTGTATATTCAATAACATCAAAGAAGCTTATACCGCCCGCACCTTACATGAAATAGCGCAAACCCACATTATCGAATTCGCCGGTACTAGAAATCCAAAGCGACTTACTTTTTCGCCGGCTAACGTGACTTAATTCGCGTCGAGTGAATAAAATAAGGACGAAGAAGAGGAAGATAAATTTATTTATTTTTCTTTTCCCCTCCAGCGCGCCGAGGTTGCCACCCAACGGACTGGACCCAAGGAAGTTCAAATCCGCTCGCGTACCTCCTTCCGCCGGACATCCAGGGGACTGATTAATAAATTAAGAGTCGTTTCGCGTGTATTTAGTTAAAACAAATCTGCATATTCTTGAAGTTGCGACTTATTCGAGGATTTAAAACGGAACGATTTCGAACGAGACTTGTCCTTAAAACTTTGTAATGGGTTTGTAATTATATTTAACAACCGTGGCCGGTATAAGTGTAAGGAAGGTTTAAATTTTGTTTATTTTAGTAGAAGTTTCCTTTTTTAGGAGAAGTTTCCTTGTTTAGTAGAAGTTTCCTTTAGTAGGACTTAGGAACATATATGTCCCCAATTCAGTAATTTGTAATTGCGATCGTAAGATCGACAAATTACTACATTAGGGACATATAAGATCGCATAACGCCATTCATAATGGAATATTTTTAGTACTATGTACTAAAATTGATAAACTATTACTATCGGCGTACATATGTATTATTATTTAGTATTAGAACGGTAGAAAATCACATTTCACAACGCCAAAGAAGTTTTTAATTCGCTTGGTGGATTTTTTAAAATTTTATTTATTCAATAATCTAAAAACATAAAACGTTTTATGCAATAAAAACATGATTAAATAAAGTTTTCGATAAGGTCTCCAAATCAGTTCACTACTTCTGTGTCTTAAAATAAAACAAAGATTAAAATCTGACAGTTTACTTTGTAATGAAGACAAAAGTCCAATCTGAAAATGTAAAAGTTAAATAAGCAAATTTTCAATTCATCCCCTACGCAAAAACAAGTTTTAAGCCCTTATTTAAATTTGACTAATTATAATTATTTTTTTTATTATATTTTTATATTTTCCTTTAAAAAATTAATAGTTATTTTTTTACGTTGAATTGAAACTTTTATAAAATATTTAACACGCTATCACACCACCATCTATCGGTCAATTCATTTGTGTTTCTATTATGTTGTTTGAGATATTCATTAAAATTAATTTTGAATTAAAAACCACAAATGGTTTTATTTTTATAATTCTAATCCTAGTTATTATTGTAAATCGGGAAGTGTGTTTGTCTGTACTGTGTTGTCATTTACGTCGCAACGTAACAACGAATAGACGAACTTTTTTTACATAACAATAGTGGGCCGACTAAAATATGACATAGGCTTCTTTTATTTAGAGAATCTCATCGTAAGTAATATTATAAATGCAAAATTGTGTTTGTTTGTTCTTCTTTCTTATATGCCAATATTTCGTGAACCATAAAATATTATAAAGTACTTTCTAGCTACGAAAATTTTATTTATTTAGAAAAAGTCTTATTGTAACCAAAATTAAGTATGAAAAAAGGAAAACGAAGCAACGAAGCAATGAATCGGAGTAATTTTTTGACACGCTATATACTCAATATAAAGGTATAAAAGATTTCCTCCTTTAATCTCTAATTTAGACGAAAATATGTTTTTTTTTTCAATTCCATTTGTATCATAAGGTCACGAAAATCTTTATTTTCTTGTTTACCTAGTGTTTAATTTTTCTTAATCGTTCTAGATTGCGTGCTTGTCCTAATTTCTCCCCCTTTAAATTCAATCCACGGGAGCGAAGCCACGAGTAAAAGCTAGTTTGAAATAATAATATAAACTTAAACATTAAAATAATAAAAAGTTGTCTACGTTCACTGCAAACAGTTTCCACGAAAACATTTAAAATTATTATTTTTATGTTTTATGTCTTTGTAAAGGTTATTATTTCTTTAAAGTATGAAACCTACTATATTTATCATATCTAAATGCACTATCATCTGTCAGATCTATTGGCCTGCCTTCAACGCTCACTCTTTATATATTGTAGTGTGCTCTTTTCTTAATATATTGTAACATATCTATAATCTTTAGACTACCAGAGAACCAAAAACATAATTGTAGATATCATATAAGGAAACGGTAATTTATTTACATTATTATTTCATAAATTGCTATAAGAAGTATATGGGTGGCAATGATATACTGTAACTAAGTCTGCCAAACTCTAAGGGACAGGTGGTGAAAAATCGAAATAAATACAAAGTTCTATATCTCAATACAAGACAAAAAGAAACCGGGAAAAGTTATAACTTTTTTAATTCAAAAAATAATTTCGTCATGTTACTTACAATTAACGTAAATATTTTAATTAAGATCTAATTGGTATCTAAGAGGCTAGGGCGGGATTATATTATAATTAGTGTGAATATTTTAATCGGTATCTAAAAGGCTAGGGTGGGATTTTATTATAATTAATGTGAATATTTTGATTAAGATGGCATTAGTATCTAAGAGGCTACGGCGGGATTATATTAAAATTAGTGTAAATATTTTTATTAAGATGGCATGGTATCTAAGACGCTAGGGCGGGATTATATTACAGTGAACGTGAATATTTTAAGATGACATTGGTATCTAAGAGGCTACAGCGGGATTATATTACAATTAGTGTGAATATTTTTATTAAGATGGCATTGGTATCTTAGAGGCTATGACGGGAATATATTACAATTAGTGTGAATATTTTTATTAAGATGGCATTTATATCTATAAAGCTAAACCAGGCATCTAGAACTGCTTACTTACCGGCTTCGTTTACTCGTCATAGACAAACGAATACTATCTGCTATCTTTGTACGCACGTGATCTTATTTGGGATAAATTCCAGAAATACGGACATTTGTTCCAACGGCACATTTAAAATATGGCACGCCTCGTGAAATACGGGAAGTCTGTCAACGCTAACTATAACACGTTTTTCTTCATAATACTTTTCTAACTTCTCTCTAAACAATATTTATTCATTCACTGATCGATATCTAGCTGCAATAACCAACACGCATCTACGAAATAACTTAAGCATAACTACACGCATTTCCGGAGAGATGAGTAATTCATTACATAATTAATTAAAACAATTTTTTTGGATTGTGTCTATAATATTTTTATTTAATTTAAAATTATATTTAATTTAAAAAAATATTTTTATTTATTTTAAAAATATTTACTTCTAAATAAGGTTTTCCCAAATTGTATAAAAAACCATTCCCTTATGAAAATGATATCGGACATCGAGTCAGGGTGTATACCGGCGGGAATGTTTAGAATGATCAGTTAATAAATAAGCCAGTCTGTCTTTACCTTGCACACTTTAAGCAGTATTCCTCAACCTCTATCACATCTTCCTCACTGCTGTTCCTCTACAAACTGTAGCATAATAATATGTATAAAAAGCAAAATTGAAAATTTTGAAGGAACCCACGACGAATGTAGCCGTTGTGATTGAAAAACGATTAAATATGTTTTTTTCAAAACCCCCAGAACTAAAAGAAAATAAGAACCTATTAATATGTTTACAAACCCAAGAAAATCCCTCGGAGCTCCCATACCCTGCCTCTCCCTAAAATTTTGCAGATTTATCAGTTCGTGACTTATTGAAATTCTCTTAGGTGCGTAAATATCTTTTCTATGCTGCTACAATGTAATTGATATTGGAAACGGAACTGACAATGGCAGCCCCGATGGAATTTCTTGGGTTTGTAAATATATTAACAGGTTCTTACTTTCTTTTAGTGGGGAGGTTTTCAAAAAAATTATTTAATCGTTTTTAAATTACAAGGCCTGCATTCGTCGTTGTTTTTTTTTCAAAATTTTTAATTTTGCTTTTTGTTTTAAACGTTTTCGATTAAAACGTTTATGCAGAAAACCGAGTCTAAATCGATCAAACCATTTTGGAAATAACTGGGAACATTTGTTTACAACAAAACTTTGCAGCGCCCCCTGGTAAACTAACATCATAACACATATCTAAGAATTATCGTCGGATAGTCCCAAAGGTTTTGCAGAAAACTGTGTCCAAATCGATCAAATCATGTTGAAGATAATTCGGAACATTCGTTTGCAACAAAATGTTGCAGCGCTCCCTGGTAAGTTAACACCATAATACCTATCTAAGAACCATCGCCGATTAGTCTCAAATATTTTGCAAAAAACCGTTTCCAAATCGGTCAAACTGTTTTGGAGATAAATGGGAACATTCGTTTGCAGCAAAATGTTTATTGCGGCATCTCCTGATGAACTAATACCATAACACCTATATAAAAATCATCATCGATTAATCCCAAATTTTCCACAAAAGACCGTATCTAAATCAGTCAAATCGTTTTGGAGATAAATGAGAACATTGGATTGCACACATAAACAAACAATCTCTAACCCTAAACGCATATAACTCCTCCGTTCCGCCGTGGGTAAAAATATAATCTTTTTAAGAAGATTTCTAATATCAAATAATTGTTAAAATTAGACATGCGGCCAGAGGTTAACACAGACAAACAAAGCAAGGAAATAATCTTTTCCACTTTATAAATGATTCGGCCAAAAAAATTCACATAAACAAATTTTAAATTTAAATTTTAAAATTTCAGAAAAAACGACTTATATTCTGAAGATCAGCGCAAACAATTAAATTAATAAAAAGCTTTATGTATTAACAGATATTCAAATTCTTGTTCACACTGCATATCCACACATCAGATAGCAATAAGATGACGGTCTATTTAAGCAGATTTTAAGAAATTATTAAAGGAATTTCAATCCAAAAAAATGTTATTCTCGTTTTAAATTCTAATTATGCCGCAAAGCGCACGAATAAACGAGACAAACCATCAAACGTTAGAATTATATAAATAGACCACAAGAATTGTAGTCAAATAACCGACTAGATGGGCAAAAGGTTTACTATAACAAGTGACGTCATTATATAACATCGTGTTTTCATTATATTTATACTACAATGAATCCATAAATTTCGAATTTCCTGTCCATCAGACTTTTGTCGATCAATTCTGACTTTCTGTAAAAACAATTCAATTTTATTGAAACCATTTGTAACTAAAACGGTCGAGTAAACAGTTCTGTTTTAAAAACAATTTCAACTTCAATAAAAGTTTCATGTGTCTTTTTCCAGTTTTACCTATTTAATAAAAACGGAAAGTAACAAATACAGCTATACTTGCAATCTCCTGGTAGAAGTTAGTTTTATATTTAGCATATTTAGGATGGTTTCTCATTTGTCTTTCAAGAGGAGAAGGTCTTTGATCCAACGTATTTATATTTACATGTAGAATTCTTGAAGAGTTGCAGCAATTTTGAAACTGACTTTCACACGTGCAACTAATATTCATTTATCTGAAACCGGCAGGTTTCGCATAAATCATACCGCCTATCGTCAATGTTTTTCAAGAGATCTTGCGAATTTCGAAAAGATCTTTACTTTAAGGTAAAAACAAAAATCTTAGTTTTTAATACAGGAAGTATTAACCCGTTCCACACGTTTTTTCAAAATTTATAGTTTGTAAATAATAACCACTTTTTATTTTTATGTAATATTCCTAAACTGTATTGTTTCGATAGCTTCCATAAGAAACCAATGTGGTATCATCGACATTTTTCCAATAGTTTCCACGAGATGCCAACGTGGAGTGATTGGGTAGCAGAGTCTTAATTGCATTAATTTTGATATTGTGTTCGAAAAGACATCATAACAATTACCACCCATAATGACAATTAAACATTATTGAAATAAATTTTATAAATTACAATATAAATCGACAACAGTTTCAAGTTATATAACAATAAATATCGTTCATGCTGCATCACTTTTACGAAGACATTAATGTGTTTGATTAACGTCTTTAAAATAACCAATTAAATGAAACTACGTTATGTAGTATTATTTCTACTTTCTTTAAGTTCTTTACCACGACCTAGGTTTTGTTGTATTACATCTTCAGGTGGGCTATTAGCAAAGATATTTTTAAGCTATTAGCAAAGATAAAGCTGTTAGCAAAGATAATTTTTTTTTCGTTTTGATATTAATCTCGAAAAAATCATGTAAAAAATAGTGATAGAGAAAAAGTCGATTATATGGTATAAATTATTATGGTTTATTATTACAATAATAAGTATCTGGATTGTTAATAACCTTCCTTTAATATTTCATAAGTACCTGGACTCTTAATAACTTTCCTTCAAAAAATCAACGTACATTCTACCCTTAATTGAGTAATTTTACAAATATAATTAATAACATACCATGTAATATTCCAGGTATCTACCGGCACGGGTCTCATATCGCACTACGTCAACCTGCAGATCGTCATCCCAGAAGCGTTCATCTTAGGCTCTGGCGAGCATCACGTCGACGTTGGAAGTGTCATTAACCTAATATGTATCATCGCCAAGGTAAATTAATCAGACAATCACAAATATCTTCGCACCACGATGACACCGCGTATTAATTATTTCCATCGTCAGTCAGTCAGCCAATATTTCAAATTATATTTTAAATTAGGTAATTAATGAATTTTCATTTGTTTTATATAAATGAGTCAATGACTCTAATTAGATAATATTAAGAGAATAAGAGATGATTCTATGAGCATTATACGAGTATATACTTTGCGAACGTACATATTGTTGTACACCCCCAATGGACAGAAATCGGATGGAGCAAGCTTTAGTATGTATCGAGTTTACTAATAGGTTGATTATTTACTCTCAAGAAATGTTCCTCTTTATTTCGAAATTTATGGGAATTTTTATTCTTAACAATAACTAATGGTTTCTATAGCCTTTCATTGATAAGAGACCACATGTTTAATCTATGCTAATGAACATGCTTTTGAGATTAATATTTTCCACGATTAATTACTCAGTAATAGCACGAGATAGACGACTACTAAAATTAATTCTATAGAAAGGGCAATAATCAATTTAAGTCAATACCCCGAAAGTTAACCATTAATTCCATTGCTTTGCTTCCAAAGATCTGAGCTTGATGCGCTGCGCTGTTGAAAACTGGATGCGCTCAGACTGATCAATCAACTTAAATGACGATGAATACTTGATGAGCTGCGCCCGGCATTATCACGTGTGAACTGATATAGGGACTCATGGAACTATAGATAATTGGCTCCACAAGATTGTCTACCACGAGTATTAGTTAGGCAATATACCTATTGAGTTACAGAACTGGATAGCTCTTGTTTTCATAAACTGGCCACCACTCTTCCGACTCAATTGCAAAACGTCTCTAAATTATTATATGATTGGTGGCAAGAACTGGGCCACCCACTAATATCGGGTTAAAAAGAAAAAGAGGTTTTCGCTACAAGTAGTGAAGTGTGCATGGAATTTATTAGAGATTATATATTACAAATTTCTTAATGATCAATAAACTATTGCTCTTGGCATTTATATTCAATAGATTTGTGAGGTATATTGAAGCTCTTTGAAAAAGATTAATGTCCAAGATGCACTTGTTACACGACAATATTCGGCAGGACATTACTTCTGCCACCTGTCAACAGTTGAAAGAACAAAGTTGGGCTAACGGTTTTACACCTAGATTACTCCTTAAACATTGCACCCTCTAATTGTCGCCTTTTCTAAGCACTCAAAAACTTTTTGTGCGGGTCTTTCTGAGATAAAGGTAATGTTAAGAACACACTCCCCTATATTTTCCAAAACTAACCCGCTAAGCTAGAAACAGAGCATCCTGTCATTTCCCGATAGACAGCAACAAACAATAGATACACAGTTTATTCAGCAAAACGCTACTTTTCTATCTTATTGTCCATAGCGAGAAAGATTTAATCGTGACGATATCGACAAATTTTCTTATATGTTCTATTACGAAAATGTTTTTAGATTTATACACTAACAAAAACGTAAATATTCAAGTACAAAGTAAAAAATTATCAATGCTTTGCCTGTTCTGTGTATCTTTATTTATCTCGATGAACACCAATAAAATAAACGCAGGTTCCTCCTGTGAAATAAAACCTCCGGAACTAAGAGAAAGGATGTGAAAATCGGTCCAATGGGAGTGGTGAGCGAGCTGGAGAAAAAACGACCCCTCGTGTTGTAATATATTGCCTTTTAGATAATAAGGAAAATAATTATACGTAGAAACAACTGATAACCGAATCGGAAGCCACGCTAAGAATTCCAACAACCGTTTTCGTTCCTTTCACGTTATGTGTAAATTATCTGTATCGTTATTTGGTTAGTAAGTACTAAGTTGTTTAGTTAAAAAAGAAATCTTTATTTCAATTTATTTTTTTATTTATTTTTTGGTCAGAAATATTTATTTGGTGAATATTTTATTAGAAACAGAGTCGGAAAACATTTATTACTGATTCCGATGACACCATATTTTTGGGTAAATAATGTTCGGAAACACATGTAATATAAATACTATTTTTAATTTATAATTATTAGTGTGCCATAAAAAATACCTATCTTGCTATAGTAATATTATTTACAATAAATCTTATATTGAATATATTTGGCGTTAATTTTGTAGAAATCCATTATTCACAATTAAATGAAACTACGTGATGTAGTATTATTTCTACTTCCTTTAAGTTCTTTACCACGACCTAGGTTTCGCTGCATTACATCTTCAGGTGGGCTATTAGCAAAGATCTTTGCTAATAAAGGTGGGCACCTGAAGATGTTGTAATACAACGAAACCTAGGTCGTGGTAAAGAACGTAAAGAAAGTAGAAATAATACTACATTACCTACTTTCGTTTAATTGTGGATAAATGTTATAAGTGTTAATTTTTCTCAACGATTTATAAGAACAACCTTCAAAGTCAAAATAGTAAAACTTCTATGAAAAAAACTTGTAGTTAAATCTGCAGTTTTGCACTTGATTTAATTAATTCAATGTAAAACAATAACATCTAAATTAAATAAATCCTTTCATAACAATTACATATTTACACAGCTTAAATTATCTTCCAGAATGTAGACAGCGCATTACATACGCTCTACCTTATGAGTACCACAATTCGCAATTATGTTTTTTTCCTGAATAATTTATTGACTCTTCGCTTTAAATAATATAGAATCTAGACAGCGCATTACATACGATATAGAATATAGACAGCGCATTACATAGAATATAGACAGCGCATTACATACGCAGAATATAGACAGCGCATTACATACGCTATAGAATATAGACAGCGCATTACATACGCTATGCATTACATACGCAGAATATAGACAGCGCATTACATACGCTATAGAATATAGACAGCGCATTACATAGAATATAGACAGCGCATTACATACGCTATGCATTACATACGCAGAATATAGACAGCGCATTACATACGCTATAGAATATAGACAGCGCATTACATAGAATATAGACAGCGCATTACATACGCTATGCATTACATACGCAGAATATAGACAGCGTATTACATACGCTATAGAATATAGACAGCGCATTACATAGAATATAGACAGCGCATTACATACGCTATGCATTACATACGCAGAATATAGACAGCGCATTACATACGCTCTACCTTATGAGTACCACAATTCGCAATTTGTGACTCTTCGCTTTAAATAATCAAATCGTTACAAAGAACCCTTATGTTTTTATAACTATTCTTTCGTACATTTCGTATTTTTGGCTTATATTCTTATTACACATTGTCCGTAATGGGGTTCTAGATTTTCCAACATATTTTCTATTTAATTATATTATATCTCATTTTCATAGTAATCCGCTTACTCTTATTTCATACCACTGTTCGCCGTGATGTGTTGGGTTGTTCACAAGATATATGGCCTTTGACGATGCGCCGCGGGGACCCGTTCGTCGAAAGGGGCTGGACTGCTGTTATGGTTGGCTGTAATAGATTTCTCCCGTAGCAATAAGTCCGCCATATGTAACTTTTACTTGGACGTCTCTTCTAAGACCTTTTCGAGGATGATCACCGCACTTTCGTCCGCCAGAAATCGCATTCCTCACAGTTTCTCTTTTATTATAGGTAATAAATGGAAACCGTATAGTACGATATCGAGGCTGCGTGAAAAATAGACCCATACTTTCTACACACAAGATAGTCAAATATTCGATTGGCTGAGTGTGAGAGGCATTGTCATGATCGAGAATGATTTTACTGCGAGGGCATTGCGCCCGTACTTTTCCAAAACAATAAATATTTGCCATTTGCTGATATACTAGTCTGCGGTAACTGTCGTTTTATTTTCCAAAACATTCATTGGGTACTAGCCCACAGACAGCATCTTACCCGAATGGAAAAATTTTCGTATTCAATTCATTTTGAAATATTCACGCACAATTTTAAAATTTTCACCGACTTGTAAAAGCAAATGACAAATTCAAGGTAAATATCTCAAGAACTTACCAGAGAGAGCGATATTCGAAATTTGAATATTTATTTTATTTTCATTATAAATGGCCAGTTCTAAGAATTTTTACTACTACATTATTGTTCGGTAATATTGTTTCTTATCCTGTCTAATATGGGTAAACCGTATTTACTATATCCAAAATACTATAATAAATATATTATTTGAATAATAGTATAATTTTTTCATTATTATCATAAATGGAACAGATCTACTCATTCGATTCCTAGTCTTACCCCCCTACCCCTTCCTTTACCCAATATTGTCATCGCTCTTGACTATATGACATCATCCTTTTCATTTTACTTTCTTTTTAAGTCAAACTTTTTCAGCGACATGTAAGTAATTACGTCACGTTAAAATTATGTAACGCTTGAGAACACAAATGCCAATAACATCCGACCGGGTGAAAGAATTAGCCGAACGATAACAATATGAGAGTCGAAAATGTCAAAATTTTTATTCAAACGCAAAATATGTAGCAACACTACAAACATAGCTTATACAAAAATAATGTCTTCATGTTAGCAGTAGTCAAAAGTAATTAAGCGTATTATTATAAGTTAGTAGAAATATGGCTTTAATCAGTATAGCAAGAAGAATAACATATTTCTAAATAACTACTAGTTATTATAAATTATTAATAAGAGTTTAACTTCATCCGTGAGTTTATGTGGATGAGACTCAAATATAGTTTAACTTCAGATATAGTTTAATAATAGTTTAACTTCAGATGAGACTCAAATATAGTTTATGATGACTCAGATATAGTTTTAGATCAGACTGATATATAGTTTATGATGGCTCAGATATAGTTTTAGAGACTATATACTTTATGATGACTCAGATATAGTTTCTGATGAGTCAGATATAGTTTATGATGACTCAGATATAGTTTCAGATATAGTTTATGATGACTCAGATATATTTTATGATGACTCAGATATAGTTTTAGATGAGACTCAGATATAGTTTTAGATGAGATTCAGATATAGTTTAATAATAGTTTAACTTCATCCGTGAGTTTATGTGGATGAGACTCAAATATAGTTTAACTTCAAATATAATTTAATAATACTCAGATATAGCTTAATAATAGTTTAACTTCAGATGAGACTCAAATATAGTTTATGATGACTCAGATATAGTTTCAGATATAGTTTATGATGACTCAGATATAGTTTATGATGACTCAGATATAGTTTTAGATGAGACTCATATATAGTTTTAGATGAGATTCAGATATAGTTTAATAATAGTTTAACTTCATCCGTGAGTTTATGTGGATGAGACTCAGATATAGTTTTAGATGAGATTCAGATATAGTTTAACTTCATCCGTGAGTTTATGTGGATGAGACTCAAATATAGTTTAACTTCAGATATAGTTTAATAATACTCAGATATAGTTTAATAATAGTTTAACTTCAGATGAGACTCAAATATAGTTTATGATGACTCAGATATAGTTTCAGATATAGTTTATGATGACTCAGATATAGTTTTAGATGAGACTCATATATAGTTTTAGATGAGATTCAGATATAGTTTAATAATAGTTTAACTTCATCCGTGAGTTTACGTGGATGAGACTCAGATATAATAAAATACTTTTAACACTCTTCTTTAGATATAGTGATTTGATCGACTTTTTATTGTTATTAATTTTTAACAAATGCTTTGGCAGAAACGACTAATCGTACTAATTATGATTTATGTCCTTTTTGCAATTTCGTACATCAAAATATGAAACTAAACCTTCATATTTAGACTCCATTTGTCTATAAATCTATCTATCTGTCACAGTATGTAAATTAATGTAGCTATGCACGAAATACCAACACAAGTTCTCTAATATCAAGAACTGATTAATAACCTTCTTTTCTTCTTCTATTTTAAACTTAAGTATTTCCAAAAAAATATTTCATGCAACTTTACAATTTCATAAAGATTCAAGAAAAAAATTATTTCTGACGACTTGCATCTTTTTAAACCTACCTTGAAAATTTATAGATAATACGGTATTATACCATACCTTTGCAGCGGGCGTTAATTGTATACCTGTGTCCTATTACTTCGACTGTGTAGTCTATTACTTAGGCTCGTAATATAATTTGTCACAATGTAATTACCATTCAAAAAGTATTAATATTAATCTGATGTTACTAAATAAATAATATAGAACAAATTGCCATATAACATTTTTAAAATAATGATGTAACATGATCTGTAATTATACAGAGTTATATAATATACCCGAATAAGCACTCTCGTGTCAATTAAATTTAATGGAATATTATTTTTTATTTTGTGTCTGCCAGACGACGTGAACGTCATGGGTCAGACGTTAGTTCTAAAAGCATTTCAAAAATAAAGAAAGTATATCCCACAGCGAGAGTGGCCAGAATTAGATAATAAATTCCTGAAAAGACTTTTAAGTCATAGAATACATGGCCTCGGACAAATCTAATTTTTGTTTGAGAGTGGGAGTGCCATTATTCTTTTCCATTATGAGTTCAAACAATCTTCACTTAAGTCGGAAAATTGAATTAGAGCTTTTATTCTTCAGTAATATTAGTACTCTAAAGCAACAAAAACAATTACGGCTATTGTGGAGAATTTTTCTTTTTGATGTTTACCGGTGCCAGACACGTTTCAGTCTTTTGTTTACTTTTATAACGCACTCAATTCCAAATTTCTTTTAGTTTTTCACCTTCATATTAATTATAACAATCCATTTCTCGGGTTTATCAACCCTGAGGTACACTGATCAATTAAAAAGATCGTTGGTAATCATGTAAAATTGTTTTCCCTTTATGAGTAAGAAATTAATTTCCTGCTGGTAAAAGTTTCCGATAAGATAAAGGCTCGTGATGATTTTCAAATCATTGTAATAACTTTTCTTTCGTGTACAACATGTACTTTATTTTCTTTTTTTTTGTACTTTATTTTCTTGGTTTCAATTTCAATTCTCAATTCAGCGAAAAAAATAAAAGAATTAAATTCTATTATTAGTTTTCTGTACCTCGAAAGGAAAAGTGAACCCTTATAAAGTCACACGTGGATATTATAATGGTCTTTTTTTATAATTTTTGATTTTACATCTTCAGAAATACACTGAAAAATAATCAAAAATCACGTCTCCACAACCAACATATTCTTATACCCCTCTCCCCCCCCCCCCCATCCCATCCTGCTGAAGCAAGCCTGCACGAAGGTTTTAGAAAAACTTTAGGAACGATTCTTGATGTCACTATTTCTGAAATATGCACCATATTTTTAGGCCAATAAAAGATACATTAACCAATTTATTTACATAGTGAAAAATTTATATTTGTAGATAGTTTAATAGAAATACTATATACTCTTAATAATTTACGAGTGCGTAAATGTATACGGAATCCTAGTAGTGCGAGTTCTACTCTTACGTGACAGGTTTTTAGGTCATAACATTAAAAAAACGCTACCTCCACAGAGCCCCATACCACCGCAGTACGTCTTCTGGTTCCACAACGACAAAATGATTAACTACGATACAACACGCGGCGGCATCACCGTGGAGACAGTGGCCGGGCCAAAGACGCAGTCGCGTCTCACAATCCGCGACGCACGCGTGCGCGACTCTGGCAACTACACTTGCAGCGCGAGCAACACCGAGCCGGCATCCATCCACGTCTTTGTCGCTGAGGGCAGTGAGTATACTTTTTGTTATATTCCTCGTTTCCTACCAAGCTACGTCACGTCTATCTTACATAAGAAGACTAAATGCCAAAAATAAACGCACCATCCCTTACACTATATTTATTGCTCCCATGTTGTGAACCAAATAAATTATACAATAGGTGGGGTTACACTAACATTCTGCAAAGTATTTTGCGCCAATTTTTGTGCACAAATATAAAAATGGGGTTATTTATTTACCACCAAATCGTATGGAAAGTATCTACAGACCCAATTGATGTAAAGTTTCATACGATATTATTCAATTATAATTTTCATAAAATATTGGTATTGCTAATCGTATTTTTACAGTAATAAAATGAAAACCAATATTGTTAAAGGTTTTATGGAAGACAAGACCAAATATTATGCATTTATATTCTTGTGTCTAAGTGCAATGATAATTTTCACAAATATTCCTTGTTTTGGAAGTATTTATTTTTTCCCCTATAATCTAATACTCTTCTTGATCGACTAATAATATGAAGGCTGCAGAATACGTGCATCTATAATCTATGCTTCTCACTCAGGTTTTTTTTGTAAACTAGCGTAAAGAGAGTAAGAATCAAAATGAATGATAGTTTCACATTTACGTATACATTAAACCATAACTTTTAAGAAATATAATTATAGTAGAAGATTAAGTCTTACGTGTTTGCCATATGAAATATTGAAAAAAAAACAATTACTAAAAAATGAAAACACACATGCCGGAACTACTATCACATTTTAATGCTAAATAATTAATTACCTCAATCCGCCAAATAAAAAAAACAATATTAACTGTAATTTAATATATAATACCATTATTATTATATATAATAAATAATAACATTATTTTCTCAAAAATATTTTGGCAAACAAATTTAATTATATACATCTTAAATTTCCAGAGAATTGTTGTTGAGAACAGTGTTCTATTAAAACTTGTTTTAATGCCTTAACAAAATGAAACAAAGTGATTTAATTTCCATCTGTATATTTTTTTACAAAAACTTTAATAGAAAACCTAATCAGTTACTACACTATTGCTAAGAAATAGATGGTTCAAAATAAGCGGTGACAACGAGGTCAAATTTTAACTTTATCGGCTTATATTAAGTTCAAAAGGTTTTTCATAGCAGGGACGGTCTTTAATCCTGTTTTGAGTGAGAGGGTCCTTAATTCTTTTGCAATCGTTCCCAATGTAGGCGCAGATTTTAGATACTAATAAACACACTATTATTTTAATTGGGCGTGAAAAGTATCCCAAGATATATAAGGTTATCTACGAATTCTACATTGTACCTAATTTTAGAAGAATATATTTTGCTTTATTTTACTTATAAGGTATAATAACTGACGTTTAAATAAAGTTGTGTAAATAATAAATGCTGATTAGGAATAATTTATGATAATACTTTTTTATTTTTAGTCTCAAAGATATCAGAGCCAGAATAGTGAGCCAGGCGACCAATTGAAAAATCTCGTGACTTATCTGTCTCGTGAGGAGATTAGTTTTGTTGGAGTTGGCAAATAATCCGTAATAAATTAATCAATAAACGCTAAGCGCTTAGCATTCCATAGTTTAAAAATTCTATTGAATTTCCGGGATAGAGCAAAGGATCGATTCTATTTCCGCACGCAGGTTACCCATGTAAATAAAGTGAACGCGGTTAATTCACAATTAAGAGGAAAATAAAGGCATAAAATTATAAAGGGTAAGATATTTATTCATGTACATACACTTTTTAAGTACAAAATGTACTTAAACCTAAAATTCTGAAAATAATTGTTAGTTCAAATTCGATGCTCTACTATAATGCAAAAATTAATCTGGTTTTATTACTAACTGTAATCGCTTACATAGTTTTTAGGTCGTCTATTATAAACAGTATTATTTATTACATAAATTACGGAATGTTATAAAAGATTTATGCACCAACTCTTTTTACCCGACTATCCTCTCTGCCCCTCGGATAAGCTTTATAATTCATAAGGTGTGTAATCTGAGACGCTATGTAATACAAATATTGTTATAGTGACAAAGTTTTATAATGTTTTATATTCATAATATTTAAGGTAATACTATATTAAAAAAATTATTAGTATTTTCTTAAAATATTATCTTATTATTTCTACCATTTTTTCCATATTTTGAAACAGAATATAAAACAAAATCTGATATGAATAATTTCCATAGATATAAAGCAATAATTTAAAATTACTTCTGTTTTCAAATATTGAATATGTTTGGCGTTAATTGTGTAGAAATTCATTATTCTCAGCTGGGTTACTAAACATGTGGTGGGTTATCTTCAGGTGGGTTATTAGCAAAGATCTTTGCTAATAGCCCTCCACCATTAAGATGTTGTAATACAATAAAACCTAGGTCGTGGTGAAGAACTTAAAGAAAGTAGAAATAATATACATGACGTAGTAGTCATTTAATTATAAATAATGAATTTCTACAAAATTAACGCCAAATATATTCAATATTTGGAACATATGTTCTAAACTAAAACGGGACAAATTTGTGTCAGAATTCGTCTGAAATATGATACAGTTGTCGATACCTCTCAAAATTGCCGATGAAAATCAATCGAAATAATTTTGATTGAAAGATCTAATACAATTCTGGTATGTCTTTTTTCTAATTTTTTTAAGTCCTTATTTAATTTAAGGAGTTGAAAATAAAAAATGACAACTTAAACCTCAATGTCAATTTGAAATATATTTCTGGTGATATTGCACTCGATGGAGATTGCAAAAAAATTCACGCCTTTTTGACATAAATGAAGAGATACATTAAACAATTTCTTTCATTATGTTGATACATATAAATCGTGAGTCCACATGAAGCATCTAGTCACAACTCCGTGCACATAAATAGAAAAGTCGAAAAGAAACTGCGGGGCTGTGACGGAAAGACGGATAGATGGAGGGAAGTGACGAAATTATAAAGATTTAGTTGTTCTACTACGCCACCACCAAGATTTAGTTGTTCTACTACGCCGCCCTGTAAAGGATGAAATTAATCAAGTTTAATAACTTGCAGTCTAAATTTTCCTAAAGCTATGGCAGTGTATACAATAGAGTTATATACGAAATAGTAATAAAAGAATTAATGAATAGAGAAATATTAAATATCTGCTTGAAACACTAGCGGCTCTTATTAGTTAATCGATTAATAATATCAACCACCTTAGGCCAAGATATTATATTCATTTAATAACATAACTACAAACGCTAACTTTAACATTTTTAAAAGCTTCAAAAATATTACAAGCATTTTGAAGACAATATTTAAATATTTTAAGGCTACATTACATTGAGTTGTATTCAAGCTTGAGTTGTTATTCAGCTTGACTTCAAACAAAAACTTTACTTTGACTTGAAAAACTTAATGTCTGCCTTGAGAATAGAGGAAAATGTTAAGTTTCCGTCATAAAATACGTTGGCTTTCCCTGATTATATTTGATGTCTAATCAAATATACGATTTGTAACTAAATAAGAAAATTAATAAAATTTTAAATGTCCACATAAATACGAATAGAACTCACAATACATGAATTTGTAACGCACAGGTGTATATAAAAATTTGGATATTTAAAATAAATAAAAATTCTATAAAATTACTTACAAACATAAAATACTTTTCCACCCTATCTACGTATCGCCTTTTATATCTTTCACAGACAAAAGAAATGTTGGGAATTGTCATAAAGAAAATCATCTTTATAGTTTTGCAGTAAACTGTTAGTGAACTTATGGTAACTGATTTTTTTCATAATATTAACTGAAACATTTCCGGACTTAGGCAGGCGTTCTTGTTTTCCGTGAACATGTTTAGCAATATATCTGGAGCTGTTAAACAAAATTCTGAAAATGCAATCATCGCAAATACCCCACACGACGGAAAGTAAAAATTGTTTTTACACAACATTTGCCTCCTCCAACATTCTCAGATAAATATTTCTAAAGTCCCTACTTTATGAAATATGAAATTTAATAAACGGTTTCAGAACAAAAGAACCCTTATAGATGGATGGATATACGAGTGAAGGGGGAAAAAGCTGAACCCTTATACAGTTTTCCTCCCTTCGGGAAACGGAATCTTAAAAAGATGTGAATGGAACACATCAGGAAATATTGAAAGGAAGATATTTTCAAATGTCATCAAAATAGGAAACCAAGGAGCGATTTAATAATAAGGAAATTTAATCAATAATAATGCACTTTTAATAATAAACTGTACTAGATTTGAGGCTATGAAATCAATTTCAATCAGTTAACGATCAAGCAACAATAAATCGAGCAACAATATGGTGATAAGTTGTGATTGACAACCCAAACTGAGGATCAAGCTATAATATAAAAAGAGTCTATGTAAAGTAAACCTAATCAAATATATTTATATAAATACATAAAAATATACATAAAAAAACTGATAGAAGAAAAACCCTACACGAGAGTGCAACAAAGAAATGTTAGAACAATTTTAAACATTTTTGAAACAGTTAATATGTATCGGTAGAAACGTAATAGCTTGAGTTATAAATTATTTTTCATAGTCATCAATATACTTTATTATGTATACTACCGAAATAAGTTCGGAAATAAGGACGATACAAACGCTTTTAGAAGTTAACTCTTGAATCAATTTCCAATTTTACACAGAAATAGACGTTATATTAGAAATTTTTCTACTTTTATAAAATGAAGTAACATTCTTGACTGGTAACTCTATTTCCAAAATAATGACACAACATTATTTAAATTTTATCGGAAAACTATAGCAATGATTCTGAATAAAATAGTTTTTAGAAACTCTTCGAGCATTTCTGATAGGGTACATAAAAGTGCAGCGTTCAATCTTCTGTTCAATTAGCAACTGATTTTCTTCTTTTTAGAGTGCTCTTGCTTCGCGAATTTCTTTTGGGTGAAAAGCGAACAAAGCAACATACGAAATAGGATACATAAAAACTATTCGCAAATTATTAGCAAAGATTCATAAATATGAACTTTGAACTCCCCGATAATCATCATCCAGGACATCCTACCGATATTTTATATAAATTGCAAAATATTTTTAAAAATATTCCAAGTTACGTTCACATAATCTGGCAGAGCTACTCTCATGCTCTCATTCTGCAATAGGAAAACAACTTCATGCTTTGAAGATAAAACGGAAATACTTTGTTTGGCTACACGTATAAGTTAATACTGATAAGCTGAAATAAGGAATTTATTAAATGCTAACCATTGTTTCCGCTTCATTATAACCACATTTTGCAAGCTTAATATATTTTTTTAACAATTAAACTATGCTGTTAACCATAATGAATTGCATACAGTTCTAACCTGATAATGAATATGTTAAAAATGGAGAAAGTAAATTATTGTGCAATGTGGTTTTGACAGTTCGACATTAAATGAAAACCCAGTCGGTAATAGTAAATACTTTAAATTAGTGATATAAACAATCACGCCAAGAATATGAAAAAATGTTTTCAAACAAAATAAATAGCATCAGCTCAAACAAAATGTGTTATATAAAATGGCAACCCTTCCAATACCTGCACTCCACCGTCAGTAAGATGCGGTGTGAGGATTCGAAGGTTGTACACGGCTGTTTTCATATCTCTCTCGATATATTCGCATGGCTTCAGCTGCATTGCCGTGACATTCTCCATAAATGAAACTATATCAGTGTATTCTGAAGCCGTAAAATTTTTACTAAATATTATGACTTTGAATAGTAGCTACTTGGAGTAACAAACACAAAATTCGCTTTTTCCACGTTATATATTTTATCACATACAATTATAAATAAAAGTAATTAAAATCACACATTCACAATTAAAACCATGTTTCTTGTTCTATCAATACGAGTACCGCAATATATTACAAACAATGAAAGTGTAAAACGGTGAAAGGGAATAAATCAATCAAAACAAGGCTCGGTGGCTGCAGAGTGGATTTTACCTATGTCCATTCAGCGTGCCGGCTACCTGGAGACTGACTGGCCATATGCACGAAAGTTTCCGCTGTCTCGCCATATATCGCTCCTCGTAATAAACAAGTCAATTATTTCTGTCTTCTTCACGCAAGATATTATATGTATTATTGCGAGAATGTGACAGTTGTCCACTAATACGGGTATCAATTATGACTCTTACGACACAGGCTTAAATATCATTTTACTATTTGCCTGTATTTAACTAATAAAATAATTTTATGGGAAGATGTCGATGTAGCAACGTATGGCCTAGCAAGTTCTTGATGAAAATACATATTGTTTGAAATAACAAAGTAATTAGAACTATTCCTGTGACTAAACTATTAGATTTTTTTAATTTAATTTTTGTTACGGTTGAAAAACGTTAATTCATTTAATGTCGAACGGTCAGATCCACATCGTATAAGTACATATAAGATGTAGACTGATCAACATAGTTATATATAAAAACCTTGTCGCGATGAAAATTAAAGAATTACCTTTTCATAACACACAAAGCATTATGTAATGGAGTCTATTTTTACGATTACCGTATTTAGCAAAAGTATATAACAAAATATACATTGAAGCTCAGTTTTGTTGTGAAATTTTAGATACATTTCGCGTAACTCCCCATTAATAAGAAAATGTGTTCTTATTCAACAAATATTCACAAAAGCATTCATTTTCATACCTTTATTGTAGTATTTAGATGCAACATTTTGGATGCAATATTTTGGATGCAACATTTTGCTACTCACTTTGGGTAGCAAAATGTTGCATCCAAAGATATTACCGTGATAATCACAATTTTTATCAACACATTCCCCGCCCACGCCACATGTAAACTTTTTTAATGTGAATATATCTTTAAATTAGAAAATTGGCAGTCATTTGTTCCAGAAAAAAATTAAATGACGATATTGTTCACCTCGCATCGTCTTACTATGGTTGAATAAATTAAAAGTGGAAGTTCATTGTGGACGTAACAATTTGCCCTCCCCGTCGCCCACATTCAATTTAGAGCGCTGATGATTGAATACCGAAATCTCATCGATATAGCGCTTTTCAAAAAAAATTATAAGTTGCATTTATTTATTTCTCCATTAAAGACATATTCAAGTAAAAAAATTAGTAGCGGTGACCGGGCACATCCTACCTCTGCGTCTGCTTTTACTTCATGCCTGCGCCGCATCGTGTGCGGTCTTTTTAATGTTTCTAGATTTTTTGTAAAAGTATTAAATATAATTTCAACAAATCATAAAAAGATTAATTAGGAATCCAAAAAAACTGCACTCTGTGCGGCGCGGGCACGAAGTAATCACATCACCACGCTGCAGGTGTTAAAAAGTTTTCTTCACAATCAGTTTTCACGGCTGTAAGCATGAAACTCTTTTTAAGCATCTGTACTCAATGGTTTGTCACCGGCATCTTTTGACATATTTATATATATATATATATATATATATATATATATATATATATATATATATATATCTATATATATATATATATAATGTATATGTATACATAGAGTAATGTTCAATAACACAATTTCCACACGAGCGAAGCAGCAACCATAAGCTAGTATTATAAACGGCTTGTTAGCTATATATACCTATGATGAACAAATTTCACTATTAACATTATACTTGGTTCTTCTGTCTCACAACTGCTTATTGTTAATTCTACTTATTCTAATTTCTACGCCGTTTCATTGCCTCGACGATTTCAAGATACAATACTTACTGTCTACTTATCCATCCGTTGTATTATCAGGATCAAAATAAAGCCGATGGCAGGTACAGTTATAATCTGAATTTTTCATAGAATTTTTCACTGCCTATATTGTTTCATATACTCGAGGAAAAAATGATAAAGAAAAGTAAAAAAAATGTACGATGGTAAATATTTTACATTTAAATTATCTGAAAAGCCACTTAATAAATTGACACTATCATTTGCAAAAAAGTTATGCAAAAATACAAAAATAAAATTCAGCCCTCTCTAATTAACTCCTAACAAAACTTAATTACTTTTTATTAATTTCAATTTTAATTTAATTATATAAGTAATACAGCGGCGTCTTCTAGTAGAATATTGATGAGGAGTTAGTTTTATTATATGATATTATCTACATATTTACAAGAGTTTAGATAGCATACCAGCGCCATAAAAAACAAACATTACAAATGGTTAATTTGGTTAATTCATGCACTAAAATAATATTGTAATAGAATTAAACGTACCATTACTCAAAAAACTATTTACCAAAATAAAATTACGTTATATTGACATATAGCAAGTGTCATGGGCGTACCAATAGGATGGAATACAGTTTAAGACGTTTTTCTTTTTCCAATAAATTAAGAAAAATATTTTTTTAGACAAAAATTGCAGTATTTTCAAAAACCTTTTTAACCAATGTATCTGTATATCTTAGTTATATGGTGAATTTTAGTGGTTTCTTCTTCCTTTTTCATTGTGTAAAATCTTCGATTGATTCTTGTAAATTGACTGAGGAGTTCAAGTATACTCACAGTAGAAGTGCATTTGCGTGAATTACGAAAACTTCCAAAAAACAGTACCTGAATACTCCAAGAACAAATCTTGATCAAAACTTATTAGCTAACATATCATAAAAAAACGGTACTTCGATTGCTGTCGAGATGATCTTTGCTGTAAAATTGGAATTTTAATATTAACTTATAGTTATCAATAGAGCTAATAGTCATACGAAATATTGGGTTTAAATTAAAATAATATTTTCTGGGCTTAACTTTCACTAAATCGCTTTCCATTTTAGTTAAGAAGGTACATCGTTAATGGCGTAACACCCTCCGAGTAACTTCCGCACCAAGCGGTTACTTTGACATAAAAATCAGTTTTAATTCGCGTCATCCTTCCCCATCCTAAATTCCTGCCGACTTAATCGCCCATTAAGTATTAACCGTTTAAGCTAAAAACGCTTTATTTGACGTCAAGTCGCGGGAAACGAATTAAATGCGAATAATGAAACTTTTAAGTCCCAACTTGGCCGCCCGTGAATTTCGGTAGAGTCGTGTTATTGAAAAACTTTGCAGATTAATACGAGTCGGTACATTATTGCCAATAATAAAGTTTGACAAGTGAGTTGGACTTTTTTACGTTGTGTAATAATTCAAAGTATCGAGCCTCAGTGGAGATTGACGACCTGATAAAATGGCGACGGACGGTGCGCCGATACGTTATATTTGATTTTATTTTATGTCAATAAATTTGCGTAATTTTTTCGAATCCCTAGATCTCCGTCTTAACCATAGAAGATTTTTTTTATCTTTCCATATCCCGTATCTGGTTTACTCTATTTAATTATGGTATCAGCTCCATTTCGACACTATCTTAATCTTATTTGATAATATGTTAAAAATCTATTTTTATATATTTGACGAAACGAAATTGAAATTATGAGTTAGATTTTTGCATTCTTTTGCTTCAAAATAGCTTAGCTCCTGCCAAAAAAGTGTAGCTTTAAAAAAATGTTTGTAAACGTCTATATTCATATAAGTCACTCTAACATATCATCCGTTTTGGAGGTAGATAAAGCGAAAGAAAATTGTTGAAGTAAAATTAAAAAAGTACTGCAATAAAAAGGGATGAAAATATAATTTCAGCTTTAGCTTTTTGTTTTTTTTTATTTTTAATTTCCCAGAACAGTAGCTTCTATAAAGAATTCATACGTTTGTTATCAAGTTTATTTGACACAACATACTAATATTATAATATATATACGGTAAATAACTAACAATCAGAACTTGGTTCTCGTTACTCGATAACGAATTTCGCGAACGCGAAATAATTTTAATACCAATGCATTCCGGTGAACAATTATAATCACATGGAAATCCTTTAAAACTTTATCCCTGTTATTTCCGGCCGAATATATCAGAAAATATTGTCGTTGATCAGTAGAAATAAAATAAACCTCGAAAAGGAACTCGCACTACCAGGGTTCCGCACACACATACATGTAAATTTTTTAATTTTCAAATTGATAATCGTTTAATCGAAATATTATGTATGTTTTTTTAATATACTTGCAAACATCACTGATACATTGTAAAACAATTTTCCCATAATGCCTTTCGTGGGCGTAGAGCGCGTGTGTTTCTCAAAATTGCTTTCGTTAATGACTTGGAACTTTTTAAGGCTCATATCCAAATGGTAAAAACGGAATCCTTATCATTTCGTCCTGTCCATCTATCTGTCTGTCCGTATGTGACAGCCATTTTACTCAAAGAATGTTGGCACTACATATGGACCGCTACACAATGAAATAGTAGAATTACGAAAAAACATAGACTTTCAACCAAATTTTTTTTTAAATAATAATAAGAAATAAAAAATGATAAGCTTATTATTGTTTGGTGCTACGGAGCCATTCGTATGCGAATCCGACTCGCGCTTAGCCGATTTTCTATTATGTCATATTTTATTCCCTTCAATAAGTTTTTTTAACAGGATATAGGAATTGTTAAATCTAAATTATTGCCTTGTTCAGTTGACTTGACTGCATAATAGCTAATGAAATTTCATAATAATAAAGTTTAAAATTATCTTTATAATATTAGTCAGAAATTTGATAAAGTGGTTTTACTTCAAAAATAAAAACAATAACCTATACATATAACAACAAACAAGTACGTATAGCCGATAAAAAAACATGAATTTTCTTTTCCGATTGATATATGTAAGTTACCCAAACACATTGAGAAACTTCTTAAAACAAAGGTTTTAAGCCAGACTCACAACTTTGTCTTAACTTCGCCCGTATTATCAGGAAAAAAATACTCTAAATGATTTAAATCCTTTATACAATTCCTTAACATTATACGATTCTCAAATATCCTTTTATCTTCCTACGGTTTATGCAAAAACCTGATAATTATATAAATCAGAAAGATCAAATAACGACCCTTCAAGACTCTGACATAAAAATTTTAAAAACTAAATTGTTTTATTTTTAGAAATCCACGGATTTTAATAACATGTGTGAATTTTTTTTTGATTTGTAAATAAAATATTTGTTTTATTATGTACGTAGACACGAAAGGGGTTCTAAATATATTTCTCAATTATACACACTAGTACAATTTTATAATATTTTTCAATCTCTATAAGATTCGAATAATCGTTATTTTGCATAGCATAATTACATTTTTCAAACGACAAATAACTGATATTAGCGGAATTATCAGGTATCAGATGAATAAAATTATTCGTCGATAAAAGAACCAAGTAGCCGCTGTTTGCCAATTTACATCCGTCAAATTGATATTTTGTTTTAAAAAGAGTTTATGTTTTCTTATTTATGTTAAAATAACAATCATATTTTTATAAAAAGTTCGCTGTTATTTTATTATTTGAAATGAAATTTATTGTGCAGTATTCAAATTTGGACGAAATGTTTATACGTATTGACAAAGGTTAAATATTTTATTTTATAGCTATACCGCTTTAACACACAAGTAAATTCGATCTATTGCATTGACAAAGAAGTAATGAGCGTTTTTTTCGAAATTTATCTAGAAAATGTGGGAACGTTCTAGAAGCTTCCATGATCGAAGACGTATAAAGGGCGCGGCACGCTCACACTGATACAGTAGTAAACTAAGACACTACACTGTTAACACGCGTAAAATATGGACGACATTAAGACGCATGTGAGACACTGTCTGATCTACGAGTACTAATCTGGACACTCTGCTGCTGAAGCTACGCATAACATATGCCAACGCGTAGCTCCTTAAGCAATATCTGAAGCTACTGCAAAACGATTGTTCCAGCGGTTTCGGAGCGGCCATAATTCGCTGAGTGATCAACCACGCTCTGGTCGACCGGTAGAATTGGATAGCAATAGTATAAAAAATATAATAAAAAATTATAACATTAATGGCCGCTCATTACTTATTAGCGAACCCAACATATTCTTCCTCGCGTATAGTTCATTCAAATAATTATCATAGCGTTGAATAATACTTCAAATAACTATATATTTATTGAAAAACTACCATTGTTTGTCAAACTGATTACCAGATAAATAAATTAATTCGTTCATTTTTTGTTTAACAATTTATTCACTGAATTAAAATCCACTCTTAATAAACTAAACTCCATCTTGATTCAGTGTCATTTTTATCATAAACCGGTATTGATTTTTCATTCCTTTTTCTCATTCCATTAATAGATATTTCATTCAAGACATTTCCGGTGCTTCCTAACATCATCTTAACGATACCCACCATGACTTTAACATAAAAAGTCATCGTCCGAGATGTCCCACATGGCCCGCTTGATAAAAAAATAATGATTTCCGCCTTCAACCCCCTTTACTTTCTTCCCTTTCCATCTCGGCATCCGCTCTCAAAAAGGTGAAACATTAATAATTCAAGAAAGAGCCGGAGGGCGCGAATGGAAGGGCATAATGGAAGGACGCGCGAGCGATTGATACCTTACACGGGATCCCTTGCTCGGCAATATGTGGCGCGGCGCGCGAGGCCCTCTTTGTTCCAATATCAACTCCGCCGCCCGCCGATTCTTATACAGGAGGTTAGTTTAGATCTTCTGCGAATTACGTCACTTCCAATCGATTTCAAAACGTTAACTTTTGTTATACAAGGCAGATAATATTGCAGGTCTTTATTTTTGTTTTTTATATATTTTATCGAAAGTTCAACACATCCATATTATAAGTATGTGAAAGATACAACTAAAACTAGAAAAATAATCAAATTTCAAATTTATTTAATGACAGCTAAGTGACATGACCGTAATTAACATGACAGGATTAGGCCATTTTCTCTGTTGTAGACTAATATCGATTACATCAAAGTGATAATATTTGAAGAAAACTATCATTCTCCAAAGGCCTTATGATGAGCGCTTAAACATATACTAATGTAAAAAATTAAATAAATCTTAATAAGCCACAGAAAATGCCTACGTTAGTATAATTTATAGAATATTTTGGAAACAACTGAGAAATATACAATTTCCCTGAAAACGACAGTTCCTTTAATATTTTAATTATGGATATTTCAATTTTTCAAATTAGTGAAACATATATATAATACCTACCTATAATACCTACTTGAAACACGTATTTAGTACTAAATTCGTGTTTCAAGTAGGTATTATAGGTAGGTATTATACGCTACGAGAAAGAAACTCTTAGCGTGAATAGTTTCTAAAAGATAGATTTTTTTTTTAAATATTTAATATATAATTTATGAAAAAATCAAAACACTTACTCAACATTTGTAATGAAAAGTCGGCATGTAAATTTCAGATTTATAATTCCTGTACATTAAAACATCCCCTATTTTAAAATGTCGGTTTACAGTTAAAATATAAAAAACATATTTAATTTAATTTCTCGTCATTATATGTATAAGTACCACATTTCAACCTTCTACAACTAAAATTTCTTGAGAGATAAACATACTTTGGCAAAAGTTAAAGATCAGTTTTACACTCTTAGGAATGTAATTTATAAAATTCCTTCCTTAGCCTTCCTACATACTCCAATCAATTTTAGTTTTCTACGTCTACCCCTTTAGGCTGAATAATAATAAATCAGGGTTCTATTCCTTAATAAAATTAGATGGTAAACCATTATTTGCCATCTCGATCAAACCTGCTTAAAAAGCGTGAAAAATAAGTAAATAGAGATTTTCAAACGAAAAATTTAAAAAATGTATTTCCATAATTTGTTAACCTCAAACTAAAACTGGTTATGTAGTGAAAACATATTACTTACATAAACTTCAGGTAGTATTGAAGAAAAGCAAAAATAGTACAGTAAATTGATGAAAAACAAGAAAGTAAAACAAATTAGTAAAAAAATCAAAATCGTGCCTTAAAAATATATTTCGATTAGATCACCCCATGCAAAGTAACGAGATATACGCACGAATGTGCGAGAAGGCACCTGAAATGTCATATGCTAATATAATGTTATGCAGGAGATGCGAGCGCGGGTCGCTTGAGGTGAAGATATTGTCGTGCAAGAGAACATCTATGCTGAAAAGTTTTTGTCCCCCTAAATACTTAGTCACGCCTAAGTTATCATCGCCATCTTGTTCGTTCAAGTATTGTGTCCATAATAAAAGGCCTAGAGAATAGGAAATTTTCCTGACTTTTTCAGGAACAAGGGTTTCTGTGATACAGATTAGTGTGATATATAAAATATAAACGTATTGGTGGTAATCTTGGAAACGATCACGCTGGAGATTAACCGAAAATATAGACCTTAAATCTTTTTTAAAAAAATCTACTTTCAGGAATACATCAAAAAAATTAATGAAAGCGCATACGGTATAGAGATGTCGCAGGTCGAAGGGACCGGCCGTTATGTAATAAAACTGATGCAAAAATTATGAAGATCAAGGCCGAAAAATCTCGATCTTTTTTTACAGCCTAGGTCTTTTTGCAACATTTAAACATAACAAATTCCTATAATAATGTATAGTTAACGTACAAAGTCCTTTTTTAATGGCACAAAATATTATAGATAATTAAGTATTTTTTTTTCTCTGTAACTTTCATTACACTGTTGTAACTTCTGAAAGACAAGAATCGAAATTAAAGATTTACCTAGAATGCAAGTTTTACTTAATATATAAATGATATTGAAAGTATCCAAGAGTGATTTTATTTATTGTAAACTACAACAATGTGGGAACATACCTATCGCAGTTAATAATACACTTAGGAAACATATTATTTAAAAAAAATTTAAGGTTAAAATTGGAAAAAAAAACAAAATATAGACTCAGAGAAGAAAATTCATTATTTATGATTAACAATATTATCTAAGACAACTAAAAGCTTTTCCATTTATTACGAGTTTCTTAATTATTTTGAGTCTTGGCACAAAATTGTTTATGCAATTTAACTTCCTACAATTAATTACATTTTGAACTTTCGAGGTCAATCAAGTTATTTTATATTTTATTTTAGCAATCTGTTTTAATGTATTATATTAGCTATGAACGAAGTCACTAGGACTTCGTTTACGTGGAATTCGGAATAAGAAAAGTTATTAGGAATAAAGAACATTATCTTGGTGATATTATAAGTCAAAAACCAGATTTTTAAAAAAAAATTGATCTCTCAAAATGACATCAGAGTAATATATAAAACAACATCGGTGTAAATTGCAAAGAAAAAATTGATCGGCCGATGGGAATCGAACCCACGTCTTCAGCGTACCTAATTATTACACCACGGCTGATCCAACTGACTTATCGAAGTTATTATTACTATTATTATTATTATCATCATTGTAATTCTGTTTTTTTTATTTTCCCTTTATTTTTACAATATCTATGAGGGTAAAATTTACTAAAATGCTAATAGATGACGTTGGCAGTACCATATCGTAGTGGTATGTCTATGAGCATAAAGTTTACTAAAAACGTTAATAGATCACGTCGGCAGTACCGATATCATAATATTAACCAAGTCAAGATTTTTTAAAATTCTGTTTTATATATAGGATATAATCTATTACCATACCAAATTTTATCAAAATCCGTCCGGTGTATTTTGCGTGATTGAATAACAAATTAATAGACAGACAAAAATCCTAAATACGTATTTTCTGGCTTTTATTATAATTATGTACGTTAAACCGATCATTATTTTAAAAATATTTTCTATGTACAGAATTCATTCTGTTACAGTTTTATTGTATGTATCGATTGTATAATATTTAAAGCTCATATAAGTACAGCACTAATATTTATAATCTACCGTATATTAATCGGTTAGTCGTAAATTTTACTAATGTTCAAGTTTTATTGCAAAGAAATTAAATTAAATTAAGAGAGAAATATATATTTCTTCATGCAAAGCTGCCAGATTAATCATGATGAAATTATATTTTTTGGGGTAATAATTGTATTACATATATATTTTTATTTTTTTTAACAGTACCATCCATTAGTTTTGCAAATACTGTCCCTAAAAAGGTATGCGTCAAATATGCGTTCAATATGCTTAAAACTTCCCTTTTATAGAACGAAGTATTTCGCAAATACCCAACATATTACAAAAATAATGATTACAACAAAATTTTACTGGAAAAAAAATAATGACTAAAACAAAATTGTTTCCGCATTTTATTTGTATTAAAAGCGATTGAAAGGATATAAAGATCCTTTTAATCAAATTCTAGAACTTCAAATAACTAGAACTACGAACTTAAAGCTAATATTGGAAACTGGGCTAATAATTTTCAACGATTAGACACGCATATGAATATTTGAGAACGTACCATAAAGAACGGTAGATGTGCAGGAAGACAGTTGATAAAATAAAGCATATTCTTTCGTCCTGAATAACAGAAAACGCTTCTAATTGGACAACTTCAAATTATCTTAGGAAGCAAACTTATTTTGTGGTTTTTAATGTATACTTTTATTTTTCAAAATTCTCGTTATAAAAACAAAAAAATATTGAAGCTTCTTTACCATTTGGTAAAGATTGTATATTTTTGCACTCATCAATTGAAACATACAACAAAAATTTGTTTTCTGAAGATTTTTAGTTTCTTTTTCTTATCGTAGGTTTAAAAATGTAAAAACAGAAATGAAATCGATTGTCTGTTATGGCACTGAACTGATCACTTTTCTTCACCTTTCTAGCTTTCTTCTTTTAGAACAAAAAGATCGAAGCCACATACATACATTATATTAATTTCGTTGTCGTTTCCCTTTCAGGCAACCAAATGGCTGCCATTCTCCGGAGGAACACGAACGCCGTCAGCAGCTCAGCCGATGCAACAATCCCGCCAATCGCTCTCCATGTTCTCATACTGCTCTCCGTACTGGTTGCCCGATGACGACTAGACGAAGCTCATCAATACGAATAGTTTTACTAATTTATATCGTGCTGTATATTACCTGCTAATGATATGTACATAGTGTTACAGATTGTCTCGCGGGATTGACGTTAATTTCGATGTGTCAGACAGTTCACCATTTCCTCATAGCGCTTTCATTTGAAACCATATGACAAGATATGATGTAAAATATTATTATTACTTATTAAATAAATTATAGTATAATAGTTATATTAATATTATATAATCAATAATTATATAATATTAATATAACTTATATTAATATAACCCTGATATACATTACTTATATGTGACGATGCGATTAAAACAGTTTACTGTCTATTAATGTATCGTGCGATTCAAAAATTTTATTCATACAGTACTTTAGAAGGCAGTAAATGTAATGTGCTTAAAAAAATTTACTGTATGTCAATGCGTCAAGGTATGACGTAAAATACTATTACCCAGATATGCATTATTTTTATTAGACGACGCAATTAAAAAAATTTACTCTCTATTACTGTATCATGCGATTATAAAAATTTATTCACACAATACTTTAGTAGGCAGTAAATATAATGTGATTTTTTTTAAATCTGTTATATCATTCGCTTTTTAAAATCTGCAAAAAATAAATAATTTACATTTGGTGATGCGATTATAAAAGTTTACTGTCTGTCAATATATTGTGCGATTAAAAAAGTTTGATCACATAGTAGATTTGCGGGCAGTAAATATAATGTAATTAAAAAAAATTTGTTTATATCAATGCTTTCATTTGAAACAATATGACAATGTATGACGTAAAATACTATTACCCTGATAAGCATTATTTACATTTAGTGACGCGATTATAAAAATTTACTGTCTGTCAATATATTGTGCGATTAAAAAAGTTTGATCACATAGTACATTTACAGGCAGTAAATATCATGTAATTAACAAAACTTACTTTATGTCAATGCTTTCGTTTGAAACAATATGACAAGGTATGACGTAAAATACAATTAACCTGATACGCATTATTTACATTTGCTGATGCGATTATAAAAGCTTACTGTCTGTCAATGTATAAAGTTTAATTCCTTGATCGTAACCGAATAAATTATTATAATTTTAGAGCGGTTTGTTTACAAGTTATTTTTTTAACCTATATAGAAAATAATACAAACATATTTAATAATTTTTACAACTGAATATTCATGGATTATCGATTTCAAAATTATCAACTGATGTTTTCATTTTCCTCTTTATTTACAATTTTTTAAAAATGTGTTTATTATCTGAATCTTGATTTTACAAAATCTCCTAATAAAGCCAATTATTTTCATTATTCTAACTAAATGAAGAAATTAAAATAAATATTTGAAACAATCTGTAAATATTTTGAAGTTTTAGCTTTTGATAGTCTTCAATTATTAAAAAAAAACAAATACACGAGACGTACGCGTCAAACCAGTTACCTCCCTCTGTCCTTTGAAGTCAGTTAAAAATATTTTAATTACAAGTTCACATTTCATAGTACAATTACCCGATCATCCAATCGACAATGGTACTTTGTATACAGACGATACAAAGGTGAATGACCATACGAAAATGCCACGAATAATTCTTTGATTTACTTTTAAAAAGCATCGATTCCACTGAATGTTCTTTATGTATACTAGTTGCTAACATTATTAATGTTCAAACGCAAGTAAATATAAAACGCCAGGGTTAAGATTTGAACGATAATTAACAAAAATTACTCATAAAAACCCCCATCGTCATTCATCGAATATTTTGAAAGAATCATTATTACACCTTCCCATGAGAAGTTGATTAGTTAACAATCTGAATTGATTCAACGAATATATCGCTCTAATGATCAACATGGGGCTATGTTATTTCCCGAGAAGTCCGCTTTCATAAGACGCTCAAAGAAATATAGTCAGTTTAAATACTTCGCTAAAACATACGTAATCTACGTCAAACCTGTTTCAAAGGAATTCTTATAAAGAGAATGAAATAACAGGGAATACGAAAAGTGAAAACAAAATTAAACGGTTGGGAAATCCTGATGAATAAAACGACTTTTGAAATCATTTTGTGAATCGATGAAAATAATTATCGCTTAATATTTCATAGAAAAATAAATATTCATACGACGTTGGTTAAACTTAGGCATTAATAATATTGCCGAGGGTTTTTTTTTAATAATAGGGTAGTTAATGTTTTCCGCACCCTTTAAAATTACTAGCTACCATACTGATCGTGTATGATAATAGTTAATCGTTCACACGTATCGATAGCTAAACTGTTGTGAACAATTAATTTTACTTTTCAACACAATATGATCTCGATACCATAAATTCTTGTTTATAAAGCAATGTACACAATAATAATTGGTTCGAAATTAACCGTTTGCTATTTTATAATAAAACACTTCAATATTTATTGAAATACAACCTTGTTTTTAACAAAAGAGAATTTTCTGAATATAAATACTGAGATGGAAGAAAAACTTTATGTCAAATACTTTATTCAATCTTTAATAAAAGATTGAATAAAGTTGATATTACATATACTAATTTCATTAAATAATATTAATATTACGTATACTAATTTCATTACTTGAGAGTACTGCTAAAATCAAAAACATATTTTCGAAATTGTGCAACGGAATGTGGCAGTTATTACATTTGTAGCTTGGAAAATCATACATGTAGTTAAATCTACAAAAAGTGGAAATTTACTAAATTCGTTATTACGATATTGTTATAGACAACGATTGGATCATCATATTGGGCATGAGACACTATCTCGTAGAAAAAAAAAGAGATTTTCTCCTAATTTACTCAAATGCATATGAGTTGATCCAAGAAACGTTGTACAGTCTATAAAACCATAAAATCGTCTAATAAAACATTATAACGTAATAAAACATTTAATCGTTTCATTTGAATCTTGTGTCGATTTTATACCTGTAATAAAATTGTTTTAAGAAAAAAAAAATTTCTATTATAGTTAATATAGTGTAATGTATTGATTATAATTATATAATTATTATATAACAGGGTAATGTTATATTGGAATAAAATTTCATGCATTTCAAACTATAATACTAAATTATTCAATAAAAAATTATGATTATTATTGTAAATAAAATTATCAAAAAAAAATGTTAATTTAACGTTTGTAAATAAAGAAATGGATTTAATATTAAACATTTATTATCTTATAATAAATAAATTGTGAATATTAGACAAATTCAACTTTTGTTTTATTGACGAGCGAGAGTTTGAAATATTTCCATTTCAGATCAAATTATCTAATCAAATCCGATTCGGAATACGAATTGGATTACCCGTTTTTGACTCATTTATACAGTCTTATCGTAACACATATTTTATTTGGCGTAGCGTCGCTATGAAAATAAATTAAAAAGCTTTTTTGGTATGCTAAAACTGAAAACGTAATTTAAGTTAAATCTTGTCATTAAAAAGTCAAAACCATTATTTATGAAATTCTGCTCGGACCAATTCTAAATTATTTTATGATCGCTATTATATGAGTTTATTTCATTTAGAAATTAACATAATAATTAGCTTCTTGCTTCATTGCTTAATCCCCGTAATGTTCTGGTTATCCGTGTTAAACTTTGACTCGAGACAAATTTTAACGTACCCCACTTTGAGTCATATAGTTATGACGTATTAACCTTAATACGTATCAGAAACGTATCAAATGCCCATGAAGAAATCGATAAAACAAGTCATTATGGAATTATGTTACTAGATTTAAATATATTAACTCTCTCAATGTTTAATTTAAAACACACATAGTTCGTGAGGAAATCATTCGAAATCATACTTCCTTATTCAGTCTCTAATTATTAGGTTATATTTGTTTTAGTAACTAGGTTGTAATAAAATCCTACGTACTCGCAGAACCTTTATTTTGGAAGTGAAACTTCTTAAGCAGCGATTCAATAATCGGTGAGTGGACGAGAATTGAGGGAAAAATTTTAAGACCGGGTCAGGTTTAGGCACATTTTGTTACACGAGAGAGAAGAAAGATATGACGTAAAGAGAAACAGAAAGCGATTGAATAAGATAGTGTCGCGCATACGTGACTCTACGTATGAACAGCTGAGGTACCACACATACGTTGTTATTTACTTTTTTATATTTGTCAAAAGAAGACTATAAACATTTTGTCGATTTTTTTTATATATTTATGTTTGATTTCTTACTAATTATGCATGTACTTCATTCATTACAAGAATAGCAACATATTAGATATGCATTGTACTTAATTTATTTATAAATCTGAAATAAACCCGCACATACAGTCGTAAATATAATTTACAACGCAAGCGGCATTTAAAAGTGTTCTGGTACTTATATTGCAGCTATTTGTTTTTAATTGACAATAGGCTATATAAATTTATGTGAAGATTAGATGTTTACATCGATTTGTAATGACATTTCATTAAATATTTCTAAATATATAAGTATTAAAATTTCCATATGCGAATTTGGCACAAATCTATGGATTTAAACTTTATATGTTCTTTCTTACTGTCAGTGCCGTTTTAATACTTTATACTTACTTTTGTCAAGGTTTAGATCGCTAAAAAAGTTTCACTTCTGTCACGTGTACTGAGTTGCAGGCGATTAATACACGTCTAGCCATTTCACCCATCTATCGACATAGTCTTAGATCTCACAATAATAGGTACCAATTTCCAATATGACAGCAGTTTGTTAATCTTTTGGATACATCAAAATCATTTCTTCCGCTATATGTCATTCTTTTTCATTCTTTCCAACATTTACAGCTACAATGATTTTCTTGATTTTCAAAAACAAGTAATAATAAGCACTAAATAGCTGATGAATAGCCGATACTTAGCTCCAAAGTTATTTATTTTGAAAAAGTTACTGTATTTTTTTCGTTTATGAATGGTGTAGTTTATGAATGGTGTAATTTATTATTACAACATTGAAAATGTTTAATGGTAAAATTTACTTTTGTTAATCATTTTCCACAGTTTCATAAATTATTCTGTTTCTAGCGAATTATTCTGTCTAGTCGCACTGTGATTCAAATAGGATTTCAATAATTATATTTGTTTTTTTCTCAAAGCATTGGAACTTACGTACATAAACAATGGTCGTATCTCCATTACCAATATTAGATTATGTCGATCAAACGAGTCATGGTCACTAAGAACTTTACGGTACGGGCCACTATGTTATATTATGGACTGTATAATGTCTACCAGGCGTTGTAAACTACATTTTCCC
Organism: Druceiella hillmani; assembly: GCA_039881145.1. NCBI lineage: Eukaryota > Metazoa > Arthropoda > Insecta > Lepidoptera > Hepialidae > Druceiella > Druceiella hillmani. The sequence goes on from JAYKKI010000004.1 coordinate 28,279,957, forward strand.
ATTACATTACACATATTTTTACAAGAGTGATACAACTCATTACTATTTAATACCACCAAATCAATATTACCGATTAATAAAAAGAAAGAAAAAATTAAATATTTAAAAAAAATATTTTTAAACTAATTTTTTTTATTCATTATTATCTATAAAGAAAATTGAGAAAAAAAAAATTATCCAAAACAAGGCAATATTTTTCCTACGGTTTATATTACCAGTAATTTTGTTAAGAATTTAACAAAAAATAATTAACAGTTTTCTAATATGTGTTGAATTTTATTTCTCCGGGCTTTGTAGCATTAATGAAATTATTAAAGTAAATTTATAATAAAAAAGAATTGGAAAGTTTTTGCATATCCACTATAAACATTGTACCCTGTGAAAATAAGTCGTAGGAAAAAGGAAACTGTACGAGTGAGTTTGGATCTATCTAAAATAAACAAGTTGACAATTGTATAATAAATCAATAAAGAAATCAAATGAAAACAGTAAAATATTTTATAACTATAACATTAAAATGGTATCAAAGGAATTATACTTTATGGTTCTATAAAAAAGAAATAATATCGAGACTATAAGATACAAAAGTTTTTTCAATCATACCAAGAATTACGATGAAAGCTTTACATTTGGCCGTGCCATGAACCCAAATTACAATTTAAAAAAATATATTCATACTTGGTTTAAACGCTTTTTAAACCGCGAATCGTATGAATTTTTTCCTCATCCCTGTTGCATGCACTAAACACTGGAAACATTTTTTGATAATTTTTAATTCACCCTTAGCTTTCGGTCACCATTTCATGTAACAAGTGGAAAGTTCATATATTTAGCATTTTTAATTTAGAAGCTAGATGATGGTAACAAGTTTACAGATGGACGGATAATCAACCGGGGGCAAATACAACGTCTTGTGTAATGAGAATTGATGACAGAAGATTTTATATCTGTTAAATAATTCTTAAAAGAAAATAGATATCCGCTATTAAAAACAACGTTTACATTTTTGTAATTTGAACCGACAACGAAAATTTAAACAGACGTCAAAAAATGTACCACGTTTAAATAAAGAGATGATAATATGCCATATCTAATGAAATTTAAATGAAAAGGATATATCAAAAAAGAAGAAGTTTTAAAAAGCACTTGATTGAATAGCAGAATCGAATTCAATTTCAGAAAGTAACGCTGAAAAATAAGAGAATTATTTTTCTTTTTTGAAAGTAATTTCAATTTCTCTTTTAATTTTTATACGCCTCCATGCCATAAAAATAACAATTTTGAAGAACTAATTTCAGGATTCCGTAATTAAAAAATGGAACCTGTATAATTTCGTCATGTACGAACATCATAGGCCTTTCAGTATAAAACCGGTTATGATAAAGAAGATGTGAACTTGGAACTAAAAAAAATATATACTTTTGATTATTTTTATTACACATGCCGCGTCTCTTTTGCAGGGTATAAATCTCCAAATCTCTACAATGATAATCACCCACGTATACCCCACTAACTTTCGACCACGCAAATAAAACAATCTAAAAAATTAGGATAACAGCGTTTATTAAGCATTTCAAGACAAAATTATTTCGGTCAATGTTCATTAGTTAATTAAGGGCAACTAGGTTATTTGTATGACACCTGTAAAAGACTCACTAGGTAACAAATTAGCAACCAAGTTATTTGCGTGACACCTGTAAAAGACTCAATAGGCAACAAATTGGCAACCAAATTATTTGTGTGACACCTGTAAAAGACTCACTAGGCAACAAATTGGTAACCAAGTTATTTGTGTGACACCTGTAAAAGACTCACTAGGCAACAAATTGGCAACCAAGTTATTTGTGTTACACCTGTAAAATACTCACTAGGCGACAAATTTCATAATGAAATTCTATGCCTATAAATTTTTTTAGAAATCGTTCAAAAAAATAGCATGTCAAATATTTAAGCATTTATATGTATTTAAGTTTTGTATGGAAACATTGTAGAGCAAGTTCCACTCGTATTTAATAAGTGAAGTTTAATCTATATAAATAAATACAACAGCAAATAAAAACAGTTCTTTAGTTACAATAGAAGTTTTGCCCATATAATACAATAATTGCATCCAAAAAAGATTCAATGTAAAAATTAAATGAGGATGTACCGAGTCTAATAATATATTATTATTTTTTTTTAAAAACCGTAATATTAGCGAAATTATATTGAAACAATTAATACTAAAATCAAAAATGTTTCTCATTCGATAATGTTTTACTTTATATGTGAGACTTTACATTATTTTAATTTTTTTCGTTTTTGTGATACAAATATATGAAAAAACATATTAAGGTACCATTTCATGTCATGAAGAAATAATTTACGTTTAAGCACCAGTTTTATAGTGTTTAATCAATTAATGATCACAACTTTAACTCAATTACGACCTTTAAGTGAAATATTATAATACTTTCGCAAAATCTCGCAGCCACACCGATATTTAATAAAACACTGCACTTTTAATGATTTCTGTTATCTATACTTAACGAATTTTTTATTCCACATTGTCTTAAATTTCGACCGCCATATGAAGCAATGACTAATAAAGGAAAATAAAATGAGGAATAAAATAAGACTCTAAATTTGAAAAGCAGAGTTTGAAAGCAAGATTGATATGCTCTCACTTTCAAAAATAAAAATGAAGGTAATCGACGTATCGAATTTTAATACCGAAATGTGGTCATATCGCAATTTCGATGTAAATATGTACTTATTGCGTACGTTTTAAAATTATCTTTTACCAACAGTCGCAGAAAAATATTCTTGAAAATTTCACAAAATGTTATAAACATTCATACCACATTTTCGCATAACCTTAATAAAGGCAGGCTTATCATTAAGAAAATAATAACAACATAATTTATCGCAGACAAACAACATTATAACTCATGAAACTAATTACAAGATAGATAATAGAAATATAGCAACTATACAAAAAGTTGGGTGATTTTTTAATCATTTATGAAATCCAACATGCATGAAAGAAAATTTTAAAACTATGGAAAATAATAACCACAATTAATATCGAAATAAAAGAAGACATGGATAATTATAAATAACGTATGATTTTAAAACGATTCAAATCAGAGTATAAAAAAACAAATTCTTGAAGTCAAAATCGGATTGCTTTTTTTTTAAGTGTACCATCTACATTGAGGTTCGGGGAGTAGAAAAACATAAAATTGATGAAACGTCACGCACAACGAAACGGTTGTGACGTCGTATGCGCAGGTATGATTCTAAAAATGGCGTCAAGTTCGAATGCATGGACGATAAAGGTGCTAGTAGAAGCGATCTTATGTGGCTTAAAACGACTGCTTTAGATGCGATAAAACAATTGGTATTGAACACCAAACGAATGTACGATGCATTTATATTTACAAATATTTCAATACTCTGTTCTAACTGAAAAATTTGCCACTGATAATTACTCGATATATGCTTGTAAGGACTTCACCCTATGTATTATATACATACCATTTTAGGATTCCATGCCTCAAAAGGAAAAAAAGAAACCTTGTAGGATCACTTCGATGTCCGTCTATGTGTCGGTATATCTGTTAAGACCCTTTTTCGCAGAAATGCGTGGAGGTATCAAGTTAATATTAATACCAAATGCTTAAGTCTACAGTCCTACCCTTATAACGATAAAAATCAAGCTTTTAAGGGAACGGAGAAAAAACCCTAAAAATACGGCCATTTATTCCGCATATTTTGACACTCGCTAAATAAACCGAAATCTATAGGGCACTCCCTGTTGACCTAGAGTATGAAATTTGAAAAGAATCCAGGTCTTATAGCACAAGTAAAGGAAAAAAACCGAAAATTGTTAATTTGCATTTATAACACATCAATTTTTTTTAAATACGCGCCTGTGAAACACACAATAGGTAATATATTTTCGTTCTAAAAAATTAAAATTTTATAAATGGTACAACAGGAATATTAAATACCATTAAATTTTTATAAATATCTAAATGTGTACGGAGCCCTCGTAGTGAGAATTCCACTTGTGCTTGACAGTTTTTTTTATTTGTAATAACTTGATAATATACCAAGTAAACAAACATCTCACCGCCTCTATTTGAAACGTGAGTAACAGTTATTTTGCAATAGATACATTGTCATATTTTACGAAAGAGAAATCTATTAGATAAAGTATCGTTAAAAATCTGAGACGTTTCCTTTGTACTGTACATCGTATTCAACTATTAATTTGAAATTCTAGTTATTTCTCATAATTCTGTTAGTAGCAATATTAAGAGCTGTTTGCAGATATGAATGGTAACATCTTTAAATTAACCATTCGACTGTTCCGATTACCTGTCATGAGGACAGGTAAGTTCTATGTTCCTTATACGAATAATTTCATATTTGTATACAATATACTTACTTCATTCCCTTTGTACAGTATACTTACTCAAAAAAACTTTTCAGCAAAAATCGATTCGCAATCATTTTCATTCAATTTCTCAAAAATATCGAGCTTATGAAAGAGTTCATATCACTGCCAAATGTTTTTCCGACTTTCACTAACTCCAATCTCCTTTAGCATAAATCGATTCCTAATTATCTACATTCGGAAGATGCACAGCAAAAGTTGCAATACTCTTATTACGCAGCCATAATTATTGTTAACCTAAACCCTGTTAAAACTGAACCCTTTAAAGATTATTAATGTGTCTGCCTATCACAGGCTTTTTACTCAGAAACCGTTCCATTTAACTTGAAATTATATACTCATCTTTTATCAGGTCTTCTATGTCTCGTTCTTTACTGTAAAATGACGTAAAAGTACACACATTCTTGACTAAGCAGCATAGTTAGATCGGTCCTTAAGTCAATATCCGAAGTTATACCTGTATGTGTGTACACAGCTAATAGTTCACATGCAGACGACGGGCTAACCGAGTCTAACCGATCTCGCGGCGAACAATGGCTGCCGGCGGAATAGCGGCTATATTCCCTTTCGACGGAGCGGACGAAAAACGCCAGGAGCTAGTCACGAGTCGCGCTGTGCGCTCAAGTACGCCAATATAAAAACGTAATTACCCACATTTCCTCAAAAATATTGCTATGGAACATTTAGGGGGATAAATTAAATACTTAATGTTTTTTAATTGCCTGTACAGTGTGGAATATGCTTTGAAAGGACTAGTTACAAGGGTCTCAAAAATATTTTCTTCATAATTTTAAACAGTATTAGTATATTCCGAGGTATACTGAAAAATATGGAAAAAAAAGTTCCCATTATTTCTAAAACTGCTCAATCTAAAATTAGAAAAAGAATCAAGGTTTTTCAGAAACCTATGCAAAGGTTGTAAAAAAACTATATTTATCCTAGATTTTATAATTTTCGAAATAGGCATTATATTTTCACGCTCATGAAAAATAAAATAAGCAACATATTTACATTGTGAAAAATTATTATGTGTAAATAAGTTAATATAAATTCTCAGATTACAGAATAAAATTCAGATGGAGCGTACGTAACACGGGAGTGAAGCCAATGAAGCAAATACAATTTCGAAAGCAAATACAAACCAGAATCCTGCTGATTGCCAGTCTCGTGCGTACAATAAATTTCTTTACAAAAATGCCATCTTGTGTTGTTAAACTCTGCAAAAACTTTTCCCAAAAACAGAAGAAGGGCGATGGAACATCGTTCCATACTTAATTATTATATATTTTTTTATTAAATCTGAATAATTTAAATACGAAATGTCAACTAAAATCCCTTAGTGTTACTAGGTTGCATTGAAATATCGTCCATGTAACCGAGGTAAATAAAAATGGATTCAGTTACAAATTTTGTAGTATTTTTTAAAGTATAGTATTTTTACGCAAATTTGATTTATATTGTTAAGTACTTTTTTTAGGTGTGTTAATTAAATTAATGTTTATAACATTAATTTCCCTCCAGAGGTCTAACATTTTTAGACAAATAAGATATCGTTGAATTTGTCTTTATACTGAAGTTGACATAGGCTCTGATATAAAATTCAACTAGGATAAATACATATAATCATGATTAATGAGCGTGAAATGCTTCATTATTAATTTCCAAGAATTCTGTCATCTGACATTTTCCCAATTAAATGAAACTACGTGATGTAGTATTATTTTTACTTTCTTTAAGTTCTTTACCACGACCTAGGTTTCGTTGTATGCAACTCCATAGCGTAACGGCCGATCATGTTCCAAGTATCCCATTATTTGTGTATACTTATATCGTAAAGAAAATTCTGGTGTGTGTTTAGGACTACACGATAGAAGTGAACAAAAAAATAAATATATATATATATATATATATATATATATATATATATATATATATGTAATATATATATATATATATATATATATATATATATAAATTTATTGAACTACTCTCAAATAAAATATTAATAAAAAATTAAATGTAATTCTTGAAACGATGCACTCCGTGTTAGACAGTGAACTCGCTTGGCCGATGCCGAAAGAACCCAAGTTTACCTGTAAGATTGAAATAATAAATTTATGGAAACTGAAATATGTATAAATAAATTAGATTCAAATTTAATTAAATATATAAAAAAGCGCGCATGATGCGCTTAAAAAGTAGTTCACTTGGCGAATCCCGAAGGGATTACCCGATTCAGCATCACCAACCCGAGCGTGACGCGTCACCTATCCGAACGTTATGGCTCATTTTCATTCACTGTTCAGAAAAAGTGCGCAAATGTGCCAAAAGCAGTTTTTACTCCAAAAATTAGTAACATATAAAGATTTTAATAATATATTCCACAACTATAATGATCCATCAAAACCATGCTAATCAACGTGAATAATTATAATAAATTAAATTAGAAACAGATATATAACTCATATTTCTAATTTTATTTATCATTATTATATTCAGTTACAATTGTTATTACTGAGTAAGTAAATCAATAAAATGCTGAGTTAACAGCGGGAAACGTCGTTTCGTTACCCTGGCAATTTTTCGCACAAAATCACATACACGTCTTTACAGCGCGATACGCACGAGTGAAAAAATCTGGGTCTCGTTATATTTGTTCCGCGTACGCTATCTGTCTTTTATTCTATAATCTGAGTACATATTTTATGTACCCTTAAATATATATAAATGCGTAAACGTGTACGAAACTTTGCAGTGTGAGTTCTACTCGTGATTCACCGGTTTACCTTTAGCACTTTTTAGACTCATAAGGTGTAGACCGATGTATAACACATTATATAACAGCCAAAACAATAGCAGTGTGTCTACGTCTTATCCAAGTCTATACCAGAACGCCGCGCTGGAAGCAAACACGACGTACAGAGATGAAGTTCGCCCGCCTCCGAGTTTGTTTCGTCCCGCTAACAGTGCGAGGCTGTTATCTCTGCTGAATAATTCATCGAGAACCGCCTCAGTTCGGAGATAACATTTTACTCCGGGTCATGCTTCAGTTCTGGTTAAATTATCGCACATTCTTATTGGGTACGGTCGTGGAGTATTAAGTGCTTAGAACCTAGTACCTTTCGCATACCGTATCTTACATTCCGTACGGATCGGATGATTTTGTTGTAAGAGATACGAACTATGTTCCTCATATAATTGAATAAAGTCGACAAAATATTGGATAGTGATGCTGCTTATTATTTTAGCATTTACTACAAATGGGATAACCACAAAATTCCAGATTAATTAATTCGTTAATTATCAAAAAGCAATCCAATCAATCCTTTTCTGTAAACCTGTATACTATATCAGTTATTTAACACGGAAGCATTTCTATATTAATTTCTTGAAAGATTACACATGCCCGATACATCAAGTAATAAATAAAATTAGTTTTGGTGATAAGAAGCGCGTTGAGTATTTGCTAAAAGGGAAGTGAAAAGCAAGAAACAAAAGCAGAAAAAATGGTCCATTTCCTATTGGGTGGGAATTTTATGAAATTGAGTTTGTCGCAGAATGCTGGGCCGATTACCAATTTGGCGGATCGGACGGCCGCACAGCGTGATACAAATCTTCAAGTATTATGTTAGTGGGCAAATCTAATAATTCTATAAGAAGGGACGCGGTGATAGGATAGAACTCGCTTAACGTTTCCAAAATATTTACATGAATAGCCGTACTGACAATCATTAATTTGTATAATAAGTCTATTAATTATTTCCTTTTCAATTTGAGGTACGAGACCCTGAAAAGCAATAGTTTTTTTTTAAATATTTTCTTTATTTTACGACAAATGAGACTGCAACATTAAAACTAATTGATAGCTAGACAGTACCATCTATTTTCGAATAAATCTGTTGTTTAAAAATATCTCTTTATATTATTTATTTATGTCATAGGTAATAGGTACATGAAAATATCTATATCTTTTTCTTCTAGACCATGTCTAGAACATGCCTAGAAAATATTTTTTAGAAAATTCTTTCTAGAACATATCTAGAAAAAACTGCTAACATGATTTATTTTTTGTAGATAAATTACCAAGTTGCGTTAAATAAATTGAACAAGATAAATGTCATAAATATGGAAATTTCAATAAGTTACCCTCTTTTGGTTTCATCGTAGTCAGATAAAAATAAGTTATTAATGAAATATTTCTTCTCAGCTAAAGGTACAATTGCTTTTATTAGCTGCTATATAAGCACATAGCTTAAGCGAAATCTTTTATTGAGATTTACGACTTTTTTCATATTTACTTACTACTAATTAATTTAGAAGTGTTGAATTGGTATTTGAAGAACGGAAAACTGAAATCTTCAAGCGATTATAAATCATTTGATATATATTTTTATATTGTTTAAAATGTTATTTCATATTTATAAAATTTTTACATTTTTTTTTAAATAATTTACTTTTAGGTTTTTGTTTATGTTCGCTTAAGTTTTTCCCACTTTCTTACCTGACTGCCAACCTACTTACAAAACAGGTTAGTTGCTTCATACCTTTCTATATACCTACACGTACGTACCTAGTTATATAGTTTATTGTTTTCTTGATTATATCAATATATGTGAAACGAATTAAACCTCCATAAATTTACTCCTCACTACAGAAGAATTCCTGTCATCATCTTTCAGTTCTACTTCTAGGTATTAAAAAGTACCTGACACAAGACCCTTGTCATTATTTATGATCAACTGACTCATCAAGACAAATTGTATGTATGTGTTTCTTTCTTGGGGACTACTGTCACCACACTTTTGCCGATTATTGCAGCTCCATCATCAGATGCGACCAACATCTGTGACTAAGTTACTTATAAGCATATGCCAAATGAGTTCAAACCTGGTATCATTTCTTTCAAAGGCTCTTTGTAGACCTAACCATTAAAGAGTTCCTCAGGATTCGGAGACATCCTTCTTCCAATTCTTTCTGAACCTCTCTGATACCATTTCCTTATCCTTCTTCCAATTCTTTCTGAACCTCTCTGATACCATTATCTTTCAAATTAAAAAAAAGCAGTTGATTTTCTGTAGTTCGACATATCACTAGCCGCACACATCACAAATCTGACCCTGCGAACCGATACTTACTCGTATGTAACATTTTATAGCACTACTTGTCTATGTGCAGGAGGGACACTTATATAAATATTTAAATAGAAGATGGTTTTAATTATAAATATAATTATAAATTTAATAATACTTTTCCAACACAAAAAATAACGCATCAGGTGTTTCCCCTTGCAAAGAATGTTAACCGCAATTACATATAATAACACATGATTATATTCTATAACAAAAAAAAATAAGCTTATTATTATAAAATTAATAACCTAGGATTTTACAAAAATTACTCAAGGAACGAATTACAGCAAAATTATTGAAAAAGTAAATAAAAGTGCACTTTCCAATAAACGTAAATTAACAATTTTAAGTTTATTATGGCAACATTGGCAAAGCCAGTAATAAAACGTCATTTGAAAAACCTTATGGCAGCGGCCGTCTGAAAGATGATTTTTGCAAAAATGTTTATTGCCCATGCTCATTATATTTTGAATGTATGTATAATATGTATAATATATAATTGTTAAATTCAGGTTAAGGCTATATATTTTTCTACTAAAGAATAAAAAAGCTTTCCACGCACTATTGAAAAGTTCTCTTTTTTTGACGTATCGCTTCTTTTCTTTCGCAGCAAGCTGAATGTTTGGCCATCTTTTGTAAATTTTATATCTCCGCCATCTTGAATTATTGTACTTATTTAATCCCTCTTTAAACTTCATATAGTATTTAGATCTAAGCTCATTTTCACCATATTTCATCTCTATCAAAGTTGAAATTCTAGAATATATGTGTTTCTGGGAAATTCAGCTAAAAATGAACTAAAACACCATATTTACAAACAAGTCGTAAGAACCGCGATCATTTACCATACAAGCTACGGTACTTTGATAAAGATGCAGAACCGCATTTAGACTTTACCTAATACAATAAAATAAAATGCACACTAACCATGATATGCTTCGTACATAATTCTTAGCCATACTAAAAGTATAAATATGACGGTGATTTCGTTTCTTTGCTACCAATAACTCTGCAACTTAATGAGGAGTTGTGACCAAATTTCACGTACATATAGAACGTATGGCGAAGTAACACATTAACTAAATATCGTGGTATTCCACGACATAGTCTTATTGGCAGCTTTGTATAGGTAGAATTCTAATACAGCGAAAATGTGTTTAGATAGTTGTTACTCGATAAGGTCTAAAAGACTGTTAACTTAATATCATGGAATAACATAGTCTTATTTGCAGCTTTGTATAGGTAGAATTCTAATACAGCGAAAATGTGTTTAGATAGTTGTTACCCGATAAGGTCTAATAGACTGTTAACTAAATATCGTGGAAAAAGATAGTCTTTTTTGCAGCTTTGTATAGGTGAAATTCTAATACAGCGAAAGTGCGTTCAGATAGTTATTACTCAATAAGGTCTAAAAGACTGAACATATTTTTGTGAAACTTTGTACATGTATAGTTCATGATCCGTATTTATATTAACGCTTCTTATTAACCTAAAAAGGTAGTTTAGAATAAAAAGGATTTTTTTTAAAAGAAACTGTTATCTATTGAGTCCTATCGATATATTTGACTTTATGAGAAGGGGGGACTTATAAGATAAAATATTTTGAAGTAAAATAAAAATTCACATTCACTAAAATAACAATCTGTAAAGATGGAAGCTTAATGTTATTTACATTCTTATGTTGGAGAGAAGAAAAATTTAAAAAGAATTTGAATGCGTTTCTTGCATACTATATATAGCTATAACAGCTAGACGCACTGTTACGAGCATTACTTTTGATAACGATCTTTATTCAGTCTTCTTGTTTCACAACTCTTTTAAAAATTGCCAAAAATAATTGAATTCCAAAAACGAACATATATTTGTCCTTGTTGGAACTATTAAAACTACTCGCACAGCATTAATAAAAAAAACCTTTAAGAAAACTGTAATAGTGCGTAATCCAGGCATGATAAATTGTTTAGTATTACATAACGTCATGGACACCTTACCTTACATATATACATTACGTACAGTCTAATAATAATGCAATAACACGCGTCAATAATAATACAATCGTTAAGTTGCGGGGGATAACCGTATATACAAAAGTTTAGTAGCCTGCCGTTGCACGCGATAACCAAAGGGCGTAGTCGTACTAAATTCAAAACGTATTTCTTGTTCCATGTATTTGAATGACACGGCAGATTTATATGTCAATCCTCTAATTATACTAAGTAATTCACTATTTATAATAAAATAACCAAAATTCTTCAACTAACTGCTAAAAGTGCAATAGAAATGGTTTCATAATTATTTTAAAGTAAAAATCTAAAAGTTAAATGCTTAAAGATAACAAATGGAACTCGATGAATTCATTTTAAAAATAATGTAATATTTGTCCTTTAAAAAAGTTTATATATGGTATAAGTTTATATATGGCAAAAGAAATAGATAAATTGAAAGTAATTCAAAATATTAAGAAGAAAAGGAAGAAAGTAGGTAATTCAAATTTGTATCCTTGTCGGTCGTCGTATTTTTCCATATTTAAAAGTAACTAGAGGGCTGTTTGTCCTTCTAACTTGGCTTAGAGTCATTTATTTTCCTTATTAGAACTTTTTATTTAATTCTTCAGTGAACACTTCATAGTATTTTAGGTCATTCCGTATATTATAACACATCGAATATTTCTTAATATATTTAATTACAGGAAGTTTTCCTAATTGCATTTGTAAATTGAACGGCTTAATTAAAAAAAATTTAAATTATTAACCTCATCCAGATAAAAACTAAAAAGACGAAAATAAAAAGAAAATTAACAATTCAAACACCCAACTACATAAAAATCAAACTAAGAGGTTGGAAACAAGTCAGGCACAAGGGTGCGCCTAATTATGAAACTGATTCGAATAACGTTATGTATATGCATAAGTACAGCCTATGGCAACGTAATATACCGTACGCAATCATATTTCTTATAATTTAAATCATTGGTAACTTAGACTAAATTAATTCACCTGGAACCTCAACCCGTACATAGTTACGAACAATGATTATATACAGTCGAAAGGCTTTATTATTGTTTAAGAAAACCCATATCTAATCTAAAAAATCTTGAGGAGTTTCAATGGGAAGCTGTTGGTTGCGAATCTCATCTTCATATTTCAATATGGTACATATGAATACCAGATTTATTATTGACGTATTCCCAATCAGTTTAAATAAATATGTTCACTTTACTCTTACACTTTTTAAGCTGACATTTTAAATAGTTTTATGTGGATAAAGCAAATATCCGGCCCGATATATTCTAAATAATGAATAAATAAATAATAATTATTAACCGCACTTTCAAATATTCAAATATTTTTTGTGTTCAGATAGAACATAATTATCTATTCGTTGGCCTCTGAATGTTGGCGATTGGAAAAAAAAATATTTATTCTATTTACAGCCAATAACTTAACGGCCTTAATCGTTTTGATTTCATATTGCAATATAGAATAAATATATTCACCGTTTTCGAAAACTAAAGTTTTCTCAGATTAAAAAAATAAAATTAATTTTCTCCAACTGCTCAACGCTTTTTTTTCACTTAGCTTCCTAAAGATTATATTTCCTAAGAAATTTAGATATCAATATTCTCTAATAATTGAGCTATAGAATGAACTGAATTCCATAGAAAATTATTATCAATAAAGGCTTTGCGTTTCTGAAGATTATCGCATTTACACAAATAAGCAAATAAATATAGTGACACTGCCTTTTATTTATTTATTAATAAAAAGCTATGAACTTTCAATCATCTCTTATCTGAACATACCTCACAAAAAAGATTATTATTATTAACGTAGGTTCGTAAACACTCACCTCATGGGACATACATATTTATCTGAACGTACCAAGAAGCTACTCAAAATTAATTAAAGTCACCCAAATTTGTATTCCCATATTAATCAGTTGACAGAACTTACATTTCCATGTTGAGACTATTGGAAGTAGTCATAACCAATAAGCAATTTGTAAATATTTTTCTCAATTCTATAAAGTTTAATATATGTATCTTACAAAGGAAGACGCACTTGGAAAGACACTTCTTGGAAGACGCACGCGCCTATGTGTACATGAAAAAATTAAATAACTTCAATTGTAACCCTAATTCAAGTATTTTATAAGCCAACTCCTCTATACCTATATTAATATGGGTGTTTGACATTATCCCACATCCCTGACATTGAACATCTCTAGGCCCAATAGGGTAAAACATTTTTTTTCCTTTTTCTCATTTAAAACTATTTTCATTCGGCTAAGCACACTGCGTGTCCGCTTTGAAAAATTTTGATCTTTTACACCATTGTATTATTAATTCTAAGTATGGAAACAATGACATTGATTAATTTATAAATTAATAAATTATTACCACAGTTACAAACCTTCATCAGCCAGTACGTCTGAACCTTTAACACTTAATCAGCATTTCCGTTTAAACTCGGCCACCTCTGATAAGTGCAAACAACTGTGTACAATGTATTGTATGACATATTTACACTTTATTACTGATCTTGGAATTATAAATGAAGTACTTTGCACAAAATGAAATGAGAAAAAAGAACCTTAAATAACGCGATATAACGTCTATGTTTACTGATGTTGTTTGAAAAATATCAAACAAAGTGAAATAAATCAAATTGAAAGTCGGTTTCCCTACCTGAAAAAGAAAAACACGACAAAATATTATTCACATATTCATCATATGTATGTCTGTCACAGCCGTTTTTGTAAAAAAAAACCGGTCAATGCAGAAATTTGATATTTGGTATCATAATTCTTAATAGTACAACCTTAGAATATAGAGTAATCTAGAAGGCGCATACGCACAAATCTCTTCGCGGTCGCGGTGAAACCGAAAATCGGTGGAGGGGGCACCGCACTCCGCCTTCTAGCGCCCTCCCCCAACGCGCGCGGTGTTACCAGCAGAATATATTTACCCATCAACTTCAGGAAATCGATGCATATAAATATATTTGTTTGCGGCGGTACGATTCACATTTATATCAATTTATATGGTCATGGCTTGGTTTATATGAAATATTATTAAGGCCGCCATGTTAAATTTCTAAAATGTTTATTCTGATACAACCAAGGGCTAAAGTATTCAGATTAAAATTATTTAAAAACTTTGTCACAGTTTACTATTTTATTCATCACTTAACATTTTTAATACAAAAAGAAAACAATTATCTTAGTGTCTTAAAGTAAAAAAGAAATGTGAAAAAGCCCATAATAAAAGTTTGAAAGTATTCGATCTCATACTAAAGTAATTCAAAATAAACGAAACAATTCTTTATATTAATTAGCATTCAATATCGTTATAAAATTACTTCATATTTTAAATAGTATCGATTCGCATTTTTCAAAAAATTAAAGAAGACGGCGGAAATGAATGAATGTCACATGTGTTTCTTGCCGTAATAGGATTATGTAGTGATTATATACGTAAAATATTCAATTCATATTCAATTTTAGAATTTTTAAAATATTCTAAAATTGAATATGATAACGGAAATTCAAACGTTACAGTAAATTCTCCAACGACATTTACCAAATCCCAATTTTATTAAAAATAAAATTTTACATTTTTCATAATCGAGCAGTTGAGATGTTTTAATTTGGGTTTAATAAGGGTATATTAATAAGGGTATCGTAAACAATTTTTTAAGAGGTGACAACACCAATAAAAATGGCGCGCTTCAGTTAATAATAATCTGCTTCGATATTTTAATTGAAAATGAAATTAAGTAATAATTTTTACGTATGAGAAGTAATCCCCATTTGTTTCTTTTGCAGTCCAGTGATATATTTGCAGGTGGGAATAGCACAAGCCGGCATTTTAAGCTATATTGTCACGTAACTGCACTGTCTTAAATTGCACTGACAGCCGCGTTTTGACACAACGCATTTTATGCGTAGTTTTTTGGACACACTATGGTGCGTGTTCTCGCCTTCTGAGAGTACAACAAACAAAATATAACATTAGAAAGGAATATAGGTTTTACCCGCGGCTTCACCCATTTTGTTATATGAATATGTAAATATTTTTACAAAGAAATAACGAGCCCAGTTAGGTAATTACGAGGTAAATATTTGTTTGACCATAATTACCAGATATAACTTTTAACATTTGCTACGCACACCAGGTGAGTTGTGCGATGGTAGTCTGCACTGAAATTCCGTACAATAACTAACCGATAAATTTGGCTTATCAAATGGAATAAAATATCCACCTATTCAGTTTTTCATACGAAGGTATAATTATATGACGTTTACATTTATTTGTCTGCGCCTGTAAAGAAAGCCTTTATGTTCATTGTTTTGCACCTGTAAATGACAGATAATGTTTCGTTTTGATTATATTAGTAGAGATTTAGTTCGGTGTAATATTTTTCATCCCAGTTATCATATAGAGCATCGCGTGTAAATGTTCGTTATATATGATGTATATTTCTCCAAATACATGTTTTCGGATAATTTTAAGTGGAATGTCTCCAGACAAACTTTGAAAAAAATGCGGGAAAATATCACCTTTCCATCCCTTCCATGGGGAGAGCCCTAGACCCCATGCTCAATTTCCGAAACTATAGAATCTAATATTATCGGAGGAGGAGGAGAATCTAATATTATCGAAATATCAGGATTTTTAAAACCATGCTCAATGGTTACATTAATGCTGTGGCAATAAAGCTAACTCGTATAATTTTAAAGAAATTCACCATATTTTTAAGATTATAAAAAATATACTAAATATTATATTTATATAGCGAATAATAATATACTTACAGGCATTACAGGCACATAAAAGTTTACATATTATAGAATATTCAAACGTTTATTTGCCTGTAAATCCTATTAGCTTTTGCCGTTTAGATTTTCACTTTGAAACAATATTTCAACGCAAATACAAACATTGCTTTTAAAAAAATAACTAGGTTTAAATTTAGAGATTTTAAAAACACTATGAGTATGTAATTAGATAATTTTAAATAGGTAAACAAATTATATATTCAACAGATAAAAAAATAAATAATAGATGAAAAAATTATATATTCAACAACAAGAAATATTTAGCAATTTTAAAATGTCATTTAGAAAAATATTTTGTATTCCCTTAAAATACCAAAATTTATTCAAAATAATTAACGGAAATGTCTATATACTTTTATAAATTTCAAAATAAATATTTGATAAAACAATTCATTTGCTCCATATGTCGCCTTTTCTATTTTCAAATCATTTCTATATATGATTAAAAATACTAACAAATCTGCCTATTATATTCGTATTTATTCTTTACATTAATCTTATGGAGAAGATACAATAGAGTTATTTATGATGAATATTAATTGCTACCTTTGGAAAAGATTTTTAAATGAACTTGTAATTCTTTTCAGTCAAATGTATAAAGAATTCGTATCGAAAGGGTCAGGACGAAACCATTCTATCAGATTGAGCTGATATCTATATGAGACCATTGATGAATCATACAAGCTTACCATAATCCTCTCAGTAGTTATCGAGTCAGGTATATAGCAAGAATTTTGGCAAACAAATCTTAAGAGTTCAAACAAAGATATTGAGATGTTAGCTGATATTAGAAAATCCAAAAAGAGATGCAGGTAAATTATTCAGTTTAACTTAAGATGTAAAGAAATATTATTCAACATCCCTTAAATAAGGACAATACATAGTAGATCATTAAACCTGCTCCCCTTATTCCTTCTAAATGAGTTAAAATTAAGAAAGCAAGCGGAAAACCTCCGAAGTCATCCTAGCTTTGAAGCAGTGCTCCTCTTCAACCAAAAGTAAATATATATCAACTAGGTATAAAGAAGTCATTTTAGTATCGCATTACATCCTGCCATATAAATATAACACACATAAAAATAATTTCATACTAGGCATGGCCATATTTGAAACAGGCAGCAATATTTTTATCGATATATATATATATATATATATATATATATATATATATATATATATATATATATTTATATATACAACCATACACACACATAACAGTGTTTAAAAAAATAATTTCATACTTCTGTATTGTAAAAATTTGGATTTGAAAAATAAAAAACAGTGAGGCGTCACGGGACGTCTGGTAGATGTGAAACATCGTGTTCGTACAAGTAATATGCATAAAAGACAAGATTATTACAGGAACTAAATATTGCATAATGGAAAAATAAAATATTACGAATTTCTTACAGAATATGGTGACTTTATTTAATAAACATTCATTTACAATTAATACAAAAAAAAGAAATGAGCCGTCACGGGACGCCTGGCAGGTGTGAAACATCGTGTTCGTACAAGTAATATGCATAAAAGACAAAATTATTACAGGAACTAAATATAGCATAATGAAAAAATAAAGTATTACGAATTTCTTACAGAAAATGGTGACTTTATTTAATAAACATTTATTTACAATTAATACAAAAATAATAAAGCACAGGTTATGTGTACCGTAGTAAACAACAGCGTCGAACTGAGTGAGGAGGAGGTCGCGTAGTCGGTTGCGCATAGCGACACGTCGCCATACCGTACACTCTGCTACATATAGACTATATATATACCTCCTCCTCCTCCTCGAGAGGAGGAGGAGGTATATATATAGTCTCTAGATCCTCGCCGGATCGTTGGCGCGGCGACGCTTGTCGTGGCGAGTCGCTAGTATAGCGTAGCGACCCGCCACGACAAGCGTCGTCATGCCAACGATCCGATTTATATCTGCGCCTATAGATGTTTCACATCAATCATTAAAAACAATCATGCATACCCCTCCCAATAAAGTTCCAAATATTTATCAAAAGCTCATATCAAATACGCATCAAAAGCACATCCCAAATATGAATCAAAAGCACATTCCCAATATGCAACAAAAGCATCTATGTACATTATGAAATTTACACCGATGAGATAATGAAATTAAAGTCACAGAAGAAATTTTTTCTTATACCAAAGACAATTTTGTAGTGAAAATTAAAAATTTCAATTACGGTCATGCCACGTAATTTCTAAAATAAATATAATAAAAATAAATAGGAATTAGAATCAATGAGACTAAGGCAATAAAACAAATTGGTTGAAAATAAGTTTTAATAAGTCTTAACTTTTCTAAGAAAGTATGATAAAAAGACCGATAATTATAAAATTATACAACCTACTGAAAGAAAAATCGTAAGTTCAAAATCCGCATCTTTTTCACGCGTACGTTGCCTTTGATTTTAGGGAGGATGTTACTTCTTAATTGAAAATAAGAAACACCCAAACTTACATGAAAGTCAAAATACTGTATCGAACCTACTGTGAACAAATACAAAATTAATTCATAAGCGGGGGGTGATAAATAACGAAGTCAATCAATTCCGTAAACATATTTTCATACATAATCCAATATGATCAAACTGCAGTATTTCTTAATTTAGCTAATATTTTTGAATGTGTGTCAATATTTTATTCTCACATTATGCATCACATTTTATTTTCACTTTCTCGATATAAAAAAAATGATTAGCATATTTAACGATAAATTAACATAAAAAAATTCATTCTAATAATGGGGAGAATATAAAAAAGTTGCAGGTTATCTCATAAGGAATTAAGACGTCTAGAATTCTGTCCATACTGTCATTCAACTGTATACAGCAAAACAACGCTTGACAAATATTTAATCATGTTTTATGTTAGGTAATATTTTTAAATAATTCGAAAAATTTTTGATCTAATCGACCTTATTCAGTTCAAAACCATTTATTTAGCAACTCCAAGTGGGTATCTCAAATAGTAAATAGGAAAACTTGTTTTAAAACTGCGCATCAACAATTGACAGGATATTTTACAGTCTACAATACACATCGTTCAAGATTTCCATGTACTTCCATTTTCAAAAATGTCACTACTTATATACCATTGCTCCAAATTAATTTAATTTAAGAAAAGTACTGGATCCCTTAATAAAATGCGAACAAATCAAAGTTTCAAATATTCAGATTGGGTTTATGCTGAAATAACCTAATAGAACCATTCCGTTGTCCAACCGTCCGACCATTCCACAAGTTAAAGGCTTGTAACTTCTAAACGAAATGAGGCAGATGTTTGAAATTTATACATAGTAAGTGTTTTCCAGACCTTAAATTTAATAAAATTCTGATTTCAAAGAATGAGTACTTTCTAAATTTCCTTTTATAAAAAAATACAATGCAGAAAAAAGTTCAAAATTGCCGTTTTTTAATCTCTTTCATCTTGATAATTTCAGTACCCAGTACAGCTGAAACTTCTAATTAATATTAAACTTATTTGTTGTTTAAATTTCCCAAATTTAAACAACAAATACTGTGATTACATTCAGATTTAGATATAATAGTTAGTGTATTGTGAGTAACACAGTGGCAAGTTTTATTAACCGTACAGGTACATTGCAAATGTCTGATCCCTCTTTTTTGCAATATCTCTGAACGACCGCCCCTATTAGTAACTCGGTAAAGACGTTTATCGACTGTTTCTTAGAGGGTTTAAATCAATAAGAGAAGTAGGTATACAGAGAAAATGGTTAATCTGCAAATTCTTATCCTATTTGTCAAATTAACATTTATCAGCCCGGCTAGTTGACCCTCGCGTGGTATGATTGGTACATTGAAACTGGCCAACTACGTGTCCGAACACCCACAATTCCGTAGTTGTCCATGTGTCATTAAATTTTTATACAAATCTATATAAATATATATATATATCTCTAGATTTTGTAAATTTTTTTCAAATCTATAGTGGAAAAATGACAAAGGGATTTCATTTGTATGTCAATTTAAAGCTTAATATTTCATAAACCGAGCGTAAAAATGCAAAATGACAAATTAAACCTCAGTTTAATTTTAAAAAACCTATTTAATAATATTGCACTCGATAGAGTTTCGCTCTCATTTTACATTTATGGGGAGGTACATTAAAAACTTTTTTTTTAATATTTTAATTGAGATCTCTAAATAGGACACCACTAGATCTTTTTTTCTCGTATCCATATCATTTATTTCACTTTCCCAACAATTAAACAGGTATGGCATCAT
Source organism: Druceiella hillmani (assembly GCA_039881145.1). Taxonomy (NCBI): domain Eukaryota; kingdom Metazoa; phylum Arthropoda; class Insecta; order Lepidoptera; family Hepialidae; genus Druceiella; species Druceiella hillmani. The sequence goes on from JAYKKI010000004.1 coordinate 28,300,638, forward strand.
TTTTTTTCTAAATGATCGTATATTTATTGATCAGTCAAACACTTACCAAATAGTTTTAAGTATATGGCATGAACCATCGTATTTTTAATAAGATAGCTTGTCAAAAACATCCATTTCAAAACAAAAACCAAATAGCATCATTGCTTAATAAACTTTAAAACTAAAAATTTATCTACGATCTTGGAAATAGCGTGACTATATTTTTTTAGTTTAAACCACGCTCGCTTGCTATGCAGCAACATTGTTCAAGTTCGTGACGGAGCAATTTTCATTTCTCCACTCTACTACATATAGTGAAATATGTTAATAATATAACATATACTCTCTTTATGAATGTTGGTCATTTATTTATGTCGCCAATAATAAACTAATTGGTACTCTATTAACTGAATTTCACCGTAAGTTGAAATGTCCCTAATTTGAAAGGACATTACCGAGAAGTCTAACTCATTGTTTTTCCATCTTGTCGTCTTTTATATTTTTTTATAGTTCACCGAATGTCTAGCTCATGATGAAGATGTCTAACTTATTTTTTTCCTTTTTGTCGTCCTTCATGGTTTTTTATAGTTCACCGAATGTCTAGCTTATGTTGAAGATTTCTAACTCAATCTTCTTTTTTCCTTTTTGTCGTCCTTCATGGCTTTTTATAGTTCACCGTATGTATAGCTTATGATGAAGATTTCTAACTCAATCTTCTTTTTTCCTTTTTGTCGTCCTTCATGGCTTTTTATAGTTCACCGAATGTCTAGCTTATGTTGAAGATTTCTAACTCAATCTTCTTTTTTCCTTTTTGTCGTCCTTCATGGCTTTTTATAGTTCACCGAATGTCTAGCTTATGTTGAAGATTTCTAACTCAATCTTCTTTTTTCCTTTTTGTCGTCCTTCATGGCTTTTTATAGTTCACCGTATGTATAGCTTATGATGAAGATTTCTAACTCAATCTTCTTTTTTCCTTTTTGTCGTCCTTCATGGCTTTTTATAGTTCACCGAATGTCTAGCTTATGTTGAAGATTTCTAACTCAATCTTCTTTTTTCCTTTTTGTCGTCCTTCATGGCTTTTTATAGTTCACCGAATGTCTAGCTTATGTTGAAGATTTCTAACTCAATCTTCTTTTTTCCTTTTTGTCGTCCTTCATGGCTTTTTATAGTTCACCGAATGTCTAGCTTATGTTGAAGATTTCTAACTCAATCTTCTTTTTTCCTTTTTGTCGTCCTTCATGGCTTTTTATAGTTCACCGAATGTCTAGCTTATGTTGAAGATTTCTAACTCAATCTTCTTTTTTCCTTTTTGTCGTCCTTCATGGCTTTTTATAGTTCACCGTATGTATAGCTTATGATGAAGATTTCTAACTCAATTTTTTTTCCTTTTTGTCGCCCTTCATGGTTTTTTATAGTTCACCGTATGTCTAGCTTATGACGAAGATGTCTAACTCAATTTTTTTTTTCATTTTTGTCGTCTTTCATGATTTTTTACAGTTCACCGAATCACCGATTATTTTAATTTCTTGACACAGATCACAACAACCCTTGTAGAAATAATCTGTATGTTTGTGCTCACCTTAAAAGTGTAAGAATTAAATTATCAACTATCGATTTTTACTAAGCATCCCTAATTGTAAGGCTCGTTGCCATTGTCTCCAATGCGATGTGGCTCACTGCATCTGCCTCAGCGTTGCATAGCGCATTACTTTACGGACGTTCGGTCTTTGCTTGCATAAAATATATTATATCATGTTACATTGTATTTAAAACTTCAAACGTTTCATAATATAAGGCGAATAGCAACACCAGTAACTGTATATGAGGCCAAAACTATTGAATAAAAATGAGGCCATCAACGCGACGAATCGGTAAGAAAATATTCCTATTTTATGTTTATAATACACTATATCCAATGTCAACATTTCTTACCAATATTTGAAATTCAACCATCTGAAATATACATAATATATTTTTTACTATATCCCTTTGTTTTTATGTTATTATATTATAAATATTTAATTGATTAGGAAAAATTATCATTCAAGTAAAATAGAATTTATCCTACTTTTTAATTATAAAATAAGAATGCTATATGCTATAAGCATAACAATATTTAATATAATTATTTTCCGATCTTTATATCTTTAAATAAATTATATTTATTTTATTTTCTGTCTATAATTCTTTTTTGAATTAGAATGAAATACAAATGGCAATTAAGTAACTAAAATTATTATGATAAAACGAAACATAAAAGCAAACAAAACAACGCAAATCAGAACATAATGTATATTTTTCATAACATTCCGTTATTTATTTATAGAATCTAAACACTATTACAAAATTTTACTTTGATTATTTACGAAGGTCACTCTTAATTTGACTTAATTCGCTCTTTCGTCACTAAATACTTAATGTACAAATGTATATATAATTTGCATTACACAAATGTATATACAAACACGTTGAAATTTGCTCGAAAAGACGCTAAAATTTGATATTTGAAAATTGATTTTTTTTACTAAAATAAAAGTTCTTCATGACTATTAAAACATTTTCATTATATTAGTCTAATATCATTTGAGGAAGAAATTTTTATTTTTTCCAAAGTACACTTATATACGTAAAAGTGACACTATTTTTAACGTGATCTAATTAAAGTATATGGATTATCACAAAGGTTAATATTTTAATACCGAATCATACTCTGTGTTTCGCGCCATTAAAAACATTCGTGTTACGTTTAAAAGTTTGTAATTCTTACTGGTTATTTAAATTTACATAATGTTTTGCAATTAATCGCTAACTAATTAGAACAAAACCTGTTAAGTACAAGTGCAACTCGCACAAAAAATTATCCGTACACATCAAGGTAATATATAAGATTGTATACTTTTAAAAGTACATAGTATCGCTGTTTAACTATTTACTGATATCAATAATATTTTTGACTATGTAAATATTTTGTCTAATATATTTCGCTGGCGAAAAACTTCATGACTTTCCCAAAAATTACGTTATTTTGAACCATCGCCATATTATAAATAAACTTTGTATAAAATTCTAATAATCGTGTTTTTTACAATTTTGGTTTTATCAATTTTAGAGATGACACCTTTTTTATGGAATAATTTAACAATAGCTCTAACACTATCTTAATATTATTCATACATAGAATTCTAAAAAAGTCCTTTAAATTATTATAATTGTTATAATTATATTATTTATATATTATATTGCAAATGAAAATCCAATTACAGAGTTCAACGAACGCACAACTAAATTTTAATCCTCCCGCTCATCACGGCATATTTCGAAATCTCAATTGACTGAATTAAATTGCGACACGAAACGTCATTTTCAGGGTTCCGTACCTTAACAAGAAAAAAACCGAATCCTTATAAGATAGCTCATTTATCCACCGTCTGTCCGTCGCTCACAATCGTTTTTCTTATAAACCATTTGATTAGAATCTTGAACTTTGAATATCGGTATAGATAAAACATATTAAACTCAACATATCTCAGTAGTTAACATTTGAAAATATTCTTATGAAAACTTTAAAGTGCGGTAAATTAAATACCAATTTTTTTTAAATTTCATGTTTCGTTTTGGGATATTGTTTGAAAATGCTAGTAGGATCCAAACAATGTTTTTTTAAGTAAATAGCATGCCTCCACAGATATATTGAAAAATATATGAAAAATACGCTTATCCTCTGAAATATTTTCGAAAATACTGAACCTGAAATAATGTAAAACACAGGTTTTTTGGAAGCTTACTTAATCTTAGGAAAACTATAACGATAATTTTATATCGAGACAATATATTCACGTAGTAAAAAATTAATTAATATTTGTAAACGTTTAGTTATACGTATACGTGATTAGTTCGACTCGTATTAAACTATAGGATTTTGTAAGGAAATCCATAAGCACTAAGGTTGAACTTTGGGGTGAAATAGCTTAATCTAGCGCATACCTGAGCTAAATCGAGCTTGTAATGCTTTTTTGAATACTAAATGTCCAGCAAATATCCAGAAATTTGGAAACTTTTGTGCGCGACGTCTTTGCTAAGAGAGCGAACAATTGTAAACAAATTGCACTGTGCCGTGCAATTTGTTTCAAATGGTAGGTCACCATTGTATTTTACAAGTCCTGGCCCAGATTAGGAATTGCTAACGTGATTTTTTGTGAAGTTACTGAAAGCTGAGGTTTTGGTTTTTTGGCGTTTACTTTTTTTTCGAAAGTAATATATCCTGCTTATAATTAAAATATAACTTTACTCAATCTTACTAATTTTAGTATAAATTATAGCCGTATTCTTCTGCTACTTTTATTCTTCGCTAGTAACCAAAGCATTTTTAAGTATAATATTTAACTTTGTTAAGTGATTCAGAATGGAGTCTACTTTATTATTAATACCGTCTGAGAAGCATTTCAATATAGCAAGTACAGGTTGATTACATACCTTTACATTCTCCATTATTCATAGATATTCACTTTATAGTTTGAGGTTATCTTCCATGACCGTTGTATATAATCGCGCTAAATCTGTTGTTTATGTTCCACGATTATGTTAACCATATCGCATAAGGTTGTAAGGGAATTTTAAAAATTGATGCAATTTCATATATCAAGTTACATGTTACTATCCTTATCGCTGTTTTATTAAATTAATTTCAATACTAAAGAGGTATTTTATCATTTTCTGTTTTTTTTTAATCTCGAATGTGGTACTCAGGCATGTGTTTACTAATATTCTGAATATCCTCGCCTCTCACACTCTTGAACGTCACCCTATTTTAACACGTTCATATCCCCAAATGATACTTGCGATATTGGGGTTTTTCGATTATTTACGATTAACCGATTTTTTTTTAATTCCATGATATTAATCCATATGTGAGTAACTTGCCTAAATAATGATTGTCAACAGAGACGATCGATATTTACACGTAATATCGATTTTGAGTAAACACAAATCGATCTTTTGAAATTGATAATCGGATATGTAAAACGTCGATAATAATGACAAAATATCGAACTCCGATAATATTGCTTTCTCGCATAATTTAAATAATTAATTAAATTATACTTTACCAACATGAACGCCTGTAATGTTAATGTTTCTTATAACCGAGCGCGTTATAAAATATCAAACTCAACGGAATGACGTTAACTTCATCATACTTTCTTTTTGTACAGCAGCCATTTTTTTAGTTTATTGTGTTTTTTTTCTTTATTCATAGATGTTAACGAACACTGTCGTTTTCAAAGAGATAACGATCGGTAATTTATGTTTATGTAGCAAAAATTGCTTTTCAATATCACCCATCAATATTTTCAATACCGTAACAACCAATTTAAATTAACATTGTCAATTTAACAAATATTCATTCATTAATTCTTGTATGTTATTCTTTCAGACCTGGACGACGTATTGATCTTAACTGGAATAATATTAGGTATATACGTATATAGGATTGAAAGTAATTGCGTCGAGATTAAATCAGATAAATCATGTATAATGGATGTAAGGTGCACCGATGCCTTGCCGAAATCGCCTTTATCACCATCACATTGTGGTGAGGCACATAGAAGAGGTTATATATCAGATTTGGATTATCACATTTCGGTGACGTCGTTACATGACGATACTACAAACTCCGCTTTCGAAGCAGATTTCGAAAACTATTTAAATGAAGTAAGGTCACTAGTAACAAAATTAACTTTGCGTCGACTTAAATTATTTATTGATCCGTTACGAAAATTCATTTTCCCATCAATTAAGTCTTTCGATTTGTCTTACAATTATTTGAACATATTTGATACTGGATCATTGGAAAATTGGATTTGTCCAATAACAATATTGTCAACATAGTTAACAACCACGACACAAATATATTTTTTCCTTTAGAATATTTAAATTTGAGTAGCAACCAAATTGAATATCTCGAAGACAACACGTTTAAATCATTTCATAAACTAAAACACCTCGACTTATCGCAAAATTTGCTTAATGAAGTAAATATATTAACGTTTAACGGTTTACAAAAGTTAACATGGTTAAATATTTCCTTTAATTCATACAATGAAATAAGCACGGAACTTTTATTCGGAATGACAGAATTAGAAACAATTGATATATCACATAATAAACTAATTAAATTGACCAAAAACGATTTTCGGTACGTTTCGAAATTGAAACATCTGTACTTGCAATACAACGATCTCGCTGAACTGGATAAAAATTCGTTTTCACATCTTGCACTCCTTGAAGACATAAATTTGAGCCGTAACAACTTAACCAATGTTCTTCACGTATCACAATTCGAGAACAATACAAATTTACGTTGCATCGATATTTCCTTCTCCGGCATTACGACGTTAGTTAAAAATTTATTCATTCACAATCCACTTGAAGAATTTATAATTACAGGCAACGGATTGCGCGGTGCCCTTGAACCGGACCATTTCGCTGGATTAAATCGAATCACCATACTCGATATATCTGAGCAAAACTTATTAAGTGTAGGCAATCATGCTTTTCAAGGCTTAAATAATTTGAAAATGATTAATCTAAGCCACAATGCAATACAGTCTGTAGAAATAAAATCTTTTGCACATTTGACGAGCGTCATGTCCATTGACCTATCTTTCAATCGGTTACACTTTTTCGACATAGATCATACAGATCTCATTGCGTTGAATATCCTCAACCTTAAAAATAATTTGATTATGAATATTAGCATGAATAAATTTCAAAACTTAATCGATTTAGATGTTTCCTTCAACCAAATACAACGTCTTTCTACTAATAATCTCCATCTTCCCACCCTCGAGTACATAAACTTACAACATAATGAAATTTCCGCGATAGAACCCGAAGCGTTTTTAGGTTTATCACGGTTATCGGAATTGAATCTATCTGGTGCTAAACTTAACAAATTACTCAACAACACCTTCGTAGGTTTGGACAATGTTCGCTCGGTAAACCTTTCCAACAACTGGATAGAATTTGTAGAGGGCTCCGCTTTCAATGGGACCAATATCACTGTCCTCGATTTGTCCAATAACCAAATAGGAGACTTTGTCATTGACGGAGTTCAAGTACCAAACTTGATCGAATTAAAATTAAACAACAATAATATTTCAAAACTGGCTTTATTAAACAATTTCGAAAAATTAGAAGTCTTAGATATGTCCAAAAATAAATTTAATATTTCGTTTCCCGATTTTGCTTCATTAAAGGCGTTGCGGTGCCTCGTGCTGGCGAATTCTCGCATCAGCTTTAAATTCGAAGTTCCATCTTTGCCCCGTCTAACGAAATTGGATGTATCAAATGACGGTATTGAACATTTATACTATAATTCTGAAACAACAAACTTAAACGAATTGATCTTAAGTGGAAACAACATTAATCTCGTGTCGGCGTTGAATTTAAAACGGAATACCTTCTTAGAAATAATTGATTTGAGCAGAAATGTGATAAGCGAAATGGATGATACTTCATTCTCGAGTGTCGAGTCTTTGTCTGTTATTGATATCAGTTACAACTTACTGACTACCTTAGATCCGGGCACATTTTTACACCTTCAGTCATTGCAACTGTTAAACGTCTCACGCAATAAAATCGTTGAAATAAAATACGGTGCATTTAACGGTCTTAACCATTTGCAAGTTATTGATCTGTCATATAATTACATTGTGCAAATAGACAGCAATACGTTACATCCTTTAACTCGTATACGAGAAATAATTTTAGATAAAAATCTTATAAACAAAATTGACGGTTTCGAATATAAAAATCACAAGTACGGCGTCACATTGTCCATAGGGAATAATCCATTAAGTTGCTCTTGGCTAGGTTTTCTGCTTAAGTTAAATTCCACGAAATTTTTTATAACATCTTTGCAAACAAATTTTAGAGCAGAAAACTTAGCAGGCTTGACATGTAATTCACAACCAAAAAATGATTTTCTTAATCTGAACAGAAACGACTCGAATAAAAATTCCTTATTACAGTACGATTTGAGACCCTATTTATCAAATATATCACACCTTTTAGTTAATATCCTGCATAAAAATACAACAATGATCATAGATACTGATCACGTAGAGAAAATGCTCTTATCGAATATGACAATGTCACTGCACAAAAACAGTGTTCAAGCTGAAACTCAAAGTAAAAGTATTCAAAAAATTTTGGAACAGTTAGAGCAAAGCACCAATGTAACAAAAGACGTCCATCCAAATATTAATGCACGAGATTTCGGTAACACCGCAGGATCCATTTTATCCACGCAAAACCAAAGTGACGAATTGTTATTCAATTTAAGCCGCACGATAGAGAGTCAATTTGAGGAGCTCAAAGCGTATCTGAATCTTAAGGCTATCCAGAATTCCAGAACCGAATTTAATAATTCTACAGTAACGTCTGAGAAACTTACTCACAATGATGAAAGCTCCGAGAACTATTCAGGACATATCAAATTAACGGAAGCGTGTGTCTTTATTATACTCATCATTATGCTTTCTCTCATTGCTTACAAACTCTATTTATCTACAAAATTTCGTTTGCCAAACAGCATGGACACCCAGAGCACACGACATATAGAAATGGAATGTTGAAAATTAATAATATATATTAAAGGGACTAATAGCAATAAAATTGCAGCGGCCGAACTTCACCGCAATACTTTAAGTAGAGTTTATTTCTCATTATGATAATAGGATAATTTGTATCTTACAATTAGTTGAAGTAACATCTTTAATGGAATTGTAACTAAGCTCTATTAAGAAAAGTAAACATATCTGTACTTACTGTAAATAGCATTGCCGAAAATATAACAAAGTATTTTTTTATATTAATAATGTAATTTTAGATTTATTAAACTATGTACTTATAGATATTAGTTTGATTTTTATATCATATGTATAATATAGTTTATAATATAATCCTTTATTCTAGTTTTGTATGTAAAATTTTTATTTCCTGAATTAAAATAAAAATATGTTTTATGTTTGCAAATATTTTATTTACTAAAACAAAATACAAATAAAATTAATAAAACAATTACAACCACTTATTACGTTACTTCTTTATTATTGAATAAGTTTCATATATTGTCTAAAGTGTTTTTTCCAAAAGACTTTTCAAAGAAAAGTTGTATTGTTTTAAAATTGCTTCTTAACGGTCTCATAATTGTTGCAACAAGGTATTTTTTTAAGTTTAATAAATAAATACGTTGTTGTTAGAATTTAAACAATTTTTTTTTTTATTTCGAATCGACGCCGCATGAAAAATATTTTGCCAGTTTAATTTATTTTCCAAAACCCACCTTGCATTTTTCGTCTTCAGATCTTAATCAGTAAGATACAGTAATTAGATGTTTAAGAAAAGAGAACATTTTTAAAAAAAGAACGTTAAAAAGTGAACATTGAAAAAGATTTTGCTTTGTTTTTAAATGGTCTTTTATTTTTATTTACTTTCTTAATTACATATGCCTATATACCTCATCTGTATGATTTTCATAAAACTACTTCCACTCCGAGAAGTAGATGTAGGTTTACGAAAATTATACAAACAAATACACAAAATCAACATGTCACACAAAATTTCCCACAATGTGCTCAACAATAACATTTAAAATCTATCGAGATGCCATAACTTGTAAAAAATCACCACAAATTACAAATAACGCGAGTTGAATCAGCAAACACACAATATAATTCAAATATAAAATAAACAATAGGATATAATAAACATCAAGCTGTAAATTATATATTTAATATTACTTGAATTGGCATATTGAAAGCCATTCAATAACTTTGTACCATTTAATTGATAATTCGAATAATTATTATTTAGTCACGTTTTCTTCAGGTAAGTTTGCTGGTTGGTGCATTAGGAAACTAATGCGTGCATATCCATGTCTTCGGTTTCCTGCTATTTTATATGTTCAGCGGAGGAATTGAAGAACATACTATGGAACACGTTTTCTATAATGTTCATTTTTGGAGTTGAATCTAAATGGCTCGTCCAGCTGTAATTATTTTATAGTATTGTTTAGGGTCTATTTTGTTAATGCTGGTGGATGATGGAATGATAGATATAATTTGTCGAATTTAGACGCCACATGTCTTTGATATCACCGGAAACAGGCATGAGTCTCCGAATTATTATTATTATTGCACAAAATGAGTTATTCATAAAGTCAATGATCCGGACGCCATTCTGGCAATGATACTCTGAATATGCACATGCGAGTTAACCCGATCGTCAATTACCTCTATAATTTTATATTATTATTAATAATCTTATTTCACACATTAAGAAATTACACTCGTATACCACATACTGAAAAAAATTATTAAAAATAGAACCTACCTATTGCCATAAAGTTGAAAATATACAAAGTATATTTTGAATAGAAGAGAAGAGATTATAAACAATGAGCTGATGATGAACTTAGAATAGAATTGCTTCATTTCCAAGCACCAGTACGTCTTCGAGAACATTAGGATTCACATTATTGCTCTCACCGTGCCTATAGCATTAGTGCGAGCCTGGTATGGGTTGTTATCCACCCCGATATACAGAAACAGTAGTGGTCCTGATAACCGACTATCTATATTGTCCCGCTTAAAATTACACAATATTGTTTATAACTCACAAAATGGCTTTGAAGGTTGTCAAAAAGCTATTTTAATCATTTTATTTAGTTACTAGTCCTTCTCTAGGTCTAAAGTTTTCAAAAAAATTAGGCTTGGAGATTATAAATTGAGAATACATGGGCAAGTGACAAATGGCTGTGAGCACACGGCACAAGGTTATCACGCGATCAATAATTATAATTAAAATTAGACACAAGTCAGCTGAAACACATATTTATGTTAGTAATATACTAAATGGAAAAACATCTGCCAATTTTGTTACTGAAAACCAATATACAATTGACTTAATCAGGAAAATGAAAATCCTGAATTAAAAAAATTACTTAGTAAAAATGAGACGGAGACTTTTTAATAACACAGAATTTGAGTTCATAAAATAGCAGTCCATAAGATTATGAAATTGCTTGGTAGTACACGATTGATATTATATAGTTTTATTTTTAATTTAAATTAATATGTGTTTTTTATGTTTTAATAATTATTTTTTACATTTTACAATTAAATATTGTACTTTCAGTGCTTGTACATGTAAAAAGCTTTGAGTACATGTCCAAATCTTGTTTCATTAAAACCTGTAAGATGCACATGATTTTTTTGATAAATAAATAAATTTTATTTAATAAATATAAAGGTAATTCAGGAAAATGGTGAGGAGATTTCGAAAATGGAAACCAACAATAGTTATTTTCAGCAACATGTAATTTTCATTTTCAGCAACAAAGAATGTTTTAAAGGTTAAACTTGACTCCCAACATTAAAATTCAAAAATTCTGTAGAAGTACGAATAAAATTCACAGCCGAAAGAAAGCATCTGCTTCCATGGACTGTAAAATTAATCCTACAGTGAACTTTCATAGAGATCTGGGTGAAATCATGAGAAAAATATGTTTTTCTAAATACTTCTTTTATGAGTTCAACAGAAAATATGTTCGACTGTAAAATTAATTGTACAGGGAACTTTCATGGAGATCTGCAATAAACAAAAAAACAAAAGGAGTTGCTTGAAAATGTGAAATCTTCAGAAAAATATGATTTTTTAAATACCTTTTTTTGTGAATCTAACATAAAATTTAATGAACTATAAAACTAACCCTATATTGGAAATTCTTCTTTAAGATAACTTTCACGGAGATTTACAAACAAAAGGCCAAAAAAGCTGCTTGAAAACATGAAATCATCAGAAAAATACAATCGGCTTAAAAGGGCAGGTTGATAAAAATATTTTTCAAATATTCTTTTAGTAATTGAAGTATTATTCTAATACAACTTACATTATAAATTAAGTTCCTGCGTTTGATTATTTAATTTTAATTTATTATAGATAATTCTTTAAAGAACAAGGTATATCAAAAATTTTAAAGGGAACGAAGAAATGAAGCATATAAAAGAAGTTCAATTGAAAAGAGAGACGTCCCATTTGGCAAAGAAAATGTTTCTTGGAAGAGATTTCTATCTTATTCTTAGTTGTTTTTAAACTGTGGTGTCGTTTCGATTAAAAAATTCAATTGAACTTTTGTTAAATTGCGCTTCATTACAATAACTTGCTGTAATTAATAACTATTACGTAATGTCTATGTTTTTTATTAAAATCGATCTGTTTAAATGAAGTTATGTTTTTTTGTTATATTTGGTACTTACGGAGACCATTACTACCCAAAAGAAGCATAAGGAAAAAATATTTGGTACTTACAGAGCCTTTTAGTACCTCTCGAAGTATCCAAAAGATGCAAAAGGAACCATATTACTGTTACAACTATTTCCATTACCATACGTCTGTCGAGGCTTTTAGCTCCTAAAGGGAATAAGTTATGGACTTATATTATAAAGGGGTTATTTAATTTTTTGACTCGAAACCAAAAGATTTATGTAAAATTCTGTGTCATTTTATTTTAAGAAGTCATTCATATATACAAAAGGGATAGGTCTGGATGTAAAGCAAGATTGCATCAATTTTGTTTTTTATTAAACTCTTAACATATATCTTGGTAACTCTATTAATTATGTACACTACAATTTCTAATCTACATTCAATATTTTGTATTTAACATGAACTATGGTGTAACTATAAAATTTAGAGTAAACAAACAAATATTGTACCTATATTAAGCTGTTTAAATTGTAAAAATTTATATATTCAATAAAATTATTAAATTGCATAATGAATACAACTTTTTTCTATACGCTTCTGGTTTGTTATCAATAAATTTGACGTACTGCGTAAAAATGAATATAACTTTAAGTAATTTAGGTATGCTTCATTTTTCTTTGACAACAAAACTGATACACTGTATAAGAGTAAATATGATTTTAAGTAATTTAGGTACTCTTCTTTTTTTCTAAATAAAATTTATTTACTGAAAAAAAAATGAATATAATTTGAAATAATTTTGGTACACTTCTTTTTTCTTTCTCATTGAAAATTGATATACTGCGTAACAGTGAATATAATTTTAAATAATTCATGTACACTTCACTACTTTTTATTTCAATAAAATTAATTAACTGCATAAAAATTATTATGATTGTAAGTAATTTAGGTATTCTTCTTTTTTCTTTTGACAACAAAATTTACGAACTGCATAATAGAGAATATGATTTTAAATAATTTTGGTACTCTTACTTTTTTGTCGATAATGTTGCTATACTGCATAAAAGTGAATATGACTTTTGGTAATTTAGGTACAATTCTTTTATTTGTATTTAAAAATGGCAAGATTTTCATTCCTTATAATAGTGGGCCAAGAATATTAGAAGCGTCTAGCGAACGGATTTGTTGTCGAATTTACATTTTTATATCACATATATTTTTAAATCACGTTAGATATTTGTATACAAAATTTTAAATTAAAATAAATACGTATATAACTAATAACATAAGATTACTTTATTGCACGTACAAAAAGGGATTTTATGTTTTTATTCCGCTGAATGAGACACAATTGTTTCTAATCATATATCACACTAGAAAGAACTGTTTTATTTAATAAAAGTAATGTAGAAGAAACTATACATAGATAGTTATTTAAACATGAGTTACTTGAATATATTTTATTACATTTCAATAGCAATGCTATGGGTAAATAAAATAAACACAATTTATTACAACTAGAGCTCATTAAATGAACTTGTGATATGTTTCATGATTGATCAATGTTCTCACTTGCTGCGGCTTCAAGAAAGATAAAAAGTTTACTCTTTTCAAATTGTTATTGTTTGAGGGCACCAACTGATATAATTCTACAAAATAACAGAAAGGTGGTAAATTATGTGTATTTATTGAGTAATAGCCATAATAATAATATATTTTCAGTCACGTTTTAAAACAAAAATCTGTATGAACTTTCTTTTAAATTATATAAATACATGTATAAAATAAAGTCTAATGTATTCAATTTAATTTTATTCTACTTTTATATATTTATCCAATTGATAAAACATTCAAGGCCCTCGCATATAATTCTGTAACTATTATGGATAAATTTGCTTTAATTACCTTATAAATGACTGTGCTATGTAAATATTACATGTGTCGTCACATCCCTTAAACCTTAGGAAAGAATGTGTTGGAATACAGATAAATAGGTATGCAGACTGGAAGACAAAGTTTCATTAATTTATTTTTAAATACCTGTGTTTTGACGGAAAGTAATTGTTCGCTAAAACAAAACAGGTGGATACCTTAAACAGGGATTTTATGGGCTGTTTTTCGCCTCTCATTAGTTAAAAAATGTTACAAAGTACTTTATTTTAATTTCACATGAATATACTACAACGTGCAATAAATCTACAGACTCAATGATAAGTATCTTATATAGTTGCGTAGCTCAAATTATCACTTCATACGATGGCTATGTCATTCACCAATCAGCGATGGCTAAAATTTTTGCCAAGCACTTCCCATCGGTATAGAATTTGATATTCATTGATTCTACATTATAAAAGCGTCCTCTTAATATCCTGCTGGTGCCAACTTTGCTATCAAGCATATTACTGACAATAACTTCATAATAGGTTTCTCCAAAGTGAATTTCACTTGGTTGTTTACCCAGGTATGTACCCTAAGCTTCCATATTCAGCCTTTAAAACATTTTGTTTATGTATTCAGTATTCCAATGTCTAACCTTTGTTTACATAACCTAACCTTTGTGATTTTCATCACGGTTTCATCATCAATGGCTCGGTCAGTTTCTGTATCTGAAGGTGTCACAACCTCGAAAATAACTACTTCGAAAATTTCTTCGCTGATAGACTGTGAACTTCTCTACGCCTATTAAATTATTTGATTTTGTTTTAATCACCCAGTTTGAAATCTAGGTGGCGCCCATATGCAAAAATCGTATTTAAACACAAATGGCATGGAATTAACTTTTCAATAAATATAATGTCATAGCTATTATCATGATTTCTATCTATTTTTTTTCATTCTAAAGTTGCATACCTCTAAAAACATTCGTTATCTTATTAGGTCGATCTTAGGTTCCAATTTATTAGTTTTTTTAATAAAACTGGACTTATCCACTATTCTAATCTCGAGTATTTACTATTCACAATCCTATTTGTTATTTGCAGCTTGAAGATTTATTCATCGGTTGCAATAGAACAGATTACAAATTGTCACAGCATGACATCAATGCCTCCTCGAGGAAAGCATTTCAACCAGGTTACGGCTTAATTCAAGCAAATGTTTACTGGCGAGCTATATTCAAGTGCTCGCTTTTGTAATCACGAATATATCGCCATCAAGATGCCCCTATGCTGAGCTAATGAGGTAATCGATTTGGAAATCAGATTCGATTTGCGCCTTTCTGCAGACATAGATTCGTGTTTCTTAATGCCGCTTATTTTCAATGCGTCTCCTCAATCAATCTGCTATGCACACTTTTGGTTTAAAGTATATTATAGACCTGTTTAATTATTTGAAGCTCGTAAGATAAAGTTGTTTTATGGCTAAATTTGTCCAAAGACCTATTCTTGATATTTACCCATGATACAGTATGATTACATTACTTTTTATTTCCTGCTCCGTTTCTCCTGGTAATGCAAACTTTCTTTCCATTTTTTACAGTTTAATGGAGATATTTCACTTCTAAGGTTTATTTTTTATGGTTAAATGAAAATGATTTGTAGCGTTTTGTGGAGCTGATTCTAATTCTTCATATCTAATATTTTCCTGCGCTCACCTACCTATCATCTCTTTACAACTGTTGATGTTCGAAACCAAATTATGACTACAAAGATAAAAAAATTACTGGTTTCAACATTTTTCAAACAAACTTCCCAACTTTCCAAGTACATTCAAATGAAAATAAATTTCTTGAAATACATCATCGTAAAATTAGTGCTCTCTTCATCATTAAAACAGATGGAACTATAATGTTTCTATAACTATATATAAATAAACAAAAATAAATTTATAACAAGTTAGTGCATACTATATATTCAAATATCCAACCCTCAACTGATAAAAAAAGTAAATACCCCTATTTCTCTTGTGTATTGACACCAACACAGACACCTTTTCAAGGCGCTATCATTATTTGCAAATAATATATAGAGACGGTTTGTAACAATTCCAGATTGATTTATACAAAAATTGTAATCTAGGAGTAAATAATTTTTTTTATTTCTGAATAGCTTATAAAAGCTAACAACAAAAAATACTTTTTCAGGTTTAGTTTATGTTGGAAATCGGCGCTTTTAACTGACTCAACTCAGAAATAAAATGTTTTAATTTACGATGACAAATTACATAACATATGCAACATTGTAAATAAAAAAAAGAAAAATTCGAAACATTACGTCAACATTTTTAAAAAATTTAAAAAACCTACTTCTCAACGAAAATAGAACGAAACACAATGATATGACACCCTATCAAAGTGCACTTATATATGTTTAAGAATCTCTAAACTTTCCGCGTTAAAACAATTCTAATTTGTTTTTGTTATGTTTATAACTTAAATGTATGATATATAAATTGTATTCATTCAATTTCATTAAACTGTTACATTTAAAATTAAAGACTAACAACTTTTAAGAAATAAATTCTGCCAGACCCCAAAAAAAATAATTATTCGCTTACATGACTAAAGATTTATTGCAGTATCGGGTATTGCACAGTTAATTTTGAAAAAACGACAGTCGTAAATGGTAAGTTGAAATTAAATAAAATCGTTGCTTTTTGAATTGTTTAATTTATTTAAAACTGGAATCCCGAACACGCTTACATTGCCTGTATTCGCGGCACTATTGCTTTTTGGTTTTTGGTTACGACTTGATGTTTCCGATATCATTATTTTTAGAATTTTGCTCTGTGCATCGTGTTTAGTTTTTTTTTTTAATTCTAGCAGAATTCGATGCGTGAACAACCCTCACACATTTTCGAATTAACAATCTTTTTGATTTTTTGAGATAACACTTGAAGCCAGAATATAATACATACACTCTTCTTTCTAAAATATAATTCCTTCTATAATGGTGGATTAACATTTTAGCGTGCGCAAATAACAACATCTGGCTGCCAATACTGGAATAAACTTTCATCCTTTCTCTTTTTAAAATGAAACCAAAATTGTGGCACTATATCTATATATAGCCAATTTATTCAAATTTAAAATTACTTCAACAGGAGCTGTCACGCATTTGGCCACAATACCGAACCAATGCCGGGCGTAGGGAGGTACCCTACACCCGGCATTGCTTTTAAATATTTTTTCACATGAAAAGTTTATAGCAATTCCAAGCCCACAAATCACCAATAAACATTTTTCTTTATTCGTTTAATGAAGAAAGGGGCAGAAAATGAAAAAGGTTAAATTATGCATCTTCCTCGGACAAAATTGAAAGCTCATCATCTAGGTCATCAGAATATCCTACGGGAAACAGCCGATCACATTCCTCGTGACCGATAACCGTATCCATGCTTATGTGCTGGGGCTCCAGCGCCAATAGTTTTAGCAAAGAAATATCGCTCGATACGGACAGCATCACGGCTAGATACTCGCATCTAGAACGAAATATGAAATTTAATCTATTAAACATTACTTTATAGAAGCTAATTTTAATCTTTTATTCTAAGAAGATTTTAGTAATACAGAGAAAGAAGCAGTTATGATAACTTTCAAAATGTTTTCTATTTTAACTTTTTTTAGTTTTCCTTAACACCATTGGAAAAACGAGACACTTATGGAATATCTTCTGTATTCTTCGGTCTGTATGTCACATGAATTTCTCTCATAGACCATTTGACATAAAAAAATTAAGCGGCGTAAGCCACAAAAAGTTGAATCTTAATTTCGGAGATGAATTTCGATGAGTAAAATGGAAAGAAAAAAATCTATTTTCTTTTAAGGTCATTGGCTTCAAATACAATACAAAAAAAATTATTTCTCTTTTCTTATGTAACCTTTTTTATTACGTTAATCCAGAAAAAATCCTTTACAAATCGCTCTTCCTCGGTCAAATTAAGAGAAATACTGGTGGAAGAAAATGGATCAAAATCAGATATTTTACCTTATTCCTTATTCTCGATATACGAGGTGTGTTCAAAAAGTATCGCAAATGTTGAATTTTCGCGGATTACGTATATTCGAATTTCGATTTTTTTGTGGTGTTATGTTAATACTCATGTCTCTCACTTATGCCGACAAGTTCGGCCATTTTGAATGTTCAGTTAATTGTTGACAGCTGCTTTGCTTGCACGTGTTTTGGCTCGTCTTCGATTTTTACCTATTAAAAAAAATGGAACAAAGAACCTGTATCAAATTTTGTGTGAAAAACGAAATTAAGTGCGCGGATGCATTCCGAATGTTGACTGTGGCATACGGAGAAGCTACCTTGGACCGAAGCAACGTTTATCGGTGGTACAAAATGTTCTCAGAAGTCCGAGAATATGTGAACGACGAAGAGCGTGCCGGACGCCCGAGCACTTCAACAACAGACGAAAAAATTGATGATGTGAAGAAAATGGTATTGGCCAATCGTCGAATCACCGTTAGAGAAGTTGCTGAGGACCTAGGCATATCGATTGGCTCGTGCCATTCGATTTTTATCAATGATTTGGGCATGAGACGGGTCGCCGCGAAATTCGTACCAAAATTGCTCAATTTCGACCAAAAAGAGCATCGCATGAACATTGCTAATGAGCTGTTGGACTCTGTCCGCGACGACCCAAATTTGCTCCAGAGGATCATAACTGGTGACGAATCGTGGGTTTATGGTTGTGACGTGGAAACCAAAGCTCAATCATTTCAATGGAAGCTGTCGCACGAACCAAGATCAAAAAAATCGCGCCAAGTTCGGTCGAATGTGAAAGTTTTGCTTACAGTTTTCTTCGATTGCAGAGTCGTGGTGCATCATGAGTTCTTGCCACAGGGTAGAAAGGTCAATAAGGAATATTACCTGCAAGTTACGCGCAATTTGCGCGAAGCAATCCGCCAGAAACACCCGGATTTGTGGAAGAACAAAAATTGGCTTTTGCACCACGATAACGCCCCTGCTCACACATCGTTGCTTGTGCGCGACTTTTTTACCAAAAACAACACACTAATGATGCCGCAGCCACCGTATTCCCCAGATCTGGCCCCCTGTGACTTTTTCTTGTTCCCGAAACTGAAGAGGCCCATGAAAGGACGACGCTACGCTACGATTGACGAGATAAAGACGGCATCGAAGGAGGAGCTGAACAAGATAAAAAAAAAAGATTTTTTGAAGTGCTTCGAAGATTGGAAAAAACGTTGGCACAAGTGTATAATATCTCATGGGAATTACTTTGAAGGGGACAAAATAGATATTCATGAATAAATAAATAATTTTTGAAAAAACACTAAATTCGCGATACTTTTTGAACACACCTCGTACAAGTGTCTAGAATAAGGTATAAATTAAACGAAAATTATCACCTATACTGTACTGTAATTGTAAAAAAATTGTTTTATGACATCAAACATCTCAGGATTTCAAATTTTGCTTTGTACTTTGGAACCGCACAAATAAAACACGCATATACTGTTAATGACATAACAGCAAATACTTGAGAATAAAACATTTATTAGGTAAAAGGGACCGACTAGTTTTCGTTAAATATTACGGATAGATGTCATGAAAACATTATAAAAATGAAGTTCTTTGAAGCCAATGTTAACATGAGAAACGTCTAAAATAGATGTTTAACAGTTTTATTAACTAACAAGACGAAGGAAAAATATTACCCCCTCTCTCTCTCTCTCTGATATCTTTGTCTCTTTCTAACACTGCAGTTGAATAAACATGAAGATATTGAGAGAGGGAGAGAGGTGTTGAAGCAAGAGCTTCAGTTATTAGTTTTCTTAACAAACAGATATTGAAATATATATTTTTAATGCACACCATAAATACTATGACATTTAAAAACAACTCGTCGTACGAAAGGTTAATTGTATACGTGCGACTTGCGCTTTACCGCTTTCTTTTTGGAATAATAACATATTACTTGAATAGAGTAGTGTGATATTTTTGAGCAATTATCAACCGTTAATCTACGAAGTTATATAAGTGTGTGCCACCATCTATAAGAATATTACATAAGTTGAGCCTTACCGTTAATTTTATGGCTAAAAATTGAGAAATTATTTTTATCAGGCTAATGTAACGAGTACTCTAAATGGTCTCTACTTGAATACACTCACTCAATTTAATTTCTTCAATAATATCTTACAAAATTAAAACGATTTTCGATAGATTAAAACTTTCGTAATATTTAAAAGAAATTAATTAAATTAATTGTCAAAGGTCAATTTTAATTAAAAATTATTTCTACTTCATATTACAAAGGTTTGCCGTTAACCAAAAAAATAAATTCCCAACATTAGTCATACTTCTTAATTTTTGTTTTTTTTTAATTTTTTTCGGCCATTAACACTATAGTAAATTATATCAGCTGTTATATTATCCTTCCTACTGTTAACCAATATTAAAAATGCGGAATTTTGATTGGATGGATGGTTCTTACTTTATAATTCTGATCAGATATACACGAAACTTGACATACGAATAGATTATAGCTCGGGTTAATATATGCTGATAGAAGCTTTAAATCCCGATCCCAAAATTTGAGGTGGTTTTTGAGGGATAGCATCAATTTTTATTATGTTCCTGTTTTACCATTTAGTATCGTCTGTAAGGAAAATTCTGTAAGTTTTATTTTATCATTTATATTAGCTCATACCATAAAATTAGCTTATAACTCAATCACAATGCTGCTACTGAACGTGAACATATTTCGATATAATTAATGTAGAGATAAATTAGGCTGATTTGAAACATAGACTACATTGCTACAGCCCACGCAAACTATGTCGCAGGCAGGAAGTTTTCTATGTCATTTATATTAGCTCATACTATAAAATTAGGTTATAACTCAATCACAATGCTGCTACTGAACGTGAACATATTTCGATATAATTAATGTAGAGATAAATTAGGCTGATTTGAAACATAGACTACATTGCTACAGCCCACGCAAACTATGTCGCAGGCAGGAAGTTTTCTATGTCATTTATATTAGCTCATACTATAAAATTAGGTTATAACTCAATCACAATGCTGCTACTGAACGTGAACATATTTCGATATAATTAATGTAGAGATAAATTAGGCTGATTTGAAACATAGACTACATTGCTACAGCCCACGCAAACTATGTCGCAGGCAGGAAGTTTTCTATATCATTTATATTAGCTCATACTATAAAATTAGGTTATAACTCAATCACAATGCTGCTACTGAACGTGAACATATTTCGATATAATTAATGTAGAGATAAATTAGGCTGATTTGAAACATAGACTACATTGCTACAGCCCACGCAAACTATGTCGCAGGCAGGAAGTTTTCTATATCATTTATATTAGCTCATACTATAAAATTAGGTTATAACTCAATCACAATGCTGCTACTGAACGTGAACATATTTCGATATAATTAATGTAGAGATAAATTAGGCTGATTTGAAACATAGACTACATTGCTACAGCCCACGCAAACTATGTCGCAGGCAGGAAGTTTTCTATATCATTTATATTAGCTCATACTATAAAATTAGGTTATAACTCAATCACAATGCTGCTACTGAACGTGAACATATTTCGATATAATTAATGTAGAGATAAATTAGGCTGATTTGAAACATAGACTACATTGCTACAGCCCACGCAAACTATGTCGCAGGCAGGAAGTTTTCTATATCATTTATATTAGCTCATACTATAAAATTAGGTTATAACTCAATCACAATGCTGCTACTGAACGTGAACATATTTCGATATAATTAATGTAGAGATAAATTAGGCTGATTTGAAACATAGACTACATTGCTACAGCCCACGCAAACTATGTCGCAGGCAGGAAGTTTTCTATGTCATTTATATTAGCTCATACTATAAAATTAGGTTATAACTCAATCACAATGCTGCTACTGAACGTGAACATATTTCGATATAATTAATGTAGAGATAAATTAGGCTGATTTGAAACATAGACTACATTGCTACAGCCCACGCAAACTATGTCGCAGGCAGGAAGTTTTCTATATCATTTATATTAGCTCATACTATAAAATTAGGTTATAACTCAATCACAATGCTGCTACTGAACGTGAACATATTTCGATATAATTAATGTAGAGATAAATTAGGCTGATTTGAAACATAGACTACATTGCTACAGCCCACGCAAACTATGTCGCAGGCAGGAAGTTTTCTATATCATTTATATTAGCTCATACTATAAAATTAGGTTATAACTCAATCACAATGCTGCTACTGAACGTGAACATATTTCGATATAATTAATGTAGAGATAAATTAGGCTGATTTGAAACATAGACTACATTGCTACAGCCCACGCAAACTATGTCGCAGGCAGGAAGTTTTCTATGTCATTTATATTAGCTCATACTATAAAATTAGGTTATAACTCAATCACAATGCTGCTACTGAACGTGAACATATTTCGATATAATTAATGTAGAGATAAATTAGGCTGATTTGAAACATAGACTACATTGCTACAGCCCACGCAAACTATGTCGCAGGCAGGAAGTTTTCTATGTCATTTATATTAGCTCATACTATAAAATTAGGTTATAACTCAATCACAATGCTGCTACTGAACGTGAACATATTTCGATATAATTAATGTAGAGATAAATTAGGCTGATTTGAAACATAGACTACATTGCTACAGCCCACGCAAACTATGTCGCAGGCAGGAAGTTTTCTATATCATTTATATTAGCTCATACTATAAAATTAGGTTATAACTCAATCACAATGCTGCTACTGAACGTGAACATATTTCGATATAATTAATGTAGAGATAAATTAGGCTGATTTGAAACATAGACTACATTGCTACAGCCCACGCAAACTATGTCGCAGGCAGGAAGTTTTCTATATCAGTTATATTAGCTCATACCATGGATCTCAACTTCACAAACTCGAGTATGATTTCCGTGGGATAGCATACAAAATTTTATCCCTTTATTTATAACTCAGTTACAATGTTGCTACTGAATGTGAACGATGAAACTGACATAGAGATAAATTAGCCTGAACTGAAACATAGACTAGATTGCTGCAGCCTATGCGAACTATGTCGCGGGCAAGGAGTTTTCCATAATAAATTACACCGGCTGTTATTACATTTAACCAAGTTTCTTCGCAACATTCTAAAATTAATTATTGTTAACAAATATTATTGAACTTAACAAGACTAATAGCAACTTAATGACTATTCGAGTATTTGTGGTATTAAGCAAATATCCTTTCATAAAGTAATTGGGTATAATTATGTTTCATAATATATAATTGATAGTTGTTGTTATCTTAATATATTACTTCCAGCAAATACGTAAATAACCAATGTTATCAATAACAATGTTTGAACTCTTTATTTATTTGCAGAGTCCGTGCGATAATAGTTCCCAATATTATTATCAAGAAAGTTTTTCTAGCAATTCATTACTCGTCACTCAATATCACATATGAAGGGTCCACTGCAATAACGATAAATGTCCACAATTATTCAAATCTGAGTTAGCAACGGTATTCGGTAACTTGACATATGCAGTGAGTAATCTCGTTTAAAAACACAGCAATATCGCTTATGTCCATCGCCTCGTAATGGCAGCCATCTTGTAGTCGAACCAGCGGCAGCGGTGTGGCGTTTGTTTTGACAGTCTTGATTCACGCGGTTGTAAGGTTGTGTTAAACGTATTTAAGTGATTTATTTCTGAAAATTATGGCCGAAAGCAACGAAATGAAAAAAAGAAAACGCACAGGCAGAATAAGTGATGTTTTGAA
Organism: Druceiella hillmani; assembly: GCA_039881145.1. Taxonomy (NCBI): domain Eukaryota; kingdom Metazoa; phylum Arthropoda; class Insecta; order Lepidoptera; family Hepialidae; genus Druceiella; species Druceiella hillmani. The sequence continues at coordinate 28,324,639 of JAYKKI010000004.1, forward strand.
GAAACTTCGATTCCAGGGACATAAGATTGGCGATGACTGCAAATGTGATCGTTTCAAATATTTTGAAGTGACAAATACAGACCAGAGGAGAAGAATAATAGGACAATTTAATAATTTTGCCAACAGGTATGATCAGAATAATTATTTATGTGGGCTTATAACTGTATTTAATGTACAACGTCGTCGTCCGTGAGTAACTGAAGAAAATGCGAAATTACACAATAAATCGTACTCTTACAAGGTTCGTATAATTGGCGATGACACTTACGAGATACCCGTGTGTCGAAAAGCTTTTTTATCCTTACACGGTATCACTGGAAGAAGACTTCAGTTTCTTCAGAAATCACTAACTGACCATGGTGTTCTTCAAGAAGATAAACCGGGGAAACATGTCAAAAAGCAGCTTCCTGAACAAACTACTGATTTGATGTACAAGCAGATTGATGCCCTAAAATCAGCCAAAGGTAAAAAAGGCCACTACAATTTACGCGAAACTCAAAAAATACATTTGTCTGATGAGTTGAACTTGTCTAAGATTCACAAAATGTTTAACGAAGATCATCCAAATAACAAAGTATCATACGAAATATATCGTAACTTTTTCAATAAAAATTTCAACATATCATTTGGGTATCCCAGAATGGATACATGTTCTACTTGCGACGAATTGCAAGCAGAAAAAAAACATCTTGAAATTAAAATTGCTTCTCTTCCTGATGGTCAAGAAAAATCGCAGATTTTGTCTCAAGTTCCAAAGCTGGAAATTGAGAACCTAGCACATAAAAAGAGAGCAGAAGTCTTTTATGATAATAAACGCAAAGCTCGTTTGAGAGCTAGGCAAGATGCCACAACAATCGCTATAGCAATGGATTTTTCAAAAAATCTCTCGACACCAAACATAACTACAAATGATGTATATTATAAGAGGCAGCTTAGTTATTATATATTTAATATTCATGGGCTTGCTGATTCCTCATCTTACTTTTTCACATACGATGAGAGTATTGGAAAAAAAGGATCAGATGATGTGGCCTCACATCTCTTCCATTTCATATATTATAAAATGGATATACAGGGCAAAACTCTTATAATTTTCTGTGACTCATGTGGTGGTCAAAACAAAAATTACACCATCTTCAGAATGCTACACTACATAGTGCACTCTTGCGATCGTTTAGAATCTGTTACAGTTATATTCCCGATCAGAGGTCACTCGTACCTTGAATGCGACCGGAATATGGCCTTCATAAATCAAAAAGCTAGGATTGAACTCCCTGAAGAATGGGCCGAACACGTACGTGAAGCTCGACAGAAACCGAAACCTTTTGATGTCATCGAGTGTTCACAAGATGCATTCAAGGGCTGGACTGAATTTCTAAAACCGTTTTACAAAAAAACCTGTCCTTTCCCCATAAGAAAATCCACGGCTCGTGTTTCATAGAAACTTTAATAATTGTCCATGGGAATCAAGTGTGGTTAACACACCGGCTTCTTTTAAATTTATGAAGGCAGGTACTGATAAGGGAGAATTTAAATTACCTAATTTAGCTTACAAAGACAAGCTGCTTATATCAAAAGCAAAATATAATGCAGTTCCTGAAAAAATTTTGTAGTCCTAAAACGAAACGGTATTATGACGAACTTCCTCATGCCACAAATATTAAAGAAACAGAAGTATAATAAACCAGGCATTCGGACAACTATCGTTATTGATTGTGAGCTAAGTATGGACATCTATCATTTTTGTCCTGACATTTCAAGACTTACATAAGGTTTTATATTTTTTTATTAGTTTATGATACTTAAAAAATGATTATTATCTAAAGAAATACTACTAGGATACATTGTCTTTAACATAAATAAAAATAATATTTCTAAGTTCATTTCTGACTTTCATTACTCCAGTTATAAACTTAAATCCCAATTATCTCAAAACAAATCACAAAGGACATTCATCGTTATTGCAGTGGACCCTTCATATGTTATTCTCATAACCAACTCATGCTGATTTCAAAATGTTATATCAAGCGCTAATAATTATTTTTGGAATAATATATATAACTAGCTGACCCGTGCGAAGTTTTACTATATCGCCATCTAGCGTGTTCCAAGTATACAATTTGGCTAAGATATTTGATGTGTCGCCCACAGATGGCGCTCATGCCAATTGTCATAAAAATTAATTTTTTTTTAACAAAAAGATTTTTTTCGAATTTTTTTATATTTTTCGCCCAAAGTAGAAAACAAGCTTTAAGTGGGTATTTTTTTTATTTTTTTTGGTGCAGCAGTTAAAGAGATCGAGCCGCTCGACCAAAAAACACCTTTTAGAAATAATATATTTAGATACTTTATTTGAATAGAGTCATATTAATAAGTTATTGCAATAAAAATGTTGCTCAAGCTATGCTTTATCTTTAATTTTAACGTCGGGAACAAGCATTTTTTGAATAGAAATCCCCCAGCATCGGGAAATCTTGTTGTGTTAAGTTTGCCTTAGTGGCTATTGTTTGGAGGTTTTGCAATAAAATGTTAAGAAACATTACTAAAAATAAAACAATAATTATCCGCAATAATTGGTCGAGAAAGAAACATACAAATAGATAAAAAAATTATAACAAAAATGTTATGCTACATAATTCCCAGGAAAAACAGAATTCAAATTAAAATTAAAAAAAAATTACGTGAAATACAGAATTACACGAATCGATATAAATTAGAATCGACGGAATAAGAAAACGGAAAAAAATTAGGAACTATGAGACTTTGCTAATCACATATTATTTCAATCACGTTTTTTAAATTTTACCTTTTTTGTATTTCAAAAAATAAATTAAAAAAAAAACTGAAAAATGGCTAAGTAGATCATTAAGTTAAATGATTGAAAAAAAACAGGCAAACTTTAAAAAGTCTGAAATAACATGAAATTTATATGATTTTGGAATAAATTTAATTTCACTTAAGTAGTTCATTCACTAAATTGTACAACTGTGGACTTCATGCAAAAGCTGTCCTATTTCACTATTAATTATAACAAAATTTTAATTATAACAAATCCTTACTGTGCACTCTTTACAATACAAAAATATTAAAATAACAGTAACTAAAAAACTACTATCCGTGTTAAATAATTATAATGCAAAAAGTTTCATTTAAATCATTAAATGTGTTTTCCATTGATCCATTTAAAAAACAATAAAAAACATTTCACATAAAGAAAGGAATATAATTTTAATATTATTCAGATTTTTATTATTATCTATTAAAATAATAAAACTGTAGAATTTGTGTGCCTATAGATTCAAATTATAAACGAAAAAAATTATTTAGGATAACTTAAAAAAATTAATAGAACACAAATATATATTTTTGGAATTTTTGTCTGTTTGTCTGTCTCCGTGTCTCTGTTCATTTGTCTGAACGCATAATAGGTAAAAACTACTCACCTAATTGCGCATAATAGGTAAAAACTACTCACCTAAATGGATTTTCTTTAAAACGTATAGGGCTTCACTAGAAGTAACATTAATTTTTTATTTCATTGGAATCGGTTAATTCAATCAGGAAAAGAGAAAATTAAAATTTTCAAAAGCTCCGTTGCGTTAATACAAAAACAACAAAGAAGTACGTAGCTACTTGTGCGTAATTATTAAACAAATGTATATTATATTTAGGTACATTAATAGAAGGTACTATGTACATTTAAATCACGTAATGAAATTTTCCACCCGGACATAAATTGGCTAGATGGGCATGGCATAGATGAAAAGTGGACTGGTGCGGGAGGAATACATACTTAAGTAATCCGAAAGCGGGCAGGGGCATGAGGTAGACATAACATAATCCAACCTAACCCAACACATTCGCACATGACCCGAGCCAATCCAACATAAACCAACCCAACCTGACATAACACAAGCCAACTCAATACCCAATACAGTCGAACATAACCCAATATAATCCAAACCAACATAAAACAATTATCTCAATCAGACTTAACCGAACTCAACATAACTTAACATAATCAACCAAACTTAAAAAAATTAGAGCACAAAAATATTGTTTTGGAATTTTTGTCTGTCTGTATGTTTGTTTATGAACACGTCGCGTAAAAACTGCTGAAAAAAATCGAAATATCATTTAATTTGTATGTCATAGCAATTTGTTCACTCTATGAGAAGATATGCAAATTAAATATTATCAAAATTAATTAGTATTTCATTAGTCGAACAACAAAAGGAGGCATACCCGGCACGCAGTATTTACAGAAATATATAATACACATTTGTACGTCAATAGATGACGCTACGTATATATTAAATCTCGCAATAACATTCACCCGGACATGCATTGGTGAAATGAGCATAACCAGAGGTGCATGAATAAGCATCCCGAATGCAGGCAGATGCATGAAGGTAGTCTTCAGTGTCAGTCGTCTACTGCACACAATTTTTTCTGAATTATATGTATTCGTTATAAGATTACTATGATTTCTTAATCTCTTTGAAATTTCAATTTGTGGTCAATCTTTATAATTTTATTACTTTGGTAAGTTTGTATTCGGATGTATAAATTTTAATATTACCACTTTACTGTCTATTTATAAAATAATACTGTAAAACTAATGCATATGTACAATGAAGACTATAAAAAATTATATAATAAAAAATTACGAATAAAATTATTTGGGGGAACATAATAAAAGGATATGAAGACAAAAATCTTGTGCTTTAAATATTTATCCATTTTTGTCCGCGCATCTGTTTTTTTGTCCGCGAGCAACAAATGAAAGGATTTCGATTAATTTTTAGTGATGGAATTTGTTAGGTCCAGAGTAACGTATAGATTATATTTTATTGCAATTTAAGAACTAAAAAGATGTAGCAATTTGACGTTTGACCACAATATGCATTCACTTAATTAAAGTTTAATTTTATAATTATTGTAATATATGGCGTTATGTGTATTAATCTCGCAGTTAACTTAATAATATATTCTAAAGGTCCACCACGCGTGAACTAAGTCGCATGCACATATAATAAAGAATATGTTCTCAAAAGAATTTAATAGACAGAATATTAGATAAAATTTAATAGATATATTTGTAATATTCCATAACTGTAATTATATTTTTATGCATGCTAATCATTATTATATTTTTGTTCACATTTATTTTTACTGTAGTTTCAAGACACAAAGGAGCGTCACAAAGATGTTTATGTTTTTTTTTAAATGGGGGTCTTGTTTTCAAATTTTCCATTTTACCTCAGACCGTGGAACTGAACAGGAAAAAGATGGCGACTCATTTGAAATTAGATACCCCTAAAATTACGATTTATATGTTTATACTTTACATCTTTGTTAGGGTCATTATTAATTTTAACTAAATTCAGATCTCTACGTCACATAATCTGATAAAATAATCCGTGATAGACAAATCCATCTATTTATTGTATCCTGTATGGAATCAACTCCTTTTTAATTCCATATGCGTTCAGTTAAATCAGTTTTTATGTGGAATGATTAAAAACTAAAATAAAATTTACATAAACGGAAAGTGTAAAATTTCAATTAACGTATTAAGGAACACGATTAAATATACACTTACGGGTCTGAAATTCTCTGCATTTTGTTATATCGTTCTACAGTATATGCTATGTGTTCGGGGACGCCCTCTGAGTTGTCTCTGAAAAAGCCCATCTGAAAGAGTAACATTGGATAACGCATGAATGTTCGATTTTAGTTACTAGGTATTCTCAAGTCAGACTCGATCAACCTGCATCAAATTCAAACGTCATTACTTTTTACAGAACGAAAAACGAACGAACGGTTATTAGAAAAATTGTTGCGACAGACAAACGCCGCACCTGTTGCTTAGGTGTTGACCTCTAAGGAGATGCAGTCACCTAGGTTGTTAGTATTCTCTTCCCCCTAGATGCAAGGGAGATACAGAGAAAATTCAGCAACGCCGATTCGGTGCAAGTGGCTCTGGAAATAATCGTGTCCAGTGACTATTTTTATGAAAGATATTTCAGACGAATCTTCGTAGTGACCTGGTATTTAAGGATTCTTTCCTAATAAAGAGTAGCTGGAACTTTTTTGCACCGGTAATATTATAGCTTGTTACACTGCCACAGAGTTTGACAAAGTTGACCGGCTCCACTACTTTTGTCGATAGTGAATCCATTAGTAAAGACATATAACCAGTCGGATAGTAGACATTTTGTAGTGATCATTTCAAGAGCAGCCGCCTTCAGTAAGTGCAACGAAACTTCAGCTTACAATTTTTTGACACAAGGCAGAAATGTCGAGATCAAAGAACCAGACGTCCCAAGGTACATTTCTAGTTTTCTGATGGTTGGCTGTTGATTACCTAGGTCGCCATTATATTTCTCTAGAGGTATTTGAGTCTTTTCCAGTGACTTATACCGTGTTTTAAATCTTGCTCTTGCAGAATAGTTAGACTTCCAGAAGTTTTCGAAGAATTTGAATATGAGATGGGGATCTCGACGAATTTCAGGAAATTCAGTTTGAATCTGGATTCCATGATGAGTGTGAAGTTGGCTGCACCGCAAATCAGCCGTAAGGAATTTGTGGGCAGTGTTAAGGTTTTTTTTCATTATCTCACTTAACCATATTTATTCCTTAATGCCTTATCAGGATGTCCAACTTCCCTTTGGATCCGTTGACAGCTTTGCTGATGTATTGAGTCCGTTTCAGTCCAGTTATGGATGCTAGAGCTATTGTTGATTCATAATAATTTAGGTCAATCCTGTGGCCATTTAGGTCAATCCTGTGTTGATAATTAGATCACTTATTACACTTATTACTCTAATATTAAATAGCACACAGATTATAAGAGCTCCATACAAAATGTTCTTAAATTGATAAAAAATTCTCCTTCATGGTAAGAAGTATCCTAACTTAGTATTGCTACATCAAGACTTTTATGATTCTTTGAAAACGAAGCTATCGTGGAAGCGGAACGTGCCACCAGCAATGTTGAGATCGGCTAGTTTGTTGGGCAAAATATTTCTGCTCAACGTGTCATAAGCATCTTGGAAATTAATAAAGTTAGCGCAGACATTTCCTTGTGAAACCCATCTTTGAATCGCTGTATATGCTAGACAATTTGATCTGTATTTAACCTGTACACCTACCGAAGCAGGCTCATTTCTGATGACAATGCATTTATCAAGAAACATTTGTAAGCGGTTATTCACCTCTCCGTCCTCTTACAGAGACTGATAGACCTATAATTATTAACTTCAGGATCCTTTGCCTTCTTATGTATATAGATGACTTCGATCTTTCTCCAAAAATCTGGAATGTCTCTATTTGTTAAGAATCTTGAATTCTTAACAAATTCAGGGAAGATGACGTCGGAGCCACTGTCTTTGCCTCTTTTCAGGGCAACGATTGCTTATCAAGCTCTGTTATGCCTAGATATCTATTAAATATTAAATCTTTCATCTCTGGAAAAATCAGTGTAAGTATTTTACACTACCGACATGGAAATTTATCTGAGTATCTAATGAAAGACCGGCAGAAAAGATTAGCTATTTCCGCTTTGATTGCCAGTGTAGTTTAGCTGTGAATAATGCATTTCTACGTACTCTATTTTAGATAACAGCCATATCTGGGAAGGTCTAATTTATGTCCATTATCACATCCTGTACTTTAACAACAAATACTAAGAAACGTTGTATTTCCATATTTTAAGTTAATACTTAAAAAAATTATAAATGAAAAATCTTGTCTTCTAGAGGTAATAATATCATATTACTCGTACTTAGTAGACTTTTCGAAAATTAACGTAAAACATGTCGGTATAAAAGTTTGGGAAGATCTCCCAAAACACTTAACCAGTAACAAAGCTGCATTTTCTTTTGTTTTATTAAAGTTATAACGTTACATTACTCGTATTTAAGGAGACCCTACAATAATTAAGGTGACACACGTGAATACAAATTCAGGCGATCTCATAAATATTTGTATTGAGTGCATTTTTTTAGTATTTTGCTTTTATTATAGAATAATAAATGACGGAGATGTGTTCATTTGCTAGATTTTGTCATGTCAACTGCACGTTTAAATTAGATTATTCTCTAGACGACATGTAAAAAAAATATTATTTCTGTAAAATCAGTAATAAATAGTTCAAAAACCGTAGTCAAGAGACCCCATAATAAAGTCCAGTACAATAATATTAATATTTATAAACTGTTAAATAGAAATACCAAGTAACCTTAAGTTTCTAATGTTTCTATCTATCTTTGTACGATACTATCATAGTAACGGTTCACAGAACGGTAAACAGAATGAGGTTATAAATTGGTTAACAATTCCTAAATAGGAATCGTAAATATTATAAAAATAATGTTCGTTTGAACCCTATCAGCGTACACTCACATGTATAACGTCTGCTTTAATTTCATCGTAAATTGCGACCAGTTCCATTCGATTGGCGACGGGTATTTTAACCAGCATGCAAGGTGGCAGAAATTCATCGTCGGGTTTGCAGCAATCAGCAACTATCTGTAATGTTGAAGCAAAAATTCGTATGTTAAACCTACATATATACAAACATTTATGAAAAGTTGCAATTAATTGCAATTCTCTTCCAATTTTGCATGTGAATTTCCTTGAAAATCACAAAACAAAATTCCGTGAAGCTTGAAATTCTTTCGTGTTACTCTACATTATAAGATGACAATTGATCACGACCAACATATGCATATTATATGCCATTTTGGACATCTCATTGGATTTCTCATGATGAATCGCATAAAATTCATATATATATATATATATATATATATATATGTATATAATGTATATATATGTATATAATATGTGGAAATACTACGTAATATCAGTTTGTTTGTAAGAAGTCTATACACGGAATAAATGTCGGACAAAGAAAGACGTTATTCGTTGACTGAAAAATAGATGATTTTCATCAAAATACAATTTGAAAGATGACTTATTTTTTTCAGAATATTCAAAATAATATTCATAACTATTTGTAATTTTTTTCATACACACGATATATGCGCACGTGAATCAGCACCACGCGGGTTAATGTAGTGGTTGTGTACGGCTAGTGTGAGCTTGTGTGCGTGCGTTAGAAGTATTGAGTGTGTTAATAAGAGTTATGTGTACTATATTTTTACACTCAATTAGAAAAAGAACTTGTTTTACGTTTTATTTCAACGACAATTTATTCCTTTATAGTCAACAAATTGTGTCTTTCTTTGTCTGATATTTTTCCCGGACACCGTGTATATTCGTTTCATGCATTATTCCTTTTTTTAATTAAATCTCACGGAAATACCCTACTTTAGAGATCTTAACTTTTGAGTATCGAAATTTTCCCTATCAATATTCCCAGACACCAATTTCAATTTGATCTTTCTTGGGACTACATTTCTTATCTAATAAATATATAATGACGCGAAAATAATTTGGATCTAAGTTTAGATTACATTCATAGAGAAGAGATTATAATTATATAGAATTTTTAAATTACTACAAATTTTATCTAAAACATTTTTTACCTTACTCATTAGAAAAAGAAAAACCCTCCAAAGTTTGATCTTATCATTAAGTCAAACCCTATAGGCTATACATATAAATTAAAACAGCCTTCTGCAAAATTTACCTTCTAACTGACGCTTGTCATTAGCGGCAAAGGTAATTAATTAAAACAGCGTTCTGCAAAATTTACCTTCTAACTGACACTTGTCATTAGTGTCACAGGTAATTAATTAAAACAGCGTTCTGCAAAATTTACCTTCTAACTGACACTTGTCATTAGGGTCACTGGTAATTAATTAAAACAGCGGCACAGGTAATTAATTAAAACAGCGTTCTGCAAAATTTACCTTCTAACTGACACTGTCATTAGTGTCACAGGTAATTAATTAAAACAGCGGCACAGGTAATTAATTAAAACAGCGTTCTGCAAAATTTACCTTCTAACTGACGCTTGTCAAATTTACCTTCCAACTGACGCTTGTCATTGACGCTTTTTTAAATATTTCATTTGTCTCTTGTTGCTGTTTTTGTTTCTAATGATTGCAGAAAATTTCTGTATTTTCCATATAAATTTGTTTACAAGTGTGTATGTCAAAATAATACAATTATTTTATACGAACACGAACAAATTATGTTACCTTTTTATCTAAAGTATAATTTTAGCGAAATGATTTGTACAAGTCACAACCGCGACTTCGCTCATATTTATTTTGCTGCGTAATTTATCACGAAACATGTTTGACAAACTTTTATTTCTTAAAGTTGTTATCGTTTCACAAATATTTTTTTTGTGTACATATCTTAAGTTAATTATAATAAAATAAGAATGACATGATAACTACAGACAGTATAAATAAATCTAAATATTTAATCACAACTTTACTTCTAGAAGTCTTAGCCTCATGAAACTTAACTTAAAACCTTCATAAAGCAAACGAGTGGCATTAAAAGTAATGAATAAATAACCCGAAGCTTCGTGGATTACGTTTAAGGTGGCAAACAAAATATTTTTCTTTAATTACGAAAATCTGTCATCATGAAAGATTTTTTTCTAATTTATTCGTTAACCTGTATTTATTTAATGTTTGATATTTGTAAAAATTATGTAAAAAAAATTATTTTTTTGCGATTTACACTTTTATTTAAGTATTACTATTTTTACCATATATTTTACAAGGTTGGTTCGGCCCATTATTCTAAATAATTAAAAGAAAGAGAAAAAGAAACTTAAAGAAAATTTCAAAGTATTTTCCATTAAATTATTTTTTTTTAGTTTTTCCTTTCAGAATAATGTGACAAATCATATTATTACGTAAATTATGAAAGAAACATTATGTCCACGTTATGCGGATTCAGCTGGTCTTACCAAAGATGTTTAATTTTAAATAACATTTCAATTAAGAGTAATTTTATTTTCTCAATTTTCTTGTGTATAGTACCTCTTAGCATCTTAATAATATGGGAAAAAATTGTACTTTTCATTGCTCATTCACATTTCAAAAAAATATTTTTGAACGAAATGATTATCTGCAATGAGTTGTGTTTGATGTGAAAAATGTATTGAAGTGATTTTATGATAAAAAAATCGATATGTTTTTAATTTGCGAACTTCGAATGTTATTACCAAGGATACAGTTGAATTTTTTCACAAAAAAAACATTTTACGTTTTAAAAATGTTTTGCAAGAATACACCTGTATATAGTAATCAAATTTAGAATAATAAGAATACTTAATTTCAGTCAGCATCTTAAATCTGCTCTATAGAACATCTATATACGTTGCCCAACTGTAGTAAAAATGAAAGCGTTATTGTAGTAAAAACCTTTTGGCGGACAACTGAAAACAAAACAGTTTGACCCATACATTTATTCATATAATTGTGCATTATTTACCAAATCTTTAAGCAATGAGTAAATTTAGATAAAAAATATTTACAAGCGGATGCAAAACATTTAATATTGAAATTTTTAAAGGCCGTACATCAATCAATACGAATTTTTATAACTAAATATAATATCAAACTGTCTGAGATTTTCTAAAATATTATGTTTCATATTAGACACCAAATCACTTTTGCCCATACACTTGGTCTCTCTGACCAAAGCGTTTTACATTAATACCTACATTATATTTTTTATATTAAATTATTCTTGTAGAATAAACGCAACTTAATGTAAACATTACATCCATTACATTAAAAATAATATTTTTGCAATGCTCTATTGTAAAAATATTATTCTTAAATCTGAACTATAGATCAATAAGTTTTGACAGACATCAATGAAGCATTAAGAAACAGCTAATAACTTAAAGAATTTCGGTACATCCAAAGTAATTTTATTAAAAGACTGTCACTATACGTGTTTGTCTCTGAAAGAAGAAAGTAAAATTTAACAAATTAAATTGAATCTAATACAAATAAATATCAAGCAACATAGTAAAATAAATTTATAGATTACACTAAACTCTCCGTTAAATCGAGAGCATTGGTACGTTATATCAGAAACATAACTTTATACTATTAATATCCAAATATAAAGATAGTGTAGGATACTATTCCATTTCTCAATATACAAAATGACTTACTGTAGGTACTTGAATAAAATATGCAGAACATTCTCTTTTTCTAACATATTATTAAAAAAAATAAACAAAACTAAATGTCACGCCAAGTACACTTACAGATTGAATATACTAATAGACAAATGGCACTAAAAATTGATGTATTTTAGTTTAGTTTGTTCTGTCCTTTACGGTACTGCACTGAATTATTAGTAATTTAAAAGTATTAATTATTGTAATTTACTCAAAACACTAATAGATGGCGCTGCATAATTGTCATATGCAAATTACTATTCCATAGCTGGGAATTAATGGCATAGGAGGTATCCTAAATTTTTTACATCATATTTACGAGCATGAATACTAACCTTAGGAAACAAGATTGACAGGGCGTTAGCTTTTGCAGCTTCATTAGGGGGAGAATAAAATCCGGGGATAAGAAGTCCGGCGGGAGGAAAATGTTCGTCCTCTTTCATAATTTCTTCCTCCTCTTCACAGAATTCCTCTTCCTCGAAGACTTCTTCAACATTTTCAGGCTAAAGTCATCAAATAGTGTATATGAATAATTTCAATATTATTGTATGTAAAGCTTTAGTTTTCGTTTGGTGAAATTTTCATATTATTGTACTATGAACGATAAGTACTTATGTATCTGCGAATTCTATCAATGTTTTAGGTAACGAATTTTAGAACTTATTTCTAAATCTTTTTTTATTTATTTGGAACTTCTTTTTTTACAAGCGAATACGGAAAGGCATCGCTAGCTGAGGAAGTGCGACACCTTACATAGGTCCCTATTTTATGGAAAATCAGTCGATTTGTATGTAACTTTACTTTAAATATTGATGTATTTTGGTTTAGTTTGTTTGTTCTCCATGTTTATCTAGATACAGTCTTTGTATCACAACAAATAGATACAAAGACTGTATCTAGATAAATATGGAGAATTAATTGTTGCGCGGATTTAGTGATTTTTGAAACAAATATTTTGTTACCATCCAATCATTTAAAGATTTATATATATTAGAAGACATCGTTTAGAGAATATTTAATAAATTTTTGATTGACTTTAAAAAGGGAGGGACACTTCAGTTAAGAGGAATAATTTTCTCATAATTTTTATATGTATTGTAGTAAAAATCCATTTATAAAAAAATCACTTGTACATTTTTTGTACCTTAATAATATGAGAAAAAAGTTGTTCCGAAATTTTACATATATGTTTAAAATGAATCCTCCCTAAAAAATATATTTCAAATCCATGGAACCTTAACTTCGTCATATACCACGCAGTGGTATATGACGAAGTAAAGGTCAACAAGTAAGTCAGTCAACTTCTGTTTAGCGGTAGATGCATAATATCAATAACACATCTCTTTCGCTGCACAGTTCTCACTTATAAGACTTATTAAAATATATAAATATATATAGTTTATTTATATTTTATTATTATACTATACTTTATTTAATGGCATTTTACAATGAAATAAACCACACCTATTTCTGTTTGGCCTCTAAAATATGGCGGGTGTGAGTTAGCTAAATCGATTGCATACATTTTGTTATTAAAAGTAATGCATGAGTATATGTTTGTTGTGAGCAATCTCGTATGTTTAAAGTAATGTAATTCTTACGTCATATTTAAAAAGACAATCTTAGTTTTAATTTATTTCTTGTAAATATATACATATGTATTTCGTGTTTATTCAACTAATTTTTTGTCCTATCTGTCTTTCCCATATATCATACCTACACCCATTAGTTTTAATTTTTTAATTTTTTTCTTACCTGGGTAAGAAAAATTTTACAAGAATATTTTTCGTACAAATTCTCAATTATTACTAGCAAACATACATAGTAGCTCTACATACATGTAAAGTAAAAGTGAAAATTGTTTTCACACATGCCAGTAAGTTGGATATCACTAGATAGATCTTTCAAAATAAAATCAAGGTTTCATTTGCAATTTTTCATTTTTAAGCTCTGTTTAAGAAATATCGCGCTTGAAAATAACATGCAAGGTATACCCCTTTTTATAATTTTTCCACCATAAATTTCAAAGATATAATACGTTTTATATACTAGCATATATATATAATAACTTTGAAATAAAACTGTATGAACAATTTGAGGAGAAATTTTCAATATTCATTCAATTTATTTCCAATTTAAAATCTTATTACACATAATTGTATCCAAATCTAGTTATATACATGTTAATATTTTAGTGCTTATAAATAATCTCGATGGGGATGGTTGGCATAGTTTCTATATTATGGAAAAGCTTGAAAATATATTTATAAATATATATTTACCTCATCCTCTTCCGAACTGTCCTCGCACGTTGCCGGTACCATGATCTGTATGTAATTTATTTTTCATTAGATTATTTTCAAGCCATTATCAATATATCTTAAAGGAGTCTCCTACAGATGTCTTTCAGAACTGGTGCTATTCGCCTATTGGAATAATCACAACAAAAACATTACATCAGACACGTATAAAATAATGGGAAACAAAATTAAATATTAAGTTATAGGAAAGTATAAACCAAACACAAATTTCTATTATAAACAATATTTTACGCAAATTCAACAGGTATTGTAGCTAAATAGCCCTCTCAAATTTTTAAGTAAAATTTAAATGTTTATAAAATTTAAATGTTATATTTCCATGTTTAAAAAAAAAAACAAAAAGTAAATATATATCAAATGAGCCTCAGATTGAAGAAATAAATATGGCGAATTGATAATTATTTTGAGCATAATTCGAATAAAAATACTATGTTACTGGTCAAGAAATATTCATTGATTTATAAGAGTTTTCTTACTAAGAGACGAAACTCGTCACGTCTATACCGTTGTTTGCTTTTATATCGCTTAGTGTCATAATGTTAACGACCTTCCTCTACGTACCCCAGCCTTCAATTTTGCCATGCGCTCTTGCTGTTTTTGCTCCTTTCTAATATTTCTTGCTTCTTCCTTCGCTTCTCTGGCTAGTCTCCTGATTTCAGATTTGCGGCGTTTAATACTATTCCTCGCCTCTTCCTGTAAATAGTGTTTCATTCCCGAATCATATTTTAAAATTATTTTGATAAAAATGATAAAGATAAAGCCACATTAGAACTTTATTAAGATTTACTCTGGGACAATGTTTAACATTCATATTAACAAAAACACTGTTGCAATAAAGGAATAGTTGACATGATATAAACAATTATAACTGATGTGGTAGGAAATTATATAGGCTAGTTTTTATCATAATAAATTTAATTTCTTTGAAAAAATTCTTATTTGAAACTGGAAAAGTACCCAAAAGAATAAAGAAGCAACTCTGTAATGGAGCAACGGATCGATGTGATTTTTTGAAACACTGCATACTCAATATGAAGCAAAAACGGAACAAAGCCCTTTAATATTTAATTCAGAGAGAAATATTTTTGTTTTCATTGTCATTTGTACTATAGTCACACCTCCGACACTTCATACTATCGAACAAATTTAATTTTCTACACTATTATATGCGTACTCGCCCATCTGTATCCGAAAAAAGTTACTCAGTATGGAGTTTGAAAAAGAAGTAAAATCTTAAATAAAAATTTATATTGTTTATTTACAAATGTGATACACTGAAATATTTTCTTCTAAAACTTTTATTGTTATATCGCCTAAACATTTTATTGCTATATCGCACAACATAAAATATTTTAAATCTCACAAATATTTTTTTCAGGTATTCCAAAGGAAAACAAGGACACGATAAGTCAAATATAATTTCATTTATCTTGGCAATTATTTCGTTACCAATATGATAAAAATCACCATTCACAAAATGATCTTCATAGATGCTATCTATTTTTAATATATATTGTTTGAAATCTTCTGGTGGATTAATTAAAGCGCCAAATGGACGGTCGGTTCAGTGTGCTTTAAAGTATATGAAAAGATTTTTTTCAACAAATTGTTAATTTTTTTAATATAATTTTGCATAATTCACATTCTTTATGATGATCTTGATACTTTTTTAATAAATATCCCCATACATACTTAAAAGCATTTCTTCAGAGAACTCGAACCTGTAGTCGGTGTTTCTCACTTGCAAGGATTTTTCGGATAACCGAATAGTTACTTCTTCTTTTGGTATGTATGAGTTTTGGGCCTCTTCTACGCTCATAAGTAGTTGATCCAAGTCTTCAGAATAATTTGTATATTCCAAGTGTCTGATGGTGTTAACCATGAAAGGTGAACAAAACTGAATAGCAGACGGCTCACAACATTTCCGCCTTGTCTAATTTTCCCAAAGAAGTTTTCGAGTGCGTCCTGGTTAAGCCTTCTTGTAAACAAGTAATTATAACCTGCATTTTTAAGGTCTACTGCAATACTTGATACTGCTTTAAAACTTATCAAAAATCTTTTGATAAATTTCATTGTCTTTATTATATCTCTGCCACTCTGACGATTAATTACTTGTAATCCAGAAAGGATATGTTGTGTTTTTTCTAGAGTGTTTATTTGAAAATCTGTCTGATAAAATGCCTTTTTGTATTTGTAATCATCATTAACTGTAGAAAAATTTAAAATATCAAACATGTCATTAATTAGTTTAATAAATTTAGCGGTACCAAAACTTTTTCCGGAAATCTTTCCTGTTTCGATTAAAGTACTGATGGTTACCGCAACTGTTCGTCTCAAAACCTGTGTATCACACTTTACATGCATTTTTTCGAAATGATTTGGTCTGATATGTGATTTAGCCAGTTTAAAAGCCATTTTGTTATTCTTTACTTTATTCGGCATCACACTTTCTTTCAATATTATCCTAAGATGATTCATGTTTAGAACCATCGGTATCGTGAAAAATAAAATCGTAATTGATTAAGTTATTTCGTAGTGACTTTATGAGATGTGGTATATCAAATATATAACAAATCTTTTGACCATTAATTAAAAAGAATGGTTGCATTGTAGAAACTGATTTGTTTTTGACTATATTTATAAAATTTGAACCCCGGTCAGAAGTAAATGCAAGCACATTAAAACCAATTTCAAGCATCTGTGTTATTATATTTTCCAACCATGAGCCAAGATCTGCATAATTCTTACTTTGGCTCAAAAACAACCTGTTTCCATTTAGAGAACACTCCTCGTACCATGACCACAAAAGCTTGACTTGCTATTTCCTTTGTCTCTTTTTCGCGTTGATTTCATGGAACCCAACCACTTTATCTTTGTTTATTCGATAATGAAGATGCTTTTTTAATGACATTTCATCGGCACATATAATGCAACATTTATCAGATACTGTCAAGTTGCAAATCTTAAATTTCAAACAATTAATTATGTTGTCATCGAAGTTTGTGCTTTTCTCGAAGGCTGCCCGTCTTTATAAAATTCTTACAATGGGGGAACTAACTGTTTCGGAGAGAACTCGATGAGCAGCCGGACTGGCAAAGTAAAAATTCAATGCGAACATTATATATTCTTGATCGTATTGGTTTCCACAAAAATTTTAAGTTTCACATTTTTTTGTATGTCAATAATTTTTTTTAAATATAAGTGGCATATCCAATTCTTTAACAGTAACGCTACTTTCTACTTGCGACTTGAGTGATCTCCGTTTTTGCCTTCTGATTTTAATTCAGCTCGCAGCTTCCTTTTTCGAGGTGTATCTTCTGATAAAATTTGAATTGTCTGTACTGATTGTGAAATACTCGGTTTTTTAAATCATACTGCGTTGATATTTGTAAAGTGCAAGGGCTGCATGTCAGTTTGAGTATATTTTGAGTTATCAGACGGGTTTTCCAACTATAAAGTAGGAACAGCATGTGTTTTAAGGTTTCTTTTAAGGAAGTCGGACTTGGCAAAATAAAGATCACATACAAAATAACTTTTATGAAGTATGTTTACATCTTTACTCTTCAAGTCCATCCGTCCTACTGTTTTAATCCATTGGCTGTTTCTGGAAAAAAGAAATTCATTAAAATCACTTATTTTATTTTATTTATTATAGCCATATAATAAAGTCCTCTTATTGGAGAAAAATTTCTTTGATTTTCTCAAATATCTATGACTTTTAGTTTTAATTTATGTCTTCGCTGTAATTTTGAGTCGACTAGATCTCTTAATAATTCTCTGGTCGACATTCCATGAATATGTTGTGCAATCCCATTGACGTTCAAACAAAATAATGACTTTTAAGAACAGTTTGAAATTTAAAGTGGTATGTTTAAAGACAAAATTATAGGTACTCACCAAATAAATTAGGAATATAAAATAACATTATTTGCAAGAATATTTAGTTGTCTTACCTTGTTTCATCGGAAAGAAAACAAAAAAAATTTCTATCTTTATTGATATTATTGGTTTCTAAGTGCCCGTACACAGAGCAACAGCGGACCATTATATTGAATTATTATAAATAGTTAACAATTAGGACTAAATTACACAATTTAAACTCAACAAAGGATCACAAAATCGAACAAATCACTAGCGCATGCAGCGAGTGGCAACCTTGGAATGCGTACTCTATCTATACTGGTTGAAGCAAAATTAGTTATTTGTGGGTGACGTTAAATTGGTGGGGAGAGGTGAGTGTCACTTTTTTATGCAGTAATAGTTAATAATCTTTGATATAGTCATGAAAATAAAGACCTGGTAATCTATTTCCTTTAATCATTAAAAATGGAGCAGCACTTCTCAATTTCTCTCTATAAGATTGTAATTATAACCATGCGAGAGAAGCTGCAGGCAAAAGATAGTATTGCAATAAAACCACATGTAATGGATTAGGATAAAATTTAAAAGACTATATTTAAATTAATTTATCTTATAGAATTCATTACATTGAGTCATCTGTCATTGCATTATATCTAAAATAAAAATAAGCTCCCCAATGTTAAAACTTGTATTAATTTTAACTGTTTGAGTGCCGACGAGTGCCATCGCGCTCGTGCGCGTACTAACTAAATTTGCCACGAGCGCGTTGTCGCTCGTGAAATCAGTTGCTGCGTAGCGCGCGGTAGTGGAGGTCGCTCACACGCATCGCTAATTTTTTATCTTTCTACGTGTTACATAAAGTTAAAATTATAATATTATTAGTAATTACAATATAAAAAGGATCCAGGAAAAGAAAATTTTTAACCCATAATATCGGAATACAAAAATAATTCGAGTGAAAATGATAGTTTTTCAAGTTGTGAAGAAAGTAATAGTGGGAGTGACATTTGGCATAATGCAAATTTTTATTGATAGTGATAATAGTGACGATAACGAGAAGTACCGGACTGCGAAAATACGATGTGACCTTGATTTCAGTTTTTGTTTACAATATATATTTCCATAATTTTCTTTGTATTTTATTATCCAAGAAAACACTGAAAAATTATTAAAATTGGATCATTTTTGGAAGAGATACAGTTTTTCTTCGAGACAAGGGTAAATGACATAAAAAAACGAAAGATTTCTTTGATATTTTTAAGTATATATGAGGTAAAAACCATGGCACTAAAACAGTTAAAATAGATTTCTTCGTTATCAGTTCCACGTATATTGACATGGTCTCATAGACCAACATAAAAGTCAATAAATAGAACATAAAATACCAATCCATATTACTAATACTAGAGTTTCATACTACATCGTAGCGTAAGATAAAATTATGCTAACTTTAAATCAACATTTCTTAAATTTTTTGTAGGTACCAGCCATTGGAAAACGGACTTAAGTCTCAAATGAACATGGCGATGATAATAAAATATGACCTTCTCTCAAAGGGTATAATGAAAATATTGGTAAGCTATTCAGTATAGATAAGTTAATAAACCATTACTGAGGGATAGGACAGTTTGGGACCCTTCCTGTGTATAACAGTTTTGAGAGTGTACACCTTATACTCTATATTTAAGCGATAGAAACGTACCATCCTTAACACGTCCTCATTAAAAACTTTGAAACTTCTCATCCTTCAAGTCACGTTTTCAATATTTTAATCAAAGTTAGAAAATTATAAAACATAAAGTGTTTGCTAAAATTTATGAAGCCAAACTTGCACATTAAAGTTTCGTCAATTAATTTAATTTGTGGCTTAAATAAATAACAATACTTTACGTTTATTTTCAAACTTTGTTTCTAACTAAATTTGTAGTTGTAGTAATAATGATTCAAACAAACTGAGCTTTGTTTTTCAAAAATTATGATATTCCCCAAGGTAAAAAGTAACCTATATGTTAATTCAAATCATAAAATATAATCTATATCAATTTTATGAAAATCCATCCAACCATATGGGTAACGAAAATCAAATATACTTTTCGTCATACAAACTCCATGCAATACAAATTTGATGGCTATTAATTGCTGGGTTGTAGAGTAAAAAAACCATTTAGCATGTACAGTATTACTTAGTATTTGAAGAAACTTTGCTTGAAATCGAAAATAATTACAGCCATAATGAAATCCATAAAAAGCAACTGAAAGTAATCAACTGATATAAATATTTTATATACAGATGTTTGGTTAATTGATATAGCAAGACTTTCTTTTTCAAATTCCTCTCGAAAATATAAGGCGTAAAAAATCTATAACATCATTACTTGATTTGGGGCTTTATAACGGAAATATAACCAGTACAATCTTTTTTTCCACAGAATAATACTCATATCGTTCAATAATCAAAGTCGTCACGTCACAACAAGTCACTTTGATGAGGTTGCACGGCATCTGGTATACGTACTCTGTAAGATGTTTAAACCTTGCATGTATATCAAGTAGTGTATCTAGAGAAGATGAGATACAACAAATACTCATTGATTATAATCGTCTCATTTTTTGTTCAGGTATCACTAGAAACCGGTTTGACATAGCAATTCAATAAAATCTGTATTTAAAATAAGAATTCTCACCCTCTTCTTTGCTCTTTCTTCCATCCTCTGATCATATATTTCTTCACGTGTCAGGCTAAACGAACTGAAGTATTCAAAAGCTGTCTTCTCTTTTTGGAACGATTGTCTGTTTCTAATTTCATCCTGACTCTCGTACAGAATATAACGCATCAATTCTGGTAATTAAATATTGTTTAATTATTTTAAAAATATATGATAAAATTCCATTATAATATTATTAAAGTATTACTCGTATAAGTTATCAGTTGTTATTAGTTTCATCTACATTCTTCTCTTAGAAGCAAAAGTGCTTAGTGACATAAAATCTATATTCAATAAGAAATGAATCGATTAATAAAAAAAAAGTAAGTAGGTATACCTAACTTAGAAATGTTTACATTAATATAGATAAATAACTTAGTCACATAAATAAAAAACCAAAATATTAATCACATAATACATAATTTTGCTGTTTATGTACCATGTTATAAATTAAAATTACTTTGACCATTAATCGTTTTAACTATCTTGCTTAAGACTTTGGGGCTTGTTTTTTTTGTTGGATAATTATTTTATTTGGATGCTTTCACAATATTAAATTACTTACTGAACACAACATTTGCTATAGTTCATAACAAAATATAAGATTGTTTCCATGGTCACATACATATGCCAATAGATGAAAAAAGAAGTTTTCCCGCAAGCCACGCTGCGCAAATGTACCTACAAGATCTCATATAATTGCAAAAGTTCAATGTTAAGGACCATTTATCCTTACTCACCTCAGCTAATCATACACAAACAACAAAACTATACTTAAAATGTGTCATACATGAAAACCAAGCCAAGCTAGCAAAAATTGTATAATTTGTAACTTGAACATAGCATTGAAATCATATATAAATCTATCCATCATTAGATTTCATTTGAAAATTGGTAAGAATATACCATACCCATGGTACGCCTTGAAAGAGCAATAGATATTGTCGATTACCATCATTCAAGTTAATAAAAACAAAGGGAATTTACTAAATGCATCAATTTCAGTTCAATCCTTATAAATTAGGAAACCGAAATAATCTTGTTAAACCCCACGCAACATTGTTACACGAACATATCTCAAAACTCATATTACAATATTAAGAGATGAACAACCAATGAAATTTCTGTCATCGTGTTTCGTGAAGCAAACTGCAAGTGCTGGTCCCTGGAGCAAAGCCAGCAGAGCAGCCTCGTTCAAGTCTATGTCAGACATATACAAGATATCCAGCGCCATTTCCTTGGTCAGCTCAACTTCTTCCTTTGCAAGAACAGAAATATCTGGAAGAAATGACACAATTTTTAATTTTTTAGTTTCCATACTTTTAAAGACAGAAACAGAACCCTTAATTAGGTATCTGATGGTAGTAAGACCACTGGATGACTGAAGAATTAGAATAGAATAGAATAAATTTTAGGATGACATAAAATATTTTTACAATTCATAAAGTGGCCGATCAAATGAAAAAATATATTCAAAGTCTTAGTCAAATTATATGCATGTTTTTTTTTGTTTGTGTCAACTTTATTCATTCATTTTAGAAATAAGTAAAAATCAATTGTCATTTAAAAAAATTAATTTATTGTGACGAATCATAAAATGTAAAGTTATAATGTTTCTGAAATTTAGTTTTTGTCTTTATCAATTGTATTTTTAACAACACCGGCAGAAGTCTTTTCTTCAAATGCAGGTTCTAAAAATTTAGTCTCCTTTTATAAGATTTAAAGTAATCAATGAACGATTTAGTCATAGAATTGTTTAATGTCTTTTTTATTTTCAAAAAAGAAAACCGATAATTTATTTCACACTTCGTAGGATTACAACAATTAAAATACGTATATTTAAAATGGTATTAAATAAAAGACAAATCATAAAATTAATTGAAAATCGATCATGTCTTCATCGTATTGAGGATAAACTAAAAAGAATTAACACACCGAATGAAAAGATGATATTGAAAACCATAACCAATACACCAAGCTCAATACATTATATGAAAACAATTTACCTGACATAAAGATTTATGTTTAAATCTAATTAAGAGCCACCATCTCTACAACTGAAATAGTTTTCAAAAATTAACTTCATTATTATTAATATTAGAAGTCCAAGTCACCTATCATTGTGACTATGAAAGGTTGGAAACCTTAATGTTGTAGACAGTGTGACAGTAAGAGCCAAAAATTATTATAAAATCTTTAACTGAAAATAATTTTTTTTTGAAACTGGAAAAAGATTATTTTTGCATTTTTAAATAAAACAAAGTGTGGTGAAATACCTACTTTTCCTGTAGTGGTAATTGTACAAATTTTGAGGGCGATTTTTACCAAAACTGAATGGTAAAAAATATTTTCTTTTTCTATATCTCTAATTGGACATCATTTTACATTGACGTAATGTTTTAGAGGTACCTGTAATGTTGATTTTATAATTTTTGGGAGCGATTTTTACCAAACCTAAATAGTGAATAATTTTTTTTTTCAAAATTTTGTTAATATAACATCATTTTATATTGATTTAGCTTTTTAGACAAATCGTTCGATGGGTTTTCTTCAATAAAATTAAAAGTGTGGTGAAATAACTACTTTTCCTGCAATGTTAATTGTACAATTTTTGATAGCGATTTTTACCAAAACTAAACGGTAAATAATTTATAAATGTGAAAGTAAGTAGAATATTTATAGTTTGAATAAATATAAAAAATTTAGCGAATTTCGTTGACAGTGCGTTTTACGCCTTAAATAAAGCAATTAATTCAAATATATAATATATATATACTTCAGGTTCTCGAACATCTTTTGAAAAGTGATAAGCGCGTTTAAGAGTGCAATGTTGTGACGAAAGCCTTGATTTTGTGAATATAAATAAAGAAGTAATGTTGAAATAAATGGTGACGTGTATCGCTGTTCTAAAAGAGGGTATTAAAAAGGGTTAAAGTTGATCCTTGTGCGAAAAGTAAAAAAATATCTCAAAAGTAGGTATTAATATTTTCAAGTAACGGAAAATACAAATTATTTGTCTCATAAGTGATGGGAACATTTTTATAATGCCTCAGATATATTAGAATACATATATACAAATGTACCATGATCCTCTCTTACACGAATTTTATCACAATTTTTTCTTTATTATTATTTTGTCTCTACCACCCAAAATTGGGCATTTATTAATATATCTATAACTGCTTCTTTCTAAATTTTTATTAGATACAGAATCTGGCAACAAAAAACTATTATTACTACTATGTACCTTTTTAACACCTCTTTCTCAGGATTTAACAACAGGTTTTTGTCTTTCATATTTTTACTTTCAACTGGAACTGAGTGACAAATAAAATCACATATAGGTAACTATAATGCTTCTCTACGATTACTTGTCTCTTCCATCCAAAATTGTGGAATTATTGACATTTTCATAACAGTTTCTTTTGTTGAACAAAAATAGCTGTTTATCATTTTTTTTATTCAGGACATATGCTGTTAACTATTTATTTCATTTTTTGCTTAACTCATTCTCAAAATATTAAAATAAAACTTGTGAGTACAAAAAATAACTCACATTGCAAGTGTTCCCTACATACTTAAGTACATATTGAAATTTAATATTTAAAGGTACATAGTATTTCTATTAAACTATTTATGAATATTTTTTTCACTTTCTAAATAGATTAACTAATATAACTTTTAAAGGCATACGACAAATAAATTGGTTGCTTACATATTTTTTAATTTAAATATTACCCGCAAGTTTACTGAAATAATAGATACTTTTGCATGAAAGTTCTCACTAAATCCCCTTATCCTGATTTCTAAAATTTCTTTACATACGTAGTTAAAAAGTTAATTGAAGGCGGAGGCTCGCTACAAACAATTGTAATTTCACAAGAGAGAATCCGTATCAAAAAGTCAAATCTTGCAAAAGAGGTTCTGTATCAAAAAATCATATCTCACAAAAGAGACTTCGTATCAAAAAAAACATATCTCATAACAAAAACTCCGAATCAAAAAATCATATCTCACACAAGAAACTCCGTATCAAAAAAGTCACATCTCACAAAAAAAACTCCATGTCAAAAAGTCATGTCTCAGAAAAGAAACTTCATATCAAAAATGTCATATCTCATTAAAGAAACATCATATCAAAAAAGTCATATCGTACTTAAGAAACTCAGTATCGAAAAAGTCATATCTCAAGAAAGAAACTTCGTATCAAAAAATAAAATTCATATCTCACAAAGGAAACTCCGTATAAAAAAGTCATATCTCACAAAACAAACTCCATATCAAAAAAGTCATATCTCACTTAAGATACTCTGTATCAAAAAAGTCATATCTCACGAAAGAAACTTCATTTGAAAAAGTCATATCTCACAAAAGAAACTCCATTTCAAAAAGTCATATCTCACAAAAGAAACTATGTATTGAAAAAGTGATCTCACAAAAGAAACACCATATCAAAAAAGTCACATCTCACAAAACAAACTCCATATAAAAAAAGGCATATCTCACAAAAGAAACTCTGTACCAAAAAAATCATATCTCACAAAAGAAACTCCATAAACTTTGCTAGACATATTCTCACTTCTCACTCAATAAAGTTTGCTAGACATATTCTGCTTTTTCTGTGAAATAATATTTAATCCCTAGGTAGTTTTAATTTTTTTTTTAAACTTTGCTACACCTCAATTCAGATCCTATATGAATAATCAAGTTTTGAAATTTCCTGTACATAGGTTCAAAAATAAAGAATAAATGAGACTGTGACAGAGGAAAAAAGAACGGAGGGACAGATATGATGAAGTTATAAGAGTTTTTTCACTACGGAACCCTAAAAATGGGAAATCCCACTATACAATCTTACCATCAACTAACTTATACGATCTCACCTCATCATACCACATTTTGCTATAAAGTACTTGACAATTTTTGAAAGCGTCTAAAATTATTAAAAATCTCTGGTACAGTAACTTATAATTGTAATATTTTCCCTAAAAAATGTGGTTCAAGTGAAAAAAATCAACTTTTATTGTATCCCTGCAATGTTTCACGCCAAAACGCTGAGTCATGTGATAAATTCCATGACATCGCAGTGCCCCAAACAAAAAATTAAATTTAAAACGAGAGGTACCATCTCTTAATAAAATTTCATCACTATGTAGTGACCAATAAATATTGTTTATGAAATTCAATTTCTGGGATCTCGCTACCTTACTCACATAATTTCTCGAAGCTACTCAATCTATTAGTTGAATGGTCCATTTCGACGTCACACATTCTGATTGGCTAACAATTTGTGTTTCAGAGTTTTAAATACACACCGTTCTCATCCCATTTCTCATAAAGGTCGAAGTGTGCGTTGTGCGCATGTGGCCAAAACATGATGAAATTGAAATTGGTTAGTGCAGGTGCCATCCGCTCCGCACGCCACAGCTTGCGTGCCGCTTGACGAGTCTCACGGAACCGCTCAGATGCAGAGCGTTGAGCTTCTTCCAATGCTGCCTCTTTATCGCACCGTACCTGCCATCAACATGAAACATTATTCTGCCCTATTACTTTTGAACCTTAAAAAAATAATGAAAAATATATTTTTTCTTTATCTAGGAATGGTCACTGCAAAATTTGATAACAATCAATTTTGAATCGAAAGAATTCGTGATGCTATTACATGTGGACATGACGAGCACTGCATTCATATAATACACCTCTACACAAACAAAAATAAATTTACGTCTTAAATTATGTGGACATAGAGACTGATTGTCTCTGAAATTGAAACTTTTTTATTTTTATAAAATTTCAGTTTCATTATGAGCATGTTCCCGTAAGTATTACTGAATATCCTTAAAATTTCACTAAATTACTCAGGTTACTCGGTATGAAATGTCTTGCAATTCACGTTTCTGGCTTGTGCATTATTTGATTGCACCAAACTCTGATTAGCGAAGATCCCATTTTTCGTTTCTATGGAAATATTGCTTCTTAGTGGATGTCTTTTGTCCAAAAAGAAAAATTCAAATTTCTTGACCCAACTGTTTGAAAGGTTGTACGATACATCAATCAGTCACCTACGTCTTTATATACAAGCTATCCCATAAATAATGGTTAATTAATTTTTCAACCACAGGTATAGGGGATAATTCTTTACTAAAAAATGGAATTCCATGTTTAGTAAAAGTCTTCAAAAATTTCGAGATATTTACATTTTTGTCAATGTGTCAACTTGGCTAATTTTCAGCTGCTATAGTAACAAAAGAAGGAATTTTCCATTTCTATTTATTGTATAATGTCTACGAACAATTGGGCTATTAAAATTATATTAGAATTTTTAAATAACTGTTTATTTTTTATTTAAAAATTAAAAATTTGCCTCTCACTCAATTTCTTCACCTAAGTGACCAATTATTTTAAATAATTGTAAATTTAGTTAAAATTTTCAATCGATAAATTACTTGCTTTATTTTTATTTTGCAAAAATACAATATTTCTCTCACATTGGGTTATTTTACTGACCTTAAATGTTCCTTAAAGTATATTTTGTTCTTTTATTGAACTAGTGTTGAAATTTTATTTCAACATGCACACTATTAATCAAAATGTGTATTGGACTGATAACAGAACAAAAAAAAATGTTTAATAATAATGACCAATTATTAAAAGAAGAGGAGGAATTTTCGTAATGTTTTTTTTTAAATAAAAGGTGTTTAGCTTATTTTTTCTCAATGGGTTCGTATTATTAACGTTACCATTTAACGTTGCTGCCGTTTAATCTTTCAACTACCTACTTCTTAGCACAACGCACTGACGATGAAAGTGACAGATACATGCCGCTTGTGATGGGTAAACCATAGTTGGAACATTCTTGCTACTTGCTGCTCTTGTATCGAATCATTGCACAGTCTAATAATTTGTTTTACATGAATTGCAACAATTTATTTTATGTACAATGTATCTCAACTGCTAATATAATTTTCAGTTTTATACTTTGGATTTGGAATTTTATTTGGTCTGGGGTTTGTAGATCGTTTGTATTGGTGACTTTAACACGACTTGGCAACCTCCTAAACTTTAATTTAGTACTTCTCATAGTGCTTTGAGCACAGGACATACTGTATGGATATCAAAATAACCTTAGAACTGCCGCTGCACTGTATGCCAAAAGGTATCACAGTGAACCCCAGCAATGAGCCGAAACTCCGACTACAATATTTTGGGCAGGTTATACCTTTTGGTCAGTGCGTATACTAATAAGTGATAAATTTGATAGAACACGCAATAATACTGAAATTCTCCTTTAAAAAGGCACTATTAACGCTAAGGCAGTCTGTGTGGGTATAGGATTATGGATACCCTACACACTTAGGTACAAGAGTGTTCACAAGAAACATTCTTAGGCATAGATAAGTCTCTTATGTTCAATTATATGGTCACCAAAGTAATTGGACGTCTTGAAACCTTTTTCGCACTAGTAAAACTCTAAAAGGAAGAAATTATGTAAAAGAAATTTTAAATTTATTTACTTATAAATAATAATGTACAGATTGTTTTCATGGTAATAAGTCTGCCATATATAGACTTATTACAATGAAAGCAATCTCTTATAGCCAACCAGCCACCAATCCAAACCTGCTCGATGAACAAACGAGAACGACTGACCAGGGAGACGTGCACCACGTCATCAAAAGTCATAAACTTTGTGATCAACCCAACAACAACAACCTACAAAATTTTAAATCCTTTATTTGTGGCTACTTTAGCTCAGAAAGCACTTTTAAAAATATTCAAACACAGAAACTATAGGTATTTTACTAAACCTAAACTTACATTTTCTGGCAGAGTAAGTTCCTCACTGGTTGAAGTTATTTCTTATTTACGGGAGAGGTAGTGTATGCAAAATTTATACTTAAGCAATTCCTTGACAATTATTCTATTATAGTTAATATTAAAATAAATAGTAACATCTTATTGAAATTTGATGTAAGTATTGAATTGAATTTATTTATACATCACTACCATTTCGTTTAGATGCCGAATATAATAACATCTATTATTCTTAAAGTCAAATAATGGTAGAACTAAAATATGGCTTGTAGAGTATTTCATTCAATTAATATCAAGCCTCTTTTAAAAACCTCATGCCCAACTATTGCCAACTTTTATTCCACCATAAATATTGTACTGCAATACACGAACCTTCTCAAAAGGGGTGACAGCGTCCAAGGGGTACCTGGGTCTGTATATTTCTGACTCCCTCTCCAGTTGCTCCGCTTTACACTCCTCGTTGGCCACATCTTTCATTTGCTGAATGTTGGCGCCGTGAATCACTCTTGTCACGCCACCTTTCTATCGATGTGATAAAATAGTAAATTATAAAATAATACAATACATTCACTGAAGTATATGCATTCATTTGTGTATTTATTGAAAGAACAGTGAACACCCTTCAATAGAAATAAATTGTATGTATACCGATAGAAATAATTCTTTAAGGGTGCATTCCACTAGTCAACCACAACACTCACGCTCATAAATGCGATCATTTCATTTCACTAGGTTATTGACGCATTACTATTAACAATCCGCAGGGTATATACGCATTGCTCATAATGCATATTTATAATTATGAGAAAATTAACAAACTAACAGATACTGAATAAATTGAAGAGGTTATAGCATTCTATTTACAAATATAGTAATATGTAATTAAAAATTTACAGTGATATTAATTGACAGAGAGAATATTTTTGTCTCATAAAAGTAAAATTTACAAAATACAATATTGACTAGCACTAATTCAGTCACATATTTTATGCATCATAGAAACTTTATGAAACAAGTTCAATTAATCCTGTGAAAGAATGGGAAGCAGTAGTATAAGTTGTGGATATAACCATCATTATCAGTGCCAGCTGTTTGTTAGTTTAAGTTTATATCCAATGAAGGTTTTTCAGATGTGAAAGATTTTAACTTGTTAAAAAGAGCTTCCGCTACCTCTACAGTGAACAAAACATCTTAAGATAAAAACATTTTATTAATTTATACTGGAATATAGTGCATATTGAACAATAGCAGATGGAAGATCTGCTATTGTGCAATGTAATTGATCTTGTTTAACCATAACAGGTACATCACAGTTACGCCCACATTATATTGATATTGTGGCGTTTATAACACAGTAGACGTCATCCTTTTAATGGACTTGCTATGTTCCTTAATGCTATTGTTGCCAATTATATTTTATAATTAAAATAGTCCTTATTTTAAGGATTGTTGTATAAGATTAAATAATTTTAAAGTCCATTTTAAAAATAAAAGACATATAATTCTACCTATACATCTTTTTGTACTATTATTAATTTCCATAATAAACTATGTTTTTTTATCCAACATTTTCAACATGATTCAACTGACAAATAACAGGTTCTCAGAGGAATTTGGTGTAAAAAAATACTGAAAAAAAATGTAATTTAGAGAACAAAATTATATTTTTTTAATGTACCAAAAAAATTACAACCAAAACAAAATTATACAAAACAAAATTTACCTGTTTGAAGATGAAGGTAAACCACTTCAAATGAAAAAATTACATTCAATTGAAAGAAGAATGGCCGTGTTAAGTATTCGAACACGAATTATGGAAAGAATGTATACTGATTTATTTGCCAAAGTTGTTAGCAACGTTGAAAACTTTACTCATGGTATTTTGACATTAACAATGCACCAGTATATCGGGATCAGCTAACTCAGGAGTTTTTTAAGAATCTGGAATTTAAATGTCATATCAAACACTTCACAGATCTGACTTGTCACCGTGCAATTTTGGATTCTTCCCGTCCGCTAAACTGCAACCAAAAAAAATACGTTTAAATCCGAGGGAAATTCAATTGCGACGTGGGATTCAGTGTGTGATTCCATTGAGAAAGAATATAGGAACACTGATTTTATAACTCATTCTTACGAATGATCGGTATCGCGGGTGGTGGAGAATGAAGAAACAATACGATTTTGTAGTATTAAATGATTTAGGGTAACAGTTGTAATTTACAGTGTGACGCTCCTCTGTCAGTACCAACTAGAGCGCATTGTTAACACGGATATGGGACACCTAAAATATTGCACTTCCTGCAACCAGGAGGGAAAACTTTACGCTAAAGGAATAGATAAGGAAAAAATAGAATTAAATTCCTTTTTAATATCAAAAGGTGACAATGGTGAATTGGTAACTACATATATTCTTTAGAGGATAATTCTAATGCATATACCATTTAATTAAATTGGCTACCCATAATTCTTCATTAACTTCTTCACTTATAAGACTTAAAAATGTATATAAATATATATGTATATAATATTTATTATATGTATATAATAGCATATAATATTGTATTGCCCTACGTATAGATATTTTAGTAGTATTAAAAAATATTAATGAACAAAATCATTAAAAAAGGATTAATCTGAAATACTAATGAACAAAGTCGTTAAAAAAGGATCGATATCTACGATTAAATTTATTTGTTCTTTATATGAACTTAAATTTTTTTATTGTTAATTTTTAGCATTCTGCACTTATTGAACCATTATAGCTTTGACAAGTATAGTTTGAAAAGTATAAATATTTCACTCACCGATATGAATAAATAAGTTGGCTCACTCCTATTGCGAAATCGTTCAAAAATTTTGATATCATCAGCCAAGACCTAAAATAACACAACACTTTGTAATCCTTTATAATATTGCCAATAAGTAGCTTTGTTTAATTTTATGCTTAATCTATACATAAATTAAAGCAGTAAGGGTAATAAAATCTGTAACTTAAAAGTGTAGAAGACAATTTTTTTACTTATATAACACAGGGGTATTATAAATAGCAGAGATGAAATGGATAGTAGTTTGGCTGGATACTGGACACCGGATATTCGGTAAGCTTTGCAGCCGAATGGCCAGATATTCGGCCCTTTTTTGCATTACATGTTATGACCAGTTTGATTTGAATTACACCATCGCACAAATTACAAATAAAAAATTAAAAAAGAAACACTTTCTATTTCTCCTTGAAATGTCCTTTCCAAAGACGTAAGCATGCATATATGCGACTATGCAATTTGAAATTCTACTCACTGCTGATTGACCATGCTGTTGCGATTAGAATGCGTGCACTAGACTACAGCCACTTCTGAATATAATTTAATTCTAAAGTATATAAAAATAAATATCCATAAAGAATAATTACCTTGGCAAAGTCCATTTTCCCATCGCCTACACCAAATTTAATTTCTTTTAATGTTGAAACAAGTGAATTGCAAGGTCCGACAAAATCACAGTACACCTCTAAACCTGTGTCATAAAACCAATTATTTCATTATTTAGACCTTAATGTAACTATTTTAAGAAGTTAATGTCACACATTTTTCATAATCAATCTATCCCGTAGAGATAAAATACTAATAATATAATTACACAGAAAATGTTTTGCACTATAAACTTTGTATTACTAATTAGGTATCTATTTTTTATGTATTTGGAAAGTCTAGACCTTCTATGTTTAATTTGAAAAAAAATTAAGTGTATAACAATTTTTAACTAGAAAGTAAGTTATTTAGGATAACAAAAAAACAAACAAATATATCTATATATGGTGGATATATATATATATATATATATATATATATGTGTGTATATATATATACATATATATATATATATATATATGTGTATATATATATATATATATATATATATATATATATATATATATATATATACAAATGCATATGTAGGCACATATATTAAATGTCCTTTCTATATATCTTATTAACAAACTATAAACTTACCAATAACGATCCAATTATGCAAGATTACATTAACAAACACTTGGACTAACCAATCAACTGTTTTTATTTTTTTTTTTATTATTTGTTAAAATATAATAAATATTTTTCTTTTATTATTTGTTTTAATTGATTGTTAAAATATTTTAAATAAACAAAATAGATAATTAAAGTTGAATAGTACTGCATAAGAAATTTAAAATTATTTAAAAAGTTATCTTATTTAAAGTAAATTTCATTTATTGTATCTTGTATATCAACATTTAATAAATAAATATTAGATATATAAATATTCTCAAATTTAAAAAAGTTAATGAATTAATTTAGTTAATGTAGCATAATTAGTAAAAATAGTTTATATTTTATAATTTAAAATAAATTACAAATATGTTATGGGATAAACTTTAAAAAAAATAAATAAGTAACTCAATTTAAATTACGTTATTTGTTTAATATCATGATGTAAAGTTATACCATCAAATACTTATATCAATGGTTAAAGTATATTATATTATTCAGATTTTTAAAAAGTAGCATTATTCTAACTAAAAGTATTACATGACATTTTAAATTGCAAGATGATAAAATTATAAGTTTCCTAGTTTGCTACGGAATTCTAAAAAGAACAATGTTTTAATTTCTATCGGTATAATATTGCACTAAGCTCAATCAATTTCATCGACAAAATTATTGATAAGAGGATTTAACACTAACGTAAACGTGAAATAAACATGGTCAGAAAAAATTCAGTAAAAACTCAAGATATTTTAACATATACATTTATGTCTAATTAAGTATATTATTCTGTAAATTTTCATATATGAAATAGTAATTTGTGTGTGGATTTTAGAAAAAAATACACAAAGTACAAATTACCTTTGAAATGTGCATTTATCAGGGTAATTTCGATGTGAATTGCCAGAATCAAAAACAGAACAAGTCATCAAGTTGTTCTAAACAAAGTTATTATAACAATATAATAAAGGATAAATTCAAAATCGCCAAAAAACAGCTAACGCAATTTTCCATATGACATTAACGGTTCTATTCTAATGGTTTTCATTTTGCTATCTCTTTTTAACATATGACATAGCTATTTTACATTACTGCGCTCTCTCTCTCATCCTTGTTATCCATCTAGTATAATAAGTCTATGGGACAAGCACGAAATATTACAGGTGGCATGAGGATGGCTGCAAAAGCCACAGAATATTATAATACCCTAATCAAGTACACAACATAATATTTTAGTATGTTCTGGGATTATTAATTTAAATTAGTTTACTACTGCGCAGTTATTAACTAAGCACCCACGGGTATGTCCACCGTAAGAAATTTTGCAGCATCGGTTAATGCTAAGCACTCTTGAGTTTGAACATAATTCTTACAATATTAGTGCCAAAGTTTGTACTAAGTAAATTGTTTTCAGTGAATAAACATGAGACACTTATAACATAATCGAAAAAAAAGTCGCTCAGTATAAACATGGTTTCCTTCAAGTGTTTATGATATGACAAAGAAAATATTGAAACCATACTTACTACTGATTATCCCTATAAAGTTTTTCCTATAAAAAACGAATATTCTATTTCCTATAAAAAACGAAATTGTAACTTGATGGATGATTCCAATAATCTTATAAAACTTCCATTTTGCATTGTTTTCTTTTTGAAATATCATGCACTGAAATAGCCTACATTTTCTTCCAAGATATCTTCCATGATCCATGCCCATCTATTTAAATATTCTATTTATTTGTGTAGTGTATGAGTGACACAATTCATATAATCCATACAGCTACAAAGTCGTAAAACATACATGATGCAGTCTCCTCAATACACAAGCATTCATAATCTTCCACTTATTACAACACATTAGCTTTGCAAAACGCAAAAGGGTTCCTTTTCAAATTTGAGTCAAAATTTTAATATTTTTCCATTTACAAGGAAAATCTTAATTCTTATTCACTTTGTTACATAATTATATTAAATACTATTTCTTTAACACCCCAAAGACTGATTAAAATTATTTTTGCAAAATTTCTGTTATAGAAATTTAATAAAGCCAATGTCAAAAGAAAAGAAGTTTTTCAATAAATCTTACTATTGCAAGATTCAATATTATATTATCAATTTACTATTAGAAATGAGTATCAAAAATTTTACACTTCAATATTTTTTCGTGTTTTTATTTAAAGAGCAGTCTCTATCAATTCTAGTAACTATCAACTTTTTCTATTTTTTTTATTTTCTAAACATTTTTAGATGGGTAATATATAACAGATTCAAGCATCAGCATCATCTATATGCCCCCTCCTAATTCCTTGGAATATCATCTACATAGCAAAAATTAAAAAAAAAAAAAAAAAAATCACAACAATCAGCTTGTACAAATGGTAAATACTACGTGGCTCATATTCAATTATTCAAATAATTTAAACCTAACTCCACTGTCAAACAGCCACTTCTGTAATGTATAACTCTGAAACACTTAAATTTATCCATATTTTCTTTTATGAACAAATTACTTATTTATTTCTTGATAAGCCCACACCCAACTTGCAGATTTATCCAAAGCATGGAACTTGTACCATAAAACAAATGGTTATAAAATGCAGTACAAACAATAACAAATAAAACAGAAATACACAGCAATTTGAATAAACATCTCCATTCCCACTCCTGAAGCAGTCAATGAAATAGAAAAAATCATCTCAAAATAGGGAGTTGGACAATGTGAATGTAAGAAAGACAGGCTGGAGGATATTCGTGAGCCTTTAGGCAGGTGAAACAAAACTGTAACATTCTTCTGTTATGTAACAGTCAGGAGCATAATGCCCGTTTGAATTTACTCTTAAGGAGTTACAAATATAATCATTGAAGAGTTTTAAAAAGTGCATATTGAAAAATAATTTCAATCGGTATCGAAGAGAATTACATCTAACCACACCTATTATAAAACCTGAAGTGCATAAATGAATAAATTGAAATATCAAGTCCACACATACAAAAAAAAATTAATTGACATTTTAAATACCGTAACAATAGTTTGTTTAAATTGTAACAAATCATACACGGTAAGTATTTATATCTGTTTCTATAAAAGATGATTAGCATAAAAGTAACATTAAACTGACTGTAGTACTGTCATAAACTTGAATATAACGTTATGGTAACTTTAATATAGTGTTAAATACTGATCTACTCCTTAATATTAGTGGTTTTAATAAAAAGATATATACACTTTTCAATTTATTTAACTAACCTTAAAAATTAGGTTGATAATAAAGGAAATTCTTACATATAAGCTTATCGTGATTAGTTTCTAAAAAATTTTCAAGCTCTTTTTCCGTTTTTATGCTCGCTTGTGCCACAACAAGCTTCTTGCTAGTCATATTTTTACATATGTCTGGTTTTCAAAGAAATCATATTTTTTGTCATTTTAATAAATCTATGTGGCCACAAGAAACAATAGGCATCTTAAAAAAAGGTTGCATCAAAATTTTAAATAAATAAAAAAAACTGTCATATCTAGTTTCATAATACAAAAATTAAAAATTAATTGAGGAAATATGTCATAATTAAATGATATGAGGGGAAATTGTTGCGATTTTAAGGAAGTCTGTATCTTCAATATTACTTTTTCAAATTACAGTTCAAACATTATTTTTAAACAGACATTATTTGGAGAAGGGCATTGTTATTTAACAATAAAAAACTTTCATATTTGCAAAGGATATCCAATCTATAATTAAAAATATTACATAGTAACTTAGCCGCAAATTCATAATTAATATTTAAAATGTTTTTAATATCACACATTACTTAATTACCTAAAATATTAAAAATAAACACAAATAAAAAAATATACTATATTTTAGTATATTTTATGCTTATAAACCAAGTGATTATTTTTATAAATATATATATATATATATGTGTGTGTGTGTGTATATATATATATATATATATGTGTGTGTGTGTGTGTGTATATATATATATATATATATAACAACTAAAAATTATGACAGGTGTTTTAATATTTTTTTTTTTCGTTGTTTCAAATAACTTCAAACAATTGACTAGGCATTGAATCATACAAAGTCTGAATAGAATGTTGAGGTATCGCCGACAACTCTTTCATTAAAGCTGCTCTTAATACTTCTTTATTATCAAATTGTCGTCCATCTGTGTATAATTTTCTCGTTAATCATTACATTTTCTATAATATTAAGATCAAGTGATACCTAAGGCCACTCAAGATTTTCAATATTATAATCTGTAAACCATTTTTTCACAAGCGTCACCGAATGAATAGGTGCATTATAGTGCTGAAATATAAAATGACGATCATCTAATTTTGATTTTATTATTGTCTTCTGTCGTTCTAGTAATTTAATGTATTTTTCTACATTTTGTTTACATTTGAGCACTAGACCTAGCACACCCTCACAACAAATAGCACCTCACACAATTATACTTCCTAAAGCGATGTGTCAACGGGACAAATACATTTTTTCTTTTCTAAGATCGTGAAAATAATATATATATATATATATATATATATATATATATATATATATATATTATTTTCACGATCTTAGAAAAGAAAAAATGTATTTGTCCCGTTGACACATCGCTTATATATATATATGTATATGTATATAGATATATATATATATATATATATATATATATATATAACCCAATGACAAAAATATATGTGAATGTTAATGGCGCTCATTTATTTAATCAAACAATTTTCAACTATGAACAAAGATGTATTGAGGGACGATAAAAATAAAACCAAGAGAAAACAATGTCTTATTTTAAGAAATCCCGCCAATTAATCATTGACATTAGACAGCTGTTGTGTCAATAAAAAATTGACAGCTTCAAACAAATACTTATTCAATGTATTTCAAATTTAAACAGTGATTTTAGGTAGCAATATAAAATATTTTTTTAAATTTACTATTTACCATGTTGAAAATTTATAAAAATATCTTACAAACAATAAGATGAGATTGACATGATAAAAATGACATTGAAACTCAACATATCCTTCAATGACTAACATTAAGAAAACAAAAAAATCCATCTGTCATGCCGATACTCAAGGTTACATTACTGCGAATGCGCAAACCACGTCAAAATTAATAATCATCCTATCTTTATAATTGACCAGTAACTAAGTAACCAACTTTATGAGCGGTGGTGTGCTCCATAAACTCGCGGCCAACATTCATAAAATGCTACCACAAGTTGTATTTGTGCTTGGCGGGCCGGGCGCGGGAAAAGGCACCCAGTGTCAAAACATAGTCAAGGAATATGGATTCGTACATTTATCAGCCGGAGATTTGTTGAGAGCTGAAAGACAAAATCCGGCTTCTGCATACGGCGAGATGATTGAAGAAAAGATACGTAATGGTGAAATAGTCCCAGTCGAAGTAACCTGCTCACTGCTGGACCAAGCAATGCAAAAATCCGGTAAAGACAAATTTCTCATTGACGGATTTCCTAGAAACAAGGATAATCTTGAAGGCTGGGAGCGCGCAATGTCGGATAAGGCTAAAATCTTGTTCGTGCTATTTTTCGATTGCTCTTTAGATGTATGTTCGGAACGATGTTTGGGCAGGGGTGCCGCCGGCAGCGGACGCTCAGACGATAATTTGGAGTCGCTGAAAAAACGATTTCAAACTTACTCAAATGACACTATGCCCATTATCAAACATTTCGAAAAACTTGATTTAGTACGCAGAATTGAAGCATCAGAATCTCCTGAAGTAGTTTTCGAAAAGGTACAAGAAGTCTTAGATGCAGCCGGCATCAAGAAGGTGACGGCGTAGGTATAAATATTTAAAAAAATTTTAGTGCAACTTAATCATTTATAATTAGAGAATGGTACTTCTAAAAATCATGTTTGATCGCAAATTATATTTAAGTTTTACATATTTTATTATGAACTTGTGCTATTGTGTTAAACAATACTTAATATTAATAAGCTCACAGTTGCTTTTAATATCACAACATTATAAGAGTATCATCTATTCAATATGCCAATTAACATCCTTTAAAATAAAATTCTCTGAAACTTGTCATTGATCGTGAAGAAATGATATTAACGTCTATCTAACCTTAAGCAGCCCACCGCATTGCATATTCGAAGAAGATGAGAAAAGTTTCATTTTCAAATAAGAAATATTTGAAGAATGTAAAAAAATCAATAACGCTTGTTTCAGATTACAAATCAATACACATTACAAATAATTAATTATACCTTGTAAATAGGGAAAATAGCGCATGGTTTATACATCTAAAACAAAAAAGTATATAGAATGAATTTTGTCTACCAATTCTTAAATTAAATGTCAGCATATGTAGACTTTGTACGCTTTAAAGTGAATGTTGTGTTCTTGTAGACAATTGCTTATGTGTATTTATAATTTAAGTATAAAAAGTCATCATTCAATTATAGTTATATATATTACATAATTAATATTCATCATCGATGTGAAATAATATAGCAACAGTGTAACTGATGCTTATTCCTACTTTTACATGTACTACTTTTTACATTTACTAATATCTCATATTATGAATCAAATTTAAAAAGCAAAACTTTTTAAATTTGATTCGTAATAAGAGATAATAGTAAATGTTAATAACATTTCACTTCATTTTAATCATTTGATTAAAAAATAAACAAAATACTACATTGGAATATACTTATTCAAATACAAAATAAAGCACTAAATTTACTTTTGTGAGTATTTTCCTTGCCTATACTATACGATCTTAAAAAGTGAGTGAGGTGACTTATATCAACATAATTTACTATAATATGTTGTATCTCTCAATATAGAGGTCAAATGTTTCTTTATTGTGCCGTATATATTAGTAATTTCATATAGATAACTAGCTTTTCAAACATGGGGCCGTGACATTTATAACCTGTGTGGTATATCAGTCTCCTCATTTTATAATTTTCAATAGATGAAGTTCAGAGATCCATGTCTCTACTTCTCCAATTATAATCCAAATTGTCAAATGGAGCCAAAATATTGATAATTATTGTGAGTGAAGTAATTTTTCATTGTTAGAAAGTATTGAAAGTTAAATTACTAAACATATAAATATTTTATTCGCAGTGCACATTAATAAAGAGGAATAAAATAATTTGTCAAAAATAGGGTTGCACCAGATGCGGAGTGTATTGTATATATATTAGAATTATAATTTCCACTACTAACAAAAATGATACCTATCCAAATATAAAGATCATCTATATTATTAAATCAGTAAAGCGTAATATATGGCATTGAGTAAATAACTTCCTGAGAAGCCATAAAACCTTGGCATAGGTAACTCATTACTTCACCTTGGATTGTTAGTTAGCCTATTATTAGGAATGTTTTAGTTATACATGGTCACTACAGTGCCATTCGTGATTTTAGAGTTTAGTCATTAAAGTATATATGAAAGAAAAGGTATTTAATTTGAGGGCTTAAAAATAATCAGTCACTACCTATATAGGCATTTATATCAGTACAACTATATACATTTAAAATATTGTCACATTTGTGAAACTTCAGTTTTTGTTATATATATTGAGTTTGAACATAACAATTGTAATAAAATCATGCATTTTATGTAGATAATAGTTATTAATAAAGTAAGCATAGCAATTAAGCATAGAAGTAACTGTTGCAATTAAGTTTACTTGTTGATATAGAATTTGGATGAGTGTTATGATAGCTAGTTATTGCCACTGAATGTATTCTGAAATAATTAAAATATGAGCAAACTTTACATGTGAATTTTTTTACAACCTTGTACACAATTCCACAATAACAGAGAATATATATTTTAATGAAAGTAGTACATGCAATTACTACTTTGTTATTAATTAGCCAATAGTTTGAGGCCAGTTTACAAATATGTTATACTAGCTCATTAAATACATTTTCATCTATAATGTTCTGTGAATACATATTACGTATAGCACTTGTTTTGCTATATGCAATCTCAAAGTCTTCTGTTAGAAATTGTGTGACTGGCTCTCATTATCTGTGTTTTACTTTAAAAAAACATAATTTTATTAAAAAAATATAAAATGTCTTTTTGTTCATTTTCAATAAAGGATTCTTTAAAGCAAATAGCTTTTAGGCAACTTGACTTACTTCAATATCCAGTGTATTCAAACTAAACATGTAATTAACAAGGACAACAATTTACAGAATTAGAATTGAAATGTAGTTATTGCATAATGAAGGCAAATACAAGCTCGCTATAGCAGCAAAATTAAATTTCTCAAAAACTTATGTGCATCCACCTATTAATAGCTTTAAGCCAGTAGTCCTCAAGATTTCTCATGTTTAAGGAAACCTAAAGCGGCAAAGAAAGCTGATGATCAGTGTATAAAATAAGTGAAGTAGATAATTTACAGTGAAAGAAATTTATCCAAGATTAAAACAAAGCGTTTTTCTCTAATGGCAACAAAAAGGTATTTACAGAGAGTCAATTTACTTAAATATGTTGCTATACCAAAACCCCAACTTCAGTTACAAAAAATAAGATTGGGCTTCAGTAAACTTTAAACCACTGTGATTGATTGAAAGGTTGTAAAAATTCTGGCGGGACTAGAGAATCTAAGTTTAAATAAAGAATTTGGTTCAATATAGTGCTGAAAAAAGATATGAATGTCCGTTTTCGTGTGGGTTTACTTCTCTAGCAATAGCGTGGATGATTTAGTTAAAATTGATAAGAAATGAAAAAGAATGTAAAAAAACAAATGAAAACAAAATGTTTTTCTGTCTGATCCCCATTTAAGTGACGATGGATTTATAATGTACGAGGGGGCGTTTTTAAGTTTGAGGAATGGAAAGGTAGGCCATTAGTAAAGGTGACTAACGGAATGATAGCTAGTTAAGTATAAATACCAAGTTTTATCATAATCGGATCATTAGTCTTTGAACTATCGTCGAACAAACAACTCAATCTGGAAGAAAGTCTGAACTATGAAAAAAATCGAGTACCGCGCCGTTATAAAGTTCCTTACCAAGCAAGGAAAATCAGTTCAAACCATACTGAAAGAGATGGCATCCGTTTACAGGGACTCTTGCCCGGGTAAAACCATAGTTTACAAGTGGCATAGTCTCTTTAAACAGGGTAGAGACTCACTTGAAGACGACCCACGCTCCGGTCGGCCGATCGAAATGACTACTCCGGAAATTATTGAAAAAGTTGAAAAATTAGTATTGGAAGATGCCAGACTAAGGAAGAAACAGCTTGCAGAGATGGTTGGAGTATCGGATACAACAATTTTTAAAATTCTCCATGGTCAGCGCAAGATGGGGGCCGAAAATGCCGCCTCAAAAACAACACCACGTGGAGTGTTCTCGCGCGTTTTTGGACCTCTATAGTGAAGACAAGGATGGACTATTGAGTCAAATTGTTACTGGAGACAAAACATGGGTTCATCATTATAAACCTGAGCCCAAACAAAACTCAATGCAGTGGCACAAAAAAGGCACACCACCACCCAAGAAGTTTAAGGTGTCACAGTCGGCTGTAAAAATCACAGCGACAGTCTTTTGGGATTCAGTGTTTCCATAACCGGAGAATACTATGCGTCAATTCTAGAGAGGTTGAAAGAAGCAATCAAAGAAAAAAGATGGGGAAAATTGACCAAAGGTGTCCTGCTTTTGTACGACAACGCACCCGTTCACGCGCATTGCGCTGGCCGCCCTGCACAAGGTGGGTTTCGATATTTTGGAACACCCACCCTACAGTCCTGACTCTCAGTGATTATTATTTGTTCCCAAACCTTAAAAAAGAACTTCGTGGAAAGAAGTTTTCAAGCAATGAAGAAGTGAAGGATGCAGTTTCAGCTAATTTTTCGGGCAAAGACGAAACATTTTTTTATGAAGGTATACATAAGCTAATTGAAAGATCTGAAAAATGTATTAGGGTAGCAGATGAATATATTGAAAAAGAAAAATAATTTTGTATTTTTATTCTTACTCCTTATCCTCCATTCCGCAAACTTAAAAATGCCCCCTCGTAACAGGAAACAACTCCAAAGTGTTTAAGATTATGCAGAGTTTACTTGGAAGAAAATAAAATAGAAATTTATTATATTTTATTATATTTTTCAAAATTCCAACCTCACAATCACAGAGTTTAAATTTCATTGACTTTTTATAGGTGGAATAGGATAGAAGAGTTTAAGATTCCAAGCAGTCATTGAAAGAAGCGAGAGATGGTGCAACATGAAAGCAGAAAGTTTCCAAAATATTGAGTGCAGTGAAATTTTACCGAGATTATAATTTTATTAATTTGTTTAAACAACATTTCCATTTATATGCTGCGGAAAAAGCACTATATATAGATAAAATATTGACTGTTTCGAAAAAAATATTATTGAAACATCTGAACAAGCATTTTATACGTAATGCGTAGATAACAAGGATTTAAATAAACTTCTTACAATATAATGATGGTGCCTGAAAGGGCTCCTATTTTATACTAGCTTTATCCCATGTGCAATTTCAGTTAAAGAGTTTATCTCTACTCTGGTACTATTGCAGCACTTCTTTTATAATATTAAATGTTTTGCTGTATTCTCATGAGACCCGTGAGAAATAGATTTAATATACACATTGCACCATCTATTGACATGTTGTAATACTAAAGTGTTATTATTGATAAAAAATAACAAGTGTCATTCTACTATAAAACTTGATATTTTTTATTCAATAATAATTTAAAAAGTTTACAAAATTTTCTTTTATATAAATCGACTCGCTTTCATGGTAGTATAAAGGTAAGATAGATGAAAAAAAATCTAGATAGCAGAAGTTGGTCAAATTTTATAAAAACTTCTTCATAGAATAGCTGTCAATTTTACTATTGTAATGTAAATTTAGTCGAGGTACGTAACTCATGAATATTGTATTGAATAGATGGTTAGTTCTTTATTTGAATTTTACATTAAATTTCAAGTATTAAGTATCCACAGAAAATAATATCTTTTGTCGGTACTACA
Source organism: Druceiella hillmani (assembly GCA_039881145.1). NCBI lineage: Eukaryota > Metazoa > Arthropoda > Insecta > Lepidoptera > Hepialidae > Druceiella > Druceiella hillmani. The sequence goes on from JAYKKI010000004.1 coordinate 28,368,533, forward strand.
AGAAATTTAAATAGCGAACACTTTTATAATGACGAAAATGTATTTGCAGGCATATTTAAAATCTCCATGCTATTCATGAACTCTTTGTACAAAAATTAAAGAAATAAAATTCAAATTAAAGAACTTCCATTGTTTTAATCGTTACTTTCATTTATCGTAATTAGTTTACTGCCTGTAATTCATCATGGCGTTATGTAATAAGTATGATGTTGATTTAATTGAAGTGTATTTTTGTAACTATCGAATTCCAGATAATACATTAAAGTGGTATAAGGAACAGCATTCTGACCGTGAGCTACCTAATCGTAAGATATTTTATTTATTTATTAACTTTTCTATATAGTACATATGGCGGACTTATTGCTACATGAGCAATCTCTTCCAGTCAAAAAAGTCATGAGCAGTATTTTATACTTTGATTAAAAATTTAAGACAAGACAGTTGTTTTAAACCTAACCACAAGAAGTCAACAACAGTCTTAAATGGATTTACAACCATCGCCATATTAGGATTCTTTGAAACCTTCTATCATCTGTGAGAAAAATATTGAATCAATACAAGTGTTACATAGAAGAAAGACCTATACAAGCGTTACTTCCTAGATAATTTAGACCGCTAATTAGAATTTTGTATTTGGTACAGCCCTTATGACACAAGGGGTGTATGAAATTATTTTTTTGCAAATTTGATTATTTTGACTGATGTCCCAAATTTTTAGGAAAGTATAAAATATCATACAATTAGGTAGCTCACTTTTATGCATTATCTGGACTTCGACAATTACAAAAATACACTTCAATTAATTCAACTTTTCGCATATTAGATAACGTCATGATGAATCACAGGCAGTAAACCGATTATGACAAATGAAAGAAATTATAAAAAACAATGTTTAATTTATTTCTTGAATTTTATTTCTTTTCATTTTTGTTAAAAATTTATTCATAATTATGTGGAAATTGTAAATCTGTCTTCAAACACATTTCTATCATTACAAAATAGTGTTCACTATTTGAATTTCTTGTAGTATTACATGATACTTCGTACTTGAAATTTTATGTAGAGTTCAAATAAAAAACTAACCTCTACACAATACAATATTGATGTGTTATGTACCTCAACTAAATTTACGTTACAATACTAAAATTGACAGATATTCGATGAAAAAGTTTTTATAAAATTTGTCCAACTTCTGGACAGGCATCCAGGTTTTTTTCCTCACATACAATGAAATGATACTATTATGAAACTAAAACGATTGACATAAAAAAACGAGTGTGCTTTAGACCACACGACTGAAGTAAAACTTCAAATTCACAAAATATGAACTTTAAAATGAATTTACAACTTTATTCACTTTAAACGTAGAATATTTAATGTATTGAACAAAATAATAATTTATAAAATTGTTCAAGAACGAAATGAAATTAAAAAAAAATCAGAAGTAGTCATGAGGACTGTTTACAGAAGTGAAAACTTAAAACTGTGTTTTGAAATTTTAAACTTTCAATATATATATATATTCATATAAAACATTAGGTAGATTAGGTATTTAGAGTTTTTAATTTTAAAAAATCTTAATAATTTTATGGTATTTTTAATATTACAATCAGTTTGAAATTTCAAATTGATTGTAATATTAAACTGATTGAAATTATATATATATATATATATTTCGGTGTATTTCGAGTTTTCTTTCCCCTTCCCCTCTCTCTTTCTGTCTCACTAACTTATATCTCCCTCTCAACTTCCGTTCGCCTCGCCCGATCACACTTTTCGTAACGCTCTCGTCACGCATTCACCAGCTTACTCCCCAAGTTAAGCGTGCGTAAAGAAGTTTTACTTCAAATATTTTGTACACACTTGACCAAAAATTTGACTATGCCAAAATTGTTTCCATAAAAAAGAACAAATGATACATAAGACAGTTTTCTTGTATCTGCTATGGTTTCGAATTTTGCCATACTGTTCCAGTTAAAAAAACACAACAAATATATATTGTATAAGGTCGTCACCGTGGTGATCACAAGGCATAAGGCCTTAGAAGACGCATCCCGTCGTGGCGACCCACGTTCAATTGCCTGCTGTTTGTCACGTGGGACTGGACTAGTGTTCCAGTTTACTGTAAGATATTGCTCTCATAGCAATAAGTCTACCATATGTATCAATTGTACACATTAAGGTACATAAATTAATAAATCATTACCCATCAAAATGTAGTTTACATTCTTTTCCCTTTTACTATGCTTGCCATAAGATATATAATTGCTGTGTTCACGAGAGAAATACCCCACTTTGAAAGTTAGATACTAATAAATCAAGAATCTGTTTAAATATTACAAAAATATATTTAAAACAGGTCAAAATATAAAATCTGTTCCTTTTCAAACTCGCTTAATAATATAAACAAATTCTTAAAAAAGTTAGCTTTATAATGGAATAACTTATCATTTCTGTTACTATATTAAAATATTCAATGAATTTAACTTTTCTCTCATCATAAACCATTAACGCTCTGATGACATGTTATTCTGAAAGTTGACTACTTGAATTTGAAGAATGAATGAGAAATGAGAAAAATTAAATATACATACATCCTAAGTTCTATGTAAGATTACATAAATATGGTGGGTCTGAGAAGACACATGTTGTATTTACAAAACATTTTCACTAATACAATACCCTACTCCTACCTTTCATTACAATCATCATGTTAATATTATGTGTACTCATATCATGCTGATGTAATATTTTGATAACTAAATAATCAATTTTCTATTTAAAGTGATGAACATCACTTTTAATTTTAACGATGTAATATTTTGATAATAAAATAATCAATTTTCTATTTAAAGTAATGAACATCACTTTTAATTTTAACGATGTAATATTTTGATAATAAAATAATAAATTTTCTATTTAAAGTGATGAACATCACTTTTAATTTTAACGATGTAATATTTTGATAATAAAATAAGCAATTTTCTATTTAAAGTGATGAACATCACTTTTAATTACAATAAAAATAGGCTAAACTCAATTTTATAAGGTAGATATTGTTGTATAAGATAGCTAGAAGTTGTGAAGATAAGGAAACAGAAATATATTTCTATAGTGTCTTTCTTTATCCGACATTTATTCCCAGACACCGTGTATATAATTAATAACAAACCTATTGTTATTTGATTTGGCTTGTTCAGAATATTAAAGAAATTAAGTATGTATAATTTACATCAATCACAAACCTCGATCCTTTTAAGTTGAATACTGAATGAAATTGTAATTTTTTGAAAACCAAAATATCAAAGATGCACAAATTTTGAAGGGGTTGTAATTTCCTAAGACAATTCTCATTAAGATCTGGGTAGCATATATCTCTGTTACCAAGCAATGGCAATTTTGAGAGGTTGACAGATATAGATTTTATTACTTTTGTAGGAGAGTATATTCTATTGAAGATGCAACAACCTAAATCATTTACTTGAAGTTGACAGCTAAAATTTTCATCGACCACTAGATCGAGTGTATAGACTAGTACTAGTACAGAAAAGCATTATACATAAACGAGTAAATATCACAATAAGATAATTTATTTCGATGAACAGTTGTTCAAAAATATTAAATTGTGTACTATAATTGGACTTCGAAATCTAATGAAATATGCAATGAAGTACCAGTATCGAAAAACTGTGTAACATTGTACGTAAAACGAATTTTGAACTATAGTCAAACCAAGTCATACCTCTGCTAATACCGAGTATCTTTTAATGAGTCAATTGCGCAAAATATATAAAGGAACTAATAATGTTATATAGCGGGTTTAAAAAGTGATGGTTTACTGTAAGCAGTACCAAGGTGTGAATACTTTGCGCTTTATCATATCTAACATAAAAAAGAAATATCATTCAAAATTAATATCTGTTAACTGTAATCATCAAAATGATAACTCTAAGATAAAAGTATGAACTATATAAAGTTATAATTTCACTTTTAAATCTTTCTAATTTGGATACAAAATGGAAAAGTTTATAAGTAAAATAAAGCTTGATCCATATCAAAGATATACATTGCACTACCAGACCTATACTAGACACACACACAAACATGCACATACGCATACTACAATATTAACTGAAAATAAGAACAACAGTCCATTGTCATTGTTATATCATTGTACTTATACGTAATAAACTTTGGTCGAAGTTTTTTCTGTTTTATTATACTCTAATGTAATGTCATGTGTTACTAAAGATAAAATTACTCTTTTAAACACGAAACATTGTTATTACCAAGAGTGATGGGCCAATTAACTGGGATGAACATTAAATCCACTATGCTTATATATAAGCCTTAAATGTGAGAATACACATAAACTCTATTGTCTGTATCTGATCCTTCAAAGTTATAATTTGTTTTATTGTCAGGATATATTTATGCAGTAACAGCAACAAATTTTATTAGTTTTCACAGTTTATTGCTTCCTGTTGCTATATAAAAGGTCGTTTAATCATTTTGTGATTTTGGCACTTAGCGATCATGGACATTAACAATAAGACGAGAACTAAGTTTATAGTTTAACTTCAGCATGCGACTATGATCATAATATATATCACTACGATTTTTGGGGTCCCTAAATCTAGCATATCCCGCATAACCTCTGCAAAAAGACAGCCCTGGTCCTCTGCTGGCCAAGGGGAAGACCGTTATGTTAGAAAACGCAAGTACACTGGTTAAGATAATAGGGTTTTGAATCTAAAATAGTGCTAAAATTCCTAGAAGATAAGTGCTAAGTTGCAGAGTAAGTTGATATGAGCTGGTGTGCATGTGAATCCATCAACAGTGCATGCGCCAACAACTTCTGGAAATGGGCTGCTAACAAGATACTTAAAAAAACTCCCAATGTTTACCATGAATAAGGAAAGGCTGTCACGAACTATGAAACACAAACATTAGACAAAATGCGACTGGGAGAGGCGCACGCATGCATATTTATAATAAACGTATCCATTTCTTTATAAATTATAAAATATAACTCTCCATGCACTGATGTACATTTCGTATAATTGCTGAGTAAAACGGACAGCAAGTAAATATCTCAGTTCGGACACTACATACAATATTGTCTACTTTAAAACTAGCTGTTCCTGTGACTTCGTCCACGTGCAATTTTGAAAAATATTAATTAACAGGTAAACTGTAAGATCGAAGATTAAAATATACGTAAAGCAATCTGTAATAATTGTCGGAGTAAATTTTTTCATGTATGTATTGAAATTTGTGTTGAAATATCAAATTACCATATCTTATTTTTTTTAGTGGTTTGATAAAAAAAACCTATATATTAAACTCAGTACAACAAAAGGCCACTTTAAAAATCCCATTAAAATCATTTTAGTAATCCTTGCGTAATGCGCCAGGACTACTAAAATGATTTTAATGGGATTTTAACGTGTAACATGCTTACAGACAAAAATGCCATAAAGTATATTACTTTTATTCCAACCCCTTTTAATCTTTTTTCCGTAAATAAATTCAATGCACATATATTCAAATCTTCTATTTTTATTACATGTATAGATTTTTGATGTCCTGTAATCGATCTAATAAGATGTGATCATATGCCGCTGAAGAAAATATCTAGCGAATATGTTACATACCCATATAGAAGACAGAGAAATCCAACGAGATGTTAAGCACTTTATACTTGAAATCAGTTACGCACTAATTTTCTATATCTTTGGTAATTTTACTATCCAAAAATCAGAAATTCATTGCTCCCGAGTAATAGTAAAATTAAAACATAAATAGATATAACATTCATGTAAAAAATACGTTTGCACTTAATTCAAATTCTTCTCTAGAGTCTTGATCAGAACTTCGCAGAAGCTGTAACAGGTTATCGGTGCTGTCGTTGATTTTTAGTTAATATCACAATCAGCGCAAACCTCAAAAAAATACAAGCGGATGGATTTATCCATCACCAGCATTCAGAAAAGTTATCAACGAATGAATAGGGGTAAGTGTGTTTGTAAACGGACGGATGTATCCGCTCCGGGCGTCATAGCAACATCTTTTGTTTCAGTTTATTACCTTATTTAGAGACGTATACTAACCAAGTAAGTCAACATATTTTTCGTTATTCAATGGGAGTTGATATTAAATTGCGTAATAATAGGTTATTAAATAAAATGTAAACTCAAATAAAGATTAAAGTTTAATTATTGACTAGCGAATTTTCATTAATGAACGATAAGAGTTATGTAATGTTAGTAATTAAGTACGTTATATATTTTTCTTTTGAGCATTGAATAGTGTATTTACAATTGTGTGCTATACAGAAATCTGGAATTTAAGAAATTATTAACATTTCATTAAATAATATAGGAATGTTTAAATAAATCTATCAGATATTGAACATAAGGCTTCGTTACGTCTAGTACCTTATCTTGTAATTATGTTAGACGAAGTTACTATTTCTATGTATTTCCTGTTTCTGTATTTTCTTTTTGACATATTAGTTTAATAGAAAAAACTAATTTATTAAAATTTAAACAAATTCGTCCGCGAGCTAACCACATCTAATACCATTTAAACTGCTCAAGTGCAAATGGTGTATATCAAGAAAATCGACTTGGGAGCATCACTACGTGACAGATATATCCGTCACCCGACGTCTGAGTGTAGACTTTTATCATGCAACATTTGCGGACCATTGTTTTTAACAAATTTTCCAAAGATTATTAGTTTTACTTTACTATGTTTACCGCAGATTAGTTTAATTTATTCATATTTTAGAATAAATGAAACAAAGGCCTTAAATTCATAATAACGTCACCGCGACGGATATATCCATCGTGGCGTCATGGCCATTCTTTCATATGACGGATATATCTTTCGTTAGCAGTCAAAGGGTTAACAGTTGAGTTTAGCAAAAAAGAATTTTAAATATCGAAGTCAAGCTGGCAATGCAATTCAGAGTGAGATTTACTCACTCCCAGAATGGAGTGGGTAAATTTCACACTGATTTATAGAATTTAAAATGTTTATAGGAAAACAGACATTAGACAATGTGTTTTATTAAAATATTAGTAAGTTTTATCCAAATATATCTAAAGATATGTTTATAAATATAAATCATTTTTTAAATAAATATTCAAGAACTTTTTGTATTCTCTCACACATCTATTTATTGAATATAAATTTTCTTGTAATAATTATTCGTGTAATAATGTATGTAACCTTATATAGGGAAGATATGAATAACGCTTAAAATCAAACAATATGAACAACACATGTTCTGTAGAACATATAAAAGGAGTAAAACTTCTGCGATAGATTAATTTTGTACATTGAACAATCAGCATTATTTTTGGGTTGCTTTCAGTTGAATACAGCTTTAAGTAATCATCTACACGTCTTCAAGTAAACTATCAGTACTTATATCTTCATTTATTGATTTGATAATAGATAAACATCTATTGAATCACACAATACCTTCTTATCATCAGTCACTATATCTTCTTATATTTTTATTTGTAGGAACGGAACTCATTTAATCAGTGAGACAGATACTAGCAAGACTGGATGTTGCCAGATGGGTGCTAATAGTAGGTCTCTATTCAGAGCATATAATCACACATTGTCATTTCCCGTTAACTCACCTTTACCACCAAGGTTTAAATTTTTTAATGTGATTATGTCTTTACATACATAATAGTCCACATTCATTCAATAAGATTTGGCTAATAAATTTCCAAGTATATGATAATTGAAGGAATAAAGATTTATCCGTAACAATCAGACAGCGCGCAGTACTGTGTGAGTGACAGGGGCGGCTCCATGAATATCTGCCACATCTCAGAAACTTACACTTGATTATAACCTTGCACTCTGTCGTGGTAAAACACTCATTTCAGTATGAGGCAAATGATCTCTATAGCATCTATCAATTTAACATACTGGCCAGAAATGGGTGTGAACTAGAACACTATTTTGAAAAAAACTGGTATTTTTAGAATACAAAAAAGTAAATAATTCATTGACTGACAATCATAAAAGCAAAAGAAAATACAATTTAGAACGATAATATAATACAAAAAAATGATCTTTATACAATACAAACCCACAGACCCAAATTCATAAATGTGTCTATATTATATTTTTAATATATCAAAAATTGTTGATAACAAATAAAGATAACAATAACAGTTTAACAAGGTAGATAATAACTTTAAAATAATCAGTACAAATTACCTTTTTTTATTTGTAACCATTTAATAAATTAATAAAAATAAACTGTTGACTGATATTGACAATTGTTCTGTTGTCAAAATAAATGAGGTCTTTTGTTTTGACTTGGTATTTTATATCTGTATATGGAGGGTACAATGTACACATCGTGCTCGTATTAATAGCATTTAAAAGTTATTATGAAAATTAACTTGACTTCATAAAAAATACAAGATTTCTCATTTGACAATTATTATCTGATTGACAATTTAATTAAAAATTTTAAGGAGCTTTTTACGTTTTCTCTATTTAAGAGTGTCATTTTTTGAATTCCATAGCCAAACTAGCAACCATTATGTTTTCGCCATGTACGTCTATATATCACAGCTGTTTTTTATATCACAGTCGTTTATCATAGTCGTTTACTAAGAATAATCGATCAACTTATTCCATTACATATGCTAGACAATATATTCATTATGTACATGGTGAGATATAATATTATTTAAATATGCAGCATGTTTCTACGCCTGTGAAAGATATAGTGGGCAAAATATTTATGTTGTGAAAATTAGCATTTATAATTAGTTTAATAGAAATACCACGTACCCTTAAATGTTTATAAGTTTATAAATGTGTAACAACCATCGTAGAGTAAATTCTACTCAAAACTTGACAGGTTTTTATTCCTTAGCACCTGGGCTCTACACTCTGTGGACTTTTACACAAACTTTCTATGCAGTTTTGTAAAAAAAAAAAAAAAATGACTAATCATTTCCTAATAAGACCTAAACACCTTGATTGGAATGAATAAAGAGGTATAGAAATCGAAAAAAATAATAAAAAAATTATTTTTTATCAACCATCAAATACTTAATGCGCAGATGTGATGTATATAGTTGTAACATTTCATGAGCGCGCCACTTCTATCCATTATATTGTATTACGATACAGTTACAATAAACATATTTTATTTTCAAAGAATAATATTTTTTTTTATTTAAATCTTGTTTTAAGACATTAACATGGATATACGTAAAAACAGTAGTCATCTTTAATTTTAATAAACATAAGAAATGTGACAATCTTACTTAAATAGTCTTGTTAGCGACACAAAATTAATTTTTCTAATTATCCCTTTCTATCGCATAAATATACAAAAGAAAATTACGGAAAAATAAATGGATGGTGGATTTACAATTTTACATAGTAATGCACAGCACTATACTACGATTTAGTACGGATGTAAAAGTTATGATCACATTTTGAATTTTCTGGCTGTGGTAACAGCATACTGTGGACAACAATGATGTATGAACATTGGACATGATTGTTAAGACCATTAGATAATAATACAATTTCTTCATTAGAATTACCACTTGTGTTTTTCATATTGTTTTGATTAAATGATAATATAAACATACTAACCAATAACATAACTCTATTAATATTGTTATTTTATACAACTGAAATAATATGATTACTAAATGACAGTTTGGTAGAATGACAGAAACCTAAACAGTTTATAGCCGGGCAACCGTATTGGCGCAGTCAATCTACTAGAGGATTTTAATAATAATTGGGGGAGCAAGTAAAAATAATCTAGTAATTGACTTTATTAAAGCTATTTTATGGTTTTTCCAACAGTTAAATGACAGTTCATTTGTTGTCATGACATTTGACAGACTACACATTACCAAACCGATAATTAGCGCTATTTAGACAGGATATATAATTAAAATTTCATTCGCAACTTGAACATTAATTATTTTATATATTTAAATGATTTACATAATAAAAACATTTTGACGGATTACACATGATAATTATACAAGTGGTTGAAGTGGCGCCCTCAATAATAATTATATACTGTTAGACTTAGGTGAAAAATAATAAGTCAATCATAAAATTATAATAAATAAGTTTATTCATATATTTAACACTTGCATCACAAAATGAGATTCACATGGCCTTGAGTTTTCAAATGAAACACTATGTAAAATTTACAATTCGTAATATACTAAGTACGCTTGTATAAAATATAATTTCTAAATTATTATCAATTTCGTGCTAATAACTGATAATATATATGACAATTTTTTCTCAGGTATAAGCAAATAATCAAATTGAGTAAGTATTAATTATTAACCATAACAATTATCATTAAAAAAATTAACTTATCTATAAACTATTGTAATATAAGTACGTGAAAAGTAAGAAATGCATGAGTCGCTTACGTGATTTCCATTGAAATCCCAAAATTAAATATATCTCAAATGAATATATATAACACATACACAATAGAACCTATTTAAGATGATTTTTAAGGAAAAGTATAGGAAGTAGAAAAATATCATAATTGTGGAGTTACACTTTAATAATGTAATTAAAGATATATTTTCTTCTCGTGCGCAGAATTTGAAAAAATTATATAATCATGTTTTCAATGGAATTCATATAAATTTGGCCATCTTGATCATACATAAGTGGAGATATATGTGACCTTAATACGCTAACAGCTGCAAATTCCAAAAGTCAAATTTAAAGGTATGACGTCAAAAAGCGTATTACGTGGAAAATCATATTGAACCTAATCGTCTTAAGCAGGCTCTACTATAATATGAATTTTTCAAAACTATACATATCAAGGGTAAATTAGCAAATTACATTTTGCTAACTTTCTAAATTTACAATGTTACCATTTAAATGCAGAGTTTTGTACTCTAAACAATTTACAAAAAAAACTTTTAATTCAAAACAAAAATATAATGGCACCCATCTATTGTTCTTTCTATTTGTATGAGTATTATGTAAGTAAACATTATAAACGTTATTAATTGCGCTGCAAAATCAAAATTTCTATGATTTAGGCACAATATTTTATACTAAGCAATTACGTTAACATTATATTATTATATAAAATATTCAAATCAACAAACAAATATTCAAACCTTTATATTTCCATCACAAATATTTAGAAGTAAATCAGGCGTATGTCCTAACGAAATAATATTACTTCCATAGGGTAGCAGCACTAGACAATAAACAGACAGAAATGAATCAATTTTCAATTTTTTTTTTGTTTTGCATTAAATACAAATAGTTCTAATGTACACCGACCCCTACCTTTTTGGTACTCTTTTGTTTGTATAATTTACAGTTAAGCTTGTAATAAGTTAATAAAGTTCGATACATATACATGACTAAGATTCCTATTGTAATCTTAGTACTATATCGATATCAAATGTTATTAACATAATATTATTTATATATCTCAGAGCCAATTAAAACATAAGTTAAATGATACTTATTTAAGTTCTTTAATTAACAACTTTATGCTTTTTGATTTATTCATTTGTCTACTTTTTTTAAAAAGAAATGTGTTTAGTTGTACCATATTGAAAAGGAAATTTTAATGTCTGTCGGTTTCTCAAAAATGCTTCTTAGTGGATTATTTCAAGTCTTTAAAAAGTAATGGTCGAAGCCATTTCATGTTTCATCGACAAGTGCTGCTATCTTACATATGTATTTATGTTACCATATATAATTTGTTTCCTATTTGACTAAAATAAAATATTATAAATAAAATAAGGATTTATTTAAAAGTTGTGACTGAAAACACAGGAATATCTTGGTAAATTTTTGGTGCCAAATACAATAGTATAATAATATCAATTTAAATATAGATTAACAGTATTTCAATTACTGTACGTAATTTATTTAACAAAAATTTACTAATAGTGTAATAAAAAAACCAATTTGCAGTGAATTAATAAATTAATTAATTTATATAATAAATTAATTTTAAATTTTTTATGTGCAAATATTAATATGATAAGGTATATTACAATAAGCAAGTACGATTACAGAATATAAAAATAAAATATATACTTACGATATTGTTTATAAAATATGTAAAAGCTAGATTACATGATACAATGCTTATAATAATTCTGCATTAGATAATTTATAAAATGTTATCAATTGTGTATATGTTTTTATAAACTTTACAATTTAAGCATTTAGGTTAATAACGATTAAAGTGCAAATAAGTAATACATAAAATGTAAATAAATAAAATATAAATGTTCCATGAGTTTGAATTTCTTAATGACTAACTGTCATTAGCTGACAAAATTGTCATTTGATCGTTTAATTGTTCTTATGTATCGAGGATACTCAGACCGAATAAAATTATTCAAAGCAATACTCCAAGTTGTTAGTAGGATTTCATGTCTTCATGGGTAGAAGTATTTGACTGTGATTAAAAGCAATATCAAATTAAAAATATAATTAGCTCATTCTTTTTTACAGTACGAGTACTCTTTACAAATATCAAATATTTAATTGTACTATTATTTTTAAATATATTTCTTACAGATTATAGGCCGACTAAATTTTTCCGTTTTTGAATAATATATTATAATCACATTTTAGTAATTAAATTTATGGCAACTGCTTGACTTTTGAGTCTGAAACATACAATTCATCACAACTTCATCAAATAACAATGACGAATGAATTGGGTGAACGTAGCATTACAGACTGTTAAGTGAGACATACTGAGCATATTAAAATGAATAATACTGTGTTGATATATAAATTGAATGTTATTAAAAAATTAATGTAGTGTGCAAAAGTTAAAAAACCAGTGCGTACTAGTAGTCTGCGCTGATTTGATTACAAATTATTAAAATACCATTTTATATAGAATTTTAATAATTTGTAATAAAATAGGAATTTATGAGTTTCATATAAAATTGAGAATAGACAGTTTACACTTACCAAAGTGTGACTCTCGGAACAATTAACAATCTCGATAATGCCTAAGTTCCCTCCCGCCTCAAAAATCAATGTTTGGTCAATAGGACAAACTTGGACTAATCTTGGAATTTTTTCATACCAAGCTTGCTTTGAAGTACTTGATAAACTTAAGAATTTTCCTTCTGTGAATAGGACATAAATACTTGTTCCAGGGTTGTTTCGCTCACAGAGTAATCCTCCAGAACTGGATAAGTAGCTTTAATCTCCTCCAGAGCGCCAAACAGAGACGAATAAGTCATATCAGTCTGATCAACGTGGTACACTAGGGCGGCCTGAAAAAAAAATTGCAAATAATAGTAATAGTTACTAACATAATAGTCTATATAATAGTAATAGTAATAATTACAAATAATAGTAATACCAATAATAGTAGCAACTTCATCAGATTATATTTTATCATAATCATTGATCCGTGCTCATTGAGTAAACGTAGATTATTAGTTACTTTCTCATTTCGCTCAGTATCTATCATTACACCATAACCAAAATAGTTTACCCATAATATCTAGAAGATTGACCAGTAGATTTTTTTATTCAACCATTTAAGATAAATATAATTTTTAAAAAATTTTTTTGCATTTCATCGAAACATAGTAAAAGAATAATATTATTAGTAGATTAATTATCGTTAGATCCTTATGTACAAAATGTCTGATTTGCAACTGAAAGTTTGGTCTATTGAATCTCAATGAAGAAGCAGTACATAAGTATGCGCCTAAACTATTTACACAGCTTTGCCCTCGTGATGCCGTAGCTTGTTAATGCTGGCAGGAGAAAAGTCTGGAGAGAGAGAGCTGATCAAATCATGACAGGTTTTTTTCTATAGCTTGCTGGAAATCAAATATCTTCCTTTTCAAGAAGTGATCCACGATCTGGAAAACATGGTGGTCAGCTGCGGCAAGGACCAAAGAATACAGTGTATGATAGAGAATTTCCAAGACCGGCTATTGTAGTTTGAACAACATAGTATATTCGACATGTAGTCGAGTAGGCACACGCTGTAATCAAATTAATTTATCCAAACAATGTGCCGAATAATTGTATTTGTTATAAAAGGTTCATTTTCCACAAACCTAATATAAAAATGGTTCACCTTTATGCCGCGACAGCAAAGAATGGTAAGAAAGGTAAGCCTCCAAACAATTTCTTTTCTGACACACCAATGTTTGCCCGAGCAAAAGTCAGTAGTGAAATCAAAATAAGTGTATAACTTTAAAACTACAGTTAAACGAGATTTTGTCTTGCAAAGTAAAGTTAAAGACTTCCTTAATTCATTCACATACAAGGAAGATATCTTTATCACGTGTATATATTTTCAATTCATTCAGTGAGTCAATGTAAGAATAGTTTTTTTAGAATTCTTTTTCTTAACACCACATGCTACATTTATTTCTTCCAGTTTTCCTTTTTAAAACTAGGCTAGTTTTCCTTTTTAAACAACGAAGGGAACACATCTTTATCTTTTTAGCACTACAAACAGTTTGTTTCTGTTCACGTATGTTTTTTTCTGTTAGGTGATGCTAGAGGAAAACTGTGTATACTTGCCCAAAGATGGTTCATGCTTACTAGTTCAGAATACAGTTATGTATGTACTCACCTCTAAATTTGATTAATAAGGACAATAAAAATATTTAGAGCGTCTTAAAACATTTCTCATGTTAACATGATGTTATGACGAGGTATAGACATAGCAGTGGTTGGATATAATAAAAAACTATTATGAAATAGACTAATGCATTGAATCATATCAGATTATAATCAGCCTTCAAAGAACTGGATATAGCAGCGGAAAAAACAATGTCGTCAGTAAACGAGAATCTATAAAAATCTGGGTAAGTTGCATATGCACTTTAAATTATTTTTCTATAAACAAACAACTAGGTTAACAGAATTTTTTGACGACAACAGATATAAATAACTTTGCAAGTGAATTGCGAATGTACATATTTTGTATTTAGAACTTCTAAATTTATTCCACTGATTTATTTGCCTTATAAATTATTAATATTTTATTTTAATAGGTTCAAATAATATAATTACATTATAATATAATTTTTACATTATTATATAATAATATAATTATATTTAATATAATTTTTTTAAATATCTGTAAAGTGTTTTTATTCAACTTTTGCTAAAAATAAAGTTAACTAATTTTTTAAGACTAATATAAAAATATAAGAGATTAATATAATAATAAATAAAACCTACCGGATGCTGATCCTTAAGTTGACAATTCATGGTCGTTTCCATTTTGGATTTCAAAGCTGCCACAACTGTTTCCGTCATTGGGGTTGATTCTGAAAGATAATAAATTATATATTAATTCACATTTAGTAAGATGACGTGAAGTTTCAATGATCAACCTGCAACTGTGCAACTTGTATATATACGTAGTGTAACAACCTACCCACGCCATGCGATAAAACAAGAAATGATCACATTTCTATCACGCAGCAAATTTTATGCATTCGTGGGAAAAATATATGCAGATATTATGGCAAGAGGTTGCCGTTGATGTAAAAGCACATGGTTATATTGGTTAGTTAAGTACTAGATCAGCAGAAATCATACGAGCATCTAATTCATTACTCATTAAAAATTGACACTTCAAATTTCTACACCATTTGTACTTACGTAACTGTTGTTCTGTCTGTAATGTCCTGAATTATGTTGGCCATCATTTATGGTTAATATGACTATGCCCACACATTATATATAAGAAACAAAAATCATATTATCAATGAAATTCATTCATAAAGTCAAACATTTATTGATTCAGAAGATGTCAATGGCCATAAGTCAAATGGGAATTCAGAATTTAGAACTCGTAGAGTTGAATTGTGCAACTAAGAAGTAAAATTGAAGTAAAAGTAATAACAGGATAAGAGCCCTAAAATATTAGATCTAAATAGAAAATATAACAAAACGAGTGTAATAAAGGAGTTGCCTTAGTTAAAGTTGTTGTACTCATATCAGAAAACAATTTTACAAGTAAAACTCACCAGTGCGACCGGCCGCCGAATCATCCACTTCATCATCAGGAATAGACCTTCTGATCTTCAACTTCACGGTGTAACCTTGTGCACGCATCTGTTTCAAATGTTCTGCGGTGCCCAGGGCTGCCATCTCTCCATCCACCATCATGCCAATACGGTCGCTGAGGTACTCTGTCTCATCCATGCTTTATGCATAGAATCAGAAAACAGTGTTTTTGAAACAAAGATGACTTCGTTATGACAGTAGGGTCCAAAATAGTGACCTAAATTTAATAAAACATTGTACCAAGCATAAAATAGTGACCTAAATTTAATAAAACATTGTACCAAGCATAAAATAGTGAACTAAATTTAATAAAACTTTGTACCAAGCATAAAATAGTGACCTAAATTTAATAAAACATTGTACCAACCATAAAATAGTGACCTAAATTTAATAAAACATTGTACCCAGCATAAAATAGTGAACTAAATTTAATAAAACTTTGTTTTCGTATGTGTAAAAATGATTTTTATATAATTGTTATAGTAATATGTTTTCATTCTAGGGTAAAACGAGAGAGATGTCTGCCTAGGTAGGATGTCCATTATTTCGAAAACACAATTTATTTATGTCCAACGTCCACGCATTTACATTCTAAGGTCAATCACTATTTTAAAATCGCATCGAAGTGTGTGCAGGTGCCACAATTCCCTAAAAAATATTAAAAATTGTTATTTTGAGGCACGTTCACAATAAACTCTAAAAAAGTGGTGAATGGTCAGAAGTGTTTAAAGCTGCAATAATAGGAAACATAAATGAGAAGACCATGAACCTAAATCAAGCATGTAAAAATTTTGGGATTCCTTATGGAACATTCTGTAGGAGGCTCCTAATTAATGACTAAAAAAGAAAGCCTACGTCCTGAATATTTATTTAGAATCAAAAATTAAAAAGTTTGGTCGTCATACTAATTACTCCAAAGCGGGAGTTTTGCACCCACTATTTCAGATCTCCATCCATCTCCAGCTTTCTCTCTTTATTAAATTTATGGCGTAACTACATTGAGTTTATGCCATAAATTTAATAAAGAGAGAAAGCTGGTTATCTCAAGGCAAAGTAAAGGAGTGCCTTTGATAGAGCAAAAGGAAAATGTTGTGAAGAAGTAAACATGTTTTTCAATTGATTACAGTCTACTTACAAACAAACTTATTAATTTGATAAGCCCGGTCTTGAAAATCATCACTTTTTTAGTCGTTATATAAATGTATAATGACTTACATTTTACAATGTGGAAATAATAAAATGAAAAATATTTGTATTTTTATTTCTAATTATGTCTAAATATAATTGTGTCGCCAATTGACCTCTGTGTGAGTGAGCAAGTATACGTACGGCAGCCTGTCCCTTCATCTGCGACATAACATGTCTGACTTGGACTAGTGATCTTGAGTACCACCAGTCCTTAAATATAAATTCATTTTCCAACCGAATCCCAACATACCTATGTGAAGAAATAACGACTGTCGATCCTACTGCCAGCTGATGCTTGATAATAGCCCACAAATTCCGTCGTGCGGCCACATCGACTCCACATGACGGCTCATCCAGCACAACGAGGGGTGGAGAGCAGATCATAGCTGAGCCCGCTGAGATACGCCGAGCGTTGCCACCGCTGTAGTTTTGGATCGCTCGATCCGCTACATACTTCAGGTCTTGGAAAAATAATTTAATTTTTAAATTGAAATTCATTTCCTGTAATGGTATAATAAAATGGCGGCTGAAAAAGATTTATAATTTTAGCTCTAGTAAATATACTTTTAATGTTACTACGAAATATTTTATTTAGTATAAAAGTAAAGAAATCTTTTAATTACATTGTTATTTGTCGGTGCCACAATAAGTAAAATAAAAATCTAATCTTCCAAAATAACAATATTCTTGATTTTTAGTAATTCTTGGTTTTAAGTTACACAAACCGGTTGTTGATAAAGGTTACAGCCTGACTTAGGGTGTGAATGTGTTTGCACATAAGATATAATATTGCCGACATCATACACAAGGAACTAAGGTGCTTAGAAATAAACAACGTAAGTCACAAATTGAAAAAATATTATAGGAAGAAACTATTCCAATATGGAAAATATTATCTTAACCACATTTAAATATTTTTATAATGCAAGTATTAAAGTAAATACATATCTTGTCACATACATATCACATATCACATACATATCTTGTAATTTTCAGCAATATTTTTAACAAATCGAAATATTTTGATTACGAAACTGCCTGAACTATTGAAAGAAAATTGTGTGTAAATTCATATATATTGTTTATAGTACAAAGTTTTAAATTTTTTTTAAATTTACGACTGATACGATTTGAAGTGTATTGCAGTCTCAATGTTGTCTAACTATATTATGTCTAGAAGATATTAAGTATGGGTGACGATATTATATTTAGTTGTTCGTTTGATATATTAACGTTGGTATCTCTTTCATGTCTGTTTATTTCCGCTATTGTTCTGAGAAATATATAAATGCTGTTGTAAGTTCCTAAGAGGTAATCTTTGGTAATAACCCGCCTGAAGATGTTGTAATACAACGAAACCCATGGTAAAGAAATTAAAGAAAATAGAAATAATACTACATCACGTAGTTTCATTTAATTGTGAATCAAAATATTTATTAATAGAAGTTTACTTTGGGAAGATTCGAAAGATACCTTTATTTAGAACTAGATATTTCCTTCGTTTATACAAAATTCGCAATGCGATTATTGTGATTTCTATTAACAGTTAATATTTGCTGTTAACAGAGTCGCCAAACCCCACCACATATTTTCAAAATTTTCTTAAAACAAGTGCTTTTAAAACTGGATGATGAAATGACACATGCAGGCTTTTGTAATTTCAATGTTTATAAAAGTAAAACCATTCATAGTTGTCCATATCTGTTGAAATTGTTGATACAAATTAATCAAAACTAGTTGTCGACTAGTGAACGAAATTACACTATAATTCAATAAATTTTTAAGTTTGAAAGTTATTGATGTTCTTTTATCAAAGAGTATATTTGTATAATCATTGTATATAATTTTTTTAAATTTTGTTCTATTACATCATCTGAGAGTGTGTACAAATGCATCATTAGCTTGTATTGTTTGCCTTAATTCCTACAACACTTATGAAATTTAATGTTAGTAACAGTTGAAAAAAACCATATAAACTTTTTAATGTTAGTAACAGTTGAAAAAAACCATATAAACTATGCCAAATTTCACAATCCTCCCTGCGTGCAATATACTTAAAATGGGACACAAAATTTTTTTTTTAATAGATATATAATGAAATGCTAGCATTCGAAAACTTTTTTTCAGATTTTTCAAATTCGTATTTGTAAAGTTTAAGGAACAAAATACATACCATTTCAAAGCTTAATATTTAGCAAACAGGGCTTAAAATGAAAAAATTATAAATGGAACATCAATTTTATTTTTAAGGACCTATCCAATGGTGTCACCTTCATTAAACCACATTTTTTCATCACAACCAAATCTGCCACTGGACACCCCCTATATATTGATTGAAATCTCCATAACAAGCACCTGCTTTAGTACACAAATATCTAAAACTATAGAAGCTGTGAAGCTGTAGCAGATGAACCGACAGATGGAAGAACATGATGAAAATACATAGTGATCACATTTGAGTGATTTTTGACAGCGAGAATTCCTAATTTTTCATTTTTCATAACAGAACCCAAAAAATAGGGCCACAGTTCACTGATTAATACACATATTTTATAATAATATTTTCTATTACAATCTTAGATTTCATTTACAAGATATTTAATTATCAAAGAAGTACAGACTAATGAAAAAAGTACTATTGGTATGATTCTCCTGCTTTCAATACGTATAAAAATCTAGAAAAAATTTTGTTTATTACAATTTAATTCTTAAAATTAATATTCCTCCTTCAAATAACTTGAAGTTTGCATTGACACCCTCCAAGAAAGAATATTACAATTCTATTTTACAAACACAAATATACCATAAAAAACTTGCACTCAAAAATACCCAGTATATTGTTATGTTTTGAAACTGGGTCGCATTCGTCTGGAAAATTATAAAAGGTGATTAACAATAAGATACTGACATATTCATCAAATATTTTTCTCAGAAAGCAGCACTCAATGCAGCTTCAAAACTATATTATTAGGCTAATATTACAATATTAGGCCAATACTAACCCAAACGTTCGAGCATCACGTTGACCTCATTATTGATTGCCGAAGGTGGTACTCCACGCAACCTGGCGACCATTATCAGCTGCTGACGACCAGTAAGATACCCACACACACCGCTGAACTGTGGACAATACCCTATTGCCCGCAGGTACTGAAAACGACAAATTAACAATCATGTGATTCACTTAATATTTTTTCAAGGTATATCAAATATTTCTTAGGCTATTTGTTTTTATAGTATCACAACTTCATATTATATAATAATTCTGATGACATTGACATATTTGTTTTTAATGCCATTTTTATTCAAATAGAAATCTAAATTTATAAGTAATTTTATGAAAACTTTTGAGATAATAAATCATTGCAATGAAATAATTCATATGAGCTATGAATAATTATAAGCTATAATAATAATATAAGCTGTTATAATAACTGAAAAGAAAATTTTCATTTCAATTATTTCCGGTCGTTTTAGTCGTAGTGTGCAGTAGCATAATTCCAAAGTAGTTTCTTTATTTCCAGTAACACTTTTTACACCACATGATAATTTTTTAAATAACGTTCAGTTAAGTCTACTGTTTGCTTATGTATTTGAAAGCATCAACTATCTATAGAATTCGTGAGTATATGTGTTATATGTGTATATATATGTGTGTATATATATATATATATATATATATATATATATATATATGTGTATATATATATATATATATATATATATATATATATATATATACACACACACACACACACATACATATATATTATATGTAATCCTGATATTCCTAAAATTCCAGTTTGTTTTTTTATATAATCCTTTTATTGAAAAATGTTGAAAAATCGGTACCCGTAGTCCATTTGTAGGTACTATCATGACAAACTTGAAAATTTTATTATTCCAAATTTTGTAATGGTTGACTACATAACACTGCTATTGAAAATAATCCTAAATAAAACCAGATTAGCTATAGATTAAAGACAAAAAATATTTTTGTCTTAATTTTTTCTTGAAATTATTAGAACAAAATGTTTTCTGCTAATTTTGACACTTCATTTAAAAAATGACCCGGTAGTACCATGGCAAGTTATTATAAAAGTTGTCGCAACTAATTAAGATCACAAAATGTTACAATGCATTCTACATCTTGCTTTAAATAAAACTTGTATTTTTTTTTAACTCTTAACTTAGTAAAAATGGCATTCAGCGCCTACAGGCAAGATTCAAGTTTCAGATTTATATAGTCTGAGTTAGACATCAATGGATATAAGGGTGAGACAGATAGTGATACCATTTAATTTGAGGTAGAGAGAGACATATAGTGATGCTATGGAGAGTCAGAGAGTAAGAGCCACAAAATTGGATCAAGGTGCCCTATTCATCGCTCTGCATACCCTTCATTGAGGTATTCTCACATTGGACAGGCATAATGAGCAGGACAACTAACGTTGGTGCCATATTTGATGCAAAATGTTCAGTGGCACGTCTTCTAGTCAATGGTTTTGAAGAAAATCAAGATAAGTTTCACCATTCAAGGATTCTAGCAATTCAAATGGTCTAATATCACGGCCGTTTAATATTCCAGTCCATAGATTCAATATAAGTTAGTACTGAGACTTGTTTTCCCGTATAATATACGAATTCTCAACACAATAACAATGCAAATTTTGTAGATTTAAATACCTGTCTCTTTGTACAGTTACAGAAACCTCACAATTACGCATCTATACCTTTTGGTATAGATAATGGGACTTATTTCTATGACATACAGTGGAAGTCACTTGTAATAATGGTCAAGGGAATGTTTAATTAAGCAGGTATTGTTACAATTGGCAAAATAAATGGGTACTAATGGGTGTAATGGGATTTTTGGTTGTATTTAGCAAATATTATGTTTAAAAATGTTTAACCAATGAAAACTAACTATTTTATAAACACCTAATACATACCATTTTATTCTAAGAAAAACTTATCAATAATAAAGAAACACATTTAAATACATATGCAATTTATATTCAAGTGAAACATTTAATTTTAGTTGGTTTCATTTTTGTTTTATAATAAAAACTACGGAAACATAGCACTTTTAACATTGTCGTCATAGTAATTATAATGAACAAATTCACTTAGTATACTGGTAACCTTCAGAACAACTGATACCGTCGTGCTCCCTATCTTCGTCCAGTTTTTGACACATACTATTTAAGAATATTTTTAATTATAAGGTTTTTACAAAGTCATAATTTAGTTTATTCAGTTATCTATGTTCATAACTCTATATAGAATAGGACAATACCCATATGGATATATGATAAAATAATATAAAACAATTGCAAATTTGCTCAGTGAAGCTTGGTGGTTAAACCAAACTTCACCTATATGTTATTTCTACCTTCTAATTTACAATATTAAATAACACTTTTGTCTATTTCTAATTTACAATATTAAATAACACTATAAATAATTGGTATGGTGTTCATTCAATATGTGCGCACAATCAAAACGAATTAAGTCTTTTTTTAAAAACCTGCCTGTGAAATTAGGAGACAAACCGTTGATGTTTTCATACATACAATATACTTCTTTTAGGGTTGACACAAAAATGGCAGAAATAATGAGATTTTAATAACTTTATTTTACAAGACAACAATGAATAGAAGTAATATTTTGATTGAAATAAGTTTAATTTTGTAATATCTATTTTAGGTATAGATAAAACAAAGTTAATTAAAAAAGTAAATTTGCCGTTGGCGACACACAAATTAATTTTCCTTTTACCTAAAATTTACTTAAAAGTGTGTTGAATTATCCACCTGAAGATGTTGTCATACAACGAAACCTAGGTCGTGGTTAAAAATTTAAATAAAGCAGTAGTTATATTCAATATTTGACTGTTAATTTGTTTTATTTTAAAACTCTGCATAAAATTAGATATTAAGTTTATTAATTATTTTATTTTTTACCTATTATTTTAGGCAAGTTTCTAGTAGCTATACTGTTTGTCGATATATGTAGATCTATACTATTACACGCAAGCAATACACAAAATGAAGAAAAGATAACAACATGTACATTTCACATATTGTAATTAAGGAAATGCCTTAAAAAATTAACCATTTTAAGTGTTTTCACTGTTTTTACCTATAGATAGATATAATTATGTATAAAAATCTGTACATATCCCACAAACTAACCTAGGTATTGGAAAAACTATTTAAAATATAATTTTAATAAAAAAATACTTGATTTTTAAATTCATTTTAAGGGTTCTGTAACCAAACAAGAAACCTTTATAGTTTCGTTATGCCCGTGTGTCTAATTGTCACAACTATTTAGCCTACTAGAGTGCTTAAATTTATAGATATTTGTACTCGCAATATATGTGTATATTAAAATTTTGCCTAAATGTTATGTACTCCCTTAACTGGGATCTCGTTGAATGGGTATTTTAAAATCATTATGAGGTTTCTTTGATGGTTTGTCAAAAATAGACCTTGTTTACAAAATATTCGACTCTAAAGTGGTTTTTTGTATGCATTACGGGCACAGAACATAGATTACATACAACATAGCTCAGTACAAGACTTTGAACTAGTTTGAAATTTGTGAATTATTTTTAAAATTAGATTTTTCTAGAAATTAGCTTAAATTATCCCTTGATTTGTTGGTTGCAACACGTAAGGAAAGAAGACCAGTGTTATGGTTTTTAAGTCTGGAACTGAGTGATGTGCTCGGTAGTTGTCAACCATAATAACATATTCAATACAAAAATGTTGGATGTCATCTATGCTCTTGCTCTTCAATTGCTCTTGTAAGCCACTAGCAATGACAGTACATCTTTAAAGCATCTTGGTCTTTGAGATTTCCCAGTAAATTACAGTTGTTTTTCACTTTCTCAACATCAAAAATATTTACTGTAACCAAAATAATGCCCTTAAATTTTAAGTGTCAACCTGTAGAATATACCTATCTCATTGGCATTAAAGATATGATCATTCCTGAACAATGCATGTAAATTTCGCCAGACTTTTTCTAGGCAACTACATTTCTATTAACCGACAATGATTCTCCACTAATCTTGCCGGTGAAAATATTGTTCCTTACTTTGAATCGGCTTATCAAAATTGGTGTCAATGTAAAATCCTATAAAAGTAACTCTGAAACAAAAGAATTGGTTTTTTCTCGTAACCTAAGCCCAACCACAGGGATACCTTGATTCTGTTGAATTTTGAACCAGTAATGCTTGCTCCATTTGTTCTTGTATGGACATCTTTACGTTTATAGTTTCAACACACAGTATCGATGATATCATAGAGTGAGATATACTAAACTCTTTCACAAGAGACGCATTTAATTCCCCTGCTCCCAAACGATGAATGGTAGTTGTCTCAATAGAAAAACATTTTTGACACTTTAGATGTTGTCATCTCTAGGCTTGTAATTTTTTATGCTTATTGATAGACAGTCAACACAAGTGATTCACTTTCGAACAAGGGGTAAGCCCTTGTACTCATGTTGAAAAGCGTCGAAAACGTCTTTATGCAGTTGACTATTATACCCAATCTAATGACCTCAAAGTAATTTATTGAAAACCAAACTAATAATTTATATCACATAGCTCGCAATAAGTGGTTGGTATTTTAAAGAGAGGCTGCATTAAACAATTTATAAATTTTATAACACTATAATATGATGCAATTCAAGAAATTTATTTTCAACCATTATAAACAAATCGCACATATAGTGCAACGGCAATTGAAGATTGAACAGTTAAATGTAGTAGGAAAACTGCTAATTTATGAGTTGATGCCTACACTAGCACAGGAACTTATTAAGTATGAAGAACAAAATCAGTCACAACAAAAAATGTCAATCTCAATCTCAAGCTCATGAAATATTTGCATTTAAAAACCATATTAAGGATGAGTAGAAATCCCACAATGAGGGATGATATAAAAGTTTAAACATTCAGGTGTGCATAGTAATTCTTCTACTATTTCTATTAAACTATTTACAAATATAAATATTATTTTTTACCATAGTATACCTTTCACAAGTGTAAAAATGTCGTGAATTTCGTATATATAAAACTTTCAATATTCAGGGGTATATAGTAATTCTGGTATTTTTATTAAACTATTTACAAATACTAATATTATTTTTCATCATCATGTACTTATCACAGGTGTAAAGATGTCATGAATTTCGTATATATACAAGTTTCAACATTCAGGGATACATAGTAATTATAGTATTTTTATTAAACTATTTATAAATACTAATATTATTTTTCATCATAGTATACCTATCACAGGTGTAAAAATGTCGTGAATTTCTCAAGAACTGTAAAATTTAGAATCATAATTCTAGTTTTCCCAAAAGCTTTAAGATAGCTAGAAACCCTATTATTTTTCATAATTTTACATTCAGTGGTTTTACAAATGATGAGGAAAGGAGTATATCTTTGGTATATCTTTTCAGTATATCTTTGAAGATGTTTAACTTAAAATTATAAAAAAAATATTTTTGACATCTGTACTTGTTAGCCTTTTCAACCAATTCTTCATAAAACATGTGAAGTAAAAATCTTCCGCGTATTTAATTTACCCCCCCCCCCCCCCCCTAGTAATTTCCATATAAATATTTTGCAATGTTACTTATTTAACTATATTCATTGTGCTTATAGTTAAATAGTTAACATTGATTAACAATGTTAATTTTGAATTTCTTTTATCACTATGTCAAATTTCAGACAAACACATGAATGATCATATAATGGTCCCGTTTTTTTTTCTTTTATGTAACCCTAAAAATTTGAAAATAAAATTTCATAAGTGAGATGTTTCTTCTGTGCTGCAAAGAATTTAAACTAGAACACCTTGGAAAAAATCAGTAGAGATAGGAAAAAAGTAACATCACTGTCTTATGTACACAAACACCAAATGAATACTTTCAATCATCAGGTGTCAGGTCATAATACAAACATCATCACAGAGAACATAATCACTATTTTTAAAATTTTTGAGACAGTTTCTGCTTTCATTGAATATTATTTTGAATTAAAATTGAACAAAAACCCAACAGTATAGCAAACTATGTTATTATAAGTAAGGTGATGATAGTGACAATCAAAATAGTGCCATATTAATTTAATTAAAAAGGCAAAAGTACCTTATCTCTATTTTTATAAATGTCATTGTTGTTAATAATGACCCGACCATATGTGATGGATGTTTCACCAGTCAGCATCTTGAAAACTGTTGATTTGCCTGCACCATTCACACCCAAAAGGCCAAAGCATTCACCTGATGAAGTAGTACAATAAAATAAATAGCTAAAATCTTGCATTAGTTTTCAGCTTTTAGCTTTTAGCAATTAGTATGTCTTAGAAGTTGAAAGTTAAGGAATTTAAAATGTATGGTTTACAAGAAATGGAAATTAATTGTAAGTTAGAGCAAGATTATTTTTTTAATCGAATTTTCATCCATTACTTTAAAATGAAAAAAATAAGTTATTTAATTAATTATTAAAATAAAATTAAACCAAATCCTTTCTCCCAATAAGTAAAAAGGCGTTTAATTAGTGCCAAATTATAAATAAATATAGTTGTTGGAAACTCTAATCTCAAAATAAAAAGTTTGAGCAGTTCACAGTCTAAAGCACTGTTTTCCTGACAATACTGGGCCAAACGAAGTATTCTTTATTAAAACTTCATGAAAATTTTATGAGAAAAATTGGACTAAAAAATCAGAATCATTGTTTATTATGAAAGGAATACCACAATACCAGAAAATTGTTAAAATACCCAAAATACTAAAAAATAATACAAAGAGAAAAGCATACTTTTGTGCTGTATTTATAACTCAAGGGACATATATTCGTGTTCTTGTTTTTATTACATATTTATGAATTATAACATACTTTTTATCTGTTCCTTTATTAAATTCAAACAATATCCTTCTTTTGTATTTCAATTGAAAATATTATATGAAATTATTAAGATAATACATGCAATATAGGTCATACAACTTCTCCCAAACTTCTCACCACAGCGTCGGAAGACGTCTTCAAGCTCTTGGACTGGAATGGATTTGGCATCAATTTCAATAGCAAATACAACCAACACTCACCTTCTATTTACTGATGATATAATACTATTGGCAGAGTTGCTGCCTACCCTAGCAAAATGCTCAAAATCGAAAGCAGAGTTTCCCAACAGATGGGTCTAAAGTGAACATGGACAAGACAAAAATTGTGTATAATATCTGTCGCACCTATACCGGTACATATTAAGAATGCTACTCTCGAAGTTGCTGATCACTTTATATACCTAGGATAAACTGTCCAATCAGATAAATACAACTTTAATAAAGAAGTCCTACTTGGAATCCAACTCAGCTGGGCAGTATTTAGAAAACTTCCCAGCTGAGAATAGTTCAAAATAGTTCAGTGTGTATTGCCAGCGATAACGTACAGAAATGAGAAGTGGTCCTTTACTATAGGTGAAGTAAACAGATTCCAAATGAATCGAGGAGCCATAGAAGAGCCATATCTCGGATGGCTACTTGGCCAACACTGGGGGTTTAGTTTAGTTAATTTGAAGCGGGAGTGGTTGGGATAGAGAGGCTACTATGCTCGTATTGTTCGGTTTCGCTTTACACATCTCATTACTGCCCTACTGCTGTAGGAACCTTATTTTACGATTGCCCCTCATAAGAATCTCCATTTATCTTAAACACAAACAATACAACTGAAGAATTAGTACTCAGTTAACTAAAAACTCTCAATCAGAACTTTAAATTTAGACTGAAAACTGAACAAGCATTTCCAACGATTTTCATCTGAAAATATTAGTAACAAGATCATGCAATAAATCTCCGCAAATAAAAATCTTTATACCTGTTATTTTGTACCTATAATTATAAATTTTATAATACTTGCCTTGTTTCAAAGTGAAGCTAACACCCTTTACAGCCTTTATAGGAGATTTAAACATTTGACGGTAAGACTTGTGAAGCTTATGGACCAAACCAATACACTCACTGTGCCGATCGGCTAAAACAAAAAAGAAATATATATATGTATATATATATATATATGTACATATATATGTATAATGTATATATACATATATATATATATAGGCGGATGGTTATTTGATGTTAGTCAAATGGAAAAGGTGGATAGATTCGAAAATTATTTAGTCATAATGACCTGCATGACCTCATGATTTTTCAGATATTACGTTTTTTGTTACTTTGAAATTTCTTCAAAATCGGCATTTTAAGTTTTTCTGTATAGTTGTAACAGCTTCCTACAATTATTATTATTTTCTTTAATGTATTTCGGTTCTAAGAAAATAGTATTTCATGCAGATAATAGGGAAAAAAATATTATGACCTGAAAGTATCAAATTTGGGTAGAAAAAATCTTAAATTTCCTAAAATACTGATGTTTACATGAGATGGACAACTTGAATTTCGAAGACTCATTATAAACCTAAGACATTGTGATGTTGCTATCGATAAATGCATACTTGAAGAGTTTGATGGAAATCTAACCAGAAACACAAGAAATCTAGCTGCAATACTAGGCCTAAGCATATAGAAAATTTGGCTAATTCTTCGAGCAAAAGAAAGTCCATTAGACTATGATGTATATAAGCTTACTTAGCCTTTCAGAAAATGTAGATAAGTCCACTAATTTTTTCATTTGTCCACTATCAGCATGATCTCCAATTTAATACTAATGAGATAATTTTATAAAAAAGTCATGAAGCAATTTCTTTCATGTGAAAAGCAATAATAAAGAACATCTCAAGAATATCTTAATTATTTGTTCCAGGTCTCAAGGAAGGTGACCAATGGAGACACATAGAATTGTACCATTTCAATGCAGAATGGAAACTTTTTAGAAAGTATTTTGTGGATAAATGAGTCCAAATTTAGTAAGAAAGGAATCGTCAATTTACACAGTTTACTGCTGTCTAAAAAGGACAAAAATCTAGATGTGACTAGGCCGATGTCACTCCAAAGATACTTTTGTATAAACGTTTGGGCAGGTGTAATTAGGATGGCCTATATCGGGCCGAACTATTTACTGGAAAACCTAAATGAAAATAGAGTCATGTGGGTCAAAAGTACGCAACGACTAAGTGTGCACATTCGAAATATCTTGAAAACGGTTTATAACTAAGGAACGGCTGCCCCCTCTTCAGAGCCCCGCGCAATCTCCTGCGAACCTATTTTTGCTAAAATTCTTAGGATATTTTGTCATCTTTGGCTTGCAATCTTTTGTAGACCAATAACCTTTTTGAAAATATGTTATGTATCATTGGGTTCTATGTATTATTAAGTTTGACAAAGTGTTTAGAGTTGTTGCGATAACGCAATAAATAACGACATTTATAAAACTCCGTTTGACTTGTGTGGGTTAAGTGTGTGCAAAAGCTTGTTATATAAGTGTGCATATGCGCACACTTGCCTAGCTTACACAGCCTTGTATAGACATTGCAATATTTTGTTTCAAAGACCAAATATATGTAGAAAGTGCCTAGAGATTACCAGAGGAAAGCTAACTGGAAACAGCCAAATTATTAATTTCAAAGGGTGCCAGTAAACTGAAAGCTGCATCTAAAGTTGGACTTAAAGAAAGTACTCTGTGAAAACAATTGAAAGCTGGAAAGACAGCTGACAGCATGAGAAGATTTTCTTTGACATTCACCAAGGAATAAAAGAACGATATATACGATTATATAAAACGAAATGATGATCTTTATTATAGTCTCACTATGTAGAAATTTCGGAAGTTGATTTATGAGTATACTGAAATAAATAACATTCCGCATTGATTCAACCATCCTCAAAATTAGCTGGAAGAGACTGGGTATATGGTTTTCTAAAAAGATTTCTGAATTGAAATTGCAACCACCAACTCCAACTAGTATTGCCAGAGCAATAGGATTTAATACAACCTTTTAATACAAGCCTCTCCAACAAATACAAATTTGCACCCAGCCGAATATACAATATGGATGAAAGTGGGTCAATACGTTACCAAAGAAAATACCAAAAGTAATATCAGTGAAAGGAAAAAAGCTAATGGGTAAAATCGTTTTTGTTGAAAGAGGCCAAACTATAACACTACTTTGCAGAATGAGTGCAACTGGAAACTATGTTCCTCCTGCTTTTATTTCTCCCCGGAGGAGGAAGCAAGTTTATTTACTTAATAATACACCCGAAGGCAGTATTAGAATGGTTTCTGATTCAGGTTTCATAAATAGTGACCTAATTCTAGAATACCTGCACCATTTCAAAGATAATGTGCAGTCAACCAAAGATTAATTTTGGACATCACAGCAGTTGTATATCTATGAAAGCCTTAACATTTTGTCGTGATAGTGGCATGCTCATACTGACTCTTCCACCACACAGTAGTCACAAGATGCAGCCTTTAGATAGTAGCTTTTTTGGCCCTTTGAACTCCTTTGAGTCCTTAGCGATTTCTCACACGTGTAAGAGAATTTTACCCTTTGAAAGTAAAATTCTCTTACACATGTGACAAATCGCTAAGGCACCAACCAGGCCGCGTGATTGGACAAACAGAGTTCAATTGGTGAATGAAGCCTTCCAAAAAGCAGCATAGCTTAGTAATACAGTTTCAGGTTAAAAAGTTTCTGGAATCTGGCCAACAGCTAGAGATATTTTTTTGGTAGAAGATTTCTTTGCAACTTCAGTAACTGACATGGTCCCGTCCGAAATGTAGAAGACACTTTGCTACGGCAGTACAGGGACCTATCCAGGAAGCTGCTACTCCATCATGCGCACAGCCTATGACGAGCATAATGGCATCCACATCTTCTACACAGCCAACACAAGAAATGGTCACAAGTGTAGTAACAACTTCACCATCGACATTACATAATTTTTCAACGTCAGGCCAATAGTCTTCTTTGCAGAGCATTACAGTATCCACATCATTCAGTCAACCCACACAAAATCCATCAGTGACTACTGAAACTACAATGACATCATCAAACCCTGACCAGCAAACACAAAAAAAATTTCTTAGACACCTCTATATCGCATTCAGCTACAGACATAACTGTGAACAGTTCAGCCACCACAGCATTTTCAGTAATATATGTAACTTCTACCAGCAAAGAATTCATACCATTGTCGTCTATACAAGTATTGCCAAAGACAAAATAACAAAATTGACGAAAAAATAAATCAGTAATTGCAAAAGATAGTCCTTTTAAATTTGAGTAGGAAAATAAGAAAAAAGAGGAAGAGTAGATTAGCCAAAATGAAAATACAGCTAGATGTAAAACTAAGACTGAAAACTAAGAAAATTACTACTAAATCTCTTGAGACAGGAAATTATGTAAATGAGTATTACTGCGCCTTGTGCGGCGAAAAGTATACTCATCCAACGACTGACGACTGGATTGAATGTAATCTTTATGGGAACTGGTGATACGAACAGTGCACCAGCTTCGAACACAACACTTTTATTTGTGATACATGTACTTATAAGTAAATAAGGATTTCTTAAAATGCCGGACCGCGATGGCAGTCGTGTTATCAGTTGCTGTTTAGCACGCGGTAGGGGAGATCGCTCGCATGCATCGCTAATTTTTTATCTCTCTACGTGTTACATAAAGTTCAAATTATAATATTATTAGTAATTACAATATAAAAAATATTGAGGAAAAAAATATTTAACCCATAATG
The DNA here is from genome assembly GCA_039881145.1 of Druceiella hillmani. Classification (NCBI taxonomy): domain Eukaryota; kingdom Metazoa; phylum Arthropoda; class Insecta; order Lepidoptera; family Hepialidae; genus Druceiella; species Druceiella hillmani. The sequence continues at coordinate 28,400,557 of JAYKKI010000004.1, forward strand.
TCGGAATACGAAAATAATTCGAGTGAAAATGATCGTTTTTCAAGTTGTGAAGAAAGTGATAGTTGGAGTGACATTGTGGTGCGCTCACAATTTGGCGTAATGCAAATTTTGAGTGATAGTGATAATAGTGACAATAACAATTATTTTGCTAATACAGAGGATGTACCGGACTGCAAAACTACGATGTGAACTTGATTTCAGTTTTTGTTATAATTTATGTTCACAATATATATTTCCATAATTTTCTTTGTATTTTATTATCCTTGTACAAATTTTTATTAAGAAAACACCGAAAAAATTATATATATATATATATATATATATATATATATATATATATATATATACACACATACACTGGTACACACACACAAATATACATATATAAATTTATACATGTAATTTTAATTTTACATTTTCTGTACTTTACATAGTAAATGAAAGTCTATAATATCATATGACTTTCATTTACTGTCTCTTCTATTTAATTATGACAAATTTCCTTTGAATTACGCCGACATTAAATATTATCTTCTAAAACATGTTTTTAATATTTATGTAAAATTTTGTAGTAGATATTTCATTTAACGTCTATTGGGTCAGACAGAAAGTTCTGAGACACTTTTTCATAATTATCCTAAAATTGCTCGAATATTCAGAAATATTTCATTGCTTGACTACATAAGCAGAATAAACTCACGAGTTCAATCAGTATATTCTGCTGACATGGCAAACATGATGAATGCTGCAACGAAAATTAGCCAAACAACAGTAAGAGGTACTGTCTCCCACGCAATGGCTTCTCGAAGGTTCAGTTGCTTTTGTAAGGGAAACCTGGAATTCGAAGATGCTCCACGCTTTGGACGCCCTTTCATTGGACATTGACACTAATAGGCCTCTTATTGAAGAAGATTCATGGCAGGCGGCACAGTATCTAGCAGAGCGACTTCAGTGCTCAAAAAGCACGATCTTATCATATATTCACGAAATGGGTAAGACTTGGAAACTTATGTCGTGGATCCCGCATGAGTTGAATGAAACACAGAGGCAACTGTGTGTTGATATCTGTATGACTGATTTGACATCACAACCATACTCATAATTGTAAGTGCGAAGAACCAGCGAAACTAGAGTTTCAACGCCTACACTGAATTCGAAATAAAAGTAATGATGGCCTGTTGGTGAAACTGTGAATGCATTATCTGTTTTGACACTCCACCACCTGAGTGTACAAATGAATAGTGCCAATTATTGTGAGCAGTTAAATATCACTGCCACAAAACTGCGTGGAAAATGACACAAAATTAATCTTTTCCGTGGACATCACTTGATCACATGTATATGTGAAGACAAGCAGAAAAATCACAGAGCTAAGCCATTTCTCCTATCAATTATCAAATCACCTAATGGCCAAAAAAAAACGACAGTGAGCTAAGTCTAAAAAATGAGATTAAAACTTTTTTCAATGAAAAACCACATGATTTCTACAAGTAAGGTACTTCCTTTTGCCTGAAAGATGGAGAAAAGTTATAGATACCAGTGAAATTTATGTATTAGAATAAGGCTGAGTTTAAATGACAATATAAAATGAGAATAAAATTTATTTCGGAACTTTTTTCAGACCTAATACTTAAAAATCATTTTTTGTTTTCACATTATACGAAACAGAAATATATCCTAATAAACCCTAAAGTAAATGTAACTAGTTAAGAATAGTAAATTAAACCTCAATTTAATTTTAAGAGACCACCCAATGGTACTGAATCAATAATATGTTTTCTATTCCCATTTTTCATGTATGGAGAGCCACATTAAAAAAAATTATTTTTATATTTCACTATGTATTAATTGAGATCATTATATGAAACATATACCAGCAAAATAGTCATGTAGAAACTACAAGAGTGTGACGGACAAAAATGGACAAATAGACAAACATGGCAGTGTTCCATTTTTATCATTTAGCTATAGAACTAAAAGTTTGTAGGCATCTACAACTTCAAAAATGCTTAAATTATAAATATTAAATAGTATCAAGCACATACTTACGATGTCTGATATATTTTCGGACACTAGCATTTTCTGATGCAACATCTGGATCGTTGAAAGTTGTCTTTGGTTTGACATAAAACTTACTCCATATTAACTCCCAGCACTGAGCGAATGTACCATTTTCCACTAGTACCAATATTATCTGGATAAAAAAAACACCAGAAGTATAGCCTACTTCATACAAACAAAAATCTATTATATATTTATGCTCTAATATCACTCAGCGTACCGAGAACAAAATTGATATTCATCTTTATATTCCAAAAAAAACTTGCATAAAGTTAGAGCGATCTATATCCCAAAAGTGACCTGGTTGGGAGGCCAAATATTTTATAACAATTTCAGCTAAGAATTATATTCCGGGATGTGACCAGTCAAACTAATTCAGATTATGACTCACGCTTCTCACATACAAATGTTTCAGGTAACAAAATCTCTACTTTTGAAATTATTTTTAGTATTTCCAGCTCTACAAATTTTAAAATTCAATATGGCCGATCTAATATGGCCATCGGGAATTGACATGATCATCCGTTTTTTTCTCACCGAAAAATGTAAACATAAGTTTTAATTACTTTTCTTTAAATGCATTTGAATGCGTGCTTTAATGTATATTTTACAATAATTAAAATTAAATTACAAAATGAGCTTTTAATAAAAAAAAATGTTTATTCAATTGTACGTTGATTTTGTGAACTTTTTGGCTGTGTTTTACAATTGCGAAAATAACATTTAGTATTGTATGAATTCACGGGAAGCTGTTGGAAGCAAGTGGCATAGAATCGATCTTTGGCTGATGACGATAACGATAAATAATTCTCAACAACTTTGACGGATCCCATCTCAAAAACTGTTTCGTGCTCAGATTAAAATTTAAAAAAAAAAATAATGACTACATTCAAATTGACTTACCGTAAAGAAGACTAAATTGATAAGCAACAAACATACATCAAACAAAGCAGACTCTTTGTTGAAACCAAAATAATAATGAGGCCCGAAATACTTTGAGGTGCGATCTGTAAATATTTATAAATTTAATATTACTAACAAGAAAAACAAACATTTGAAAAATTAGATTTGAAATTGAATTGGGAACAAAGTGTTCCACATTAAAGAACAAATTATTCTAAATGACAATGAGACATATTATGTAAAGGTTAAATTTAAGTTACTTTAAAATGTGCAATTAAAATTGTATTATTAAGTCAATTTTGTCTTTTTTCGGTCTAAAATTATTCTTTATAACTCATCTTTCACCAATATTAAAATATTCAACCTTTAATTTTATAAAAAATATACCAAATTTAACAATAGAAAGCTGAATTATTCCAACCTGGACCACTGTAGATGTTACTGCAAATCCCATAGAAAATGAACATAAAAAATTACTAATTAAAATGAAATATGCCCTACACTCTGCGATATGAACTCTAACTTGGTTAAAATAACATTTTTTTATTCAAATCCTTTCTTATATAATTTTAAATGTTTAACTAAATATGAAACTATATACCATATACAACTTCTTCATGGGCCTCCTTGTGTTTAAATCACTTAAAGGACAAAATTACTTAAAGAATGTCAATCTTTTTTCAGATGACAAATTTTTTATTTTATTTACCAGAAATAGCTAAATATCTCTATGTCAAAAAAAATATTTTTAAACACACTGTAAAGAGTTAAGCATATTACACACAAGAAAAGACAATCACTTAAAATGTTCTAGACTTATTAAGAAGCTCAACATTAAGACTTCCGTATGGTTTGAAAGATATTTAAAATATGCATCTCAAGCCTAATGAAATTGATCCTTTTTTTAAATGAATTACTAGTGGTAAAAAGTGTATTCTTTACAAAAACTATCAATTGTAAATAATAAACAACAGAAGTAAACAATCAATTCAGATATTTACAGTCAACAACCAATTAAACTGGAGGAGCAATTAAAGAAAAATGGATAGAAAGGAATCGTGTTCCACTGTGATAATCCAAAGGCTCACGAATCTTTGGTAACCTGTGGAAAATTATTGGAGCTTGCTTGGGAAATGACCCCTTGTTGCCACCCCAATCTAGCCCTGATCTTGATGATAACACTTTTTAGTTTTGCTGATAAGGACCAGGAGTTTTCTGAACTTCAGTGTTCAACGTTGCCAGAAAAATGTCAAAAGGTCATCAAACGAAAATGAAAATGGAAAATCAGAAAAAATGATGTCAGAAAGATATATACACATAGATTCTTTAAATGTATTAGTGAAAGTCTAGCATTAGTAAAATGTTTTTGAAACACTGGTTTGAATGAAATAAGACAAAATTTCCAACAAAATGTTCAAATAATTTTTATAATAATAATCTCGAATAACACGCACACTTAGTCTAAATAATACACTTAGAA